>LR990990.1:0-2500000 GCA_905163435.1 Mamestra brassicae
TTAACACGCGGTTTTTAACTGAAACGTTGTCCAATAGGCCTCCGCTTACCTTGTGACATATTTAAATTGACCCACCTGAAAGGAATTTTCAGTCACAGTACTTACGTGATTTTTTCAAAATTTAAAACTCTTCAAAATTTTTATCTTCATAACCGTTCGATTAATTTCCATTCTTTTTGCAGAATCGGGTTCTCGCCTATTTTACCTCGATTTCTAGGCGCATAGCGCGGTCTGAAATTTTGATTGGTCGCTGAAAACTCGATTTTTTCCTGAAAAAAGTGGTTTTTTGACCACTGTGCAAAATTTTGTTATTCCAAATTTCTGAAAACGCTCTAGTTAGCTAGCCCGCGCCGAGACGCATCTTCTGACACCTCACACGTGCGGCTGGCTCGCATAGAACGTCAAAAAATTTTAATAAATCTATAATCTAATTACGCAAGTACATACCCAAAATCCACCTGTAGGAGCCTTGTCAAAACAAAAATTGCAATAACTTTGACACTAGGATAGCTTTTAACACGCGGTTTTTAACTGAAACGTTGTCCAATAGGCCTCCGCTTACCTTGTGACATATTTAAATTGACCCACCTGAAAGGAATTTTCAGTCACAGTACTTACGTGATTTTTTCAAAATTTAAAATACTTCAAAATTTTTATCCACATAACCCTTCGATTAATTTCCGTTCTTTTTGCAGAATCGGGTTCTCGCCTATCTAACCTCGATTTCTAGGCGCATAGCGCGGTCTGAAATTTTGATTGGTCGCTGAAAACTCGATTTTTTCCTGAAAAAAGTGGTTTTTTGACCACTGTGCAAAATTTTGTTATTCCAAATTTCTGAAAACGCTCTAGTTAGCTAGCCCGCGCCGAGACGCATCTTCTGACACCTCACACGTGCGGCTGGCTCGCATAGAACGTCAAAAAATTTTAATAAATCTATAATCTAATTACGCAAGTACATACCCAAAATCCACCTGTAGGAGCCTTGTCAAAACAAAAATTGCAATAACTTTGACACTAGGATAGCTTTTAACACGCGGTTTTTTAACTGAAACGTTGTCCAATAGGCCTCCGCTTACCTTGTGACATATTTAAATTGACCCACCTGAAAGGAATTTTCAGTCACAGTACTTACGTGATTTTTTCAAAATTTAAAACTCTTCAAAATTTTTATCTTCATAACCGTTCGATTAATTTCCATTCTTTTTGCAGAATCGGGTTCTCGCCTATTTTACCTCGATTTCTAGGCGCATAGCGCGGTCTGAAATTTTGATTGGTCGCTGAAAACTCGATTTTTTCCTGAAAAAAGTGGTTTTTTGACCACTGTGCAAAATTTTGTTATTCCAAATTTCTGAAAACGCTCTAGTTAGCTAGCCCGCGCCGAGACGCATCTTCTGACACCTCACACGTGCGGCTGGCTCGCATAGAACGTCAAAAAATTTTAATAAATCTATAATCTAATTACGCAAGTACATACCCAAAATCCACCTGTAGGAGCCTTGTCAAAACAAAAATTGCAATAACTTTGACACTAGGATAGCTTTTAACACGCGGTTTTTAACTGAAACGTTGTCCAATAGGCCTCCGCTTACCTTGTGACATATTTAAATTGACCCACCTGAAAGGAATTTTCAGTCACAGTACTTACGTGATTTTTTCAAAATTTAAAACTCTTCAAAATTTTTATCTTCATAACCGTTCGATTAATTTCCATTCTTTTTGCAGAATCGGGTTCTCGCCTATTTTACCTCGATTTCTAGGCGCATAGCGCGGTCTGAAATTTTGATTGGTCGCTGAAAACTCGATTTTTTCCTGAAAAAAGTGGTTTTTTGACCACTGTGCAAAATTTTGTTATTCCAAATTTCTGAAAACGCTCTAGTTAGCTAGCCCGCGCCGAGACGCATCTTCTGACACCTCACACGTGCGGCTGGCTCGCATAGAACGTCAAAAAATTTTAATAAATCTATAATCTAATTACGCAAGTACATACCCAAAATCCACCTGTAGGAGCCTTGTCAAAACAAAAATTGCAATAACTTTGACACTAGGATAGCTTTTAACACGCGGTTTTTAACTGAAACGTTGTCCAATAGGCCTCCGCTTACCTTGTGACATATTTAAATTGACCCACCTGAAAGGAATTTTCAGTCACAGTACTTACGTGATTTTTTCAAAATTTAAAATACTTCAAAATTTTTATCCACATAACCCTTCGATTAATTTCCGTTCTTTTTGCAGAATCGGGTTCTCGCCTATCTAACCTCGATTTCTAGGCGCATAGCGCGGTCTGAAATTTTGATTGGTCGCTGAAAACTCGATTTTTTCCTGAAAAAAGTGGTTTTTTGACCACTGTGCAAAATTTTGTTATTCCAAATTTCTGAAAACGCTCTAGTTAGCTAGCCCGCGCCGAGACGCATCTTCTGACACCTCACACGTGCGGCTGGCTCGCATAGAACGTCAAAAAATTTTAATAAATCTATAATCTAATTACGCAAGTACATACCCAAAATCCACCTGTAGGAGCCTTGTCAAAACAAAAATTGCAATAACTTTGACACTAGGATAGCTTTTAACACGCGGTTTTTAACTGAAACGTTGTCCAATAGGCCTCCGCTTACCTTGTGACATATTTAAATTGACCCACCTGAAAGGAATTTTCAGTCACAGTACTTACGTGATTTTTTCAAAATTTAAAACTCTTCAAAATTTTTATCTTCATAACCGTTCGATTAATTTCCATTCTTTTTGCAGAATCGGGTTCTCGCCTATTTTACCTCGATTTCTAGGCGCATAGCGCGGTCTGAAATTTTGATTGGTCGCTGAAAACTCGATTTTTTCCTGAAAAAAGTGGTTTTTTGACCACTGTGCAAAATTTTGTTATTCCAAATTTCTGAAAACGCTCTAGTTAGCTAGCCCGCGCCGAGACGCATCTTCTGACACCTCACACGTGCGGCTGGCTCGCATAGAACGTCAAAAAATTTTAATAAATCTATAATCTAATTACGCAAGTACATACCCAAAATCCACCTGTAGGAGCCTTGTCAAAACAAAAATTGCAATAACTTTGACACTAGGATAGCTTTTAACACGCGGTTTTTAACTGAAACGTTGTCCAATAGGCCTCCGCTTACCTTGTGACATATTTAAATTGACCCACCTGAAAGGAATTTTCAGTCACAGTACTTACGTGATTTTTTCAAAATTTAAAATACTTCAAAATTTTTATCCACATAACCCTTCGATTAATTTCCGTTCTTTTTGCAGAATCGGGTTCTCGCCTATCTAACCTCGATTTCTAGGCGCATAGCGCGGTCTGAAATTTTGATTGGTCGCTGAAAACTCGATTTTTTCCTGAAAAAAGTGGTTTTTTGACCACTGTGCAAAATTTTGTTATTCCAAATTTCTGAAAACGCTCTAGTTAGCTAGCCCGCGCCGAGACGCATCTTCTGACACCTCACACGTGCGGCTGGCTCGCATAGAACGTCAAAAAATTTTAATAAATCTATAATCTAATTACGCAAGTACATACCCAAAATCCACCTGTAGGAGCCTTGTCAAAACAAAAATTGCAATAACTTTGACACTAGGATAGCTTTTAACACGCGGTTTTTAACTGAAACGTTGTCCAATAGGCCTCCGCTTACCTTGTGACATATTTAAATTGACCCACCTGAAAGGAATTTTCAGTCACAGTACTTACGTGATTTTTTCAAAATTTAAAACTCTTCAAAATTTTTATCTTCATAACCGTTCGATTAATTTCCATTCTTTTTGCAGAATCGGGTTCTCGCCTATTTTACCTCGATTTCTAGGCGCATAGCGCGGTCTGAAATTTTGATTGGTCGCTGAAAACTCGATTTTTTCCTGAAAAAAGTGGTTTTTTGACCACTGTGCAAAATTTTGTTATTCCAAATTTCTGAAAACGCTCTAGTTAGCTAGCCCGCGCCGAGACGCATCTTCTGACACCTCACACGTGCGGCTGGCTCGCATAGAACGTCAAAAAATTTTAATAAATCTATAATCTAATTACGCAAGTACATACCCAAAATCCACCTGTAGGAGCCTTGTCAAAACAAAAATTGCAATAACTTTGACACTAGGATAGCTTTTAACACGCGGTTTTTAACTGAAACGTTGTCCAATAGGCCTCCGCTTACCTTGTGACATATTTAAATTGACCCACCTGAAAGGAATTTTCAGTCACAGTACTTACGTGATTTTTTCAAAATTTAAAATACTTCAAAATTTTTATCCACATAACCCTTCGATTAATTTCCGTTCTTTTTGCAGAATCGGGTTCTCGCCTATCTAACCTCGATTTCTAGGCGCATAGCGCGGTCTGAAATTTTGATTGGTCGCTGAAAACTCGATTTTTTCCTGAAAAAAGTGGTTTTTTGACCACTGTGCAAAATTTTGTTATTCCAAATTTCTGAAAACGCTCTAGTTAGCTAGCCCGCGCCGAGACGCATCTTCTGACACCTCACACGTGCGGCTGGCTCGCATAGAACGTCAAAAAATTTTAATAAATCTATAATCTAATTACGCAAGTACATACCCAAAATCCACCTGTAGGAGCCTTGTCAAAACAAAAATTGCAATAACTTTGACACTAGGATAGCTTTTAACACGCGGTTTTTAACTGAAACGTTGTCCAATAGGCCTCCGCTTACCTTGTGACATATTTAAATTGACCCACCTGAAAGGAATTTTCAGTCACAGTACTTACGTGATTTTTTCAAAATTTAAAACTCTTCAAAATTTTTATCTTCATAACCGTTCGATTAATTTCCATTCTTTTTGCAGAATCGGGTTCTCGCCTATTTTACCTCGATTTCTAGGCGCATAGCGCGGTCTGAAATTTTGATTGGTCGCTGAAAACTCGATTTTTTCCTGAAAAAAGTGGTTTTTTGACCACTGTGCAAAATTTTGTTATTCCAAATTTCTGAAAACGCTCTAGTTAGCTAGCCCGCGCCGAGACGCATCTTCTGACACCTCACACGTGCGGCTGGCTCGCATAGAACGTCAAAAAATTTTAATAAATCTATAATCTAATTACGCAAGTACATACCCAAAATCCACCTGTAGGAGCCTTGTCAAAACAAAAATTGCAATAACTTTGACACTAGGATAGCTTTTAACACGCGGTTTTTAACTGAAACGTTGTCCAATAGGCCTCCGCTTACCTTGTGACATATTTAAATTGACCCACCTGAAAGGAATTTTCAGTCACAGTACTTACGTGATTTTTTCAAAATTTAAAATACTTCAAAATTTTTATCCACATAACCCTTCGATTAATTTCCGTTCTTTTTGCAGAATCGGGTTCTCGCCTATCTAACCTCGATTTCTAGGCGCATAGCGCGGTCTGAAATTTTGATTGGTCGCTGAAAACTCGATTTTTTCCTGAAAAAAGTGGTTTTTTGACCACTGTGCAAAATTTTGTTATTCCAAATTTCTGAAAACGCTCTAGTTAGCTAGCCCGCGCCGAGACGCATCTTCTGACACCTCACACGTGCGGCTGGCTCGCATAGAACGTCAAAAAATTTTAATAAATCTATAATCTAATTACGCAAGTACATACCCAAAATCCACCTGTAGGAGCCTTGTCAAAACAAAAATTGCAATAACTTTGACACTAGGATAGCTTTTAACACGCGGTTTTTAACTGAAACGTTGTCCAATAGGCCTCCGCTTACCTTGTGACATATTTAAATTGACCCACCTGAAAGGAATTTTCAGTCACAGTACTTACGTGATTTTTTCAAAATTTAAAACTCTTCAAAATTTTTATCTTCATAACCGTTCGATTAATTTCCATTCTTTTTGCAGAATCGGGTTCTCGCCTATTTTACCTCGATTTCTAGGCGCATAGCGCGGTCTGAAATTTTGATTGGTCGCTGAAAACTCGATTTTTTCCTGAAAAAAGTGGTTTTTTGACCACTGTGCAAAATTTTGTTATTCCAAATTTCTGAAAACGCTCTAGTTAGCTAGCCCGCGCCGAGACGCATCTTCTGACACCTCACACGTGCGGCTGGCTCGCATAGAACGTCAAAAAATTTTAATAAATCTATAATCTAATTACGCAAGTACATACCCAAAATCCACCTGTAGGAGCCTTGTCAAAACAAAAATTGCAATAACTTTGACACTAGGATAGCTTTTAACACGCGGTTTTTAACTGAAACGTTGTCCAATAGGCCTCCGCTTACCTTGTGACATATTTAAATTGACCCACCTGAAAGGAATTTTCAGTCACAGTACTTACGTGATTTTTTCAAAATTTAAAATACTTCAAAATTTTTATCCACATAACCCTTCGATTAATTTCCGTTCTTTTTGCAGAATCGGGTTCTCGCCTATCTAACCTCGATTTCTAGGCGCATAGCGCGGTCTGAAATTTTGATTGGTCGCTGAAAACTCGATTTTTTCCTGAAAAAAGTGGTTTTTTGACCACTGTGCAAAATTTTGTTATTCCAAATTTCTGAAAACGCTCTAGTTAGCTAGCCCGCGCCGAGACGCATCTTCTGACACCTCACACGTGCGGCTGGCTCGCATAGAACGTCAAAAAATTTTAATAAATCTATAATCTAATTACGCAAGTACATACCCAAAATCCACCTGTAGGAGCCTTGTCAAAACAAAAATTGCAATAACTTTGACACTAGGATAGCTTTTAACACGCGGTTTTTAACTGAAACGTTGTCCAATAGGCCTCCGCTTACCTTGTGACATATTTAAATTGACCCACCTGAAAGGAATTTTCAGTCACAGTACTTACGTGATTTTTTCAAAATTTAAAACTCTTCAAAATTTTTATCTTCATAACCGTTCGATTAATTTCCATTCTTTTTGCAGAATCGGGTTCTCGCCTATTTTACCTCGATTTCTAGGCGCATAGCGCGGTCTGAAATTTTGATTGGTCGCTGAAAACTCGATTTTTTCCTGAAAAAAGTGGTTTTTTGACCACTGTGCAAAATTTTGTTATTCCAAATTTCTGAAAACGCTCTAGTTAGCTAGCCCGCGCCGAGACGCATCTTCTGACACCTCACACGTGCGGCTGGCTCGCATAGAACGTCAAAAAATTTTAATAAATCTATAATCTAATTACGCAAGTACATACCCAAAATCCACCTGTAGGAGCCTTGTCAAAACAAAAATTGCAATAACTTTGACACTAGGATAGCTTTTAACACGCGGTTTTTAACTGAAACGTTGTCCAATAGGCCTCCGCTTACCTTGTGACATATTTAAATTGACCCACCTGAAAGGAATTTTCAGTCACAGTACTTACGTGATTTTTTCAAAATTTAAAACTCTTCAAAATTTTTATCTTCATAACCGTTCGATTAATTTCCATTCTTTTTGCAGAATCGGGTTCTCGCCTATTTTACCTCGATTTCTAGGCGCATAGCGCGGTCTGAAATTTTGATTGGTCGCTGAAAACTCGATTTTTTCCTGAAAAAAGTGGTTTTTTGACCACTGTGCAAAATTTTGTTATTCCAAATTTCTGAAAACGCTCTAGTTAGCTAGCCCGCGCCGAGACGCATCTTCTGACACCTCACACGTGCGGCTGGCTCGCATAGAACGTCAAAAAATTTTAATAAATCTATAATCTAATTACGCAAGTACATACCCAAAATCCACCTGTAGGAGCCTTGTCAAAACAAAAATTGCAATAACTTTGACACTAGGATAGCTTTTAACACGCGGTTTTTAACTGAAACGTTGTCCAATAGGCCTCCGCTTACCTTGTGACATATTTAAATTGACCCACCTGAAAGGAATTTTCAGTCACAGTACTTACGTGATTTTTTCAAAATTTAAAATACTTCAAAATTTTTATCCACATAACCCTTCGATTAATTTCCGTTCTTTTTGCAGAATCGGGTTCTCGCCTATCTAACCTCGATTTCTAGGCGCATAGCGCGGTCTGAAATTTTGATTGGTCGCTGAAAACTCGATTTTTTCCTGAAAAAAGTGGTTTTTTGACCACTGTGCAAAATTTTGTTATTCCAAATTTCTGAAAACGCTCTAGTTAGCTAGCCCGCGCCGAGACGCATCTTCTGACACCTCACACGTGCGGCTGGCTCGCATAGAACGTCAAAAAATTTTAATAAATCTATAATCTAATTACGCAAGTACATACCCAAAATCCACCTGTAGGAGCCTTGTCAAAACAAAAATTGCAATAACTTTGACACTAGGATAGCTTTTAACACGCGGTTTTTAACTGAAACGTTGTCCAATAGGCCTCCGCTTACCTTGTGACATATTTAAATTGACCCACCTGAAAGGAATTTTCAGTCACAGTACTTACGTGATTTTTTCAAAATTTAAAACTCTTCAAAATTTTTATCTTCATAACCGTTCGATTAATTTCCATTCTTTTTGCAGAATCGGGTTCTCGCCTATTTTACCTCGATTTCTAGGCGCATAGCGCGGTCTGAAATTTTGATTGGTCGCTGAAAACTCGATTTTTTCCTGAAAAAAGTGGTTTTTTGACCACTGTGCAAAATTTTGTTATTCCAAATTTCTGAAAACGCTCTAGTTAGCTAGCCCGCGCCGAGACGCATCTTCTGACACCTCACACGTGCGGCTGGCTCGCATAGAACGTCAAAAAATTTTAATAAATCTATAATCTAATTACGCAAGTACATACCCAAAATCCACCTGTAGGAGCCTTGTCAAAACAAAAATTGCAATAACTTTGACACTAGGATAGCTTTTAACACGCGGTTTTTAACTGAAACGTTGTCCAATAGGCCTCCGCTTACCTTGTGACATATTTAAATTGACCCACCTGAAAGGAATTTTCAGTCACAGTACTTACGTGATTTTTTCAAAATTTAAAATACTTCAAAATTTTTATCCACATAACCCTTCGATTAATTTCCGTTCTTTTTGCAGAATCGGGTTCTCGCCTATCTAACCTCGATTTCTAGGCGCATAGCGCGGTCTGAAATTTTGATTGGTCGCTGAAAACTCGATTTTTTCCTGAAAAAAGTGGTTTTTTGACCACTGTGCAAAATTTTGTTATTCCAAATTTCTGAAAACGCTCTAGTTAGCTAGCCCGCGCCGAGACGCATCTTCTGACACCTCACACGTGCGGCTGGCTCGCATAGAACGTCAAAAAATTTTAATAAATCTATAATCTAATTACGCAAGTACATACCCAAAATCCACCTGTAGGAGCCTTGTCAAAACAAAAATTGCAATAACTTTGACACTAGGATAGCTTTTAACACGCGGTTTTTAACTGAAACGTTGTCCAATAGGCCTCCGCTTACCTTGTGACATATTTAAATTGACCCACCTGAAAGGAATTTTCAGTCACAGTACTTACGTGATTTTTTCAAAATTTAAAACTCTTCAAAATTTTTATCTTCATAACCGTTCGATTAATTTCCATTCTTTTTGCAGAATCGGGTTCTCGCCTATTTTACCTCGATTTCTAGGCGCATAGCGCGGTCTGAAATTTTGATTGGTCGCTGAAAACTCGATTTTTTCCTGAAAAAAGTGGTTTTTTGACCACTGTGCAAAATTTTGTTATTCCAAATTTCTGAAAACGCTCTAGTTAGCTAGCCCGCGCCGAGACGCATCTTCTGACACCTCACACGTGCGGCTGGCTCGCATAGAACGTCAAAAAATTTTAATAAATCTATAATCTAATTACGCAAGTACATACCCAAAATCCACCTGTAGGAGCCTTGTCAAAACAAAAATTGCAATAACTTTGACACTAGGATAGCTTTTAACACGCGGTTTTTAACTGAAACGTTGTCCAATAGGCCTCCGCTTACCTTGTGACATATTTAAATTGACCCACCTGAAAGGAATTTTCAGTCACAGTACTTACGTGATTTTTTCAAAATTTAAAACTCTTCAAAATTTTTATCTTCATAACCGTTCGATTAATTTCCATTCTTTTTGCAGAATCGGGTTCTCGCCTATTTTACCTCGATTTCTAGGCGCATAGCGCGGTCTGAAATTTTGATTGGTCGCTGAAAACTCGATTTTTTCCTGAAAAAAGTGGTTTTTTGACCACTGTGCAAAATTTTGTTATTCCAAATTTCTGAAAACGCTCTAGTTAGCTAGCCCGCGCCGAGACGCATCTTCTGACACCTCACACGTGCGGCTGGCTCGCATAGAACGTCAAAAAATTTTAATAAATCTATAATCTAATTACGCAAGTACATACCCAAAATCCACCTGTAGGAGCCTTGTCAAAACAAAAATTGCAATAACTTTGACACTAGGATAGCTTTTAACACGCGGTTTTTAACTGAAACGTTGTCCAATAGGCCTCCGCTTACCTTGTGACATATTTAAATTGACCCACCTGAAAGGAATTTTCAGTCACAGTACTTACGTGATTTTTTCAAAATTTAAAACTCTTCAAAATTTTTATCTTCATAACCGTTCGATTAATTTCCATTCTTTTTGCAGAATCGGGTTCTCGCCTATTTTACCTCGATTTCTAGGCGCATAGCGCGGTCTGAAATTTTGATTGGTCGCTGAAAACTCGATTTTTTCCTGAAAAAAGTGGTTTTTTGACCACTGTGCAAAATTTTGTTATTCCAAATTTCTGAAAACGCTCTAGTTAGCTAGCCCGCGCCGAGACGCATCTTCTGACACCTCACACGTGCGGCTGGCTCGCATAGAACGTCAAAAAATTTTAATAAATCTATAATCTAATTACGCAAGTACATACCCAAAATCCACCTGTAGGAGCCTTGTCAAAACAAAAATTGCAATAACTTTGACACTAGGATAGCTTTTAACACGCGGTTTTTAACTGAAACGTTGTCCAATAGGCCTCCGCTTACCTTGTGACATATTTAAATTGACCCACCTGAAAGGAATTTTCAGTCACAGTACTTACGTGATTTTTTCAAAATTTAAAATACTTCAAAATTTTTATCCACATAACCCTTCGATTAATTTCCGTTCTTTTTGCAGAATCGGGTTCTCGCCTATCTAACCTCGATTTCTAGGCGCATAGCGCGGTCTGAAATTTTGATTGGTCGCTGAAAACTCGATTTTTTCCTGAAAAAAGTGGTTTTTTGACCACTGTGCAAAATTTTGTTATTCCAAATTTCTGAAAACGCTCTAGTTAGCTAGCCCGCGCCGAGACGCATCTTCTGACACCTCACACGTGCGGCTGGCTCGCATAGAACGTCAAAAAATTTTAATAAATCTATAATCTAATTACGCAAGTACATACCCAAAATCCACCTGTAGGAGCCTTGTCAAAACAAAAATTGCAATAACTTTGACACTAGGATAGCTTTTAACACGCGGTTTTTAACTGAAACGTTGTCCAATAGGCCTCCGCTTACCTTGTGACATATTTAAATTGACCCACCTGAAAGGAATTTTCAGTCACAGTACTTCGTGATTTTTTCAAAATTTAAAACTCTTCAAAATTTTTATCTTCATAACCGTTCGATTAATTTCCATTCTTTTTGCAGAATCGGGTTCTCGCCTATTTTACCTCGATTTCTAGGCGCATAGCGCGGTCTGAAATTTTGATTGGTCGCTGAAAACTCGATTTTTTCCTGAAAAAAGTGGTTTTTTGACCACTGTGCAAAATTTTGTTATTCCAAATTTCTGAAAACGCTCTAGTTAGCTAGCCCGCGCCGAGACGCATCTTCTGACACCTCACACGTGCGGCTGGCTCGCATAGAACGTCAAAAATTTTTAATAAATCTATAATCTAATTACGCAAGTACATACCCAAAATCCACCTGTAGGAGCCTTGTCAAAACAAAAATTGCAATAACTTTGACACTAGGATAGCTTTTAACACGCGGTTTTTAACTGAAACGTTGTCCAATAGGCCTCCGCTTACCTTGTGACATATTTAAATTGACCCACCTGAAAGGAATTTTCAGTCACAGTACTTACGTGATTTTTTCAAAATTTTAAACTCTTCAAAATTTTTATCTTCATAACCGTTCGATTAATTTCCATTCTTTTTGCAGAATCGGGTTCTCGCCTATTTTACCTCGATTTCTAGGCGCATAGCGCGGTCTGAAATTTTGATTGGTCGCTGAAAACTCGATTTTTTCCTGAAAAAAGTGGTTTTTTGACCACTGTGCAAAATTTTGTTATTCCAAATTTCTGAAAACGCTCTAGTTAGCTAGCCCGCGCCGAGACGCATCTTCTGACACCTCACACGTGCGGCTGGCTCGCATAGAACGTCAAAAAATTTTAATAAATCTATAATCTAATTACGCAAGTACATACCCAAAATCCACCTGTAGGAGCCTTGTCAAAACAAAAATTGCAATAACTTTGACACTAGGATAGCTTTTAACACGCGGTTTTTAACTGAAACGTTGTCCAATAGGCCTCCGCTTACCTTGTGACATATTTAAATTGACCCACCTGAAAGGAATTTTCAGTCACAGTACTTACGTGATTTTTTCAAAATTTAAAATACTTCAAAATTTTTATCCACATAACCCTTCGATTAATTTCCGTTCTTTTTGCAGAATCGGGTTCTCGCCTATCTAACCTCGATTTCTAGGCGCATAGCGCGGTCTGAAATTTTGATTGGTCGCTGAAAACTCGATTTTTTCCTGAAAAAAGTGGTTTTTTGACCACTGTGCAAAATTTTGTTATTCCAAATTTCTGAAAACGCTCTAGTTAGCTAGCCCGCGCCGAGACGCATCTTCTGACACCTCACACGTGCGGCTGGCTCGCATAGAACGTCAAAAAATTTTAATAAATCTATAATCTAATTACGCAAGTACATACCCAAAATCCACCTGTAGGAGCCTTGTCAAAACAAAAATTGCAATAACTTTGACACTAGGATAGCTTTTAACACGCGGTTTTTAACTGAAACGTTGTCCAATAGGCCTCCGCTTACCTTGTGACATATTTAAATTGACCCACCTGAAAGGAATTTTCAGTCACAGTACTTACGTGATTTTTTCAAAATTTAAAACTCTTCAAAATTTTTATCTTCATAACCGTTCGATTAATTTCCATTCTTTTTGCAGAATCGGGTTCTCGCCTATTTTACCTCGATTTCTAGGCGCATAGCGCGGTCTGAAATTTTGATTGGTCGCTGAAAACTCGATTTTTTCCTGAAAAAAGTGGTTTTTTGACCACTGTGCAAAATTTTGTTATTCCAAATTTCTGAAAACGCTCTAGTTAGCTAGCCCGCGCCGAGACGCATCTTCTGACACCTCACACGTGCGGCTGGCTCGCATAGAACGTCAAAAAATTTTAATAAATCTATAATCTAATTACGCAAGTACATACCCAAAATCCACCTGTAGGAGCCTTGTCAAAACAAAAATTGCAATAACTTTGACACTAGGATAGCTTTTAACACGCGGTTTTTAACTGAAACGTTGTCCAATAGGCCTCCGCTTACCTTGTGACATATTTAAATTGACCCACCTGAAAGGAATTTTCAGTCACAGTACTTACGTGATTTTTTCAAAATTTAAAATACTTCAAAATTTTTATCCACATAACCCTTCGATTAATTTCCGTTCTTTTTGCAGAATCGGGTTCTCGCCTATCTAACCTCGATTTCTAGGCGCATAGCGCGGTCTGAAATTTTGATTGGTCGCTGAAAACTCGATTTTTTCCTGAAAAAAGTGGTTTTTTGACCACTGTGCAAAATTTTGTTATTCCAAATTTCTGAAAACGCTCTAGTTAGCTAGCCCGCGCCGAGACGCATCTTCTGACACCTCACACGTGCGGCTGGCTCGCATAGAACGTCAAAAAATTTTAATAAATCTATAATCTAATTACGCAAGTACATACCCAAAATCCACCTGTAGGAGCCTTGTCAAAACAAAAATTGCAATAACTTTGACACTAGGATAGCTTTTAACACGCGGTTTTTAACTGAAACGTTGTCCAATAGGCCTCCGCTTACCTTGTGACATATTTAAATTGACCCACCTGAAAGGAATTTTCAGTCACAGTACTTACGTGATTTTTTCAAAATTTAAAACTCTTCAAAATTTTTATCTTCATAACCGTTCGATTAATTTCCATTCTTTTTGCAGAATCGGGTTCTCGCCTATTTTACCTCGATTTCTAGGCGCATAGCGCGGTCTGAAATTTTGATTGGTCGCTGAAAACTCGATTTTTTCCTGAAAAAAGTGGTTTTTTGACCACTGTGCAAAATTTTGTTATTCCAAATTTCTGAAAACGCTCTAGTTAGCTAGCCCGCGCCGAGACGCATCTTCTGACACCTCACACGTGCGGCTGGCTCGCATAGAACGTCAAAAAATTTTAATAAATCTATAATCTAATTACGCAAGTACATACCCAAAATCCACCTGTAGGAGCCTTGTCAAAACAAAAATTGCAATAACTTTGACACTAGGATAGCTTTTAACACGCGGTTTTTAACTGAAACGTTGTCCAATAGGCCTCCGCTTACCTTGTGACATATTTAAATTGACCCACCTGAAAGGAATTTTCAGTCACAGTACTTACGTGATTTTTTCAAAATTTAAAATACTTCAAAATTTTTATCCACATAACCCTTCGATTAATTTCCGTTCTTTTTGCAGAATCGGGTTCTCGCCTATCTAACCTCGATTTCTAGGCGCATAGCGCGGTCTGAAATTTTGATTGGTCGCTGAAAACTCGATTTTTTCCTGAAAAAAGTGGTTTTTTGACCACTGTGCAAAATTTTGTTATTCCAAATTTCTGAAAACGCTCTAGTTAGCTAGCCCGCGCCGAGACGCATCTTCTGACACCTCACACGTGCGGCTGGCTCGCATAGAACGTCAAAAAATTTTAATAAATCTATAATCTAATTACGCAAGTACATACCCAAAATCCACCTGTAGGAGCCTTGTCAAAACAAAAATTGCAATAACTTTGACACTAGGATAGCTTTTAACACGCGGTTTTTAACTGAAACGTTGTCCAATAGGCCTCCGCTTACCTTGTGACATATTTAAATTGACCCACCTGAAAGGAATTTTCAGTCACAGTACTTACGTGATTTTTTCAAAATTTAAAACTCTTCAAAATTTTTATCTTCATAACCGTTCGATTAATTTCCATTCTTTTTGCAGAATCGGGTTCTCGCCTATTTTACCTCGATTTCTAGGCGCATAGCGCGGTCTGAAATTTTGATTGGTCGCTGAAAACTCGATTTTTTCCTGAAAAAAGTGGTTTTTTGACCACTGTGCAAAATTTTGTTATTCCAAATTTCTGAAAACGCTCTAGTTAGCTAGCCCGCGCCGAGACGCATCTTCTGACACCTCACACGTGCGGCTGGCTCGCATAGAACGTCAAAAAATTTTAATAAATCTATAATCTAATTACGCAAGTACATACCCAAAATCCACCTGTAGGAGCCTTGTCAAAACAAAAATTGCAATAACTTTGACACTAGGATAGCTTTTAACACGCGGTTTTTAACTGAAACGTTGTCCAATAGGCCTCCGCTTACCTTGTGACATATTTAAATTGACCCACCTGAAAGGAATTTTCAGTCACAGTACTTACGTGATTTTTTCAAAATTTAAAATACTTCAAAATTTTTATCCACATAACCCTTCGATTAATTTCCGTTCTTTTTGCAGAATCGGGTTCTCGCCTATCTAACCTCGATTTCTAGGCGCATAGCGCGGTCTGAAATTTTGATTGGTCGCTGAAAACTCGATTTTTTCCTGAAAAAAGTGGTTTTTTGACCACTGTGCAAAATTTTGTTATTCCAAATTTCTGAAAACGCTCTAGTTAGCTAGCCCGCGCCGAGACGCATCTTCTGACACCTCACACGTGCGGCTGGCTCGCATAGAACGTCAAAAAATTTTAATAAATCTATAATCTAATTACGCAAGTACATACCCAAAATCCACCTGTAGGAGCCTTGTCAAAACAAAAATTGCAATAACTTTGACACTAGGATAGCTTTTAACACGCGGTTTTTAACTGAAACGTTGTCCAATAGGCCTCCGCTTACCTTGTGACATATTTAAATTGACCCACCTGAAAGGAATTTTCAGTCACAGTACTTACGTGATTTTTTCAAAATTTAAAACTCTTCAAAATTTTTATCTTCATAACCGTTCGATTAATTTCCATTCTTTTTGCAGAATCGGGTTCTCGCCTATTTTACCTCGATTTCTAGGCGCATAGCGCGGTCTGAAATTTTGATTGGTCGCTGAAAACTCGATTTTTTCCTGAAAAAAGTGGTTTTTTGACCACTGTGCAAAATTTTGTTATTCCAAATTTCTGAAAACGCTCTAGTTAGCTAGCCCGCGCCGAGACGCATCTTCTGACACCTCACACGTGCGGCTGGCTCGCATAGAACGTCAAAAAATTTTAATAAATCTATAATCTAATTACGCAAGTACATACCCAAAATCCACCTGTAGGAGCCTTGTCAAAACAAAAATTGCAATAACTTTGACACTAGGATAGCTTTTAACACGCGGTTTTTAACTGAAACGTTGTCCAATAGGCCTCCGCTTACCTTGTGACATATTTAAATTGACCCACCTGAAAGGAATTTTCAGTCACAGTACTTACGTGATTTTTTCAAAATTTAAAACTCTTCAAAATTTTTATCTTCATAACCGTTCGATTAATTTCCATTCTTTTTGCAGAATCGGGTTCTCGCCTATTTTACCTCGATTTCTAGGCGCATAGCGCGGTCTGAAATTTTGATTGGTCGCTGAAAACTCGATTTTTTCCTGAAAAAAGTGGTTTTTTGACCACTGTGCAAAATTTTGTTATTCCAAATTTCTGAAAACGCTCTAGTTAGCTAGCCCGCGCCGAGACGCATCTTCTGACACCTCACACGTGCGGCTGGCTCGCATAGAACGTCAAAAAATTTTAATAAATCTATAATCTAATTACGCAAGTACATACCCAAAATCCACCTGTAGGAGCCTTGTCAAAACAAAAATTGCAATAACTTTGACACTAGGATAGCTTTTAACACGCGGTTTTTAACTGAAACGTTGTCCAATAGGCCTCCGCTTACCTTGTGACATATTTAAATTGACCCACCTGAAAGGAATTTTCAGTCACAGTACTTACGTGATTTTTTCAAAATTTAAAATACTTCAAAATTTTTATCCACATAACCCTTCGATTAATTTCCGTTCTTTTTGCAGAATCGGGTTCTCGCCTATCTAACCTCGATTTCTAGGCGCATAGCGCGGTCTGAAATTTTGATTGGTCGCTGAAAACTCGATTTTTTCCTGAAAAAAGTGGTTTTTTGACCACTGTGCAAAATTTTGTTATTCCAAATTTCTGAAAACGCTCTAGTTAGCTAGCCCGCGCCGAGACGCATCTTCTGACACCTCACACGTGCGGCTGGCTCGCATAGAACGTCAAAAAATTTTAATAAATCTATAATCTAATTACGCAAGTACATACCCAAAATCCACCTGTAGGAGCCTTGTCAAAACAAAAATTGCAATAACTTTGACACTAGGATAGCTTTTAACACGCGGTTTTTAACTGAAACGTTGTCCAATAGGCCTCCGCTTACCTTGTGACATATTTAAATTGACCCACCTGAAAGGAATTTTCAGTCACAGTACTTACGTGATTTTTTCAAAATTTAAAACTCTTCAAAATTTTTATCTTCATAACCGTTCGATTAATTTCCATTCTTTTTGCAGAATCGGGTTCTCGCCTATTTTACCTCGATTTCTAGGCGCATAGCGCGGTCTGAAATTTTGATTGGTCGCTGAAAACTCGATTTTTTCCTGAAAAAAGTGGTTTTTTGACCACTGTGCAAAATTTTGTTATTCCAAATTTCTGAAAACGCTCTAGTTAGCTAGCCCGCGCCGAGACGCATCTTCTGACACCTCACACGTGCGGCTGGCTCGCATAGAACGTCAAAAAATTTTAATAAATCTATAATCTAATTACGCAAGTACATACCCAAAATCCACCTGTAGGAGCCTTGTCAAAACAAAAATTGCAATAACTTTGACACTAGGATAGCTTTTAACACGCGGTTTTTAACTGAAACGTTGTCCAATAGGCCTCCGCTTACCTTGTGACATATTTAAATTGACCCACCTGAAAGGAATTTTCAGTCACAGTACTTACGTGATTTTTTCAAAATTTAAAATACTTCAAAATTTTTATCCACATAACCCTTCGATTAATTTCCGTTCTTTTTGCAGAATCGGGTTCTCGCCTATCTAACCTCGATTTCTAGGCGCATAGCGCGGTCTGAAATTTTGATTGGTCGCTGAAAACTCGATTTTTTCCTGAAAAAAGTGGTTTTTTGACCACTGTGCAAAATTTTGTTATTCCAAATTTCTGAAAACGCTCTAGTTAGCTAGCCCGCGCCGAGACGCATCTTCTGACACCTCACACGTGCGGCTGGCTCGCATAGAACGTCAAAAAATTTTAATAAATCTATAATCTAATTACGCAAGTACATACCCAAAATCCACCTGTAGGAGCCTTGTCAAAACAAAAATTGCAATAACTTTGACACTAGGATAGCTTTTAACACGCGGTTTTTAACTGAAACGTTGTCCAATAGGCCTCCGCTTACCTTGTGACATATTTAAATTGACCCACCTGAAAGGAATTTTCAGTCACAGTACTTACGTGATTTTTTCAAAATTTAAAACTCTTCAAAATTTTTATCTTCATAACCGTTCGATTAATTTCCATTCTTTTTGCAGAATCGGGTTCTCGCCTATTTTACCTCGATTTCTAGGCGCATAGCGCGGTCTGAAATTTTGATTGGTCGCTGAAAACTCGATTTTTTCCTGAAAAAAGTGGTTTTTTGACCACTGTGCAAAATTTTGTTATTCCAAATTTCTGAAAACGCTCTAGTTAGCTAGCCCGCGCCGAGACGCATCTTCTGACACCTCACACGTGCGGCTGGCTCGCATAGAACGTCAAAAAATTTTAATAAATCTATAATCTAATTACGCAAGTACATACCCAAAATCCACCTGTAGGAGCCTTGTCAAAACAAAAATTGCAATAACTTTGACACTAGGATAGCTTTTAACACGCGGTTTTTAACTGAAACGTTGTCCAATAGGCCTCCGCTTACCTTGTGACATATTTAAATTGACCCACCTGAAAGGAATTTTCAGTCACAGTACTTACGTGATTTTTTCAAAATTTAAAATACTTCAAAATTTTTATCCACATAACCCTTCGATTAATTTCCGTTCTTTTTGCAGAATCGGGTTCTCGCCTATCTAACCTCGATTTCTAGGCGCATAGCGCGGTCTGAAATTTTGATTGGTCGCTGAAAACTCGATTTTTTCCTGAAAAAAGTGGTTTTTTGACCACTGTGCAAAATTTTGTTATTCCAAATTTCTGAAAACGCTCTAGTTAGCTAGCCCGCGCCGAGACGCATCTTCTGACACCTCACACGTGCGGCTGGCTCGCATAGAACGTCAAAAAATTTTAATAAATCTATAATCTAATTACGCAAGTACATACCCAAAATCCACCTGTAGGAGCCTTGTCAAAACAAAAATTGCAATAACTTTGACACTAGGATAGCTTTTAACACGCGGTTTTTAACTGAAACGTTGTCCAATAGGCCTCCGCTTACCTTGTGACATATTTAAATTGACCCACCTGAAAGGAATTTTCAGTCACAGTACTTACGTGATTTTTTCAAAATTTAAAACTCTTCAAAATTTTTATCTTCATAACCGTTCGATTAATTTCCATTCTTTTTGCAGAATCGGGTTCTCGCCTATTTTACCTCGATTTCTAGGCGCATAGCGCGGTCTGAAATTTTGATTGGTCGCTGAAAACTCGATTTTTTCCTGAAAAAAGTGGTTTTTTGACCACTGTGCAAAATTTTGTTATTCCAAATTTCTGAAAACGCTCTAGTTAGCTAGCCCGCGCCGAGACGCATCTTCTGACACCTCACACGTGCGGCTGGCTCGCATAGAACGTCAAAAAATTTTAATAAATCTATAATCTAATTACGCAAGTACATACCCAAAATCCACCTGTAGGAGCCTTGTCAAAACAAAAATTGCAATAACTTTGACACTAGGATAGCTTTTAACACGCGGTTTTTAACTGAAACGTTGTCCAATAGGCCTCCGCTTACCTTGTGACATATTTAAATTGACCCACCTGAAAGGAATTTTCAGTCACAGTACTTACGTGATTTTTTCAAAATTTAAAATACTTCAAAATTTTTATCCACATAACCCTTCGATTAATTTCCGTTCTTTTTGCAGAATCGGGTTCTCGCCTATCTAACCTCGATTTCTAGGCGCATAGCGCGGTCTGAAATTTTGATTGGTCGCTGAAAACTCGATTTTTTCCTGAAAAAAGTGGTTTTTTGACCACTGTGCAAAATTTTGTTATTCCAAATTTCTGAAAACGCTCTAGTTAGCTAGCCCGCGCCGAGACGCATCTTCTGACACCTCACACGTGCGGCTGGCTCGCATAGAACGTCAAAAAATTTTAATAAATCTATAATCTAATTACGCAAGTACATACCCAAAATCCACCTGTAGGAGCCTTGTCAAAACAAAAATTGCAATAACTTTGACACTAGGATAGCTTTTAACACGCGGTTTTTAACTGAAACGTTGTCCAATAGGCCTCCGCTTACCTTGTGACATATTTAAATTGACCCACCTGAAAGGAATTTTCAGTCACAGTACTTACGTGATTTTTTCAAAATTTAAAACTCTTCAAAATTTTTATCTTCATAACCGTTCGATTAATTTCCATTCTTTTTGCAGAATCGGGTTCTCGCCTATTTTACCTCGATTTCTAGGCGCATAGCGCGGTCTGAAATTTTGATTGGTCGCTGAAAACTCGATTTTTTCCTGAAAAAAGTGGTTTTTTGACCACTGTGCAAAATTTTGTTATTCCAAATTTCTGAAAACGCTCTAGTTAGCTAGCCCGCGCCGAGACGCATCTTCTGACACCTCACACGTGCGGCTGGCTCGCATAGAACGTCAAAAAATTTTAATAAATCTATAATCTAATTACGCAAGTACATACCCAAAATCCACCTGTAGGAGCCTTGTCAAAACAAAAATTGCAATAACTTTGACACTAGGATAGCTTTTAACACGCGGTTTTTAACTGAAACGTTGTCCAATAGGCCTCCGCTTACCTTGTGACATATTTAAATTGACCCACCTGAAAGGAATTTTCAGTCACAGTACTTACGTGATTTTTTCAAAATTTAAAATACTTCAAAATTTTTATCCACATAACCCTTCGATTAATTTCCGTTCTTTTTGCAGAATCGGGTTCTCGCCTATCTAACCTCGATTTCTAGGCGCATAGCGCGGTCTGAAATTTTGATTGGTCGCTGAAAACTCGATTTTTTCCTGAAAAAAGTGGTTTTTTGACCACTGTGCAAAATTTTGTTATTCCAAATTTCTGAAAACGCTCTAGTTAGCTAGCCCGCGCCGAGACGCATCTTCTGACACCTCACACGTGCGGCTGGCTCGCATAGAACGTCAAAAAATTTTAATAAATCTATAATCTAATTACGCAAGTACATACCCAAAATCCACCTGTAGGAGCCTTGTCAAAACAAAAATTGCAATAACTTTGACACTAGGATAGCTTTTAACACGCGGTTTTTAACTGAAACGTTGTCCAATAGGCCTCCGCTTACCTTGTGACATATTTAAATTGACCCACCTGAAAGGAATTTTCAGTCACAGTACTTACGTGATTTTTTCAAAATTTAAAACTCTTCAAAATTTTTATCTTCATAACCGTTCGATTAATTTCCATTCTTTTTGCAGAATCGGGTTCTCGCCTATTTTACCTCGATTTCTAGGCGCATAGCGCGGTCTGAAATTTTGATTGGTCGCTGAAAACTCGATTTTTTCCTGAAAAAAGTGGTTTTTTGACCACTGTGCAAAATTTTGTTATTCCAAATTTCTGAAAACGCTCTAGTTAGCTAGCCCGCGCCGAGACGCATCTTCTGACACCTCACACGTGCGGCTGGCTCGCATAGAACGTCAAAAAATTTTAATAAATCTATAATCTAATTACGCAAGTACATACCCAAAATCCACCTGTAGGAGCCTTGTCAAAACAAAAATTGCAATAACTTTGACACTAGGATAGCTTTTAACACGCGGTTTTTAACTGAAACGTTGTCCAATAGGCCTCCGCTTACCTTGTGACATATTTAAATTGACCCACCTGAAAGGAATTTTCAGTCACAGTACTTACGTGATTTTTTCAAAATTTAAAATACTTCAAAATTTTTATCCACATAACCCTTCGATTAATTTCCGTTCTTTTTGCAGAATCGGGTTCTCGCCTATCTAACCTCGATTTCTAGGCGCATAGCGCGGTCTGAAATTTTGATTGGTCGCTGAAAACTCGATTTTTTCCTGAAAAAAGTGGTTTTTTGACCACTGTGCAAAATTTTGTTATTCCAAATTTCTGAAAACGCTCTAGTTAGCTAGCCCGCGCCGAGACGCATCTTCTGACACCTCACACGTGCGGCTGGCTCGCATAGAACGTCAAAAAATTTTAATAAATCTATAATCTAATTACGCAAGTACATACCCAAAATCCACCTGTAGGAGCCTTGTCAAAACAAAAATTGCAATAACTTTGACACTAGGATAGCTTTTAACACGCGGTTTTTAACTGAAACGTTGTCCAATAGGCCTCCGCTTACCTTGTGACATATTTAAATTGACCCACCTGAAAGGAATTTTCAGTCACAGTACTTACGTGATTTTTTCAAAATTTAAAACTCTTCAAAATTTTTATCTTCATAACCGTTCGATTAATTTCCATTCTTTTTGCAGAATCGGGTTCTCGCCTATTTTACCTCGATTTCTAGGCGCATAGCGCGGTCTGAAATTTTGATTGGTCGCTGAAAACTCGATTTTTTCCTGAAAAAAGTGGTTTTTTGACCACTGTGCAAAATTTTGTTATTCCAAATTTCTGAAAACGCTCTAGTTAGCTAGCCCGCGCCGAGACGCATCTTCTGACACCTCACACGTGCGGCTGGCTCGCATAGAACGTCAAAAAATTTTAATAAATCTATAATCTAATTACGCAAGTACATACCCAAAATCCACCTGTAGGAGCCTTGTCAAAACAAAAATTGCAATAACTTTGACACTAGGATAGCTTTTAACACGCGGTTTTTAACTGAAACGTTGTCCAATAGGCCTCCGCTTACCTTGTGACATATTTAAATTGACCCACCTGAAAGGAATTTTCAGTCACAGTACTTACGTGATTTTTTCAAAATTTAAAATACTTCAAAATTTTTATCCACATAACCCTTCGATTAATTTCCGTTCTTTTTGCAGAATCGGGTTCTCGCCTATCTAACCTCGATTTCTAGGCGCATAGCGCGGTCTGAAATTTTGATTGGTCGCTGAAAACTCGATTTTTTCCTGAAAAAAGTGGTTTTTTGACCACTGTGCAAAATTTTGTTATTCCAAATTTCTGAAAACGCTCTAGTTAGCTAGCCCGCGCCGAGACGCATCTTCTGACACCTCACACGTGCGGCTGGCTCGCATAGAACGTCAAAAAATTTTAATAAATCTATAATCTAATTACGCAAGTACATACCCAAAATCCACCTGTAGGAGCCTTGTCAAAACAAAAATTGCAATAACTTTGACACTAGGATAGCTTTTAACACGCGGTTTTTAACTGAAACGTTGTCCAATAGGCCTCCGCTTACCTTGTGACATATTTAAATTGACCCACCTGAAAGGAATTTTCAGTCACAGTACTTACGTGATTTTTTCAAAATTTAAAACTCTTCAAAATTTTTATCTTCATAACCGTTCGATTAATTTCCATTCTTTTTGCAGAATCGGGTTCTCGCCTATTTTACCTCGATTTCTAGGCGCATAGCGCGGTCTGAAATTTTGATTGGTCGCTGAAAACTCGATTTTTTCCTGAAAAAAGTGGTTTTTTGACCACTGTGCAAAATTTTGTTATTCCAAATTTCTGAAAACGCTCTAGTTAGCTAGCCCGCGCCGAGACGCATCTTCTGACACCTCACACGTGCGGCTGGCTCGCATAGAACGTCAAAAAATTTTAATAAATCTATAATCTAATTACGCAAGTACATACCCAAAATCCACCTGTAGGAGCCTTGTCAAAACAAAAATTGCAATAACTTTGACACTAGGATAGCTTTTAACACGCGGTTTTTAACTGAAACGTTGTCCAATAGGCCTCCGCTTACCTTGTGACATATTTAAATTGACCCACCTGAAAGGAATTTTCAGTCACAGTACTTACGTGATTTTTTCAAAATTTAAAATACTTCAAAATTTTTATCCACATAACCCTTCGATTAATTTCCGTTCTTTTTGCAGAATCGGGTTCTCGCCTATCTAACCTCGATTTCTAGGCGCATAGCGCGGTCTGAAATTTTGATTGGTCGCTGAAAACTCGATTTTTTCCTGAAAAAAGTGGTTTTTTGACCACTGTGCAAAATTTTGTTATTCCAAATTTCTGAAAACGCTCTAGTTAGCTAGCCCGCGCCGAGACGCATCTTCTGACACCTCACACGTGCGGCTGGCTCGCATAGAACGTCAAAAAATTTTAATAAATCTATAATCTAATTACGCAAGTACATACCCAAAATCCACCTGTAGGAGCCTTGTCAAAACAAAAATTGCAATAACTTTGACACTAGGATAGCTTTTAACACGCGGTTTTTAACTGAAACGTTGTCCAATAGGCCTCCGCTTACCTTGTGACATATTTAAATTGACCCACCTGAAAGGAATTTTCAGTCACAGTACTTACGTGATTTTTTCAAAATTTTAAACTCTTCAAAATTTTTATCTTCATAACCGTTCGATTAATTTCCATTCTTTTTGCAGAATCGGGTTCTCGCCTATTTTACCTCGATTTCTAGGCGCATAGCGCGGTCTGAAATTTTGATTGGTCGCTGAAAACTCGATTTTTTCCTGAAAAAAGTGGTTTTTTGACCACTGTGCAAAATTTTGTTATTCCAAATTTCTGAAAACGCTCTAGTTAGCTAGCCCGCGCCGAGACGCATCTTCTGACACCTCACACGTGCGGCTGGCTCGCATAGAACGTCAAAAAATTTTAATAAATCTATAATCTAATTACGCAAGTACATACCCAAAATCCACCTGTAGGAGCCTTGTCAAAACAAAAATTGCAATAACTTTGACACTAGGATAGCTTTTAACACGCGGTTTTTAACTGAAACGTTGTCCAATAGGCCTCCGCTTACCTTGTGACATATTTAAATTGACCCACCTGAAAGGAATTTTCAGTCACAGTACTTACGTGATTTTTTCAAAATTTAAAATACTTCAAAATTTTTATCCACATAACCCTTCGATTAATTTCCGTTCTTTTTGCAGAATCGGGTTCTCGCCTATCTAACCTCGATTTCTAGGCGCATAGCGCGGTCTGAAATTTTGATTGGTCGCTGAAAACTCGATTTTTTCCTGAAAAAAGTGGTTTTTTGACCACTGTGCAAAATTTTGTTATTCCAAATTTCTGAAAACGCTCTAGTTAGCTAGCCCGCGCCGAGACGCATCTTCTGACACCTCACACGTGCGGCTGGCTCGCATAGAACGTCAAAAAATTGCCCTCCCACCCTCCCTTTTGTCACTGGCCAGGTAAACTTTTCAGCTTTGGCAAAATATTTTTATTTAATTTTCGATTTCCTTACATTACCTGGTCACTTGTTGAGTGACAAGAAAACATATTTAAATTTATTTAAAGCGCATTGGCCTCGATATTCAGGTGTCTGGACAGTATAAGTGTCTTACATCTTACTTATTGACCTGACATAATAGTAATTCACACTATTTTAATTTCGATTTTGACTATTTTACATTTCTGATCCCCTCTTTACAGGGATCATCAGACTAGTTGTCCTCTGACAAATTTCTGTAGGAGTTTGCCCCCCTTTGTTCCATAATGTTTGGGATTAGGACACCGGTCGTCAAGAAGACCAAAGCTGGGGATGAGAGTTTGGATGCGGGGAGGTCAAACACCGAGCAGGCGGGCCCATCAGTGAGGCGTAGTATTGGGGAGTGGGAGTCTGACAGGCGTAAGGCAGCACAGTCTCTTAAGACGCCAACCCCTCCTAAAAAGGCCCCAGTAACTTCTCCCCCCAAACTCAAGTCCAAGTCGGCGCTCTCGCAAGGTACTGACGTACGGCAGCAGACCGGAGTTAGCTCGCCGCCTAACTCGCAACCCACTCGGTACCTCAACAGGACCTCGGAAGCGAAAGCCTGCCTCTCCAAGGCAAAAATTCAGCTGGTGAGCTCTCGAAACCTGAAGAAGGAGATCAAGGACGAGATCACCAAAGCGGTGGAGAGGCTCTACCAGCTGGTGAAAGAGGCAGAGGCCGAGAGAGGAGCTGGTACCGAGCTGGACGAAAATACGGACCGTCGAAGTGACCCGACGCCGAGCTCAGATGTTCCGACAGATCTCGTGAAACAGCTGATGGAGAACCTCCAGCAGCACAATAAGGCGCTGGAGGAATGCCAACAGCACACGCGGGCTCTGTCGGAACAGCTGAAGCATGCCCCTCCTTATGTCCCGGGCCAAGGCCCGTCCTTCGCAGAAGTCGCCAGCTCAAGGCGGCATATCCGAAGGCCTCTTCACTCGGTGGTCGTTTCATCGACTAATGACCGGGACACCGGTGAAGAGGTCGTTGAAAAGCTGAGGACGGCAGTCGACGCCAGAAAGGAAGGCACGCAAGTCGAGCGGCTTCGGAAGGCCAGGGACCAAAAAGTAGTGGTCGGTTTCAAGACCCGAGAGGAGATGACGAAGGTGACCGAACGAATTAAGAGGGCGGGGAACCTGGTAGTGGAGGAGGTCAAAAACAAGGACCCGCTCGTCATCATCAGGGATGTTCTCTCCTGCCACTCGGACGAGGAGGTCATCGCAGCTCTGAAGCGTCAGAACCACCACCTGATTGGGGACATACCTGTGGAGGATGTGAGGATCACGATGAAATACCGTCGCAGGGCGAGGAACACTCACATGTGCCACATCATCCTGCAGGTGTCCCCAACGCTATGGCAGAGGCTGACGACGGTTGGTCGAGTGCACATAGACCTACAGAGAGTGCGTGTACTGGACCAGTCACCACTGATACAGTGCACGCGCTGTCTCCGGTACGGTCACAGCCGTAAACTGTGCACGGAGCCTGCCGACCTCTGCATTCACTGCGGTGACCCCCATCTGCGTGCGGACTGCCCCTCGCGGCTGACAGCTGAAACACCGAAGTGCCGTAACTGCCTCTTGGCAAAGCTGGACATAACGGACCACAACGCCTTTGACAGCGAGTGCCCAATCCGCGTCAAGTGGGACGCATTGGCACGCCTGTCGGTGGCATACTGCTAAGGTGGTCCCCGCGGTTGCCCCCCAGTATAAAATCATCCAGGTCAACCTGCAACGCAGCCAACTCGCCACCAACGAACTCCTGTTGGAGGCGCAAACGCGCAAAGTGGCTGTGGCATTGCTCCAGGAGCCTTACGTGGGTCGGGTGAGAAGAATGAAGGGCTACCGGGGCGTAAGGGTCTTCCAGAGCTCTGAGGGAGGAGAAGGGACTGTAAAGGCGGCAATCGCCGTCTTTGACCATGATTTGGACATTTTACAGTTCCCGCAACTCACCACAAATAACATCGTTGTGGTGGGAGTCCGAACCAGAGCCTGGTCGATCACGCTGGTGTCCTTCTACTTTGAACCCGACAAGCCCGTGGAACCTTACCTGGAGCATTTGCAGCGAATACAGCGAGAGATTGGCTCTAGCAGGTTGGTTATTGGAGGAGACGCAAATGCGAAGAGCACTTGGTGGGGTAGCGGCAGCGAGGACGCGAGAGGGGGGCTCGTATGCGGGGCGTTGGATGAGTGGGGGTTGCATATCCTCAACAGGGGAGACACCCCGACCTTCGACACCGTGAGGGGCGGTGTTAGATACTGCAGCCACGTAGACTTGACGGCATGTTCGGAGGACATGCTGTACCTGGTAGACGGCTGGCGAATTGAGGTGGGCCTCACGAGTTCCGACCACAACGGCATAACTTTTGGCATTAGTCTAGAAAAATCGAAAGGTATCCGCATTGAGCGTACCACAAGAATATATAACACAAAGAAGGCTAATTGGAGACAGTTTCATGTGAAACTGTCTCAAATTATGCTTGAAAATAATCTAACAGTAAATGAAGTAACACACATAAATAATATTGATAATTTAGAAGAAACAATAAACACATATACTCAAGCCATAACAGAAACATGCACACACACAATTCCTATAAAAAAGTCAAAAGAAACACTTACCATGCCGTGGTGGTCCGAGGAGCTCGCCGAGATGAAGAGGCTAGTCGCTACCAGGAGACGCCGTATTAGGAACGCAGCGCCGGTCCGGAGAGCGATGGTCGTCAGTTTGTACCTGCAAGAAAAGGAGAAGTATGACACAGCCGCAAAGAAAGCGATGGAGGAGAGTTGGAAGGGGTTCTGCAGTAAGCAGACCAGAGAGGGGGTCTGGCAGGGGATTTATAGAGTCATGGGAAGGGTAGCGAAGAGAGAGGAGGATCTGCCGCTACAGTTGAGAGGGGAGACCCTGGACGCGAAGGGCTCCGTGAGGCTGTTGGCCGAGACCTTCTACCCCGAGGACCTTGAGGAGGACGACAACATGGACCACCGTCGAACCAGAGAACTGGCAGCGCTGGTAAACGAGTGTAGTCATGATGATAGGCATGACCCACCGTTTACCCAAAGCGAACTTGACAGGTCCATGCGGTCGTTTAACTCTAAGAAGGCACCGGGAGCCGACGGCTTCACGGCGGACATTTGCTCCAAGGCCATAAACTGTGACCCTGCGTTCTTCCTGTCACTGCTTAATAAATGCCTGGCTCACCACCACTTCCCGAAAGCCTGGAAGGAAGCGACGGTGGTTGTGCTGAGAAAGCCGGGCAAAGACTCGTACACCGTACCGAAATCCTACAGGCCGATTGGGCTCTTGCCTGTACTAGGGAAGGTGTACGAGAAGATGCTGGTTGCTCGTCTCAAATTTTACTTGCTCCCCAGGATCAGTACTCGCCAATACGGCTTTATGCCCCAAAAGAGCACAGAGGACTCCCTCTATACTCTCGTGCAGTACATCCGCGCAAAACTGACACAGAAAAAGATAGTCACGCTCGTGTCACTTGATATAGAGGGAGCCTTCGACAGTGCGTGGTGGCCTGCCATCAAGGTACGATTGGCTGAGGAAAAGTGTCCTGTGAATTTGAGACGAGTAGTCAGCAGTTATCTCAGCGACAGGAAGGTTAGTGTGAGATACGCAGGGGAGGTGAGCAAAAAGTCGACCAGCAAAGGTTGCGTTCAGGGCTCTATCGGGGGACCGATTTTTTGGAATCTCTTGCTGGACCCTCTCCTGAAAGAGCTGGAGGATAAGGGCCACTACTGCCAGGCATTCGCCGACGACGTAGTCATGGTCTTTGATGGCGAAGCGGCAGTAGAAATCGAGGGACAAGCCAATGCCGCTCTCGAACATGTTCGAGCGTGGGGTGTCAGAAACAAGCTGAAATTCGCCCCGCATAAAACTTGTGCGATGGTTCTAACGCGGAGGCTGAAGTATGACACGCCACGCTTGAGCATGGGTGGGATCGACATTGAAATGTCCCAAGATGTCAAGATTTTGGGCCTCATCATTGACGAAAAGCTCACCTTCAACAAACACATAGCTGTCGTCTGTAAGAAGGCGATAGCTATGTACAAGCAGCTGGCCAGAGCGGCCCGGGTTAGTTGGGGTCTACACCCGGAAGTGATCCGGACCATTTATACCGCAGCAATAGAGCCAACCATACTGTACGCCGCGAGCGCATGGGCACCAGCCGCTAACAAGTTGGGGATAATTAAGCAGCTGAATGTGGTGCAGAGAGGTTTTGCTCAGAAGCTGTGTAGAGCCTACCGTACAGTCTCCCTCAACTCAGCATTGGTGCTGGCTGGGATACTCCCTCTTGACATTCGGATTAGGGAAGCTGCTTCACTTTACGAAGCCAAGAGGGGCGTGCCCCAGCCCGTACTAGGAGACAGGGAGGTTGAACGGATGGCTCCAGCTCTGGAGGCTCCGCATCCCGCGGAACAGACAACTCTGCAGTTCGGCAGCCTGGTAGACGAGGAACAATACAACAACCATAGCAATTTTGCTGTGCGTATATTCACTGACGGCAGTAAGATTGAGGGCAAGGTCGGAGCGGCGCTATCCTTGTGGAATAACGCCACCGAAACAAAGGCCCTCAAACTTACTTTGCCGTCCTACTGTACCGTCTATCAGGCCGAACTATTGGCCCTGCAGAGAGCGGTTGCGGAGGCCCTAAAACACCGGGAAAGCACGTTCGGTATCTTCAGCGACTCTATGGCGGCTCTCCAGACCATCACCAACGTCAGTGCCCCCCATCCTCTAGCAGTGGAAACAAGAGACATCATTAGACGCTGTAAACTCCAGAACAAGAGTGTCTCCTTGTTCTGGATCAAAGCTCACGCAGGATTGGAGGGCAATGAGCGAGCGGACAAACTCGCAAAGGAGGCCGCCCTGGGGTCGAAGAAGAAGCCGGACTACGATCTGTGCCCCGTTTCATTCGTCAAGCGACAGATCCGCATGGGGTCGCTTGACGAATGGAACGGTAGATATAAGTCCGGGGTAACAGCCTCCGGCACAAAAATGTTTTTCCCTGATGCGGTTGCGGCGTACAGAGTGGTACGCAAAATAGAACCCACAGGCGTTATCACACAAATACTCACAGGGCACGGTGGGTTCTCCGCATACTTGAAACGCTTCAAATGTAAAGAGAATGCATCGTGCGCCTGTGAGCCCGGAATAGACGAAACGGTTGCCCATATTTTGTTCCAGTGCCCAATAACTGCACGAGCACGATACAAGGTGGAGCAAGAAATGGACACCGATTTAACTGCTGAAAATCTACCAAACATAATGATAGGCAAGAAAAGAAAACATTTGTTAGATTACTGTAGAGAAATAGGAATAGTAGTAAATAATAGAAATAAGATTGCTTAGAAAATAGGATACTTAATTATATAATAAGTATATAAGATAAGTACCTAAACTAATAGAGAAAAAAAAAAAAAAAAAAAAAAAAAAAAAAAAAAAAAAAAAAAAAAAAAAAAGTATTTTAATAAGTTTAATTTGTAGCAGTAACATAGTTGTAATATCACATTGTATGTCCTTACTTTTCGTCGTAGTTTTTGTGTAGTGCAGGCGTACTGTTATATATTCGCAATATTAGTATTACATTAGCAGTGTACTTTAGACTTAAGGTCAAAGAAAAACAGAAAACGCACACGTGGCTGCGACCTGTAAAAAGGCCGCAGACATCTATAAGCAGCTGGCATGCGCGGCAAAGGTGACATGGGGTCTTAACAGAGAGATTATAAGGACGATATATGTGTCGGTGATAGAGCCCATCGTGATGTATGCAGCGAGTGCGTGGGCCCCGGCAGCTGAGAAACTGATGACAAGGAATCAGTTTGACTCACTGCAGAGAGGGTTCGCGCAGAAGATCTGCAAAGCATATCGCACGGTGTCTCTGTCATCGGCTCTTATTCTGTCAGGCCAACTCCCCCTAGACCTCCGGGTAATCGAGGCCGCAACCCTTTTCAAAATCAAAAAGGGTCATTCCCAAGAGTTCATACCACCGGGCCGCGAGCTGGAGTGCAACGTGCCCCACTCCAAAAATCCCCACCCAGCGTTACTCACAACAACAGAGTATGCACGCCTACAGGACTTGACTCCCGAAACTCTGCAAACCCATCAAGTAACCGGCCCTCAAATATATACCGACGGTAGCAAGATAGAGGGGAAAGTTGGCGCTGCCCTAACTTGGTGGGAAAACGGAAAGGAGTTAAAGTTCAGCACTTTTGGCCTGGAACCTCACAACACAGTCTTCCAATCGGAAATGTACGCTCTCTTCAGAGCTGTCAGAATGGTGAGAGAATCCCGGGCGGCCTCCGCAAGCATTTTGAGTGACTCAAGATCGTCACTTGACTTGCTGAGGAGTCCGTCTGTCACTCACCATCTGGCACTCCAAATAAAGAGATTCGTCTCCGATATAAGAGAGGAGGGCAGAGAAGTTAGGTTCTTTTGGCTCAAAGCCCACGTGGGAACTGCCGGGAATGAGAGAGCGGACGAGCTAGCCAAAGAGGCAGCTCTTACAAAAGAAATGGCAGACTATAACAAGGTCCCGGTATCGTTCGTGAGGAAGAAGATACGCGAGGAAACTATAAAGAAGTGGCAAGCGCGATACGAGTCCTCGAGCACAGGAGCGGTTACAAAAGTGTTCTTCCCAGACGTCCTTGAGGCAAAGAGGACACTCAGAGACACTGTTCTCAAGCCGGTCCATGTACAAGTTCTAACAGGACACGGAGGATTCTCAGCGTATCTCCACCGCTTCCATATTAAAGATAGTCCCTCGTGCGTCTGTGATCCCAGTTGCGACGAGACAGTCTGGCACCTACTCTTCGAATGCCCAAGGTTCAGTCATGATAGAATGGAGCTGGAAATCAAGATCGAAACCCAGCTAAGCCAGTCCACACTCCACACCATCATGGGGAAACCGGCTACCCGGAAACCATTCTTGGCATTCGCGAGCAAAGTCGCCCTAATCGCAGCTGCGGCTAACAAAACAGACGCAACCTCACAGACGCGGAACCGACTACCATCCACACAACCAGTCACGACCACACCAACAACCTCGGTCACCACAGCACTGTCAACAACAGCACATAATACAACACGCACACCATCAACCATTACACAAGTTACACAAGTCATGCCAGCAGCGGCACCAGCAGAAGCCAGCCTGCAACCAGCCCGTAGTACCATGCCCATCACACAATTCCTGGCATGCGGAGGAGACGGAGTCCCAGGCGTCAGACTGCGAGGGGTCGCACTATTCATGAACAGAGAAAGGGAAAAGTTGGGCATAAGCTTCTGCATAGGCTCAAGCCGAGCTCGGGCCCGAATACATATATCACCTGGCCTTGCCGCCCTGATCAACGGAAGTACCAGCAAAACGAGCATGAAAGGCAGCAAATATGCTGCACTGCCCCAAATGGTAGTTGCCACTCACCGATGCCGTCTAATGCGAACCAAAGGCAAGACGATCGCACTTTTCGAGTGGAGAGAGGAGACTCCATTTGCCCAGGCAAGCTCACTGCTTCAAAAGATCAGGGAGGTAGGAGAACGCACGGCAGTCACAGCCCGTGCCATAAGTGTTGACGCGATGATGGTCGGAGGGGAAAGAGGAGACGTCGCAGACCGCTTTGGCTGTTTAAAAGCCTCAGAACAGCATGAGGTAATCGTCTATGAGGACAGAGGGGAAGTTTTGAGCTTCCTCAGAGCCCCCAGAGACCCAACAGTCAGCGAGACGATCCCGACATCAAGCCCGACCACTCAAAGCGGATCTGAGAGGGCCCAGCAGAAGGCAGCCGCCGAAAAAGCTGCAAAGGAGCAGAGCAAAACAACCAGCCCGGAGGACCAGGCTCGGACGAGAAGTCGCCTGAAAGCATTCGGCACTTTCCTCAGCTCTCTGCTTCCTAGCACCAGCCGTTCGTCACCAGTGGAGAAGCAGGGTGCAGCAGTGGAAAGGTTCTTCAGAAAATCACCGAAAGAACCAGCACCGCAGAAGCCCACGCCAACAAGAGCCGACAAAGGGCAAGTCAGCCCGCCGACCCTCGCAGTCAAGTCAGGCACTACGGACCACGTGAAGAGCGCTTTTCTCGAGTACGTAGCAATCGTGAGAGCGACCAGAGAGGTCAATCTCATGACATGCAGAAAGATCCTGCAGACCTTCCACAGAAAAACTGAAGGACTGCTAGGGGTACTGCTCGAGGAGGCCGGGGCGGCCGTGTACGACAACGTCAAATCTCAGGTCATTATAGGAGAAATGACGGGGTCGTACATGGCAGCGTTCAGCTCGGAGAGTGGCTTCGTGTCCCTGGACGAGGAGGAAACGGAGCGTTCAGGCAAAATCAAGTTCAGAGCACCGAACACTGACCCAGTACTGGTTACCGCCAAATGTACCAAAATCATGCTGGATGACAAGATCCTTGAAATAGCTCAGTCCATCCTGGAGACTTCAGACATCCACGAACATTGGGCGGTGCCCAGGATCGGGTGGGTGAACGGAGTTCCGGGTTGCGGCAAGACAACCTGGGTGGTGAAACACTTCGATGAGGAGAAGGACGTCGTAGCCACCACGACAACTGAAGCTGCCAAAGATCTCAGAGAGAAGCTTGCGCACCGCTTAGGAGACCGAGTAAAGACAAAGGTGCGCACTATGTCCTCAATCTTAGTCAACGGGTTCAAGAAGCAAGAGAAGTGCTACCGCCTCACGGTAGACGAGGCTCTTATGAACCATTTTGGGGCCATAGTTATGGCAGTTAAGTTGTCAGGAGCTAGCGAGATTGTCCTTATCGGAGACATAAACCAGCTACCATTCTTGGACAGAGAGAACCTATTCGAGTTAAGGTATACCCGTCCAAATATGTCGGCTGGCATCACCCAGGAGCTCCTTTGCACTCATCGCAATCCGATGGATGTGGCATTTGCTCTGAGCGAAATATACTCCGGTATATACTCCTCCAAGTCGTCGCTGTCGCGGGTTCACTCCCTGAGGGTAGAAGGTTACACTGGTGCGCAAATACCAGGAAACGCCCAAAATACCCTATTCCTGGTTCACACACAGGAAGAGAAAGCTTCTCTTGTGAGCCAGGGATACGGGTCGGGCGAGGGGTCCCGCACATTAACCATTCACGAGGCTCAGGGCTTGACCTATGACAGCGTTATTATCATTAACACCAAGTCCAGGAGGCTCCAAATTCATGACAGCATCTCCCACGCGGTAGTGGCGGTGTCGAGACATACAGTCAGTTGCGTCTATTATTCCGACGACGCCGATGACGCCACGGGCCGCTTTGCGAAGAGAGCGATGGATGCGCCGACTAAAACGGTCGTCGATTACAACCTTAAAACGGCCATGCAGCATCGAGACGCAGCTGTTATGGAAGCTTTGCTCGGGCTGGCGAAGTCCCTGGTCATCAGACCTCATCTAAATAACACCTAAAAGTCCCGCAGAAAAAACTCCCTCCCTTAAATTCCACCCTGTTTTAAAATAATAAAATATAATGTGTAAAGCTGCATGGCAGAATGAGTCTGTCATACTCACGTAAATGTCCTGTCGATGGTGACGGGCGCATTTGGCCGTTAAGTTCCCTAAGATATGGTTGAATTAAGCGGCGCAGATGTGCGCGTCATGTCCGTGAACGGATGCCGTCAGTCGGGGCTGGTCGGCTCGCACTGCCATGCAGCTCACCGCGTATACCTAGTGTGTAGTGTGTGTAAAACTGTAGTTGAAATATTCAGATACCGTAAAATTCATAGAATACAATATAGAACATATATAAAAAAAAAAAAAAAATAAAAAAAAAAAAAAAAAAAAAAAAAAAAAAAAAAAAAAAAAAAAAAAAATGATGGACTCACGTGGATTGTAAGCCACAACGTAGTTTTAAGCGTAGATTTTTTCGTAGAAGAGAATTGTGTCCAATGTAGGAGCACATACTGTAACGAATTAAATTATAGCAAACAAATGTAAAATCGTAAAAAAAGGCGCAGACGACTATGTCCGCGATAAAAAGAACTAATAAAAAAAAAAAAAAAAAAAAAAAAAAACCTAACCTAACCTAACCTAACCTTTTTTTTTTTTTTTTTTTTTTTGATCTCGGGGGGAAATCCTCATGGAAATCCTCCACCCTGGGGCGGGTGGAGGGGTCTGTCAGACTCTTACTGACTAAAACCACCCCGGTGTTCCATCTTCCACCTACGCCGGGGATCGCGGGAACGTATGCGACATCCGCAATCCCCGGCTGGTGCCGGCCCGCCTCTGCGGGCCACCTCACGTCGGCGAGGGGAGTGAGGTGTTTGACTCCCCTCGCTACGTCAAAGAGGGGCGCACGGGAACACCACGCGCCGCCACCTCGGGTCCGGATGAGTGGGGGGCGACGGACATCCCCAAGTCCGCCGCCCCTGGACCCAGTTAGGGGGGCCGGAAGAGGGCAGCGTATGCCCTCCTCCGACGCCCGATGCGCCTGCTGCGGGCAGGGAGAGCGGTTGTGATCTCCCTCTCCCTTTCCGCAGCCTCCTTCTGCGCGATAACTGTCTCGCAGAAGGAGACCACCGCGTCCCAGGACTCCTCACCGCCGACCATAGCATGGACTACGGCCGGCAGCGAGAGGTCACCGCCTACAACAGAGATGAGGGCACGGCGCGGCTCCTCCCAAGCTGCACACTCTGCCAGCGTATGCCGTGCCGTGTCCTCCCGACAGTCGACGCAGTGGTGGCATCGAGCGTCCGGCTCCCTGCCTATGCGACACAAGAACCTCCCGAAGCAGCCATGCCCCGAGAGGACCTGCGTCGCACGAAACGTCAGAGAGCCGTGCCTTCTCCCGAGCCACAGGTCGAGCACTGGCCGGATGGCCTCGATGGTGATGAGGCCGGCGGAAGGGCTCGAAAGCCTGTCCCGCCATTCCGCCACCAGGACCTCGCGCAGCTGCGACCGACGCAACTCCAGGTGTCGCTGCGTCAGTCGCTCGCCGCGCGCCCGCGCGTCCTCGCGCCACCTGTGTAGTGACGCGAGCACTTTCGCCTCCAGGTCCCACGGTGGAGATCCGGCCAGTGCGCAAGCCGCCTCGTAGGAGATCGTGCGATATCCCCTGATGACTCTGACGGCCATCACCCTCTGCGGCTTCCGCAGAACAGTGATGGTGCTGGCCGTCAGGTCAGCCGCCCAGATCGGGGCCCCATATAGGGCCATCGATCGCACGATCCCCACGTACAACCGCCTACAGGCGGTGCTCGGGTCCCCCAGATTGGGAAGCAGCGTTGACAGCGCCCCCGCCGCGCCCAACAACTTGGGCGCCAGCCGCCGGAAGTGGGGGCCGAAATCCCACCGGCTGTCGAGCACCAATCCCAGGTACTTCATGGTGGACTCGACAGCGATACGGGCCCCCCCGACCACAATGTGCGATCCCGGCGGCGGCGCTCGCCGGGGGCCATGGAAAACGATGGCCTCCGACTTGTTGAGGGCCACCTCCAGGCCGAGGCGCCGTATGCGGCTCACCACCTGTGAGACCGCAGCCGTCGCCAGCAACGCTGCCTCCCTGTGCGAGCTCCCCCGGGCAGTGACCAGTGTGTCGTCAGCGTAACACACCAGCTGCACTCCCGGCCGGAGCTCGCCCCTCAGCACCCAGTCGTACCCGATGTTCCACAGGAGCGGGCCCAAGACCGAACCCTGTGGAACACCGCACGACATAGGTCGCTGGCATCTGCCATCGCGTCCCAGATAGGTGACACACCTTTCCGCCAAATAAGCCCCGACGACGCGGCGGAGGTAGGAAGGCACTCGATGGTATCGCAGTGCCTCCCGAATGCAACTCCAGGGCAGGGTGTTGAAGGCGTTGGAGATGTCCAAGGACACCGCCAACAACACACCGCCCCGCGACACCGCTTCCTCCGCCAGGACTCTCACTCGGGATATCGCCGTCACAGTGGAGCGCCCTTGCCGAAAGCCGTACTGGCATTCGGCCAGGTCCGGCCCCTCTCCGCACAAGTGGCCGACGAGGCGGGCTGAGACTATCCGCTCAAACAGCTTTCCCACCTCGTCGAGCAGCACTATGGGCCGGTACGCGGATGGCGAGTCCGCAGGGCGCCCCGCTTTCCTGAGCAGGACCAGACGACCAGATTTCCACTGAGCGGGAAACTGGCCCTGCTCAAGGCACGCCGAGTAGAGTCCTCTCAGTCGGGGCTCCAGCTCCTTCAGAGCTAGGGCCAACGCGCAGCCGTGAATTCCATCGGGCCCCGGGGCAGTGTTCTTCGCCCGGAGCCGTGTCACGGCCGCCCTCAACTCTGGTTGTGTCACCTCTGGGACGCTGGCGTCCTCTTCGGGCTCTGCGGCTGTGGGCAGAGCCATCGGCGGCGGAGCGTGCTCCGCTCGTGCCGGGAAGAGGGCTGCTACCACGTCCTCCAGCAGCTCGGGTTGGAGACTCTCCGTAAGCGGGGGCGCCCATGGTCCGAGCTTACCTCGGACCGAGCGATAAGGACGCCCCCACGGATCCCCGTTTAGAGTCTCCAACATCTCCTCCCTGGCTCGCGTCTTCGCCTCGCCGATGGCCAGCCACAGAGCCTTCTTAGCCGCGCGGTACACCTCATACCGCGCGGCTTCTTCGTCAGGGACCCGACGACGTCTTCTCCGGTATCGGGTGTACTGGCGCCTGACCTCCACGCACGAGTCGCGCAACTGCGCGATCTCGGCGGACCACCAGTACACCTGGCGCCTTCTGGGTTGTGTGCGAACCCGGGGCATTGACGCATCGCAAATTTGCGTCATCGCCCCGTGGAACCACTGCGCCTCCTCTTCGACGTCGACGGGTCCGGTCGTTGCCGACTCCCGGATCCAGGCCTGCACAATAGCGGCCTCCTCGAGTAGCTCCCTGTCGAGGCGCTTTCGCGCCCAACGCGGACCGTCCGTTCGCGGGGCCGTTGGATTGCGGCCGCCCGCGGTCTGGGGGGAGACGTTGAAACGGATATATCTGTGATCCGACAACGTCTCCACCTCCACGGCGACACGCCAATCGCGGACACGGCTTGCGACAGCGGGGCTAGCGAACGAAACGTCCACTATAGAACCACCCCGCTGTCGCACGCACGTGTAGACCGTGCCCCGATTCAGGACGGCCAAGCCGGTCGTGACCGCCCACTCCTCCAACGCCTCGCCCTTGACATCGGTGACCGGGGATCCCCACGCCGCAGATTTGGCGTTGAGATCCCCGAGCAGCAGCACCGGGCGAGGGTGGTACCGGTTCACGACGGCACCCAACTCGACAAGGAAGCTCTCGAAGTCGGCGAGGCTCTTGTTGGGCGAGAAATACGCCCCAACAATGCCAACGCCGTCCGCGAGGGCGGCCACCCAGCCGTGACCTCGGGACGGGTCGACAAGAGCCCCGCCGATGATGGCCACCGAGCCGTCCAGGTCACCCACCCAATCATCTCGGGGGGGGACGTAATACGGCTCGGCGACCACAGCCACATGGATCGACCACTCTGCCATGCTCTGGAGTAAGAGATCCTGAGCCCTGGCAGAGTGGTTGATATTGCCCTGGAGGAAATGGAATTGTGCCATTACGCACAATCCATTCCCTCGGCACCATTCTTAGGCCGGGAGTCGGCCGAAGAGCAACCAGGCTGAGGGGGGTGTAAAGGGCCCCCGACAGCCTTGGTTGTCCCCTTCTTGTTGCCCTTTTTTGGGGCGGGCGGGCAGGCCTTTCTGCCGACGACGTGCCCCGCGGGCCTCCCTGCATCCGTGCAGAGGCTGCAGTTTGGCGTCGCGGAGCACGCTGCCGCCTTGTGGCCGGGCTTACCGCAGCGATAGCATTGCTCGCTGCGGTCAGTTGCGGCGGCGCAACGTGCCCTGACGTGCCCAACGTCAAGGCAGCGGTAGCACCGCATAGCCCTGGGTTGCAGCAGCTTCACGCGTGCTGCAACCCACCCCACCAATAGCCGTCCGCTGACGGCTATTTTATTCGCCGCCGCTACCGGGCACTTCACCGTTATGGTGCCGAGCCCGGCAGCGTCGGCGCGAATCTCGCCCGCCCGCACGTCACCCGGCGGACATCCACCGCTTCGAGCGACGGCCGCCACGACCTCCTCCGGGGTCGTCGAGTCGTCCAGGCCATCGACGCGCAAATCGGCGGTCTTTACGGGCCTGGACACTCGGACGTCCTCATCCTTGAGGACCTCCCTCAGTTTGGCGGCCAGGATGTCCGCCTTCTCGCTGCCCGAGGGTCCCGACACCTCGAACAGACGCGCCCCCGTAACCGCCGACTTCATCCTGAAGCCGGTCGGTGTGCCAAGGTCGGGAAATGCGACCTTGGCCTTCGCCTGTTCGAGGACCTGCTTGTAGGTCAGGCCCCTCTCGATAGCTGCGGGCTGCAGTGTGATAACCACAGCAGCCGAGCGTGGGGCCTTACCCTTCCGGGACCTCCTCTTCCTTTTAGGCGCGGGCTTGGGCTGAGCCGGCGGCGCCGCCTTCTTCTTACGACCCCGTTTGACGACCGTCGTCCAAGCCTCCGTGGGCTGGGACGCGGTCGCCGGGGTCGTAGTCGAGCTGGAGGGGGGTGCTGACGCACCCTCCGCGGGCTTCTTGGGCCCCTCCGCGGGCTTTTTGCCCCCCTTTCCAGCATTGGCCGTCACGGTCGACGGCCCTGGCCTTGCGGCCTCCTCCATCCTCCGTCTATCCGCTGCTAGCGGTGGCCGGAGGTTTTGGGCCGGGAGGAGCCTCGACTCTAAGGCCTCCAGGCGGGCATTCATCATGCCCCCGCACTGCTGCATGCAGATGCGGACGATCCTTTCGACGTCCGCATCGGGCGACAGTGCAGGGGCAGGGGCTGACGGCGGAGACGCAACTGCCCGAGAGCCGGCAGTTAGGGGAGCTGCACGCTTCTGTTGAGGGGCAGACCCCCTCTGTGCAGCAACCTCCCTTTTGAGGTCCTCCAGCTCATTACGGAGACGGCCGTTCTCCTCCCACAGCTTCGCCGTCTCCTCAGAGCTAGTACGTTCAAGGAGGACCCCAACCGCCTCCTTAATACCGTCAGCCGCCTCTTTCAGGGCGCGCGTGAACGTGCCCTTCAAGCTGCCCGATTTCGTGGCAACTTTCAGGACAACGTCCACGGCGTCCAGAACCTGGCGACTTAGTGTCGCCGCCGTTACGCCCGCACCGGAGGCCGCCTGAGCGGCCCGCCGCTCTCGAGCTTGTCGAGCCAGCTCGCCGACCTCATCGGCCGCGACCGCCTTCCGCTGCGCCCGCTTTGCAGCGTTGACCTCCGCTTTATTACTGTCTAGCAACAGCGGGGACGCAGCGGAATCTCCGCTTAGGTCAGCGAGCATGGTCTCGTCGCTCTCTTCTCTTTCTTCTGGCCGATCCAGGCGGACCGCTGGAATCGGCGTAGAGGGCCGCAAGAAGCGACCCTTTTGGTCGCGCTGCGGCAGCCGGGTGGACGTTCCACCCACCGCTACGCGACCACCTCTCCGTGAGGTCGGCACCTTTGCGGCCGACAGTTCCTCCTCACTTGAGGAGGGATTTAATCCCTCCCCGCGCGACCGCTTCCCCCAAAATTTTGAAGGGGGGCGGGAGCCTCCTTGGCTCTCACTGCCGCTTCCGGCAGACTGGTCCTCACTCTCCGCCACCATAATTGGCCCATCTTCTTTTTTATTGTTTTTTTGCGTGTTTCTAGAATCCATTCAGTTCCCACGAGACAATATAGGTATGGAATGTCCACCGGGCAGAGCCTAGTTGCCCGGTAAGCCTACATACTGCAGAGTGCGGCAGGTGCTCTGCAGGGGAAGCGCTAACGACTGGACTCCCTCCAGCCATGCATCCTCTCACCGCGCTTCAGAGCTTAGGATTGGGGGTTTTTTATCTTAGAGGTATCCTTCCTCTGGGCCGGGCGGTTAAGCCGAGCCCCCGACGGCGGCATTATACATGCCTCCGTCCGCTGTCCGGACAACCCGACTCAGCGGACCCGTCGGGAACTCTCTCTTTAGGATTGCTCCGTGAAGAGAGAGCAACTGCCGCTTTGGTGCGCCTGCACCGCAGCGGCATTGGTCGCATCCTTCGCCAATCGACGACTGTCGATCGGACAGGAGCGACCCCAACTCAGACGTTCCTCCACAGTGCCCTCTGATAATCAGAGGGACACGTGGAGGAACCGTCGTGGAGCTACATAAGCTCCCCCTCCCCCGCAGAAATCCGCCACAGACAATAGCCCCTCCGACATGGAGAGACTATTGGCCGTGCCCAGGGTGCACCGGCCCGACAACTGCTCTTTCCCCCGAACGCATTCGTAAGGAACCAGCAGCCGTCAGGCACACGAGGAGGTTTTCTGCACGCACCCCAACCTTTTTTTTTTTTTTTTTTTTTGATCTCGGGGGGAAATCCTCATGGAAATCCTCCACCCTGGGGCGGGTGGAGGGGTCTGTCAGACTCTTACTGACTAAAACCACCCCGGTGTTCCATCTTCCACCTGCGCCGGGGATCGCGGGAACGTATGCGACATCCGCAATCCCCGGCTGGTGCCGGCCCGCCTCTGCGGGCCACCTCGCGTCGGCGAGGGGAGTGAGGTGTTTAACTCCCCTCGCTACGTCAAAGAGGGGCGCACGGGAACACCACGCGCCGCCACCTCGGGTCCGGATGGGTGGGGGGCGACGGACATCCCCAAGTCCGCCGCCCCTGGACCCAGTTAGGGGGGCCGGAAGAGGGCAGCGTATGCCCTCCTCCGACGCCCGATGCGCCTGCTGCGGGCAGGGAGAGCGGTTGTGATCTCCCTCTCCCTTTCCGCAGCCTCCTTCTGCGCGATAACTGTCTCGCAGAAGGAGACCACCGCGTCCCAGGACTCCTCACCGCCGACCATAGCATGGACTACGGCCGGCAGCGAGAGGTCACCGCCTACAACAGAGATGAGGGCACGGCGCGGCTCCTCCAAAGCTGCACACTCTGCAAGCGTATGCCGTGCCGTGTCCTCCCGACAGTCGACGCAGTGGTGGCATCGAGCGTCCGGCTCCCTGCCTATGCGACACAAGAACCTCCCGAAGCAGCCATGCCCCGAGAGGACCTGCGTCGCACGAAACGTCAGAGAGCCGTGCCTTCTCCCGAGCCACAGGTCGAGCACTGGCCGGATGGCCTCGATGGTGATGAGGCCGGCGGTAGGGCTCGAAAGCCTGTCCCGCCATTCCGCCACCAGGACCTCGCGCAGCTGCGACCGACGCAGCTCCAAGTGTTGCTGCGTCAGTCTTTCGCCGCGCGCCCGCGCGCCCTCGCGCCACCTATGCAGTGACGCGAGCACTTTCGCCTCCAGGTCCCACGGCGGAGATCCGGCCAGTGCGCAAGCCGCCTCGTAGGAGATCGACGCACCCCAACCTAACCTAACCTTTTTTTTTTTTTTTTTTTTGATCTCGGGGGGAAATCCTCATGGAAATCCTCCACCCTGGGGCGGGTGGAGGGGTCTGTCAGACTCTTACTGACTAAAACCACCCCGGTGTTCCATCTGCCACCTACGCCGGGGATCGCGGGAACGTATGCGACTTCCGCAATCCCCGGCTGGTGCCGGCCCGCCTCTGCGGGCCACCTCGCGTCGGCGAGGGGAGTGAGGTGTTTAACTCCCCTCGCTACGTCAAAGAGGGGCGCACGGGAACACCACGCGCCGCCACCTCAGGTCCGGATGAGTGGGGGGCGACGGACATCCCCAAGTCCGCCGCCCCTGGACCCAGTTAGGGGGGCCGGAAGAGGGCAGCGTATGCCCTCCTCCGACGCCCGATGCGCCTGCTGCGGGCAGGGAGAGCGGTTGTGATCTCCCTCTCCCTTTCCGCAGCCTCCTTCTGCGCGATAACTGTCTCGCAGAAGGAGACCACCGCGTCCCAGGACTCCTCACCGCCGACCATAGCATGGACCACGGCCGGCAGCGAGAGGTCACCGCCTACAACAGAGATGAGGGCACGGCGCGGCTCCTCCCAAGCTGCACACTCTGCAAGCGTATGCCGTGCCGTGTCCTCCCGACAGTCGACGCAGTGGTGGCATCGAGCGTCCGGCTCCCTGCCTATGCGACACAAGAACCTCCCGAAGCAGCCATGCCCCGAGAGGACCTGTGTCGCACGAAACGTCAGAGAGCCGTGCCTTCTCCCGAGCCACAGGTCGAGCACTGGCCGGATGGCCTCGATGGTGATGAGGCCGGCGGTAGGGCTCGAAAGCCTGTCCCGCCATTCCGCCACCAGGACCTCGCGCAGCTGCGACCGACGCAACTCCAGGTGTCGCTGCGTCAGTCGCTCGCCACGCGCCCGCGCGTCCTCGCGCCACCTGTGTAGTGACGCGAGCACTTTCGCCTCCAGGTCCCACGGCGGAGATCCGGCCAGTGCGCAAGCCGCCTCGTAGGAGATCGTGCGATATCCCCTGATGACTCTGACGGCCATCACCCTCTGTGGCCTCCGCAGAACAGTGATGGTGCTGGCCGTCAGGTCAGCCGCCCAGATCGGGGCCCCATAAAGGGCCATCGATCGCACGATCCCCACGTACAACCGCCTACAGGCGGTGCTCGGGTCCCCCAGATTGGGAAGCAGCGTTGACAGCGCCCCCGCCACGCCCAACAACTTGGGCGCCAGCCGCCGGAAGTGGGGGCCGAAATCCCACCGGCTGTCGAGCACCAATCCCAGGTACTTCATGGTGGACTCGACAGCGATTCGGGCCCCCCCGACCACGATGTGCGATCCCGGCGGCGGCGCTCGCCGGGGGCCATGAAAAACAATGGCCTCCGACTTGTTGAGGGCCACCTCCAGGCCGAGGCGCCGTATGCGGCTCACCACCTGTGAGACCGCAGCCGTCGCCAGCAACGCTGCCTCCCTGTGCGAGCTCCCCCGGGCAGTGACCAGTGTGTCGTCAGCGTAACACACCAGCTGCACTCCCGGCCGGAGATCGCCCCTCAGCACCCAGTCGTACCCGATGTTCCACAGGAGCGGGCCCAAGACCGAACCCTGTGGAACACCGCACGACATAGGGCGCTGGCATCTGCCATCGCGTCCCAGATAGGTGACACACCTTTCCGCCAAATAAGCCCCGACGACGCGGCGGAGGTAGGAAGGCACTCGATGATATCGTAGTGCCTCCCGAATACAACTCCAGGGCAGGGTGTTGAAGGCGTTGGAGATGTCCAAGGACACCGCCAACAACACACCGCCCCGCGACACCGCTTCCTCCGCCAGGACTCTCACTCGGGAAATCGCCGTCACAGTGGAGCGCCCTTGCCGAAAGCCGTACTGGCATTCGGCCAGGTCCGGCCCCTCTCCGCACAAGTGGCTGACGAGGCGGGCTGCGACAATCCGCTCGAACAGTTTTCCCACCTCGTCCAGCAGCACTATGGGCCGGTACGCGGACGGCGAGTCCGCAGGGCGCCCCGCTTTCCTGAGCAGGACCAGACGACCAGATTTCCACTGAGCGGGAAACTGGCCCTGCTCAAGGCTCGCCGAGTAGAGTCCTCTCAGTCGGGGCTCTAGCTCCTTCAGAGCTAGGGCCAACGCGCAGCCGTGAATCCCGTCGGGCCCCGGGGCAGTGTTCTTCGCCCGGAGCCGTGTCACGGCTACCCTCAACTCTGGTTGTGTCACCTCTGGGACGCTGGCGTCCTCTTCGGGCTCTGCGGCTGTGGGCAGAGCCATCGGCGGCGGAGCGTGCTCCGCTCGTGCCGGGAAGAGGGCTGCTACCACGTCCTCCAGCAGCTCGGGTTGGAGACTCTCCGTAAGCGGGGGCGCCCATGGTCCGAGTTTGCCTCGGACCGAGCGATAAGGAGCCGAGCCGTCCAGGTCACCCACCCAATCATCTCGGGGGGGGACGTAATACGGCTCGGCGACCACAGCCACATGGATCGACCACTCTGCCATGCTCTGGAGTAAGAGATCCTGAGCCCTGGCAGAGTGGTTGATATTGCCCTGGAGGAAATGGAATTGTGCCATTACGCACAATCCATTCCCTCGGCACCATTCTTAGGCCGGGAGTCGGCCGAAGAGCAACCAGGCTGAGGGGGGTGTAAAGGGCCCCCGACAGCCTTGGTTGTCCCCTTCTTGTTGCCCTTTTTTGGGGCGGGCGGGCAGGCCTTTCTGCCGACAACGTGCCCCGCGGGCCTCCCTGCATCCGTACAGAGGCTGCAGTTTGGCGTCGCGGAGCACACTGCCGCCTTGTGGCCGGGCTTACCGCAGCGATAGCACTGCTCGCTGCGGTCAGTTGCGGCGGCGCACCGTGCCCTGACGTGCCCAACGTCGAGGCAGCGGTAGCACCGCATAGCCCTGGGTTGCAGCAGCTTCACTCGTGCCGCAACCCATCCCACCAATAGCCGTCCGCTGACGGCTATCTTATTTGCCGCCGCTACCGGGCACTTCACCGTAATGGCGCCGAGCCCGGCAGCGTCGGCGCGGATCTCGCCCGCCCGCACGTCGCCCGGCGGACATCCACCGCTTCGAGCGACGGCCGCCACGACCTCCTCCGGGGTCGTCGAGTCGTCCAGGCCATCGACGCGCAAATCGGCGGTCTTTACGGGCCTGGACACTCGGACGTCCTCATCCTTGAGGACCTCCCTAAGTTTGGCGGCCAGGATGTCCGCCTTCTCGCTGCCCGAGGGTCCCGACACCTCGAACAGACGCGCCCCCGTAACCGCCGACTTCATCCTGAAGCCGGTCGGTGTGCCGAGGTCGGGAAATGCGACCTTAGCCTTCGCCTGTTCGAGGACCTGCTTGTAGGTGAGGCCCCTCTCGATAGCTGCGGGCTGCAGTGTGATAACCACAGCAGCCGAGCGTGGGGCCTTACCCTTTCGGGACCTCCTCTTCCTTTTAGGCGCGGGCTTGGGCTGAGCCGGCGGCGCCGCCTTCTTCTTGCGACCCCGTTTGACGACCGTCGTCCAAGCCTCCGTGGGCTGGGATGCGGTCGCCGGGGTCGCAGTCGAGCTGGGAGGGGGTGCTGACGCACCCTCCGCGGGCTTCTTGGGCCCCTCCGCGGGCTTTTTGCCCCCCCTACCAGCTCTGGCCGCCACGGCTGGGGGCCCGGGCCTTGTGGCCTCCTCCATCCTCCGCCTGTCCGCCGCTAGCGGTGGCCGGAGGTTCTGGGCCGGGAGGAGCCTTGTCTCCAAGGCCTCCAGGCGGGCATTCATCATGCCCCCACACTGTTGCATGCAGATGCGGACAATCTTTTCGATGTCCGCATCGGGTGCTTGTGCAGGTGCAGGGGCCGACGGCGGGGCCACAACTGCCCGAGAGCCGGCAGCTGCGGGAGCCGCACGCTTCTGTTGAGGGGCAGACCCCCTCTGTGCGGCGACCTCCCTCTTGAGGTCCTCCATCTCTGCTCGGAGACGGCCGTTCTCCTCCCACAATTTCGCCGTCTCCTCAGAGCTAGTTCGATCAAGGAGGACCCCAACCGCCTCCTTGATGCCCTCAGCCGCCTCCTTCAGGGCACGGGTGAACGTGCCCTTCAAGCTGCCAGATTTAGTGGCAACCTTAAGGATCACGTCCACGCCGTCCAAAACTTGGCGACTGAGCGCCGCCGCCGTTAAGCCCTCTCCAGAGGCCACTTGAGCGGCCCGCCGCTCTCGAGCCTGCCGAGCTAGCTCGCCGACCTCATCGGCAGCGACCGCCTTCCGCTGCGCCCGCTTTGCAGCGTTAGCTTCCGCTTTATTGCTCTCTAGCAATAGCGGGGACGCAGCGGAATCTCCGCTCAGGAGCTCGTCGCTCTCCATCTCTTCAGGCCGATCCATGCGGACCGCTGCCGCCGGGATTGGCGTAGCGGGCCGCAAGAACCGACCTCTTTGGTCGCGCTGTGGCACCACTGCGCGACCACCTCTCCGAGATGTCGGCACCTTTGCGGCCGACAGCTCCTCTTCACTTGAGGAGGGATTCAATCCCTCCCCGCGCGACCGCTTCCCCCAAAATTTTGAGGGAGCCCGCGAGCCTCCTTGAAAGTCGCTGCCGCTTCCGGCAGACGACTCGTCCATCTCTGCCATTACTGGCGCGACATCTTTTTTATTATTGTTATTTTTGTAGTCCATTTCTGTTCCCACGAGATAATATAGGTCGTGAATGTCCACCGGGCAAAGCCTAGATGCCCGGTAAGCCTACATACTGCAGAGTGCGGCAGGTGCTCTGCAGGGGAAGCGCTAACGACTGGACTCCCTCCAGCCATGCATCCTCTCACCGCGCTTCAGAGCTTAGGATTGGGGGTTTTTTATCTTAGAGGTATCCTTCCTCTGGGCCGGGCGGTTAAGCCGAGCCCCCGACGGCGGCATTAGACATGCCTCCGTCCGCTGTCCGGACAACCCGACTCAGCGGACCCGCCGGGAACTCTCTCTTCAGGATTGCTCCGTGAAGAGAGAGCAACTGCCGCTTTGGTGCGCCTGCACCGCAGCGGCATTGGTCGCATCCTTCGCCAATCGACGACTGTCGATCGGACAGGAGCGACCCCAACTCAGACGTTCCTCCACAGTGCCCTCTGATAATCAGAGGGACACGTGGAGGAACCGTCGTGGAGCAACAAAAGATCCCCCTCCCCCGCAGAAATCCGCCACAGACAATAGCCCCTCCGACATGGAGAGACTATTGGCCGTGCCCAGGGTGCACCGGCCCGACAACTGCTCTTTCCCCCGAACGCATTCGTAAGGAACCAGCAGCCGTCAGGCACACGAGGAGGTTTTCTGCACGCACCCCAACCTAACCTAACCTAACCTTTTTTTTTTTTTTTTTTTTTTGATCTCGGGGGGAAATCCTCATGGAAATCCTCCACCCTGGGGCGGGTGGAGGGGTCTGTCAGACTCTTACTGACTAAAACCACCCCGGTGTTCCATCTTCCACCTTCGCCGGGGATCGCGGGAACGTATGCGACATCCGCAATCCCCGGCTGGTGCCGGCCCGCCTCTGCGGGCCACCTCGCGTCGGCGAGGGGAGTGAGGTGTTTGACTCCCCTCGCTACGTCAAAGAGGGGCGCACGGGAACACCACGCGCCGCCACCTCGGGTCCGGATGAGTGGGGGGCGACGGACATCCCCAAGTCCGCCGCCCCTGGACCCAGTTAGGGGGGCCGGAAGAGGGCAGCGTATGCCCTCCTCCGACGCCCGATGCGCCTGCTGCGGGCAGGGAGAGCGGTTGTGATCTCCCTCTCCCTTTCCGCAGCCTCCTTCTGCGCGATAACTGTCTCGCAGAAGGAGACCACCGCGTCCCAGGACTCCTCACCGCCGACCATAGCATGGACTACGGCCGGCAGCGAGAGGTCACCGCCTACAACAGAGATGAGGGCACGGCGCGGCTCCTCCCAAGCTGCACACTCTGCAAGCGTATGCCGTGCCGTGTCCTCCCGACAGTCGACGCAGTGGTGGCATCGAGCGTCCGGCTCCCTGCCTATGCGACACAAGAACCTCCCGAAGCAGCCATGCCCCGAGAGGACCTGCGTCGCACGAAACGACAGGGAGCCGTGCCTTCTCCCGAGCCAGAGGTCGAGCACTGGCCGGATGGCCTCGATGGTGATGAGGCCGGCGGTAGGGCTCGAAAGCCTGTCCCGCCATTCCGCCACTAGGACCTCGCGCAGCTGCGACCGACGCAACTCCAGGTGTCGCTGCGTCAGTCGCTCGCCGCGCGCCCGCGCGTCCTCGCGCCACCTGTGCAGTGACGCGAGCACTTTCGCCTCCAGGTCCCACGGCGGAGATCCGGCCAGTGCGCAAGCCGCCTCGTAGGAGATCGTGCGATAGCTTAGCCATTCAAAAGGCCAATGTTGAAATCGAGAAGACGGTCATTTTCATCAATAAACAATACGATGACCTGATGAAACAACTTGATTTACTACAAAAAGATAAACAAATTTACAGGGATTGTATACAAAACTTAGAGATGAAAATTGAAGATTTGCAACAATTATCACGTTCTTCCTGCGTTGAGATTCGCAATGTACCACTCAAAGAAAATGAGTCTGCTAAGGATTTATCTGCAGTCGTTGCCCGGGTGAGTGCTGCCGTCAATTTGCCTCTAACTAACAATGATATCCGCGACGTCTACCGACTACCTGGCAAGCCAGGTACCGCCCGGCCGGTCGTTGCTGAGTTTGCCAGGGTGGAGACTAAGAACATGTTGCTAAGCTCGGTGCGCAGTTTCAACAACAAGCAATCGAAAGAGTCTCGCCTCAGTACTACAAACATAGGGGTTCTCGGCGTCCACCGACCGATATATGTCAGTGAGTACCTCCCAGCCAGCTCTAGAAAACTATTTTTTGCTGCACGTGAGTTTGCAAAGCTTAAAGAATACAAGTTTTGTTGGACGGCAAATGGTAACATACTGTTGCGGAAAGAAGAGGGAGCCAAACCAATACTGGTCAAATCAGAGCGGATGCTTCGTGATCTAGCGCAATCTAGCCAATGACTACTAAATGTTTGTCAATTATTATTGTGTTTTTATATATGTTTGAAATTGACTTACTCCTACGATATTATAATTCGTATTCATTGCATGTCTAAGATTTTTCTCACCATTTGTTTTGCTTATGTATTAAGAACTATCCATCACTACACTCATCATTCACATACACAAAACCCTCACTACACGCACGCCCCATCCATAAATCACAGTACACTTACAATCTCGTCTTTCACACACATCATATCCTCCCCGATAACGCCGTACCTAACATTTTATACCCAATCTTACCTCATAATTTTTATAATGGACTTTTATACTTTGATAATTTTAATCGACACTGAACGCCTCTATACAGATACTGTACCCGATACAGATACAGTTGCCTTATTTTCCCATATACGGTTAAACTTTTGCACCCCTTTATTTTGGAAGTTATTATCTACTTTCAATGGCTAGCCGCATTAATACCCTGGAAAATGAATTGGATGCCTACCAAGTATCAAAATCTTATAAATTACCGTTAGGCGAATGTATAACTAAAATACCGAAGACACAAAGTCACTTATCTATACTTCAACTAAACATTCGCAGTTTAAACAAAAACTTTGACAATTTTGTAGCATTTATACATTTCCTTAAAACCGATTGTGACATCATCATATTGACAGAGTGCTGGCTAAGATCTGCTGTGGTCCCCAATATGAATGGTTATAATGTACATTTCACTAAAAATACAAAAAATCAGAATGATGGGGTGGTTGTGTACACTAAGTCTTCATTGCGCTGCACAGTTTCTGAACCTGACATAGTTGATGCTAACTGTCTTCTTTGCAAAGTCGAAGATAATGTTGGCATCTTAGCCCTATATAGATCACCTTCGCACATCCACATTGATAATTTTTTAAACAGTTTGGATTCCATCTTAAAACCCCTAACAAAATTTAAACATGTTGCTTTAGTCGGTGATATTAACATTGATATAAAACCGAACAATAATGACCGACATTCGTACGAATATCTCACCTTTACTGCCACACATGGTTTACTACCGGCGCACTTATATCCTACAAGAGTAAATAACTGTTTAGATCACATCCTGCTAAAAACCGAGCAAGTAGCTACATCCATTGTGATAGACTCACCCATTACGGACCATTTACCTGTGTTCTTGAGTATCAACCTGCATTCTCCTAAGTCCAAGCCCACCTGCACTTCTAAAGTTGTTGACATTTCAAACATCCAAAAAGATATTGAGAGTACTGATTTCTCCCATATCCTTTTTTCTAAAGATGCAAATGAAGCAGCGGACACCTTAACTAAATTATTGACTTTAATTATTGACAAACACACTCGTTTCACTAAAGTCTCGCGAAAGAACCGTAATATCAAGCCCTGGATCACACCTGGCTTACTTCGCTGTATTAAAAATAGAGACAAAATGCACCTAACTTTAAAATCACAAGCAGACAACCCAATCCTCAAAGTAACGTATTCTCGCTATCGCAACTTTTGTAATTCTTTACTACGAAAATTGAAAATAAATTACGAGAAGACAGAATTTGTGAAAAGGAAAAACAATTCCAAAGCAACATGGGATCTCATAAAACTCATAACACATTCCAAATCTATACCCTCACCACTTACAGAGCTGCTACAGCTCGAACCTGACGCACTTGCATCAGCAAACAAGGTTAACAATTACTTTGTTAGCCTTGGCAAAGACCTAGCTACAAACATGCAGCAGTGTCAAACTGTGCCAGCTCACTCTTCAGGTTCAAAATCAAATTGTAACTCAATGTGTGTCCTAGAGGCCGACAATTCGGAAGTAGAGCGACTTATAATTAATTTGAAATCAAGTTCTGTAGCTGGAATTGACGGTGTTTCTGGACACATATTGAAGTTAACACGCAAAACTTTAGTCCCCTATATCACCCATATCTGCAATCTTGCGATATCCACCGGTGTTTTCCCAGACTCATTCAAAACAGCTCTAGTCCACCCTATTCATAAGGGAGGGGACAGAGACAGTGTCAAGAATTATAGACCAATATCGATCCTACCAACCATCTCGAAGATTCTGGAGAAGATGCTGAATAACCGTTTGCTTAAATACCTTAATGCTTATAATCTTCTCTCCGATAACCAATATGGTTTCAGAGCCGGAATGGCAACAGAGGATGCGGTTATTGCGCTCTCTGAAAAATTGACTCAGCTCATGGACAAGAAGCAGCGGTGTCTTGGTATTTTTCTTGATATTTCGAAAGCTTTTGACACTGTTTCTGCGCCTATTCTTCTGTCAAAACTGGAACGTATGGGTATTCGGGGTCCCGCACTTGATATTTTTTCTAGTTATCTGGATAATCGTTTCCAACATGTCCAATTGAATGAGGTAATAAGCGATAAAGCTAGAATAGAATACGGCGTCCCACAAGGAAGCATTCTAGGCCCAACCTTATTCCTCATCTACATAAATGATTTGTGTTCACTTCCTCTAACAAACTGCTCCATATATACCTACGCTGATGATACAGCCCTACTTTGTCATGGCAATGATTGGAGTGAAACAGAAAAATATGCTCAGATTGCGCTGGATAATGTCATGAATTGGTTTGATAATAGTTTGTTGACCTTGAATGCGGAAAAAACTAAATTTGTGACATTTTCTTTAAGTAATAAGACTCAGCCAAATATAACGCCTACTATTAAAGCTCATACCTGTTCAAGAAATGCCCGCTGTTCCTGTCCCTCTTTGACACCCGCATCGTGTATAAAATACTTGGGCGTGCAAATTGACAACCATCTGAACTGGTATAGTCATCTAGATAATCTAGTCACCCGAACGCGCAAACTCGTCTCCATCTTTAAGAAACTCCGTGGTTCAGCTGATTTGGAAACACTTATGATGGTCTATTACTCACTCTGTCAGTCTCTTCTTCTGTATTGTTTGCCAGCTTGGGGTGGCGCCTGCAAAACATACTTTCTGAAATTAGAGAGAGCTCAGAGAGCAGTTCTCAAAGTTATGTTCTGCAGGCCCTATAGATACCCTACATTGGAACTTTTTAGGGAATGCAAGGTTCTGTCGGTGAGAGGGTTGTATGTGTTACAATGTGTATTAAGGAAACATCAACTGCCTCTTAAAGTAAGTACTAAACGTCGCGCAGACATTGTCCTTCCACCAGTTAGACACAATACCTCCTTCGCACGACACCAATTCACCTACCTCAGCTATATTTTATATAATAAAATTAATAAGTTTCTCCATATTCACAATTTAAATTATCACCAATGCAAAAACACAGTGAAGGAATGGCTGATTGAGAAATCGTATGGTGAAACCGAAAACCTGCTCCTCCCACTTTCCTAACACAGTTGTCCCCTCAATTCAAGTATATCACACCCATACATTCATACACACTCACCACCTTCACAATTACACACACATACCACCACTCACTCCCACTCCAACACCTACAATTTTTAGTTTTATTTTTTTTTTTCTTCTTTTTATAATATAAGTACTTATATAATAATTTTATAGTTATTTGTCCATGTTACTGGAGTACATAGATTTGAAAGCTCAACTATGGAATCACTGGTCCCCAAGTCACAGGCTATAAACCTAGTTTGGGAGCCAGAAGATAATACCTTTTTGCACTTTTGATGTTATTACTGTACCTGTAACCTTTGTTAAGATATTATTGGTAATAAACTTATTATTATTATTATTATTATTATTATATCCCCTGATGACTCTGACGGCCATCACCCTCTGCGGCCTCCGCAGAACAGTGATGGTGCTGGCCGTCAGGTCAGCCGCCCAGATCGGGGCCCCATATAGGGCCATCGATCGCACGATCCCCACGTACAACCGCCTACAGGCGGTGCTCGGGTCCCCCAGATTGGGAAGCAGCGTTGACAGCGCCCCCGCCGCGCCCAACAACTTGGGCGCCAGCCGCCGGAAGTGGGGGCCGAAATCCCACCGGCTGTCGAGCACCAATCCCAGATACTTCATGGTGGACTCGACAGCGATACGGGCCCCCCCGACCACAATGTGCGATCCCGGCGGCGGCGCCCGCCGGGGGCCATGAAAAACAATGGCCTCCGACTTGTTGAGGGCCACCTCCAGGCCGAGGCGCCGTATGCGGCTCACCACCTGTGAGACCGCAGCCGTCGCCAGCAACGCTGCCTCCCTGTGCGAGCTCCCCCGGGCAGTGACCAGTGTGTCGTCAGCGTAACACACCAGCTGCACTCCCGGCTGGAGCTCGCCCCTCAGCACAACCTAACCTAACCTAACCTTTTTTTTTTTTTTTTTTTGATCTCGGGGGGAAATCCTCATGGAAATCCTCCACCCTGGGGCAGGTGGAGGGGTCTGTCAGACTCTTACTGACTAAAACCACCCCGGTGTTCCTTCTTCCACCTGCGCCGGGGATCGCGGGAACGTATGTGACATCCGCAATCCCCGGCTGGTGCCGGCCCGCCTCTGCGTGCCACCTCGCGTCGGCGAGGGGAGTGAGGTGTTTAACTCCCCTCGCTACGTCAAAGAGGGGCGCACGGGAACACCACGCGCCGCCACCTCGGGTCCGGATGAGTGGGGGGCGACGGACATCCCCAAGTCCGCCGCCCCTGGACCCAGTTAGGGGGGCCGGAAGAGGGCAGCGTATGCCCTCCTCCGACGCCCGATGCGCCTGCTGCGGGCAGGGAGAGCGGTTGTGATCTCCCTCTCCCTTTCCGCAGCCTCCTTCTGCGCGATAACTGTCTCGCAGAAGGAGACCACCGCGTCCCAGGACTCCTCACCGCCGACCATAGCATGGACTACGGCCGGCAGCGAGAGGTCACCGCCTACAACAGAGATGAGGGCACGGCGCGGCTCCTCCCAAGCTGCACACTCTGCAAGCGTATGCCGCACCGTGTCCTCCCGACAGTCGACGCAGTGGTGGCATCGAGCGTCCGGCTCCCTGCCTATGCGACACAGGAACCTCCCGAAGCAGCCATGCCCCGAGAGGACCTGCGTCGCACGAAACGACAGGGAGCCGTGCCTTCTCCCGAGCCACAGGTCGAGCACTGGCCGGATGGCCTCGATGGTGATGAGGCCGGCGGTAGGGCTCGAAAGCCTGTCCCGCCATTCCGCCACCAGGACCTCGCGCAGCTGCGACCGACGCAACTCCAGGTGTCGCTGCGTCAGTCGCTCGCCGCGCGCCCGCGCGTCCTCGCGCCACCTGTGTAGTGACGCGAGCACTTTCGCCTCCAGGTCCCACGGCGGAGATCCGGCCAGTGCGCAAGCCGCCTCGTAGGAGATCGTGCGATATCCCCTGATGACTCTGACGGCCATCACCCTCTGCGGCTTCCGCAAAACAGTGATGGTGCTGGCCGTCAGGTCAGCCGCCCAGATCGGGGCCCCATATAGGGCCATCGATCGCACGATCCCCACGTACAACCGCCTACAGGCGGTGCTCGGGTCCCCCAGATTGGGAAGCAGCGTTGACAGCGCCCCCGCCGCGCCCAACAACTTGGGCGCCAGCCGCCGGAAGTGGGGGCCGAAATCCCACCGGCTGTCGAGCACCAATCCCAGGTACTTCATGGTGGACTCGACAGCGATACGGGCCCCCCCGACCACGATGTGCGATCCCGGCGGCGGCGCTCGCCGGGGGCCATGAAAAACAATGGCCTCCGACTTGTTGAGGGCCACCTCCAGGCCGAGGCGCCGTATGCGGCTCACCACCTGTGAGACCGCAGCCGTCGCCAGCAACGCTGCCTCCCTGTGCGAGCTCCCCCGGGCAGTGACCAGTGTGTCGTCAGCGTAACACACCAGCTGCACTCCCGGCCGAAGCTCGCCCCTCAGCACCCAGTCGTACCCGATGTTCCACAGGAGCGGGCCCAAGACCGAACCCTGTGGAACACCGCACGACATAGGGCGCTGGCATCTGCCATCGCGTCCCAGATAGGTGACACACCTTTCCGCCAAATAAGCCCCGACGACGCGGCGGAGGTAGGAAGGCACTCGATGATATCGTAGTGCCTCCCGAATACAACTCCAGGGCAGGGTGTTGAAGGCGTTGGAGATGTCCAAGGACACCGCCAACAACACACCGCCCCGCGACACCGCTTCCTCCGCCAGGACTCTCACTCGGGATATCGCCGTCACAGTGGAGCGCCCTTGCCGAAAGCCGTACTGGCATTCGGCCAGGTCCGGCCCCTCTCCGCACAAGTGGCTGACGAGGCGGGCTGAGACTATTCGCTCAAACAGTTTTCCCACCTCGTCGAGCAGCACTATGGGCCGGTACGCGGACGGTGAGTCCGCAGGGCGCCCCGCTTTCCTGAGCAGGACCAGACGACCAACCTTTTTTTTTTTTTTTTTTTTTGATCTCGGGGGGAAATCCTCATGGAAATCCTCCACCCTGGGGCGGGTGGAGGGGTCTGTCAGACTCTTACTGACTAAAACCACCCCGGTGTTCCATCTTCCACCTGCGCCGGGGATCGCGGGAACGTATGCGACATCCGCAATCCCCGGCTGGTGCCGGCCCGCCTCTGCGGGCCACCTCGCGTCGGCGAGGGGAGTGAGGTGTTTAACTCCCCTCGCTACGTCAAAGAGGGGCGCACGGGAACACCACGCGCCACCACCTCGGGTCCGGATGAGTGGGGGGCGACGGACATCCCCAAGTCCGCCGCCCCTGGACCCAGTTAGGGGGGCCGGAAGAGGGCAGCGTAAGCCCTCCTCCGACGCCCGATGCGCCTGCTGCGGGCAGGGAGAGCGGTTGTGATCTCCCTCTCCCTTTCCGCAGCCTCCTTCTGCGCGATAACTGTCTCGCAGAAGGAGACCACCGCGTCCCAGGACTCCTCACCGCCGGCCATAGCATGGACTACGGCCGGCAGCGAGAGGTCACCGCCTACAACAGAGATGAGGGCACGGCGCGGCTCCTCCCAAGCTGCACACTCTGCAAGCGTATGCCGTGCCGTGTCCTCCCGACAGTCGACGCAGTGGTGGCATCGAGCGTCCGGCTCCCTGCCTATGCGACACAAGAACCTCCCGAAGCAGCCATGCCCCGAGAGGACCTGCGTCGCACGAAACGACAGGGAGCCGTGCCTTCTCCCGAGCCACAGGTCGAGCACTGGCCGGATGGCCTCGATGGTGATGAGACCGGCGGTAGGGCTCGAAAGCCTGTCCCGCCATTCCGCCACTAGGACCTCGCGCAGCTGCGACCGACGCAACTCCAAGTGTCGCTGCGTCAGTCGCTCGCCGCGCGCCCGCGCGTCCTCGCGCCACCTGTATTGTGACGCGAGCACTTTCGCCTCCAGGTCCCACGGCGGAGATCCGGCCAGTGCGCAAGCCGCCTCGTAGGAGATCGTGCGATATCCCCTGATGACTCTGACGGCCATCACCCTCTGCGGCTTCCGCAGAACAGTGATGGTGCTGGCCGTCAGGTCAGCCGCCCAGATCGGGGCCCCATATAGGGCCATCGATCGCACGATCCCCACGTACAACCGCCTACAGGCGGTGCTCGGGTCCCCCAGATTGGGAAGCAGCGTTGACAGCGCCCCCGCCGCGCCCAACAACTTGGGCGCCAGCCGCCGGAAGTGGGGGCCGAAATCCCACCGGCTGTCGAGCACCAATCCCAGGTACTTCATGGTGGACTCGACAGCGATACGGGCCCCCCCGACCACGATGTGCGATCCCGGCGGCGGCGCTCGCCGGGGGCCATGAAAAACAATGGCCTCCGACTTGTTGAGGGCCACCTCCAGGCCGAGGCGCCGTATGCGGCTCACCACCTGTGAGACCGCAGCCGTCGCCAGCAACGCTGCCTCCCTGTGCGAGCTCCCCCGGGCAGTGACCAGTGTGTCGTCAGCGTAACACACCAGCTGCACTCCCGGCCGGAGCTCGCCCCTCAGCGCCCAGTCGTACCCGATGTTCCACAGGAGCGGGCCCAAGACCGAACCCTGTGGAACACCGCACGACATAGGGCGCTGGCATCTGCCATCGCGTCCCAGATAGGTGACACACCTTTCCGCCAAATAAGCCCCGACGACGCGGCGGAGGTAGGAAGGCACTCGATGATATCGTAGTGCCTCCCGAATACAACTCCAGGGCAGGGTGTTGAAGGCGTTGGAGATGTCCAAGGACACCGCCAACAACACACCGCCCCGCGACACCGCTTCCTCCGCCAGGACTCTCACTCGGGATATCGCCGTCACAGTGGAGCGCCCTTGCCGAAAGCCGTACTGGCATTCGGCCAGGTCCGGCCCCTCTCCGCACAAGTGGCTGACGAGGCGGGCTGAGACTATCCGCTCAAACAGCTTTCCCACCTCGTCGAGCAGCACTATGGGCCGGTACGCGGACGGCGAGTCCGCAGGGCGCCCCGCTTTCCTGAGCAGGACCAGACGACCAGATTTCCACTGAGCGGGAAACTGGCCCTGCTCAAACCTAACCTAACCTTTTTTTTTTTTTTTTTGATCTCGGGGGGAAATCCTCATGGAAATCCTCCACCCTGGGGCGGGTGGAGGGGTCTGTCAGACTCTTACTGACTAAAACCACCCCGGTGTTCCATCTGCCACCTACGCCGGGGATCGCGGGAACGTATGCGACTTCCGCAATCCCCGACTGGTGCCGGCCCGCCTCTGCGGGCCACCTCGCGTCGGCGAGGGGAGTGAGGTGTTTAACTCCCCTCGCTACGTCAAGAGGGGCGCACGGGAACACCACGCGCCGCCACCTCGGGTCCGGATGAGTGGGGGGCGACGGACATCCCCAAGTCCGCCGCCCCTGGACCCAGTTAGGGGGGCCGGAAGAGGGCAGCGTATGCCCTCCTCCGACGCCCGATGCGCCTGCTGCGGGCAGGGAGAGCGGTTGTGATCTCCCTCTCCCTTTCCGCAGCCTCCTTCTGCGCGATAACTGTCTCGCAGAAGGAGACCACCGCGTCCCAGGACTCCTCACCGCCGACCATAGCATGGACCACGGCCGGCAGCGAGAGGTCACCGCCTACAACAGAGATGAGGGCACGGCGCGGCTCCTCCCAAGCTGCACACTCTGCAAGCGTATGCCGCGCCGTGTCCTCCCGACAGTCGACGCAGTGGTGGCATCGAGCGTCCGGCTCCCTGCCTATGCGACACAAGAACCTCCCGAAGCAGCCATGCCCCGAGAGGACCTGCGTCGCACGAAACGACAGGGAGCCGTGCCTTCTCCCGAGCCAGAGGTCGAGCACTGGCCGGATGGCCTCGATGGTGATGAGGCCGGCGGTAGGGCTCGAAAGCCTGTCCCGCCATTCCGCCACTAGGACCTCGCGCAGCTGCGACCGACGCAACTCCAGGTGTCGCTGCGTCAGTCGCTCGCCGCGCGCCCGCGCGTCCTCGCGCCACCTGTGCAGTGACGCGAGCACTTTCGCCTCCAGGTCCCACGGCGGAGATCCGGCCAGTGCGCAAGCCGCCTCGTAGGAGATCGTGCGATATCCTCTGATGACTCTGACGGCCATCACCCTCTGCGGCCTCCGCAGAACAGTGATGGTGCTGGCCGTCAGGTCAGCCGCCCAGATCGGGGCCCCATAAAGGGCCATCGATCGCACGATCCCCACGTACAACCGCCTACAGGCGGTGCTCGGGTCCCCCAGATTGGGAAGCAGCGTTGACAGCGCCCCCGCCGCGCCCAACAACTTGGGCGCCAGCCGCCGGAAGTGGGGGCCGAAATCCCACCGGCTGTCGAGCACCAATCCCAGGTACTTCATGGTGGACTCGACAGCGATACGGGCCCCCCCGACCACGATGTGCGATCCCGGCGGCGGCGCTCGCCGGGGGCCATGAAAAACAATGGCCTCCGACTTGTTGAGGGCCACCTCCAGGCCGAGGCGCCGTATGCGGCTCACCACCTGTGAGACCGCAGCCGTCGCCAGCAACGCTGCCTCCCTGTGCGAGCTCCCCCGGGCAGTGACCAGTGTGTCGTCAGCGTAACACACCAGCTGCACTCCCGGCCGGAGCTCGCCCCTCAGCGCTCAGTCGTACCTGATGTTCCACAGGAGCGGGCCCAAGACCGAACCCTGTGGAACACCGCACGACATAGGGCGCTGGCATCTGCCATCGCGTCCCAGATAGGTGACACACCTTTCCGCCAAATAAGCCCCGACGACGCGGCGGAGGTAGGAAGGCACTCGATGATATCGTAGTGCCTCCCGAATACAACTCCAGGGCAGGGTGTTGAAGGCGTTGGAGATGTCCAAGGACACCGCCAACAACACACCGCCCCGCGACACCGCTTCCTCCGCCAGGACTCTCACTCGGGATATCGCCGTCACAGTGGAGCGCCCTTGCCGAAAGCCGTACTGGCATTCGGCCAGGTCCGGCCCCTCTCCGCACAAGTGGCTGACGAGGCGGGCTGAGACTATTCGCTCAAACAGTTTTCCCACCTCGTCGAGCAGCACTATGGGCCGGTACGCGGACGGTGAGTCCGCAGGGCGCCCCGCTTTCCTGAGCAGGACCAGACGACCAGATTTCCACTGAGCGGGAAACTGGCCCTGCTCAAACCTAACCTAACCTAACCTAACCTATGCCTTCAATTTCGTGAATAGGGACCCATTGTTGACAGAAGTTAAAAAAAAATTATAAAAAATTACAGTTTTCTCCATTACAGGCACCCCTCTATATAACTCTATAAAGAAAACCTTTTAGAGTCAGCAGTCGGTTGTCAACTTAAAAACGGTTGTAAAATTTCGAGTAAAAGTCTGTCTCTCCTCGGTCCACAGTACATTACCCAGGAAAATTGTATCATCCTAACTAGTTGATTTTGAGGTACTGTGTTTGACCCATGCGTTGAACGCTTGGAAAATGGGTTGTCCCAACACCGATTTACCCGACAACCTGTCCTCCCAGAGACGATGAGATGTGCCGCTCTGCAGTATTTTACGGAATAACCTTTTTCATACGTCATCGAATACTGCTGAGCGTGCCGCTGCGGCTGCTGAGGCCCTCAAGCGGCGCAAATACTGTTACCTTATTGGGAATTAGAGTTTTGAGCCGTTTGGGGCCGAAACGCTTGGATCATGGGGTCTGAGTGCGCGTCGCCTTTTCAAGGACATATCTCGCCGACTGATCGACACTTTGCGTGACCAGAGAGCTGGCTCGTTCTTTGCTCAAATAATAAGCATTGCCATTCAACGTGGCAATGCTGCCAGTCTTCTGGGTACGTTTCCAGATGACAGCGATGCGGAGGAATACTTTGATGCCTGAGTGTACTTTTTTATATATGTACATACTTAGGTTTAGTAGATGTAAATAGTTTTAAGATAGTTATGTACATACATTCAATAGTAATCAATTAAAAATGAATTTCTTGGACAATATTACGTTCCGGCGGACCCGCACACGATCTGAGCCTAACGATGATGAAAGCGACATTATTATATATATTATATATACCCTTAAAAAATCGTGCTTGGGAACAGTGACTGTTGACTAGCACTTTTTAAATGCAATTTCAAACTTCAACCCAAGTCAAAAATAATTTATAATAAGTGTAATTTGAACTTTCGTCTCGGTGGTTCATACGTCATATATACGGGCAAGCAGCTGCACCTCCAGGTCAGACGGAACGTAACTTTAGTGTTGAAATTGATAATCGTATCGTGACAGTGGCACGTATTAATTGTTTCATCTGAACATTTTTCCTTTATAGTCAATAGATGTCTCTAAACACAATTGTGTAATCAATTGTGTCAATTTAGTAATTGCCATAAATTTTCTATTGCAACATTGTTTAGAGGTTCGTGGTTCTTGAATGTGACCTTAGATGGCGTGGCTTTGTCGTCATGCAGTGTCAGATTTAGTTGCAGTTATTTATGGCCTCTGACTGAGCCAGAAATACGATTTTTAACAAATTACACGTTGCTAAAACTAACTATCGACAAAATGCATAGCCGACTATCATTTAGAACATCCAGTTGGTACTGAACATTACCAAGCACAGAACTAATCAATGCTCTGCCCTCAACTTGCTGACGGGTTTTGAAGCAGCTACTCCACTTATAAGAAGTTTGGTACGTGATGTTGCGTTCGAAGTTTCCAGCCCTAACAGAGAAACTTTACGTGAGATGAGTAGACAGAGAGCATCGGAACGACGGACGCAGAATCAGCACCAGCAAGATGCTTACGTTAGTCAAGGGAGGAAACCTCCCCGAGCGTTTGAAATAAACAGTTTGGTTTTTGTGCGTAAGCAGGCTCAATCGACCGGAAAGTTGAACTCCTGTATGCGTGGTCCCTACTGAATCGTGAAGACGCTGCCACAAGAACGCTACGAGCTCAAACTCCTGGCCGGCTCGTATAGGAAGTACACGCAGGCGGCTGCGGAGAACATGATTCCTTGGCGTGGAGAATGGACTCCTGAAGTATTCGCTGCTTACTTTGGTGGTGAGTGTTTTATGCCTCTCTTATATATGAAGCTTCCTATGTGCTTGTGTTGTATTGTAGTGTGTTGGGATATGCTTCACCTAGTGCTTCTATTCTGACCAATTCGAGTTACGAGTTCGCCTTACGGCTAGCTTCTGACTCCGCTGAGTTAAGTCACAATGTAGTGCTTTTTCTTAGCTGAATATCAAGATGCGCCTTTATATATGAATGACTCACTAATTTGTCGAGACAAGCTTCACGTCGTGCCTCTATTTCGATAGTTTAGTGTGTGCCAAACAACAACCGATGATGTGCGTATGCACAATGCATACCGTTGTGCATGGAGCACATGTTTTTAATGTCCTGTGAAGATGCAGACCACGGACGTGAGGAGTCTACGCTTGCTGCTACCGAGTTCATTTCGCCAGCCGACCAGTCTGTCTCGCAGCCGCAACCTTGCAAGTCTGGGACCCAGGCTGAGGCGTTGCGTTGCGGAATTTGTTCGAAAGAGTCACCGTGGCTTTAGAAGGAACACGGGCTGACGGCCGGAAGCAAGGCGGCGAGTTTCTCGTGGCCACGCACGGACTCGAGCTTCGACGAGTGAATACACCAGGCGACGTCAACGTCGATAACTGATCTTTTGAACTAGTTTGTGCGACCGTACATGTTTAATATAAATTTATGTTTTTGTGTAGCGTTGTTAACATACCACCAAAGACAAATGAAATTTGGTACTAGCGGAGCCACTCGTTCACATTTTTAACATGTGCCTGGATACTTCCCACTTTCCGGAACGTTGGAAGGTCAACCGCGTAATTCCCATACCAAAAGAGGGTAATGGAAGAGCAGTCGAGTCTTTTAGACCAGTAGCGATTCTGTTGGCACCAGCGAAGTTATTTGAATCCGCCATTCAGCGAGATGTTCAGGAAAAGGTGGCTTCGCAACATTCAGACGCACAACATGGTATGCATGGTTGCATGCAGGTACGCATGGACGCGAGTAGTACAACCAGTAACCTTTTAAACGCCATGACATGACGTACCTGGTTCCTCATTTCGATGCAGGGGTGCAGGTGGACGCCACCTACTTTGATTTTAAGAAAGCATTTGACCTGGTGGATAATGATATCTTATTATCGAAGTTGGCGAGATTTGGCAGCACACCAAAATTGCTCCACTTCTTTGCGAGCTCTTTGAGGGACAGACAATAATACATTGAGTTCAGTGGTTGCGGACGACCTTAAGTTGCGCCTGGCCATCAAAAACGAGGAAGACTGTCATCGCCTTCAGCAGGACATTGATCATGTAGTTGAATGGAGCCGAGAAAACAAGCTGCAGTTCAATGTTTCGAAGTGTTTAACTATGACACTCAGACGTGCAAAGTATTACTTAGTAACAGTTACAAATTGGGCGACACGCTTATGAAAAGAGAGGAAGCAGTGCGAGACCTGAGCGTTCGTATGGATGCTGAGAGGCTGAGATTCCAGGAGCATATCGTGAACGTTTGTAAAAAGGCATACAAACGGCTGGGATTCCTGCTTCGCAGAGTAGTAGCTAGTAGTTCACGAATGTTAAGGTCATCTCGGTATTGGACGACGCGCTAATTAGAAGCCATTTGGAGGGTAATGCACCTGTATGGGCCCCACATAAGCGAAATATACTCTCATGTTGGAGCGCATACAAAATAATACACGCGTTACATTTACCTTAGACTGTATGGGGTATACCCCCTGTATCCCTTAATTTATCCAACCTTGTTTGTTTTATGCATGGTGGGATACAACAGGTTGTGGACGAAAAGGGATCTAGCGTTGGCATCATACGTCCTTGGAGTGTTCCGGAGTAACACAAACAATCCGGGTGTGTTACAGGACATAGGTTTATGCGTACCTGATGGGTACGTGCAGCGTCGGCAGACGGCCTGATTTGTTCGCACTGCCGCGCGGTCGCACCAAGCTAATGGCCAAGGTCCCGCTCTCGCGGACATTGCGCACACTAAACCTGAATGCCGATCAGATACATGTATTCTCTTGTTCACCGATCGAGTTTGCAAAAGTCACGCTACACATTTTATGTTACTGTAATTGGTTAAATTTAGATTGATTGAAATAATTGTATTAAATTGATTTATTTATTGTATTGTATTGTTTTAATATTATTAATATTAATTGAATTGTATGAATGAACTGAAATGTATTTGTTATTATTTTTTTCTTTTCTGCACTATCGCATTGGGTTTCTGTAATGATAGCTGTATGTACATATGTCTGTAATAAATAAATAATAAAAAAGAAATATACTTACAAAATCTCTCATATTTGCAAGATATAACAACTGAAACATAAGTTAATTTGATATAATGATCAGATTACAAATAATAAACGATTGATATAATTTTAAAATAACTAATTGTTATAAAAATAACAAACATTGAATATAAAATCGTTAGATATACTACTCAAAAGACGTAAAACCTATTTAGCCTAATATGATAAAAACGCCTACTTAAAAACATCGGTAGGTACCTAAGTAATATATGATTTAATTGCAAATCTCTTCGCGCGTTAATGGTCACTGTTCTAACCTAACCTTTCAAATAACTTTATATGAAATGAGCCCAACACACCGGTTCTTGAGAAAAACAGATGATTGTAACCAAGCCTCAAAACAAAGTTCAAGTTGCTTCCGTATTTTTCCAGCGCTGCGGGAAGTGCAACCCCTTCGCCTATAGCACTTCGCCTGCAACTTCGTACGCGCGGATTTAGTAGGTACTCCACAAACTTCAACGCCCGCTCTACCTCCTTTAGTTTTGGACAGTTAAGCGATTTTCATTCATTACCCAGCCATTTCTGCTACTGATTATGTGGTCTCTGGATTAACGCAACTATCCACCCCGTTCACATCGTCAGGGCTTGATTTTGCAAAAAATGTTAGATCTGTTTCAATTATCCAAATTATAGTTTGTTCATACCGATTCCCACGTAAACTGAAGTGAAGAATGATGTCCTCCCCTAGAAACTTTATCACCCCTTCTCGCCCTTTAAGGGGTTTATTTACGATACATACAAATATTTGTTGTTCTTATTTTTTTATCCAAATCATTAATGCCGTGTCAACTTCATCAGATTTTTCTGACTTGGAGCATTTTTATATCCGTCGTAACTTTGAAACGAAGGGTCCGATTAGAATAATTTAAAGGGTTATTTACATACAGTACATAATCAACTTTAATTATCAAACCATTTAAATGGATAAGGATTAATATCTTGATATCAAAATCATCACATATTCTTTCCAACTGCGCTTTGATTGTATAAATTTAACTTAAAGCGGTAATTGTGACTTAACCATAATAGTTTGACATATAGCATCGCAAATTTTTATCTAGGTAATAATGAGTACTTTAACTATGTGGTACATTATTTTTATGTATCATTAATAGTTTTCGCAGCGCATGCGATGAAAGACATGTTATAACAATTTTGACGTGACAACGTCTTATAAATTGGTTTGCCGGGTGACACTTCAAGAAACTGCGTTACGCTCCGCTCACGTTATGCGCTCACAATGAGAGCGAGTGAGAGGCACGCGTCCCTTCCACTCGGGCATGGTTAGCCCGCCTAAGAGCGAGAGAGACAGACATAAAAAGTGAAAGGCACGCGTCCCTTCCACTCGAGCACAGTTAGCCCGCCTAAGAGCGAGAGCGACAGAGGTTTCATTGTACGCAAATGTATTGCAAGTTATTGTATGTATATTTGTATATAAATACGTATGTATGTGTAAAGGTAAAAATAAAATTTCGTTAATATGAAATTCAGTGCGAGATTCTTTGTATACATTAATGTTTTAAATATAATTCTTTGTATAAATAAATGTTTTAAATTGTTACTATTATTTCATCCTTCTTCCTACTATACGAATGAATATTCACATTAAAATTATTTTACCACTCAAAGTCGTTGTCACGTAAAACTTTCGCCCGTATACCGACTTTACAGGCAACCAATTTTTTTTTACACTTTGGGTTACCTATTTCAAGTTTTAGTAGGGATCCCTAATTCTTTCTGGAACTAAATATACTTGGTGAAGATGCAGCTTCCTAACGGTGAAAGAATTTTTAAAATCGGTTCAGTAGTTTTTTTTAAACCAAATCGTAACAAACAAACAAATATTTCCTCTTTACAAAAGTTTTTCTACTCGGGTTTGCTCCCGGTAGTTTTTCCTTGCTCCCGCCCTGAGACCCTCAGGGAAAAGGAGGTTCGGATCCCCTGCTAATTAGTTACAAATACTGTCCCTCAGTACTTTGCTTAGGATGGTAACTGCGTGTATACATAGCTGCTTGCTTTTGTAGAACATGTATGTTTATGCCTGCATCTAATTTATCGCAATATCAGTGTATGCTCTGTACTACTATTCCTGTCGCTCCTATTACTACCGGTATGACTTCTGTAGGTGTGTTCCATAATCGTGTTATTTCTGTTTTAAGTAGGTATTTGCTCATTTTTTCAATCTCTTTAGGGCCCTATGTTATAATCTGATGGTACTGCGATGTCTTTTAAATATGTTTTATTTTCTGTTTTGTTAACGTAATAAAATTATATCTGGTCTATTATGCGTTACTGTGACATCTGTCTGAACTGGAATCTCCAACATTAATTTGCTGTCTCATTTTCTTTTATCTGTGGCTGAGTTAGGGCTTCTTGCCACCAGAGGCTAGCGACTTCAAATTTGTGTTTCCTCGCTAGTGCCCAGTATACGTATTGTACAATATTGTTGTGCCGGTTGGTGTAGTAAGTGCCAGCTAGTTTTTCACTTCCGGAGATGATGTGTTGTGTGGTCTCATCTATCGTCAGACATAACCGACACTTACGATCAAGAGGCCTTTTTAAAATGTCTCTTTCGAACTGTTTAGTCATAACAGCTTGATCTTGAATGGCAAAAATTTAAGACTCTAAGTAAGATGATACTGGTTGTTTTTTAGCCAGTTGAAAGAATATTTTTTATCTATTTTCGTGTTTTCTAGTATTGCTTTACAAAACTGCCCATGTAGCGGCTTGACCCTCCATTTTTCTATTGCTTTTTGTGTAGTTGCTGTTTTTATTTCTTTGTCTGTGTAGTTATTGCTTTGCTGTAACCCTATTTCTACTGCATTTGTTCTAGATTCTTTATGTATTGAGTATTTATCTTTATCTCTATCATACCTAACTATTATTTTAATTATATCATCCTGCGCATTATGTTAGTATTGCTTGTATTTTATTATTTGTGATTTATTCAGAGTTTCTATGCTTGTTAGGCCTCTTCCACCTTTTTCTATTGATAAGTATAACCTAATTATATCTGCTTTTTGCTTTTGTGCTTTATTCATTGCTAAAATTTTTCTAGTTTTAACATATATGTTCTTTAAATCACTATTCTTGTAATTAATTATACCAAATGAGTCGAGTAGAACCGGTACCGCATAAGTATTAATAGCTTTTAACTGATTCCTAGCATTCAATTGTGTGTTTGCTATTGACTTTATCCTACCAAAATATTATTTTTTAATTATTCTCTTATTCTGGTATGGTCTATTTTGCCCGCTTCGTTCATTCTTAAATATTTATACGTCTCGTCTTTCTTCAGGTGTTCAAATCTCAATCCGTTTAGTAGTGTGTGTCCTTCTCCATGCTGTTTGCTGGCTCTACCGGCTGTAATATGTAGAACATTACATTTGTTTAAACCAAATTGCATACCTATGTCTTGCGTTAATATTTCAGAACTATCGAATAAAAATTTTAAGCTATTTTTATTATTTGCATAAACTTTTAAATCATCCATGTATATTAAGTGGTTGACTGATAAGTTACTCTTGAGCTTATAACCTTTTAATATGTATTTGTTTAGTATGGTTGAAATTGGGTTTATACCTAAACAAAACAGTAGCGGTGATAATGAATCTCCTTGAAATATTCCTCGGCAAATAACTATGGGATCAGTGGTTACAGAAGCGTTCGCGCCACGGGCCGTCATGATAACGTTCCATGTAGGCATGACCATCTCTAGAAAGCCCATGATAGCACTCGAGCACTTGTATAACCTCAACACCTGGAGTAGCCATTCATGTGAGATGCTATCAAAGGCCTTTCGATATTTATTATTTATTATATTCCATCCCATACTCAAGTTTTTCTGACACTGATGTGCGTCTTCTAGTATGGCTTTGTTAATCATGAGGTGATCTTTGCAGCCCCTGACGCGTCGCCTGCATCCTTTCTGTTCTAGAGCAATGATGTCGTTGGTATCACAATGTTTGTACAGTTCGTTGGATAATACGGAAGTCAAAAGTATATACATAGTCTGTAAGCATGCTATTGGACGCCAGTTTTGTGGTTCTTTAGTGTTTTCACTTTTGGGTATCAAAATTACTTGTCCTGTTGTAAACCAATTTTCTACTGGATCTGTTTTGTTAAGGATTCCATTAAATAGTTTCGTTATATGTTCGTGGGTACTCGTGAGATATTTTAAATAATAATTTTGTATTTTATCTATTCCAGGAGTCTTCCAGTTATGGGTTTTTCTTAATGCTGCTTTAACCATCTCTATATCTATTTTTTCAAACCTCTTCTATGTTATCTGCCTCATTTTGAATCTCTGAGATCCATGTCGCGTCTTTATTGTAGGATACAGGCTGCGATAGTATCGAAGACCAGAAATCTTGTTTGGGGTTTCTGTTGGTGCTTGTTACTGATAACCATTAAGGGACCTGTAAAAAGAATACTGAATCTTGCAAAATTGTTGGTTTTAAATCTTTCTATTGTTAATGTTGTACCTTTTTATCCTGCCAGCTAACGCTTTAATTTTCTGATGTAATATTTCTACTGTGTTATCGTGGTCTTGCTCGGTGAAAATGTTATATTTATAGTATATAGATTGTCTCTTATTTGTATCATTCTTCTAGTATTAACTCCTCTTTTTATTTCTATTAGTCTGCCTAGCTCTTTCCTGATCTCTTCTGTTTTATTCTTTATTCTCAATTTCCAAGGCGGATCTTTTTTAGGTTTTATTATGGAGGGTGGAGTGTATGGCTTTTGCTCATTAGCTATTATAAGTGTTTTGGCTACCGAGTATATAATGTCATTCAGTTCGCGGAGAGTGTTATTAGTTATTAGTAACGTTTTCATGTGAATATTAACTGTATTAAAATTATTAATTCATTTTTTGTTAAACTTCGGTTTGGGTAAAAATTTTCTATCTGTTTGCTATTTCTATTGTTTCTGCTAGAGGTTGTAGAAATTGAAGTATAATAGTGTCTTGGTTATCATCAACTTCTATATGTTATGATAATGTATCTAAATCGGCTATTGAATCTGGAATTATGTGCATGTCATATGATATTTGTGTACTAGGGTTGTTGGAATTTGAAATTATATTAGTTGAAGTATCTAAGGTTGGTGTTTGGTGGAAGTCTGTTACTATAGGTTCACTATCGTCTAACGATGTATTGGTGTTTGCCTGTACCAAGGACCGTTCGGCTTTTAATTTAATTTCATCTAACAGTTGAGTGGATATAACTTTACGAGTAATAATGCAACGTGCTTAATTTGAAAGGGTGTTTCCGGTGAATCTATTTACTTTGGGGTTGAGTTGGTTTCTGTCTTTAAACAATTTTTCAAATCTTTTAATGTAACCTGAACCTCCAGCTTTTGCCCTATAGTAACAGGACATCAATTCGTGTAGCTCTTCTTGTGACCACTTTCGTCTTGCATCACCATTGTGCGAACTTGTCGTGGCCGCGTTCGATGCACCGGCAGGACTCGAAGGACCATTTCCGTCCACGTCCCGCAAAGTATCATCGGCATCCCTGATAATTTCGGCTGTGATCTCTTCGGATTCCCCGACTCCCACCCGCCTGTTCAGCGAAGAGCCACGTCCAGGCACGTCCAGCGTCAGCTCCAGACGTGCCCCAGCGCTCGCCCCCGGGCAGCGGCATTAAACGTAAATTGTCATTATAATTCTCCATATTGTTTGGGGTTTGCCATAGCCCCGTTGGTCACCTGTACGGAAACTTCATTGCAGGTGTCCGCTTCTCACGTGAGCAAAGATGTTATACTCGGACGTAGGGTTGGTCTTCTGAGAGGCACCTCTTTATAATATTATTATATATTAGTTTAGATAGGCTTTGGCTTAGGCTTTGTTACAGTGGGCGGGGGTTGCTCTTCCTTCGCGCCTCCTGCTTGTATATTATACACTCTAGGGGTAGCAGCCAAAAGACTACGTGAAGTCGGGGTGCCCTAATTCGGTTTTGGAACAGATTCGACCTCAAATTCCATTCAAATGGATACCACATTTTCCATAATGCACATTTTTGCATTATGGAAAATGTTATGGTATCCTTATATATTTTAAACGATAGATCTGATGATTTTCGATTAAATACCTTAAATTTAGTCCAATAACGTTATACGAAATAAGTTTTAGAGAATTGTTAGGGAAATAAGATTGGATTTTACGAGTAACATAAATTATATCCACAAGAAGTACATTTAGTAAACTAAGTTTTAGATTTTTGCCTGTCACGTGACAACGATCGTTAGTAATTTTTTGTCCGTGGATTCAACGCTCACAAAAGCGGTTGAGAACATCGAGGCTCGGGGCTCGGGGCCATTCAAGCCCGGACCACCAAGAGAACAAGTCGTATAGTATAGATTGAAGGACCTACTGTAAGTCAGTCTGATCTAATAGCTATTCTTTAAAATATCATGCTAAGTTATAAACTGTGGTCGTTATTTTGTCATACATATTGAATTCTATGGTAATAATTGCTTGTTGTGGAATTAATTTAGAAATGTATGTACAATGTTTTATATTCCAAAATACTAAGTATTATGTGTAATATAAGTGAAACGGTTATGAGAAATCATAATAAATTATAATAATGTGTGATTTGAGTGTTACCCTACAAGCATTTTAGTAACTTTGTCCCTTCAGAGTTATAGTAATATAAACAGATAAATGCAATTAATATCTAATTAAAGCCTAACTTTTGACTTATCTAATAGAATAGGTATAAATATTATATGTAAAGAAATTTATTTATTTATTTAACGTTTATATCTCACGTTTATTACATCATGTGGTCGTTGTTGAAATGAAAATATGCCAAATAACTTTATATGATATGAGACGCACCCCATTTTGTGGTCAGTGACTTGTTATTTGAAGCTGTTGATAACTTTTGGAACTTCTAGATGCTCAACAAATATTGTCGCTGACTGTACCAACTACTCTAATGTATTTAATCCGGATTAATCGTAGTGATGTTGCCCTAAAGCGTACGATAGCTTACTACTGTTAGAATGTATTGTTTGTTAGGGTGGTGGGAATGTACCTACATTCGAAGAAGCCGAAGAAAATCTGTCGGAAGCCCTGAGAGTACTTCTACGACGAAAATACTCGTCAGCCATGCCCTTACAAAACAGAGTCCTGGGTTTTCCACCTCTGCAACCGTCAGTCACTGTTTGACTGACGGTTGCAGAGGTGGAAAACCTCGAGTCTCGTGGTAAGGCGTTGACATAGATCACATTCTTCGACTCGAAAAAAAGAAGAAGCAGTAAATGTTTTTGATCTCGCGCTGACCGCTCGTCGTACTATACCTGCCTGTAGCTACTCTTTACATACTTACGTAGTTCTGGCAGTAGTCAGCAGCGCTACTTCGCAAGCACCCGCGCTTCGCGGCCCCTGGTCGGAGAGGAGGAAGAGGTAGGAGTGAGACTGATAATAATAACAGACAAAGATATTTAATGACATTTTATTAGAGTAAGTTTGAAGCGAGTGTCATCGTCACGCCGCACGGCAAAGCAACGCTGCGGCACAGCGGCACTGCGGCGCAGCGGCACTGCGATGCGTCTCAGAAGCCTCTTCATCGCGGGCTTAGGTACTGTTCCATTATTATAAATTACTTCTTACTATATATACAATTTAGGTCAACGTTACATCATAGTAATTCGAAGTCACCGTCTAGGCCGTAACTGATTAGGCCTTAGCGGGGCGAGTTTAATATTTACACATATGTACAGGAAATGTGATCAGTGGAGAATAGTCTCGTGGAAAAGTCAAATAGCTATGAGATAAGTGTCAATTACTTCCGTATAACAGTTTTCACACATTCGATACACACACAATATAACACAGATCCCGACCAACATGTTGAGCTAGACAAACTCGGACTCGCAGCGAGCAGAGAGCCGTCGAAGAGTTCCATGAGCCTAGAGCGCGCTCGAGGCGCGCGAGGGGATGTGCGCGGCGGCGGGGGGCGCACGCGATCGCTGTTAGAAGTGCGCGCGAGCGCTCCCGTTCCAGCGCGCGTCTGACGTGCTCGTGACCTCGGTCACGGGCGCCGGGTAGTACACGGTGGGAGCGGGCGCCGGCGCCAGGCGCGCCCGGCCGGTGCCCCCGCCCGGGATGCTGGCGCCGCGCGAGCTGCGGGCCTCCGAGCGCCGCAGCGTACCGTTGCGCGCCAGCCGCAGTGACACGCGCTCGCCGCACGACGCGAACGAGTCGTCGCGCGTGTGCTCGGGCGAGTCGCGAGTGCCCCCTCGGGCGCGCATGCCTCCCGCGCAGAACATTTTCAGGAAGACACGTTTGAACTTCTCGCCAAATATTACGTAGATGACGAAGTTGACGCTACTGTTGATGGTGACCAGCAAGTTGCTGGTCTTGACGAGCGGGTCCAGCTTGTCGAATTGGTCGCCATAGAACACCTCAAACGAGTTGGTGACGAGCGGCAGCAGGTTGCACAGGAAGAACACCAGCACCACTACCAGCAGCATGGTGGCCAGACCCAGCTCGCGACGCTGCACGCGCGAGAGCCGCGCGCGCTCGGCCTGCGCGCGCCGCACCTGCCGCACGATGCACGCGTTAAGCGCCGCCAGCGCCGAGAAGGGCACGATGTACATGACGATCATGTACAGCGAGTGGATGTACACCACGATGTAGGACTCGGTGCGGAACTGCAGGTCAGCGGTGACGCAGTACACGAGCTCGCCGTCCGCGACGCTCTCGATCACCTCCGCCTCGAAGAACTTGGGCGCGTTGTAGGCGAACGCGAAGGCAGCCGTGCCCAGCACGTACCAGCGCGCGCGCGACGACGTGCATAGCGCCTTGGCGCGGAAAGGGTGGCACACCGCTACCCAGCGCTCCACGGTCACGATGAGCGTGAGGTACACGGACATGGTCTGCGCCGCGTTGGCGATGGGGTAGGCGAAAGGCGTGATGTGCGGGCACACGTGATAGTAGTAGTAGCGCAGGTGGCCGGTGTACGGGAATACGGCCGTGAGCCCAAACAGCAACACGGACGTGAGGATGAGCACGGTGTCGCAGGCCGCCAGCCCCACCAGCAGGCAGTTGATGGACGAACGCATCTGCGGCCGCGACAGTACCAGCACAGAGAGCGCGTTGCCCAGCAGCCCGCCCGCACCTATGGCGTTGAGCAGTACGCCATGCACCACGAAGCGGAACAGCTGGTCGGCGGGCTCCACGCCCGCGTCGGAGGCGCAGCCCTCGTACGTGGCGTTCTGCGTCGCGTTGTGCGTGTCGTTGCTCATGGTGCGGGGGCGGCCTGGGCGCACATGCCCGCACGCTCACCACCCGCCGCCCGCGCCCCTCGCGCCGCCCACCTGCAGACAATGACAAAGTATATTATTAGTTGTGAACATTCAAATTATACAAAAACAGGGTAACAGGACTCCTTGCGCGAAAGATGTTTTCGCGAAGGACAGTTGCACGAAGCCATTTCCTTGAAAGGCTTGCTTGAAAGCTTGGACTTTAGCGCGAAGAGACACGACCGCGAATGAACACTTGTGCCAACGGACTCTTGCGCGCAAGTCACTTGCGCAAACCCTCACGATACCTTTGGCTTTCGGGGTTATACTTGACAAATTGATTGAACAAGTCTCATATCATGGTACTTAAATAAATATTCTTTAGGCATATTTGGGAGTCAGCCATATACAATTTATAACGATGCCACTAAATTGCATCATTCTAAATTGTTCACCGTGCATTTTCATCCAAACCAAAAGCGTGTGCAAAACATCAGCTCAATCGGACAGGAATACCTGTTCTTATTTATTTATTCAAGAATACATGGAAAAATACACATATCTTCTGCCAAACTATTATACAGTTTGTCGGCAGTGTCTCGTAGATACAGTTTTATGATATTAAAGTACTTATTGAATACCTTATACTATGGGTACATATACGCAAAGTCGAATCAAACACATAAACAAAAAGGGGTACACACACTAAATATGTTCTGATGGCTCAGGTCGCCTTGCCCAGCAGGCTAGCACGAGCAACGCATGCACACAATCGTCCCGACCGCTACCGCACCCCGCCCCGCTTATTTCCCCGCTGATTTCTGAAATTCTTTTAAAATTCAGGAACAAGATTTGACCCATAAATAGCCACTAACTATTATAAGTTTGACCGGTACCGCTGTACCGCGCCTTAGGTACGTTCGCGGCGACACGGGGGCAGCTAGGGTTGCCAACTTGTTTTAGAAGAAATAGAGTATTTCTGGTTTTAGGAAGCTTTTCATTATATTTTTATAAATAATGGATTTAATTAATCAACAATTTACAATTACTTATAAAAATTAAAATAATAAAAATGTTTATTTCAATTACAGAAGTCTTCAACATACGTGATTTGGAGATAACCTTACCACGGCGTCAACTTGAGCATTTTTGTATCTATCTTGATTTCTTTCTGAAACATTTTCTTGTTTCATACTTTTATGATCACTTTTATTTTTGTAGTCGGGTCACAGTTTTTTAAATTTTATTTTTTATATTATAGTTTTTCGTTTTAAAATCGTTACTATTTATTAAGATTTGATCAGATTTGTTATGTTTTCGCCATATTTTTCGACAGCTTTTGGAAAAAAAACTTCCTTTTTCGCCTCATTCTAAACATAGTTTTCACACACATTTCAATTGTTTATCAAAGTACAGTCACTTAAATATATGTTTTGAAACGTATCACGTCTCTAGTTATTACACCTATTAGCAGTCATGGGCGATGGTCCTTTTTCCAAGAAGAACACCGCTATTCAGAAATTGAGATCAAAACAAGACAATTATCCGTCGACCGTAAAGGTGATCAGGCAAAATATTAATTCGGACATATTTAACGATAACATAATAAAATGTTCACTTTTCGTTTGCTACGTCAACGCCCCCTCTTACCCTTTTTTAAGGTTTGTTATGGAAAATTAAGCACTACGGTATTCATTTAACGGTCTCAGGATCAACCTACTACCTATTCACTCCTTTCACCCCGTCAAGGGTTGATTAAAAAAATGTTAGATCTGATTCAAATATCCTCCTTTTAGTTTGTTCGTTCCAATTTCCACGTAAATTGAAGTAAGCAATAATTTCCTCCCCTGAAAACTTCATCACCCGTTTTCGCCCATTTAGGGGTTTGTTTTCGAAAAATCCAAACATTAGTTATTTTTCTTTTTTTTCCAAATCATTAATGCCGTGTTTCAACTTTATCGGACCAAACATTAATGATTTGAATAGTTAAAAGTGTAATTTACATGTAGGTACATAATCAACCTTAATATCAAACCATTTAAATGGATAAGGATTAATATCATTAACACTATTTGATTCCACCCGACGTATTTGAACTTAATCATTTAAACGAAGACTGTTATTGTGGCGTAACTATAATAGTTCGACATATGCCATCGCGGACTTTTTTATGAGCAATCATGAGTACTTACTATTCAATAGAACACTACTTTATATATCGTCAATAGTTCTCGCACTGCACGCTAAATAATGACTTTTGTAGGCAACATTTTGATACCTTGGGTTACATTGTTGCAATTTAGTGATATATAGCCTATGTTACACGGTGAAGATGTAGCTAGTGTCAGTGTAATGGTGAAAGATTTTTTATAATCGGTTGAGTACCTACTTTTTGAGCCAAATCGTAACAAACAAACAATGAATCTTTCCTCTTTATAATATTAGTATAGATAAAGGTTATTTACATTGGTTTTGAATTTCTACGTGATGCGTGATAGTGTCAATTTACACAGCCTATACCATCGGGAGTCTTTTTGAAAATCTTTTGATACCCTATTCATCAAAATCAATTCAGTACTTTAGGCGCTTCGGTGGAACATACATACATAGACCCTTCCTTTTGGCTCAGCCGTAGTCGGGTAAAGACTGCTAAAATCATAACCCTTCCTTTTGGCTTAGCCGTAGTCGGGTAAAAGGTGTTTCGTTTGTGTTTGTGCGCAAGTGTGTAATGGTGTGAGTGTACATTGTGTATGAGTTGAATTCGTTTACCTGTACATATGTATATGAGTTTAGGTTTCAGTCAGGTTTAGGTTAATACTGCGACAATGTCTTGGGATTGGAGGAAGCCTGGAACATCTTCCTCCATTAACCATTTCGTTGCTGCGGTCATATTTATTATTAGACAAATTAAGGAAACGATGTTATCATGGCCTCAATGTCGTCGTAGATTTTAGTCTTAAGCCATACAGTCAACTAATTCACAGTCACGGATTTTCAGAGGATAGACGTGTAATTGATGACCTCCTCTCGCCTGAAATACAGGATGTCCTAGTTCAGGCAAATAACACTAGTGCACTTGACATAGATTTAAGCAAAACTTTATGTACTGTTTTACATTATAACTTGAATACAATATTATTATTTTTCTATTTATTTATTTACCTTACATACTAATTTACATTTTTAAATATTTCTTAAAAAATTACTCATTTAAAAATATAAAATGTAGTCCGCCGGATATATTATTTAAATAGTCAATATTTGAGATGTATTGTCCCTCGTCCGGAAATACATCTGAATATGATATTAACGCTATTCATGAAGGGGTTATAATTAAATATGTATTATGTTGTATATTAAGGAAAAAATTGCGAAAAGCATTAATTTTTAGTTACATCATCTTATCTATGTAATAAAAATGAATCGCTAAATGTGTTGCTAAGCGCAAAACTCGAGAACGGCTGGACCAATTTCGCTCATTCTTTTTTTGTTGTGTTTGTTATTGTCAGGAGAAGGTTCTTATGAAAGAAAATTTTGAAAAAACACTAATATCCGGGCGAAGCCGGGGTGGTCCATCTATATAATAAAAATGAATCGCTAAATGTGTTGCTAAGCGCAAAACTCGAGAACGGCTGGACCAATTTCGCTTACTCTTTTTTTGTTGTGTTTGTTATTGTCAGGCGAAGGTTCTTATGAAAGAAAATGTTGAAAAAACATTAATATCCGGGCGAAGCCGGGGCGGTCCACTAGTATATGTATAAAAATGAATCTCTGTTTGCCTTGGTCACGGCATCACGCGTGAACGGCTGGACCAATTTCGCTAATTCTTTTTTTGTTGTGTTTGTTATTGTCAGGAGAAGGTTCTTATGGAAGAAAATTTTGAAAAAATTTAACACGCGGGCGAAGCCGGGGCGGGCCACTAGTGTAATAAAAATATTTTTAATAATTTTAAACTTACTACCCCTTCCCTCATGAACGCGTAGACGTATTAAACTGAAATTCATATCAAATACTCAAATCTACAATACGTTTAAGCTGTAACAAAATCAAACTTCTATGTCGACGTAATCAAAAGAAACAGCAATTTAAGCCGCATATTTTGAAACTCGCAACTACTCGCAAGGGAATCTAAACCTAAAGGATACTTCCAGTCGACCTAGAATCTTGACATTTGGCATAAAGCAACGTTTTATAGCACACATAAAGGAAAAATTTCGAAAACCTTAAATTTTTAGTTACATCACATATTAATTTTGTTATGAAAGGTATCAAGTTGAAATTCACTTCAAATACTTAAGTCTAATTGTTTTTAAGCTGTGAAAAAAAAAACAAATTTCAACTTTGAAAATAAATAACTTTGATAAAAGAACTTTTGCAAGGCTGCTGCAAGGCAAGTTATATTATAAAATAAATGATGTGTTAATATAAAATAAAGAACTACTGAAACGATAAAGAGACCTTTGTCTTAAATTTATGCTCCTCCAGCTTTCCACATTGTAATGTTATAGATTTCATTTACCAATAAAGATACCATAACTTTTACTTAAATACCTACAGGTTTGTACGGAACCATCGGTGCGCGAGTGCGACTCGCACTTGTTCGGTTTGTTTTTTAACTCATTGTGTTGTGGTACATGATTAGGCATTTTAATATGATTTTCACTTATTTGTGTTAATGAACCCTTCCAGCAACATTACTCACTAACATATGCACCGGTCTTCAAGTTAAAGTTACTTTTATCACTGATATGACAACTGTTTCATTTTCTGTGTGTGTTTTTAAGTAGGTACCTAACTTAGTGAATTTTAGGATAACACGAAAATATTAGTTCTTAAAAAAATCTATAGTAAAATGATCGATGTGTCTGTCTTATATAAAATTTGCAATAAGCATTCATGATTTTGATAAAAAGTAACAAGTAACAGTATTTGGATTTTTCGGAAATAAGCCCCTAGAGGGATGATAAAGTTTTTAAAGGATGGCATTATTGCTTGCTTCAATTTACTTGGAAAATAGTGTAAACAATCTAAAACTGGTATAATTGAAGCGGATCTTACGATTTTTTCATAATCAACCTCCAACGGGGTGAAGCGCACAACAGTTGTGCTGATCCTGAGACCACAGGATCAGCAGCAAAAATGGCTGACTAATACATTATTATAAATAAAATACATTTATTTCGATCAACCTTAACTCATATGCAACATGCCTATCACAACAGTGCCGCATGTATGGCAGTCCGGCCGCGCCGGCCGGTCCGCGATCATCGCCAGGACGGTTTTTTGACACCGATTTCGAAATTAAAGTTATTTTATAATTTGTAGTGTTTTTTATAAGTCGGTTGTATTTTTTTGTAAAAAGTTTTTTTTCTTCACTTTTTAGTGGGCCACATGTGCTTACCCCTTCACAGCGTATCGGCGTGATGTTATGGCATGAACTGGTGTAAACAATAGATAGACATGAGATTTCAGCAATCCCAGTCCATTTGCTATCATTTATTGAGGAGTTCCGTTGCCTATCTCCGAAGTTCTTCAGAAGATCTGATCTTCACCAAATTTAAATCCACTCCCAGAAAGTACTCTTCCAAAAACTACCCAAATCACTTCAAGTGTGTCTATAAAATATGAAGAGTTCTCTCTATTTCTCCAGGATCCCATCATTAGATCCTGACTTGATGATCATGGGACCACCTGGAAAGTATATCGTTTCAAGCAAAAAAAAAATCCAAATTAGTTCAGCCATCTACGAGTAATCGGGGAACATACCTAAAAAAAAATACGATGAATTGAGAACCTCCTCCTTTTATTGAAGTCGGTTAAAAACGGCTGGACAATTTTGTGAACGCGTCGTACCGATCTCAAAGACCATGCGTTGACTTTTGGTCACATAGTACTTTAACCCATGACTAATAATAATAATAATAAGGTCCTAAGCCGTCCGGCGGCCGGCGTCCTCTTCGTCGACGTGCAGGTAGTGGCGACGTGGGCGGCGAGAAGTACTCTTCACTTGAGCTCGACGCAACTGCCACGGCCGGTATCACAGCACTCACGGTGGGGCTGGGTTCCGGCGGCGGCGAGGCGGAGCTGAGCGATGAGGCCGGAGGTGGTAGGCGTGCTTGTCGAGCTGCGGCTCTAGTCAACATTGATCAAGGGCTTGATCCAGAAAGCAGTACTCCTGGACACGGCACGCATAGTGAGGAGGTTCCTCTCTCAGGGGCCCTGACCACCGGTAGCTTGGACCCTGTTCCCGATACCGGTGGGCTACTATTTTTTATATTTTTAAATATTTTTATATCTCTGTATTTTAATATTTAAAAATGTAATTTATATACAAATGAATAAAGGAAATAATAATAATAAGACAGTCAAGAATTTTTTTCTCGCCGATTTTATTGTGATTTATTTGAACCAAACAATCAAAAACTATCAAAATGAACTCGAACCCGAAAACCACTAAAAAAAAATCAATAGTACAACAATAGAACTGAAAAACAATTAACATATGGCGCAGAAACTGTGATATTGATGACATGCTGACGAGAAGCCGGGCACGTCACCTAGCCACACACCCATCATCTTCGGCCTCGTCGCTCAGCTCCGCCTCGCCGCCGCCGGAACCCAGCCCCACTGTGAGTGCTGTGACACCGGCCGTGGCAGTTGCGTCGAGCTCGAGCGACGAGTACTTCTCACCGCCCACGACGCCACCACCTTCACGTCGGCGAAGAGGACGCCGGCTGCCGGACGGCTTAGGACCTCGAGGCCCACCGGCCTCTGATAGGGTCCCAGCTCCCGGCGGAAGTGTGCAGCGCATGCGATGGACACAATCCATCAATGAAAATGTCATGCGCTCATACTTTGGGGCTACAGAGGGGGGAACTAACCTGACTGCGTACCGTGGTCGGATGCTCTCTCTGTTTCAGGTACTTGAACCAGCTGTTAACGTGTCGGCCCAACGACTGTCGGATCAGGTGCGCGTCATCCAACGTAACCGTATGTTGGATGACAGTGTGCTTGATCACCTCCGAATGGAAATGTGTGACCATGTCATTACTCCTCCGTCGCAGACTGTGGCACCACCGCAGTCGCAAATATCCAGCCACGCTGGCGAGGAGAGTAATGACAGGGTTACAAACGTAAGTACCCAGTGCACTGAGGAATTGAGGAGTGCTTTAGAGTGTGCTATTCGGGAATATCACTACGTACCGCCTGAACTAAGACCACGCTTACCTCGTTTGCCCATGCATAACAAAAATAGGGCGCTGGTAGCTGCTCTGGATTCGCAGTTGTCAAATTATTTTGATGACTGCGAAGACCTCACTGATACACACTCGATTATGTACTGCGCGGCTGTAGCGGCATATCGTGTAGCTCATGTCAAAATTACTAACAAAAGAGTTACACGACCAAAACCAGCCGTACCGGCTTGGCAGTGCAGGATCGAGCGACGTATCGGTGGGGCCAGAGCGCTAATTGGCAAACTAATCTGCTTCAGGGAGGGCAACACTCGCCCTAGAGTGATGCGTTTTGTGAGACAGGCATTTTCGGGGACTGATATCAGCCCCCGAGATTATATGTCACGTGTCACAGAGCGCATCGACTTCCTGAAGCAGAAAGTGTATGCATGGGCAAACCGTATTCGTAGGTATAGGCGGCGAGTGGAGCGATACACCCAGAATCGCACATTCCGAAGTAATGAAAGGTGGGTATATAGGGTTTGGAAGCAACCGGACCAGGGTGTGACTGACACGCGCCTGCCGGATGATGACGCCATGTGTTCGTTCTGGCGCAACATCTGGTCGGTGCCTGTCAGTCACACCGAAGGTGGTTGGATTCGAGAGGTCGAGCGAGCGTGCGATCCATTGCCAGAAATGGGGGCAATCACAATCAGCCCCCAAGATGTAGCCCGTGCAGTCCGTCCGTTGCCTAATTGGAAATCTCCAGGGCCGGACGGACTGCACAATTTTTGGATTAAGTGGCTACAAAGGTCGCACGCTCGTTTGGCATCTCAGTACCAAACTGTCTTAGAGTCCGGCTCGCTACCCGAATTTCTTACTACAGGAGTTACCCACCTGCTCCACAAATCGGGTAGTACCGCGGAACCCAAAAATTATAGACCGATCACGTGTCTACCGACGGTCTATAAGGTTCTTACATCTATTTTGAGAGCTAAAATTAATAATCATATTAACAGCAACAACATCATGTCTGTCTCTCAAAATGGATGTAGGAATGGGTCCCGCGGTACTAAGGAGCTACTCCTCATTGATATGGCCATTAGCCAACAGGTTCGGCGTTCCCGAAAGGATCTGTCGACATGTTGGATAGACTATAAGAAGGCCTATGACTCGGTGCCTCATACATGGCTCATGAGGGTGCTAGAATTGTATAAAATTGATACAATGCTACGCACCTTCCTGATGTCGTGTATGGGGCAATGGAGGACAGTTCTTCGCTATCCAGGATGTCGAAATATCCAGAGGAACAGCGAACCGGTAAGGATCGAGCGGGGTATATTCCAGGGCGACAGTTTGAGTCCGCTTTGGTTTTGTCTAGCCTTGAACCCTCTAAGCACACTGCTGGAGAATTCAGGGCTGGGCTATCGGTTGAAGAGAGGAGGTCAGGTTATATCTTACCTCCTTTACATGGATGATTTGAAACTCTTTGCCCCCAGTAATCTGCAACTGATGGAGCTACTGAAGGTAACTGAAACTTTCAGTAGTGCCATCAGGATGGAGTTTGGTGTGGACAAATGTGCGGTCATGCATGTAAAGCGTGGGGAGATTATGGAATCCGTGGGAACTCAACTCTCGGATTCCATAAACCTCAGATCCCTCTCTTCAACTGAAACTTACAAGTATTTGGGTATGTCGGAAGCGTTAGGTATCAATACTATCAATGTTACTGACATGAAGCAATCGTTGAAGGAGCGCTTCTTTGGCCGCCTGAAGAAGGTATTCAATAGCCTTCTATCAGGCGGAAACAAGGTGCGCGCCTTCAATGGTTGGGTCATGCCGGTATTGATGCACTCTTTCGGCGTACTCAAATGGACTCAAACGGAACTTGACACCCTGGATAGGCGGGTCCGTACACTGCTTACTGCATATCGAATGCATCACCCACGGTCGTCGGTAATGAAACTGTATATCCCGCGAAAGTGTGGAGGTCGAGGCTTCTTAAATGCTAAGACTCTCCACAATCGCGAGATATGCAGTCTCAGGGAATATTTCCTAGCTGTCGACGTGGGTATGCATCGAGATGTAGTGACGATGGACAAGGGACTCACCCCGCTCTCTTTGGCAAATGAGAACTGGCGCAAACCTGCGGTGCTAGACACTAACGATCGCAGGGCAGTATGGCAAAGTAAGGAACTTCACGGACGCTATTTCCGGGCCCTACATGGGCCCGACGTAGATCAATTAGCGTCCGTAGCCTGGTTGCGATTCGGTGATCTCTTTGGAGAAACCGAAGGTTTTGTCTGTGCAATTATGGACGAAGTTATCATGACGAATAACTACCTAAGATTTATTGTGAAGGACGGCACGGTTGACATATGTCGGGCATGTCACCGTCCGGGAGAATCGATTCGCCACATTGTCTCTGGTTGTTCTCGTCTAGCTAACGGAGAATACTTGCATAGGCACAACCTTGTAGCCAGGATTATCCATCAGCAACTTGCTCTGAAATACTCTCTTGTGGAATCGGAGGTGCCGTACTACAGGTATGCGCCCAACCCAGTTTTCGATAATGGCAATATCACATTGTACTGGGATCGGTCCATCATCACTGACAGGACTATTGTTGCCAATAAGCCTGATATAGTGGTGGTGGACCGAATCGAGAGGCGTGCAATGATTGTAGACATAACCGTTCCGCATGACGAGAACCTCGTGAAAGCCGAGAATGATAAGCAAATCAAATATATTGACTTGGCTCGCGAGGTTGTCGACATGTGGGATGTGGACTCAGCAATCATTGTACCGATAGTTGTGTCAGCCAATGGATTAATAGCCACGAGCCTCGACCAGCACCTCAGGAGGCTCTCGTTAGGCAGCTGGATCAAGGGCCTGATTCAGAAAGCGGTACTTCTGGACACGGCTCGTATTGTTAGGAGGTTCCTCTCTCTTGAGCCCTGACCGCCGGTAGCTTGGACCCTGTTCCCGATACCGGTGGGCTACTATTTTTATTTTTGTATTTTTTAAAAAATATTTAAAAATGTAAGGAATAAGTTTAAAAAAAATGAATAAACGGATAATAATAATAATACTAAGGGCATACTCCTCACAGATCCGCACCAGCTTTCTGGGGCCACAGACCGACGCACTCAGCAGCACGAAATGGTTTCGATTAATTTACAAAAACTACCCGTTAAAGTCTATCCCTTTACGGGGCGTTGAAGTTTCTGGAGTAGGTACCCACTAAATCCGCGCGGACAAAGTCGTGGGCGAAGTGTTAGTGATAGATACACGGGAACGGAAAAAATGGGATATGCGCGTATGAAACTCTCTCTCGCGGGCTAGGAGTGAATTGTGATGGAGGGATAAGTACTTATTGTTTTTAAGTAATTAGTTTCAATTACAACTGAAATTTAAGAAAAGTAATTTAAAAAAATGACTAAAAAACTGTAATTTATTTAATATATCATTAAAAAGGGAGAAATAAAAGTTTTAACTTTTAAAAATGTAGTGTAAGTAAATATGCCAACTATTTTTTTAAGGTTCGCATTGCATTGCACACGTGAGGACTTTATGACTGCACTAGCGAATGGTGGTAACGTTGCTGCACTGGGCCAAACTTAATCACACTATTTACCGTCGACACTTCTTAATAAAATTAAGAAGATGTTAATTAAGAAGTTTAGATAAACGAGTATAACCTTCATCCTTCATTTATAATGTCGATTTTTGACGATCTCATTCTTTTGACTAGTAGTGTCAGGTGCGCGACACGACTGTCAAGTGTAATATTGCGTGACAGAATGTGACAGGCGACAGAGGCGTTTTGAGCGGAGATGCTGAACACGCTGCTGCGGGCGGTGCTGGTGCTGGCGTACGTGGGGGGCGCGGCGGGCGCAGGGGGCGCGAGCACGGCGTCCGGCAGCCGGCACGCGTTCTACCGCAGTTTCGGCAGCGCGCCGCCAGGCAAGCCGGCCGGGACAGAGTCGCGGCGCGTGTTCGGCGGCGAGGCGGCGGCGTTGAGCACATTCCCGGGGACGTGCGTGCTACTGGACCGCTACTGGGGCACGCGCTGCTCGGGCGCCGTGCTAGCGACCCACTGGGTGCTCACGGCAGCGCACTGCGTGACGCCGCACGTCTCCTACGTGCTGTACGACACGCGCCGCCCCAAATCGCGCGAGAGCAAAGTCGCCGCCGTGATCTACTTGTATCGCCACCCCGAGTAGGTCCCGCTCCCTGTGCTCACTTGTACTAGTGCGCGCGCTAGCACTCACCGCTGCTTTGTGTTCAGCTACATGGTGCTGGAGGAGGACGAGGGCCGCGGCGTGGACATTACGCAGTTGCGCAACGACGTGGGGCTGCTGCGCACCAGCGTCAATATGCGGCTGAGCGTGCAGCCCGCCGTGCAGCCGCCCACCGACCTCGTCAGCGGCTTGCACATCTACAACCTCAAGAACCTCGAAGACCAGGAAGCGCAGGTGACAGTAATCCCACTACATAATTATACAAATAGTGTTAACATACAGGAAAGATACAGTAATCCCACCATACATAATTATATATATATAGTGTTAATATACAGGAAGGGTACAGGGGCAAAACAAGGAATGTTACATTAAATTGTTTTGACTTTTATTTTTTTAATGGTTTTAATAATAACCAAGGCTTCTATGTACTTAAAGAGTACGTGAGAGTAAGAGTTAGTGCGGTAAACTTGAGTACCTTTAAGTAATATCTAAGATTAGAAACGTAAAATAAAGTCCATACACTTTGAAAAATTCAAATGTCAATTACACAAAAACTGGTTTTTGTAACATCTCTTGTTTTGCTGTATTAACTACGAACAAACGGACAATTTGAAACCCTAGACTTCTTCTAGATTTCATATATGAACCAAAGAACAATGGCGAAATCTTAGCTGACTTAAAGCATCTAAAAGTACGTTACGTTATTTGCCTACGTTATTTCAAAGTATCACATATATTTTAATGAAAAGTAATTTGATTTTTTCGTTAACGTTGAGTCCTAGGCACCAGTCATCACTCCACTTTCCTCATCAACCGGGCATTGATCAGACAAATAATATTAGTATAGACATACATCCATTATATTTTTTTTTTCATTTCGTTATTTAATATTCCTCATTCCCTTAAAATATAGTGTATATTATTCTACTAGTCATGCCCTTTCATTTGATACCCATATTGAGGCAGTTGTGAAGAAAATATAGGGCCATTTTGTGGTGGCGGCCATCTTGGATTTGAAATTTGTCACAGTGTATAGTATTTTACTAGTCAAGCCCTTTCATTTGATACCCATATTTGGGGAGCTGCGAAAAAATATGTAATCAGCCATTTTGTGGCGGCGGCTATTTTGGACCGATTTTCATCAAAAATAGCTAGGAACACTCCCAACTAATTCAACTTTCAAAAAAAAAACAAAATCATAATCGGTTCATCCGTTCGAGAGCTACGATGCCAGAGACAGACACACACACACACACGTCAATTTTATAACACCCCGTCGTTTTTGCGCCGGGTTAAATATAAATAATAACTTTCAATTAATGACTGTAAAAAATACTAGTTTCCCAAATCTAATCAAATATAGCTTGGTTATTGGCGACAGTTGATTGGTTGATAGTGATACTCATGTTGTAGATTCCTATTGTATACCTAGGGTAAGACCTACCAAAGAGTACCTATAACATTAATCAATGAGAATACCTTCCTGCTTTTTACAATATTTCAACAAGTACAATACCTTAAATTTCGTTCAGAAATAACTAGGAAAGAAAATATTAATGCGATATTGCCCCTTTACTTCATCGAATTTGAATTAAAAATTACCTACAAAAGTTCATGACATCTATTATTCTCGGCCTTCTCGAACAAAATTTTTTTGCAAAAACAAATTCAGGTGACGTTGCAGTTGTGTTAAACAAGATATTTTTCATTTAAAGACGTAGGAATTTAATCTCAGCTAAAACAATGTATGGGTGGCTGCCATTGTTCTTTCAACTGAATCGGTAAAGTAGATTCTTAGCAAATGGTTGTAACAGACGGTCAGAGTGTCGGACAGACAGACACACGAGGGATCCTATTAGGGTTTCTTGGGCGTTCAGAACCCTAAAAAGGTTCTATAGTAGGCGCCAGATAAATGTGGAATAAAGTACATTGACCTTTCCCTAATAACTGTTCATAGGTACCTGAACAATTAAATATGAATCGTTTTTCATTATTAGACAATGTTAAGGATCACGAGAGATGATGATTCGGGACAGTTTTGTGTCAGTAATTCCGTTTTTCAAATTAAAAATGTCAATAATTGTAGGTGGGTCAATGACCGTTATTCCACGATTATCTGGCGCCTACTATAGTTGAAGTACTGGTCATCTTTATACTGTGTAATACCTACTCCGTTACGACGAACTGTACGACACGGCACAGTAACGTAACGCACAGTTCGGCGGCGCGTGTGTAGGCTATTTATAAACCGAGCACAGCTCGAGGCTGAGCACGAGTGCGTGTGGCGCAGGTACTGGGCTTCGGGCGCACGGAGCGCTCGGCGCTGGGCGAGGAGCTGTTCGAGGTGCGCCTGCGGCTGGTGACGTGCGAGCGGCCCAGCTGGCAGCACTGCATGTGCGGCGTGGGTCAGCCGCGCGCGACGGGCGGCGCGCGCGGAGTGTGCTCGGGCGACTCGGGCGGGCCCGTGGTGTTCCGCGGCGTGCAGGTGGGCGTCACGTCCATGGGCCCGATGGAGTGCGCCGTGGGCGCCGTCGAACTGCCCGAGAGCGCCTCCAGCGTCTTCACGTCGCTGTACCAATACGCGGACCTGATCAACGCCACCATGCACGACACGGAGTCGGCGCTGCGCATGCGCCGCATGCGCTGGGCCAGCGCCTGCCCGGCCGCGCGCCCCGCGCTGCCCACGCTGCTGGCGGGCGCGGTGCTGTTCGTGCGCGTCGCTAGGTGAGGCGGCCCCAGAGCGCAGTGTATTGACTTTGAGATTGTGTCGAGTGTAAATCTACATTATATTATAAAGAGGTAAATTGTTTGTTGGATTGGTTGTATATCTCTAGAAGTGCCTACTGATCCGATGTACCATATTACTTTATCAGTATAAACTTCATATCGGTTTTCCTGTAATCTATAGGTAAAGAATTATTAGGTAGCTGCATTTTTTTTTCAAAATTATAGGCTTATCTCCGTAACACCGAGCCTAAAAATTGGTATTTTTAAGGGGTTCCGTAGTCAACAAGGCATCCTTATAGTTTCGCCATATCCGTCCGTCTGGCTGTCTGCCAGTCCGTCCGCGGTTTAGCTCTGAGACGCTTAGCGCTAGAAAGTTGACATTTGTTATGGAAATATATGTATATTAATTACGCCGATAAAGTGGCAAAATAAAATCTTGAAATACATTTTTTTAGGATGAGGTGGGGTGAGGTTGGGGTGAGGATAATATTTAGGGTTTGCTAAATATTAAGCTTTGAGGTGAAAGCGCCAGGGTAGCGCGACATTCAAATTTTCATACGTTTTTTGTATTTTCCAGGTCAGTGTCAGGTTGCATGTTGATAAAAATACGATTGGCGACCGTAACAAATATGGTTTTACTGAGTATATATATATTGTAACACCAGGGACCTAGAGGAGGAGACCTCCTCTGTATAGTATAATAATTAAAATCATTTATACAGGTTGTATCATTCATTTAACTCGATTAAATGACTTTTTTATAAAACAATCGAGTTAAATGAACTTAGAGGGTTGTAATGATGATTTAAATGATTACAATTCTGTAAATAAATACGTGTTCCGGTCGCGAATCATATGTTGTTCAACATACAGCCTGACACTGACTTGCAATTTGAAAAAAACATAAGAAAATTTTAATTTCGCGGTCTACTCTTGCGCTTCCACCTTAATTAAATATAATTAAAGTGCTAGTTTTTGTTAGTCAAGTGTCCCCCCCTCCTCTCTGACATTTAACGGTGGTTTTTAGAGGCGTGAAAAAATCATAGTAGTCGCATATATGTATTACAAATTTAATCAAAACTCAAAAACTTAAAACTCAATGCATTTATTTAAATTAAACCATTACAGGCACTTTTGAATTGTCAAGGTCGGTCTGTCCAAAGACATGAAGCTAATTACACGTTCCAAAGCGTAGATCTCTATGGAGAAGAACGTGCAAGAAACTCCACGGATACTCTTTTAATTTAATGTTTTTTACAATGACACGAATAATGTACCCAACATTATTCGTGTGAAAATTATACAAACATATAGATATATATGTGATAACCGAAGTAAAAAAAAGTAATAATTCAAAGAACAAATAATTCAAATAAACCGTGGCAGCTGAGTGAGACATGACCATTCCTAGCTGGCGGGACTCGCACAGCATTTTCCTTAACCTGAGAACATTTATTTTAATAGGAAAACTATAACCGCTAATAAATAAAAAAATCCTATTCATTCCATAGAAAATTACTTAAACCTAAGTGCATTTGTAACTGTGTAAATAGTTAAATACTTTTTAGTTCCGTACCCAAAGGGTAAAACGGGACCCTATTACTAAGACTTCGCTGTCCGGCCGTCTGTCTGTCTGTCAGTCTCTCACCAAGCTGTATCTTTGAAAATAAAATTGAAACTGGGTACTGGTGGAAATTTGCCATCTGGTATCCGGCAAGTAAAAAGAATAGGCTACCCCATCTCTTCCCGTGGGTGTTGCAAGAGGCGACTAAGGAATAATAAGCCTCGAAAGGAAGTGGATCTGGCGTTGCCCCGATAACGTGAGAAAGAACGAGATCAACTTCATTATGTCTGATAAGCGCCAAATATGCAGCATGCTGATTCTACACCGACAATGGGTGTAGAATCAGCATGCTGGAGTGGAAGTGGGCCGGCCATGACTGTAGACAGACAGACGTTCGATGGAGCAGACATGTGTTAGAGTGGAGACCGCCTATAAACGCAGTGTGGGACGCCCCACGGCATGATGAACCGACGATTTGAAGAAGGTGGCTGGCAGTCGATGGATGCGGACTGTTCAAGACCGGGATGGTTGGCGCTCTTTGTTCAGCAGTGGACGGCAATTGGTTGATACCGCCTATAAACGTAGTGTGAGACGCCCTACGGCATGATGAACCGACGATTTGCAGAAGGTGGTTGGCAGCCGATGGATGCGGACTGTTCAAGACCGGGATGGTTGGCGCTCTTTGTTCAGCAGTGGATGGCAATTGGCTGATATGATGAAAATACTGGTATTCAGCTGAATCCTGTTTGACTGGAAGTGGCCCTAATATAATTGGGAAAAGGCTTTAAGGAACTTTAAGGTTGTCATAAGGAAAATTCTATTATAATACGTCCCAAAGAAAATACTAAAAGGTGTCAATTTCCGTTTTTCATTAGTACTCCCTTAAAAGAAGGGCTACTACTTAGCTTATTAACATTTAATAATCAAGAACTAACTGATGTGGTCAAAATGTAAAGATAACCGCGCGGCGGTACTTACTAACACATTGAGCCGGCGCACGAGCATCGGTGGGATCTGTAACAACGTAAATGCACACCAGTTAGTATACTGTTGCGAATATCTTACCAAATCTAATATATTTTATTGTTCATGAACACAGGTCACAAGATGATACAGTATTATAAAGTTTCTGTATCCTGCTGCAATATATAGAGACATTATAATACCAAATATTATACCATGATCAGACGCGCAGTCATCCGCTGACTAGGACTTCGACCACTTGGATCTAATGCCTGTGTCACAGGACTACTGCAAACACCATAGGGTTTCTACCGTGATAGTACGGTGCCATTATTTTAGTTCAATCACAGATTTGATGTCATCAACTGCATCAGACTACTTGAAAAGTGATTTGTTTGAAACTTTTAAGTCGTTTTCTGAAACACTCTTTATATGTGAACAAATAATTTCGAATACAACAAAAATCTCAAACATAGTCGATTGTTTGCAATACGTTCGTACTCGTCCGTGCCTGACAGTTAAGAAAGAGTTTGCAACATGTACGTACGCATCTGATAATTATCTGATTTATTTATTGCACACAATGTACTCGCACAGTTACAGACACTGCTATGACAGTCAGAACTTAATGAGTACATAGTAGTTTACAATTTTTGATGAGCTCAATTCACTTTCTTTGTTGACAAAATTAATTTAAGAGCTAGCCAATACTTCTTTTATTAGCTGACCGATCAAATGAGCGCTAAAATAAAATTACGTACAATGCGACAACCCCATGTAAAACCACAGTACCTATTCAACTTTTTTTGAAAAATTGTGTTTTTATACCTAAGTATCTTAGTAAAAACTTTTTACTAAAAATACAACTGAGTTCCAAAATAAAATACACTACAAAGTATAAATTAACTTTAATTTCGGAAGTCGGTGTTTTTGGTTGTTTTTTCGTTTTTTGACACCGACTTCCGAAATTAAACATATTAATCGACTTCAAAAAGAGGAGGGTCTCAATCCGGTTATGTTTTGTATGTTTGTTACCTCATAACTCCGACATTTATGAACAGATTTGAAAAAAATCATCAAAATCGGTTCAGTAGTTTGGTTTTTAAATCAAAATAGCCGGAAAAGTTATGTCATTTGAGTCAATGAAATTGCGTATTTTGCTTTCCTGTGACTTTCTTGTTGTTATGTGTGGGGTGGGGTTCGTACCACTTGAAAGAGCAAAATATAAAACAATTTACAAAAAAATACAACTGACATTAAAGTTATTTCATACTTTGTAGTTTTTTTTTATTTGGAAGTGGGTAGTATTTTTTTGTAAAAGTTTTTTAACCCCCGACGCAAAAACGACGGTGTGTTATAAGTTTGACGTATCTGTGTGTGTCTGTCCGTGGCATCGTAGCTCTCGCACGGATGAACCGATTTTAATTTTGTTTTTGTTTGAAAGTTGAATTAGTCGGGAGTGTTCTTAGCTATGTTTAATGAAAATCGGTCCAAGATGGCCGTCACCACAAAATGGAGAATTACGTATTTTTTCACAACTCTCTCATAATGGGTATCAAATGAAAGGGCGTGACTAGTAGAAAACTATATACTATGATAAATTTCAAAACCAAGATGGCCGCAACCACAAAATGGCGAATAACATATACTTTTTTCATAACTGCCTCAATATGGGTATTAAATGAAAAGGCTAGTCAATAGCAGAGTAATGTACACTATATTGAAAAGGAATAAGGAATATTAACGAACGAAATGAAAATAAAAAGATGTGTATGTATGTTATACTAGTTGCCGCCCGCGGCTCCGCCCGCGTGATTGTCGAAAACTATCCTAAGGGAACATATTCCCGGGATAAAAAGTATCCTATGTGTTATTCCAGACTATAATCTACCTCTGTGCCAAATTTCATCAAAATCCATTCAGTAGTTTTTACGTGAAAGAGTAACAAACATCCATACATACATCCATACTTACAAACTTTCGCCTTTATAATAGTAGTAGGACTAATGTTATTTGTCTAATCAATGCCCCAGATTAATGAGGAAAGTGGGGACCTGACGAATTATTTTTTATTTGGCTTTTTGGTAAATTAATTTTAAAAAGCATGAAATAAAAATTAAATTAAAAATTTCAAAAACCACCGACAAAAAAAACTTTAAAATGTGTCATCGTGTCAGGGGACCGCTACTATACTAATTACAAAATGCGGTCTCCCGAGGCGAAGGCGCTTGGCCCAAAGAATCGCACCTATATTAAATTCAGCCTTATTACAAAAAGCGGTTTAACTAAAAACCAGGTCTAAACTTCTAATAACAACGGTTTAGACAAAAATGATATTACAAAACGTGGTTTTGCGATAAACCATACACCAAATCATGGTCTAACGTTAAACCTCGCCGACCCCTAGTTTAACGATGGTCTAAGTCGTATCTGTCAAAGTTTGTCTTGCAGGTTATAGCATCTTTGTTTTAATTTGAACGTGATCGAGGATTTTGAAGCCGCTGAGCTGTTGGAAGCGCCACGCCAACCCAACAGAAATCGTGTTCGGATCAATTTCATTGAAGTAATATTCACTTTGAAGTAATATTTATTTGACTTACTTTTTCCCCGGTACTCCAATTCTCAGATCGTTTTTTCTTTGGTTAGTCCATCACATAAAATATTAATATTTTGGAAGAAGATAGGTAATATTATAAACAAGTATTACACACACACACACACAACAAGAGGCTATTCAAGACTTTGCTAAATAATTAAAGCACTGCTTATCTTGTGATTGCTATGATGGATTCATATTACGCGCGAGGATGGTACGTTTCGTTAGACGTATCTACGTTGACGTATTATTCGTTATTAAAATGACATTAAAGTGTTACGAAAAAACAAACTAAAAAAACTGCAATCGACGACATGTTTATGTCCATGCAAAATAACTAATTCGCAATGTTTTTAACACTCCTAAACTTAATTTAATCACTAGTTTATTATAAAAACGTTGTCTTTTATGCGCATACGGAACGTTGCAATAGAATGATATCATGGTGAACGAATGATATTTGTAGTTATCTGTGGTTCATATTCAGACATTGGTTCAAACGACTGTACTAAGAAGATCAAGGTTTATTTATGTTTTGTAATACGGACACATTTAGAGCCTGTTGTTGCAGATGAGCCTGGACTTGATAGTACAGGTTTAAACCAAAGTTTATTTAGCTTTTTGTAATAACACCGCAAGGGTCAATACATTTTATTTTTTACTTTTTAAAGTTTATTTTTCGGCGGTTTTTTTATTTAATTTCAAACACAGTAGTTTTTTTTTCACTTTTTAGTGGTACCCTAAATTCACATTATTCCCATAATGAGTGGTTGCGCTATTTGCTGTTAAGGAACAGTCCAAGTCCAGAACAGCTCATAGTTAAATATCGACTTTACTTAGGGATTGACATAAACCTTACAATATCTCACTTTACTAGATTTAATTGTTTTTAATTTGAAGAGGTCACTGGTTTATCTTTGAAACTCAACTTCCATTGCAAATGCAAAAGCTATAACTAATCCCAACGCAAAAAGAATGATCAAAATCGGTAAATCTATACTTCTATACCAACAATAATAATATAAAAGGATTTTGATTTATGAAAGAAAAGGGAGTTGGTGATAGCGTGACGGCTGGCAGGACAGAATGGATGAAAAAAACGTGTTGCGCCGACCCAAAGTAACATAGGATAAGGGCATGAATATAATGATGATGAGAAAGTCAAGTTATCAGGAAGAAACATAGACTATAATTTATTTTAAAAAAACTTGGAGATCCTTAAGGAAATTGCAATAATTCATCCCAAAGTAGCAATTTTTTGCCTAATAAATTCATTATATGGCGAGCGCTAAGAAAACTATAGATGATACGCCAAAGTATGTGCACATTAAAGTACTCATTATCTATTAATCTCTATATACAATTGCTTGTCCTGACTGAGTCATCAACGCAGAGCCTACAAGGGCTAAAAACGTGAAATTTTGCCAGTTGATGGATTTTATATTGAAAACATCCAATAAGAAAAGATTTTTGGAAGTTCCACCCCTAAAATAAGGGATAAAATAAGGGTTGTGTAGAAAACAATCATTTTTAAAGTTAAAAGCATGAAATTTTATATACAAGCTTCTAGTTTAAAATAAATAACGACGTTTATTGGTGTTTTTTTTTAAATCTACCCTTTAAGAGGGTGAATCTATTTTACCCTCTTAAAAGGTAAATATCGGTTAAAAGTTTATATCAGGAGTCCGTCATTTTAGAAGTGTCAAGAATGAAATTGAATATTAAACCTTCCGAGCAAAAATAAATGAATACATGTTTCGTCGTTTTTAGAAATGCAACTCGTAACGGACAATGGGGTGGAAACATTAGAATAAAATTGGTTGTCTGTAATGTCGGTTTACGGACGATAGTTTAACGTGACAACGTCTTAACAAAACACTGATGAAATGATCGTACCGTTACAATTAGTGTAACGTTTTTTTAATTATGTAATACTACAAAAAGTATCGGGAGACATTAAATGCTATACAAGTCCATCGGCACAGTATGCCACATGGACTACGCTGTACCTACACTACCCTCAAGCATTTTTTAACTCTTTAAATCCATCTGGTCTTCCGCCACATGTACTTAAGTGAAAGTTGGAACCCCTGTAATGATAAAAAGAAATTGAATCCCTCCAAGCCTGTGTAACGGCACAACAGTTTTAATCAAAGAACTTGGAGACAATGTTACAGTAGCCGCCATGATCACCGAGCACCGAGCCCGCAGCCGGGCAGCTCGCACACATTGCGTGTATTCAAATGATGCCGACGGATTTGCCTATATCATTTAAACAAACCTTTAACCAACTGTCAAATTAGCTACCAACAGTAGCTGAAACGTCATCTTTGCATATACAATATTTAAACGTTTCAGCTACTGTTGGTAGCTAATTTGACAGTTAGTTAAAGGTAGATACGTTATTGAAACCGGCCGTAAGAGGCTTCAGTTTCCGATTAAACGACGATTTGCACTAACAATTAGTAAGTCCCCAATGATTCGTTACAGGTATTTATTTTTCATTCTTATTTTCTTTCTTTTTACCCGACTGCGGAAAGGTTACATTTTATTTGTTTCCTCCATCTAATATGTGCAGGTAAATGAAATATTAGCTGTGAAATATTGTATTACTCAAATCCTACTCTAATTGTGAAAGTTTGCATAAGTAAGTATGTACATATACATAATATGTTTGTAACTTCTTTACGCAAAAACAAATGTACCGATTGTGATGAAACTTGCTAGTTGTATAGCTGTTACTTTAATCCCGATATTCGCACGGAAACGAAAGCAACACGGGTAGCGCCGCTAGTGAATGATAATTTTAGTGAAAACTTTCTACTAAGAGTGTACTGAGAGTGTTCTCAAGATATTCGCTTGCAAATATTCTTGATGCTGCAGAACATTTAGGGTAACCATAAATTAGTTTTGCCGAGGACTTTTTGGTATTCAGAGGTTGTATTCACAAACGCATTTTATGATTATAAGTAGCCCTTGCCTGCGATTTCGAACGCACATAAATACCGTTTGTTCCCTTTCGTGGAGGAATTTTGGGAAATCCTCTCTTAGTGTTTCAGCTTTCTACGAGCAGTAATTCCGGCATAGCGTTGTTTGTCAATCACTCCGTCGGGAAGGGAAACATTTTACAGATATTGATATTAATGTAATTTCCGTTTTTGGTATTCCTTATATGAAGATGCGATATGTACTCCTATTACTGAAGATAATAAAGAATGTTAGACATGACTGTAACTATTCAACTAAATACACCTTTGTGTTGTACTTACTGAGAAAGTTTTATTAAAAGAAATCATCAAGTAGAAAAGAAAGAAAGAAAATCCGTTTATTCTGTCAGAAAAGACGCACAGAAACACTTAAAGATAAATAACTTATCAACTATAATTATAACAAAATGACTTCTTCCGCTCTAGGCGGAAGTGCGTGTCAGACTCTTACTGACTAAAACCCACCCGTGTTCATTCCAATGCCCTTGCGAAATTTTGCGAAAACGCAATGCTCGCCGTCCTCAGGCCCGCGCCTACGGTGACCGCGGGAATCGCTAGCTTACTGCTTCGCAGAAGGAGGTAACTGCTTCCCATGGCTCCTCGCTCTGGACCATGGATTGAATCAAGCCAGACGCGAGAGGTCGCCGCCGTGAAATTTTCGACTTTATTCACCTTTTTTTGGTTGTGAATATTGTAAAATAAAAAAGGCAAAACAAAGTTTTGGCTTTATTTATTTTGAGTCGAAGTACATACATTCGAGAATCTGATAGTATGCGAATAAAAGTGTGGTTTCACGATCAACTGTCTACGTGATAGGCAGGTAGTACGTGCTCACAACCGCACCGTTGGTCTCGCGGTCGCAAGCGCGACTGCCAAGCGCGGATTCCTAGGTCGGACAAAAAGAGTTATTGGGTTTTTCCAATAGGAATTTCCCAGTAACAGCTCAGAGTTTGGAAATTGGTGGTGTGACATCCCCGTTCCTCGGAATGCACGTTAAGCCGTTGGTCTTGCCAAATCCCTGTTCGGTCGTGTCGGGTTGCCGTCCCATCGGAACATGAGAGTGATGGAAGAAGGCGTGCACCTGTGTTTGCGCATACACGCCTGCACTATAATATGTCGGTTGAGATTGACCGCCATGGCCGAAATCGGTCAGGAGGACAATATATGTAAATGTAGAGTAGGCAGTGCGAGTACTAGTCGAGTATGAAGGCGGTCAAGAGCCAAGAACATGCAAGCGTAGCGTTACATTAGTATCCGACGTGCGCTCCGCGGTCCGACGCCAGCGCTTCAGACTTGACCCACATATTAGCAAGCGCGCGCGCGAGTGCCGGCCGAGCTTACGCCGGCGTTCTTGTACTCTGTATCACATTTAAATACACTGAAGTTTACAAATAGGAACACGGAAAGGATGAAGTCTTAGGTCGTCCCCGTACCTACAATAAGTTGGCGTCATATGAATGAAACTTATTCAGATTCAGATTAATTGTAAAACATAGGTACATTATGAGTTCTTATTTGGTAATACAGTGAGAGCGCTATGTTTTGCCTCTAGGGCGTACAAAAACATGCAATATAATTAAAACAATGAATTAATCACACGGAACAATGTCGATTAGATATATAAATGATATGTGGTGAGAATAATTAAAATAATGAAATAAAATAATGTCCGCAGTTATTGTAATAATATGAAATTGTCAGCACTAACTTATTTAAAGAATATTAAAGAAATTGAATAATGTCATAAATTAAAATTAAATGTCAATATGGAAGATCAATGATTGTCACATAAGAAATGTCAGAAATTTTAAAACAGGACGTCATTTAAATATTCGTTGATTGAGTAGATAATAGCATTTTTCTATTAAAACGTTCTTCAATTTTCTTTTAAAGTTGTGCAAATTTTCTTTCTTAATGCTATCAGGAATTTTATTGTATATAACCGGACCCATGCCTAAAATATTTTTCTTTGCCAGTGCTGTTTTGTATTTAGTAGTACACAACATGGTTTTGTATTGGGTTATAGGCTGAGTGGTTCGTTTTCTAGTATCTACTATCGCAAGAAACAAGTCCAAGTTACATTTGACAAAAACTGCTACTTCAAATATATATAGGCATGGGAAAGTCAAGATTGTTATTGATTTGAAGACAGGCTCACAGCTATCAGTAGTTTTTAGGCCTACCATACATCGTATACATCTTTTTTGAGTTCTAAATATAGTTTCTCTTTCAGCACAGTTGCCCCAAAATATTATGCCAAATCTTAATACTGAGGAAACAATGCCATGATACGAGTCCTGTTTGTAAATTAACTCTCTTTGCCAGGATGAAGAGAGCATAAGCAGATTTACTTAACCGCGCACATGTGTCGTTTGCCTGCATTTTCCACGTTAGTTGGCTGCCAACTAGAATGCCAAGAAATTTTGCTACTTTTACCTCTTCTACGCTTTGTCCGTTATAACAGATATTTAAATGGTTGGGTTTTAGCCTTTGGTAGAAATGCATTAACTTGGTTTTTTGTATATTAATAACCAAGTTATTTCTGTCAAGCCAATCGATAATTTCCTTGAGGGTGTTATTTACATCTTCTTCATATGTCTGATTATTTGTACATTTGATTATTGCTGTACTGTCATCAGTGAAGAGGATCATTGGATGCTTTATTTGTTTTGGCAGGTTATTGATATATACATATAAGAAATAATGGTGGCCCAAGCACACTGCCCTGTGATACCCCATAGTAAAGTTTCCCACAGCTTGACAGGTATTTTATTTCCCGTTTCGTATTAACATTGACTCTAGTTATTTCTGTATATTGATTGCGGTCACTTAAATAAGATTCTAACAGTTCCAAAGCATTTCCTCTTACACCGAATTTTTTAGTTTTTCAAGTGGTGTCTTATGATTTACAAAGTCAAACGCTTTTGTCATGTCAGTAAACAAGGCACATACTGGCGTTTTACTGTCAACATTAGTAATTATAATATGATTGATAAGATTATATTTATATATATTGCCATATTGATGCTTCTATTCTTACGGAATCCCATTTGTTTGTCACATAGTTTATTAAATCATCTTTTCTATCACCTTCGAGAAAACTGGTATCAAGGCAATGGGTATATAATTTTGCATTTGTTCTCTACCATCCTTTTTATGGAGTGGCTTTATGATGGTGGTTTTGAGGCCTTTCGGAAAAATACCAGTGCTAAGACATAAGTTAGTAATGTGGCAGAGTGGTTTTGCTATGATGCTACATACTGATTGTATTACGTTGGTTCTAATTTCATCGTATCCTGTACTGTTCGTCTTGCGAAGGGATTTTATAATTCGTATAATGTCTTGTGGTGCGACTGGTGGCATGAAAAGGGAGTTGCTGCTATGATTTAAGGGTTTTATTTTATGTAATGGATCGGATGTGGATCTTTTGGAAATTTGGTCAATAAAGAAATCGTTAAATGCCGTAGCTATTTCTTTTGGGTGTTTAATAATGTTACTAGCGATTTGTATTTGTTGTATTGGCTCTGGAGTTGAATTGGTATTGTTTATTAAGTGCCATCCTGCTTTGGATTTGTTACTGGAATTTTGTATTAATTGGTTATTTAGCGCTTTCTGTTAATTTGATTATTTACTTTAATCTGTATGAGTACGATTTAAAAGCAGCTTTGTTCACATTTTTTTCCAAAGCAAATTTCTTTGTCTCTTACTGCATATTCGTATCCCTCTCAAAATCCATTTAGTCCGTTTTTTGCATTTTACGGTAATTAATTTAACGGGAAAACATAAGTCATATAATAATCTAAATAATTCTATAAATTCATCGTATGCTTCATTTGGATCGGACTTGTCATATATTTGTGAGAATGTCAATTGTTTGAGGTAATTTCAAAATTTAAATAAATTTTCTTTTGATATGTCACGCTGTTTAATACGCCAATAATTAAGTGTATACGTTTTACCAACTTTTATTTTTAATATTTGTGCTGTGTGGTCTGATAAGCCATAATCAATAATATCATTACTACATTTTTGTTTAAAATTGTGAGCAAAATTGTCTAAGCAAGTTTTACTGCTGGGTCGAGTAGGTTCATTTATTTCTAATTTAAGATTGTAGTTTAGCAAAAAGTATTCAAAATCTAACGTAGTTTTGTTTCTTTTGAGAACGTCAATATTGAAATCCCCGCATAGTATTATTTTTGTTTGAGGCTTGTAGCATATTTCTTTTAATATTTTTTCTAGAATTTCGTAAAAAGTATTTAGATTAGATGCTTTTGGGGGGCGGTATATACAAATAATAGTTATTTTATGCAGCGGTAATTCTATACCGCAACACTCGATAATGCCTGATAGAGATCGTATAGCAATGTGTTTTAGTTCTTTGTAAACAATGTTATTTTTTACAAGGAAGCAAGCACCGCCTCGTTTAGCTTGAACTCCTTCTCAAATGGAGGCCATAACCAAATAATAATGTAAATAGTCTACAAATATATTTGTCTCCGGAAAATGGCAAACTTCGTAAGATTATAAAAACTCGAGAGATTGCAAACTCTCGATAAATTGTCAACAGAACATTTGGAATACTTTTTTACAAATCAAAATGTGATAGCCGATAATATCTCGATGCCATTCCGAGAAATTGTGGACTGACATAAAATAGCATAAAGGAATGCGGGACTTTACTCTCTGTACCGCATACCTCTGACCACCAGCATGCAGCGGACGCGCATTCCTGGTCAAAATCCTCAGCCTCATTAGCGACCTCAGCATGCACATTGCACCTTCGGCCAGTCACATGAAGACCCATAAAGAATCTCTCCTGGTCGACCCTAAGCAGTCATGTCACTACGTCGCACAGCTCCGATCCACAGGTGACAGCAGCACCACTCCAAATCACTTGAGTCTGCAGCATCATCCCGACTCATTGGGATGACATTGCCCCGACTCACTGGGGCACCGCCGACAGTTTGACTCATCGTGAACTCTGTGACTTCCGGTTCCGACTCATTGGAACCAACCTTCCACTGGCAAGCATCTCAAGATGTACGGACGACTCATCCACCTCCGGTCTCTGGAGGGGGGTGATGTAGCGGCATCAATGCCGCCACATGAAAAACTAAGAAATAAAATCTGTACAGCAACAAAAAGAACCGCAACGCCATCTGTCCTGTCCGCGATGAACTACCAACGAGATCCTGCATCGCGCAAGCAACGTTTCGTGCGATTGGAACATATACAATAGTCCGAATATCAATTACCGGGCAGTTGCCTGCCAGACACAACAACCGTCTGGTCGGAGGACCCTCCCTCTTCAATGGAGGTTTGCGGAACTTTACGCCCTGTTCCGCATAACTCTATACTAGCTTATTCTCTCTCTACTCTTCGCCCGCGACTTCATCCGCGTGGATGTACGAATTTCATTGCCCTTACCCCCTATCAAGTGTAGTTTTAAAAAAGTGATCACAATGGTTGCCCAATGCCCATACATTTTTGCTGCTGAGACCTTGCGCCCTTCACCCTGATGAGGGTTGTTGTATGTTTCCATAACTACATATTATAAAAAAAAAACGAGTTAATTGAAACAAGCACAAAAATTCTCCCCTAAAAACTTCATCACACGTTTCACCCCTTCAGGTGTTTATTTTCGAAAATTTCAAATACACGTCATTTTCATACTGAGTTTCAACTTCATCGGACCAAGCGTTAGTATTCTTCAATACAAATTTTAACACCCCCTAAACCCTCTTTGGGGTTGTTTAAAAAACTAACTAAGACACTATTGACGACAAGGTTGGCGCAGTGGTTGAGCGATTGGCTGCTGTGCTGCGTGACGCGGGTTCGATTCCCGAACGGAACAATATTTGTATGGCCTACAGATAGTTGTTCCAGGTCTGGCTGTTTGTGTATGTGAGTTTGTATGTTTGTAAACGCACCCACGATACATGAGAAATTTTCTAGTGTGGGGCAAAGTTTATTATAAAAAAAAAACTATTATTCGTGTCCAGTTTCAAGTTAATAAACCCAAGTAATAAGATTTGTCTATACAAAGTTTTACACCCCCCTAAATCATATTTTGGGGGTAGTTGGGAATAACTAATAACCAAGGTAGGTTATTAGTTATGATTCACTTAGGACTATATTCGTAAGTAAGTTTCAAGTATAGTGGCCAGAGGAATAAGATTTTTCATACAAATTTCCACCCCCATTTATCCTTTACAAGGGGAATTTCCTAAAATCCTTTCTTAGATGACGTATCCTGCATATAATGTACCTCCGTGCCAAATTTTATCTTCACAGGTTTTTGAGATGTCGTGATGATCAGTGAAGGCAGCACGCTTTCATAGCCTGTGAACTAATGCAGGCACAACGTCGCGTTTGCGACGACCTCATATACAAGACTTATGGGGAATGTCTGTCAAAGTGTGCACGTCCATAATTGAGACCATAACATCATACTTGGCTTTAATATTCAATTTATGTGTAGACCAAGGAGTCTTTCCGGATATAATGAAATATAGTAAGGTTATACCACTTTTTAAATCCGGTAACAGTAAAGATGCCAATAATTATAGACCTGTATCCGTATTGCCGGTTTTCAGCAAGGTATTTGAAAAAGTGATGCTCAATCAAATGCTCATTCATTTTAACATCAATAAAATCTTACACGATCAACAGTATGGGTTTACCAAAGGTCGTTGTACGACTGACGCTGGTGTCACGTTGTTAAAACACATATATACAGCGTGGGAAGAGGCGCAAGATGCCATAGGAATCTTTTGTGACCTCTCCAAGGCATTTGATTGCGTAAATCACGAAACCTTGCTCCTAAAACTAAAACATTACGGACTAGGTAATCTTGCTCTCAGTTTAGTGAAGTCGTACTTAAATGACAGACAGCAGCAAGTTCAAATAAACGGTGTTAATTCAAGGGGTTTAAAAGTCAAAATGGGGGTACCACAAGGCTCAATATTGGGTCCTTTCCTCTTTTTAGTGTATATTAATGATTTACTCCATCTTTTAAAAAATCAACCAAAGATGGTGTTATTTGCTGACGATACGTCCTTAATTTTTAAGATAGATAGACGTTCTACAAGTCTTGACGACGTAAATAATGCGCTACAGCAGGTCCAAAATTGGTTCACTGCGAATAATTTAGTATTAAATGGGAAAAAAACTAAGTGCATCAGATTTGCTTTACCGAATGTCAAAAGTAATACTTGCGACATAGTATTGGACAAAGAGAAACTTGAATTCGTCGAAGACACGGTTTTCCTAGGGATCACGCTTGACTCAAAGCTACAATGGGGTCCTCATTTAACATCTCTTGCAGGACGGCTAAGTTCAGCAGCATATGCTGTCAGAAAAATCCGTCAATTTACTGATATAGATACCGCGAGGCTGGTTTATTTTAGTTACTTTCATAGTATAATGTCTTACGGTATCTTATTATGGGGACGAGCTGCAGACATCGAGTCTATATTTATTCTGCAGAAAAGAGCCATCAGAGCCATATACCATCTTGGTCGGCGCGATTCCCTAAGGGAACTGTTTAAGGATATTAACATCATGACGGTACCTTGTCAATACATATACGAAAACATTATGTATGTTCGGAAAAATATTCATCTTTTTAATAAGATTAGTGATAGGCATAATTTTAATACTAGAAATAGGAATAAATTAGATCAACCCCGATTCAGATTGGCTAAAGTACACACTTCTTTTATGGGATATTGTATTAAGTTTTATAATAAAATACCACGTGAGATTCTCGAACTGAATGAGAAAAAATTTAAAACATGCATAAAACGCACTCTATGTAGACAGGCATATTATAAACTGGAAGATTATATCCTTGATAAAAATGCTTGGCTAAATGCCGGTCCTGCTCCACAGCCTCAGCCGCTTGGTTCCACTAGTTAGGTTTTATATTTGGAAGAGATGCTCACCCTCTTTTATGTCTAATAATAATACTATTCCGCATAATCTTATATTATGTTTGGAATAAACTTTTCTTTTTCTGTATTTTCAGATTGATATTCATAGTTTTATATAATTTAGAAGCAATTTTTATTTCAAGTTCTGTAAATGTGAGAACCCTGGACCATTATGTTAATAGATAGTTTCCTTGTTTGACATGAAATAGCAGGGGCAGTTGAGGGTGTGTCATGCTCACTCCAATGTCTCGCTGATGGTAGCGCGTGTATCGGATCATTCAGTTCCCTTCAAAATGGTTGAGCTGAATGGTGCTGATGCACGCGTCATGTTCGTGAACGGGCGCCGTCAGTGGAGACTGGTCATCCCTTGGTTGCCACTGCCTCATTTTAATATTTCATACTATAAATCGTTTTTTTTTCTTTCTTTACATTGTTCTCATATATAGAAGCAACAAGATTTATGTAACCAGGATTTTTGTAAACATAAAATGATTTAAAAGAGTGTCCGTGGAGTTTCTTGCACGTTCTTCTCCATAGAGATCTACGCTTGCGAACGTGCAAATAGCTTCATGTTTTTGACGGACTGACTTTGACAATTCAAAAGTACCTGATAATGGTTTATTTGAAATAAATGCTTTGGCTTTGACTTTGACTTCATCAAAATATATAATCTCTATTACGATGATTATCCTTGCCATGCTCGATTCTTCTGAGGAAATCCAAATTCCTTAGCGCTGGACAAAATCGAAATAGCTTTGCTCGAATTAGCTCCAGAGATTCCGTAAAGCGAGAGCCAATAAAGACGAAACGAGATCGTGGCCGGGGCCGGGCTGTGCCGGGAGCGGGACGCGGGGCGTAGCGAGCCAGACCGGTAGTGCACGGGGATAGGTCGCTCTGCTTGCTCCACGCTCCGCACCCCCTACAGCAGTAGATACTGTGACGTACCTCTATACATATATGTATGTAGGACTACAATCTATGCTCTTTTAGCAAATCATAGAAAGTCGTTTTGGAACTAGCTGCAAACACAGTTATGATAGCTGGTTCTATTCTCCTGATTTGTTTGCAAAAGAATGCGGCTTGGTACGCGGCATGGTGCCCTCAGCAATAACATGCGACATGGGTGGGTAGTATATATTGCATAGTTCGTGCTCTGATACAAACAGAGATGAATGTTAGCTCCCTACCACCACCAATGGTACCTTGATGGATTTATGAATAATGCATATATTAAATGGACGCCGTTGAATTATAATAAGTCGATTAATTAGCTGAACACTGATCACGGAGTGAAATTCGGCAATGAGAGCTTAATAAGCCGCGTGTCAGAGAGAGGGACACACTTGTAATGCGCCAGCTCGGCACTGGCGCCGCTCGCATTCCGCGTGTTCCGTCATCGTAAAACCTAAACGTAATTTATTCAACAAATCCTAGGAATCGATTAATATCGATCTTCAATGCTTCATCAGTTCGCAATAACAAAACGTAGACCTTCTATGATCTGTGACACCGTTACTGTTACTCGTAAAAAGTTTGAGCGAAAGCACTGACGCAACCGCCTTGTGTGTGAACATCTTTTTTCGCGCCTATTGTTCTCAAGTCCCAATACTGGACGAATTATGGTATCTCCTACTTGTACACTTGACACACGGTCATCAAGCTTCGGACACGCTATGTTCTCGAATTCGATGGATGCAGAGCCGCAGTGGATTAGATTCAAACCACAGCCAGCCGTGTGTGGCTGTCATCAGTCGCCAGGGTCACAGTCCGACCGCGACCGTCTGAACGATAAATGAACCGCATTACTCTTCATAAACCACAATATGGCTCATAATCCACCGACTAAATGTTTAGTGCCTGTAAACGTGTGGAGCACCCGACCCCCCCCCCCCCCCGTCCTTTACTCGGTACAAGTACTTCAGACTGTATGAGTGAAGGTCTGTGTGTCACGGGCGGCGGGCGGCGGTGGCAGGCGGCGGCGGCAGATGCCATAAAGGGACGTGGCGGGTCAGCTCATTAAGATCGATGGCGCGCAGTCAGGGGACGCGTTAACAGCACTCTGCGGTTCCCACGGCTCAGTTTATAGCTTCCTGGACGTGTGCACGTAAGTAGTGGAACACTAGGCTCGCCGCGCGGCGCGCCATCGTTCTATATCACCGTGGCCCCCACGCTTACCACGGGCCGCCAAAAATAACTAAATATTTTTTTAAAGCAGATTTCATGTAGCTACCGCGTCTTTTCGTACTACAGTTCACACCGTGAACTACGAACCGAAGTATGAGAAGATGCGGTAGCTACATAAGCGAAGCTAAACAAACTTAGTTCCCTTCCGATTCGTTCCCGGCGGCGGCCTGCGCTCGACACAGGGTTAACATAATGACGATTTGCGATTCAATCAAGTATAGTGTGGTCACTTGTAAAAACAATACATTCATTTGGGATTACAATTTTTTTTTTGATTTCACAATTTTTTTAATCATCAATGTAACGTTGCCTTTAACAGAATTACTAATGTTTTATTATAAACACAAAACCTTTTTAGTAATAAGAAGTACTCGGAATAACCATTGTGCGTTTGGAATTACAAAACAATTCTACTCAACTTCACTAATATGCACACTTGATATAATGAGGGAACTGTAAAAGATATACATTATTATAGTAATCCTATAATCTTATAAATCCTTTTGTTGTTATTACATTTGGATGTTTTATAGTTATTAAGCAAGCCACTTGTAAACAGAATTAATGATGCATTGATATATCAACAGGCACTGTAAATATGATTTTTTGATATTACCATCAAAAACAAAAGTCATTTTATAGTTATTACAATATGAAATTAACAAAAGTTTGTAAACATTATGATTCACCATTATTAAAAAGTAAAGTTCTGTTGGATTTATTATCAAATAGTATTACAGGACTTTGCAAAACGATGTTTTTTATTTCTAGAATATATTTCTCTCAGTGCGGTACAATCAAAATCGGCCCCCAAGCGAAACGCGAATAATGGAATGTGACGACAAGCATTCAGCCGGTATAATATCAAACAAATAGATTATTAGTTGTTTCACTTTGACGTTACTGTAAACAAACAATTACTATATTAATCGAAGCCAGAGGTAACTAATGAAGGAACAATACCAACAATGAATACGCAGGTGTTGTGGCCTAATTGCCGCCACATCAGAAGCTCAGCCTACTCTGACGAAGTAATCTTGTAGTGCGTGTGTTGCCATCGCGTCATGAAGACTAAGATCTTTTTGTAGCGCGTAGCTCCGTAGCGCGTAGCTCCGCAGCGCGTAGCACCGCAGCCCGTAGCTCCGTAGCGGCGTAGCTTCGTAGTGCATCTACGTGTTTACTAATGAAAAAGACTCGGCGTAGAACTCATTTGAGTCATCCATGTTATTAAATTATGAACACCTGGTTCACTAGCCAAAGAATGAATAAATTTTTCTAAACGTTTATCTATAATTGGTCTAATCATCAGTACACTTATGTAATGCTTCTATTTGGCCTCAACCATGTAGAGTATCAGGTAGAATACGATTCATTTCTAAACCATGTTGAGTATCAGGTAGAATACGATTCATTTCTAAACCATGTTGAGTATCAGGTAGAATACGATTCATTTCTAAACCATGTTGAGTATCAGGTAGAATACGATTCATTTCTAAACCATGTTGAGTATCATGTAGAATACGATTCATTTCTAAACCGTGTTGAGTATCAGGTAGAATACAATTCATTTCTAAACCATGTTGAGTATCAGGTTGAATACGATTCATTTCTAAACCATGTTGAGTATCATGTAGAATACGATTCATTTCTAAACCATGTTGAGTATCAGGTAGAATACAATTCATTTCTAAACCATGTTGAGTATCAGGTAGAATACGATTCATTTCTAAACCTTTTAAAAATGCTTCGACCCTAAAAATTCTTTATTTTTCATTTGTCCCCTCTATTCTAGACTTTTGTAGCACTGTATGGAACCCATGTTTTAACATTCATATAAATAGAATAGAAAGGATACAAAAAAAGTTTTTAAAATCACTTAACTATCGCAATAATATTTGCGACGCTGCGTATGAAGATGCATTGCGTAGGCATAAACTGGTAAGTCTTCGTAATAGACGTAATATGTTCGACATTATTCAATTGTTCAAAATTTTAAAGTCGTTGACCGATTCACCATCTTTACTTAGTAAAATATCACTAAAAGCACACGCTCGCCTACCAGTACGCCCCTCACGTACAAAACCACTTTTTGTTCCTCTTCGACTAAATAAAACATACACTCGTGACTCATTTTTACACCGTTCCACTAACAATTATAATAGAGAATTTACAGAAATCGATCTTGTTAACATTTCTCTCAATAGCCTGAAACTAAGGCTAAAAAGTAGATATTTCACCTAATTGAAACTTACCTTTAACTGATAATGGCATATGTTTCAGTGAACTCATGTTCTGATACAACAATGAATATGTACTTCTAACGCGTCTTTCCTTATTTGGAGTTTATTGTACTTATTTTTACCATTATATCACAGTATCGGCACTTTGGCCCATTATTACTTTCTCGACTATTTTAGTAACCACGCTCAATACCGCGATAGGCCTATAATTTGTGTATTCTTTGTATTTGCCACCCTTGAAAATTGGTCTAATAATTGATTTTTTTAAATCATTAGGGTATAATTCTCGATCCATACATTTATTTATGAAATGAACAATGGCTGGGCCAATTGGATACTTAATTATTTTTAAATGTTGAACTCTAATACCATCGAAACCTAGGGACTTGCTGCATTATAACTTATCAATTATCAAACATAATATCTCTCGGACATACCTTTTTAAAGCTGAAACTCACATATTCACATCTTTCATATTATATAATAAACGGTCATGAATGCTGCTATTTTAACAACCACCAATTTCATAGCAAATGTTTGACAAAAATTGTTACATACGCTACCCAGTTTGTCGTCACTTCTTATAAATACTTTACCACGTCATCGTTATTCATCTTAGTCCTGCCGCCACTTGTTCGCACACTCCCATACTTTTCTCCTTTCCCGTTGCAGTTTTTCATCTGTAGTCGCCTGTGCGCACTTCTAGCAACATTTACAGCTTTATTTCGGTATTTTGTGTATTCTAATCGTAGTGTCATATGTTGAGGATTTGCTCTCCATTTTCGAAACAATGTATAGTTTAAGTTTAAGGTACAGTGTACACAGTACTCACACATGTGCCGTTAATGCATGAAAATATTGCGTTCTTACGATCCTCAGCCGGCCCAACAATGTTTTTAAATGCTTACAGATTTGTTTGTGCGCCCTAGTGGCTATGGAGCAGGACCAGCATTGAGCCAAGCATTTTTATCTTCAATATAGGTAATCCCCCAACTTATAATATGCTTGCCTGCATAGTGTGCGTTTCATAGAAAATTTAAATGTTGTCTCATTTAGTTCCAATATATGGGGAGGTATTATATTATTTAATTTTAAACAGAACCCCATGAAAGATGAGGCTACTTTAGCCATTCTAAAACCTGGTTGAACTAATTGGTCGACCTCTTTTTACAAAAAAAAAAGGAAATTCTTTCTGACATACATGATGTTTTCGTAAATGTATTGACAAGGTAGCGTCATGATGTTAATACTCTTAAACAGTGCCCTTAGATAATCACGCGCTGGAGTTTTTTCTTTTTGCCGATTGACCAATTATCCTGTGTATTAACGCAGTGATAGGTATTAAGTTTTCACAAATAATTACATCTTAATTTCACCTAACTACTAATTAAATATAATAGTTATTAAAATACGGAAAACAAATTTGACATGTCACTCGGGCAGTGTTGCCAACTCCGCCCGAAATCCCCGGGAAGACCGAAAATCTCGGGACTCAGAAAATCTTGGGTCCCAGGCCTTTGCGTACGAGAATGCGAAGCCAACTCGAAGAGGCGTCGTTAGACATTTCAAATGGAATGGGGCAGCAGCCGACGATTATTCCTTTTTTTAAGGGTGGGAAATCATCAAATGACTTCTTCCGCTCTGGGTGGAGCAACATAACCCGAGGTACTAGGGAAGTAGAGAAGTATACCACAGCTATCAGGACAATCCCTGAAGTACGGCCAAGTTCCCTACCAGCACCTTACTTTATTATACATCCTTCTCCCGAGCACGTTTATTATTATTATGCTTAACTATAATAAGGAGTCAACACCATCCACTATGTCCTTTCTGGTATACGTATATACAGAGAAGCTGTGCCTTCTCTGTATATATAAATATGAAAATATGTTGTATTTTTTGTATTATTTTCATATGCAGGGTGTCCGGTAATTAATGGATAACGTTGAAATAGCTTATTTAGTAGAATTAATTATGACCATACAGAAAAAAAATATCTATCATAAGTAGTACTTATTTTATTTGATTGAACACTACGACTAGATATGAATGAAATTCATCGGTTTTTTATTGTTTTAATATTATACACTAACTATTCTGATAGATAGATATAAATAGTAAGACCAGTTATTGTACTTTTTTTTTATATGCAAGTTCATTTATTTTGGAAAATTAGCATAATTTATTTTTAAACAAAGTTTAAACGTCTTAGGTAAAAAAAATGTGTGAATACATGAGTGAGCAATAATTTTAAAATAAGGTCGATTTCATAATTGTACAATTCATAATTGTATTTGCCTTGAATAGCGAATTATTGCTATTGTAGAATAGTAGAAAAAAAACGAAAGCAAAAAAAAATTTTGTTTCTTAAACGTTGCCCCACACTAGGAATTTCTCCTGTATCGTGGGTGCGTTTATAAACATACAAAGTCACATACACAAAAAGCCAGACCCGGAACAACTATCTGTAGGCCATACAAATAATTGTTCCGTGCGGGAATCGAGCCCGCGTCACGCAGCGCAGCAGTCAATCGCTCAACCACTGCACCAACCGTGCTGTCTAATATGGGAACCGTTTTTTTAATTCAGTTGTACCTGAACTACCTGACCCTTAACAATTAATAAAAACAAATCAGGCATTGATGATTAATAAAAATAGCTTATTTAACCAAATTGAAACTAAATGGTCAAAAATTAACTACCTACATAATTTGTACTATTTATGGTCTACTACCTATACTGTACTACTTCTGATAGATTTTTTTCGTATTTTTTTCTGAATGGCCATAAGTTCTATTAAAAGTAATTTTAAGGTTATCCATTAATTACCGGACACCCTGTTAATATAGAGAAGGCACAGTCATTGACATCTTCATTAATATCTTTAAATTTATCTGATGGACTACCTAGAGCTTAATTAGTTATAAATGGAACGAATACTCCTTTCCTGTAAAACTAAAATGTATGGATATCGGCAGCACACCCTGTAAGAGAATACCGTTCGCGGCCGTACGACATACATGACGCATTGGAAATAGCTAACCAAACTGAACGGGCTGTCTCTAAATTAGTTAAATTTTGAATTTTTCCAACAGCGTAAGCAACAGAGCTAAGTTTTTTCGTTTTTCTATTATTTATCTTCAGCTGGAGTGTAGGGCCCCACCCCACCGACTGATGATTAGCACCTAAAGCTATGCCCAAGATCACAGTAGTATTATCAGGACTCAACTCTATTAGCACTTTATTAACACACTATAGTAGGCGCCAGATAATCGTGGAATAACGGTCATTGACCCACCTACAATTATTGACATTTTTAATTTGAAAAACGGAATTAATGACACAAAGCTGTCCCGAATCATCATCTCTCGTGATCCTTAACATTGTCTAATAATGAAAAACGATTCATATTTAATTGTTCAGGTACCTATGAACAGTTATAAGGGAAAGGTCAATGTACTTTATTCCACATTTATCTGGCGCCTACTATAGTTTCCACTTGCCTAACATGAGGCGTCGTGGCTTCCAACATTATTTTTTAATGATTTTTTTGCGTAAAGAGAGCTATTTATATCGTCATCGGCCCAGCGGCAGGCCCGCCGCCGCGCCTTCAGTGACCTCCCCATTGTCGTTGGAAAGCGTAGCACCGCAGAAGAAAACTTGTGTTTAGAATTTTGTTTTACAGTTATTTTGATGTACCTACATTCTTAATATATTTTCTCTCAATGTATACCATTTAGCTAGTTTACATAATATACATGTATATCTATAACTCAGTAAGTACCTTCCTCGTGAGGCTGACGGCGGTCGCGATTCAATTAGCGTGCTTAATGAAGTGGTTAGCGCCCGCACGTTGCGCCGCACACACACGCCGGTCGGACACTGCCACATCGAGGCGTCTCCCGCAAACTGCCATGATATCGAAACAAATCTTGTTAGATAGGTATAATCGCAGTGATGGTGCCTGATGCCGACAGGCACAGTTGGTCAGACGCAGCAGGACGCGGGGGCGGGGCAGCGAAGCCTTCCTCGGTAATTAGTGGTGCGTCACGGAGACAATGACGGACGTCGCCGGCTCTAATGAAAAATAATGACGTCAACGTGCTCACGCGCTGTCAATTAGCGGAGCGCCGCCGCGTCCCCGCACTGCGCCCGGCCGGCGCTGTGGCGTCTTCGGTGTAGGAGCACTAAGATGATGTCTTCAGCCAGTCACAGTCACGGGACAGCTCGTAGCGCTACGCCAAGGGGGTCCAATGCGAGCTTGTACACAATGAATGATAACAAGTTGATAGCGCCTGAGTAGTAGCTCTGCACAGGAGGACTGCGCAGCTTGTAAGAACGGTATTACCCCAGGCCGATGGCTCATCACACTCTCCTGCAGTATAATGTATACAGATAGACAAGAAGAGACAGGCGCTTGTTTTCTCGTTTTTTGACATCGACTTCCGAAATTAAAGTTATTTTATACTTTGCTTTGGTACTAGTTTTTACTGATTTTAAGGTGAGGAGGTCACTGGTTTATCTTTGAAGTTCACAGTACAGTGCAAATGCAATATAACTAAGCCCAATGCAAAAAGAATCATCAAGATCGGTTAATGAACAATAAAGTTATTCCCGAATAGATAACTCCAAAAACATGTTAATTCAGGTTGACTTGTTTGCATCTGCGTACCCCTTCAAAGCCTACCGGCGTGATGTTATGTTATGAACTGGTGTAATCAATAAACAGTCGACATGCTATTTCAGCAATCCCGGGAGATTTGCTATCATTTATTGAAGAGTTCCGTTGCCTACCTCCGAAATCCTTCATCAAATCTTCACCAAATTGCAATGGAGCCAGTTTGGAAAAATACTCTTCCAAACAAAAAAAGAATCACCCAAATCGGTTGACAATTGGAGAAAATATCGCTGATCAAACAAATGTCCTGGGATCCCAGCATCAGAACCTAACTCATACCTTCCATCATCAGCTCAGCAAGATGTGATGTTGATTACCAGACACAATTATGTGCCTTTAAAATTCGAGGGTTGCCCTCGATTTCCCCAGGATCCCAACATCGGATTCTGACTTGGTGCCAATGGGACCACTTCGGGAGTATAGGCTTTCGAATAAAAAAAGAATAATCAAAATCCATTCATAATTGACGGAATGATCGCATAACAAACATACAAAAAAAAAACAAAAAAAAACATACAGTCGAATTGGTAACCTCCTTCTTTTGGAAGTCGGTTGAAAACTAACAGTTATAATCTACACATATAATAAGACCGTAGACATGCCGTATCTATTGAATATTTTTGCCTAAAGTAACAGAGAAACTTTAGGAAAAGTAATAGAACACAAAAATGCAATTTTTGAAAATTTGTCTGTTTGTCTATTTCGTCGGCGTAGGAGGAGAAATAAATAGTCTAGTATATAGTGGGTATCGTTGGATAGGTCTCTCAATACATTACAGCATAAACCATTTGGCAGTCTGTTCCATCATGTGGGTATCGTTGGATAGGTCTCTCAATACATTACAGCATAAACCATTTGGCAGTCTGTTCCATCATGTGGGTATCGTTGGATAGGTCTCTCAATACATTACAACCAAAGATGGTGTTATTTGCGGATGACACATCATTAATATTTAAAATAGACCGACGTTCACAAAATCTTGACGACGTCAATAGCTCTATTCATCAGGTCCAAAATTGGTTTACGGCAAACAACTTGGTTTTAAATAAAAAAAAAACTAAATGTATTAGATTTTCTTTACCAAATGTTAAAAGTAGCGAATGTGACATCATATTGAATGGAGAAAAACTGGAGTTCATTAATCAGACGGTTTTCCTAGGTATCACATTGGACGGAAAATTACAATGGGGGCCTCATATAACATCTCTTGCGGGTCGTCTAAGCTCAGCCGTGTATGCTGTTAGAAAGATAAGACAGTTAACAGACGTAGAAACCGCACGTTTGGTCTACTTTAGTTACTTTCACAGCATTATGTCGTACGGTATTTTGCTGTGGGGTCGGGCTGCTGACATTGAATCCATATTTATTTTACAAAAGAGAGCTGTCAGAGCCCTTTATAATCTGCGTCGCCGTGATTCTCTTAGGGAACTTTTTAATAAGATTAATATTATGACAGTCCCTTGCCAATTCATTTATGAAAATATTATGTATGTGCGGAAAAACCGACATCTTTTTAGTAAAATTAGTGATAGACATAATTTTAATACTAGAAATAAAGACATATTAGATCAACCATTTTTTAGATTAGCTAAAGTCCACACTTCTTTCATGGGGTATTGTGTTAAATGTTACAACAAAATACCTTCTGACATATTAGAACTAAATGAAAGAAAATTTAAAACTCATGTTAAAAGTACACTTTGTGAACAAGCATATTACAAATTAGAAGATTACATTCAGGATAAGAATGCTTGGAAACATGCTGGTCCTGCTCCATAGGACAATCAAGGGTGAAGGTCAAACTGGTTGATTTATGTATTAACTTTATAGATATACTGTTTCTTTTTTTTGTGTTTTTATTTTTCTGTTGACTCACACACTGTTGTTTAATTAATGGTTCCAATGTTTGTAAATATGTGAGTACCATTTACCTAAATTTCTTTAGGAAATTAATAAGTTTACCTCTGCTGGTGATACTTTGTTCTTATAAGTAGCATACTCTGGGTGCATCGTCCTCACATAATATTAAATTAATTTTTGTAAACCAAATTTTGTAAAATCATTATTTGAAAAGAGTAACTATGGAGTTTCTTGTCCGTTCTTCTCCATAAGAATCTACCTTTCCGAATGGACAGTAGAGTCACTTTATTAATGTAATTCTATTATTTTTACTGAACTGTAAACGATGACGTTCAAAAGTGCCGTTTAATGGCCTAATTGAAATAAACGTTTTGACTTTGACTTTGGCTTTGACTTTGATTTTACAGCATAAACCATTTGGCAGTCTGTTCCATCATGTGGGTATCGTTGGGTAGGTCTCTCAATATATTACAGCATAAACCATTTGGCAGTCTGTTCCATCATGTGGGTATCGTTGGGTAGGTCTCTCAATAGGGGCAGCATAATCCATTAGGCAGTCTGTTCCATCATGTGGGTATCGTTGGATAGGTCTCTCAATATATTACAGTATAAACCATTTGGCAGTCTGTTCCATCATGTGGGTATCGTTGGATAGGTCTCTCAATATATTACAGCATAAACCATTTGGCAGTCTGTTCCATCATGTGGGTATCGTTGGATAGGTCTCTCAATATATTACAGCATAATCCATTTGGCAGTCTGTTCCATCATGTGGGTATCGTTGGATAGGTCTCTCAATATATTACAGCATAATCCATTTGGCAGTCTGTTCCATCATGTGGGTATCGTTGGATAGGTCTCTCAATATATTACAGCATAAACCATTTGGCAGTCTGTTCCATCGTGTGGGTATCGTTGGATAGGTCTCTCAATATATTACAGCATAAACCATTTGGCAGTCTGTTCCATCATATGGGTATCGTTGGATAGGTCTCTCAATATATTACAGCATAATCCATTTGGCAGTCTGTTCCATCATGTGGGTATCGTTGGATAGGTCTCTCAATATATTACAGCATAAACCATTTGGCAGTCTGTTCCATCGTGTGGGTATCGTTGGATAGGTCTCTCAATATATTACAGCATAAACCATTTGGCAGTCTGTTCCATCATGTGGGTATCGTTGGAAAGGTCTCTCAATATATTATAGCATAATCCATTTGGCAGTCTGTTCCATCATGTGGGTATCGTTGGATAGGTCTCTCAATATATTACAGCATAAACCATTTGGCAGTCTGTTCCATCGTGTGGAGTAGGAGAAGTAAATATATATAGAGAGAATAACTATATAGAGTAGGAGAAATAAATAATTACGATTTACGTCAAATTTACTTTTTACCATTTTTGTTGGTATCGTTGGATAGGTATCTCAATAGGGGTTAGCATAAACCATTTTTCGTTTCAGAGATACGTTTATGAAATATGTATTAGGCTTCAAAGTGGTGTTTTTTGTTAGAATCATGTATGTGTGTATCTCTCTAAAAACTAAACCATTTTTTTGTATATATGAAAAGTGTTCAATGTAAAAATAATAATAATGAGTGTGTGATCGATCCCAACACTATCCCACAATCACTGGTAGCTCGGTAGATGGCGTTGGGATCGAACTAGAGCGGTATGGTTTCGTTACACGGCAAGGTGTATAAGGCTCGGGTTAAAGTAAATAAAATTACTAAATAAAATTAAGTACGGTTAAGCAGTAGCCAGCCTTTAATGTGCTGAACTGAGAGTGATCATCGTCAAAAAAAATTAAAATATTGTTTGCTCTGAGGTACTGCGTTTTATTCGAGTATAACAGGCTCCAAGGCACATTGTACTGATATCGTACAAAAAGTATGCACAAGTATAAACAATGAAGTTCCAGGGAGAATTATCACCGTTAGTCGAACAACTCAAATATAAAATAGGCTTGATACCTAAATAAAAATTCCGCTATAATTCCATAGAAAATGACTTAAGATTAAGTGCATTTGTAACTTTGTTTTTACTATGATGGAATCGACTTGATTCATCAGTTTCGTATTTTGGAAACTAGCACCATTCGTTCGATAGTCTGCCGAGTGTAGGCTTGGGTGAAGTGATCACGAGGTGAGCTGTCAACCCATATAGTCAAGATGGTATGACAGCTAACTTCGTGATCACGTGACATCTATACTTATATTATAAAGCTGAAGAGTTTGTTTGTTTGTTTGAACGCGCTAATCTCAGGAACTACTGGATGGAACTGAAAAAATATTTTTGTGTTGAATAGTCCATTTATCGAGGAAGGTTATAGGTTATATAACATCAAGCAAAGGCCAATAGGAGCGGAGCATAAATGAACAATGTCGAAAAAAAATATTCCTTTTTGGGAGCTTCCCTTGCGTGCGCTGCGTAAACGGTTTAAGTTACGCAAATGTCATGTATGAATAATTGTTCCTCTTTAAAAGTTCTAAGAAAAAGTCCCCGACAGCATATATCTATCTTTTAAGATTGGCTCACCAGAACCTTTTTTATGGTAATCAAATTTGTTTGAAATTAATTAATTATTTGCGAAGAAGTTTTATAAACATAATATGAATCCTTATCCAAATACATTTTTTTTTCTGATTTACGTATCAAATTAGTAGGTACAAAAATTATTAGGTAAGTACTACATAATTTCCGGCCCTGGTTGAATCATTGGTCCGGAGCGAGGGGGCTTGGGAAGCGGTCAGCTCCTTTTGCGAAACAGTAATGCTAGCGAAGGAGGAGGCGGGCGGCGCGAGGGAAAGGCAAGGCCTTCGCCCCAACCGCCGCCACAGGAGAAGACGCCCCGGGCGTCGGGAGTCGCAGGGCCCACCCCGGCCACCTACTGCGCGGGCCTGCGGACGGCTCACGTTGGGTGGCTCGCTGTCCGAACACCACCAGGCCCGGGTCGATGGCGCGTTGTGTTTCACGCGCGCCTCAAAGAGATGTCAGCACAGAAGACGGGGCCCGCTAGGGCCAGAGCCTGCCAGGGTACAGGAATTTGTTCGAAAGAGTCACCGCGGCCCTGGAACGCAAAGGGCTTTAGAAGGAACACGGATGGGTTTTAGTCAGTAAGAGTCTGACACGCCTTTCCACTCCACCCAGAGCGGCAGAAGTCATTTGATGATTTCCGATCCTTAAAAAAAAAATTCAAAAGAAAAAAAAAGTACTACATAATTATTCACCACAAGTTTTTTATTCTTAATCATACGGTTAGGTTAAGTAACTCAGATCTAACAGTTTTTGCAAAATCAACCCCTGACGAGGTGGACGGGGTGGATAGTTGCGCTGATCCAGACAGAGATCACAGAACCAGCAGCAGAAATGGCTGGGTAATTAATGGAAATCGTTTTGCTTAATTTTCCAAAACTGTAGGGAGTAGATCGGGCGTTGAAGTTTGTGGAGTACATACTAAATCCACGCGGACGAAGTCGCGGGCGAAGTGCTAGTCTTAATTATATGGATTGACAGCTCACCTCACGAGCGCTTCACCCAAGCTTTCCCTTCGGCATTACAGAATCGACTGCATTTTGTTGATTTTGATTCGAGGTACCAAGAGATACTTGGGCTGATCGGCATTTTAAACGGAAGAGGTGATACAGTCAGTGCCCCGCATTATCCTCTTTCTATTTTCTTAATTTTTTAAGGAGTCAGGTAGTGTAAGGTATTAACTATACGTTCATTTTATCTATGCGACACTTTTGTTTTCTGTCATCCACGCGAACGAAGTCGTAGGTACAGCTTGTGAAATTAATAAAAGCTAACAACTTTAATTTTATCTGTGCGAGGTCAAAAAGGTCCCTATCCCAGAATATGCAGTGATAATTTTAAAAAAACCTTCCAAGTGCGAGTCGGACTCGTATGCAAAGGGTTCCGAACGCATTTCATTCTATAACATGTTACTTTGAAACCATAGACTTCTTATAGATTTTTCAAAATTTTAGACTCGGTAGTTTCGGTTCCTCAGTCGCAAACTTTCGCACCCACGAAGCCTGCGAGTAATATGCTCGAGCCGGATATTCTGGAGTCAGAAGTAAGAGCCGCTATTAAACATCTTAAAAATAGGAAAGCCACAGCTAAAGATGAGATCCCAATTGAAACTATACGAGCATTGGGAAAGCGTGGCGTTCACATCTTCCACACCATGTGCAATAAGATTTGGCTCACAGGCGAATGGCCCTCGGAATGGGCTCACACAGTGTTTACGTGTAGTCATTGTAGACTTATTGCCCTGATAGCACACGCTACCAAAATTATGCTACACATCATAAATGAGCGACTGAAAGCATATGTATCCAGAGAAATTGCACCAGAACAAGCCGGATTTGTGAAAGGAAAAGGAACCCGTGAACACATTCTCATCGTTCGTCAAATCATCGAGAAGGCTCGAGAGTTCAACAAGCCAACATACATATGTATATATGCTTTGTTGACTTCTCCAAAGCTAGAAATTTTTGTTCAACCAGTAGACTGGAGTAGAAAATATGGCTTAACTTGTGACGCAGCGCCACAATCTTCCTGAGGTTGTAAGAGTCGCCTAATGGTGGTCCGCACCGCACTACGAGGCGCTCTAAAACTTAAGCGCACAAAAATATGACGGTGGATATCCGGGCTTCGCGCCGACCGCGAGCTCGGCCATCCGGCGTGGGGTGGCACGCGGCCGGCTCCGGATGCGGCCCGGCGGCGGTCCGGTCCGGCGGCGACCCGGTCCGCGCGAGCCGCCTCAGATAGAGCTAGTCGTCCGCTAAGCGACCTCGTAAAAATGTTAGCTTCGCGTTTCATAACAACTCGTTAAAATAATATGTCGACTCGTAAATAAGCTTCATACACCTATAACATTTATTTCATGATAACATTCACTGTAGTGCTCCATAATCCACATTTTTGTACGATTTAGCCATTTACTGGATGGTATTTTAACTGACACTGTGCAGGAAGTATATAATAGTATATAGTATAGGGAAATGCTAACACTGGGGACTGAAAAATAGCTGAAGGTTTTAATGACAGCTTTAAGAACGTTTAGCTCTCTTTTCGTGAAAATAATGTACGCATAAGTATTTCTTGGTAAAGTGCGAGTCCTTCTTTCTATCGATGTGGAGGATTCAATCACTTTTCAACGACTGATAGGATTCCATTTTAAAAGTAAAACTATCACAGCTAACTAGGCTCAAAAAGTTAATGAGTAATAGCCGCCCGACTTACAAAATGAAACTGTATGGTAAAAACTTTATAATAATTCCATAGGAAATAATCTAAAACTACATGCACTTGTAAATTTGTAATCTTTCAGCGAAATTCGTACTGATTATTTGGCCATGGTTTACGGGACGTACAACTACACTAGCGTGGCCCGACTCGCACTTGACCGGTTATTATGATAGGCTATACTTTTTTTGATATTACGTTACTCTTTGAAGTTGGGCGAAACAGCGGGAATAACTGATGTGGATGTCGCAGATGTTTCGCCAGGAGCAACATTTTGTCTAATAAACTCATTTTTAGCGTGCGCTGAGAAAACTATTGATAACTAGTTGCCGCCCGCGGCTCCGCCCGCGTGATTGTCGAAAACTATCCTAAGGGAACATATTCCCGGGATAAAAAGTATCTTTCATCAAAATCCATTCAGTAGTTTTTACGTGAAAGAGTAACAAACATCCATACATACATCCATACTTACAAACTTTCGCCTTTATAATAGTAGTAGGATACATAACAATTATATACTGCATGATTAGTACTTCTTATTATCTATGAAAAGTCCGCGTAAATATGCGCGGGTAGGTATATGTCTAACTATTATAGTTAAGTCAAAATGACCGCTTTTTGTTCAAATTATTCAATCAAATGGATAAGAATTAATATCATGATGTTAATTCTTATCCATTTAAATAAATTGTTAATTAAGGTTGATTATGTACATGTAAATTACACTTTAAATTATTCAAATCGGACCTTTCGTTAAAAGTTACAACGGGTGTAAAAGTGATCTAAGTAAGAAAAATGTTGCGGTTTGAGCGAACTTGGTCCGATGGGCGATGAAGTTGAAACACATTCATGATTTCGATAAAAAAGTATAACAAATTTTTGGATTTTTCGAAAATAAACCCCTAAAGGGGCGAAAAGGGGTGATGAACAAGAGATAAGAACTGACTAAATATGGGCGCACACGCACTGTACACTGTGCACCTCCCATCTACTACATCCATACGGGTCAATACAGAATCTCCTTTTTAAAGTTGGTTTAAAAAGAATAGAGTAAAGTTGTATGGTCATTGGTTTTGTTTGATTTTTCTCTGGATTCGCTGTTTTATTATGATGTTTGTGATAAGTAATTAGTCACACTTTCGCTGCATTCCAAAATCCTTCTCCATGCAACTTTCCGAAACAAAAGTTCGTTTTCTCGTTCGTTCGTATAACAACTCGCATTTGACCGTATTATATATAACTAAATCTTCGTGAATGGTTGATTCAGCTTGTTTTTTTTAATTTGGCGATGTATTAAATCTGGAGAGATAAGGTTCGGTTTTGGCATCACAAACACGAACACTTGCATAAGCAGTTCACCTACGATGATTGTGTCAAGATAGGAGTGGAAGCGAATGTGTCCGCTCGCCTGCGAGTCGCGCCGCGCTCGCCTGCGAGTCGCGCCGGTGCCGGAGGGCAGACATTATGCGATTTATCTCCCGCCGACATTTAATATGGGACATATTGAAGATTGATGATCAGATACCTGACACAGGTGGCGCACTAACACGTGAGCTCCCGTCATCAACACTTTTCGTTTGAGTTTTGGCGTGGGTACTATCTTGCTGTTAGTTTAATGCAAACGTTTAGCTATATGGATGGATCTTTGTCCCTCAATCACGCCGGAACGGCTGAACGGATCTGGATGAAATTTGGCACAGAGATAGATTCATTTTAGTTTTTTACATTTTTATCCCAGCGTTATGTTCCCTTGGGATAATTTCCGTCATTCACGCGGATGAAGGCGCTGCCGCGCTGGGAGAAGCTAGTTCCCTATACACATTTCTTTACAAAGATGATTTGTCAGATATAATTATAGTGACTGTCGGAAACGTTGGAAGTGTCGCCACCGGACTCGACCGTCGTCAAATAAATGCGGTATTTGTTATACTGTATTAATACAGGCATAGACAGACTATGTTCGACCAGCTCGACACCCAGGACTTAGCGAGAGTTTCGCTGGCGTGTATACGACTGTACATGTGTTCGAGAGCATTCAACATTTGGAGCCCGGAACCTGCTGCCACGGTGGCTGCTGAAGACCACTACGTACCGACTGCTAGATACGTATTCATGATGGATCACTCGTATTAAAGTGCTGATAGACTTGAGCATTCACTTGTAACACAACATCGAGCAGTCGCAGTTTATAATTTGTCGAACTGAACAACGAACACAGCCAAGCAAAAAGCCAAACATCACTACGAACATTTACACGACCATTCTAGCGAATGCTCCAGTAAATGCTCGTCAAAAAATGTATTCTTCACGAAGAGTGCTGCATTTATGATTATGGGCTATATTGAAAAAAAAAATATACAAAAAAATACAACCGTCTTCCAAATAAAAAACACTACAAAGTACGGAAGTCGGTGTCAAAAAACGTAAAAACAACAAAAAACACCGACTGCCGAAATTAAAGTTATTTTAAACTTTCTAGTTTTAAAAAGTTTTTTTTTTCACTTTTTAGTGGTTCACGTGTGCTTACCCCTTCACAGCGTACCAGCGTGATGTTATGTTATGAACTGGTGTCAACAATAGACAGACATGAGATTTTAGCAATCCCAGTCCATTTGCTATCATTTATTGAGGAGTTCCGTTGCCTTTCTCCAAAGTTCTTCATCAGATCTTCACCAAATTAAAATGGGACCACTCCGAGAAAGTACTCTTCCAAAAACTACCCAAATCGCTTCAAGTGTGCCTATAAATTTGAAGAGTTCTCTCTAGTTCTCCTGTATCCCATCATCAGATCCTGACTTGATGATCATGGGACCACCTGGGAAGACCCCTTTCAAACAAAAAAAAAATCCAAATCGGTCCAGCCATCTTCGAATAATCGGGGAACATACATATAAAAAATAAAGTTTCCAAGGAACTGAGAACCTCCTCTTTTTTTTGAAGACGGTTAAAAAGAAAGATAGAAGATGGTGGGAAACTTGATGACTTCACTTGAGCATTCACTTGTAAAGTGAATTTCATAGGAAAAGACCTAAAGCCGCTGATTCACTTCACGCTCAAGTGAAGTGAATCAGCGGCTTTAGGTCGTTCCCTATGAAATTGCCGTTTTATTAAACGGGTCTCTTTGAACTGTGATAACTTCGCTTACAAATGTATTTCGATACCGACTGGTGTTTCCCGGCCCAGTGTGTCAAACATTTGGCTCCCTGGAGGCGCGGCGCGGCGCGACCCTCGGCTCCACCGCGACAGTCGACACCTCCACCATCACCTACTTTTATCCGAGTGCTCCAGAAGGAGAATAATGTGTTTCAAATACAGTTCAATTATTATTTCATTGTACAGTCAGCGGTGGTGAAAGATTTTGTTAGCTCGCTTAATAGAATGAACCAGCCACTGAACATCAGGCCGGCCCGCGCAAGTCGGAACACCTGACATCTTACAAGGCGTGTTAAGGTATCCATAGGTACTAACAAACGAACGGTACGAAAGCGATACCGAACGAAGCGAACCAATACCGCACAGATCTTTCGTTAGTATTACTGGGCTCGTATCCGCATACGTCATTAATATTGCATTCCGTTTGAGACACATTGTTCCCATTCTAGAACTGATTTGTTAAACGGTTATAAATACGGCAACAATTGCCCGCCTCCGTATCAAAATTTACCCTATTATATTCTTAAATCGTCCTGTTAGCAGAACGTCCTCCACATAAAACCCATAACCAAACGAAGCTTTAGATGTTATGTTTTTTTGATTTCTAAGTCAAACCGAAGTGATCACTGTTCAAAGTGACCCGTTTATTGAAACGACAATATTATAGGGCTATGTTATGTTGTATGTTATTGTGGCCTAATGTTTAACCTTTAGAGTTAGATACAACATACAGAATAAACTTTACTGTATGTACTGTACAGGTCAAAAGTGCAGTAGCAATCTCACAAAGCAATAGTTTAACACTTCGGTTTAACGTACGACCTTCTTTTAGTAAGTAACATCAGACACACACACTCACATTCCTTTGCAAAGTATTGTATTTCATAAATGTAACCATTAGGCCATATTATGGCATGATAGCTAAGCGGATACTGTATCAGGGTAAACACACTAAACACGTTCATGCGGAGTGAGTTGTGGGTTCGATCCCACGCCATGTGATAGTTTTTTAATGTTTTAAAAATTTGTCGGAAAATCACGCTATTGACAAGTTCTACGTTATGTTCGTCTCGTTCACTGAATTCGAACTTTATGATTATACCCACAGAAACCTAAACAAATAAATGATTTAAAAATAGAAAAATCGATTTTCGATTTCTTTATTATTTTTTTCGATATTGTGTCATATCCGGTTCAATCTTATTTTCGTAAAGAAAATGAATACTTAAGCTATATCCTCAATAAGTCTTAATGAATATGATTTTTTAATTTTAGGTTAGAGATAAGCAACTTAAAGTTAAAACGAACTCACTCGCAGTTGAAAAAAAAAAGAGAAAATTTAAAACTCTTAAAAATTTAATTGTTATGTGGTGTGGAGGTCATTATGGTGTGGTGTAGAGGTCATTATGGTGTGGTGTGGAGGTCATTATGGTGTGGTGTGGAGGTCATTATGGTGTGGTGTGGAGGTCGCAGTGGTGTGGTGTGGAAGTCGTGATGGTGTGGTGTGGAGGTCGCAGTGGTGTGGTGTGGAAGTCGTGATGGTGTGGTGTGGAGGTCGCAGTGGTGTGGTGTGGAAGTCGTAATGGTGTGGTGTGGAGGTCGTAATGGTGTGGTGTGGAGGTCGCAGTGGTGTGGTGTGGAAGTCGTGATGGTGTGGTGTGGAGGTCGCAGTGGTGTGGTGTGGAAGTCGTAATGGTGTGGTGTGGAGGTTGTAATGGTGTGGTGTGGAGGTCGCAGTGGTGTGGTGTGGAAGTCGTAATGGTGTGGTGTGGAGGTTGTAATGGTGTGGTGTGGAGGTCGCAGTGGTGTGGTGTGGATGTTGTTATAGTGTTGACATAGCGCAAAGTAAACGATTTTAAGGACTTTTGCATCGGCAACACGTCGTAGGCTTAAAGATGAAGATGAGATTTCTTACTCTCTTGGACAACAGATTGATGTGAGTATTAAAATTTATGTTTTTTATCTATGGTAACACCAAGATACTTTATTGAGTCCACTTTTTGGAGTTTTGGACATGTGCATGAGTTGGCAAACATATGTAAGGGGTTGTGTGTGTGATAAGTGTTTGTTAGTGAAAATGTCATGAGTTTTTTAGCCAGCTCATTACTAGTGAGAAACCCAGCTGTGCAAATTGGAATACTTTCTCCCAAGTATTTCCATAGAACAGAAGAGCCGTGACGTCCAAGAATGTGATAATTTTACCATTGATAAGTTTTAAATGACAGCGGTCATTGATGAAGATTAAAAAGAGGGTGGGGTCCAAAATACTCTCCAATGGTATTCCGATAGTGAAGTCACAGTCGTCGCTCAGTCACTCATCAACTACAGCACGCTGCCTTTGAGATAGCTTTAAAACAATTTTAGCTGTTCGCCACGTATTCCAAGACGTTCAATTTTCTTTAACAAGAGCGGCGCAGAGACCGTGTCAAAAGCCTTCGCCAAATCAAGGAAAATTGTAAGGACCTTTGTTATCATCAAACTTAGCAATTACAGGGTCAGTTAGTTGATGTATGGCGTCATTCATTGATCTGCCTCTACGGAAACCATATTGATTTTCGGATAATATGTTTTGCTTTTCTAGATAATTAATTAGTTGCTTGTTAATAACTTTCCCCAGAATCTTAGATAACGTAGGCAGAATGGATATAGGGCAGTAGTTATTGACACAATCTCTTCTACCACTCTTGTAGATTGGGTGGACTACTGATTTCTTGAATTCAGATGGAAATACGCCTGTAGATAGAAAAGTGTTTCAAATAAACGCAATAGAATAGGATAGTCTGTTTGAATATTTTTTAATAATTCACTAGGAATATCATTACACCTTACTGCACGATTCGTCTTGAGAGATGCTATGATGATTTTAATCTCATTCACATCCGTGGGCAAAAGCACAATAGAGATGGGACATGGCGGCACAGAAGAAGTCTGGCAAAAGACCAGGTCAAGTCATGCAGGGATCCCTCTAAGGACATACCTATCCTCACAAAGAATTGATTAATCTTATTAACTGAGTTTTTAGGCTGTTTCATATTAATCAGTTCCATAGGTGGAGATATTTTGTGGTGTATATGATTGTTTAAATAGTGTCCCACATTTTTTTGTGTTGCCTTCACATTTAGAGAGTTCCGCTTTATCATACTCCTGCTTAACTTTATTTGAAATTTCATTACAAAAATTTTGATACCGAGTGTAAGTTATTTTAGCAATGTCGTTATTTGGATGTTTTTTAGACTTTAGATGAAGATTGTCTCGGTTACGCATGCATCGTAAATGTCCAAGAGTAATCCATGGCCTAATTATACGCTTACGTCTTGAGACTGTTATGGTACAGTTGATTATTAAAGAGTTAAGAGTTCTGTGAAACAAAGAAACAGCCTCATTAGCACTTCCTAAGGCGGGACTGATAATCTATACGTTTTAAAGTTTTTAATGGACGGTTTGAGGAGCTTATCTGCGAAAGATTTATTATTACGTTATAGTGATCGGTGAGGGTAGTATGGGCAACAACACATTTCACCGACAGCTTTGTTTTGACAAAAATTACGTGATTAAGGCAAGTGTGGCTGTGGGTAGGGATATCGTAGGCAGGCAACATACCATGAGAGGCCAATAGATTAAGGTAAGTTTCAGCTCTTGTATCTGAAGAAGAAGGCGATATGTTCATATTAATATCGCCAGTAAGGAAAATGGTTTTGTATGACGACAATGTAAGTAAAATATTGTTTAGTGATTCAAGGAATTTGCAAACATTTCTTTCACCTGGTGGGCGATAAATATACAGTTTCACAGTTTGTGAATTAATAATGATAATTAGACAATTTGCATCTGGCAGGGGCGGTTTTAATATCTTAAAGTCATTTTCTGTCCTGTTAGTTTGTGTGTATGCGAACTGATAACCACTCATTAGTGGAATAAACGACGTGATCGAGAGATCCAAAACTCAGTGAGAACAATTACATCCCATTCAATTTCCGATCTTTTTATAGTGTTTGTAATCCCGAGAAATATCGGTAAGCATTTCTTATATTTTGCACAAAAACATTTAAAGGGGAACTGTCAGTAAAAATGATTCTGGAGCAGTCGTCAATGTTACAAGTGATGGTGGGGTAAGTAATAGATGATATAACAATCAAATCTCTAATATTTACAACATATAACAACGGAAGCTATAATTTTATTTAGTATAACGATCAGTTAATATAATAAACGATTGATATAATTTTAAAATAAATATTTTTTATAAGCATAACATACATTAAATATAAAATAGTTTGACATACCACTCAAAGATATAAAAACATAACTAGTAACCGATTACCACCTGCGCTAAGATAGTTCGACGGAGCCTATTCTCTAGATCCTATTTCTGGTGGGTTTAAAAAAAACCACGAAGGCGGCGGCGGGAGCTCCGCTCCGCTTCGCTCCCGCCTTAGCCTTCTAACCTAAACTATCCGAGTCGGGGTACTCTGAGTCGGGGTGTTAACCATAATGACGTTTTTTATAAATATATTAAACGTTAGACCAAATGATTTTCGATTACATAAACGTTATATCAAACAACGTTATACTAAATAAGTTTTAGAAGAAATAAATGTTATATGTAAGGAAATTATATCAACACTGATGGATCAAAGACAAGTACCGGAACCGGAGTTGGAGTTTACTCCAGCGACCTCAACATTAGAATATCCAGACCACTAGGAAAGCTCAATACCGTTTACCAGGCGGAATGCATGGGCATTATCCTAGCGATCCATGCCATAGAAGCCAGGGGAGTCACGGACACTCATATTCGTATACTCTCCGACAGCGCCTCAGTTCTCCAATCCCTAAATAGAAACTACACCACCTCGAAACAAATACAAGAATGCCACAATGCACTAGAACGCGTCACGGTGACAAACCGCAACACCATAACGCTGCAGTGGATAAAAGGTCACAGCGGATCACTAGGAAATGACGCGGCCGATGAACTGGCCAGGAGGGGGTCTGGTACGATGGCTGTTGGACCCGAACCCATAGTGCCACTCCCTTTCACCCAGCTACGCACGTGGCTACGAGAACATACCCACACACAAGCAGAACGCTGGTGGACCTCGGCACCAGGCTGCAGGCAGTCCAAGGAGGCTATACCACTCCTAAACAATAAACTCACCAAGCGCCTTCTGCGACTGGATAGGAGCAGCCTGCGAATGGTGGCGGGGACCATCACCGGACACTGCTCACTGAATAAGCATTTCCACACACTAGGTATAACAGACAGTCCTCTGTGCAGAGCATGCATGGAGGAGGAGGAAACGGTGTCGCACGTGCTCCTTGAGTGCACAGGCGTCGCCGATATACGTAGACAAACGATAGGAACACCAAATTCACTCACAGACACCCTGAACTCTTTAGGAGGACTGATCTGCTTCTGGAGGGAGGTCGGCTGGTTGGAATGACGGCCGCCATGGCCCACGCACAATGGTCCAACATCAGGACTAAGTGCGGAAACCATACCCCAATAGATAGATAGATAGATATATCAACAGTTGGCATATCTCACGTTGATTATATCTTATGAACGATAATAATATGAAATAAGACCAAATGAGTTTATCCGTTATGAAACGCACCCGTGATGGTGTCAGCCACCGTCAAGTCGTCAAATTCATTATTTATTGATAATTGCGAGCTCTGATCGAGGCATAAACATTGCAACTATAAATCTCTGGAGGAAATATAAATTAAATATTGTACCAATAATATTATGTTCTATGTAAATACAGATTGTGTGTGGTAATGAGATAGGTAGGTAAGCCTCTAAAATAGCAAGTTATAGAAACCGTGAAGATTTGTACTTGTGTTGTTATTGTTTGAGTTAAGAGGTAGACAAGTATGTAGTTTGAGGTTGTGTTTATTGCGGTTCGTGTAAATACAGAATAAATCAGTAAAAAAATAAAATGCATGCCCAATTCAAAAAGTATTTAAAATAGCAAACAATTTCATTTAGTCATTTAGTGTTCCTTCAATGATCAATATCCAGCTCAGAGGAAATGCGTATCTGAACTGAATCTGAGTTTTTCTTTAAATAAATTATACCATTACCGGTCCAACAAAACGTGTAACCATGAGCCTTCTGAAATGTCCTAGCCAGATAATACACTCTATGAGATCTATGAGCTAGTGTTATAGATACGTCAACCAGTATTTTTTTATATTGAGGGTTTAGGTGGGTAGTGTTAAATTTGTATTGAGGGTTTAGGTGGGTAGTGTTAAGTTTGTATCGAGGGTTTAGGTGGGTAGTGTTAAGTTTGTATTGAGGGTTTATGTGGGTAGTGTTAAGTTTGTATTGAGGGTTTAGGTGGGTAGTGTTAAGTTTGTATTGAGGGTTTAGGTGGGTAGTGTTAAGTTTGTATTGAGGGTTTATGTGGGTAGTGTTAAGTTTGTATTGAGGGTTTAGGTGGGTAGTGTTAAATTTGTATTGAGGGTTTAGGTGGGTAGTGTTAAGTTTGTATCGAGGGTTTAGGTGGGTAGTGTTAAGTTTGTATCGAGGGTTTAGGTGGGTAGTGTTAAGTTTGTATCGAGGGTTTAGGTGGGTAGTGTTAAGTTTGTATTGAGGGTTTATGTGGGTAGTGTTAAGTTTGTATTGAGGGTTTAGGTGGGTAGTGTTAAGTTTGTATTGAGGGTTTAGGTGGGTAGTGTTAAGTTTGTATTGAGGGTTTATGTGGGTAGTGTTAAGTTTGTATTGAGGGTTTAGGTGGGTAGTGTTAAGTTTGTATTGAGGGTTTAGGTGGGTAGTGTTAAGTTTGTATTGAGGGTTTATGTGGGTAGTGTTAAGTTTGTATTGAGGGTTTAGGTGGGTAGTGTTAAGTTTGTATTGAGGGTTTAGGTGGGTAGTGTTAAGTTTGTATTGAGGGTTTAGGTGGGTAGTGTTAAGTTTGCCTTCTTTGACAATGCATTATGCTATCAGCAATATCCACAAACTTGACGACCTTTGCGCACACAAACGACCAATATACGAGCGACCCACGTCCCGTGCCCTCCTTTGCGCGCACAAACGACCAATCTACGAGCGACCCACGTCCCGTGCCCTCCTTTGCCTGCTTCGCACAGCTTGTCGGGTAAGTGCACATTATGAAGATTTGTTTCTGTGCTGCCACTATCTGCATCTGCGGTGCTCGCGAGAGTGACGTTAGTAGGTCAGCGCGGACCAGAGCACATCTGTCAGCCGCCGCACGCTGCCACCAACAGATATAAATAAATATCGACATGTCGAAATTATACGCATGACATGCAAATATTTGTACCCAGCGAACGTTCTCGGTGGTCTCGACAGTTTACGAGCAGTCCCGAACTGAAAGCTAAACGAGCACTTCATCACTAGAGCTCAGAAGCAGGTAGGTTCGCAGGTACCTTGTAGCAGGCATACATATTATAAATCAAAGTCGTTACGTCCCTAAAAACCTGCAACTGCGTTGTGTACAGACAGACGCAATGGGGGAACGTTTTGTCTTGAAAAAATAATGCAATAAAATGATGATTTTTGGTTTCCTATAATACTGTACCAATTCGATTTTAAGCGAATTCAACTAAATGATCTTGTTTGCACAATGGCTTTACTGTGCACTTGATGATTTGAATGAATGTATGTTTGAACTAATTAAATAACGCGTGTCAGTGTTCCTGTCACTTCCTGTGTGCCATTGCAGTGAGTCTTGGTTCACAATGACCGCAATCTTTGTGGAAGTAAACAAATGAAAACCGGCTCCCTGTCACATACACAGAACCTACGTCTCAAAAACTGTGCCTTTGCAACTTTACTGAAACTGTTAAACGTCCATCATATTCATAATGCAGCGCAGAGCTGAGCCAAGATCCGAGCTTCGGGAGAGTTCGGGCGCTCGTTCGGAAGCATTCGGGGCATTGTTGAAGGTGACGACACCAGCGTGTAATTATTTCCGCGGCAACTTTCGCCGACTATTAATACATCTCCGAGTACAAACACTCCGAGAGGACTCCCGCTATTAATAGCCGAGGCGAACTGTCGCCACTCGCCAAAGGCAAAGGGCGCCGCGGCCCGTGCGTGAGTGCGTTACGCCGAGCGACGAGGACACGCTCGTGATCCCGGCATACCATAACAATGACTCAGTACAAAGTGACAACAGTCTGTATAAGAAAAAAGTAATTTAAAAAAAATCACTTCATAACTGTACCTAGGTAATTTATTTAATGAATAACTAAAAAGGGAGAAATAAAAGCTTTAATCTTAAAAAAAATCCAATGTAAATAAGCCAACTATTTTTTTGAGGTTTGTGCTCACGGCTAAATATTAACAGCCACGCGGGTCGCAACAGATCTTCAAGGTTAAGCAACGCTTGCCGAGGTCGGTCTGTAGATGGGTGACCATATGACCATCTTAACATATCGAGAATCCTTCGTGCCTCGGAAAGCACCTTAAGTCGTTGGTCCCGGCTGTCTTATTGTGATTGTCTGATCTTTGGCAGTCGGAACGGATTGTCAGAAGTGAGAAAAACTGACACCAGTCTTGCCAAGAAGTACCGTATTACCACCAGTCTTGCCAAGAAGTACCGTATTACCACCAGTCTTGCCAAGAAGTACCGTATTACCACCAGTCTTGCCAAGAAGTACCGTATTACCACCAGTCTTGCCAAGAAGTACCGTATTACCACCAGTCTTGCCAAGAAGTACCGTATTACCGAGTTAATGGGTCGTTGAGGGCAGATATTCAGCTGATTCCGGTTTAATTGGTAGCCGACCCCAATAGTTTGGGAAAAGGCGGCAGATGATGAAGTAGGTATTCATGAAAACATATATCAAGTAATAAACTGTATACATAAACATTACATGTCCAGTATGTTGTATTAGACATCTTGTGTTCTTAAAACCGTCCGTCGGCCCGAAATGTAGATAGGAATTATTGACATTACAAACAACGCTCGTGGATCACGTCGATGGCAGCGGTTACTGATGATGGACAGCCGTCGCGGCGTCGTCGCCGTGTCGCCACCTGCGCTGTGCCGTGCTGTGCTCGCGCGGCGGCGACTGTGGGTGACTCGTCTGTCGTGACGTCACCGCCATCACACCTGGCCAAGCTCCGCCTGATGCTGATGCCACTTGGCACGCTTCGAGCACTCGCCGCTGCCCTGAGCTTCGAGTCCGAGCCGGCCGTGCGTGGCACTGTCCTAGAAGCTAACGGATGGATGAAGTAGATAGTTGAGTTGTTATAGTATGTTTTGGCAAAAAATAAACATTGCACGCGAGGTGAAGACCACCGCGCCGGCCGCGCCGCCCGCGCCCCGTTCCCCGCGCCCACGTACCGCGGCGTTGTGTCCGGTCACTCGCAGCTGTCGGCTCTCGTCACGCCGGCATGTGACCAGCTCGCTGCCCGGTGCAGCCACGGTGACAGCACTACACCCGGAGGAAGTATCTATTTCGTTCCTATTCATTTTATCTGAATGCACATCATTGAGACGGAGTAAGCTCTTGAAGTTTCTAATGTTATTAGGCAAGTTCAATGCAATACAAAATGGTAATGCGTACAATTGTAAGATACCCCTTCTCTGTAGCTATCTGTTTGTATAGGCTATGTAGGTGTCGTAACCAGGAATTTATTGCGTGCCGGGAGAACGGCGGGATCGCGCGCGGGATTATACAGCTCAACGGATGAGCGGGCCCGAGTTACATTACATCACTACGCTGAACGATAGTCCCGCGCTGCCTCGAGACACCAACGTCAAACAATTAAGACGTCACGTGCTGGCTTCTGGTGCCGGGTGAGCACTGAGAGCAGGCACAAGTCAGCGGCGCCGGACTCACGCTGATAACAAATGTAGTCAGAGCGGTCAAGCGGTCCGAGCGCGGCTGCGGTCTCAGCTCAGTCGCGTCACCCGCTGATTGCGATCCGTCGCCACTCTACGCCCGATCGACGGCCGGGAGCGCGGGGCTGTCCCTGCGCTCGGAGCAACTAGCTCTGGCCGAGCTGCGACGAGCTTACAGCTGTGCAGCCGAGCAGCGTGCAGCCGAGCAGCGTGCAGCCGAGCAGCGTGCAGCGCAGGCGCACAGACTACTTAAATGATCAAGTGTGCGTAGTGATTCGTAAAGACTTGTTATTTTTGCGCCTCAGTTTTAAATAAGTACAGTGGTAAAAAGTGGATATTTTAACAATAATATACTGTTTCCTTAAAGTCAGTGAAGTGACCTATTGAACAATGTAGTTCTTATAGTAATTGGCTTAAGAAATACAGAGTAATATTAAAATTGCAACTGTGGGAGAAAACTTAAAATTTGAATAGTGTGATAACGAAGTCTATCCATGACCTTTTTTTTTTTTTTTTTTGATCTCGGGGGGAAATCCTCATGGAAATCCTCCACCCTGGGGCGGGTGGACGGGTCTGTCAGACTCTTACTGACTAAAACCACCCCGGTGTTCCATCTTCCACCTACGCCGGGGATCGCGGGAACGTATGCGACTTCCGCAATCCCCGGCTGGTGCCGGCCCGCCTCTGCGGGCCACCTCGCGTCGGCGAGGGGAGTGAGGTGTTTAACTCCCCTCGCTACGTCAAAGAGGGGCGCACGGGAACACCACGCGCCGCCACCTCGGGTCCGGATGAATGGGGGGCGACAGACATCCCCAAGTCCGCCGCCCCTGGACCCAGTTAGGGGGGCCGGAAGAGGGCAGCGTATGCCCTCCTCCGACGCCCGATGCGCCTGCTGCGGGCAGGGAAAGCGGTTGTGATCTCCCTCTCCCTTTCCGCAGCCTCCTTCTGCGCGATAACTGTCTCGCAGAAGGAGACCACCGCGTCCCAGGACTCCTCACTGCCGACCATAGCATGGACTACGGCCGGCAGCGAGAGGTCACCGCCTACAACAGAGATGAGGGCACGGCGCGGCTCCTCCCAAGCTGCACACTCTGCAAGCGTATGCCGCACCGTGTCCTCCCGACAGTCGACGCAGTGGTGGCATCGAGCGTCCGGCTCCCTGCCTATGCGACACAAGAACCTCCCGAAGCAGCCATGCCCCGAGAGGACCTGCGTCGCACGAAACGTCAGAGAGCCGTGCCTTCTCCCGAGCCACAGGTCGAGCACTGGCCGGATGGCCTCGATGGTGATGAGGCCGGCGGAAGGGCTCGAAAGCCTGTCCCGCCATTCCGCCACCAGGACCTCGCGCAGCTGCGACCGACGCAGCTCCAAGTGTTGCTGCGTCAGTCTTTCGCCGCGCGCCCGCGCGCCCTCGCGCCACTTATGTAGTGACGCGAGCACTTTCGCCTCCAGGAGTCTATCCATGGCCTACGGCAACCCGCGGAGCGCTCGATACCCCCCGCGCTAACCGCCACTGCCCCCGTCGTCGCCTGCGCACTACTCATCGCTCAGCGTAGTGATCTGACTGTAAAGTATCGTTGGCGTAGCGGTTTATGTAGCACTATTCACTAGTTTACAAATATTTTTTTTTAATTTGTCCATTTGACAATTCCATCCTTTTTTAAAAGTTTTCGACGCACTGAGCTCAAATCTGACGTACAATTTTTTTTAGCACGTCAGGATTTTTAGAAATCTTAGGTCAAACATCGATTTTCGACATATCGCATCAGCGTGCAGTATTTCATTTTCGAAAAAAATATCTTGATATCTGAAATTACTACCATCAGTTACAAACATTATGTTAAAATTATATTTTTTGGATTTTAATTTTTCATCTTATCCCGTCAATCAATGATACTTAGTGTATTTTAACATAGTAAGTTGTTCATAACAAATTTTCGGAGTCGGAATGAGGAATAAAGAATCAAACTGGATTTGTATGAGGAAAAGAAACAAATACTTTAAATTACTAGGGCCAACTTTTGTGAAGCTTATAATTTATATCATGATATAACGGTGCTTCAAAACTTGAAAATTCGCGATGTTCAGTTTAGGTATCTAGTTAACCTGACGTGCTAGAAAAATTTTAATTCAGCGCATCAAACACCTTCCGGAAACAAAAATAGTATTTCTGGGACAAAAACCGAGTGAACTAGTGTAATCTGCCGCCGCGCCGTGGTCATCGGATCGAGCCCCGCTAACTCCAAAGCACGCCGTGGTCATCGGGTCGAGCCCCGCTAACTCCAAAGCACGCCGTGGTCATTGGATCGAGCCCTGCTAACTCCAAAGCACGCCGTGGTCATCGGATCGAGCCCCGCTAACTCCAAAGCACGCCGTGGTCATCGGATCGAGCCCCGCTAACTCCAAAGCACGCCGTGGTCATCGGGTCGAGCCCCGCTAACACCAAAGCACGCCGTGGTCATCGGATCGAGCCCCGCTAACTCCAAAGCACTTTTTGTTTTCCAAAAAAATCTGCTATCTGCATCACTAGACATTGAAGATATTTCTGACTCCCTAGATTGTTCACGGCCAAGCGATAAACTAGGACAAAGCCTGGACTTATCTACAACCATGATCTCTGAAGAAATGAGGTCTGAAATTACAGCTTTAAAATCAACCCTTGAAACTACACAAAAAGAAATGGACAACCTTATAATTGAAAATGAGACCTGGAAAACCAAATAAGTCAGCTTTCTCAAGAAGTTCTTATTCTGAAACAAATTTGCAGCAGCCCTAACACTAAATAAACGAACTCTGATAAAAAAAGAACAGATCGATTCGAACAGGAACAATAGTGTAAAACGCAGACTAACAGACAATTCTTGTCGTAGTCCTACCAACCATTGTCCGAAGGAGATAAGTAATAATTCCACTGAACACCAACACCATCTTCTCGGCCTGATAATACTAGAGCCCAAGTACTGGAACAACGCGGTGACTCTTTCGAACAAATTCCGCAAACCTGGCAGGCTCTGGCCCTAGTGGGCCCCGTCTTCTATGCTGACATCTCTTTAAGGCGCGCGTGAAACACAACGCGCCATAGACCCGGGCCTGGTGGTGTTCGGACAGCGAGCCACCTAACGCTCGCCGTCCGCAGGCCCGCGCCTACGGTGGCCGGGGATCGCCCTGCGACTCCCGACGCCCGGGGCGTCTTCTCCTGTTGCGGCGGTTGGGGCGAAGGCCTTGCCTTTCCCTCGCGCGGCCCGCCTCCTCCTTTGCTAGCATTACTGCTTCGCAGAAGGAGGTGACCGCTTCCCTAGCCTCCTCGCTCCGGACCATGGATTCAACCAGGGCCGGACGCGAGAGGTCGCCGCCGCCGATCGCCTCGACGAGGACACGGCGGTGCTCCGCCCAAGCAGGGCAGACCTCCACCGTATGCTCAACCGTCTCCTCCGGGCGATCCTCACAGTGCTGACACCCGGTCGTGTCCTCCCGCTTAATCCGAAACAGGTACCTCCCGAAACAGCCGTGTCCGGTGAGTACCTGCGTCAGGCGGAAGGTAAGGACGCCGTGGTGCCTCTCCAGCCACTCCTCAAAGAGGGGCCTCACCGCCGCAATAGTGGCGTGCCCAGCGCTGGGTCGCGATAGTCGCTGTCTCCATGGTATCCTGCCGGAGCTCCGTCCGCCGCGCTGCAATTTGCTGCGGCAGCGGAGTCTCACCCTGGCGAAGCGCCTCCACGCGCCACGCGTAGACGTGCGCGAGGGCTCTCGCCTCCAGATACCATGGCGGTAATACGGCAAGGAGGCTCGCCGCCTCGCCGGAGACCGTGCGGTATCCCCGGGCCAGCCGGATGGCCATGACCCTTTGTCATATGGCACCTTGCAAGCTGCAGAACACACACTTGCCCATCAATTGAATTACTATCGCCATCTTTTGCCAAATTGCAGTATACAATGATTACTGCAGGATATTGACGTCAAATTATTGGAGTATAACCTGAATGACTACTGTGTTATCATGTTAGGAGAAGAAGATATTAGGGGCACAAATAACTTCATTGGGTTGGTGAAAACAAAATCGGAATCTTTAGCACATATAACCCACACAAATATAATATTATGTACCCCAACATACACACATCATCTGCGGGGCTCGTATTCATAATTATATTGCAAAACAATAATTATGCTTATTTTTTTTATTCAAACCAAAATCTCACGTTCGACATGTTTTCAAATAAAACAGGGAGAAATAATATAAATGGAATTAAAAATATTATTAGGACTATTTTCTATAGTATATATATTGATCTACTTAATACCACCACTATTAAACGAACAAACTTAATAAATGTATCTGAACAAGATAATTCATTGATTGTCTTTCGTGAGGGAGAACTGTGCAAGCTATACATACAACACATTGACTATCTACCTTCAAAATCTACGTGGAGTAGACAGCAAGAAGGATGACCTTGAAATATATTTGTGTGAATTGAACAAAGAAATAGATTTTATCTGTATTAGTGAACATTTTTTAAATCAATCATTAGCAGCCCAGTTTAGTTTAATTAATTATAATTTGAGTTCCTTTAACACTATATTAAATAAAAAAACTTAAAAAAAAGAACCGACTTCCAAATAAAAAGAGATACCCCACAAATAAGTGACATTATTCCCATAGTGAATAGTTGCACTATTTGCCGTTAAGGAATTACATTATGCGCCTTCGCAGTCCAAGTCCAGACCAGCTCATAGTTCAATATCTACATTGCTCTGGTACTAGATTTTATTGATTTTAAGTTGAAGAGGTCACTGGTTTATCTTTGAAGTTCACCGTCCAACGCAAATGCAATATAACTATTTAACCCAACGCAAAAAGAATCATCAAGATCGGTAAAAAACCAATAAAGTTATACCCGAATAGATAACCATCTGCGTACTCCTTCACAGCGTACCCGCGTGATGTTATGTTATGAACTGGTGTAATCAATAAACAGACATGCAATTTCAGCAATCCCGGGAGATTTGCTATCATTCATTGAAGAGTTCCGTTGCCCACCTCCGAAATCCTTCATCAGAGCTTCACCAAATTGAAATGGAGCCAGTTTGGAAAAATACTCTTCCTAACAAAGAAAGAATATTTTATTTATTTTATTTTATATTTTAAGAAAATTTAGAGCTAGGATATGGATAGTTGACAGTTAGTGAAAGAAGGCCAATTAAAAGTTTTCACTGACAATATTAGGGTAGCACAAGAAACAACAGACAGGCAAGAGAAAGTAAGAATTAGTAAGCACTCGGAGAGAATTAAAAAAGGTTTTAGTGAACTTCAAAGAAGTTTTTATACAGTATTTTTTTTTAGTTTAGGAACAGTGGTAGAGAACAAGTCAGGATCATTCACACTCTGACACAACGAGTTGTACACCCTACTAGCTCTTATTACATAAGAGTTTTATCGATATTTGCACCGCACAGAAGGAACATACAGAGGTCGATGATTCCTTAAGGTACACGCAGCCCAATTTTGCTCATCAGTTCAGAACAGTCGATTGAACCATTTGACAAATTGAATAGGAATACCATGTCGGCAATTTTTCTCCGTTCAATTAGTGGAAGAAAACCAGGTAAATAGGTGTAATGGATCTAAACTGAATCCAGGTAATGGATCTAAACTGAATGTACCTCAAGAACTTCTGTTGACTTTCGATGCGATTGACGTAAGTGTTATAAATGGGATTCCATACTGGTGAGCAGTACTCGAGATGACTGCGTACAAATGCACAATAGAGAAATTTGAGTGTTTTGATATTTTTCAAATCTGCTGATATCCTCAAGATAAAACCTCACGAGGTTTTATCTTCCTTAGAATCTTTTTTAATAATATTATCGATGGTGTGTCAAAAAGAAGTTTCGAGTCAAAAGTGAAGCCTAAGTCTCGAATTGTATTAACTCTGGCTATTGCAGTGTTGGCTAGTTTGTGATCGTAAATAATAGGTTTATGGGATGGGATGGGATTGAGTCGTTCTATTACGGTCTTCCTATGGCCACCTTCCAGCTCCATCATCAGACCCTGGATACCATCTCGAGACAAATTACTCGTCAAGACAAATCAAGTAAGTTCAAATGTGGTTGCGCCGTTTCATTCCAGAGTTCCTATGGCCACCTTCTAGCTCTATCATTAGATCAGCTTCATGTCATCATAATATTGCATTGTCACGCGATATACATATCCGTGCAAAATTTCAGCTCAATTAAAAACTGGGAAGTGTGTCAAATTTAAATTGCAAGATTTGATGACAGACAAACATCGCGACAGGTGAAACTAAATCAAAGCTTGTAAAAAGAAATATAAAATGGGTGAAAATGTAATAAATAAAACTTCTAGAAAATGTCAACAAACTGTTGCGCAGACGATGGAACGTGGCCGACAAATAGTGGCTCGCACAGCACACAGCCCACAATGGCTGCAGACAGACATTAATTCTTGACCTGCGCAATCGACGTAATAATTATGTTTTTGTTATTCGTGTTGTTGGATAGTGTTATTTGTGAGTTGTTTCTATGAGTTAACGTGAGTGGGGTTTCGAACATCGTTTCTCTTTGAACGATCAAAACTCCACGTCAGATTAGGAAACAGCTCGTCACCGTCACGTTAGTCCAGTTTCGCGTTTAAGTCCCCCATGACCACGGTGAAGTGAGTTTCATGACCATGCATGGCTCTGGATATATTCTACATACTACTATCGGGGTGTGAAGAGGTTGGTGCGTAACCCTGTACGACCTTCAACGAATATCTTGACGATATTCTGAGTATAAGGTATAACCCTGGTCGACACACTCTCATTCCTCACCACATTGGACACAAGGGACCTGTAAACGATAAACCCGACACCATTCTGGGGCTTCTGATCACCCTCCCGGATATAGAGCAGATTGCCGGATTTGAGAATTATCGTGTCCTCCCCCTCTCTTCGGACTTCAAACTATCCCACAATACTCCATCGCAACCTACATAATTCCTCCTCAAGTTCGGTGATCTTCTCGTCGAAATAAGAATAAGAATAATTAATATGTCAAAGATGCGTTTACATAAACTCACTAATCAGACATGCAAGGTGTTGATTGAATGGATGTTGTGAGCGTCCATGTTTTGCCATTAACGGCATACAAATTTTGTAGGTATGAAAAATGACATTTGATTGCATTTTACATAATTATAGTAGTTCAAATTTCATTACAAAATACGAAACAAATAAATAATAATTGATGTCAAAATATTATCGTATAGGTAAGTAATTAAGTATCTTATAGTCAAAATAAATTTAATTATGTCCAGAATATTCATTATTATGCAGTCAAATAGAATCATTCAAAAGTCATTGATTTAAAATTCACATTAACCGGAGTGTTTTTGTGTCAGTGTTCCAGGTCCAGTCGTCAGTGTTTGTTAAGGCCGGATCCACTCCGCCTCACCGTGACCTTGACCGCTACCAGAGTCAGGGGTAGACTAGACGGGCTGCCGGGCACTAGGAGCCGATTTTTTACTGTGCTTATTATATGGGGGGATTGCCGTAATCGCCACGCTTGGCAGGCGGGTTGGCGATCACAGTGTAGTTGTTGCAATGTATAGAGAACGCTGCTGCTCATTCCCTGGTGAGTTCCTGAGTCGCCTCTTACGTCACCCACGGGAAGTGATAAGATGGTGCTATTCTATACGTCCGACACCATACGGAACAAATGCAAACGGAAATATAATAAACCAGCGACGAGGATGAACAATGCACCAGCAGTCAGCACCACCACTTGAAGATAGAGTATCACTCGGCAAGAGATAACTAGACGTGAAAGTGCAGGGTCCAGTACGTCGCGTGCACTGACGTGCTGCTGATAGTGGAACCACAGCGCTCACTACAGTACGCCAGTGCCAGTGCTCCGGTACCTCCGGCACAGAGGACACCTCATGCCCGCACAGCAGACGCCACGGCAAGATATCATAGTCAATTATTATAGTTGTGAAACAATTTTCAGGACTAACGAGGGCAAGTAGGACACAATAAGTGATCACATCGCACTGACAGCGGCGGCGGGCTCAGTTTCCGCTCGTTTGGAATCAATTGAGGCACTCTCGGCCTCTCGACACACCCTGCGCGCTCTTAGTGACAGAGAGGGCAGCCCGCTTTATTAAACTATTAACGTATAAAGTTTGTTCGCTCACTGCACTGCATGTAACGAAATGGTCAGTCTATTACTGTTTCGTTCACAAACATTAAATTAACGACTATTAGAGTTCAACTTTGTATATAATCTCATAAGTCGTGATTTGATTTCAATAAATTTAATGTCTTTATTTAATTTATTTAAATTAAGAAACCTCATTTTGTCACTCTCCTGTTTGATTGATTTTATTGACGGGTGTCATCATACAATAAATTTAATAATGTGCAATATATGTATGTATATATCGTGTGGGCCCAGAGACGCTTTATGAAGATCAGATATTATGCCTACAGAAGGTCAAGTTGTAAGCACAACTTCCAGGTGCAGGCTTTTGTCGAAGTTGGTAAGCCTGAAACTTGAACAGTTTACGTCAGTAAGGAGTTACGTCACAGAGGTGATGTCAGTAGCGCAGCAGTTAAAAGACGTCGGCAAAGAAATTGATGACGAACTGTTAGCGGCTCTTATGTTACAAGGTTTGACTGAAACTTTTCAACCTATGAAGAACTCGAGAGTAGAGTTGACCACAAACTACGTGAAGCCCAAGCTGTTACATATAGAGTATACTTACAGTATTATTATTATAAAGCAAGCGTTTGTCCTGAAAAAAAAACAAAAATCATGAAGAATGCTTCAATAGCAGTTGCACTTGCAATGTCTGGAAAGTGCCAAGAATGGATTCTTGATTCAGGAGTGACAAATCACATGACTAATAATAGAGAGTGGTTGAGTGATTTGAAGTTGTGTGACGGAAAGATAGAGATTAGATGTGCGGATGGAACTGAGGTATTTGGTATAGGAGTTGGTTCTGTGCTGTCAGTAATGTTATGTATGTACCTGATTTAACAACTAACTCGTTGAGTGGGAGCACTATTGTAACAAGAGGTTTTATAGTAGCGTTTTCAAGAAAAGGTTATCAGTTGTTGCGAGAGGATGGATGTAAGATAACAGGTGATGTCGTGTTTATAAACTTAAACTGTTTTCACAGAAACTTGTACTAGCCTCGACTGTCATTGGCGATATGGAGCTATGGCACAGACGTATGGGACATCTTGGCGTACGTAATCTTACATTACTAAGGGATAGGGTTGTTTTCCTAACACTTCTATAAACTTAGAGTGTACTGCTTGTCTAGAAGGAAAACAAACAAAACAACCATTTAAAAAAGGTTGTGCGAATAGGGCTAAAGAAGTTCTCGCATTAGTACATTCTGATGTTTGTGGACCGATGGGTGAGCATTCAATTTGTGGATACAAATATTACTTAACGTTTATTGATGATTTCACGAGAAAAATTTTCGTGTATTTTCTCAAAAACAAGAGTGAAGTACTTGAAAAGTTTATTGAGTTCAAGGTGTTTGCAGAAAATCAATCTGGAAAGACTCTGAAGATCCTGCGATCGGATAATGGCAAATCCACAGTGTTGAAGAGGCATTGTCGAGAACTGAAAAAGAGATGTGGAGAGCTACTATTAAGGAAGGAGTTAGAAGCGCTCAAGAAAAATAGAACGTGGAGATTGGTACAGGCACCTAAATCTTGCAACGTTGATTGGATTCTAGAAAGAAGAGGTATAAAGCTCGCCTAGTTGCAAGAGGTTTTAATCAAAGGTGGGGTCTTGATTATTTTGAAACTTTCTCTCCAGTGGTTAGACATAGCTCACTACGGACTTTGGTGGCACGTGCGGTCCATATGAATCTAAATATAGATCAAATGGATGTAAAAAACTGTTTTTTTTTTTATGGAAATGTAGATGAAGATGTCTATATAAAACAGCAAGAGAGACAGAGAGGGTTATGAAGAGAAAGAAAAAGAGAATGTCGTATGCTTTAACAAGCTCCGAGAGCATGAAATAAAAGATTTCATGATGAAATGACAAAACTTCAGTTTAAGATTTCTAAAAATAAGCCTTGTGTCAATACGAAATTAAATAACGGAAAAGTTATCATCATTGCTGTGTATGTTGATGACATTTTATTGTTCTGGAATGATGCTGAAGACCTTAGCAAAGCAGAACTTATGTTGGGAATACACATAACTCAGGACAGCGAAGGAATCAAGTTGGACCAAGAGAGGTACCCAGAAAAGATTCTACAATAATTTAGAATGGACGACTGTAAGCCAATTGCCACTCCAGCTGTATTAGAGCAGCGTCTAAGAGCCGCAACCTGATTATGAGCTGAAAGAAGATATTCCATATAGGGCATTAATGGGATCACTAATGTATCGAGCAGTGTGCACGAGGCCAGATATTGCTCCCATGGTAAACCGGCTAAGCCAGTTTAACAACTGTTATGGAGAAGAACGTTGGGTAACAGCAAAAAGAATGCCATGCTATCTTAAAGGAACAAAAACTTATTCATTAAGATACACGAGAGATACTCAATAAGAGCTTGCGGTTGGGTATGCAGATGCACATCATGCCGGAGACTATAATCGCAAGTTTAATTCAGGGTGGTTGTTTTTGTCGCAAGGAGGAGCAATTTCTTGGGAGAGCAAAAAGCAAAGAACAATTGCTTTGTCAACTGCGGAAGCAGAATATATTTCGCTATCAGAGTCTGCGAGGGAAGCAGTATTTCTTCCCTGGTTCATAGCAGAGATGGGGCGTGAATCATATACGCTGTCATCGATCACTATCTTCACTAATAGTCAATCGGCTATGGCAATAGCCAAGAATACCATACACCATCAACGTACCAAGCATGTAGATGTGCGATACACTATGTTAGGGAGATATTTAGAATCGTTATATCGATTAAGATACAAGGAGACAGCGCAGATGGTAGCGGATGTTTTGTCTAAGGCGTTGTTGAGAGGAAAGTATGAGCGGTGTGTGCGAAGTATGGGGTTGTGTGGTAAAGAATGATGAGAGGAGTGTCAGGAGGTATGAGATTAAGGTAGAGTGTTAAAGAGTTTGTATTTAATCTCATAAGTAGTGATTTGATTTATTTAAATTGACGGGTGTCATCCACCATACAATAAATTGCACAATGTGCAATTATACATCGTGTTACTTAATATTCTTATAAAAGTTCCCTCATACTGATAGGCACGCGTTTGACCGCTATCTCACCTGAGGGTAAGCGATGATGTGGTCGAAGATGGAGCACGCTTGCCTAGAAGTAACTTATTCGCTCTTGACTTAAAAACTCCCAGTTTGTAGCTATCAGGAAACACATACTCTGGCAGGGAATTCCACTCCTTGTAGTTGTCGGAATGGGGCAGTATCAACCTGCCTAGCCTTGTGCCCACTATGCTGGGGTTGGCGCCTCTAACCCTACGCAGCCGAGGATTAGTATTTTGAATAAGCATTATTAGAGACTGTTTAAGTAGTTACTTGGGCCATATCACGGCCAGCAAAATGGCTTCAGAACTGCTGTCGTATGTCGTATTAAATATATGAGGCCGAGTGAGAATGGCACCGTGAAGGGAAACGACGATAAACAACAACACATCAACGACGCGGGACAGTTGTTATTGTGCGCTACAGCTACACCGCGTACACGTCGGACACACGTCGCGCGGCGGCACGGACCTCATGCTTGTTATTGATCAGCGGCTCAGCGCTTGACGCGAGAATAACAACGTGGCGGCCGAGGAACCGCGTGTCTGTATCAACACTAACAGACTACCCACCGAGCGAGCGGGACTGGGGTCACTCGTTGCCTCGACTGGTAGCTTCCTCAACATTTAATAATGAGGCCAGAGACCCTACTCGAGGAACGTCTGCAGGAACATGTTGGTCAAGGACACGGATGGACCCGTTACAGATACTACATTTTACATTAAAACCACACTTTGTAAACAAGCATATTACAAACTAGATGATTATATTAAAGATAAGAATGCTTGGAAACATGCTGGTCCTGCTCCATAGGACAATCGAGGGTGTAGTAGAAAAAGTCAAACTTGTTTTATTTACTGGTGTTCTTTCAGGTTTTTAATATGTAATTTAACTCACACACTGATCCATTGTTGTTAATTATTATATTGTAAATATGTGAGTACCATGTCCCTTACTAGCAAACTTGCTGTATATTAGTGTAATGTTGGGTGCATTGTGCTCACATAATATAATCAATTGATCAATGTACCTATGTATACAAAATATTGTAAAACTTATATTTGAAAAGAGTAACAATGGAGTTTCTTGTCCGTTCTTCTCCATAAGAATTTACTTTTTGCGAATAGACAACTAGAGTCACTTATATTTTAATTTTAAACTGTAAATTTGACGTTCAAAAGTGCCTTATTAATGGTCTAGTTGAAATAAATGAATTGACTTTGACTACAACATGCTTAGAGACGTGCACCAGCCAGACCTGGCTCGCCAGCCAGACCCGCCCTGCCAGCCAGACCCGCCCTGCCAGCCAGACCCGCCCTGCCAGCCAGACCCGCCCTGCCAGCCAGACCCGCCCTGCCAGCCAGACCCGCCCTGCCAGCCAGACCCGCCCTGGCAGAAAGACCCGCCCTGCCAGCCAGACCCGCCCTGCCAGCCAGACCCGCCCTGCCAGCCAGACCCGCCCTGCCAGCCAGACCCGCTCTGCCAGCCGCATGCGGCAAATCATGCACGCTGCAATGAGTGTCGTTGCGAGACTCTTCGTATTTACGTACAAACACTCCCGCGAGTGCTCACGGCCCACGACCGACACTAGCTATCATTGTTCACTTTATATCAATTTGACGAGGGCATCAATCAATTGGTCACCGCTCACACGCTCGCACGTTGCACGCTCACACCGAGCTACAAGAGCTACTTGTACGGAAGTGGAACATTTATTACTTAGAGACAGTACATCTTAATCCATCTAATGAGTCCGAGCGCGCTATTTGTCGTCTCGCGTCTACAGATATGGGCTTACACGGTCAGGCACGATCATCTGCACATTTAATGGGATCATTGTGGCAGCAGCAGAGTGTACACACGCCCCACGCGCACGGGAAGGTCGCGGCGTGAAAGGTGTCGCACAATGCGCCATAAAGCCATATAGACGAGTGGGGCGCAGGGTCGGGACACGAGCCAAACACGCGCCAGAGCGCGACAATCAGCGCGGCGCGTGCGGCGAATAAGCGGTGCAACAAGCGAGCAGCGCGACGTGGCGGCGACGCGGCCGCGGCGCGACGCACTCCTTAATTAGTTCAGTGTTGGAACTTTGATCAACATCTCCATCGCCGAATACATCGTCAATGAAACTGACGACAGCTCCGAATGCCACACTGACTTTCGTAGTTTGCCTAGGTATACCTACATGCAGTTGTGTGATTAAATATTGAAACAAGCTACGAATGCGTTTTAAATCTATATGTGCATGTATACATATATTAAAACACAGCACTACTAGCTGGAATGCTATAGGTAACACCGACCGAAGCTCCAATAATGTAACCCAAAGTGTTAAAAAATGAAATTCGTTATTTCGAAAACTATTTATGTGTTCTGTCATAATCAATGCCAATCCGGATGAAAAGGGGAAAATCGGTTTGTAAATATAAAACCGGCCAAGTGCTTGTCGGACCACGCTCAGTGAAGGGTTTCGTAGATACCCGTGTCGTAAACCATGACAAAAAATTGCTAATTTTACTTGAAGATAGCAAAGTTACAAACACACTTAATCTATGGAATTATTACGATTTATTTTTTTATATCCTGTTGTATTTTATAGGTTGGTCGACAATTACTCGTTAACTTTCAAGACGTGATAGTTAGTGAAGTAGTGAAATTTGTTACATATGCTACTACCATGATTTTTTTCACATCTCCAAAAACAACCATTTAACTGGCAGAGGGGGAGACCATGACTCTAACAAAAATTAACACTTTAAAGATTTTAGGTTATTTCGCAAACGGATCCTTGGATGGAAAAATGGATTGGGCACACCCGTAATATGTTTTTAAACGACCTATCCAACGACACCCCACACCATGGGATACACGATAAAAAAATCATCACCACTTTACGGGTAGAGTACCGTCCATCCATACCCCTACACGTAAAGAATTTTATTTTAGCACTTTGTCGACGTGATTAATATCCCCCGAATAACAAAAATCGTTTTTATTAAAATATGACCCTATAATCAACTTGTCAAGTTTTTTCTGCAACGATTATACGATCATTAATTGATTGTCAAATCGATTTTGTAGAAACGAGATAAAGAAAAAAAAAATAATAAAAAATAAAAGATAACAAAGAAATGATAGGAATGATAATAATTCCGAGCATTTTTAATGTTATTTATCTACATACAACCTGTAACAAAATAAACGCAATACCTCTTAAAGGGAAAAAATCAGCTGTTCAGTACATTTTGTTGAGTTACGCTCACATACATGTATGGGAACGTCGATATTGTTTTCGCGATTTCGGGTTTGGTTCCATAGTAAAAGTTGTTCATAATGATGAGTATAATGATCCCTTAAGAGGATTATAATGATCACTTATATAAAACAAGGAACAGACTGGCCGACCGATTCACTGCCTGACTGATCAGTCAGCGCACAGCCGACACCGCTGAATCTTGGAGCATGAAATTTTGCACAAATATTCCTTTAATGACGTAAGTGTGCACTAAGAAGGGATTTTTGGAAATTCATCCCCTACGGGGTTAAAGTGAGGGTTGAAAGTTTGTATGATAAATTCTATTCCTTAATCCGATATACATCAAATTTGGCACCAATACTGACCTAAGTAAATTATAAAGGTTATCATTATTCGTATTTCAGAACTACCCCCAAAAGACGATTTAGGGGATGTTAAAGTTTGTATGGAAGAATCTTATTCCTTGGTCTTATAAACTTGAAACTTGGTACGAAGTACGAATTATGACATAATTTAATGATAAATAATGACATAATTAGTTTTTTGAAACAACTACCCAATGGTGGTTTAGGGGGTGTTAATTTTAGAATCTTACCACCTGGTTCAATCAAGTTGAAAATCGGCATCAAATACAACAGACAAGTACCAAAGTCAAGCCAAGATTAAAGATAGGGGGCAAGCGACGACTTGAAATTTTCTCTCTAATCTAATCTAAAAATCTAAATCTTTTAAATCAAGAATAATGCAATTCTCTGATTCATTCATTCGAATGTTCTCAAGAGTTGCTTGCATACCACATTTGAAAGTTTTACTGTCGTGGGAAACAAAATAAATAAAGTTATTAGCTCATGAGGACCGACTCTGATTTCAACCGTTTTAAAAAATGTCGTTTTACGATTTTTATCCTTCAATTGTAGCCTAAGACCTATCTTCACGCCAAATTTGAAGTTTCTAGCATGACTGGAAGTGCCCCATAATTTTGATGAGTCAGTAGGCAAATCTTCACTTTTGCTCCCCTGTACGGTTTAACCTAATGTTTTGAAACTTTTCAGTAATCTTCAACTAAGTGATAGTAGTAAATAGTCCACGATTAGTTTCATCCAGTTGTGATTATTAAGTACAAGCAAAATTATGAGGGGGGTAAAAACAGCTCGAGATGTTTTATCAAATATACTCACTGCGTGCGTTAGGCCTAACTTGGCCTGGCGCACTGCCGTGTGCCTAGATGTATAGGTATGTCGGAGTTGGTTACCAATTACAATTGTGGATAGTTGACAAACTATGCAAACAAAATTGTTTTGTTTTTCTTATTGTTACTTTAAGTGATTGTTACTATAAAATATTGTCTAATAAATCAAAACATGATTTATTGAGTACTCTGTGTACATGCGAACTGATTCTTGGCAACTAATTTCAATAATAGTAACCGTTGGACTTCTTCAATAAAAATGATTGCAAGTTATTTTGGTTTTAAAACGATTTACTTTGTTATACTAACGATAATTATTCTTGTACAATTTGATTAATTTACAATGACAACAAGTGAAGTACTTCCGTACGCCAGCGGACAGAGTTGTCGTGGAGTGGGATATCTAAACTAATCTAAACTAATATTATAAAGAGGAAAGATTTGTTTGTTTGTTACGATTTGGGTCAAAAATTGTTTTTTTTTTTAATCGTTTCAGTAGGAAAATTCAATGTTAGAAAGCTCCATCTTCACCGAGTAACATAGGCTATATTTAATTCCAGACATAATTAGGGATCCCTACTAAAACTTGAATTATGTAACCCAAGGTGTCATAAAATGTCTTTCATCGCATGTGCTGCGAAAACTATTGATGAGACATAAAAATAATGTAGTACTTAATTAAAGTACTTATTATAACCTAGAAAAAACTGCGAACAGGGGAGAATCTTAATGATTGGTCCGATGAAGTTGAAACACGGCATTCATGATTTGGATAAAAAATAAGAATAACAAATATTTGGATTTTTCGAAAATATATCCTTAAAGGGGCGAAAAGGGGTGATGAAGGCCATTATTGCTTACTTCATTTTGAGTGGAATTTGAATGAACAAACTAAAAGTGGGATATTTGAAACAGATTTAACAATTTTTACATACTTAATCAACCCCTGACGGGGTGAACGGTATGCGTAGTAGGCTGATCCTGAGACCGCTGAATGGATATCGTCTTCTACGTCGACTTCTACCATGTGTCCCAGCAACATTTCGATTTTTTTTTCACAAAACCACCCTTTTGAACTGATCAATGGAGTTCTGAGTTTTTGACTACTGACGTTCGTATGGAAAAGTAAGACATCCAAGCGAACGAAGTCGCTAACTCGCAGGTGAAGTGCTATTAATAATATAATTATCACCGCATTTTATTTATTGGGGCACCACCGGCCCGGCCCTGGAGCGCTCGGCCCGGAGCGCGCCGGTACGAGTATGTAACGATACAATCCGTGCGCCCTGAACCGCCCGCGACGGTCTGTTTCTATACTGATTCTGTACGTGTAAGTTGTCATGGGGGACGTTCGTGTCTCGTAACTAGAAGGTCTTCATTCTGTCGTAAACTTTGATAGCTGAGCGGGAGTGGGTGTGCTTAGTTTTCACGAGCTCTCACCCGTCCTCGTCCAACTGTTGCCGGACTTATTGCGGATATATGCTCGCCGATAAGGCGAGTGTTTAACTCAATATTCTACGCGTGTGGGGTCCCCGGAGCTCAGAACCGTTCGATCTGCGTGCTCGTCCGCTGGCCGAGGCGGCCTCTCCCTCGTTCTTTATGGGCACATTTGGACGCGGACGGCGTGTTTACGACGCCACACGTGATATCGACTGATAACATTTTACGAAATACTTTTTTACCTTTTATCTTGTCAGAATTAACATCATTTTATGGAATATAGCGATTTAGCAAGTAAATGATACGCAATCATACTACAAGCAGTCCCAACCGTCGCGTCGTTATCATGAGTGAGTCGAGCCCCGATAGCCGCTCCGCCGACTGTCGCGATATATTTGGCAAACGATCGCGAATACAAATAACGCTGGTTGAGGGCCAAGCGGCCGTAAAATATAACAAGCGGCCCAACGTGCCGCGGGCCGGCGGGCGCGGGCAGGCACGGGCGCTAGTGCGAGCGCGCGCGTATCATGAATGAGCCCACACTACGCGCTCACCGTGTCACTACTACGAGCTTGTACTTACTTACCTACTGAGGAAAACGTTATCATTCATCAAATACCTACAATCGATTGTATGCAGGGAGGTGTGGTTACTATAACTTCGATGATCAACGTTACAGTAACCGTCATAGTAACTGTGCTTCATCACACTGATGGTGCAGTGTGATGGTACAGGAGAGTGTCACATGTCGCAAGAACGCTAGTGCCAGTGGCTATTTAATGTCAGATTTGTCCTAACGCTTCGAATAACTTCCGCGGGCGTGATCACAATAAATTGTGTGCCAATGCGGATGTAGATCGCCTCGCGAACACCTGAATCGCTCTATGGACTTGCTATTCCGCCTCAGGACATCGCCAAAAAACTTTCTTATTCTAGACTGTTTTCTTTTCTTATAGACGTTCGACGTGGCGTTGTTTGAACATACATACTTCGAAGTTCTGTCCAAAAAATTCCCAAGCACACTTCTTGAGTTTACCATATTTAAAACATCTACTTTTTTCTTTGCCAGTTCTCGTCATGTCCTCGTCACAGCTGCGTACCGAAATATGGGCAGTGCAAGGCAGGGATCGGACGAGCCCGGCTGGCTGACCGGACAGCGCGCACTCGCACCACGCTACATCAGGGCGCCAGGCTCGGGCCGCGGCCGCGTTGTCACACACAGCCCAGTTGCAGCCCAACGGACCGCGCCTAATGCCATGCTAATGTATTCTCGGACGAGATCCATTTCACTCGCATGTTACGAATAAAATTACTGAAAGGGTCTATAGAATCCTCCAACACTTCATAAAGGTGACATTAAAGAGGTGTGTCTCAGGGCACGCTCCGGGTACGCACCGCGAACTTTCTGCGTGCGATGTGTTGCCACTGGTCTCCAGGAGCGAGAGCGTCGCGGCGATACTCACCATTCCACTAATACAATAAGAACTATGAATCGATTCATTCCCGGACTGCTTATCAGGTGTCCAATTGGGGGCGGACGGCTCCGACTTGCTTATACCAAATAACTGGTGACTTAGCGTTGAGTCAGTATCTGGTATAGTCAAGCAAGTGGGAACCCGGAGCCGCGTCTGTTATCGGTAATTATTAAAAAAAAAACGATAGGTATATTGTTAGCTCATATCAGCTTACGGCAACAACATAATTATGGAATATCTCGCAATAACCGTGGATCACGCATCATCTGCACGCGGCCCGGGCGGAGCGGGCGGCCCGGGCGGAGCGGGCGGAGCGGGCGGAGCGGCGCTGCACTTCGACGGCTATTGTTTCGCTAGCACAATTGAAATGTTTTCACAGTCGCTGCTCCACTGCACCGTTAATTGGAGTAATCATTTAGACGAATGGCTGTTTGTGTTCCATATCGTAAAGGGGTTCATGGCTAAGTACTAACAACTGCAAGGATCAACCTAAGTTTCGACGCTTGCCGAGGTCGGTATGTGGATGGGTGGCTATCCATTTCAAATCGAATTAGAAACCCCTCCATGCACCGGAAAGCATGTTGGTTCCGGTGCCTGTCATAATTAGATCTTTAATAGTCTGAACAAGTCAGAAACCCAAGAGTCTGACATCAGTTTAATCAAGTAAGTCAGACCGGCTGCGGCAGGTCAAATAGGGAGTCGCTGTTTGTAAGGGTTGACTGGCCCCAGCTGGGTATTTAGGGAAAGCTTAGCACGTGATGACGTCCATTGTTTTGTTTACAAGTACCTAGTGTTCCACTTTTTAAGAATTATATAATTTAATCTGAAATCTCCTTTAGCAGAGGTTTACTTGTGTTAGGAGGATTCCGCTCTTCATTTGCTCTTGAACAAAACTGTTACAAGTAGCATTGTAAGTTTCAGTGATCGTCGGTTATTAGAATATAAGAACGTGGCATACCTAGGTAATAAAGTAATCATTGAAATAAATGATTTTGCTTTGATTTAGTTTATTATTATTTCTAAATTTTTACCGATGTTAAATACACAGATCACATCATAACAGTTTATTATTAAATGATGTACCTACATACACTTTCTTTCTTTCTGTGATTCACGCCGCCATACCTACTAAAAGCTGTGAAAGCTCATACATCGACCAAACGAAACGTTCGATCGCTGAAATAGTACCTACAAAACGGTTAAAACAAATTTTCAGCTAAAATACAAACTTTTTTAATTCAACGTAAGGATTTGTAAAGTACTAATAAACTGCTTATAAGAAATATTACTGTCTGAACTGAAAGCCTCCAAACAAAATAGGGTCCTGCTGGCTTGATTAGTTTTCAAGGTGCTTCCTCATTAAATGATAATTATTTTATATTTAAACTAAGGTATTTTTAAGGTACTAATATAAGATTTGTCTATAGACCTTCGAACAGCGGGGGGTCGTGCTGGAAAATAATTTAAGATTTCGCTGTAACAAAGGTACTATTTTTTTACCTATACAATTCGGAAAGTACTAAATACTACGTACCTTTCAATCGTTAACTTTCAATCGGATTAAACGTAGCGTCCTGCTGGGTATACAGACATCTTTGAGCTTGAGTTGAGCTTTGGTTGAGCTTGAGTTGAGCTTGGGTTGAGCTTGGGTTGAGCTTGGGTTGAGCTTGGGTTGAGCTTGGGTTGAGCGTATTTACGTTAGTCCTAAGCTGTTTTCCTGAGATTGCTTTAATTATTCACAATATATACGAGTGAAAACTTGTAAATGGTCATTTTTTACATATTGTTACTTTCTAATGTAATGTATTAGCTGTACGTTTTCCTAAAAGCAATAAAATAAATAAATAAATAATTGTACTCGTAGGTAAACCATAATGTTTTGAAAAGATGATATAACGACTGTGGTGCAGATATGTCTAGCCCAAACACTATCGTTGAGACATCTACGTGATCAGGGTTGGGCAGTATTTGAATTACTTGTAATTCAAATACGTAATTGAAATACAAATACGTATTTGGTATTTGTATTTCAATTACTTCTTGAAAATTTAATTTGTAATTGGTATTTGAAATACATGACGCTGAGGTATTTTGTAGTTAGTATTTCAAGTACTTCAAAATACATTTTGAACATAAATACATTTAGCAATCTTATTAATGGGTGCGTTCTGCAGAAAACAGCGCTCGATAACTTTCGTAAGCAAAAAGGCTAGCCTAACCTAACACCTGACAGTATTTTGTAATTGGTATTTGGCATTTTAAATCAAAATAGTTAAAATTCTGTATTTCATATTTTTAAGACATCCGTAATAGTATTTTGTAATTTGTATTTTAATTAGAGCAAAGCATGTATTTTGCCCAGCTCTGAGCATGAAGACGACTCTCCATGTCGTTGCTATTCCGCGACACCGAGAGACTGCCGGCGCGGCGCAGCTGTTCGATTGAAAATAAACGCAACGACCTTACCTATTGGTCAAAATGACCGAGCGAGTACTCCTGGAAAAAAATCGTGACAACGCCGGCCAACTAGACAATAATCAAGTCATTTGACTTTCAGAAACGTGCTCTCGGTGGTCGTTGTAAAGGGCTGCATCGTCAGCACTGGAGCACATTAGCATGTGGCCGCGAGCCGCGCCAGACTGCCCGGCGACGCACGCACCATTACATGAATAAACTATAAAAGTTGCCGTTATTTCTGTCGGCAGCAGCAGACCGCAGATGAGCCGCGCGCTCGTGTGTCAGCGGAGTACACAGCGCGTCACTTCGGCGCTCCGGCTTGATCGATGGTGTTTGCACGCGACCTCTGATCAAACTGTTCTGTATTATCACTAATAGATTGTCGTGTTTGGCTGCTTTTAAGAACATAGTTCATATAAAACGTGATACACCAATGTACACAACCAAATACTCGTAACTAATGGAACTATTTACTAAGATAGGTGTAGAACCGCTTATCTAGTGAGAAAAGCTCGCGGTTGTATGGCATTCGAATCACTATCACCTCTGGAGCTCCATTTGTAACGACTGTGTGAAACATCCTTAGCTTACAGACCTCAGGGGCGCGCCTTGTGAAACATCCTTAGCTTACAGACCTCAGGGGCGCGCCTTGTGAAACATCCTTAGCTTACAGACCTCAGGGGCGCGCCTTGTGAAACATCCTTAGCTTACAGACCCCAGGGGCGCGCCTTGTGAAACATCCTTAGCTTACAGACCTCAGGGGCTCGCCTTGTGAAACATCCTTAGCTTACAGACCTCAGGGGCGCGCCTTGTGAAACATCCTTAGCTTACAGACCCCAGGGGCGCGCCTTGTGAAACATCCTTAGCTTACAGACCTCAGGGGCGCGCCTTGTGAAACATCCTTAGCTTACAGACCTCAGGGGCGCGCCTTGTGAAACATCCTTAGCTTACAGACCTCAGGGGCGCGCCTTGTGAAACATCCTTAGCTTACAGACCCCAGGGGCGCGCCTTGTGAAACATCCTTAGCTTACAGACCTCAGGGGCGCGCCTTGTGAAACATTCTTAGCTTACAGACCTCAGGGGCGCGCCTTGTGAAACATCCTTAGCTTACAGACCTCAGGGGCGCGCCTTGTGAAACATCCTTAGCTTACAGACCTCAGGGGCGCGCCTTGTGAAACATCCTTAGCTTACAGACCTCAGGGGCGCGCCTTGTGAAACATCCTTAGGTACTTTAAATCAAAATAGAAATGGGTTTTTACTGAACACAATATTTTCTAGAACGCGCGATGTATCACGTTCACGGGCGTATCAGTTACAGTTGCTGACAGTATCGTGATATTCATAAATTGTGGCACAATTTAAAGCCACAAATATTGTGGGAGCGAGTACTTAGCGTGAGCGATGAGCTCCATCAATAACGATCCGGTTCGGCACCGCGCCGCAGCCGTCACTGCAGTAGTTTGCAGGCTGCCGGGCTGCCGCCGAGCTGCCGACGAGCTGCGCGAGCCAGTGCGGAGGCAGCAAACCATTAACATGGCGAGGAGCGCAATCTGCATCTATCAGTCGTGGAACAATCAATGTAAGGAGGTGTACTAATCGTTTGAAAATTTAAAACACAAGTGGCCCTGTTGCCCCTGCTAGTCGTTCTTACAAGATTTTTGTCCATCGTAAGGTTGCCCCCCTGGCGTAGATAGGTATTGCGATAAGAACGCTCATTGTGCGTTTTATTATTTCGTCCTCAATTTTCTAAACTTGGTGGACAATAAAACGTTATCTTTCTTTACGTAAATGTGTAGGTACCTTCACTATCATTGGTATCATCAACTCCTGCTAAAGAATGCCTCACACTCTGTTCATTCTGGAGAACACTAACTTCCACGACATGCTAACGCAACCGAAGCATGGTATCATTGCAATACTTTCCACGAGTGATGTGCACGTGTGCTGGCTGCCATTCGGGTTCGTTTCACTTCATTGTGGTGGACAAGGGTTTAATAAGCTAAGTTGTGTTCATCCTACTTCCTACTACTATTATAAAGGCGAAAGTTTGTAAGTATGGATGTATGTATGGATGTTTGTTACTCTTTCACGTAAAAACTACTGAATGGATTTTGATGAAATTTGGCACAGAGGTAGATTATAGTCTGGAATAACACATAGGATACTTTTTATCCCGGGAATATGTTCCCTTAGGATAGTTTTCGACAATCACGCGGGCGGAGCCGCGGGCGGCAACTAGTAGGTAAATAAACGCATCTTAGCCGCTCCGCTAAAAGAAGAGAGAAAGAAGTGAGGAGTGACGTATTCGTTTCGTGGCTGAGCTTCATCGTCGACGAAGCACATGTCATTGATCAGATGTTTGTCGCTAAGCGCCAGGCCACATGCAGACTCGCTGTGACGCTGTGCGCCGCAAATGATTTGATTGCTGCTCGACAACACAGACTCGCGTGTATCTTTATCTTATGTTCATAAGGAACTGCACGCTAGCTGGTGGACACCGCGTAAGCACTCGCACATCATATAAATGTAATCTCTACCGAACTAATTAGCTTATTTTACTCAGTTCAATTTAAAATAAGCAAGTCTCATAATAATTAATATTATAATCTAATCAATTTTTTTACGGTAAGTACTGTGACACTTTATTACTCCTTCTTATTGCTGCTGATGACACGGTACGTACTCGTAGATATAACACTTTTAGGTTCTGGCTCACTTCGTACGAGCTCTTAGCTCTCGGAATAGAACACACGATAAAATGAATATTGTACCTGCTCGGATTTGAAGGTTTGAACCCAATAAAAAGGTTTGAAAGCACAAAATCTATTGTAGTAAGCCAGGGCCATCACAACTGGGACGCTTCTGCTCTCGAAAATAAGAATACTTCGCGGTAATAATGTGGCACCATCGATACCTACTTCCATTGAAAAGGACGGTGTATTTTCGTAAGGTGCTTAAACCGCTGAACATTGGAACTTGAATTTTGGACTGTAGTTGCAGTCGAAGACAAAGATAAAAGAGGGCTTTGCAAAAATCGACCGTTATGATGTGGAAAAGACAGGAAAATTTGTTTAAGATTTTCCATATCTTAAACTTAAGCAGTGTTTGAAAACTTGAAACTTGGCACAAAGCTAAGTAAGTATATACGTTTGACCTTAGTGTAGATGATGTAGGTGGTGTTAAAGTCTATATTTAATTGAATCTTAATTCGTATACGATGAATTTGAAACTCGTCATAAACATATTGATAAAACAAAAACTTTTTTACAAGACATACAACTACAAAGTATAAAATAACTTTAATTCCGGAAGTCAGTTTTTTTGGTTGCTTCGCATTTTAAAACCGGCTTTTTATTTTTCACTTTTTAGTGGTACCCCACACCTAACAACACCACTGGAAAGTCACAGGAAAGCAGAACACGCAATTTCGTTAACTTAGATGATATATTCCCTATTTCTCCAGCTATTTTGATTTAAAAACCAAACTAATGAACCGATTTTGATGAAACTATGGTACCAATCCAAACGTCCTCCGTCACATGAAAATAATTTTGCAAATCGGTTCATAAATGATGTAGTTACGAGCAATTCGGTTGTATTTTAGGAGGAGATCCCTCCTCCTCCTTTTTTTGAGATTCTCCTATCATACCGTGTGTTTGGATGTTCTAATAGCTAAGAGGTGATGAAGCTTTTAGGGGGGTTTTACTGCATTCAATAAACTCGAAAGTTAGAATAAACAATCTAGAAGCTAAATGACAATCAACCGCCATCAGGGTAAAGGGAAAAACGGTTTTTATGGAATAAAAATATTGTTTTGGTTCAGGAAATTCAGTTGCAAATACCTGTGTCGGTGAGTAAATAATAATGTTCACCTTATCTACTAACGGCCGGTCTCAATAACGTATCTACCTTTGGGCAACTGTCAACTTAGCTATCAACACGAGCTGAAACGTCATGTTTGCCTTTCAAAGTTTAACCAACAGTAGTTTCAGCTACTGTAGAGTGTTGGTAGCTAATTTGGCAGTTGGTTAAAGGTTATTGAAACTGGCCGTATGTCTTTAACTAACTTTAACGCTTAGTAAAATTATTGAAAACTTGGAAATAACCCGGTTTTTGTAAACTCACCCGCTATCGGTGGGGGACTAGGAACAGCCTTTTTGTATGAATAATTACAATTCTTCCGTTATGAAACTATTTTCAAAGATTTAGTTTAAACCTTTATGACAAATTTACATAAACTACTCTTTAATAGGGTGGTATCTTTGAATCGTCGATCCCACAATCCCTTAAGACTAGGGTCTTTAACCAGTGCGTCCTACCCGTAATGACTTACGGAGCCGAAACGTGGACACTCACCATAGGCCTGGTCCTCAAAGAGTAAGGTCTAGGTTGCTCAGCGTGCAATGGAAAGAGCAATGCTCGGGATTTCACTGGTGGATAGAATTCGCAACGAAGTTATTCGCCAGTGAACTAAAGTAATGCATGAATCTGCATGCTGAAGTGGAAGTGGGCTGGCCATGTCTGTAGATAGACAGGCAGGCGATGGAACAGTGGAGTCTGCTTATGGGCAAACGTAGTGTGGGACGCCCTGCGGCTCGATGGATCGATGATATGAAGAAGGTGGCTGGCAGCGGATGGATGCGGACCGCTTAGGCCTAAAACCAAAAGGGATGATTGGCGTATTTTGGGGGAGACTTACGTTCAGCAGTGGACGGCAATTGGCTGATATGATGACTCTTTAATAGGAAGTTTGAAGTTCTATCTAATATAAGGGCAAAGTACGAACTAAATCAGCGCGGACGTGGTGCAAGATCCAAGATTCCAACACAGCAGTTGTTGGAAACAGATTCATTCAGGTTTGCCACAATAAATATTGACATTACTAATGAGGGGAAGCCGGAATTTGCGAGTAGTGTCGTTGTGATAGATTTAGCTGTGATGCAGACATAGCGGCTGATGACGACACACGGTGACGACGACACGCACGCGTGTACGTGTACGGGGACGACGGTCATCTGTTGGCGATCATGTTTAGTCGGGATTTTATTACTTATTCGTAGATAATTAGTTTATTTCGGGTTTTATGTTAGCATGGCTACGTCGTCGCGAAACATCGGGCCGACCTCCGTGTCCGCGGAATGTCAAGGTGGGCACCCAACACCACCTTCTTGTCCGACGGGTTCTCGACTTCCAAGACAGCTGGTGTTTGTGCTGGTTAGTGCGCCGGGGCGGCACAACGTGCAGGAACTGCCACTGATAAGGAACACTATCAGGACAAATATTATGCTATGTGCATATTTAAATCGCCTTGACCATCACATAAACATGTACCTATAAGATACGAATACGTATGTCACCGGAGTGTTGCAAACTCCGAAGTTTTAATACACCTTCATCACATCTTGCGACCTGCGAAGATTCTTGATATAATATGAAGATACCTATCAAGAGTTAATATCTCGCGTATATCGTGCAAATTAATACGATAAATCCCATCCAAATTAGCATATAATAGTTCACAAAATATTCGTCTAATCAAAAAGAAAGAATTTACAATCCATATTGACTAGTACGATCTATTTACATATTATGGAAAGACTGATAATACATAATTCTGATACTACAAATGTGCAGGCACACGGCTCCTCGTCAATACCACCTACCTATCATGGTGTGTTTATTCTAGTGTGCAGAAAAATGTATTATTTTAAGTCAAAATAAAATCACTTCGTTTTTTTGCTTGGATATGTTTAGTTTGACGTACTGAACGATGTGTTAAATTTGTCCACCTATTTAATGGGACGTTATAAAGTGATCATGGGCTGGACAGCTTCAGTTCAATGTGAGTTTACGGATAATAGAGATATCTTCGATACAAATGCTACCCACTTGAAGAGGAATTAATTAATGATGGAAACAATGAAATGATACTTCACGTGGTTTCAGCAAGGTTAAATCAATATGGGTTGTAAAGAAGCACCCGCGCTGAGCGCTGACCAAGTGAGCAGGCGGCGCGGGCGGCCAGGCGACGTGGTGGCCACTGTCGCCACTTTCGCCACTCCATCACACTAATAGCTCATTTGATTTTGTTCTTTGATGTGCTTCTGGCAATGTTGAAACGAGTTCAGTAAATCGTATAATTGATGAGCCCTGCTGGAATCGTTTCTCATGCTTTGGAAATGTCGTACTCGGGTAAAAAGTTGCAAATAAAAAGATTTTTCCACTATTGTTTTTTTCATTGATATCATTAAAATAATACCTAAGTAGGTTTCTGTATTCCAGTAAGAAGATTGCTTTGACTATCATAAATTAATGTTTTACATACAAAAATAAAGGTCTATAAAATACACATTATCACCGTGACATGTTTACAAGAAACATTTCACTACGCGATACTTGACATGCGGCCAAGAATGAAAGTTTCAGGGTTCAGCGAACAAACTATAAGCTGACGAGCGTTACTCGAGGATAATATCGTCGTTTATATTAATGAAGCTGGTGTTACTAGTAGGCGCGCGACAACTGCCTCGTCTTCAGCCCAACGAACTGTGCCAAAAGTTCGTGAACTTGGTCGGCAACTTTCAATGAATTCAATTGCTCTCTCGACTTGAAAACAAGGGGATGCCGATCCAAGAATAAACGTCATGTAAGTGTCAGATGAGTGCCTACCTGTGCGCTGTGCTGCCCGGAGGAACAGGCGCCGCTGCTGGCTGCTGGCTGCTGGCTGCTGCCGGTCGCTGAAGTTCGCTGAAAGTTTTCCCGCGCGCTAGTTTCAAACTTTTCCTAGTCACTGAACTGATCGCAAGTATAGCACTGCACTGTGGAGGTCACTTCACAAGGGGTCGGTGGTGACGCGACGTCGATGTCGGCGGGGACTCGGAGCGCCGACGTCGTGGTGCGGAGCGCGCGGCGGCGAGCGAGCGGACAGGTGGCGGCGCGGCGGCGGTCGAGCGCACAGTGAGCGCCGCGCGCCCCGCCCCGCCGCGCCGCGCACCCCTCCCGCCAGCACCAGCACGCCGTCCTCGGGAAGCACCCGGAGGCACCGCAGCGATGCGGAGCCTGCAATAACAATGCTGCTCTATCGGATAAAAGCAGCAATCATAGCTCTAATGTCAACCTTCCATTTCTTTTCAAACTATTTTCCAATTTCAGTAAGTTCCCCTCAGATGACCCTCGGACCCCAGAGCTTAAAGGGATGGAGGAGTTCTAGAATGTACCTAAGTTGCGTAAAATCATAGTGCGTATCAATCTCGACTGGATGAAGTAGTATTACAGTAGTTAGTATGAAGCGTGTTGATGTCGTTGAGAGCTAAGTAAGAGTTCTCCTACGGGCTTCTTAATTTAGCCTAACTGCGGGAGGCGGGGCCGACATACAACTACCAACTAACAACGTTTATATCAATATTAAGGCTAGCACCGACCTCAAAATAATAGTTGTCAAATATACTTTACATTTTTAAAAGATAAAGCTTTTTTTTAAATTCTACCCTATTTTTAAAATATTATTCCTTCGACCAATTTACTTGAAACTTGTTGCGAATACTGACCTAAGTGAATAATAAGTAATGTCATAATTATTTTTTCGAACTACTTCCAATGGCTTTGTGTAATGTGAATGAGGGTATTAAAGTTTGTATGGAAGAATCTTAATTGACTTGGCCCAAAAATGTTGAAACTCGACATTAACAATCTTGATAAAATTAGAAATACGTGTTTCTGCATTTTTCTAAAATGTACCCCTGAATGGGTATTAAGGGCTGAAACAATTTTTTTCATAATCAACCCCCAGCGGGATAAAGGGCGCAACAGTTGCGCTAATTATGTGGTCTCAGCAGCAAAGGGCCGGGGTAGTTCATGAAAATCTCAAGTTTTATTTTCCAAAACTACCCTTCCTAATGACTGATACACACATAACTCTCTATCTCAAAAACTACTGAACCGATTTTGATGAAACTTGCACTGTTGCCAAAATCAAAGTCAAAACGTTTATTTCAATTAAGCCATTAAACGGCACTTTTGAACGTCATCGTTTACAGTTAATTAAAAATAATAATATTACATTAATAAAGATTTTCCTCTGGAATGCGCTCCCTCTGAGCATCAGGACGGCAACAAGTCGGTTGTCCTTTAAGGTGAAGGCACGTGAGCACATTCACAAGAAGTTGGTAGAATCATCACAGCGTTAATTCGTTGGATTCGTTTTTTCTTAATAACTTTATTTATGTGTATGTATTTATAAATGTATTTTAATTTTTTTTCTTCTCTCTATTTTTAGTTTTTCTTTAAGTTGCACCTGCCATGTTGTCTCTGCACCACCCTAAGGTCGACTGGTAGAAAATGCCTAAGGCATTAAGTCCGCCTTTGTACAGTGTTTTTACTAGTGCATAAAGTTTTTAATAAATAAAGTGACTCTACTGTCCATTCGGAAAGGTAGATTCTTATGGAGAAGAACGGACAAGAAACTCCATAGTTACTCTTTTCAAATAATGATTTTACAAAATTGGATATACCAAATTTAATTTATAATATTATCACATAATATTATTTATTAATATATAATATTATGTGAGGACGATGCACCCAGAGTATGCTACTTATAAGAACAAAGTATCACTGGCAGAGGTAAACTTATTCATTTCCTAAAGAAATTTAGGTAAGTAAATGGTACTCACATATTTACAAACATTGGAACCATAATTAAACAGTGTCATGACATGACATGTCAACAGAAAAATAAAAACACAAAAAAGAAACAGTATATCTATAAAGTTAATTCATTTATTTATTTATTTATTTAACTGCCTTAAAACTACCATTACAAGTCTTAACCTAATGCGATGTCTAAGTCACACACCCAAACTTAAAATTAAACCACAAAATACTAATACAATACCTATTAAGTTAGTTTTTTGTAACAAAGTGTAAACAATACTATTTTTGCGAATTCACCCCAGGGACATGTGAATATATCAATTTCGACCTGAATATAATTGATGGTGCGAATTGCTCGAGTCAGAGGAGTTTTGGCCAGCAAGTTGGTCCTGGCTGATGGTACGACCAGCAGTGGCGGGAGCCGTCGCCTCCACACATAACGGTCGGGTACGGACAAGTACAACCGTTGCAGCACAGCTGGGTTGTGCTCTATGCCTCGGAGCAGTTTCACTATGTACGACACTAGTGCAAATTCCCGTCGCACCCCGAGTTGATTGTACCCCACCATACCCAGTACGAATAGAGTGGGGTACATTAAAGGGTAAAATGGGTATACCCCATAAAGTTTTTTATACAGATAGCGCGTGAATTTGTTCTGGATCCAACATCACTGAGTACTTAGCCTCATGTGGAGCCCATATGACAGCACTATGTTCCAGATGACTCCTGACTAATGCGTCATACAGGACTCTGATGGCTGTGATACTGGTAAAGTCTCGCGTCTGCCTCAGAACAAACCCCAAGTTTCTAAATGCCTTTTTGCAGATCTTAAACTTGCCTTTTCATAAATCAACCAGTTTGATTTTGTCTACACCCTTGATTGTCCTATGGAGCAGGACCAGCATGTTTCGAAGCATTCTTATCCTGAATATAATCTTCTAATTTGTAATATGCTTGTTTACAAAGTGTACTTTTAACAAAGTTTTAAATTTTCCTTCATTTAGTTCTAATATGTCAGAAGGTATTTTATTGTTACATTTAACACAGTACCCCATGAAAGAAGTGTGGGCTTTAGCTTATCTAAAAAATAGTTGATCTAATTTGTCTTTATTTCTAGGATTAAAATTATGTCTATCACTAATTTTACTAAAAAGATGTCGATTTTTCCGAACATAAATAATATTTTCATAAATGAATTGGCAAGGGACTGTCATAATATTAATCTTTTTAAAAAGTTCACTAAGAGAATCACGGCGACGCAGATTATAAAGGGCTCTGACAGCTCTCTTTTGTAAAATAAATATGGATTCAATGTCAGCAGCCCGACCCCACAGCAAAATACCGTACGACATAATGCTGTGAAAGTAGCTAAAGTAGACCAAACGTGCGGTTTCTACGTCTGTTAACTGTCTTATCTTTCTAACAGCATACGCGGCTGAGCTTAGACGACCCGCAAGGGATGTTATATGAGGCCCGCATTGTAATTTCTCGTCCAATGTGATACAGTGTGTGATCCCTAAGTTAGACTACACCTAGTCCAAATAATCTTGAGAAAGATTTTTTGCAATCCGACGTATAGTTTTTGAGATATCGTAGACAAACATACATACACACATATCTACATATGTATATACATACATTCACTACTAATTTGGCACACACTACAAATTTGGCACACATGTTTAGAAGCTGGTATAGACCAACATTACGAAAATTGTACAATTCTGACAATATTACAAACATACGGGCCGAATAAATAACCTCCTTTTTTGAAGTCGGTTAAAAAAGTAGGTAAACGCAATGCTAAACGTGAAATGCTGACACACAATATGTGATCAAATGAATCTCGTTAGGGGCATTCGGAAGCACTCGCGCTCGTGCACACGTGCGCAGGCACTCATGATCAATGATGAGTGTTTGTTAGATAGCCGGCACGCACACCATCACACGCAGCACTGTCCGTCTGTCCGTCACCTGCCGACGCGGTGACGTGTTAAGAGCACGCCATGTTGAATACGGGTGTATTACAACTAGACACGAACGGCGACGTTGGTCTCGCGGACGCAAGCGCGACTGCCGAGCGCGGAGTCCGGGGTTCGATTAGGTCGGGCAAAAAGTGTTATTGGATTTTTCCAATAGGAATTTCCCAGTGACAGCCCGGAGTTTGAAAGTTTGTGGTGTGGCACCCCCGCCCCCGCCTCAGAAAGCTCGCTAAGCCGTTGGTCCTGCGCCAGATCTCTCTCCAGTCGTATTGGGTTGCCGTTCCATTGGAATATGAGATTGATGGAAGAGGGAGTGCACCTGTGTTTGCTCACACACGCCTGCACTATAATATGTCCCGCGCCGGGGGTTTCTCGGGGCTGGCTGAGTCGTCCTGACGCAGGGGTACACGTACCCACGCGGCGAGACGATTTCGGACCGCCAGGCACTTCTTCTCATGCAACCGAGCGGGTGGGCGGGTTGCGGATAGCCCAGCTCCGGCTGGGGGACCGCCACCTGACTACTGGGAGTCGATCTCCCAGCTGGAGTGTCTCAAACGAGACCCCGGACAGGAGAAGTTTCCCGAAAGCCAAATCCCAGGCCAAGGGTTAACCTAGTACCCCATTATCCCTTGACTTACCTACTCCAAATTCGCACTCCTTCCTTTCTTCCTCTACTCCCATCGGTCCGGAGGAAGGGCAACCTCGCAAACCAAAAAAGCCCAACAACCACAACACTAACCATGAAGCAGACAGTGAAAGTAACTACCCAGGTGGGTCCCGGCCAAGCCGGGGAATCCCATGCCGACTCGTCGGTCAGCCCCCATCGTATTCTGGGTGGGTGCAAACTTCTGCCGTTAGAGGACGCGCCTTCAGCGCGTCAGGCTGCTACTACAGCGCCAAATATATGCACAGACTCGGCTGCGGTACACGCGCCAAACACACCGAAACCGGCTGCGGTACTCGCGCCAACAAACACAGACTCGGCTGCTACTCAAGCGCCACTAACTACCCTGACCAAGCTTTCCACGAGCGCCTGGCAACAGAGCATCGTCCGGAACAGCTTCAGAAAAAACCCTGACAATGACCAGAAAGTGACGGGTAAGGCTGCCGGTTCAGGTGGTTCCATCCCGACCCCAGCGGGCGAAGTACGCATGCATCAGCGCGAAAAAACCTTAGCTGGGGAGAGGAAATACGGCGACCAGATGGTCGCCCCAGAGAAAGTACGCGACCAGCCGCGAGTCCGCGAGGGTTTAACCCAGCGCGAAAAACGGCCGGACGCGGAAACGCGCGACCGGGGACGAGTCCGCGAAGGGGAAACCCAGCGCGAAAAATCTCCGGAAGCGTTGGAACCCACCGGAGCTGTAGGCCAGAACCCAGACCGACAGAGACGCGACACCGAAAGACCACCGAGAAGGGCGAGGGGGAAGCGGCTTCGGGCCCCGCGCGGGGATAACCTGGAGCCCAGAAATCTTCCGGGCACCTCCCTCAAACCACAACCTGAACCTAGCGGCTCGGGTGCGGCGAAGAGGGAACGTCCGGATGACACGGCTTCGCCGAGCACGCTTCAGGGAAACCCGAAACGTGTGAGGACCCAAGCTGCTCAAGGGGAGCAGAGAACCTACGCGCGAGCCACGAAGGACATTCCGGCGCGACTCTCCGTAGCGATCTGCTTCTCCCCCCCCTCCAGAGACCTGACACACACCGAGGCGACACATATTCGGACTGAACTGGAAAGACTGGTTATGGAAACCGACCCGACCAAACCACTCCCGGCCTTCCGCGGCTACCCTCGTGTAGCGGACGGCACCGTGCAGATGTGGTGCGAGGACGACAACTCCCTGACCTGGCTTACCCTGAATGTGCCCAGAATAAGACTCCCAGACACTGACCTGACTCTGACCGTCATGCGACAGACCGACGTGCCTACCCGTGTCAGAGCTGCGCTCTTCGTACCCAGGTACAATGGGGACATAGCGCGGCTCCAGAGCATTCTGATTCGTCAGAATACTTGGTACGACATCGGGAGGTGGTCACTGTACAGGGCAACTTCTGTCGGTGGGGATAACCACGGGACATATTTGACCCTGGGAATCCCGACCGATGAAGCCGAAAAGGTGTTGGGGCGGGAGCGACGCATATCGTACCTTCTTGGGTCCATATACGTCCGCTTCTACCCCAAGGCCCAGCCCGCTGACGTCAGGACTGACACCGAGACTGTGACTGAGACCACAGAACCGACCCAGACAAACGACCAAGACATGACTAGACTAGAGGAGGAGATGGCGAGAGCAGCGATGGCTGATGCAGAGGTAGACTCTGCGCCACCTACATCACCAGGGTGGACATCGCAGTTGCTCGCATCCTCGCCGACTCGAGACAACTGGCCCGGAATGGAGGAGGGAGACAGACTGTCCGATGGATCCGTCTCCTCCTAACCCACCACCACCGTCAACGTCGCCCACACCTAACACCATCCAGATCATACAGGCAAATCTCCAGCATAGCCAAACTGCCACCGCTAGCCTGCGCAGGGCGCTGGAGGTGCAACCACGAACAATTGCCCTGATACAAGAGCCGTGGATCAGAAATGATAGGATATGCGGCCTTGGAAACATCGGAGGTAAACTAACACTCAATACAAGTAACACCAACAAACCACGAACCTGCATATTCACACCTAAAGACGTACCTATTACGCCACTAACTCAATTCTGTTCCAGAGACCTGACAGTGATCAGGCTTCAAACCGACAATAATATACCGGACCTTGTACTAGCCTCGGCGTACATGCCAGGCGACGACGAGAACTGCCCACCTAAAGAGATGACTGATTTGGTCCAACACTGCGAGAACGCCAACCTGGACCTCATCATCTGCACCGACTCAAACGCTCATCACCCACTCTGGGGCAGTGAAGTATCGAACACCAGAGGTGAGGCACTATCCACATATCTTTTCTCGACTAACCTTAACATCGTAAACCACGGCTCTGAACCCACTTGGGTCACTGCCAGGGGACAAACGATCATAGACCTAACGCTGGCCACAGATAATGCGACAAAAATCATCTCTAATTGGCGCGTGTCCGACGAACCCTCTTGCTCTGACCACAGGAGAATTCGTTTCACACTAGTAGCCAACACAAAAAAGCCCGCACCCAAGCGAAATCCGCGCCGAACAAATATACCTCAATTTAAACGCCTCCTAGCTTCTCTGCTAAATGGGCACCAGCTGCACCAAGCTCCAATCACAGACCCCACAGAACTAGAAAACACGGTAACAAAACTAACCGATTACATAACCGAAGCATATCACACGTGCTGTAAACTAACAGCATCACACACCAAGGGTAAGGGTAACCCCTGGTGGAACACAGAACTTAAAAAACTCAGAAGTACACTTCGCAAACAGTTCAATAGAGCAAAGAACACTAGACTCCCTGTAGACTGGGAAACGTACAAAAAAACCCAACACACATTTAAGAAACAAATCAGAATCGCCAGGAAAACTGCTTGGCGGAAATTCTGTGAATCCATAGAATCAAACAACGAAGCCGCCCGAGTAAGGAAAATCCTATCAACTGAACAGGACCCCACCCTCGGCGCACTAAAGAAACCAGATAACTCATACACACAAACAGACCAAGAAACCAGCAGAGTTCTTCTGGAAACGCACTTCCCAGACTGTAATCTTCTTGAGGACAGAGTGTGGGCAGGTGAATCAGGACGAACCCCTGCTGACCAAGACTGGTCTACAGCCCGAAATGTAGTAACAGAAGATCGAATAGCATGGGCTATAAAGACCTTTCAACCATATAAATCCGCAGGACTAGATGGCATCTTCCCAGCCCTGCTACAATGGGGGGAGAGCATCATAACACCATGGCTGCTAGCAATCTACCAAGCCTGTATAGCACACAGATACGTACCCCTAGCATGGCGCGAAGTGAAAGTCATTTTCATTCCCAAACCGGGAAAAACAGACTACACACAACCCAAAGCATACAGACCAATAAGCCTGACATCCTTTTTACTGAAAACCCTGGAGAGGCTCTGTGACAGATATATTCGGGATGGACCCCTACGTCAATACCCACTCCACAGACAACAACACGCCTACTCCGCGGGGAAATCAACAGATTCTGCGCTGCACAGCGTGGTCTCAAAGATCGAAAGCGCTATAAACCATAAATGCTCCTCACTGGCTGTCTTCATTGATATCGAGGGCGCCTTTGACAAAACCATGTTTCAGAGTATTAGCAAAGCCCTCGTAAAGCACGGTGTGGACACGACACTGAGTGGCTGGATCACAAACATGCTCAAGCAAAGAGCTGTACAAGTCACAATAAATAACACAACAAGGGCCATTGTGGCGAAGGGCTGCCCCCAAGGGGGGGTCCTTTCACCGTTACTATGGAACCTCGTCGCAGATAATCTAGTTAAAAGACTCAATGATAAAGGATACTTTACCGTTGGCTACGCAGATGACATAACCATAATAATAAACGGAAAACACGAAAACACGATATGCAACCTCATGCGCCAAGCCTTGAAAATAGTAGAGGACTGGTGCAAAGAATATCAGCTAGCAGTGAACCCTGCCAAAACCGAACTAGTCCTCTTCACCAAGAAGAGGAAGTTACCAACACTAGAATTACCACGGTTCTTCGGAACCACCCTCAGCCTTTCGACTGAAACCAAATACCTGGGTATATATCTGGACAAGCAGTTGAATTGGGCGAAGCACACTGAACACACCACCACAAAAGCCAGTATATGCATGTGGCAATGCAAACGCATGCTAGGTAGGAACTGGGGTATTAGCCCCAATACAACCCACTGGTTATACACCACAGTTATCAGACCGATAATCACGTATGGTGCCTTAGTCTGGTGGCCCAGGACCGACTTGAGCACAACACAGAAAGACCTTGAGAAGCTGCAACGGCTTGCCTGTGTGGCAATCACTGGCAGTATGAGGACGGCACCCACTGCGGCCCTGCAGGCTATGCTGGGACTGCCACCACTGCACCTTATAGTGCAGGAGGAAGCGGCCCAAGCGGCCTTCAGGCTCAGCACAGCTGGCACTTTAGGTAAAGACTCTAGAATCAAACATACACGTATCATGGAAGATGCCGTAAAACGACAACCCATGATGTCATCACCCAATGACAAAGCTCAAAAGATGCACCATTTCCAAAAGCACTATAACATAGTGCTAACACAAGAATTGGATGACCACTCAGGTCCTAAAGAGCTGAGAATCTACACTGACGGATCAAAGACAAGTACCGGAACCGGAGTTGGAGTTTACTCCAGCGACCTCAACATTAAAATATCCAGACCACTAGGAAAGCTCAACACCGTTTACCAGGCGGAATGCATGGGCATTATCCTAGCGATCCATGCCATAGAAGCCAGGGGAGTCACGGACACTCGTATTCGTATACTCTCCGACAGCGCCTCAGTTCTCCAATCCCTAAATAGAAACTACACCACCTCGAAACAAATACAAGAATGCCACAATGCACTAGAACGCGTCACGGTGACAAACCGCAACACCATAACGCTGCAGTGGATAAAAGGTCACAGCGGATCACTAGGAAATGACGCGGCCGATGAACTGGCCAGAAGGGGGTCTGGTACGATGGCTGTTGGACCCGAACCCATAGTGCCACTCCCTTTCACCCAGCTACGCACGTGGCTACGAGAACATACCCACACACAAGCAGAACGCTGGTGGACCTCGGCACCAGGCTGCAGGCAGTCCAAGGAGGCTATACCACTCCTAGACAATAAACTCACCAAGCGCCTTCTGCGACTGGATAGGAGCAGCCTGCGAATGGTGGCGGGGACCATCACCGGGCACTGCTCACTGAATAAGCATTTCCACACACTAGGTATAACAGACAGTCCTCTGTGCAGAGCATGCATGGAGGAGGAGGAAACGGTGTCGCACGTGCTCCTTGAGTGCACAGGCGTTGCCGATATACGTAGACAAACGATAGGAACACCAAATTCACTCACAGACACCCTGAAATCTTTAGGAGGACTGATCTGCTTCTGGAGGGAAGTCGGCTGGTTGGAATGACGGCCGCCATGGCCCACGCACAATGGTCCAACATCAGGACTAAGTGCGGAAACCATACCCCCAATAGATAGATAGATGTCCCGCGCCGATGGCTGGTCTCCGTTGACCGCCATGGCCGAAATCGGTCAGGAGGACTATATTTATTTTATTATATATCTCACTTGATGAAAGCGACGATGTGGTCAACGATGGAGTGCGCTTGCTTAGAAGTTACCTATGCTCTCTTGCCTTAAACACCAGGTAGCCATAAGGAAACACAGACTCCGAAAGGGACTTCCACTCCTTAACTGTTCGCACAATGAAAGTATTCTCAAAACGTTTTCTACCTAAGGGTGGCATGTGTACCATGCACCGCTGTTGCATCACCGTACGTCTTGTAGTCCGATGATGGAACGGACTTGGCCGAACTAAATCGTGCAATTCCGACGCACACTACCCGAAGTGTAACCGATAGAAAACCGACAGGCTGACGACTCGGCTTTGCCACGAGCAGTGCATCATTGCCGATGAGCTTTTTGGATCGTTTCTCAATCGAAAATGAAGCAAAATTCAAGTTTGCTTGAGTCGTCTAATTATCTACATGTATGTTGTTGATGCCATCTATGTTAAGTCCATATCGGATCCCAAATCATCGAATATCAATTCGATTACATCCGATCCAGAAAAAGCCCCTGGTATACAGCCGTTCTTAGTATATAAGTACACAAATAAATCTGTAAATGACTCTTCCTTTATCGATTAGTTTCTAAGACCGTCTTTTCTATCTTTTAGTGAAAACTTAGGCGAAGTGAACGACAAGTGAGCTGTCAACCATACAAACAAGATGGAAGGACAGCTCACTTGTCGCTCACTCCACCTAAGGACACGGTGAGATGTCGACAGAATAGAGCGGGTGTTTGTGCCACACGGCAAACTCATTTTTCTGTTTGCTGCGTTTGGGTTAAGCCGTCCCGTCTATATAAGGTATGGAGCTGTCCACTAATCAATCTTTCCCTATTTAGTGGATTTACCCAGCTTCTCTTTTTCTTTCTGACATCTTATTCTAATGTTTCATATATGCACAATATGTCTAATGGATCCATTGCACGACACAAACTCTCCGTACAATCGTTGGAGAGTAACTGAATTTACTTCCGTCCATCTGGCAGTCTAACCGAATTTCAGTTGGACGTAAATTCCGCAACTCAAAATACGCGACTCACGTCTCACACAATTACGCTCGTTTGGCCTCGCCTTTAGCTTCAAACTATTACTGTTTACCCGACTGCCACTTAGCGACGCCTACGTTTTCGAATGTATGTAATATGTATGCATGTACATATGTAAGCATTGCACGTCGGCATTTATCTATATTTCTTGAGCATGTCCTGTAGCCTAACAGCTTGATGGATTTCATTTGAGAAATGAGGTATGATCAGATTCGATTTTTCGAGATCAGATTCGCCATTTCTTCTTCCCAGCTAAAATACTAGGAAATAATAATAACCCACCGCCGTATTTCTACGTCGACGTCGTGGTTGGGCTTGCGCACCCCAATGAACCTTAGATCATACCTAGGGTGAGGGGCCAGACAAAAAGAGATATAATCCGCAGAGCAGTTTTGTGGCGAACTGTTGGGTAGTAGCGCCCCCACGGACCTGAGCTCCCGGAAGAAGTTTCGTTTCTCATCTCCGGCTTGCCTTTATTGGCTGGTCGGAGTGAACACTGACGAGGAACAGAGCTCCCACCTCTTTCTTATCTTAATTGGATCCGGGATTGTCCTGATAGCCGTGATATACCTCTCCGCTCCTCTAGCACCTCAAGTATATGTTGTCAGTGTAAGTCGTGTATATTGTCTGTGGTCAGGCAGGAGCCAATAGTTCTTCCATAGTATACGATAATCAGTCCACTAAACCACCCAAACTCATAGTCTCTCATCTTGTATATCCATCTTTTGCAATAGTCCAAAATAATAAATCCCCGGTTGGTGCACAATGGGGATTGTTCTTGGGTATACTGTGATAGTGGATACAGGGACAATCGTCGGTTGGTGCCTCATTCCATTTTAAACGTCTAACGGGCCCTCTGCGAGTTGGCTTCGGCTCCTCGTACACCTACCAAAGGACCGGGACCCCACGGTTCCGAGATTGTCAAACACATAAAAGGTAACAATAATATCGTTTATTTATAAAAAGGAGCACATTTACAATAAAATATGTTAAATTTTCTAAAGAACACAGTTGCTAATTTGCTTGAACTAGGACGAACCTGTGCTTCAGGCTAGAAAGTGCTTATATTAACTTAAAATGATAATTTAACAATGAATCAATTGACTTTAATAAAAAACTTAAATTAAAATGGCGACGGGCGGGCGTTTGAATACCTTAATAACTTTTGATTTTGATTCCATCCGGGCTTCTGGCTACTAAAACTATCTTTAGGTACTCGAATCTATTGATTCAGAAAAGGAATGAAAAATATTGGAATAACTAGAACCACAGTATAATTTGACTACGCTTAATTAGGGTCTGAATTGGGCGAACTTACGAAATACGAGCATTTCACTACCGCACCAGCTTCCGGAGCCCACGAAGCACCGACTACCGTTGGAAGCTAACCAAACACCGGGTATACGAGTGCTGAGCGTGTTCTGTGAGTCTATGGTTCTGCGTAGTGTTTACCGGGGCAGGTGAAGGCGGCGCGGGCGAACTTGCAGGCTATAACATCGTTCATAGCTATTGACCGCGCGATAATAGCCCGCTCCAGATGATGCTGCGCAGCAGGCGCGCCGCGCCGCCAGTTCTAGCCCGCATACGAGCCCGCATTCTAGCCTGCACCCGCACGCGAAGTCGTTGACCGGTTGGCTGGCTCTCGGCCGCACAGAAATAGTCTGCTCTTACTATAGGGGACGGTGGGGTAATTACAACGAGAATTGGATATCATTATTTCACAATTGCAACAAGTCAAATAGTTATGAGTTGCATAGTTATGTTGAGAATGTGTGCCAAAATAACGTTTTTGTAATAAAAAATTAATGCAGTGTTTATGATTTTGTTAATCATTTCGTTGTCAGAACCCTAAAAGTTTTCTGTTCGCTCTCCCGTAATTATAGAAATCACAAAAGCCGAGAATTAAGTGAACTTGTTTTTTCGCGCAGACCAGCGCCTGGCCCACATGTGGCAGACCGCTGTCCACGCTACGCGCTGATGCATCGCTGCATTATCTATAAAATATTGCGAAAATATGAACTTCTTAGTTTTTGGCTATTCAGTTTCACTGTACCAGATTCCATTCACTATTTCAGATGAGTTTGTACTGACGCTGTTTGATTGGACGCTGCCTCAATCGTTCGCCTAAGCCGAATCATGTTCAATGTTCCATCAGCGGACCGATGACAACCGGTCGAACGCGCCACGCGGTGACACGCGGCCATCCATGTATGCACTCTACAAGTTAAGAATATGAACCTAATTATAATTAGGTATGCTGTGCGACTAAAAAATGGTACTTTAGTAAACTGGTATTAATTTTCAATTAATTAGCGGCACTTCAGCGGCACCATCAATCTCCAGTTAATCCACGCGCCGCGCCGACAGCGCCCGCGACGGGCTCGCGCGGCGCGACGGGCTCGCGCGGCGCGACACACTCACGTCACAAGATCACCACCATTCATAAATTTAACAGATCTTAATAGTCACCCAAAAATATTTTGTGCGATCCCACAATCAACGAAGATACATTAATCTTTATTTATAAAATATGCACATGTATATATTAATTAAAGCCCCTTGTGTCAAGGGAAACGATTGCGATTAGAGAGCGAGGCCTGCCATCGATCTGTTCATTTTTTTTTTTTTTTTTTTTTGACGATGACCACTCGCAGTTCAGCACACTAAGGCTGGTTACTGCTTAACCGGACTATCCTGTGGTGGCCTTAAATGACTCTAAGGCCCCCAGCCAGGGCTTACAAACTAAATAAAACTAAACTAAATGACCGCTCGCTAGGGCATCCCCTGCGGGATAAGGACCTCGGCTAGCGGCGTCATTTGGGAGGAACAGCAAGGGACAGGCTGGGTCGTAACATTATTTAGGGAATTTAAAACTACTGGCTCAGCGACGCGGGCTGGCTCGGTAATCAAAGGTCGGGGAGGGTTATTACTGGGACGTCGCGACGGGCCCCGGCGGCGGGGCCGGAAAACGGAACGCGGTCTGTGTCGTGTATGTTTTCGAAGAGTGCTGGTTTCCCTACGGCTCTCTTGAATCTGGGTGATGGACCCCGATCTGTTCAAAATAAAAACGTTATTTATAGCGACGAACAATGCAGGTGGCGCGCCAGTGCCGACGGACGCCGGTGGAGCCGCTGTGACGTCACGCGGCGCCGGCTGACCGCGACACGCGCTCGCCGACACTGTGACCCCGCACGGCGCACGCTTACCGGTGCGCAGCTACTCGCACGGAACACATCGTATCGGATATTGCTTTTCTTTATTATTATGAGTTCCCTCTAATAAAATGTAGATGTCCTGGCCAGATCATTGAATTGATCTCTTCACGATGTGGCCGACTATTTCATGAAATGGTTCTATTTCACGAAATAGAAAATACCCGCTGCCCACATCATGATATGGTCTGGCCAGATCAATGATAACTCAGCGTTTAATGATATCAGCTTCACCCGGCTATTTCATTATATGGGCAACTATTATTTTGACTTTATTAACTAAGTGTCTCATAAATTGATGTCTACTATAACTGTTTATTTTTGTAATTTATTTGTATGTGTTTCTATATTTGCATTCCGATAGGTAAAATATGTTGATACTAAAACTGTAATATATTACAAACACTGTAACACGATTGCACAACTGACAACAACCACATTATTTGCGAATAAATGTCTTTGTTTTTGAATAATATATTTAATTGAAAATACGGAAGTCGGTAATGACGCCATTCATTGACCCGACTGAACAGATTTTGTGTCAAATTGAAACTCGGAGGCCCTGGGATAAGTACAAAATACAGTTACTTACCATTAGGTAAGTAGTAAATTATTGTGGCATAAAAAATACTTTGCTGCAAAAGCTATTATAAAAAAACACTTGTTCATAGTTTTTTTATAAAGAAGGCGGATGTATTTTTTTGTGAAAAAGTTTGATTAACTTAGATCTAATTATTGAATGAGGCGACGGATTACGGATTCACGTCTGCGTCAGATCAACATTTTCCTGAAATTACACACGCATCCAGTAACTGGTTTTACTCTTAAAGTGTCTGAATGTACACGACTTGAGTACACCATCATTATTATTTGCAACTGAACTTTTGTGAGTTATGGGCGACCGTATCTCAAAAAGCGAGTTATTATGAACAGTGTTATATGAATGCGTAGATCTAGTTTATGTTTCGATAGAGTGGCAAATATCATGTATAGCGGAAACTCTGCTTATCTTATATTAGGAGCCAGTCCGTTTGCGAACTTGTTATCACAACAGGCTGGCACTGCGCCAGTACCATGTTATCTGTGACCAATAAGGTCAAAAATCATTTAGGTAATCCAATTAGGCTGAGAATCAGCACCGGCGCGCACTGGCGAGTGCACTGGTGAGTGACTGTTGCTCACTTCAGTCTATCCGATGCACACTGGTGAGTGACTGTTGCTCACTTCAGTCTATCCGATGCACACTGGCGAGTGTCTGTTGCTCACGTCAGTCTATCCGGCGCACACTGGTGAGTGACTGTTGCTCACTTCAGTCTATCCGATGCACACTGGCGAGTGTCTGTTGCTCACGTCAGTCTATCCGGCGCACACTGGTGAGTGACTGTTGCTCACTTCAGTCTATCCGATGCACACTGGCGAGTGTCTGTTGCTCACGTCAGTCTATCCGGCGCACACTGGTGAGTGACTGTTGCTCACTTCAGTCTATCCGATGCACACTGGCGAGTGTCTGTTGCTCACGTCAGTCTATCCGGCGCACACTGGTGAGTGACTGTTGATCACTTCAGTCTATCCGGTGCACACTGGCGAGTGTCTGTTGCTCACGTCAGTCTATCCGGCGCACACTGGTGAGTGACTGTTGCTCACTTCAGTCTATCCGGCGCACACTGGTGAGTGACTGTTGCTCACTTCAGTCTATCCGATGCACACTGGCGAGTGTCTGTTGCTCACAGAGTCTATCCGGCGCACACTGGTGAGTGTCTGTTGCTCACGTCAGTCTATCCGGCGCACACTGGTGAGTGACTGTTGCTCACTTCAGTCTATCCGGCGCACACTGGTGAGTGACTGATGCTCACTTCAGTCAATCCGGCGCACACTGGTGAGTGACTGTTGCTCACGTCAGTCTATCCGGCGCACACTGGCGAGTGACTGATGCTCACTTCAGTCTATCCGGCGCACACTGGTGAGTGACTGATGCTCACTTCAGTCTATCCGGCGCACACTGGTGAGTGACTGATGCTCACTTCAGTCTATCCGGCGCGCACTGGAGAGTGCACTGGTGAGTGACTGATGCTCACTTCAGTCTATCCGGCGCACACTGGTGAGTGACTGATGCTCACTTCAGTCTATCCGGCGCACACTGGTGAGTGACTGATGCTCACTTCAGTCTATCCGGCGCACACTGGTGAGTGACTGATGCTCACTTCAGTCTATCCGGCGCACACTGGTGAGTGACTGATGCTCACTTCAGTCTATCCGGCGCGCACTGGAGAGTGACTGATGCTCACTTCAATCCAAGAATCATTCACTATGCGGCTGATAGGTCCCTTACTACCTGCTTACTTTTGCTCGCGGCTACGATCTGAACACCTATTGGTTGGGCATAATATCAAACAGCATTCAGACAACGTTTCAAGTAAACCTGACCACAAACAAAAAGTTGCATCCATACTTTGCCACTTAAATACATCTCCGTAGGGATTATCTACATTTCAAAATAACCTTCTTTATTCCTTGAACACATTACATTGGCAACCTCTGTGCTAAATTTCAAATTTCTAAGTGTAAGGGTTTCACCTGAGCATTGATGAGACAGTCGAGACTTTTCTTTTATACATATAAGCGAATGTAATGCCTAAATAAGCTAAATGTTAAAAGTGTGGTCATGAATCGCACCTTCTCATCCTCAACTTACTCATGTATGTAAATAACAGAAAGTATCATTTACTGGGTGTTTTTAGCGAGCAGAGTCGCCGGGCGCGCATAACGACCGCAAGCGACAAACTTGAGTCATTAGCCCCCGCCGCCGCGCTGCCCCTGCCGGGAGGCCGAGCCCGCTGAGTGGCAGCCACATGTCACGCTAGCACGGAGCTAACAGCTCACTGCATTATAATCATATTAACAAACCCGGTCAGTCGCGGACTCAGCGACTTGTTGCGCGGCAACAAGCGGTGTGCCTCACCTCACCGCCAAGGACTCGTGTGTTGTGACTGTGACGTTGTGAGGACTATGTACGTCGTTGCACTTACATATTGTATTGTTCTATTTACGTAGACTCATTATTGTCTGGCAGATTACATCATGTGGTCGATCCAAATGTCCAACGTTACTTCGGTATTGATCGTCGGATCGTTGAGCTCCTTAAGTTCTGACTCGAGCTACACGATAACTGACAAAAGCTTGCACTTTCTGGACAGCTCCACTCAAATCTGTGTAAGCACCACACAAATTTGACTGGACCTCAGATATTAACCTATATGGTTCTCATATGATTTGATCAGTCCCTACGGATTTTAAAGAGACCAAAAAAAACCCGCAGTGCGTTTCGATGTTTCTTCTAAGGGTAGTCAGATAGGAAACACTGACTTAATCTAGTTTAATTTGTCAAAACGTAAAGAGCATTTTTTTTTTTTTAATATGAATATGTATTATGTATCATTATCATCATAGCGCGGCGAAGTCTCTCTAATCATCGTCGTCCTCACGGTCGGCTATTTTACATCACACACCATTTCAAGATAAAACAAAAAATATTTAATAAAATACAGATTGAATATTATAAATCAAAAGGTAGATGTTACTTGTGATGTGTTCTGGCAACAATCGCAGAAGCGCGTTCCCGCCGTGTATCATACGTATTTAAATAAACATTCATCTGACTAAAGTGTATTTTTGTAACAAATTGAATGTAAGTGCCGCGCGGCCGAGTGACGTCACAGCGCGACGCCGTGAGAGACGGTCGGTCGCGTGACGAGTGACGGCGCGCGGCGGTCAGCATCGCGAGGAGGAGAGATGTACCAGGACGAGGAGCAGGCGCCGGCGACTGATATCAGCAGCCACCACAAACGTGTTGCGTGTGAACAAGGACACCGGCTGCCCTCGACAGCAGCTTATCTGCACGACGCAATCAACAGCACGCTTCCTGCAAGCAAACGGCACCGGCGGGAAACGGGGCGCGGGGCAGACATCCGTCACGGCGAGCGCGCCATCCAGTTAATGTCGTCCGAGAATGGTTTATTATCCGGGCGGCGGCGGCGCGGGACGGCAAAAGCTCTGTTATTGACAATCAACGAATGGTCCCTCTCCATCAGCAGCCTCCACTAATAGGCAGCTTGCCGCCGCGCCGGGCCCTGCCACAAGTCGTCACGAGTCGTCGGGCTCGACAACTAATTACTTTAATAATTATTCTGACCGCATAAACTTGGTCGCTCGACCAAGTTTACCCGCCCGTTAGTCCGCCTCGAGGTAGATAATATTATTATATCCAAATTAAGGTAAATAAATAGTCCCTCAAGTTCCTAAGAAAATGTCGTGACTCAAAGTTAAACTGAATCCGTTTAAATGTGACCAAATATTGAGCAAACTAGAGCCGGATTCAAACGAGGCGACCGACCGACGCGGCGACGGTAGAAGAAATATATGTTCCGGGAACAGGTATTATAATTTGATTATGATTGTGAGCGGGTAAACGCGGGCTGCGCAGGACAGAGCCCCCTGTCCTCGACGTAGTTCAGTGCAAACAGCAGAACTTGCACAATGTCTCTCTGATGAGTACACACTCATACAATACAACTCCACCGACTGTTTGACGGCGGGGTACAGTAGGCGTTGTGTGCACATGATCTGCACCATGAGTTGATGCTGCAGCCTGGATTGTCTCAGCATGGCAGCAGAGATACGAACTTTTCATAGAAACAACTAAACATGCCATGTACCTTATTTGGGAGAAACGACAAATATTGGAAATAACTTATATATGTAAATTTGATATTATGGAATCAACTTCGAGCCAACTGTTAAGCCACCCAGTAACCAAAAATTAACTACAGTGTTATGGTAATAAATACGGTATTATGAAATAGATCGTTACATGCATTTTTTTATAAGTAATTCCTGTATTCTGAGTTTGTTTCGGCCTTTCCACTCCGGTTAGTCAGCTAGGAAACACCGGCCTCGTCTTGTTTAAAAGACTATTAATAAAAGTTATTTGTAACCTGTTTGCAAAATAAGATAAAGTTCATTCATTCATCCACTTATAATTTACCTAGCTATTAACATTAAAATAACTTTTAGTCAATGTGACTTTATAGAGTTTTGTATGCTAACGATATTACTGTAACGCCCAATCTGTAAAACAAGAGCTAACATTGCAGAAAAGTCTTTTTTGGGACCATTTCCAAAATAGGATGAACATAATGTAGCTGTCTAAACTGTTGCAGTAACAAATCTGTTTTTAAGAAATTAATTAGTTTTGTGTTTCTATAATGTCTAGCTGGGTATTTCCTAACTCTGCAAAGGATAATATTAAGAATAGGTTCATAAAGAGCAAAATATTTACATAATATTATAAATGCGTCTGTCAGTGTGACCTTTGCACGTCGTTCAGTCGTTTAATCCAGCTCCAACGCTGAATGACACTTGGTACAGGGGTAGACTGTGTCCCTGCGGACTCGCCGTCCACGTACCGGCCCATAATGCTACTGGACGAGGTAGGAAAGCTGTTCGAGCGGATAATCGCAGCCCACCTCGTCGTACACTTGTGCGAAGAGGGGCCGGATCTGCTCGAATGCCAGTACGGGTTTCGGCATGGGCGCTCCACTATCACGGTGATATCTCGAGTGAGAGTCTTGGGGCGGGGTGATGTTGGCGTTGTCCTTGGATATCTCCAAAGCCTTCAACACCTTGCCCTGGAGTTGTATTCGGCAGGCACTACGCTATTATCGAGTGCCTCCCTACCTCCGTCGCGTCGTTGGGGCTTATTTGGCGGAGAGGTGTGTCACCTATCTGGGACGTGTTGGCAAACACCAGCGCCCCATGTCGTGCAGTGTTCCACAGGGTTCGGTCTTGGGCCCGCTCCTGTGGAACATCGTGTACGACTGGGTGCTGAGGGGTGAGCTCCAGCCGGGAGTGGACCTGACGTGTTACGCTGACGACACGCTAGTCACTGCCCAGAGGAGCATGCACAGGGAGGCAGCGTTGCTGGCGGTCTCACAGGTGGTGAGTCACATACAGGGCCTCGGCATGGAGGTGGCCCTCAATAAGTCTGAGGCCATAGCTTTCCATCGCCGCCGGGATCACACATCGCGGGCCTGTATCGCTGTCGAGTCCACCATGAAGTACCTGGAATTGGTGCTCAACAGCCGGTGGGATTTCGGCCTCCACTTCCGGCGGCTGGCGCCTAAATTGTTGGGCGCGGCTGGGGCGCTGTCAAAGCTGCTTCCCAATCTGGGGGTTCTGAGCACCGCCTGCAGGCGGTTGTACGTGGGGATCGTGCGGTCGATGGCCCTGTATGGGGCCCCGATCTGGGCGTACCATCACTATTCTACGGAAACTGCAGAGGGGGATGACCGTCAGAGTCATCAGGCGTTATCGTACGATCTCCTATGAGGCGGCTTGCGCACTGGCCGGATCTCCGCCCTGGGACCCAGAGTTCGGCAAAAGTTCTTGCGTAACTGCACCGGTGGCGCGAAGAAGCGCGGGCGCGCGGCGAGCGACTGATGCAGCGACACATGGACCTACGTCGGTCGCAGCTGCCTGAGGTCCTGGTGGCGGAATGGCGGGACTGGTTCTCACGACCTTCCGCCAGCCTCGTCACTATCGAGACCATCCGGCCGGTGCTCGATCTCTGGCTCGGGAGAAGGTACGGCTCCCTGTCCTTTCGTGCCACGCAGGTCCTCTTGGGGCAAGGCTGCTTCGGGAGATTCCTGTGTCGCATATGCAGAGAGCCGGACGCTCGGTGTCACCACTGCGTCGACTGTCGGGAGGACACGACGCGGCATTTGCTGGCAGAGAGTGCTGCTCGGGAGGGGACCAGCTCCGCCGACATCACTAATATATCTCGGATGAGATCTTACTACTACAGTAGATATCCGCAGATTATTTTTCCGCAATTCAAAAGGACACAATTTTACGTTTAAATGAGGCGTTAAAGCAAAAACTATTCTTGTTATTAATTGCACTCAAAACAGAGGTACACAAATAAATTAAATTTCTCAATAAAATTTTCAATAAACTTATTGCCTAAAATACAAATCAATTTTAGTTGTTTTTACATTACTTTTCGACCTTGTTCACAGCAACGGGCTACGCGGCACTGTTACTTCGTAGACCCGCTACGCGCTACGCGCTACGGCGCTACGGCGCTACGCCGCCGGCCCACGAGCCTTACGGTTGAGTGTGTTGAGATGGCAGCGCGTGTGAGATAAAACTTCTCCCCACTACACGGTATCTAGCAGACATCGGAGCACATTCGCAGCTCGCGAGACACTCGTGCCACTTGTGGACGCTCTACTCTACCAACTGATGCCCATTTAACCAACTTCTTGAAGATTTACATCTCTTTAGGCGAAAAAAATTTTTTTTTTGACCCGACTACCACATTAAAATATAAAATAATGTTTAAGCAAATCTATATATCTGTAGTCGTGTATATTTTATTGTGTACACGTGTGCGGAGGACGGGAGTGCGGGGGGCGGGGGTCCCACCGAGTCGTAAGTATCCGCGCCAACTTCGTACTATATAATTAATATCAGTTAGTTTATATAACAATTTGTACTTCGTTAAGCCCCGGCGCCGACGTGCTACCGACCACTTAAGTGTGCGTGGCATGTATGTTTGTGTGTGAGCGTTAAATAAGTGTATGGCACGGCGATTATAGACTCTTGGTACTGATCTCCACAAAGTATTCGCAGCTAAAAGCGGAATACTCCACGCGGCGTCGCTACAACTGAAACACAGGGACACCTCACTGACGACCTCTGGCGAGACTCACCGAACGCTGTAATTTACTGCGTAAATGCAAATGTATTGTTAACTTAACAACGTTCACAGAACGGCGGCGGCATAACAGTACGTCACCATCGGAGCTGCACTAACGCACGGCACGTCGCGTTGTCATGCCCGTGACGTCACAGTAGGCTAGCATGTGACTCGTCAAATATTAGCACGTTTTATCCAGTACTGAAAATTTATATAATACGGGTTCAATTATGTCAAGCTAATCGTTGTTTAGTGACGTAGTGACATATTAGCGCGACCCGCCGGGGCCCGGGACCCGCTCGTTAAATTACTTTAATATTCTGTTTACGAGCGCGGCCCGGAGCTGTCCCGAGCCGACTCTTCTAACAAATCATCGTTCATACGTACATATATCGTGTGTCGAGACGCTGGCGTTAAACACAGCATGACTTCTGAAGCGCACATAGTACGGTAGGTGTTTGTGAGGCGCCCGGCGCGCGCGGCTCGTCGCTTTACGACGACGTCCTATACAACACGCGGCCAGCATTATGTCAACAAGTAACTCGTTTTAGTTTTCAATCGGTTGTGAGCGGTCGCGGGGGGCACCCCCTCCGCTCGTACATTTCCACGAGAGGGCCATCGCTTGTCAAAGTATAAGTCGCGGAGTTTGTACGTGACCCTGTTTAATTACCTCACACCACAGTTCAAGTTCACGTCTCATTTCATGATCTGGCTCCATCTGGAACAAATCATTTTGCAAAAACTCCGTGCAGACGAACTATGAACCTAATCTATCTGAACTAATATTAAAAAGAGGAAAGATTTGTTTGTTTGTTTGTTACGATTTGGCTCAAAAACTACGGAACTGATTTCAAAAAACTTTCACTGTTAGAAAGCTACCTTCACTGTGTAACATGGGCTATATTTATTTCCAGAAATAATTAGGGATCCCTACTAAAACTTGAATAATGTAACCCAAATTGTAAAAAAATGTCTTTCATCGCATGCGCTGCGAAAACTAACATAAAAATCATGTATTACATAATGAAAGTTCTCATTATTAGCTAGAAAAAAGTCCGCGAGGCTATATGTCATACTATTATGGTTAAGTCACAATGACCGCTTTTTGTTAAAATTTATATTTATATGTATTAATTTAAAGCACAGTTGGAAAGAAAAAGTGATGATTTAAATCAAGATATTAATCCTTATCCATTTAAATGATGATAATTAAGGTTGATTATGTACCTACATGAAAATTACACTATAAATTATTCAAATTGGACCCTTCGTTTAAAAGTTACTACGGGTATAAAAATGCACTAAGTAAGAAAAATCCGATGAAGTTGAAACACGGCATTAATGATTTGAATATAAAAATAAGAATAACAAATATTTGGATTTTTCGAAAATAAAACCCCTTAAAGGGCGAAAAGTTTTTAGGGCAGAACATTATTGCTTACTTCAATTTACGGGGGAATTGGTATGAACAAACTAAAATTGAGATAATTGAAACAGATCTAACATTTTTTGCAAAATAAACGAGGTGAACGGGGTGGATAGTTGCGCTAATCCAGAGACCACATAATCAGCAGCAGAAACGGCTGGGTAATTAATGAAAATCGTTTTGCTTAATTTTCCAAAACTAAAGGGGGTAAGTGTACTAGCACTTAAAATAAACCATATAAAGATAAATTACACTAAACTATCATTAATTAGCTTTGGCACTCGTGGAGTTCCAACGGTTCCAACTCTTTGCTCCCGCGCGCGGCAGGCTCTCATGTCAGTATAATACTAATTTGGATTTAAGTGTTTGTTTGGATGTGGCATCAGAAGTTCGTTATCATAATATAACTTTTAAACAAATGATTAAAAGAATTATAAATTCAAATCTAGATAAGTATTCTTCAATGGTTTTGCTGTTACGAAATACTTCTGGTATTACCAGAAAGGACATAGTGGATGGTGTTGACTCCTTACGTGATCACTCCGGATAATTCTTTAAACTGAACTGCAAGGCAACAGAAGTTACCCCTTCAAATAAATAATTATTATTAGTGAATAATAACAAGGTATCTTCTGGCAATTTAGTTCAGTGTAAAAATCCTAAGGGAGGATACACTTTAAAATTATTTAAACAAAACATTCAAGGTTGCTCTTCCAAATTACTGGAGATAGAAAAAACCAAGTTTGATGTAGTTTGCCTAACAGAACATTGGTTAAGAGACCACCAAGTAAGTTCCATTAATTATGAAAATTATTATGTAGGTCATTTTAGCCGACAACGCATGATACATGGTGGGCCATTAATTTTAATTAAAACTGCGATTAAATCAAAAGAAAGAAAGGATATTGTTAAACTGTCCGTTGAGCACACCATTGAATTGTCCTGTCTTGAGCTTGATAATCATGTTGTGGTATGCGTCTATAGTCCTCCGAGTTACCAGAATCTACCTGTGTTTGATACTGTAATAGAAGAGGTTTCAAACAAGTAATGACTAGTGGCGACTTTAATATTAACTAATTAGAAACAAACTCGAATACTATCAGGAGACTTATTAAATCATTTAATTTGTCAAATGTTTTTATTGAACCAACCCGTGTGACAGCTTCTACTTCAACTTGTATAGACAATATATTTTGTAATTGTAATTACTTACATAAAGAAATTGTAAATAAGTTACCATCTGATCACAGCGGACAAACAATAACTTTTGCACTTACATACCTTTACAAAAAATTTAAACCAATTACAGATAGAAATTTGGAAAAACTTAATAATACTTTGGCTAGTAAACTAGGTGCTCATAGTTTTAATAACATAAACGACCCTAATGAGTTCTATGCCGTGTTTTTTTCTATATTAAACACGCAATTTAATGACACTTTTCTTCTAAAGTCTAAAAGGATTTACACTAAGTCCTTATTTAGCGATTGGGCAACTCCAGGCATTCGTATAAGCAGGAAAAAGCGATATGAACTGTTTGGCCTAAAGCAGCATATGAATAATATAAGTTTTCATAAGTATGTTGCAAAATATTCAAAAACATATAAAAGTGTATGCAAAAGCTCTGCACATTAGCAATAAAATAAAATCAGCAGACGACAAAATAAAAACTACTTGGAACATAATAAATAACGAAACAGGTAGGAAGAAACAGCGTGAAACTAAATTTAATTTAAATACTGTACATGGCCAAATAAACTCGGACGCAGAGGTAGCTCAGGAATTTGATAACTTCTTTACCAATATTACTCTTAAAACTACAGAAGCTCTAAACTCGTCATCCGCGCTCGCTGCTGACTTACTTAGAAAGAATGTAAAGGTATGCCCATCGGAGTTTAAGTTTCAACATACAAACCCCCAGGCCATTATAATAGCTTTTAAAGATCTTAAAAATAAATCAACAGAAGATCTTTGGGGAATATCTGTAAAAGTTTGTAGATCTATCATTGAAACTATTGCCCCCTACTTAGCTGTCATATTTAACACTAGTGTAGACAAAGGAGTATTTCCGGATCTCATGAAACACAGTAAAGTCGTTCCATTGTTCAAATCGGGTGATTCTCAAGAGCCCAACAATTATCGGCCGGTGTCAATTCTACCAGCTCTCAGTAAGGTGTTTGAAAAGTTAATGCTTAGTCAGATATTACGTCACTTTAATAAAAATTCCATATTTCATGAACCAGTACACCAGTACACCCTAATAAAAAACATTTTTAACGCCTGGGAAGAGTCGCAAGATGCCATTGGAATATTCTGCGACTTCTCAAAAGCGTTAGACTGCGTTAACCATGAGACGCTTTTGTTGAAACTTGAGCACTATGGGATTAGAAATAGAGCCCTTGGTTTACTTAGTTCATACTTGATGGACAGACAGGTTAAAGTTCAGATAAACGGTGTAAACTCAATAGGGTCGGAAACGATAATGGGTGTTCCTCAGGGTTCAATATTGGGTTAATTCCTTTTTTTAGTTTACATAATTGATTTACCCCAATTACTTAAAAATCAACCAAAGATGGTACTATTTGCGGATAACACATCATTAATATTTAAAATAGACTGACGTTCACAAAATCTTGACGACGTCAATAGTTCTATTCATCAGGTCCAAAATTGGTTTACGGCAAACAACTTGGTTTTAAATATAAAAAAACTAAATGTATTAGATTTTCTTTACCAAATGTTAAAAGTAGCGAATGTGACATCATATTTAATGGAGAAAAACTGGAGTTCATTAATCAGACGGTTTTCCTAGGTATCACATTGGAAGAAAATACAATGGGGGCCTCATGTAACATCTCTTGCGAGTCGTCTAAGCTCAGCCACGTATGCTGTTAGAAATATAAGACAGTTAACAGACGTAGAAACCGCACGTTTGGTCTACTTTAGTTGCTTTCATAGCATTATGTCGTGCGGTATTTTGCTGTGGGGTCGGACTGCTGACATTGAATCCATATTTATTTTACAAAAGAGAGCTGTCAGAGCCCTTTATAATCTGCATCGCTGCATGATTATCTTAGGGAACTTTAAAAAAAATAATATTATGACAGTCCCTTGCCATACATTTATGAAAATATTATGTATGTGCGGAAAAATCGACATCTTTTTAGTAAAATTAGTGATAGACATAATTTTAATACTAGAAATAAACACAAATTAGATAAATCATTTTTATATTAGCTAAAGTCCACACTTCTTTCATGGGGTACTGTGTTAAATGTTACAACAAAATACCTTCTGACATATTATAACTAAATGAAGGAAAAATTAAAACTTGTGTTAAAATAACACTTTGTAAACAAGCATATTACAAATTAGAAGATTACATTCAGGATAAGAATGCTTCGAAACATGCTGGTCCTGCTCCATAGGACAATCAAGGGTGGAGGCAAAATCAAACTGGTTTATATAAATAAACCAGTTTGATTTTGCCTCCACCCTATCTATAAAGTTAATACATAAGTATTAACTTTATAGATATACTGTTTCTTTTTAATGTGTTTTATTTTTCTGTTGACTCACACACTGTTTAATTATGGTTCCAATATTTGTAAATATGTGAATACCATTTACCTAAATTCCTTTAGAAAATGAATAAGTTTACCTCTGCTGGTAATACTTTGTTCTTATAAGTAGCATACTCTGGGTGCATAGTCCTCACATAATATTAAATTAATTTTTGTATACCAAATTTTATAAAATCATTACATATTTGAAAAGATTAACTATGGAGTTTCTTGTCCGTTCTTCTCCATAAGTATCTACCTTTCCGGATTAACAGTAGAGTCACTTTATTAATGTAATATTATTATTTTACTGAACAGTAAATGATGACGTTTAAAAGTACCGTATAATGGCCTAATTGAAATAAACGTTTTGACTTTGACTTCGTACAGTGCGTACGGTGGCCGCGGACAATGTAACTCGGCACTCGGCCTGGCCGCGCGCTGGTACTGCTAACTGCTGGTTCCCGGTAACTAGCTAGCTCGGAGTGCATTCTGATATTTATTGAGTGCGACGGCGCGCGGTCACTCGCCACTCGCCACCAAGCTATTTAAGTTAGCACAAGTTAATATTAAAATAGTCGACGAGCGACCGAGATAACTTTTAAATTGGAAACTTTCATTACACAGATAAGGTTGCGCGACACTCCCGACACTCGCCACGCGAGCGCCCGGAGCGCTGCGAGCGACGCGAGCTATTCTTCCATTGTGCTCGCTAACTAGCTCTAATCGCTTTTGTGTTCACGTTTATTCATCCGGTCACTGACAACGCGTCGATCGGCGCTGAACACAATAGCTTGGAGTTATGAACGCTTCGTAGCGATCAATAAAGCAGTTGTGCTTGTTGGCCTGGAAAACTGTTTGGTGAACGCGGGTAAGTGACAGCCGATGAGCCGACACAGGTGCGGGTTTGAGTCCCGCGAGGCGCCGTCAATACCGTCGTCTGTGGAGCGTCTCCGTTGTCACATTACAGATATTTGTGGTGAATCACGGTGAGCACACATTGTATCGGTCCTAAGTCAACAGCCGCGCCCGCGCCCGCTCTCGTCGCTCTCAGCGACGTTGGGCACTAAGGGCTGACTCCAGCTGATAGTAGAAATTATTTAAGAATGTAAATGAAAATTATCTCCAAAAACTTTAAAAATATTGTGAGCCGTCACGGGACGCCTGGCAGATGTGAAACATCGAAATTATTTTGTACAAGTAATTTGCATTAAAGAACAGATTACGACAGGAACTAAATATGGCATAATGAAAAAGTACATATAGCCTGTATATTCATATCCACCACGGCATGCGTCGCCACGCCAACAATCGGTTCTACCCGCGGCTATAGTTTCACATCAAAATTAGTTCTTTATTTATATGAGTAGATTACAGGAAAACCTAGGTATACTCGGCAGAAGTCTAGGTTTTCAAATAACATGTTAATAAAATACGTATCATTCGGAACCACTTGCGGGCGAGTCCCACTCGCACATGGCTGCTTTTTTATAATGATGACCACACACAGTCAATTGGTATAGAAACAACAGAAGCATTAACGTTTCGTATTAACGTAACGTTACGTTTTTAAATCCTCGCCTGCCTGATCCGAGCTGGGAACGAGCACAAGCCGCTCCGCGGGGCTAGCCCACCGCCAGCCGCCGTGGCTTAGCGCGCAACTTTGTTGTTACTTTATTACGGAGCTCGTTTGTTTTAATTACCTCCGCACAAGTACACAGGCGCCACCACACTAAGTGACAAACAAACAGAGCCGAACAGAGGAAACGTTATTAACACTCGCTTCATGTTCTCATAACAAGAACAATTCTCAGTAGTGTCTAGTGAGTTTACTTGACAAAGAAGTAAGTCTTGTTGTAAGGTAATCGTGTTTTCACGGTCGTAATAAAAACAAACAAGTATGTATTATTATGTCAGAGCAATATGTGCCCGCATGTACCGCCGCGCCCCACCGCGCCGCGCCGCTCCGATCCTCCGGCGCTGATTACGTCCATCAACAACTGGTTTCCGCGAGTTGGCTCACTGATACGTCACTCGCTTGCAGCGAACCTTCTTTCTGCCAACTCTTTCGAAAACATAGAAATCGACATCGAAATTAAAAACGAACGCTGAATTAATTGAACATTTCTTTGAGCAAAAGATATCGTTCCCCACCTGGCACCCGGCAGCCCAGGCAGCTGTGGCGCGAACAGCCTGCTAAGGTAACGTCTCTGTTCTGCCAGTGTTAGGCGTCTTTATTGGCGAAGTACTTCATTGAATAAAGCGTCGCCCCTCGTCCCGTCCGCCGGCCGCAGTCGGCCGCAGTCGGCCGCGGTTCAACAAAGACAGCTTTATTGTTGCTAATGTACCGAGAGAAGAACTAATTATTAGCGGAGTATACGAGGCTCGTACATATACATAGAATTGAACGCCGCCCCCAGCGACACGAGTAAATTATTTGCATTGTGTGGAGATAACTCCTTTTTGTTTGACTGGGTCAAACATAAAATCAAACTTGTTTAACCCGGGAAAATGATATCATAAAGATAAGTCATAAAACGCGAGCGGCCGCCCTCAGCCGGCGGGGGCAGCATCCGCCGCGGTGACGCATCGATAGCGAGCCCTCGGCAGGCACATGTGACCCGCTGTGAGAGGACGTGTGTGCCGAGTCGGTAAACAAGTTGTGTACCGGTATGTCACAAGGGTGGGAGGCTCGGGCGCACAGACAGCTTCACTGAGTTTGAGCAAGTTACCACACGCTGCGGCAGCACTCACACGACTCACACGGCTCGTTACAGAAAGCTAAGCAGTACGAGTCGTACAGCACACAAAGTTTCCCAGAGACAGTGCGTTCATAACAGTTCATTTCAAATTACATGGAGATAAGAAAATATACGGGAACACATCGAGAGCTTCCGATGGGAATATATTGTGTGAGGGTGCGGCGGGCGAGCGGGTAGGAGGGGAGCGGGGGCGCTCGATATTCGCTCACTTAAATAAGGATTGAAAAAGTGCGGCCATATGTCTGTGCGATACGCGCGCCGGCGGGATGCGGCCGATCCTCTGACAGCAGTGTATCACCCGGCAGCCTCGCGGGTCACGCGCACTGCATGCTCGACAGCTCGTGTCGAGTCGAGCGGACAGACTCAGCCGCTCGCCGCGCACAGGCTGGACACGGGACACGCGGCCGCCTGCCCGCGGCTTATCCGCTGATGGACGAAGACTGGGATTCGGAAGAAGATTGCCTTTGGACCCAATCGATGTACTCAAGATGAAACTCATTTTCAGGTTCATTTCTTTTGCGTAAAGTTTTGTAACATGAGATGGCACCGTGCTAAATAAGACCTAATACGACGCTACATTCGAGAACGACTTACATACATATAATCAAAAGTAACGGTAGCCTTCCGCCAACAAGTTAAGGTACATTCAATTTAAATGCAATAATTTACTTAAGATAAATGTTTGTGCGCGTTATCTGTGGGTAAGTATATTTTGGAAACTCACTGACAGACACCGCACAGTCTAAACCGCTGAGTATAAATTAAAAGCATAAAAATTGCAAATATTTGACTGGCCTGTTGGTCGAGTGGTTAGTGACCCTGGCTGCTAAACCGAAGGTCGTGGGTTCGATTCCCACCCAGGACAAATCTTTGTGTGATGAGCATGATCATTTGTTCTGTGTCTGGGTGTAATTGTTCTATAATATGTATGTATTTAGAAATATATAAGTATGTTTATCAGTTGTCTGGTTGCCATAGCACAGGCTCTGCCTAGTTTGGGATCGGATGACCGTGTATGAGTTGTCCCAAGATATTATTATTATTATTATTGCACACGAATTTTTGAAAATGCATGTCCTGAAGGGGTTTAATCAGGGATGAAAATAGAAGTTCGTAATACCCATCGACGGATAATTTCAGCAAACGCACGGCATGTCGATTTATGAACACGTTTGGATTAGTTAAAACTAACAAACACGCGCACACGGTTGCACCGCCGCGGCAGTGGAACAGATGTGCTGGTAGCAGGAGGCTTCTCGGCACATGGCAGCGCCACGCTAGATGTCGCCGTACTATTATTAGCGTCGTGTGGCGCGCGCGAGGCGGCTCGGTAATAACGCCATAATCGCTCCAAACGAGGATTAATTACAGAGTTAAATCGGATTACGAGACTAGAGAAGCTTCGGCGGTATTACCCCGCGCCGCTCCGCACCGCTTAGCCGAGCTGCGCTGCCGGTCCACCAGTATCATTATTACACCATATTTCAGGAAAAAAGACATATTTCCAAACATTAGGATCGTTTTCACATGAAGCGCTCAAGCAAAAAGGTAAATTCTGTTTCTCTGTGCGTGTGCGCGTGGCGCTAAATACTGGAGGTAATGAAGTGGAGCGAGGACACCGGCATCGGCTCGTTTATATTGCTTGTGATGTCTATTGTCCAGAGCGCGGCCAGAGTGGAGCAGGGGCAATATACTAACTCGCGATAAATACGACGAGGTATGAGACATGTGAGGTCGCTGTCCTCTGCGACACAATCAGACGCAGTGCCCTCAACAACGCCTAATTTTAATAGATTATCGTTAAAAATCGTTTTCAAACTTTACTTTTCAATAAATTCCGTAACGGGTCTCGTAGCAATCTGGCGTAGCCGCGTAGCACCCGGCTACGCCACATTGCTACGAGACGGCAACAATTTAATTTATTCGCAGACATTGAACTTGTATCGTTATTACTGAAAGTGTGTTTTGTGGGTAGCAAAGAGTTCAGAGCTGCTCAATGCTCAGCCGAGTTGTATGATGTACTGCCAAGTTCATTTATATTCGTGCTTTTTTGTCATTTCATTGGTTTGTAGAAAACCGATTCCTTTTAACATGTACATTGATGTTGCAGTTCTGACGCGCCCCTGCGTCAGCCGGCCGGTCAGGAATATAATGATTCACAATCATTTAGTTACAGAATGTACATACATTTATCGAAAGGTTGCTGTCCTTATATTTAATTCAACCTTTTGAACGCCAGAGCATAAACGCATCGACAAACGAAACGCGAATTTGTGGCACAAATTCGCCGTTCGTTTTGTCACATATTTATGACGTTTGGCGAACAAGGTAAGTTTTCGTTTGTCACATACATATGACAAACGAAAGGTTAACTAAAGCACAGAAATCTCACACAGACGCTTCGCCATGTGGCCATCAGCACACGCCACATACACAACGTTGTGTGTGCTCGGCTGCCGCTTCCAGCGAGCGCACTCGTGCCGACACTGCGCTGGTCGCCGAGCGCCGCCCTCTCGCCTCCTCGTTCAGGTCACGCTTCTGCTTTCCTTTTGTTACGGTAAACGCAACAACTACTTGTGAAGCATCGGTTATCAAACACAGCGGCGGCGCGACCATCGGAGGTAGGAGCTCCCAAAGTCGTGTTCTAAGTCTAACAAACACTCGGAAGTGTTGTCGTAAAGGCTTTCTGCCGGATGCTGCACGTCGAAATGTTCGAAGACAATAATAAATAGAGCGTGTGTGGAAATACTCACAGATGTGAATGTTACAGCGGTGTGCGGTATGCGGGGGGTAGGTTCAATTATACTCCTCTGTTGTTTTATCATTTGGTGTCTCCGCAGGCGCGCTGCTGGTCGGAAGGAAACCTTTCTATTGCCGTTCAATTTAACAACTTGAGAACTTTTCATGTTACATGCAAACTTCTGTTTAAGAATATCACTAGACAATTATTTTGTTGAGATTCCTCGTAAGTTATTTATTTATTGAATCGTAGGAGAACCAACAGCTATAACAGATGGATAATAATTGTATATGAGATATAGAGCCAATTACAGGTTCTCACGGGTCAAAACAGAAAAAGTTGTAGAAAACTTTGGATCACTAACAAGCACGATCAAAAAGAATATATATATCACTTAGGTACAATAAGCAGTATGCACTTTTGAAAAAGTCAGCGTCGAGCCGAGTGCGTGCAGAGTAGGTTTTAGTGGTAAATGGGTCAAATAACAACTCTTTACATAAAGGGTTGTATGAGTTTCGCCTGTAGTTAGAAGAGGAAAAAGGAATTGGGATGGGCGGATTCAATCTAACCGATCTCTGGGGCACATTGAAGTGCAGTTTGTGCATGAGATCAGGACAATAAATCTCGTTGGATATTATTTTTAAAAGAAAAGTGCAATATGCTAGACGATGACGATTGAAAAGTGGTTGCAAATTAAATTTCTTGCAACGATTTAGGTAATTATCAGAATAATATGGTATATGTAGCCGAAAACATAGAAAACGAAAAAATCTTTTTTGTATATACTCAATACGATTAATGTATTTGAATGAAATGCTGAACAAAATACTCTTAAGTAAGTAAATACGTAAGTACTCTTTACGTATGTACTCTTACGGAAGTACTCTTCTCGGGAACCAATATAGTAAATGAAAGATGCCTACTGTATCATTGTTCAAATTAGTTCCCACTTGACAAATGTCCAAGTTGTCAAGTGCGCCTGCCCGTGCTCCGCGTCCGCCTCCGCGCGAGTTGCGTCCGCAACTTGCGCGTATACCTTTCAATACGCTAAGTCGTGCATGGTACGCCCACAAACTACTTGATTGTGTGCATATGAGCACGAGTGTGCGACCATCCGCGATAGTTCCCACACACCTCAGAGCGACGCGCGCTGTCGCGCTGTCCTGAATGTCCTGCGCCGAATAAGTTAGTGAGGGGCCAGGCAGCCATGCAGAACCGACTTCTAACTGAGATTAACGACAGGAGAGCCGCCCCCCACCCCCGCCGCTCGCACCCCGCACCCCGCCCCCCGCCGCGCCAAGAGGAATTTCTTAATTAAAGCCGTAGCCAGTGACAACAGTCGTCAAGTAGTGTGACAGTGGCGTACGGCTGATCGCCAGCTTGGCGGTACGTACCGACATGACTATTTGGATAACAATAACAAATCATGATCATAATTTCAGCCTCAAGAAGGTCTCTACTAGGCATAATGCTTCCTTCAAGGCTGCCGGACCGGAGTGTGAGACTGTAGGACAGTATGACAGTAATCAACTGCAACATAATTCCATCACTTTTTACAAAAGACTTCATCCGGCCGGCAAACTACTCACACACACGTCACATCGACGTGTAGGTGCGCGCGGGTGCGGGCGGCGAGGCTGACCGAGACAACTTCCTAATGAATTCGTTAATGAAGGACTTTAACTTGCTCGCGGCGCGGAGCCGCTCACACAACTCTCACATTAACTGCGGCTTCTACAAGGTCCGTACAGTAAACAACTCCAGATGTAACCTGAAAACTATCTAACATAATATTGCGCTCAGTTTGCCAAAGAAATTCCGCTCATCATATCTTATGGGAGTGTACTCTCATAAGATATGATGAGCGGATTGTTGGTATTCAATGCCAGATGTTGAACATTGACAAAAAGGCGAAGACACAAGTTTAAAAGAAAAAAGGTATGTAATTTACTATTAAAGTTGCCATGACCTGTGAGAAATTGGGCCACACAGTGATCTCCAGCCATGTCCCATCCAGCCGCTTACGAACGGATGGCAAGAAATGGTGGAGGCCTTTGATGAAACTTTCCCACCTGCATTGTCATTCGGATTCGGGTTTAAGTAATCTAGAGATCTTAGCACGGTCGCGTTGCGGTAAAAACTCCAGAGTTTTTACCGCAACGCTCGAAACGAACGCTCGAAAGATCATGGACCCAGGTCCATGATCTTTCGAGCGTATTAGTACAGCAAGTCGCTGCATCTCTAGATCGACTGGGAGTATACCTGCCAGCACCGGCAAGGCTTCAGTACTAACCGTCCTATACGATTTGCATAAGAATCAAAGCCAAACGCTGGCTTTGAAGCAGTTTACGTCTTACCGCCCTTATGGTGGCCGCCCTATCGGCCCAAACAGGTGCCCCGTAACACATACAACCCAAGTTAGTAGCCCCATGAATTACCACATCAATAAACAAAAACATTGCGCCTATAGACAAGCCCGAGAGATTGCATTGATCTCTGCCGCCTCTCGGGCTCGTCTAAATCACCGTTTTCCTGCACAACTTCCACCATTGCAATGGTGGATGTGCAGAAAAACGGTGATTTTAAAAGTGATAAGCCAAATGAAAGCTGGACTTTGGTGCAGAAGAAACTTTTGCGTGATCGCTTTGTTAGTCAATTAGGCAAGGCCACTTCGGAACTTGTGAATAAGTTCAAGGCGGCAGATACTAAAGTGCCCCTGCTTATCTCAAATGTACACAAGGACGCAGCGGAGACAGACATAATTGATTATAATTATATTCGAACAAAAACGCATGAAAGGGTGAGTCTAACAAAAATGAAAAAGAAATCCGACAAAGGTTATACTCATTCAAGTGTACGTTTTGAAACACAAGTTATATTTGTACCTAGATGACAATATGTGGCTCGATGGAATAAGGTTCCGTCGTTTTGTGGATATGAAAAGGGGGGGGACTGACCACATCTTAATGGATCACAAACAAAATAGCAGGCTCGTGAGTTACAACTGTAAAAATGTGAAAAAGAGTGTGGAGTGTTTCAGATAGTCCTTCAGGAAACCCGGTTGGTCCCTCAGGACGCTACCTTTTCTTTGGACTTATCGACTGGAGTGAGGAGCGGCAGATCGTTTGGTGGTGTAGCCATCTTATGGTGGAAGAGTGTGTTAACTAAAGTGTCAATCGTAAAGTGTAATAGTGATCGAATTGTGGCAATCAAAGGGTATGCGCGCAACCAGCGGGAAGTATTAATTGCTAGTATATATATGCCAACAGACCAGCCTGACAATCTACCAACATTTTTGTACAAAATTATAATATAGAATCAAATAGCTACTTTTTGTGGAGAGTTACTTAATTTTTGTACGGAAAAAAATGGACATGTGCGGACTTAGTTAAGTTAGGCGTATTGTTTGATACGTATACATTGTATTGTGAGGCTCATAGTTGTAAATGTTGGCTAGAGCATTGTTTGGTTGCAGACACCATCTCTCATCGTACAATGGAGGTTTCTATTTTTTGTGCTGGCGTACATGTATAGTGAAATCGATAATTAGAGCTGTTCTTTGCATCTCCTCCTCCCCCTCGGACTCTGTGCAGTGCAGACGTGTCTACACAAATACTCAGTAAATTTTTAATATTCAGAAAATCAAAATAGTAGTCGAATAAATCAAGTGAAGTACTAGGAGCGCAAAGCATCGTGGATACTAAGCACCCAGCGAGCGAGAACACTCCGCGCAGGACAAAGAGCGATATATATTTTCGCGTGAGTAGTCTTCAACTGTGACATCGTTCGTAGCCTACGCTCAAGGACACATCCTTTCACCGCTGCGCCTACGCAAGTCGCTCTCTCACGGTACGCTACGGCTGTGCGCAGCGACCACCACAATAAGATTACACCGCCGCCGCGCCGCCCGCGGTCTAAACTCTTCACGCTTGCTACTACGGTTCTACGGGGTAAGCAGCGCACGGCTTTAGTTTTGCTCCACATAAAATCGTATTACATCGCACCTAAATAATGAACAAATCGCTATCGGATACGGAAATTAGCAGTGCGGGTATGGATAAAACACCACCAAACTATGTGGTTCAGCGTGCTAAAAGAAGTAGGGAGTACATGGAGGTTTCTATTGGGCAACAACTGGACGAATTTAAAGAGGAAATGAAAAAAATGTTTTCGACCTTCACTGAAAAACAGGGGAAAGATATACAAATCATGAATACAACACTGCAGGAGATTCAACAATCCAATATAAATATAGAAAGCTCAATTACTTTTCTTACTGCACAAAACAAGGAGTTACGAGAGAAAATTGCCCAGCTTGATAGACAGACTAGAGAAGATAAAACATATAACTATCCTAGAAAATAAAATTGAAGACCTACAATCGGGAAGTCGAAAAAGTAATCTAGTGATTAAAAACGTACCTTTAAAAAGACGAGACCAAAGAATATCTTATTGAAATGACCCTTGTGTCTTTTCCAAAACATGGAATGCTGCGTTAAAAAATACGATATAAAAGACATCTATAGAGTACGTGGAAAGACAGCAGATAAACAAAATTCACCTATCGTCGTAGAAACGGGCTCCACTATCCTGAAGACTGAGATCCTGAAAATGGCAAAGGCATTTAACTTAAAGCATAAAAACAAATTATCCTGCAAACATATGGGTTTTAAAACTCAAGTAGACAATCCAGTATTTATATCAGAACATCTGACCGCCAAAGGCTCCCGTCTCCACTTCCTGGCACGTGAACTAACCAAGTCTGGAACCTACAAGTTTTGCTGGACAGCCTACGGCAAAGTTTACACCAAGAAGGATGAAAATTCCCCAACTATAGTTATTAGAAGTGAAGACCAGGTACACAAACTTTTGCTACAAAAATGACTATTATATTGTAACTCTATAGTTAACTTTCATGTTACTGTTAAATTATTAATATTATTGCATATACTAGATGTGCCTGTTAACCTACACTTGGTATTGTTCTGCCAAATTTCCGACAATGGTTTGCCCGATCCTTTAAACTTTTTTGTTAATGTTATTAATACACATATTCACGAAGTACACAACCTAATAATATACATACACACAAACACACTCACTCAAAGCACATACCTACAATATATACACCCATTCGTTTACTCAAACACAACTTTCACAATAAATACATACTCCTCACGCATAACTCATATTACAAAAAGTAGTATTCTACTATATAATTATATTGAAATATACTCTTCCTTGATGCAAATATTTATTCTGGATTCACTCTATTTTAATGGATAATATTACAAACTGTATCTGAGTTAGACAACATTGAAATTGCTCGTTCTATCACTTGCGATTACTCAAAACTCCAAGATCACGTTGTAATAAATAAAAAGGACCTTACAGTCATATCCCAAAACATAAGAAGCATATACCATAACTTTGACGATTTTATGATCAATTTGTCTACACTTAATCTCGAACTAGATATCATTATCTTAACGGAATGCAGATTAAGCTCTAATAAACCTATTCCGCAAATAAACAACTACCATTCTTATATGACAACTCGACAACTTAACCAGAACGATGGGGTGGTTGTATATGTAAAAAGTGCTATAAAGCACAAAGTTGAGGAAATACAGCTCGACCAGGCGTCGTGTCTACTTCTGGATGTTCTGGGTTGTGATGTGTATTGTATATACCGCTCACCTTCCAATTCAAACATTGATAGATTCACTGACTCTCTTAGCACACACCTTAACAAGATATCGTCACATAAAAACACGATTATAGCTGGAGATATAAACATCAACATCAAGGCTAGAGAGACTGAATCATCTCATGATCGCAAGAATAGAGTTAGTTACCTAAATATGCTATCTCATTTCGGGATACTGCCTGGGCATACCCTTGCCACCAGGGAACAAAACTGCCTTGACCACTTCATGTTAAACATAAATAAAAAGAAGTTCTCTGCCTCTATTGCTATTTTATACTCAACTATCTCTGACCATCACACCACATTCCTATCTCTCGCAAAATTAAAAAATACTTATACGTCAAACAAAACTACGACTACACTAAATTACGAACAAGCTCTGAAAGATCTTCAGGATAAGAATTTATCGGATCTACTATTTTGTGATGACCCGAATTTATTAATTATTAGCTTAATAAATACCTTAACTTCTATTATGACAACACGATCACGAATAAAATTCCAAATAGTAAACGGATCATAAAACCATGGATCACTATGGGTATACCTATAGTATATAAGTGTGTGCTGTATATTAGTGTAATGTTGGATGCATTGTGCTCACATAATATAATCAATTGATCAATGTACCTATGTATACAAAATATTGTAAAACTTATATTTGAAAAGAGTAACTATGGAGTTTCTTGTCCGTTCTTCTCCATAAGAATCTACTTTTTGCGAATGGACAACTAGAGTCACTTATATTTTAATTTTAAACTGTAAATTTGACGTTCAAAAGTGCCTTTTAATGGTCTAGTTGAATTAAATGAATTGACTTTGACTTTGACTTTATACTACGCTGTATTAAGAACCGAAATCGCCTACAAAAACAGACTCGCAATGACCCCTACAATGAAATACTAAAAATAACTTACACAAGATACAGGAATTACTGCAATAATCTAATAAAAAAATTAAAAAGGAAACATGAAAGAGACTTACTTGCAAAATCCATTACGAATAATAAAATACTATGAAAAAACATAAAAAATATCACATACTCAAATACAATAAAAAGTCAAAACTTAGAACTATTAAATATAAAACCTACCTCTCATGACTCGATAAATTATATTAATGATTACTTCGCTAACATCGGAAAACAACTAGCTGATCAAATTCACCCAACTTTAAATAATGTCCCTGTTCACCCAGAAATATCTCCACTAAACACCTTCGTACTAATTGACACTGACGAAACTGAAGTGAACGGTATATTAACGAATTTAAAATCTGATAGTGCCCCGGGTTGGGACAACATTTCAACAAAATTCTTAAAGTTTGTAAGAAAGGAAGTCGTTCCCGTGATAACGCACCTTGCAAATCTCTGTCTCCAACAAGGCGTCTTCACGGCTCCCCTAAAGCAGTCTATCATAACTCCAGTACACAAGGGAGGGGGCAGAGACGATGTCAACAATTATAGACCTATCTCGGTCTTACCAGCCATATCAAAAATTATCGAAAACATTATTAACTCTAGACTCACTAAATTCCTTAACAAATTCAATTTACTATCCCCTTCACAATTTGGTTTCAGACAGGCTGTAAGTACCGATGATGCTGTAACTGCATTAACTTCACATATTATCGAGCATCTTGACAAGGGAAACAAGTGCCTATCCATTTTCCTAGACCTTAAAAAAGCTTTTGACACCGTTTCTGTCCCTATCCTTGTGAACAAATTACAAAAATCCGGAATAAGAGGTACTGCACTCAGCTTGCTCAGGGATTACCTCTCTAACAGAAAGCAAAGAGTTAAAATAGGGCAATACATGAGCGATGAAGCAGAAGTAACATAGGTACGGTGTACCGTAGGGTAGTGTTTTGGGTCCTACCCTGTTTTTGCTATATATTAATGATTTGTGCAATATTAAATTAACAAATGCCAGAGTATTTGCATACGCCGACGATACTGCTGTTGTATTTTCTGGTAATTTTTGGCAAGATGTTAAATTGAGTGCAGAGGTAGGGATTTCCCACATAGCTGAATGGCTGAAAAACAACTTATTAACATTAAACACCACCAAGACTAACTACTTATGTTTTAGTGTTAGTTCCCGGACACAGCCCAATGAAGATCTCAACTTGAGGGTTCATACATGCGGAGACATAAACAGCATACGCTGTAACTGTTCATGCCTAAATAGAGTCTCTAAGGTGAAATACTTGGGCGTGATGGTTGACCAGTTTCTGACCTGGTACCCTCACCTTGAGCAGGTGACTGCCAGGGTTAGAAAGCTTACTTGGATCTTCAAAACACTAAGACACGTGGCCCCTACTAAGATGTTGAGGAATGATAAGCGACCTAGAAACCTCCTTAATGAAATCTATTTTGCTCTTGCACAGTCCGTCCTTCTGTATTGTATTCCCATTTGGGGTGGTGCAGCTAAAACTAGATTTATGGACGTGGAACGTGCACAACGAGCACTTATAAAGGTTATGTATTTTAAAAACAAAAGATTCTCTACTAAAATCCTATACGAAATCAGTAATCTACTCTCAGTCAGGAAACTGTACATAACCCAAACGGTTCTAAAAAAACATAAAGCCGTCCCTTATCAGGCGAATAAGAAACATAAAAGGAGAAGAGAGATAATTGCAGTAGTTCCCAAATGTAAAACCAGATTTAGTAGCAGACAATTTTACCATCTCTCAGCTCAAATATACAACAGGATTAATAAAAACATATATGTACACAATAAAAACAATTACGACTGTAAAAAAATGATAACAAACTGGATTAAATCTCTTCCTTATGAGGATACGGAAGCCCTTCTGGTTTATCATGAGTAATATACTCACACACCATAACGATACACACCACACCACACACAGTTACATCACACCACACACCACACCACAACACATATCACACCAAACACCACACCACAACACATATCACATCACACACCACACCACACACTTCACATCACATCAGATCACATCAGATCACATCAAACCACACTAAACCACACCTAAATAATGCACACTACGCTTCTTACCACATGATACATACATAACAATTAGATGTTTCAATTAAGAGTAGCATTATGCTATAATATATTATTATGTAACATATATCTAAGATATGGAAGAGCGGTGTCTCCTAACACAGGCATTGTTTGTCTAAAAGGAGGCTCCAAACACAATTCATTGTTTATGAAGCTTTTTGTTTTAAATAAATATTTTTTTTCATTTTCATTCATCTCATGTGGCCCTGCCTGCATCCATTCTATTCCTCCATCCATAATGTGTGAGTTAATTTTTCTTGTTATTACTGAAGTTAATATTTTGTATATTGTGTGTAGGTATGTTATTGGTCTGTATTGGGAAGGCTCACGTGAATTTTTAGTTTTAGGTAGCATGTAAGTAGTTCATGTTTCTAGTTGCTCTTTGGTGGGTAGGTTAGGTGTATGAGAACTGTTCTCGTCATTTGTATCGGTGTGGGGTTTGTTAAGGTTTCTATGACATATTTTTTCGTTTGTGAAGAATATGGCGTTATCATTTTTGCGTTGTTGTGTTTTTTTACATCTTCTTAGTCTATGAACTTTAAGTGCTCGCTGTTGTTTTAAGGTATCTAAAATATTTTCTGGTTTTCTGTTACTATGTTCGTGTCTGGTGTGTGTAAAACTGTTCCTAAATATAGCTTCAACTCTCTTTACTACTTTATTTGATCTGCTACCATTGATTTATTGTGTGAGTCTGCCACAATCGACTCTTAACTTTTCAATATCGTTAACTAACCTTTGTTGCCACCCTGGTTCTGTGTTTTGTCACGTTCTCGTGTGTCGTGTATGGTCTCTGATTTTAAAGTTGAGCTCTTCAGATATAACTACCGCTGTGCAATATATGACTAATGGATGGCTAAAAGATGTGCGTCGTCAGAGAGAAACCGATTTATTATATTCTAATTGAATAAGTTTACTAAAAGAAAGAGGTTAGGGGTATACTTAAGTTTTGCTCAAACTGCTGGGTCCATCCCAGAGTATAGAGCTATCGTGCTTCTAATTTTTTCTTGATTACTTGGATATACGTATGTTGGAAGATTTTGATTTTCGTCTACTAAGGTTTCAGTATCGTTTTGTAGCGTCAGGGTTAAATACTCGGTTTGTGTGGATCTAAGTGATGTTTGCGTAGAAAGCTGCGATTGGTGGTATGGTTGCGATTGGGTATTAATAGGTTGTGATTGATTGAGCGCTTGTGGTTGTCCTTGAAGAGTATTTTCGTTTATATTTTGTGTAATAGTGATATTGTTTGCAATATTTACTGATTCTTTTTGTAATAATTGTGTTCGTACTTCTTCTTTTAGTTGATCTATAACCTCTTGAGATAGAAGTTTATTCCTGACAATGATTCTTCTCTGATCTGATATTCTTTGTTCTCCACTTTGTAACCGTACTGTGTAACCGTAATTTCTGGATAATGTCGGGTTAAATGTGCATGCAGTTGATGTCTGTAAGTGGTCATATCGGTCTCTAACTTAGTTATGTATAAGTAGGTTCGCATGTTGAATATGTTTACGTCTTTAGTCCATCTCATGCTTGGTGGACGCTGTTATGAAGGTTGAACCTCCCGCTCAACATTCAAGGCCGGTGTGGGTGGAACACTATTTAAACTACTAATATACTAGGTGACGATGGTATGGAATGTGACGATGATATGAATGGCGACGATGTGGTGGACTGTACGGTTCTACAGGGGTGTCTGTCCTGTTAGTAAGTCTGTCACCATTGTCACTAATTTCGGCTGTACGATCTTTATCCGTGGGAGCCAATCTGCTCAACTCCTCACCACTGACGGTTCGCTTGCTGAGACACCCAGCGTCAGCTCCAGATGCGCCCTGTATTATTATTATTTTTATCTTAGTATGCCTTTGACAATCTCGGGACCCTAAGGTCCCGGTTCTTTGGTAGGCGTACGAGGGGTGGAAGCCAACTCGCAGAGGCCCCGTTAGACGTTTCAAATGGGATGGGGCACCAACCGACGATTATCCCTGTATGCACTATGAAAGTATAGCCAAAGACAATCCCCGGTTGGTGCAGGACTCTAGCAAAATATGGAAACAAAAAATGAGGCTCTATGGTTGTATAGTGAATCGATTACCGTGTACTATGGAAGAACTATTGGCCCCTGCCTGACCACTGACAATAAACACGCCTTTAAATCGCAGGGGGTGACTTGCACACTCAATAAATGGGCCCCCGACAACGGTCGCGGGCACAAAGTGACGTAGCGCCAAGGGGGCAACATATCTTGAGGTGCTAGAGGAGTGGAGAAGTATACCACGGCTATCAGGACAATACCGGAAGTACGGTCAAGATCCCTGCCAGCATCTTACTGGATTATACATCTTTCTCCCGAGCACGTGTGCTCTTGCGAATCTCCAATCAGACCGGCCAATTAAGGCAAGAAAGAGGTGGGAGCTCTCTTCCTCGATGAGGAACAAGACTTCTTCCGGAAGATCAGGTCCGTGGGGTCGCTACCGCCCAAAAATTCGTCACAAAACTGCCATGCGGATTATTATTATTATAAGACCGCCCGTAGCATATGCCAATCAGGTGCAAATTGCGACTCTTCACCGCGGTCATCCGTCCCATCATGACGCCTCGTCACTTCCTCAGGATGCAGACGCTCCAAAACCGTTTCCTCCGTAAAATCACGGGAGCCCCCACTACCCACTAGACCTCGACAAATTGCCCACCATACAGCAGTTCATAAAACGCATAATCAAACGTTTCTTCGACACTGCTGAAAATCACCGTAACCCCCTTATCGCATCGGCCACCCGATACGAACCCTCCCTCATCTCCAAGGTACGCCAACCGAAGCACACCCTTGTCACGCCCGATGACTTCATCACACTTCTCCAGGAGAGCCGCAGGAGACCAGCACGACAACCACCGAGGCCCGTCGCGACTTCCCCGTCAAATGTCCACCACGAGCCCACTCGCACCGCTGAGCCTGTATGTGCCGTCAAATATTTGCTGATACCTATGATATTTGTTGAAACCTATATGTTGATGCCTATGATATTTGTTGATACCTATATTTATTGATGCCTATCATATTTGTGATACCTATGATATTTGTTGATACCTATGATATTTGTGATACCTATGATATTTGTTGATGCCTATGATATTTGTTGATACCTATATTTATTGATGCCTATGATATTTGTGATACCTATGATATTTGTTGATACCTATGATATTTGTGATACCTATGATATTTGTTGATACCTATGATATTTGTGATACCTATGATATTTGTTGATACCTAAGATATTTGTTGATACCTATGATATTTGTTGATACCTATGATATTTGTGATACCTATGATATTTGTGATACCTATATATGTTGATGCCTATGATATTTGTGATACCTATGATATTTGTTGATACCTATATTTATTGATGCCTATGATATTTGTGATACCTATGATATTTGTGATACCTATGATATTTGTTGATACCTAAGATATTTGTTGATACCTATGATACTTAAAAATCAACCAAAGATGGTATTATTTGCGGATGACACATCACTAATATTTAAAATAGACCGACGTTCACAAAATCTTGACGACGTCAATAGTTCTATTCATCAGGTCCAAAATTGGTTTACGGTAAACAACTTGGCTCTAAATAAAAAAAAAACTAAATGTATTAGATTTTCTTTACCAAATGTTAAAAGTAGCGAATGTGACATCATGTTGAATGGAGAAAAACTGGAGTTCATTAATCAAACGGTTTTCCTAGGTATCACATTGGACGAGAAATTATAATGGGGGCCTCATATAACATCTCTTGCGGGTCGTTTAAGCTCAGCCGCGTATGCTGTTAGAAAGATAAGACAGTTAACAGACGTAGAAACCGCACGTTTGGTCTACTTTATTTACTTTCACAGCATTATGTCGTACGGTATTTTGCTGTGGGGTCGGGCTGCTGACATTGAATCCATATTTATTTTACAAAAGAGAGCTGTCAGAGCCCTTTATAATCTGCGTCGCCCTGATTCTCTTAGGGAACTTTTTAAAAAGATTAATATTATGACAGTACCTTGCCAATTCATTTATGAAAATATTATGTATGTGCGGAAAAACCGACATCTTTTTAGTAAAATTAGTGATAGACATAATTTTAATACGAGAAATAGAGACAAATTAGATCAACCATTTTTTAGATTAGCTAAAGTCCACACTTCTTTCATGGGGTATTGTGTTAAATGTTACAACAAAATACCTTCTGACATATTAGAACTAAATGAAAGAAAATTTAAAACTTATGTTAAAAGTACACTTTGTAAACAAGCATATTACAAATTAGAAGATTACATTCAGGATAAGAATGCTTGGAAACATGCTGGTCGTGCTCCATAGGGCAATCAAGGGTGTAGACAAAATCAAACTGGTTGATTTATGAATTAACTTTATAGATAGGTATACTGTTTCTTTTTTGTGTTTTTATTTTCTGTTTATTAATGGTTATTAAGATTTTCTGTAAATATGTGAGTACCATTTACCTATTTTTTTTTTAGAAAAGGAATAAGTACCTCTGCTGGTTATACTTTGTTCTTATAAGTAGCATACTCTGGGTGTATCGTCCTCACATAATATTAAATTAATTTTTGTATACCAAATTTTGTAAAATCATTATTTGAAAAGAGTAACTATGGAGTTTCTTGTCCGTTCTTCTCCATAAGAATCTACCTTTCCGAATGGACAGTAGAGTCACTTTATTAATGTAATATTATTATTTTTACTGAACTGTAAATGCTGACGTTCAAAAGTGCCGTTTAATGGCCTAATTGAAATAAACGTTTTTGACTTTTGACTTTTATGATATTTGTTGATACCTATGATATTTGTTGATACCTATATATGTTGATGCCTATGATATTTGTAATACCTATGATATTTGTTGATACATATATTTATTGATGCCTATGATATTTGTGATACCTATGATATTTGTTGATACCTATATTTATTGATGCCTATGATATTTGTGATACCTATGATATTTGTTGATACCTATGATATTTGTTGATACCTATATTTATTGATGCCTATGATATTTGTGATACCTAAGATATTTGTTGATACCTATGATATTTGTTGATACCTATATATGTTGATGCCTATGATATTTGTGATACCTATGACATTTTTTGATACCCATATATGTTGATGCCTACGATATTTGTGATACCTATGATATTTGTAATACCTATGATATTTGTGATACCTATGATATTTGTTGATACCTATGATATTTGTGATACCTATGATATTTGTTAATACCTATGATATTTGTTGAAACCTATGATATTTTTTGATACCTATGATACTTAAAAATCAACCAAAGATGGTATTATTTGCGGATGACACATCACTAATATTTAAAATAGACCGACGTTCACAAAATCTTGACGACGTCAATAGTTCTATTCATCAGGTCCAAAGTTGGTTTACGGTAAACAACTTGGCTCTAAATAAAAAAAAAACTAAATGTATTAGATTTTCTTTACCAAATGTTAAAAGTAGCGAATGTGACATCATGTTGAATGGAGAAAAACTGGAGTTCATTAATCAAACGGTTTTCCTAGGTATCACATTGGACGAGAAATTATAATGGGGGCCTCATATAACATCTCTTGCGGGTCGTTTAAGCTCAGCCGCGTATGCTGTTAGAAAGATAAGACAGTTAACAGACGTAGAAACCGCACGTTTGGTCTACTTTATTTACTTTCACAGCATTATGTCGTACGGTATTTTGCTGTGGGGTCGGGCTGCTGACATTGAATCCATATTTATTTTACAAAAGAGAGCTGTCAGAGCCCTTTATAATCTGCGTCGCCCTGATTCTCTTAGGGAACTTTTTAAAAAGATTAATATTATGACAGTACCTTGCCAATTCATTTATGAAAATATTATGTATGTGCGGAAAAACCGACATCTTTTTAGTAAAATTAGTGATAGACATAATTTTAATACGAGAAATAGAGACAAATTAGATCAACCATTTTTTAGATTAGCTAAAGTCCACACTTCTTTCATGGGGTATTGTGTTAAATGTTACAACAAAATACCTTCTGACATATTAGAACTAAATGAAAGAAAATTTAAAACTTATGTTAAAAGTACACTTTGTAAACAAGCATATTACAAATTAGAAGATTACATTCAGGATAAGAATGCTTGGAAACATGCTGGTCGTGCTCCATAGGGCAATCAAGGGTGTAGACAAAATCAAACTGGATTGGAACTATGAATTAACTTTATAGATAGGTATACTGTTTCTTTTTTGTGTTTTTATTTTCTGTTTATTAATGGTTATTAAGATTTTCTGTAAATATGTGAGTACCATTTACCTATTTTTTTTTAGAAAAGGAATAAGTACCTCTGCTGGTTATACTTTGTTCTTATAAGTAGCATACTCTGGGTGTATCGTCCTCACATAATATTAAATTAATTTTTGTATACCAAATTTTGTAAAATCATTATTTGAAAAGAGTAACTATGGAGTTTCTTGTCCGTTCTTCTCCATAAGAATCTACCTTTCCGAATGGACAGTAGAGTCACTTTATTAATGTAATATTATTATTTTTACTGAACTGTAAATGCTGACGTCCAAAAGTGCCGTTTAATGGCCTAATTGAAATAAACGTTTTTGACTTTTGACTTTTATGATATTTGTTGATACCTATGATATTTGTTGATACCTATATTTATTGATGCCTATGATATTTGTGATACCTATGATATTTGTTGATACCTATATTTATTGATGCCTATGATATTTGTGATACCTATGATATTTGTTGATACCTATGATATTTGTTGATACCTATATTTATTGATGCCTATGATATTTGTGATACCTAAGATATTTGTTGATACCTATATATGTTGATGCCTATGATATTTGTGATACCTATGATATTTTTTGATACCCATATATGTTGATGCCTACGATATTTGTGATACCTATGATATTTGTAATACCTATGATATTTGTGATACCTATGATATTTGTTGATACCTATGATATTTGTGATACCTATGATATTTGTTGATACCTATGATATTTGTGATACCTATGATATTTGTTAATACCTATGATATTTGTTGAAACCTATGATATTTGTAATACCTATGATATTTTTTGATACCTATGATATTTTTTGATACCTATGATATTTGTTGATACCTATGATATTTGTGATACCTATGATATTTGTTGATACCTACGATATTTGTGATACCTATGATATTTGTTGATACCTATGATATTTGTTGAAACCTGATATTTGTTGATACCTATGATATTTGTTGATACCTATGATATTTGTGATACCTATGATATTTGTTGATACCTATGATATTTGTGATACCTATGATATTTGTTGATACCTATGATATTTGTTGAAACCTATGATATTTGTTGACACCTTTGATATTTGGTGATACCTATGATAAGCATTGAGTGAGCTTTTGCTAGCGGCTTCGCCCACGTGACTGTCAAAAAAAACAATGTCCGAATCCAGGCTGTCTGCCGGTCAGTCGATGAGACGTGATTAACTAACAAATGTCTATACACCCGACGTGCGACAGTCGGTCTTTCTGTTATTTACCACTTCACGCCGTAACGGCTTAATGGATTTGGACGAAACTTTGTACTTGGGTGCCCCGCATAGCACATAATGACACTTTTATCCCAGGTGTATTTCCTTGGAATCATATACAACTATCACGCGAGCGATGTCACTGGCAGAAGCTAGTTCATAATAAGTATTCCCAGATGTTTGTCCTCGGGCCGGATCTCACCCGATGACCCAAAGCACTTTGCTAGTGTGTAGATCTGCATATCTTTCGTCGAATACAGAGGAAACTAAACTATTAACAAGTAAAAGAAATAGGACAAAACTTTTGAAGAAAAAGTTACAAATGTCGTTGATGCGAGATGGCAACATAATGTTGCCGTCTCGCATTCGTTGAAATTGAAATTAAGTAGCAGCCACGTCACACCTCGTCACACCTTGTGCAGTCCAGAGGCGCGACACGCACTTGTGCAGTGATGCTAGTCTAACGTGTTATGAGTGAGCAGGCCGCGGTCGTTCCGAGCTATCAATTAGCTAAGCTAAGGCGTCACGACACTAATGTTGACTCAGCAGCCAGCACGAGCACTTTGTTTAATAGATAGAGATCTGCCACAATATAACAATAACAGACAATTAGATCTTCCATAATGGTAGAGGAGCCGAACCTTTTTTATGAGTTGTGTTTAAATTTTCCATACAAAAAAGAGATATGTCATACTGGCTACTCCCCGCGACTTCGTCTGCGTAGACTTTAAAATAGGCTCCAGAGAAAAAATTAAAATGTGGAGGTTTAGCCTCCACATTTTAAATTCCGGTTCCGGTCTCCTGGTACTTGTGAATCCGTAGCGCTCATAATGTTAGAAAGCTACATCTTCACCAAGTAACATAGGCTATATTCATTTCCAGAAATAATTAGGGATCCCTACTAAAACATGAATAATATAACACAATGTGTAAAAAGAATTGTCATAAAATATCTTTCATCGCATGCGCTGCGAAAACTATTTATAATAACTATACTAACTATTGAAAACTATTGATACATAAAAATAATGTACTACATCATTAAAGTACTTATTTTTACCTAGAAAAACGTCACAATTACCGCTTTTTGTTCAAATTATTCAATCAAAGGCCAGTTGGAAATAAAAAGGTATGATTTTGATATCAAGAAATTCATCCTTATCTATTTAAATGATTTAATAATTAAAGTTGATTATGTACATGTAAATTACACTTTAAGATGAAGTTGGAACACGACAATTAATGATTTGGATAAAAAAACAAGAATAACAAATATTTGAATTTTTCGAAAATCAATCCCTTAAGGGGCGAAAAGGGGTGATGAAGTTTTAGGGGAGGACATTATTGCTTACTTCAATTTACGTGGAAATTGGAATGAATAAACTAAAAGTGAGATATTTGAACAAATCTAAAATTTTTTACAAATCAACCCCTGACCTGAACGGGGTGAATAGTAGGCTGATCCTGAGACCGTTGAATGAATATCGTAGTGCTTAATTTGCCAAAACTCACCTTTAAAAAGTGTTAGAGGGGGCGTTGTATTATAATATAATGGTAGAGATTGTTGTCTATGCCCTTTGATCATATGGCACACATCAAGTAGCTCAATCATAGACGGAAATGGCGTCCATTATCTGTCTCCACACTCCACTGCATATGATTGACTAATGGTCGTAATGATTGAGTTAGGATCGAGTGTCGCTATAATATAATAAGCAATTAACAGCGACGCTTAACTACCGGATTTGTTTGCCATAGGTAACTAACTGTGTGTAGCAGCACTAACAGCCCACAGTAATAAGGTGAACAAATCAACCAGATCACACTGGTTTATTCATACAACTTTTTGATTAACTTAATCAATTTCAATACAGAATTAAGGTGGCAAATCAGCATTATGAAGAACACACAACACTCACAAACATACATGGTAGTGATAGTGTTAAGTAGCTGCGATCAGCAACAAGCACCGGAACTCGTGGCTCGTGGCTCGTGGCTCGTGGCTCGCGCAGATATTGTTCCTCGATGTAAATGTAAATACCGCCGCCGTCGCCGTCGCCTGCGAGCCCCTCGCCCGACACAACGAGCCCAGTTTAAACACGCTCACAGTCTGTTTGTATTTACTACACCGAGCGGTTTATGAATGTTTACTGACTAGATAAAAATCAATCTCGTCTGGTTTTTGATGCGAAATATCGAGCCGAAAGTCAACGCTAGCTTTCCATCGTTTCATAAACTATGCGACTATTATTAATCACTGATTCGAATATTGAATTCAGAGATAGAGAAATATTTAAGTTGTCAGGGACGAACACGCATGTCACCGAGGTGGATGCGGGGGTCGTGCGGTTGCGGACGAGACGAGAATCGGATAAACCATCCGCTGTCATTTGCTCTGTGTCCATCTGTGTACTCGTACTTCACTACATATAAAAACCCTTGTAAGCAGTTTTTCGTATTGCTCTGACAGAGGGAGGGGATTTAGGCGTAAGCTGCGACAGACGTCACCGAGCGGATCATACGTGTGCGGTGACACCGTGACGGCGGTACTCAGAAGCACGTCGTTAATAAAGCCGGTAACTAACCACATACTGACTCCACGTATAACATATGCGGAGGCTTTTATGAACACGCGAGCAATGAGCCATATATTGTCACTTTGAAAACTATACTATCAATAATTACTGAGCACGTGTGAGAGCGGCAATTTGAGCGAGTTCCGGGAAGCAGCCCGCCTCTTTGTTAAATGTTCGCTAGTGTCGATGTCGCACCTCTCTCTGTACCGCTTTTAAAATACACATTTTAATTTCAAAAATAAAGCCTTAGCTAGCTTTCCACATAACGTTTTTTTTAGCAAGTCAAAAAGAATAATTATATTTCTGCACCAGACGGGTGTGATCGACTGGAACGGGATGTGTTTGGGGTAGGTCTATCCTTCTTGTATTCCTTCGATGTAGAGTGTGGCCACTGAGTGTCCGACTGCGTCCAGACGCGCTGACCGCTGACGTCCTCTACCTGCACTATGGGTCCCGTACCTCTCTTCCTTCTTGTTGTGTTTGATATTTGCTCACCAGTGATAAATGAAGACGCAGAATATATAGCTAACACTGCAGTTAGCGGTTTTAGGGAACTTTTTCACGACTATTTTTGCACTATATTTAGTTATAGATTCTCTTTATTTCTTGGCAATGGCTACAAATTCTATGTTTTAAACTGTTGACTAGCTTACAATACTACTTTGCCGTAACGAGACCCTCAAATCGCTATTTTTAAGTTTTATTTAACCGAAGGTTTAACTGAAACTGCAATACATTTTCGGCTATATCTATAACTATTTTAAGTCGGAATAGGGGTTGAAGCACCTCTCTGTAAAGCCCGTGGGATTCCTCGTCTAATGCGGTAAAAACCATCCCTTCAACCTGGTCCACCGAGGGGTTAGCTCAACGGAACTAGTAAACTTATCTATGTATATGAACTTATTTACTGTTTGGAGTTGGTTTCCCGAAAATCTGAGCCTGGGGGCTGTCATACTATGTACCTCGGGGTAAAAGCATCATTCCCTTATCCAGACATACACACTGTCAAAATCGCCTCTCTAAGGGTGGCAACACTATAAGCTCAAAAACCCGGAAGAGGAAAAACCCAACATTTTTATAAAATCCTGTTTTGCGGCGTTATGTCTAATGTTATTATAGACATGTTTATATATCTGGATAGAGCTCAGTGCTAGGTTTTTAGTTCAGTTCATTGTCTTAAGTCTGAATACCCAGACATTTTTTATGTTTATTAAATGAATGGTGGTTTGTCAGTCCATCCGATTACCTTTGATGTGTTGTCCTGTGTAAAATGTTCAAAATCTGTTCACCGCTTTTTACTTTACCTTATCTTACCTTACCAGGGACTGTGTCACCCTACCTATCTATTTTATTTATACTGGAGAAATAAATGCCTCAAGAATATATTATGTTTCTAGGGGGAAACAACAATTTGGTACGCCACAATTGCGGCAATAAGGGCCTTCTTTGAGGAGTGGCTGGAGAGGCGTCACGGCGTCCTCACCTACCGCCTGACGCAGGTACTCACCGGACACGGCTGTTTCGGCATATACCTGTTTCGGATTCAGCGGGAGGACACGCCCGGGTTTCAGCACTTTAAGGATCGCCCGGAGGACACGGTGGAGCATGCGCTGGAGGTCTGCCCTGCTTAGGTGGAGCAGCGTCGTGTCCTCGTCCAGACGTTCAAAAGTTAGAGCACGCAGGGTTCGCGCGAGTAAGAGAACTTTTAATTCTGCCGCTAAGTTCTGCAAGCAAGTTCTACGTGGGGCACGTTTTGACCATGTCGGACGTATCGGGGCCAAACTAGCATCTCACCCTCCGGGTAGTAAACTGTTCTGGTCCCTTTCGAAAGCGGTTGAAATGAACTTTTGTCGGCCCACTTTACCACCAATGCTGAAACCTGATGGGTCGCTGGCCCACTCTGCAAGTGAGAAAGCAAATTTATTTGCATCTTCCTTTGCTAGCAATTCACGTCTGGACGCTGGCTCCAAGCAACCACTAACTGTACCTCGTTACTGTGACTCTTCGATGTCGGAGATCGCAGTTCACATGAAAGAGGTACGAAGAGTATTGTGCAGTCTAGACGTGAACAAGGCCAGCGGGCCTGACGGCATTTCAGCGAGTGTTGAGGCAATGTGCGCCTGAACTGTCTCCTGTGTTGACACGCTTGTTCCGCCTCTCTCTTGAAAAAAGAACGGTGCCAAAATCCTGGAAGCTCGCGAATGTACAGCCTGTGCCAAAAAAGGGCGACCGTGCAGACCCTGCTCATTATCGACCGATCGCCATTACCTCCATTCTGTGCAAGGTTATGGAAAGGGTACTGAACAGTAAGTTGCTGACCTACCTTGAAGGCAATGATCTCCTCAGTGACCGTCAATATGGCTTTCGCCGGGGACGGTCAACTGGCGATCTTCTTGTGTATGTCACGCACTGCTGGGGCGAAGCCATCGAGAAACACGGCGAAGCACTTGCTGTATCGCTCGATATCTCGAAGGCCTTTGATAGGGTGTGGCACGCAAGTCTACTCAGCAAGCTTCCTGCTTATGGCACCCCAGTTGATTTTTGTAGCTGGATATCAGACCTCCTTAGTGAACGGTCGATCCGAGTAGTCGTTGACGGCTGTTAACCTCATGGCTATTAATGCCGGAGTTCCTCAGGGGTCTGTTCTCTCTGCAACTCTTTTCCTGCTGCACATCAATGACCTGCTTCAGCCTGGTATTGTTGGGTATGCAGATGACAGTTCGGTTTCAGAGAGATACTTGTCTAGCGCAAAAACCAGCGGGGAAGAAGTTCGTTCCTTGAGAGAGGCCATGGTAGAGCGGACAAATTTGACCTTAAGTCTTGTCTCCCAGTGGGGTGATGACAATCTGGTCTCTTTTAACGCCACCAAAACACAAGCATGTCTTTTTACCGCGAAAAGGAGTCGTTTCGACCTAACTCCGACTTTTCGGGGTGCATCTTTTCCTGTAACCGATCGGCTCGAGCTCCTAGGCATGGAGTTGACAACCAGTCTCAACTTTGGTGCCACCATTGAGCACAAAGCCCAAACCGCGGCCAAAAAGCTGGGCATCCTAAATAGAGTGAAGCGATACTTCACGCCTGGACAGCTTTTAACCCTCTACAAAGCACAAGTCCGATCCTGCATGGAGTATTGCAGCCACCTTTGGGATGGCTCAGCTAAATACCAACTTGCCGCGCTTGACTCGGTGGAACACAGAGCTAAAAGGCTCATTGGCGACGTAAGACTGGTGGATGCCAAGCTTCACAGCTTGGTTCATCGCCGCAAGGTTGCCTGCTTGTCGGTCTTCTACAGATTGTACTTCGGGGAGAGTGTCCAGGAACTCCACGATCTCATCCCACCGGCCCCCTTCTACCATCGGACATCTAGACGCACTGCAAGTTACCATCCCTACCTTGTTGCTATTCCACCAATTCGCACTAAACGTTTCCAAACGTCTTTTATAATGCGCACATCAAAGGAGTGGAACTCTCTGCCTGCGTCTGTGTTTCCAAACGCATACAACCCTAATCTCTTCAAAATTAGAGTGAACAGGCTTCTTCTGGGTAAGCTCGCTCCATCGTCGACTTTGTCTCTGTCATCTATGACCTAGACTAGAGTCAAGAGCAAACCCATATTAAATAAAAAAAAAAAAAAAAAAAAAAAAAACGATCGGCGGTGGTGACCTCTCGCATGCGGGCCTGGTTCAATCCATGGTCCAGAGCGAGGAGACATGGGAAGCAGACGCCTCCTTCTGCGAAGCAGTAATGCTAGCGAAGGAGGAGGTGGGCCGCGTGAGAGAAAGACAAGGCCTACGCCCCAACCGCCGCAAAAGAAGAAGGCGCGTCGGGAATCGCAGGGCGATCCCCGGCCATCGTAGGCGTGGGCCTGCGGACGGCATGGGTTGGGTGGCTCGCTGTCCGATCACAACCAGACCCGGGTCGATGCCGCGTTGTGTTCCATGCCCGTCTCTTGGAGTTTCTTGTCCGTTCTTCTCCATAAGAATCTACCTTTCCGAATGGACAGTAGAGTCACTTTATTAATATATTTTACTGAACTGTAAATGCTGACGTTCAAAAGTGCCGTTTAATGGCCTTATTGAAATAAACGTTTTTGACTTTGACTTTGACTTTCTCAAAGCGACGTCAGCATAGAAGACGGGGCCCAATAGGGCCAGAGCCTGGCAGGGTTGAGAAATTTGTACGAAAGAATCACCACGGCCCTGGAACGCATAGGGCTTTAGGAGGACCACGGATGAGTTTTAGTCAGTAAGAGTCTGACACGCCCTTCCACTCCACCCAGAGTCGAAGAAGTCATTTGATGATTTTCCATCCCTAAAAATAAAAAGGGGGGAAACAACAATAGTAAAATGATTTTAATTTTCATCAATAAGAACTTAGGCCAACTTATTCTATTACTTAAGCACATTATGTTCGCGAGTTTATGTAATGAAATACTGTTTGTGTCGCTCGTCGCGAACAATTGTAGTAAGTGTTAAAGCACACGTTTGTAGCGTACGAGCGCTACGAGCGCTACGAGTACTACGAGTACTACGAGTACTACGAGTGTACGACAGCTCATGGCATCGCGCTCGGAGTAGCTCGCAGTCCGCGGAGGAAGTCGCCGCCAAATGAAAAAAGTTGTCGTACGATATCGGTACAACGAACAAGTTTCTATTAAATGCGCTGCGTTCGTCTTCCCAAGTTTCCATTTTGGTCGCGTACTTGCAAACAAATTGCTTATTATAAACTTTAATTTGTTTGGCATTGTGGCGTGCGTGTGTGCACTCGCGCCAAAACCCACGCACGCTTCACACGTACACACGCGCGGCCTCGCAGTCACGTCCCGCAGTGTAAACGTTGCCCTACATGAATCTGCATCAGTACAAGAACACGTCATTATTGTAAAAGCAAACCATTCTAGGTCTCGTTTCAGTAGCAGACACTAGACGCTCAGTCGCTAGCTCGGATCGCTCTTAATTGATCTTTTGCAGCGTTTTTTCATTAGTGTGAAAGGCGATATTTTTCATTGACGAAGCAGACGTCTGAAACAACGGGCTACAAGGCAGCCTCGATGTGTCTGCGGGACGAGGAGCTTAACTTATTTTCTCTTTTGTAATGAAAGGTTAATGGAGGAATATGCATATAAAATTTCATAAAAATCGGTCAAGCCGTTTCGGAGGAGAATGGTATCTTCTTATATATAAAATTCGCGTGTCACAATGTTAGTTACCATACTCCTCCGAAACGGCTTGACCGATTTTTATGAAATTTTATATGCATATTTAGTAGCTCTGAGAATTGGCAACTATCTATTTTTCATACCCTTGATGATATGGTTGACTGGTAGAGAATGCCTTGATGCATTAAGTCCGCCCATGTACCACTATTGTACATAAAGTTTAAATAAATAAATGATAAGGGTTGACCAACCCTAACATTTTATTTTTATTTTTTGGACAAATTATATTTTTTCTATTTTTTTATAATGTGGCATTAAATAATACTTACAACCCAAAATTTTCACCCTTCTACCACCAACCTTTATTTTTTATAGCAATATTAGTACTTTAATTATTTTCTACTCTCGGCGGTCGATAATATAATTGATCATTACCACTCGATCAGTTATTTTTGACTATTTATTAGGAAATTTAAATAGAATTGAAAAAATATTTTAGTGTTGGGAAGCCTATTTATTGAGGGAGGTTTTAGGCTATATAACATCTAGCAGTTTTATATATAAGAGCTAGTTTAGCAGTCAGCTAGTTTTATATATACGAGCATATAAAATTTCATAAAAATCGGTAAAGCCTTTTCGGAGGAGTGTGGTAACTAACATTGTGACACAAGAATTTTATATATAAGATATATACCATAGAATTAATTTTATTATATTCTAAGTCTACGAAAATCGATGTCGGAGACGTGCCGCCACTTCTTGTTCCTGCGAGGTGGCGCGGGTGGTAAAGTGGGCGCGGGTCGCGCGGGTGGCGGCGCGCGCGGGCGGGGCCCCTCGCCGCGCTCCATGCGCGCGCGCGCCGCCGCCTCGCGCAGCGGTTCGTGCGCGTCCTCGTCGTTGCGCGGCGGGCCCATGCGCAGCGGGTCCAGCATGCGCTCCTGGTGCTCAAACTTATTTTCTCTTTTATATTGCCAATTCTGTACCATCCCGACTTTAGCTTCAATTTCCATGGCCATCCGTTGTATTTGTACCAGGGTTTTGATGGCCTGTCCAAAGTATTATTAAAAGTACAGAAAATCTGCTTGAAAGAATAAAACGATGCATTGGTAAATAGTCGTCCGAGGTGTGTTACCTCGCGAAAGTTTCCATGGCCGTAGGAGACGTTCATGTGCGCCATCTGGTAGAGGCGCACCTGGAGCTTGAAGACGTTGCGCATCTCGTAGACGATGTCGCCCAGCTGGTACTGCAGCGACTTGTAGTACTGGTCGCGGAAGCTCTGCACGGCCTTGATCTTGGCCTCCACGTCCAAGAGCAGCTCGCGCGTCAGGTGGCGCAGCTTGCCGCCCATGCGCCGCTCCGTCTTGTACTTGTAGTACGAGTTGCAAGGACTCCACAGCACTGTGAACAGTAAGCGTCAGTCTCACAGCATGTCTTTCTATAAAACAATAATTTTGCTATTAATTAACAATGCAGTGCTTCTCAAGACCGGTGCGTGTGTGCTTGAACCCAAAACATAAAACGAGTAAAAGTCTGGGAGCACCTGACTAGTATCAAGAGCATCGATTGGTCGGCGAGCCGCTCATCGGGGCTGCAAATGTCGAAGATCTGTCTCGGAATCAATCGATATGTATAAAGTACTTCCGTTACTGACTGACTGACTGACTGACTGACAGATAACGCTCCTCCCAAACTGAAATTTGGCATGCTGGTCGTAGAAAGCTGAAATTTTGCATGTAGGTTGCTTGGAAAAATACGGGATATGCGCGTACAACTTCGCGGGTAAAAGCTAGTGTTTACACATACCGAATTGGATAAGAGACAATCATCAAACCTTTATCTGTGTTCACCCACACGTTACCGTAGTGATGAAATTAGAGTGGCACTTTACACAAATTATTGTAAGTAGCATTATTACATACGGTACAAACCTAATCTATATTACTTGGAACCCAAAAAGGATTTTTTAAATAAACAAAATGAGGACTCACTGGTAGCGTAGATTAGGACTGCTAAGAAAAGCGGCGCCAACCTCATCGTGAGCTGTGCGCATGCGTGTGCACCGAGAACAGTTGGCACAGCTACACAGTACAGTATCTGCTTGTTAATGATTGTGCAACGAATACTTATCACATAATTGCTGTTTTATACTCATATCTTGTAATTGCTTTTTTATAATAAACAGAGTGTAATGAGCTCGTCAAGCTCTTCATGTACAGGTGTACACTGTACAGTGTACATGGCCGGCGCGGTGCGTGTGGTGGTTGTGGTGCGGTTCGGCAAGCGCCGCGCTGCGCTGCCGCGATAGCATTGTTCGCGCTGTTTGGTTGCTAATCGTCTCCACTACACCGGCACCGCGCTGCTCGCCGCCCGCCATGCAGCGACGGCTTTCATTATAATTAAGCAATACATTATTGCCGGCTCCATAGCCTACACCGCAAGCTAATCTAGGCGCAAACAAAAGAAATGAAAAAAATTGCCAGTCACGTCTATGTTTCATGTAGGCAATGGGAGTTCAAACTACGTTCATCGCTCGCCCCCAGACTCACTGGCCTTTTAGTTACTTAATCTGTAAATAGCTACGGAAGACGGTTTTTTTTTTGTATATTTTTTTTTTATTTTCCACTTTTTAGTGGTGATACCCCACAACTAAGTGACATTATTCCCATAATGAGTGGTTAAGGAGTTTCTTTGTGTGCCTTCGCAGTCCAAATCCACACCAGCTCATAGTTAAATATCTACTTTGCTTTGGTACTAGTTTTTACTAAGAGTAAGGTGAGGAGGTCACTGGTTTATCTTTGAAGTTCTCAGTACAGTGCAAATGCAATATAGATATAACTAAACACAATGCAAAAAGAATCATTAAGATCGGTTAATGAACAATAAAGTTATGCCCGAATAGATAACCCCAAACATGTTTATTCAGGTTGATTTGTTTGCATCTGCGTACCCCTTCACAGTGTACCGGCGTGATGTTATGTTATGAACTGGTGTAATCAATAAACAGACATGCTATTTCAGCAATCCCGGGAGATTTGCTATCATTTATTGAAGAGTTCCTTTGCCTACCTCCGAAATCCTAATCAGATCTTCACCGAATTGCAATGGAGCTATCGCTGATCAAACAAATGTCCTGGGATCCCAGCATCAGATCCTAACTTATACCTTATACCTTCCATCATCAGCTCAGCAAGATGAAATGTTGATTACCAGGCACAATTATCTGAATTGCGTTAAAAAATATATGAAAAACAATGTATATGTGCCTTTAAAATTTGAGGGTTGCCCTCGATTTCCCTAGGATCCCATCATCAGATTCTGACTTGGTGCCAATGGGACCACCTCAGGAGTATAGGCTTTCGAATAAAAGAAGAATCATCAAAATTGACGGAATGATCGCATAACAAACATACAAAAAAAAAAAACAAATAACACAGTCGAATTGATAAACTCCTTATTTTAGAAGTCGGTTGAAAATACAAAATTTTGCAATTAATTCGTTTATTTTTTTAATTAAGTAAAGATTTTTATTTTATCGTGTGAACTTGCTGAAATAGATTTATATGATGGAATAGATATGATCGTTATTTTAAATGAAATAATATAAAATATTGATAATATCAAAGACATATTATTCAATATGAGCATTATAGAATAGAATAGAATTTTATTTTACAAATATGGGTAGTAAACATAGTTGTTACAAATAATAATTAAATTAACGGTCAGCCATATTTTACCATTCGGCATGCAAACATTTATTGTAGATGATTGGGGCCATGCAATACACACTGTTGCGCATTAACGCGGTTCGACATGACACCTGACATAATTTGCTATTGTCACGCCTATTCCTTGGGAATACATCTGCTAGGCGTTCAAAACGACTTGGATTTTGCTGTGTGTGTGTTGACAAACATAGCTATTTCGAAGATATAAATACAAGGAAGTGTCAAGATTTTGTATTGCTTAAAATAGGGATTGCAACTGTCTGTAGTTTTAAGTTTAAACATTGATCGGAGACATCGCTTTTGAGCCTTAAATGATATGTCTCTATCAGTTGAGTTTCCCCAGAAAATGATGCCGTAACGTAGATAAGATTCAACTATGCCGTAGTAAGCCGTGACAAGTGCTTTGGTATCAACTATGGAGGATAATCTATATAGAACATATGCAGATGAGCTCAGTTTTTTACACAAACTATCTATATGTGCCTTCCAATTTAAGCTGTAATCTATTTGTAAACCTAAAAATTTGGTATCTTCTGCTTCCTTAATATGTCATTCTTGTAGTGTATGTGAAGATTACTGATATATATGCGAACGTAAGACAAGTGAAACGACGTATAGCTGGTAGCACACTAAGTTTATTTGACAAGCGACACAACTTATATAGGAGTGGATGCAACCACCCTCATATTACTAACAAATATACAACATTCCTCCCCATAGCTTGACAACATAAACATGATATGATTTACTTAGTAAAATTGTTTATAATCGACCCTAGGTACAGTTCGCAGTTTTTTCCCGTCACTCATTTGCCTTTCTGGCTGTGGGGTCTGGCCTGACCCTGCCTCCACGAGGGGTTCATCCTGAGACCCTTCTGTTGCCTCATAGAATTTGTCGTCTTCCTCTTGTGATGTGCCAGTCGTTGTTTCCGTATCCGTTCTTCCCTTTCTCTCACTATTTCCCTCCCCTCCCGTGTCGGACTCCTTGTCGTCCATTGTGGGTGATGGGTTTGGTGGTGAAGTTCCTCGTGGAGTAATGTCTTCGATTTCAATGGGGCAATCCTCTAACCGGTGAGAAACTATTGCTGTACCTTTATAAGCTATTAATTGATTTTTATGTTTTTTTACTTTACAAGAAGTTAAGCAGTCCTTAACTATATATACTACTTTTCCGATTTTTTTTATTACTACTCCTTTATTCCATGACCCTTTCTTATTGATGTTGTTTTTTTTATACAAAACATAGTCTCCAGTTTTAAAATATTTGCAAGCTTTGTTGTCGTTTAACTCTTTAGACTGCAAACACTGATTGTTTTCGACGTTTCGAGTGAGAGTGACAGACGCCGGTGATGGTGGGTTAGGTTTGATTAAATCTAATCGCGATCGCAGCTTGTGTCCGAACACTAACTGGGCAGGTGAACAGCCCGTTGCCGAGTGAACGGAATTTCGATAGTCAAATAGATATTTAAATAACTTGTTGTTCAATGCCTTTGTGTTGCTATTATTTAACATACAAGATTTTATCCCCTTTTTCACTATTTTCACGTAGCTTTCTGCCTGCCCGTTACTGGCCGGATGATAAGCCGGTGACGTCACATGCGATATTCCGTTTGATGTGCAAAACATTTCGAATTCTGCAGAAGTAAACTGCGTGCCATTATCACTGACTATGGTATGCGGTAAGCCAAATCTTGCCATATATTCAAACAGTTTACTAATCAGCGAACCTGATGACGTACTTGACCCCATATCATACGCTTCTACCCACTTTGAGTAAGAATCTACAATGATTAAATACGAACGATTATGTATAGGGCCGAGAAAGTCAATATGAATTCGATAAAAAGCCTGCGGTGTGTGTGGCCATAGCGCTGGAGGCGCACGCGCTGGTAACTGTCTCAACTGTAAACAAACCTCACAATCCGCAATCATTTTTTCTACCGCGTTATCTATTCCCGGAAACCAAAATCTACTGCGCGCTTCAGCTTTCGTTTTTACGATACCTAAATGTGATTTATGTAGTTCTGTTAATAATTTAGTTCTGAGTGTATAGGGTATTACCACTTTATGTCCTCGCATAATACAACCGCTTTCATAAGACAGCTGGTCTTTACATAAAAAATATGGTTTTAATGATGTATCAGATAACCTCTCAGGCCACCCCTTAATAATATATGATAAGACTTTATTCAATATTGCATCCTTAACAGTTTCACTATGAATTTCGCTACGCGTAACTGGTAAACTGCCATCGATAACGAAATTAACATACGACGCGCGATCTTCTACCGGCACTAAACTACCGTCGGCTTCGTAGCCGCACCCCCCTCTTAGCGGCGTTGACTCATAGTCTGGTAGACTGGCGCGCGAAAGATAATCGGCGCTGTTATCAGCACTGCGTATGTACTCAATAGAGTAGTTATAACCACTAAGAAACATCGCATAACGCTGCAGCCTATTTGCAGAAACTTCTGGTATTCCACGATATGGCCCAAAAATTGATAAAAGTGGCTTGTGGTCTGTGCGAAGTACAAACGGAACCGCCCTCCCGTATAAGTATTGGTGGAAACGTCGCACACCAAAGATAATTGCAGTAGCCTCTTTTTGAAGTTGTGAATATCGCTTCTCTGCGGAATTGAGTGTACGAGATGCAAACGATACTGGACGTTCCACTCCATCAGTACCTATCTGCGATAAAACAGCACCTAGACCACTGGGCGATGCGTCTACCGTTAAAATAATTTTGGCATTCTGATCAAAATGTGCTAGAACCTGATTTGAAGTTAAACATTGCTTAATTGCCTTGAATGCTTGGTCATGTTTGACCTCCCATTTCCATGTATTTCCTTTTTGCAACAATGAATAAAGCGGGGTCAATATTGATGACGCGTTAGGGACAAAGTTCCTATAATAATTTACTAACCCTAGAAATGACTGCAACTTATTCACGTTTGTCGGTATAGGCGCCTCAACAATTGCTTGGACCTTTTGTTTCGATTTACTTAAGCCATTCTTATCTATGGTATAGCCTAAATATTCTATTTGGTTCTCAAAAAATACACACTTATCTTTACGAAGTGTTAGACCTGCGTCCTGCAGTCTTTGCAACACCGCGCTCAATCTCTCTAAATGTTGCTGTTTAGTATGTCCCGTTATACAAATGTCGTCCAGCATACACATGACACCGTCCAACCCTGATAATAAGCACTCCATTGCCCGTTGGAAAATAGCTGGGGCACTAGCGAGACCAAAAACTAAACGCGTATATACAAACAACCCACGGTGAGTATTAATACAAGTTAAATTCTGAGATGCCTCGTCTAAGACAAATTGTGAATAAGCTTGCGTCAAATCTAATTTGCTAAACTGCTGTCCCCCGTGTAATTTTGTAAAAAGTTCTTGTGCCGTTGGTAAGGGATACTGTTCTACAACTAGCTGCTTATTTACGCTTACTGAATAATCTACGCACAACCTAATTGAGCCATCTCGCTTCAATACAGGAACAATAGGCGACGCGTAATCAGAGTACTGAACCGGTTTTAGTACACCTATACGTACCAAACGCTCGAGCTCGTCGTTTATCTTATCTTTAAGTGCAAATGCTATAGGACGAGCTTTGAAAAAAACCGGTTTCGCGTCATCTTTTAATTGTAGTTTTACCCGATACTTCGTAAAAACACCTAGCTCGTCTGAGAAAACTGATGGAAATTGTAGTTTTAATTGTTCGGCAATATTCTTTGACTGACAGTAATTTATTTGTAGCATTTGTAATTTAAACAAACAAATAAAATCTCTGCCTAAAATTGGGGGTCCGCCATCACGTATCACACGTACATTAACTACGTGTGTTTTGTCTAAATATGTAATAGGTAATTGCACTATTCCTAGACAGTTGATAATATGACCTGTATACGTAAACAGTCGATCCGACGTTGATAATAACGGAAACAATTCAAAATATCTTTTGTACACTTTTTCGGAAATCGCTGTGACTGCCGATCCGGTATCGACTTCGAACTTTTGCTTTATATTTTGTATCGAAACTATTATAGTCATAGGTTCGCCGCTGCGTGAACATATTTTTCTTGACCTACCGTCATCATCACTCTCGCTCGACCCGCCAGTTCCTACGAAATTTATTTTCTTGCACATTCTACTTAGATGGCCTTTTTTGTTACACTTTTTACATGTATAGTTAGCAAACCGACACTGAGACGTTTTATGATTTTTGTAGCCGCACACGGAACACTTTTCTTTGTTAGCACTGGCACTGGGTTCGTTTGTGGCGATCTTGAACAGCGCTTCGCTCGACGGTGGCGCCTGCGTCGACGCCGATGATGATGCTGCTGCTCCCTTCCGTGCACTGCGCACGCTCTCCGCTAAATCCACCGCTTTTGCCAATGTCAACTCCTGAAGGTCACGCACGAAAAGCTTGTCCTTCTCCGGTCCCGGCAGCATACCCATAACGAAGCGATCACGCAGCGCCTCTTCTACATTCAGGAATCCGCAATGTGTAGTGAGGCCACGTAGCCTCGCAGCCCACTTTGAGAATGTCTCTTCTGGACCCTGAGTGGCAGCATAGAAATTATACCGCTCACCAAATCCGCATTTCCTTGGTGTGAAATGACTGTCGAGAAGTGTCAGAATGTCTTCGTATGGTGTCTGCGTGAGCTCCTTCGGTAACGCCAAATCGGCCGCCAGTTTGTACGTGCTGTCAGTGAATGCACTCAGCAATATTGCCCGTCTTTTCACTCCCTTGGGATCCTGTACGCTGTCAACATCGTTCGCAATAAACCATTGTAAAATGCGTTGTTTATAGTTTTGCCATGTATGGACATTATGGTCAAAACTCGATAAAATTCCAAAATGTGACATTTTTTAACGTCTTTTTTCTTTTCCGTAATCGCGGGTAAGTACTCGTCGCCACTGATATATATGCGAACGTAAGACAAGTGAAACGACGTATAGCTGGTAGCACACTAAGTTTATTTGACAAGCGACACAACTTATATAGGAGTGGATGCAACCACCCTCATATTACTAACAAATATACAACAATTACATAAGCCGGGAGTACGTTGTCTAAAGTGCATTATCTTTGTCTTACTTAAATTAATTATCAAATTATTGTTATCTAGCCATTTAATTAGTGAGTCAAGAGAAGTATTAATGTCGTTTTCATATGTGGTTGCGTTTTTACAAGGGATCGTCATTGTGCTATCGTCTGCAAACATTGTTAAAGGTTGTTCAAGGGACCTGGGCATGTCATTAACATATAATATAAACATAAACGGGCCGATTACGGTTCCTTGTGATACACCATATGAGATTTTACGTTCTCGCGATCTTATTATCTCTTCATGTTTATTGATTACATTAATGCGGCTAACTTCGGTAATTTGTTTTCTATTTTCTAAATAAGATTTTATGAGTTCCAGCACGTTACCTCTAATGCCGTAGACTTCTAATTTATTAAGTAACGTGTTATAATGGACATAGTCAAATGCTTGCGTCATATCGCAAAATATAGCACATATGGGGGATCGCTTATCCATGTTTCTAATGATATTATGCAAAAAGTCATAAATTGCCACATTAATGTTTCTGTGCTGCCTAAATCCTTTTTGTTCTTCACAAAGTAAATTATTTTTCTCCATGTAATTATATAATTCTCTGTAGATGTATTTCTCAAATATCTTTGAAATAACCGGTATGAGTGAAATTGGTCTATAATTTTCCATCAACTCCTTATCTTCTTTCTTAAATAAAGGTTTAATTATAGAAGTTTTTAAAGCATCTGGATATATACCAGCACAAATAGTGAGATTAAGTATGTGACTACGGCCATCTAGGCCGCAAATCTCGGCTGATACTGACTTCAGTATCTTTGTGGCGATTCCATCAAAACCCACACTGCTAGTGTTCTTAAGGGACATTATTATTTTATATAAATCGTGTGGTATGCTAGGGGTCATAAACATTGAATTATTTTTCATGGAGGACATGCATGCCCTCGGCTTAAATTCAGCATCTATTTTTGGCTGTATTTTGTCAACGAAAAAGTCATTAAAAGCACCAGCTATATCCGAAGGTTTGTATATAATTTCACTACCGACTTTTAGTTTCTCAATTCGTTCTTTAGGGATATTGTACTTTGCCTGATTAATTACTTGCCATGTAGTCTTCGATTTATTTTTGGATTGCTGTATTGCGTAATTATTTTGAGCTTTATTATAACTTTTAATCATGGGTTAAGGTGTATGATATATTAAATATAATTATATGAAATGAAATTATCTTTTGGATTTATATCATAAGTTTTTATAACAAACGATGATAATAATAAATTAAATTAAATCAAATTAAATTATTTCACGTTTATATGTAAATAAAACTTAGACCAAACATTACGCGGTTGTGTAATTATTATTATTTATTTATTTCAGACAACATAGTCCATACATTCACACACACACACACAAACAACAACAAACAAAATACTTAAAAGATGTTAGTAACAAAAACAGCTTAAACCCTATTTTAGCACTTATATACTACGAGAGACATTGCAGTCTTTATGAAATGCCTCACAATGGGGCTTTCAGGAGACTGTTACCGCTGCCACGCAATCTGGCGAGAAGAGATGCTCTCTCTCTTTAGCTTGAGCAAATATCTCTGATGCGCTGCAATACCGTGGCAGCCCCATCAGCGCCCTGAAAGTGTTGTTACACTGGACGCGCAGCGCATTGGCGGCCCGTTTGGTACAATTGATCCATAGGGAGCTCGAGCACAGGGATGTGCAATTAGCCCTAAACAGCGTGTGTTTCACTTCCTCTGTACATCGTGCGAACCTACGGGCCAACATGTTTTCCCGAACCCCCAACGCCCTGCGCTCCCGTTACGTATAGTCATCCAGTGCCGGATTAGCCATATAGCAAGACTAGCAAATGCTACGGGCCCCGCGCATTGGGGGGCCTCACGCTTAGATTTACAAAAATATGTCGCTAAAAATCAGCGCCATTATATGACTCTGTCTCACACACGAGTTCTAACCCCTACCATACTGAGCGATAGCCTTTTAACGGAGATGTGACGCATATTTCCCAACCTGTATAAGTCTTTACTTTTGTTTACTTATTTATGGTTTGGGTACAAATAAGCCCCAGGTCCGGTCCATACTTTTCCCTCGCGCGGCCCGCCTCCTCCTTCGCTAGCATTACTGCTTCGCAGAAGGAGGTGCCCGCTCCCCAAGCCTCCTCGCTCCGGACCATGTATTCAACTAGGACCGGACGCGAGAGGTCACCGCCGCTAATCGCCTCGACGAGGACACGGCGTTGCTCAGCCCAAGCACGGCAGACCTCCACCGTATGCTCCACCGTGTCCTCCGGGCGATCCTCACAGTGCTGACACCCGGGCGTGTCCTCCCGCTTAATCCGAAACAGGTACCTCCCGAAACAGCCGTGTCCAGTCAGTACCTGTGTCAGGCTGAAGGTGACGACGCCGTGGCGCCTCTCCAGCCACTCCCCAAAGACGGGCCTTACCGCCGCAATTGTGGCGTGCCCAGCTGCCTACCCGCTGGGCCGCGATAGTCGCTGTCTCCATACCGCCATGGTATCCTGCCGGAGCTCCGTCCGCGCGATGCAATTAGCCGCGGCAGCGAAGTTTCGCCCCGGCGAAGCGCCTCCACGCGCCACGCGCAGACGTGCGCGAGGGCTCTCGCCTCCAGAGTCCGGTCCATACTTAAAAAGGCAAATCTGACGACTCTCTGTCTTAAAGGATGTTCATGGTGAATACAATTTATTCTACGCAAAAGATTCATTTCCTGGTAGTCAATTTATCTAATAGGATAATGAAGCCTAATGAAGCCAAGTTTCAAGCCTTAGTAAAATTTGCTACAGGCCCCGCACTGGCTTAATCCGGCACTGTCGTCATCGTCCATAAGGCCGTCATACGGATAGTCAGAAGCAATACAATCTGACACCAGTCTTGCAAAGGAATACCGTGTTACCCAGTTAATAGGTTGTGGAGGTCTGGTAGGCAGCCGCTCCACGTAAAATACTGGTATTCAGCTGAATCAGGTTTAATTTGAAGCCGACGCTAATATTATTTATTAAAAGGCTAGGCAGATGATGGTCGCTATCAATGTAATTAATGCGACGGACCCGATGCTGCGGTGACCGCAAACTAACGGTGTGCGACACTCAATTTAAATCAAATGAGTCACGTATATTGTGCCGCACTCGTGCCACCCGCCGGTCCTAAAATTTGTACAATTTATCATCGGTCATGAAAGTAGTAATGTACCAGCTGATAGCTCGCGTGTCATTTAACTGCGTTGGAGCTTCGTACTGAACTGATCGCAAGACGAACAAAAATCATTGACAATTTTGCAAGTAATGCCCGGTCGTGACCGAAACTCCTCAGCCAACATCAAAAGTTCGTTAGTTTAAACAGACAGCGTGCAGACAACTTGGCAAATACCAGTTGTGTATGCCATTGAAGAGTTACATTTCGCCGTAGCAACATGGAATTCTAAACGCAGGAAACGATAACGCGATGACGTGACGCCTGCTCGAGAGCCGCGCACCGTCGGCGTCGTCCCGCATGCGGGCAGCGCACGCCACACGCGAGGCGCCATTCCGTGGACACGGGTTCGGTAAAGTTGACTCAGACTCAGAAGCAGAGTGACTCGCATTACCGATACCGACATTTGTATCTGTCGATAAACGAAGATGAAACATCAAAACATTCACCATTTTCTCAACAAATTTGGAAAACTTCCAATAGGGTATTATTCAGACGTTTTTTCGAGAATAATAAATGCACGTCACGAAGGTTCTGAGCTGGCTTCATAAATAAGTCCGTGTCTATTGTTGCTGGCGTCAAGTGAGTTGCAAATCGGCGACAGTAATGGATAGAGTGCCGCGACTCCGCAAGTGGTCGCTCGCCCGCCGGCGTCAGTACGCGCGACTGCGCGAGTATGATTGACGCGATGCGCCCGCCTGTGCGCCGGTGCGTTTTTCGCACTATTGTGAAGTAATGCGTCGGCCACCTACAATTTATTGTATATTTGTTGTATTTATTGTATTTTTGTCTGGGTAGAACCCAGACTGGTAGCTGGGCAGCCTCCACCGAAATCAAGCAAGGAACATAAAACATATTTGTTATGTATTGTTTTAATCAAAAAATTCTCACTATGAATTATCGAATTATTACGACTTTTATTGTAGGAATTAAAAGGTCTGTTCACAATTTCGTGAGCCTTATTAGTTATGGCCTTGTGCGGTATTTACAATATTATTCGGGGCATATACAGGGCAGGTCGCCCCGGCTCGCGGCAGCGGGCGCAGCCTTGCATGATTTATAGCTAGTGTGAACTGGGGATTTAGCCACGTGTACGGTAGCCGAGGCAGGCCGAGGTCTCCGCACGAGCGTGTCACTCCATCTTATTCGGTCAGCTTGCGACGTTGAAGCGCCCACTTGGAACGGGTTTAACGTTGTTGGCTGTCAAATGAAGCGAAACTATGATTAATTTATGTGAAGCACTCGTTTCCTCGAGAGGCCCGGCTCCGGTACTTGCTCGATCGTGTCACGCGTCGTGTGCGCTGATGGATGTCTGACAGCCTCTTATGGTTACTTGTAGCAATCAGTCGCATAAGAACGGTTAAAGGTTTAAGTACTTATACAGCTTTAATTTTATCTGACTTCGGGCTTAATTTATAATTTTATCTAATTACGAGCTTTTCTGTTATTAATGCTATTTAGACTGTCGCTGCTCCTCGCTGGCGCGCCGGCACGCTGGCACGCTGGCTCGATGGCACGATGACGCTTGCGAGTCCGAACTCGCGTAATTTAGGGGTTTTTTCATTTCCACAAACAACAGCTCAGAAAAGTTAAAAATAACTCATTATGTTCCTTGGGAAGAGGCTACAAAGTACAAAGCCTGCTGATTGGACAACTCTACACCGCGCCGTCGCCGAGTAGATAATGAAAACAAAGTGGACGAAATATTTTTATTAATTTCTGTTCCTTTTGTATCTTGTTGACAATTTGTAATTAATACGTGTCTGCCGGAGCGGAATTAATAAACAATGTAAAAAGTAGTAGCCCGCCAGTGTCGGGACAGAGTCCAAGCTACGGGTGGTTAGGGCTCCAGGGAAAGGAACCTCCTCACAATACGAGCCGTATCGAGGAGTACTGCCTTCTGCCCTTACCCAACCACGTAACGCCAACTTCGACAGGTGGTCGTCGAAGCTCTTAGCCATCAGGCCATTGGCCGTAACGACAGTCGGCACATTGACAGCCGAGTCCACATTCCACATGTCAACAAGCTCGTTCTCTAAGTCGAGATACTTGATTTGGTTTTCTTTCTCAACGTACACGAGGTTCTCGTCATGCGGGATGGTAACATCGATTATCATTGTGCGGCGCGCTAATCGGTCTATCACCACTATGTGAGTAATGAATGTGCCGCCTGATCGGGCTTCCTTCCGGACGGCTCAACATACGCCAGCCTTGTGCATCATCCCACGAGGAGAGGTTTGGCGTTCTTTTTAAATAATGATGATCATTTTTATTGATTGAGACATGGACTCTTTCTGATTTTATATTTGATCCACTTTATCTGCGATGGTGAGAATTCATTTAGTACGAAAAAATTACCAGCTTGCGCTCACTGATAGCTAACATATCGTTGTGTACACATGTCGCGCCGCGTCACCCGGGTTCACATGTCGCGCCGCGTCGCCTGGGTTCACATGTCACGCCGCATCGCCCGGGTTCACATGTCGCGCCGCGTCACCCGGGTTCACATGTCACGCCGCATCGCCCGGGTTCACATGTCGCGCCGCGTCACCCGGGTTCACATGTCACGCCGCATCGCCCGGGTTCACATGTCGCGCCGCGTCGCCCGGGTTCACATGTCACGCCGCATCGCCCGGGTTCACATGTCGCGCCGCGTCACCCGGGTTCACATGTCACGCCGCATCGCCCGGGTTCACATGTCGCGCCGCGTCACCCGGGTTCACATGTCACGCCGCGTCCTACTCACCACGACTACTATGCTTTCACTTCGATATATGACAATAGGGTATTTGACTAGTATGAATTACTAAATTAATGAGTACTTACTTGATAGATGATATTAAAACATTACGATTTGTAAAAAAAAAAAAAAATGGTCGAAAAACAGAGAAGTTATTCTTCTATCCTTTTCACACAAAATGTCATTTGTACTGGATGGCTTCAATTCAATATGGCGGGACTTGTTAGTGACGTCAAACGCAATTAGTGCTAACTCTGTTTATTACAGATTTTAAAACGCTGACAACATCGCCATTTTTTGAGATTTTAAAGCAATATTCTTTAACTGCGTCTTGTCTGCTCTCTTGGTTTAAAATTTGTTTGACCAAATATTACACATTTTCAAAGATCACTTTACTGTTCGCTCACCATTTGGGCCAGCGTAGCAGGTGATCGGTACTGAGACCTCAACAGAACGACCATGCGTTCTGATTTTTTGACATTATACATCAACCCGTGGCCCGTGGCAACATCTTTAGCTGTGGAAAGAGTCGAAACCGGTTCTGTTGAGGTCTCAGTATCGATCACCTGCTACGCTGGCCCAAATGGTGAGCGAATAGTTTAAGACCGCTGGCAGGAAAATTCCAGTAAATGTGCCAGCAGTTAAAATAAACGATGTCCCGAGTCGCCGGGTACATCAGTTCAAATACCTCGGACATTTAACTGCTGACGACATTGATAGCGACCAATACAAAAAATATAACATTATTTAACCAAAGGCTGAACTGATGTGAATCCTTAAACTCCAACAGACAGTTAATATGCAAATATGACCCATTATCCAGCACTCTCGTCAACCGGCCAACTTCAACAACGAAGATAAATCAAGTTGTTGAGTTTGAAGCGCGAGCCGCCCCGAGGTGAGCACGGTGCCCTCTGCCCGGTCTCCGTGACACGCGTGCGACACGATCACTCATCGGTGTGAGCTCGGACGAGTAGAGCTGGCGACGAGTCTTGCGGGGCTGCACAGCGCAACAATCCGATTCCAATCAGTCGATTGTGATGGAGAATTAATTTAGTAAACATATTGGCACACGTCCAATTACAAGCTGAACCAATTAACTGCGGAGCTCTGTCAAACAAACACAAAATGCACTTATATAACAGCGCCAGTATGTAGCGCGTGTGATCGAGAGAGCTCTGTAACGTGATTAACGTACTACTTAGGCTGATTACAAAGCTGCGTTAATTAAATAAAACCACAGCGGAACACAACGCGGCTTCGGCGGCGTTCCCTAATGTGGCGGAATGTATTGATGAGCGTCGTCAAAGGGTTAGCGACTGTTTACCGAACTGATGTATTGTGTCGGAGGTGTCCCCGCCGGTTGACACGAGGCTTACTGCTAAATAAAAGTGGATCATAATCTACGAGTTTAAACCAATATTTTATTTAGGGATTATTCCTCTATAAATCATTTTACCCCCTTTGGGACGATTTTCCCAACGTCATATTTTATTCTTGAAATAAAATAGTCAAACAGACGCGACTACGATCGATCGCGACTTGTTTCATTGCCCGTCGCTTTGATTGGCAACAAATTTTCCACTAAAATAATAGAGTCGTGGATGTAGCGTTGGAGACAAAGTAAATAGCCAGGTAAGCGGCGCGTACTAACTATGAGCGGTGTGCGGTACTGCGGTAGTCGTCACCTCAGAGGACGATATCAGCCGTGTGCGGCCAGCCTTGATCATTGTTCACCCAGGCGAATAAATCCGAAATCGTCTTTAAATAGCGGGCGAAAGGAGGGCTGAAGACCCCCGGCAACTTACTAATTCAATTAAATAATCTACCGTGAGTCAACTTCCACGGCAATTGGATCGAATCAATTAGTCTAAATCTATATTTCTATTAAATAATAACTGTACTTATTTTGTAATCTGTTATCCGCCGGTAGGTAACAAGAAAGTTATCCATGACCAATTAAAACAATTTTTCTTGCTTATTTACGAGTCGAAAACAGTATTTCATTTCAGAATCCACCAATTCTGTCCTGAAATACTGTATTTATAAACTGTTTGATGTCTGACTGTCTACCGCTGTATATAGATACTCAGCTGCCGAGTGCAGTCGTTTAGCTTGAGCGATGAGCCGTCACATAGTAGGTACGCGACAAGAGCTTAGCTTGAGCCAATAACTCAACACACTGACCTGCGAGCGAGTCCGACTAAAAGTGGCAAAGTGAAGCAGTTTATATGAGATGCGAGCTGTCGCTGAAGACAGCTCGCACACAGTCGAGGAACAATCACAGCTGCAGGTAACCAACAGCCTCGGTAGTACGTGCGGCGAACAGGATCACATACTGTATATAACTACTGTATGCGTCTGTTTGGCTGAGCTGCCCCGGCGCTTACCTTAACGTTCACTTTTAGATGGTGCCCGATGTGCATGTGTGACGTCATGCGTACCTACGATATGTAGTCACTCCTTCCGATCCTCGCTAGCCGTGGATCGTGGGCGTCGTGGCCCTCCTGGCCGCCGCGGGATAACGGGTTTATTTATTCCATGAAAATAGCGAGCTTAAGGCGTAATTGCCTATTTTATTCAATAGGTAAATAGTCTATTAAAGCTCGGAATTGGGGCTCCTCAGTCCAATAAACTGCTATGGATTTGTCCCCCAATCTCAATCAATGGGACGTAATACTGAGTTGTGGATGTAAGAGTGGGTACCGACGTCCGGCCGTCCGCGCGTCCCCAGGGAGCTCCCGAGCGAGTTGCGGGGCTGAGGCGTGACGGCTATATTTTTCGACTTTTCTGTTTAAAGGAAAGTAATTTAGACTAAGCACATATTTGAGTATCTTGAGCCAACGTTACCAACACGATATTTACCGGAATGTACGGCACATAAGTTACAACTTGTTTTTGCGAAACGTTTGCGTAAATCCTTATAATAGGTGCTCATTTATTGTATACCCATAGTAAGCATTGGACAACAGCCAGCACGCTCCGGCGTGTACTCTCCACTGTGCCTGCGTGTGCATTGTGTGCAATGCTGTGGGTAGTCCTGCTCATCGTGCGTGAAGTGTCACACTGTTATTATTGGACGACCACGTGACTTTCAAAGAAAGCGCTGAGTTAGTCTTCTTTTTTTTTCCTTAGCCTATTGTGTCCCACTGCTGGGCAAAAGCCTCCCCCATATCCTAGTTAGTCTTATCAACTAATATAGTAAATGCCACTGCGTAAGTATGTACATCTGCCAACTAATAAGTAATGTCCATGTCGACAGAGCAACGGATCGACTCGACTTCGCATAGAGAGGGAGGAGATAGTTTAAAATACCGCGCGGTGTCGCCACTGTGCCTGTTGCGCGGTGTCGCGACTGCAACGACTGCGACTGCAGCAGCTGCTCCTCGCTGATTTACGCGTTTAATTATGCAGCGTAAATCGTAATGATGTTTCGTTCAATTACCGGGTCCCAGGTACCGATACAATAAAATCCTATTTACGTGCGGTTCAGTACGGGGCGCGGCGGACCGACAGAATCACTGAAGCTTTGCGGACAATTGCGAGAAACTTCCAACATTATTTAAAGAAACAGACAAGAGCAAGAACAATAAAACAATTGTTTACCTTCTTGTTTTACGTACTCAAGTTGGCGCCATTAGCTGACCTTTTACTTTGGAGGTCGCTTTTATATTTATTTTATAAGAAATTGCTGTAAAATGAGCTAGGTAGGTACGGGTCAGACCATAGATATCATTTATATTTGTATAGGTCAGACAAACGTTGCTCCGTTGTCTCGTAGGTAGGGGAAGCAGGGGAAACTTTATCAATAGAACTACATAGGTTTTATAAATATTTGTTAATGTATGATTTAGAGCGTTTACGCCGTACGGCATATGAGTATTTCATACAAACTTTCAAGTCCTTATTTTTCGAAATGATTGGACCGATTTTAAGGCCGTACCTCTAAATTAATGATAGCTCGAAAGCACCGATTTCACCGCGCACACCCTACGTTCCCCGCATGCTTCCACGCGGAAAGTTCAAAATATCGAACCTAGCGCCACTACATCAAATTAATTCAAACCGCCAACTGACTGATTCAGTGTTGCTCACACGCAAACTTCATAAACTTCTTCTGTCAAAATATGAACAGAAATCAGTACTCTTATACCAATACCAAAAGTAGGTACCAATGATTTTAGCCGTAGAATACAATAAATATTGAATGCAAACAAATAATATTTTAATATTTTTTTTACAATCATTGGTAAATTATTTGTCATGTTTTGTATGTCCCCACATTGTTCTGAAAACTACTAATTCAACAGACTACTTATGTAGGTACACACATGGACATAATTATGCGATAGAGAAAGCGCTGCAGATGTTTAGCACTCGGAAGGTATGGAGTAGACCAGTTGCAAAAAAATCATTTACTCATTATTTAAATAATTATGTATGTCTTGAAAACGAATGAAATGATAAGTAGTTTATATGTTTATTTATTTCCCTAACATAGTGTTACACAGAAACCGTGCATTTTTCGAGTTAAAAAGTAGCCTGTGGCACCCATAGTTTTGTATCAGGTAAAAAAAATCTTCGGTCCTATAAATAGATTTTATCTCTTTGTCATATAAAGTGTAGTGTCAGTTTAGTTAAATACCTAGTTAACCAATATTAGAACCTAAATGCTATGTAAAGACCTTCTCCATCCATCTAAAATTAAAACATTTATTTAAGCATGTTCCTTGAGATAAAATGTGAGATTAACGCTATAAAACAGACACAATATAGATATCTTAATTTAGGGACTAAATAAGATACAAATTAATAGAAATATCACATGGATACACAGCAAATCATATCGTATCAATCAATTATATTGCAGCAAGTTCTGCAGCGCTCGGCAAGTACCTAGGCGGCAGTTAGAACTCTCTAACTACCGGCTCTCGGCACGGACGGACGCTATGTCCACATCCACCCTACCAATCACCTAAAGCTATTATTTTAGCTAGGAAGAGGTAAGTTCCAAACTGAACCAGAGTGCGTCACGAGGGACGGTCCGCGGTGGTGCGGTCCGGGACCGGTCCGGCACACGGCGGCGGCTCATCAGCCGCGGTGCGCCACCATTACGCGCGCTGTCTGTTTACTGCCAGCACACGACACCGCATCGTTGTGCCACGGCCCAGTTCATTCCAGAATAACTTTCAATTATACACCACTTCATGCCAGCGAGATGAAAAATAAAGTACCTACTTAACCTTTGACATACGAACTCCAGCTCATATTGAATTCGCCCTCACTCCGACAGAAATATAAAAGAATGCGGAACAAGGAATAACATCAATAAAGCGAAACAGACAACTGACAGATGTTAGTGGGTGGACTGCCGACTGCCGAGCCGTGCCGACCTTCCCGGACCAAAATACATAGCAGCCCAATAGCACATATCTCGTATTCGGGTGTAACCGTGTATGCGTTACCGGCAGCTTTACCTTTCAGTATGTTTCCGTTAGTGGGCACAGTGTGTTGTGTACTTGTCCCAGCTGGCCACCGCACACATGCGAGCCGCGCTGCCGGGCTGTGGCGCCTGGCACAGAGTGTTCATACGTGTCCTGACTCTGTATCCTTTGTCCCCTTGGTCATTCGACAGATATGTATAATTATGAAAAAAAAAATGTATAAAACGTAGATACGACCACAAGATATACTTTTACCCATATCAATGTTATAAGTAGAACGAACAATATTGTTCATTTGAAGGAATCGGCGCCAGCAATTTAATATGGTATCTCATATAAACAGGAATAAATGAATACATTTGCGGAACGCTCAGAGGACGAGTGCCATCGGCGCCAGTCCTGCACAGTGCACGGGCACACGTACTACACTACGGACTGATATTGTCGCGCATAAAATCTAATTATTTTAATTTTTCTAAATAATTTAAACTGAACGCACTCCAAATATTTTTATAAATAAAAATAATCAAATCCTATGTGTCTAGGATTTGCCATTTTGGTGTTTAGACTAATCTTAGGATAATAAGAACAGGCCACATCACATTATTAAAATTAAATTTTTAATTTCATTTTTATTTATTGTACACCATAGTCTATATAACCCAAAGGTTGACTGGTAGAGAATGCCTTGCTTCAATAAGTCCGCCCATGTACCACTATAGTACATAAAGTTTAAATAAATATGATTATCGCTTGAGCCTGCTTGTTGATCGTCGAAGAAATTCAGAAATGAATCCAGAAATCCAGATTCAGAATAAATGTTTTTACTATAAGCGCCCAAAAGTTAGCAGATACTACTTCATTAAAATGGCTGCGTTAAATAAATCTCCAAATGGAATGAGGTGATAATTTCACAAAGCAACCAACAATAAAAAGATGAGGAGACATAATTTATGCAAGAGAGACCAGCGAGAGGGCCAGAGGTCTAGAACACGCTTTGAATAAAATCTTGATAAAGAAATCGGGTACCTAATTTCACAAAATTATTTTCGCAATTAGTAATAGCTTATACTATGTCCAGTCATTATTAAGTAACTTGCGAACGGTTCAAGAGACGCAACTAGGGGGATACATTAGTCTCGTTACCTAAGTCCACTTAAATCGTAGCGTAAATCCCAAAGAGGCGGGATTACAGCGCTGTAGTTATCTGGCGTCGTTACCGAGCACCCTCGGGCCAGTCGACTTTCTAAAATGAAGATTTTGTGCGTTACTGTTATAAAGGCGCTCGCCGCACGCCGCCGCCCGCCGCGGTGCCGGTGAGCTCCTCGCCTGCCTCGCCTTTGTAGCGCTCACAAACCTTATCTGATCAAAAATACACAGAACAAAAATCCGGTAAGAGCCACACTGCACCGCACCGAGTTCGCACTGGGTCCGTGCCGCTACCGCACCGCAACGCCCACTACTCGTATCCTATAGAGGCTCACGGCCACAGAATAACCATAAACTTGAAATTAGTTGACTTTTCATTTCCCACATACCTACTTAATGTAAAGATAATCGTTAGTTAGGTTACACATGACAACAGCATTTTAGTAATGCAAGAATACTGTTCTACTCAATTCGTTCCGAGCAACCATTAATAAGTTAAGCAAACCACAACATATTGTGCTGAATGAACGCTCCTCTCCGGAATGTTTGATAAACGACCAATAAATCTGGCGGCTCGTACACTCTTCCGGGCCGCACAGCTCCGCTACGCACCGCTCCGCTCTTTGCGAGGCACAGATTACTGCGCGGCGCGCGACAATATGGTCTAATTTACTTATTTCCGTTCCCTTTGAGGCGCCAAGCATTCGCGGAGGGTCGAATTCTTAGCCTCGCAGCCTCCGAGCGTCGAGCGCTCGCAGCGCGCGCCCATTCCAGCCTCATTCAATTGTAGTGGCTAATCGCGCCGCTGCTCCCCCCCCGCTCCGCACCCCGCACCTCCTCTCACTTATCTATAAGCGTAGCTCTACTCGCGCGGACCGCGCGGTGCTCGGGACGATGTATTACAAAAGGATTTTTTTCCACCGATTTCCCCACAAACTGGATAAACCCGGATTTAGATCGAACGAAATATACCGTCAGCAAATTCCTCAGCGTCTTTATCCGCCTGAAATAAGACGATTTCATGCTGCTCAATGTTTCACAATTTTTTGTCATAATTTATTTTTTTCTAAAATTGGCGATAAGGAAAATCTTCTAAAATGCGCAGAAGAGGCAACGTGCCGGAAAACGGAAAGTTCATAAACAATACACGACTGGGGAGAGTCGCGTGGCGCCGCACGCGCTGCTCGCGCCCTACAGTACAAGCTCCCGCTGCGGCCTTCAGGCTCGCCCACACGCATCATTACTTATGCGAACAAACTGACTATTCGTCCTCAAATTTTATTTCAATTAAGATTTCGAAATCTGTTGTTTCTTTGTTTTCATGGGCTTTAAATACAGGGTGTTGCAGAAGTGGTGGTGGATTAATATTTTTTGTGGTTTTTATAAGTACCTATGTATGATAGTCTATAAGGTTATGGGTCTTTGTTACCTGAATTAAATGATATATTATATTATTATTATTTGTTTGACAATCTCGGAACCCTAAGGTCCCGGTCCTTTGGTAGGCGTACGAGAGGCCGAAGCCAACTCGCAGAGGTCCCGGTAGACACTTCAAATGGGATGGAACAGCAACCGACGATTATCCCTTATTATTGTTATTATTGTTATAAGTCATATATCAGGATGGTATTCTGTATCTGAGTTAAGAAAAAATTGCTTGAAAAGTGTTTATATGCAGTCACATTTTTTAATGAAATTATTGTTTATGCAATGATTAGATTAGATTGTGTAGATACAGAACATCGCCCTCACATGTGACCACGCTCTTCTGGAACACCGTGTTATAAAGTTTATTTGAGTACAAAGTAGCCCAAAGAAAACTTACACTTACATATATGAATGCTGTACCCATCACACTATGGGACAGAAATAGAGTTCACCGACCAAGGACAGTCTGATGAATAGGTAAGATGCGCCCCTGATGGCATTTGAGGAAATATCCGTTTAAAACTTGTTACGACATTTTTATTACTGAACCAAGTCGGGGAGCAACTGTCGTTTATAAGACGTTCCTTCTGTGACGATATCTTCATTCAAGCAATACGTATATAGGTATGTAGGTATACAGTCAACGAGAATGTACACTTTATAAACTAACTGTCGCCCTGTGTAGGTACCTACTAAAAAAATAAAAATATCTCCCATTAACACCCAGGATTTGACCCAGTTGTGTCCAAATACGAGTACGTTGAACCGAAGACTGCTTCATGGCGCCACAAGTCACAACTTCACAAGCATCCTTCATCATAACAACTTATTGTTATTGTTCCACCGCAGGTTCAACAGCCTCTCACTCGGAGAAGGCATTACTTATAAACAGTATTCAGCGCGCTTACTCAAGGCGGATCGAAACCCTTTAACTCTCACAATTTTATAACATAAGTATTATTAGGGTCAGAAAATGAAAAACCTTGAAGAAAATGTTTCCAATATTCATGAAACCAATGAGACTCTAGAAGGAAATGGAGCCGGTTAACAGTGATTCAGAGCGGAAGTTTCTCAGCGAGGTCAGGTCTGAGATGAGCGCGTGATCGCCGGACGGCCATCAGTGTTCGTTTCTAGCCACTATTATAATCATAAGTTGAAAGACTCTTTGAAATAGTTCTCATTCATCTGTCCAATGTTAATTATGTCCTGAGCTCATCAATAATAACGCATAAAGACAGGCACGTATGTGGGTGTGCAAATTGTTCGTAGCCGCATACAACCTACGCCTGTATAAATATTTGGTTCCAGGAAATTACGAGTATGAATTTTCAGCGTCTGATCGATTTATAGATCAAAAGAATTCGCCACAAAGGGCTTTATATGACGACACGTGTGCGGTAATGAAACAAGAGTGATGATCCCCCGCGACTACGCGACACCGCGTCACGTCAAATTGCCAATTTGAGGTCGCACGGCTCCGCCCGCCGCGCTCCTCCACGCCGCACCGCACCGCACCAAGCTGCGCTGGCCGAGTCCTGCGTCAAAGGGCCGCCACTAGCGACGTGTAGCACTAACTCACTTATAGCCTACTCTATCTTGTTCTCTAAAAGCTGCAAGCGCTTCCCCGGTCGTGTTCCGCAGAGCTCGACATACCGCTGCTTGCTGATTGTTGCGACTTTCCGAATGATATCTAAAAATAAAATAATGTTTTAAGTCCAAGGGAGGAATCCGATAATAATATGGAATCTACTCAACCTGATATCTTGAATGAGGCGCAAATTGCAGAAAATGGTCTCTTGCCGCCCAAATCACGAGAGCGCTATTTAATGATTTACAATAATTTTATATCATGGAAGACTCGAAGAAATACTCAACATTCTCTCAAAATGTTTTGATGGCTTATTTCAATGAATTACGTGTGAAGTAGGTTTAAGCCGTCCTCAATGTGGTCAACATGGTACTCCCTTTCTTCTCCTAAAATTGTTTGTACGAAAATCATTATCCATAACACGTTTATACGCTATAAACTTCACATTTACCACAAATTTATAGTTTCCTTTGGCAATGCTACAGATACCCATCCAAATTACAGTATCGGGACAACCTACTGGAATCTGCTGTTGGCTGTCAACTAAGTGCCCCTTCCCTCGAACCAGTGATTTTTAGTTTAGCCATTCACTCAATTGTTCGAAAGCTAAATTCTAAATACTCACGCAATAGCACCTGGAATACAAATTATTGAAAAAAGCTCTCTTTGTCTCCTTAGGTCCCAATCTTTGATACTTCGTTTCCAAAATTTATTTATTATTATTATTTATTAACTTCAAGTATTGCTTAATTAACTTATAAACTAAGCCCCACAAAACCGTAGTAATGTAATGCAGAAAACATTAAAAATTCAATGACGTTTCGGAAAGACTGCTCCAATCAACATGCATTCGGCTATCACCATAATTCGTTTTTGCTATTTCGGCCCATTTATGGAAGCACGAAATCTTTTACACCAAATTATCCGACGAACTTTGTCATTAATTTTGAATGTGGCCTTGGACGACCGAGCTTGGGCACAAGCTACTCTTCCCATCCGCGTGGGAGCGCGCGGCGTCCACAAATTTTCTAATCAGCCAGTCAGTTATGCTTCGAAAGCAGCAAATTTCAATTTATTTCGATAATTGTTCAAATTTTACTATTAATTTCCGAGAGTAACCTATCTGCATTCTTAACTTCATATTTGCTATTAAAAATAGTCTAATGAAAAATTTGTTTCATGACTATTGTACAGTTTTCTCGCAAATGTGTTGTGTGACACACGTGCGGAAATTGGTATTTTCAAACTCGTGACTATAGTAAGCCCTCGACTTCGTCTCGAGATTACATTTATTTATTTATTTATTAGAACAAAAAAAACACATGTTACAATTTATTTGTGTTCGAAAATAGCCACATTAGTTAAAACTGTGTCGTGGCTATTAACGCCCACCTCCAGGATAGAGATGACATCAACGTTCCAATTTAAGAGGTTTAACAATCTATATTTTATTATAACTACGCTTAAAATCTAGTGTGTCAGTGTGCGTGCGTATGAGTGAGTGCGTGTGTGTGAATTTATGTATGAGTGTATCTGTATGAATACGAGGGTGTTGGGGTGATTGTGTGTGTATGTGTGTGTGTGTGGCTTTACCTAAACGTATGAGAGGAAGATGTTGTGAGAGTTGGAGGTATGGAAAATAATTAGGGTTTCACTATATTTTCCAGCTCTTCGTATGTGAGAGTGGACAAACATTGGCTAGTGAGCCGTTTACACTCTCGGGAAGTGTGTGGATAAATATTCAGAACCCTATTCACTGTATTGTATAACGCAGGGGCAAAGAACTTGAATTGTCGACGTACTAATTTTAGATTAGAGGAGTAAGTTTGACAGACTCTATCAGACCTACGTTTATTTTTATTTAACTCAGGATCAAACGAAAGCTCAGCATGTTTACGTAGGACAATATTTAGCACGAATGAATGCCTCACTGAGGGTACTTTACAGAGGGCATACAGTTCAACGGTAGGGAAACGAATTAGTTTATGCGTCATGACCTTAAGCACAGCTCTCTGTGCCCTCTCAAGACGTAGAAGATGACTCTTCCCAGCATTACCCCAGGCCGACACACAGTACGTGATGATGGAGTGAGCTAGAGCAAAATACACGGTTCTCAGAGTTGAAAAATCGGCTGAACTTCTAAGGTTTTTAAACACAAATATTAATTTTGTAACCCTAGATACTAGTGCATTAATTTGCCCAGCCCATGTCATTGCACTGTCAATCAGGACACCGAGGTATTTAACGGAGTCCATACGCCTTATTGTGGCACAACCACAGTCATTATTCGTGGCAGCATTGCAGTTGTGAGCTGTCAGAGAGAAATCGGTCGTTGGCTGTGACTTGGGCCTCGGACCGAATGTTACGAACCCAGTTTTATCTAAATTTATGGTAAGCAAATTTTGTGCAAGCCACCTCATAGTAGTCTTTAACGCCGACTCTGCGAAATTTTGTGCCTCAGTCCAATCATTGCCATGTACTAGTATGACTGTGTCATCAGCGTATGAAATCAGTCTGGAGTTGGGTGGGGAGAGTTTACACAGTTCATTAATGTATACAAGGAACAAGGTAGGCCCAAGTACACTACCTTGTGGGACCCCAAAGTTGATACACATTTCTTTACTGGATAGGTTATCTATCTTAACACATTGGGAACGATCTCTCAGATAACTCCTGAAGATATCAAGTGAGATACCTCGAATGCCTATGAGTTCCAACTTGTTGAGCAAGAGATTCATCACTCATTTGTAAAAACCAACTTACCGCACTAGTATCATAAAAAACTATTGTTTGTTTAAGTGTCATCTACCCATATAATATTATGCATGTCAGATCGGGCGCCGCAACTTTGAATAAAAATCAAAATGGCGGCGGGTGCTCCCATGGAAAAATGTTCAAACCCCTTTGATAAAGGGGTAACTTTTTAGAGGGCAAATTTGACAACTTACAAAAAGTGTTTCCAACTGTAGGTACTGTGTGCCTTATAAAATGAAATTTTTTGAGAGTTTCGGATGCATTTTTTCATAATTTTAAAATAAATGGATTTGAAATTATTAGATGATTTTTTCGGGAAATACTGTCTTATATTTTGAAAGAAATACGGATAATGATAGTTCTTTGCCTATAGATCACAGGAAAGCCTAGTAGAAGTCTATGGTTTGAAAGTAACGTGTTACAAAAATGAGATTCGTTCGGACACACGAGTCCGACCTTTTTTTCCGGCCTTGCGAGTAAAGAAACTGGCGAAGTCAGTTTTTTTCTTATTTTTTGTTACCAGAATCGATTTATAATTTGATATAAAACTACTATTGCTAATTTGTCTGGTAACACAGAATACTAATGGCGATACTTTGTCGGCGGATTTAGCTCAAAATACCTACTAACTTAATTCTTTCTACAAGTCAACAGTATAGCAAAATTTATTAAAGAAAGAAAGAAAAATGTTTATTTGGGACTCGCACAAGACTAACAAACTAGTAAAATAAAATTAAAAACTAAACAGTATAAAAAAAATAATTATCTGCGCGAGGCCAAAATGGTCCCTATCTCAGCTTAAGCTGCGATATCTAAAAAATAAATAACGCAGCGCTGGTATTCTGATAGGGCCAGTCAGTGGTGCCACGGATACAGTCACTGAGCATATTTAACAGAAATATACAAATAAAATAATAAATATAAATATGGGTAAAAAAAATGCAACAATTATTAATATATAATTATATAAATAATTAAAAATTAAAAAAATAATAATCGGTACATACAAACAATAAATAAGCTGACACCCAATAGCCCAGTGCTCCAGCTTCATTTGTCATAGAAACATTAAACATCCTAAGAAGTTATGGAAACACATAAAATCCTCCATAGCTATCTCCAAAAAATTGGAGCCTACCTTACCACACTTTTGTAGTGACCCAGATAAAATTAATGATCACTTTTTGGATGTACCTGGTAGTGGTTTGGTTACTACTGCCGACTTGTCATATTTTGAGCACCATAGATTTAGTAATTGTCAGTTCCAACTTGAGCCTGTCCGGGAGGATGAGGTGCTGAGGCTTTTGCGTGGTCTGAAGTCCAATGCTCAGGGGTCTGACTCCATCTCGCTTGAGATGCTGATGATGACTCTTCCTCGAACTCTTGCAGCTATAACAGCCATCATCAACTGCTCCATCACCACCTCTTCTTTCCCGGATCTGTGGAAATTGGCTATAGTTAGACCCATACCTAAGGTACTTAATCCTACCTGTGTAAAAGAACTTCGGCCCATTAGTCTGTTGCCATGTCTCTCCAAGGTCCTGGAGAAGGTTGTCTGCAACCAGCTTCGGACATACCTTGAGAAACACAATATTTTGCCACTTTTACAATCAGGTTTTCGCAAAGGACACAGCACAGCCACTGCCCTTCTGGACGTGGTTGGAAACATCCTTGAAGCCAGAGACAAGGGCATGGGCACCATGCTTGTCCTGCTAGATTTTTCACGTGCTTTTGACTCTATCAATACATCGCTTCTCCTCTCCAAGCTGTCTTACTATGGATGTCAGCCTGAGACGGTGCAATGGTTTCAGAGTTACTTGACTCACCGATCTCAGTTAGTCCAGGTTTCAAGCGATAGTGATGGAGCCGTTAAGTCCTCTGATCCTAAGTGCGTGAACAGGGGCATGCCGCAGGGATCGATCCTTGGTCCGCTTCTTTTCATTTTGTACAGTGCTGATATTACTAACTGCCTGCTCAACGCCAAGTTCCACCTTTATGCTGATGATCTGCAGATGTATTTGCTATTTCATCCTCAGCAGACTGTTGACACTGTAAAAAGAATGAACGAGGATTTGGATAGGATCTCTGCCTGGTCGACAAGAAACTCCCTGGTTCTGAACCCAGTAAAATCAAAATTTATGGTCATGGGGACTAGACATTTTTTAAGTAAAATGAGTAATGTGGGCTTGGACTTGAAGATTGATGGGTGTTCCATAGAAAGGGTGCAGGAAGCCCGTAATCTTGGGGTGATATTTGATGAGCAACTGCATTTTGAGACTCATGTCATGGAGGCTGTGCGCAACTGCTTCTACCGTCTCAAACTCTTGTACCGTGTCCGTCCCTACATAAGTGTGGATATGCGTGTCATGCTCTGTGAGTCACTAGTTTTATCCAAGCTGAACTACGCTGACACTGTGTATGGGGCGTGCATTCTTGGTAGGAGTGAGAGATTGATACAGCGGGTACAGAATGCTTGTGCAAGATTTTGTTTTAATGTCCCTCCTAGATCTCACATTACTCCGTTTTTAAATAAGGGTAATTTGATGAGAATGTCAGAACGGAGAAAGCTTCATCTGGCTACCCTGCTATTTGGCATAATTCTCACAAAAAAACCTGACTATCTATATGGTAAATTAACTTGGTCTCGAGATGTGAACAAAGTCAAAACTAGAGCATCTGCTTACCTCTTGTTGACCTTGCCCCATAGAACTGCTGCATTCCAGGGGGAAGTTTTAAATTCGCTGCTTCTCGTTGCTGGAACGACCTGCCACCGCCGTTTCGTGCTTTAAGAACAGTTGGTACTTTTAGTTCCAAATACAAACAACACCTATTATGCATTCAAAAGGATACCACATAAACTTACCCTAGGTCTGCACGCTGTTAGTAACATAATTGGTGATCTTGTTCTATTTTCTAAATGCATGACTCTGCCTGGCGACAAAGCACTACACTTCACAGCCCGCAACTATTAATATTTATCTTTATTATACTTAAACGCAATTTAGATGCTTCAAGTCGATATAGCTTTTTGTTTTGTTTATTTACATTATTTTATGTTTCTGTTCAACGGGTTCAACCATCTTTTCTTTGTGACAGCCGACCATAACCTCCCACTTGCGCCCGCGCGCTCTATTCATTTGTCTATACATATATAATTAAGCTGTCATCAATACAAATTTTTGATAAATTTAATATTAACCGAGCATTCTGTACCTACATATTCAATAAAAATCGTCGAGCAAAGTGAGCAATTTCCCAAATCTATAGTATCATTAGTAGCTTTGAAATATCCAGGAGTTACAGGACGGCAGACCGTCGCAGTCGCACCGTACTTTTACCGTTTTGGTAAGGAACTCGATTACTTTTCGCTCAGTTTAACATTAAAACCCTATTTTTTAATTAAACGACCGGGAATGGAACCGGGTCTGACCGAATGAAACTAAGCGAAACCCAAGTTTGTAAGCAAGTTTCCGTGAACTAATTGAGTATTTAAACGTGAAGTAAAAGTTGGAAGACGGATCGTCAGCTAGGAGCGCGGCGGGCAGCGCCGGGGCTACGCTTGTCGCTACTGGTAACTGGATCGCGCCGCAATTCTCACAAACACGGCGTGTATCGGTGACATGGGTGACGGGCGCCGCGACGTGTGAGTGCGGAGGCGCTGTTCGATGAGGCGCGACGCGTGACGACGTCGTAATGCGCTGCCACACACGATATAAAACGACTCTCAAATTGCTATTAGCGTGCCACATTACCGGGCCGCGTGTCACACACAGACACCCGCCCCGCCTGCCCCCCCGACTTACAACACTCGCAGGTAATCTCGGCGCCGCAAAACAAAGTAGATACTTTATATAATTTCATTAGAGTGCTAGCCTGAGCCGACGTCGGCAACATGTCAACCGGCCGCGCAGAAAGGGCCGCGTTCCCGGCGGCCGCCTTTGTGACGCGCTTTAATTTACTTACTCCATCATTTTAGTTATTTTCGGGCGAGCGGTCACTGAAGACCGTAAAGCACTTCACACACACTCGCGCCCAACTCGTGACCTTGGCAATAGGCCCCCTCACCTACATACATACATACTGTACATACATGTTATCATCTAATACAGCGCAGTGCTCTTAGAACGAGTGCGCTCTAACATCAATCACAAGACGAACTAAGTGTGATTGATTAGAATCCAACTGGATCATCTATTTAAATAATGTGTTCTAAAAGAGTGGAGGCCGTAAATATTATGAATGTTTTGATACGGGCACAATAATCAGCTGTACTGCGGCGCAATAGACAGGCCAGCAGTGCAAGTCTGTAGGGAAACCTCTCGCCGTGTTCGTGTCCGTGAAGTCAATCCATACAAACAAGTTGGAATGTCAGTTCACTTTATGCTCACTAAACCCAAGTTTACACGGACAGAATATGTTTAAGTAATATACCGGCAGGTTTGTGCGACTCGTGTCCCGGAGCTAGCTACAGGTTGGCGCAGTAGCGTCCGTGTGAGGACGAGCAGAGCCGGCGGCATGGGCAGGCTGTCCCCAGGTCGCAGCTGAGCTCACCTCTCAACCCTCCCCTGCCGCCGTAACGCCTAGCGAACACAGTTCCGGTACGAATATATACCGTCACAATCAGTCGCAATTGATGCGAACACTTTCAATCAGTATTCGAGTCATGACTCACTTAATATTCTTCATTAAAGCGCTGTCCAAAGTACAGCAGTGAGTGAATCAGCGCTCCTCGGAGAATTATTTGTTTAGAGTGCTTAAGTTGCTCATTAGAGATCGCGTCGACGTAATAATTTAGTGACGACTATTACAAATTGCAGCTATTATACAGTGGAATGGTTGCGGGCATCGTTTGTGTGTTTATCAGCGGCGGTTAGCAGTCGCGCCACGTCCGCATATTATATTGCCGAGAGAGACCTCCCCCTCGCCAGGAGCACCACCGTGCAACCCTCGCCGAGGCCCTGTTTAAATAAGTCGTTGTGTGTTACTAAATACTGTCTGTACCGGGGATGATCCGCTTCCTGAGGAGGATCTGGGAGAAATAATGCTATCCGACAAATTACGGTACTCTACCTACGTACCTACGTATCATATGACATTGAGTTCAAGCAGATTGAGATAAGTATCCGGAGCTCGAAGGTGCGATCTGTGTTTGTGCAGGGACGTCTTCGGCACCTCCTGTAGGCTGGGAGCAGGTTCCAGAAGAAGCCGCACGGCCGCACGGCTCAGCGCCCGACCTCCCACACAATCCAACACAACACCTGACACCCACGTGGCGCTGCAAGATTGAACTCATGACCATCGAACATACATGGCCATCCAATATTGAACTGTCACTCTCAACAACATTAACTTGATGACTCTATAAGTACAAAAGTCCGAAGCTCGCCACTCGGCGCCGTCCAATATCTGCGCTTTTACGAGATATCGTTTATCAATCCGTCTCCGATTCCATTCCATTATGACTGGGGACTTGAACCTGACGTTTTTATTACCAAGAGCCGAACGCCGAAGGCCGACAGCCGAGCGCCGAGTGCGAGCGGACGCCCAGCTGATACTGTGGACACTTCTTTTAGTATATGTAGTACTCGATCTTGTCTGCACTTCTAATTCGCGCAGTCTCACTCAGGTACTACACGTATGCGGCACCTAATAATGTAAAATACACAAGTCTTCAGTCGTGCTGTTCTACAGTCGAGACGACTGTTCCAGGAGCTAGCAGACTTCATACATAATGTAGAATGCAGATAAGCACATCGCTACATTTCTTCCATCTTTGAGAGAGATTTAAATATCTCAAATTGGCCCGCTCCGCAATAAAAGGGCGAATCGAATTTACATTAAATTGGAGACAATTGACAAATGTAGCGCAACATGGCGCCGCGCCGCGTCGTGCCGCGCCGCGCCGTGTCGCCCGCGCGCGCCGGCTAATCACCTGACTTGTCGAGTAGGTAAGCCGGCTTGTTAGCAAATCATATTTCAGAATTATATTACAACCAATTTATTTTATTATTTAGCTAAGCTACGGCAGGATTTCAAATATTTCGTCTGAAAAAATAATGTTTGGTATTAATCAGTAAAATCATCAACGAAGTCATAAATCGTTGTAACGTTTTATAGTAATTATTTGAATGGGTGAACGTTTAGCCGAGCGCGTTGCAGCGACAGAGGCGGGCTGTACACAAAAGGCATTAAATCAAAACACCGACAGCCGCACTCGGCTCTCGGCTCTCGGCTCTCGGCTCTCGAAAAAAAATACAAACGTTTCTCCACAATGAAATTAATTCGGAATAAAATTCCCCTGACGCCGGACGCGGACGCGGGCCGCCGACGTTTTACTTTGTTTCGAACTTCTTTATGAGTCGCCCACAGCCGCCAACGCCCGCCAAGCCGGGTTCAGCTGAAAGAGACTGTCTGCGCCGCTCGCTCGCATGTCGGTGACGAACTGAGCGCAGCGGAGCTGAACGGAGCGAAGCGGAGAGACAAAGTGGAAGATTGAGCGTGCCGTTTGTTGGCAACACAAAGCCGCGCTCGCCGACTTACCTCTGCGACGTAATCCGCATGATGTCCGACTCACTAACTACATCCACTCTCCAGCTCCTTAACCCTGGAGGGGGTACTCACACGACGCACAGCCATGCCCTCCCCCTCTCCTCCGACTACAAACGCACGCATTTAACGAGCACCGTTTTGTTAGCGTCTGATCCTGGTTACATAAAATATTATTTGCGATTGAACCCAGTTTTATAAGTTCCCTTACTACAGAGCCCGTTTTGTAACTTATTTATAGATAATATTATTATGATGCCCGTCCCAATATAATCCAGTGTCGGACAGTTCGACCACAGACGTTCCGAAGAGTATTGTGTGTCGCGAACAGGTGGGAGAGCAACTTAATAACAACGTTCAACTGCTAGGAGGAAGTCTGATCGAAGTAAAGTAATACCGCTCGCGTGCCGCGCCGCTCATCGTGACAACAGAGCGGATATAAATAGCTCAAGGTATTATTCTGCGGAGGATTCCTTGCGGATTAAATAATAAAGGTATAATGTGTGGAAGCTTTCTTACAACTAGATATGGATGCATAACACGCGAAGGACGGGATTAGAGCAATTGTCGATTGCAAAGTTGTACAATGTTTAATGATAAACATATTAGTATAAAGTAAGTCGAGGAGTAACAAAATAGTAGCGGACGCGCGAGCAGCTCCCAGGTTGTCGCCCTTCAAATAGTAGCGGACGCGCGAGCGGCTCCCAGGTTGTCGCCCTTAAAATAGTAGCGGACGCGCGAGCAGCTCCCAGGTTGTCGCCCTTAAAATAGTAGCGGACGCGCGAGCGGCTCCCAGGTTGTCGCCTCTCAAATAGTAGCGGACGCGCGAGCGGCTCCCAGGTTGTCGCCCTTCAAATAGTAGCGGACGCGCGAGCGGCTCCCAGGTTGTCGCCCTTCAAATAGTAGCGGACGCGCGAGCGGCTCCCAGGTTGTCGCCCTTCAAATAGTAGCGGACGCGCGAGCGGCTCCCAGGTTGTCGCCTTTCAAATAGTAGCGGACGCGCGAGCGGCTCCCAGGTTGTCGCCCTTCAAATAGTAGCGGACGCGCGAGCGGCTCCCAGGTTGTCGCCCTTCAAATAGTAGCGGACGCGCGAGCGGCTCCCAGGTTGTCGCCTTTCAAATAGTAGCGGACGCGCGAGCGGCTCCCAGGTTGTCGCCCTTCAAATAGTAGCGGACGCGCGAGCGGCTCCCAGGTTGTCGCCCTTCAAATAGTAGCGGACGCGCGAGCAGCTCCCAGGTTGTCGCCCTTCAAATAGTAGCGGACGCGCGAGCGGCTCCCAGGTTGTCGCCCTTCAAATAGTAGCGGACGCGCGAGCAGCTCCCAGGTTGTCGCCCTTCAAATAGTAGCGGACGCGCGAGCGGCTCCCAGGTTGTCGCCCTTCAAATAGTAGCGGACGCGCGAGCGGCTCCCAGGTTGTCGCCCTTCAAATAGTAGCGGACGCGCGAGCGGCTCCCAGGTTGTCGCCCTTCAAATAGTAGCGGACGCGCGAGCGGCTCCCAGGTTGTCGCCCTTCAAATAGTAGCGGACGCGCGAGCGGCTCCCAGGTTGTCGCCCTTCAAATAGTAGCGGACGCGCGAGCAGCTCCCAGGTTGTCGCCCTTCAAATACTACTTATACTATAATACACATAAGTTAGATTCATTCAGATTCAGATAACTTTATTTGCTAAAACATGTGTGTACATACAAATACAAAGAAACAATGCATTTTTTTTTAGGATAGGAAATCATCAAATGACTTCTTCCGCTCTGGGTGGAGCGGAAGGGCGTGTTGGACTCTTACTGACTAAAATCCATCCGTGTTCCTTCTAAAGCCCTTTGTGTTCCAGGGCCGCGATGACTCTTTCGAATATTATAGTTGGGAGATTACATTGAAGATAAAAATGCTTGGCTCAATGCTGGTCCTGCTCCACAGCCAGTAGGGCGCACAAACAATCTTTTAGCAGTTGTTAGACTCGCTGAATATTGTTAGAACATCCAATTTTCTTTGTATAGACTCAATTAATTTAGCATTATATAATTTCATGCATTAACGGCTCATGTGTGAGTACTGTGTAACTATAATTTTCTTTGCCTTGAATGTGTCCTGGCGGTTGGGAGTGTCATGCTCACTTAAAAGTCTGGCTGATGGTGCTGGATCATTTGGCACTCTACAAAGTGGTTGAGCCGAATGGTGCTAGCGCAGGCGTCATATAGCTGCCACGGTTTCTTTTAATTAGTTGTTCTTTAAATTGTTTTTTTGTTAAATAACCATATCATTAATTACCATATCATTGTTAAAAACATTGATTTAAATGAGTGTCCGTGGAGTTTGTTGCACGTTATTCTCCATAGAGATCTACGCTTTGGAATGTGCAAATAGCTTCTTCTCTTTGGACAGAGTGATCTTGACAATTCAAAAGTGCCTGTAATGGTTTAATTGAAATAAATGCTTTGAGATTTTTTGAGTTTTGAAACTTAGTGGAATTTACTGCGTCCATTTTATTATTATTTAAAAAAAAATGGAAATTTTAACTGCCTTTGGCTAAAATACATATAACTGTTTACATTACATATTATATGAGTAGGTACATTACATATTATTGAGGAGCTCGTGGCTAAATAAAAACAGCCGCACGGGTCGATCTTCCAGGTTAAGCTTGCCGAGGTTGGTCTGTGGATGGGTGACCATCTCAACATACCGAGACTCCTCCGTGCCTCGGAAAGCACGTTAAGCCGTTGGTCCCGGCAGTGGTTACGGATAGTCAGAAGCCAGAAAATCTGACACCAGTCTTACTAATGAGGACCGTGTTACCCAGTTTATTGGTTGTGGAGGTCTGGTAGGCAGCCGCTCCACGTAAAATACTGGTATAATAATTGGGAAAAGGCTAGGTAGGTACAGTAGAGCCTGTACCAGTATAACTCGAAACCCGTTAACTTGGCATTGAAGTATCTACGCCTACCTCTTCAACTCTAATTATGTAGACGCTATAATAACTAAATATATAGGTACTAGCTTTTGCCCGCGACTTCGTACGCGCATATCCTGTTTTTTCTCGTTCCCGTAGGAATTTCAGCTTTTTATGGTCAGTAGTTTCGACTGTGCGTTGTCTGTCACTCACTCAGTTACGGAAGAATTTTATTTACGAGTATGTATTTGATGCAATCATCAAATACATACTCGTAAGTAAAATTCTAAAACCAATGTTTACATAATTGTTTAGCTCTCTAGCTCAAACTACTAATCTAGCAATATCGAGGTTGTAATATGTAAATTTTGCGGCCTCTGTAAATCTAAATTCCGTCAGTTAGACTCTTTGACTCGAAGATAATAACATTTTGACTCGTTTAGTAGTTTGCTTGCCTCAATAACCAATTCCAACCTTTTACAGTCAGGGACGTTTGTTATTGCCTTCGAAAGTTCTCACTTCGTTACGATGTTTGTTAACATCTGCGAACCAAGTGTTTGTTTACTTCGTTGATAGTATAATTGATTACTCCTTATGCTATGTGCTCATAGAACGTTGATTTGAACTGTAAGGCAAATTAATAAGTAACTTTAAATTCAACAAAATGAGTTATAATCAAAAGTTGAAAACATTGCCTGAAAAAGTTAGCTTGAAGAAAAGGACAATAAATATTAAATACATAAGCACACTCGATTTTATTTCTTTACCAAAAAAAAACAAATCTCGTGTAGTTGAATTTTTATTTTCTCGTGACTCGATACACAGAACATACGCCTAACTCGAGCTCCTCTCGCTAACTAAGTTCTCGTCATGAAAGCAACAGTACAAGGAAGCGCCGCCGGCGCGCGTATTGCCTCTCGAAACTATCGCCCTTCAAATGTATCAGCGCGCTAGAAGAACGTGTGAAACTTGAGGATAATAAGAAATTTATTGCAATCTTATTAATAATAACTAGCACTTCGCCCGCGACTTCGTCCGCACGGATATAATAGGTACTCTTACTTACTCGTTACGTTTCTGCTGTGATTCTGTGGTCTCAGGATCAGCGCAACTATTCACCCCCTTCACCCCGTCTGGGGTTGATTATGCAAAAATTGTTAGATTTGTTTCAATTATCCGACTTTTAGTTTGTTCATACCAATTCCCACGTAAATTGAAACAAGTAATATTGTCCTCGTCTAAAAACTAAATATAAATAAGCTACCCAACACTAAAAGATTTTTTCAATTCGAACCAGTAGTTCCTGAGATTAGCATGTTCAACCAAACAAACTCTCCAGCTAACACTCTATTCCGCATTCCTCTACACTGGTACTTGTGAATCTTAACCACTCACAATTCCAGCCCCGGAAATACTTGGCCATGTTTCTGCTCTCCTGGTACATACATAATCTTTATCGCTCACAATTCCAGGAACACGGATGGGTTTTATTAGTTAGGAAGAGTCTGACACTCCCTTCCTTCATGTGGAAGGAAACATTCTTAGACAGGTTTCTGCTCTTCTGGTACTTGTGAATCATTACCGCCCACAATTCCCTTCCCGAAAATACTTGGACATGTTTCTGGTCTCATGGTACTTGAGAATCTTTATCGCTCACAATTCCAAGCCCAAAAAATGTATGAGAAAATAAATCTTCATATTTTTTTTCGTGAATTTATCCCATGTTTTATTAATAACTAGTCATTCGGGACAAAGATAAACCAACAAATCAAATCTTCAAAATCGGTCCAGCCGTTCTTGAGTTATGAATGGTGTAACTAACCCGATTTTGTTTTATATTTTAAGATTGCTTTATAAGTTTACATTTAGAGTATTTTATATTATAGATCGCGTCCTTTTCTTCAAGCTTTAAGGGTGATGTTGGGTAGCTGATATACTTTAGGGCAAAAATACCAAAACATAAAAAATTTGGTTTTTTTTTTCAAAAAATCGACCACGAATCTGTTTCTCTTTAAATATGTATCTCAACCTCCAGTTAAGCAGTAACCAGCCTTAGTGTGCTGAACTGCGAGTGGACATCGTCAAAAAAAATAATATATAGAGACTTTAATAAAGTCCTGATATTCGTAGCAAACGTTTGACCTCTCATCGGTGGAAAGCGATGATGAGGTCGACGATGGAGCACGCTTGACTAGAAGTAACCTGTTCACTCTTGACTTAAGAGCCCAGGTTGTAGCTATCAGGAAACACAGATAATTCCACACCTTGTCTGTACGCACGACGAAAGTATTCCCAGAACGTTATTTAGGTTATTTTTCTAAATATTCTATTATATTTGGGCTGAATCAACAAACATTAATGCAGTGTATATTTAACGATTCCGTGAAAGGGTTGGTGTGCGGCGGAGCGCGGCGGTAACTAACTCGACCCGCGAACTTGTGCCGCGGCTTGTTGGCTTCCACTTCTTTACGAACTTTGTTTTCCTCATTACGATTTTTACTTTGTAGGTATCTAAATAAGTCGGACTTAATTTGTAAGTGATGGGTTAAAACGAATTACAACACAATATATGTAGGTATTGAGGGCGAGTTTTGTGATCCGTAGGTAACTCAAGTTATGGTTTAATTGTGATACATATTTCGTTAAAATGCATTGTTCGACCAATCGTTACTTATTTACTACTTAAATATCTTAAACTTTATAATTATTTATTTGACCAATGGTCAAGCTAAATATTATTTATTTATTATATACTTTATTGTACACCAAAAGTAAAACTAAAAGGAAACTTGATATCGAGAAACACACATTAACGAAATTGAGGCACCCATCATTGTTAACCAAAGGGTAACTAAGGATAAAAAAGCTCGACCTAAGTATGATGCAGGATATACTCGTAACTTAATATAAGTTTTATTTAAACATTCAAATATACTTATAACATTCAAAACAATTTTCAATACGTAGTTATGAAAGTCTATATCTAAGTACTTATACAAATAAATGGAACCTGTTCTTCAGAAGTCAGTCACTTGTTCAGCTTCTAACTTAATGCATTGAATGGTTACACGGTACTTGCAACTTGTTCGACTTGTAACTAAATGCATTGAATGGTTACACGGTACTTGCAACTTGTTCGACTTGTAACTAAATGCATTGAATGGTTACACGGTACTTGCAACTTGTTCGACTTGTAACTAAATGCATTGAATGGTTACACGGTACTTATGACTTATTCAGCTTCTAAAGCTTCCTTTTTTATAAATACCGTGTACTCATTCAATGCATTTACATTGAATGAGTACACGGTATTTTTGTTTGTTTATAACATCGGAATCGACGCCGTCCGATTTTGACGGGACTTTATCTGGCAGATAGTTATAAGTTGATGTTATTAGGAGAAACTTTCCGTTCCTTGTAAAAATCAAAACGGGATGATGTACCTATGTATTGAACCTAGAATTGTCATTTGTGCTTTACTACAAGTTTGACACGGAAAAAGTCGCGGGTATCAGCTAGTTAGAAAATAAAACAACAAGAAACTTTAGAATAATAATTACACACAATTATGAATGTACCTGCTGAATGGAATGTGAACATAATTGAGTATTGTTCACTAAATTACAGAACACGTCTTTTGTTTCGTTACTTCATTTAATTTTCTTCCAAAAACCGGCTAAGTACGTGGGCCACACACAGTGCACAGGGTTCCGTAGTTACCCGCCCCGTAATCCATGAAAAAATAAAATAAAGCAAATACTACAAAGTTACGAATGCACTTAGTTCTAAGTCATTTTCTACAGAATGTTTACTTATTCAGTCAAATTTTTAACCGACTTCTAAAAAAGGAAGAGGTTCTCAATTAGTCGGAACCTTTTTTTATGTATGTTCCCCGATTACTCGAAGATGGCTGGACCGATTTGGATTTTTTTTTTTGTTTGAAAGGAAATAAATACTTCCCAGTTGATCCCATGATTATCAAGTCAGAATCTGATGATAGGATCCTGGAGAAATAGAGAGAACTCTTCAAATTTTATGGGCACACTTGACTACGATTTGGGTAGTTCTTGGAAGAGTACTTTCTCGGAGTGGTCCCATTTCAATTTGGTGAAGATCTGATGAAGAACTTTGGAGATAGGCAACGGCAACTCCTCAATAAATAATAGCAAATGGACTGGGATTGCTGAAATCTCATGTCTGTCTATTGTTTACACCAGTTCATAACTGGAATGGAATGGGGGAATGTGAACCACTAAAAAGTGAAAAAAAAAACGAAAAAACAACAAAATACACCGACTGCCGAAATTAAAGTTATTTTATGGTTTATTATGTTTTTTATTTGGAAGTCGGTTATATTTTTTTGTAAAAAGTTGTTGATTGATTTACTTTTTAAGCTCAGTTGGTGGTTAAAATGTCCATAATAACAACGTTGGTAAATACTTGAATTATAAATCCATTTTATGATTTTATTTAGTCTCTGTTTAAAACCCCGGACGGACATGGCGAAACTATGGATATTAGGATTCTTGCTTAACCTTTGAACCCTAAAAAGCTTGAGTAATAAAACGAGAGCAATATAGAAAGAAATTTACATATTGTTCTGTTAAACAGTACCCGAGCGCGATGACCTCGTACAAGTCGACGTTGGCACTCGTAGCACTGTAGCGCGTACAGGCAATGCAGACTCATAATGCCTAGAAGCACACATAGCTAAACCGTAGCGCATAAAGGCTACTCGTTCCAGGCTCGTCGCTCATAGACGCTTTCGTACCTGGCTCCTCCCTCGTAGAGGCATTCGTAGCGGGTTCGTAACATGAAGAAGCATTCGTTGCAGGTTCGTAGATGTCCTCGTAGCAGTTTCGTAGCGCATAGACGCACTTGTAGCAGGTTCATAGTTGTAGAGGCACTCGTAGCAGTTTCGTAGCGCGTAGTGGCACTTGTAGCAGGTTGATAGCGCATAGACGCACTTGCAGCAGGTGCATAGTTGTAGAGGCACTCGTAGCAGTTTTGTAGCGCGTAGAGGCACTCGTAGGAGGTTGATAGCGCATAGATGTACTCGTTGCAAGTTCATAGTGCATAGATGTGCTCGTAGCAGGTTCGTAACACGTAGAGGCATTCGTAGCAGGTTCTGAGCGCGTAGAGGCACTCGTAGCAGGTACGTAGCGCGTAGCGGCATTCGTAGAGCGTAGAGACACTTGTAGCAGGTAGTAGAGTGTTGCCGGTAGCGCTTAGAAACAACATTTTGTCGTTGATGCGAACAAAAATGTCCTGAACAGCTATTTATTTTCTTTTGTACGTAATCACGTTGTTTAAGACATAAGCATGCGGCTGGCCATACATTGCTTAAAAAGCGCATGTCATAATTATGAACTTGAGTACTTTTAATATGATCCGAACCGATATAGCAGACAATTACCTACACTGGCTCCGCTAGAACGTTCACTCACTTGTGACCTTTCATTGATGTGTAGGCGATGAGCATGAATCAAACTCAACAGATAATGGCGCCGCGGCGAGAGTGTGAGGACTTGCGCTTCAATGGCTATGGTCACTTAACGATCTGTTTAAGTTCTAGTGGCATCGAAGTTGAGACAAACGAGCATCTATCAATAACGGGTCTTGCAGTCGTAAGTGGTGACAAGTGACGGAGTCATCGGCCGCTGGGTGAAGGCGACGCGGACTGATCGCCGCGAGCGCGCGCGGAATATCTAATCGTCCTCCACTCCACTCGGACATGGAACACAAAAACGCACTCCCGCCGAGCGTTTAGCGGCGCGGAGTGACTGAGGCGACCTCATTGTGCTCGAGTGCCGCGGTTTGTGGAACACATTGCGAGCACGTGCCGCGCATATCCTAGTGTCTATCAAGGTGGAAGTTACCGGCGCGGGACGCTCGACAGCACCAATAAATCTCTCGTCAGTCTGTACATCGGCAAACAGCGAGACACCTTCAAGCGTCGAGGTCACAACACGTCCGTTGTCAGTTCGCAGATTACTAAAGTAACATTCAAAATGCTAATATTGACCTGTGGCCTGTTACTGGCATATTGAGCGAGGAACTCCGCAGATTTGCATAAACTCACAGACGAGTGCGGCGCGGGGTCTTCAGATGATTTAGCAAACGCGGCCCGTACGACTAACGAGTTGCGTCCGACCCGGTCTGGGACGGCGCGGACCGGGACGAGCCGGGCCGGCGTTACACAACACGTTGCTGACTAAGTGACCGCAACAAGCCAATTGGAACCTCTTTGCAGGAATGAGGCATTAACGAGCGGCCCCGGGCGGCGTGGCATGTCGGCGTGACGCGGTGCTTGAGGGCCGGTGCTATGACGCGGCCGCAGCCGCTGCGAGCCGCTGAGGCGCGACCGCCGCGCATCAATCACCACCCCCCTCCCCCACCGCCCGCCGCACCTCACCGCCCACACATTCTTTCCTTATTCCTCCAAGTAATTTAATTAAACTGTCGAAGAATCTCACTTTTATTCCAGTAAATGAGAGTTTTCACTATCCAAAAATTCGTAAAAAGAATAATCGCGGTCTTATTACTGGAGTGAACGTATTCTTAAAGAAGGAATAAAAAGATGTGATGTCTGAGATCGTCTGCACTCGAGATGTGATTACTGCGGAGTTATTGACCGCGATACTGTGCAACTTGTTTCATTGTGGAAGCATGGGAAGTTGCTGGGTGCGTCGAGTGCGGTTTGAAGTCTGACAATATCCTAGATACAATAAAAGTTGTTGTATTGCATGAGTGGGAGGCGCTCGTATAGCTTTAGAACAAACAAGCGCGGTCCGGGGCTCCGGTACAAGTTGCGCTCGGACAACAATTAAAAAGTGCACGCTCGAGTGACCGGACGCTGGATATTAGCCCAGCTCTCCGCGCGCACTGAGCGCAGCCTGTGTATCGCGCACTCGCAACAATTCAGTCTAGCACTCATTTGTTTTGAAACATGCGGTTCACGCCAGGGCTCTTCGTTTCGCCGTTTCGTTCAATCTTACAAGTAAGTAACAAAGTTTGGAACTGTAATAAATAAAGTAGCTACACGATAAGGTTTTCGCCAATTCTACGAATTTATTTCGTATATAGAGTAAAACTTAGTAGGTACCTATAAATAGGCCAAAAATGACAGCAGACAGTCCCCGCGTCCGCTCTGTGCTGGGAAGACCAGTAACATCAGTCCCCTCCGGCTTCTCGGTGACATTATACATTTTGTTCCCCGCACTAATCCGGAAATGAGACAAAAACATCGAATCCACGGCAGGAAATTGGGTAAAACTTACAGAATTAACTAGCTCCTAGTACGTACGTACTAGGAGCTAGTTAATTCTGTAAGTTTACTGCTACCGTCGTATCGCTAATGTTCGATCCGCTTTGTTATTAAAGTTATCGATAATAACGAAGGCACGATGTAGTTAGGTCCGCACCTCTGCTCGACCCATAAATAACCTCGTCACCCCTTCGGGATCAAAGCTGTCATGTTGCGTAGTTTATGAACGTTCACGTGCGTAGCAGCAGCAACCCGAGCAGGGCGATTGTTTGCATGTCGTTTACATATAGAAGTATATCATACTACGTATCTATATATAAAAATGAATCCCTGTTTCCCCTGGGCACGGCATCATGCTTGTTGTGTTTATAATTGTCAGGAGAAGGTTCTTATGAAAGAAAATTTTAAAAAAATATAAACATCCGGACCACTAGTTAGTAATAAGTATCTTTCAACAAATTTGCTCAAAAAATGCATTTATGAAGCCTGTATACATTATTCAAAAGTTGAAAATTACGCACCATACATTGGAATGTGCAGTAAAATAGGTAATCTCATCTTAGTACCTATTTTACCGCACACCTCGTTGTATAGCGCCGTGCGTATTCTTTACAGTTTTTGAAGTTATACTTCTTTTGGCGCGATGGAGAAAACTGATGAGAGTGAATTTTTACGATGCGCGCGCACACCGACACCTGAATTCTACATCGTGAAGTTAGTTCTAGGTGGCATGAAAATCGATAACTATGTTCATGTTGTATATTCTAGTATTTTTTGATTGTCTTTTGTTTCTTATATGTTTGAATTTCGAAGAATAATGTGGTTTTAATTTCGAAATAAAGCGCCAAAATATAAGATACAAATATTTTGATAAAAGTAATTGATTAGACACTAATGTTTCCCGCGGCTCAGCTCCTTTTATTATATCCTAGAAGATTTTATTGGAATATGATGATTTTTCGAAGACAAAAAACAGCCTCTTCATGAATGAGTTTTCTTAATCGGATTTGTATCTACAGTAGAACGGAACAAAGAATTTTACCGTTTATAATAATTATTAGTATTGACTATTTTGAAAAAAGGAGTCTCAAAACTTATATGTCATTGTAAGTAGGTACCCATAAGCTTCTCAGGTACACACCATCCAGAATAGAGTGTTGGTATTAATTTCAAATACTAATAACAAAACATTCGAATCAAAAAAAAAATTGCATGATATCTGCCCTATTTTATGAACAAACAGTTTTAAAACTATGAAACGTATCAGTTGTTTAGCGTAATAGACTTAATTGGCGATCGTTCGAATACAACAAATTGAAGCTGAAAACAATACAAATATTTTAAAACTTTTATATTTTTTTAGTTGTGAATGTTTTTTTTTTCCATACGCCAAAGAAGTATAACTTCTAACGCGTGTACATAAGTACACACACTCTTTTTTTTTATTACCATTAAAAATATAAGAATTCCACCAAGGAGTTTCAAATTACTAGAAAAAATAAGCTGAACGATCGAACTTCCTTGGAAGCGCTTTTTCTCACTAAGTTTGTCTCATTTTAGTACGAAAGAGAAAATGAGGCGAAAGATTTAGTTCTCATTTTCACCACGGCCACGTAGCGCAATTTGCAAATTCGCGCCATTTTCATATAAGGAACGTCAAAGATTGTTGCGACTTTTCGACTGATATCTAAAAACTAAAAGTTTGTTTCATTACCTATATGTTCTGTTTTCTCGCAAATGTGTTGAAAAACGTTGTATGACACACGTGTGGGAATTGGTGTCATAAGCTGTTTGATTTAACTTTTGCTAATCAGTTTGTCTTAGTGTAAGTAGTAATCCGTGGAAAATGTAGTGTATATTTGTTAAGTCATATGTTTAAGGCGCTTTGTATATTTGTAGTATACTACTGTTTGTTTTCCCTATAAAAAATAAATAAAATTGAGGCCGTGTAGATATATAGAGCAGGGAGGAGATCATGAAGTTTACATGAATCTGTTTGGTGTATCCCACATATTGATCTGATACACTGTTTCTGTGCCTTGAACGCAATTTCTTTATCAGTTGAGTATCCCCAATATAGTATCCTATTAGATAGAGTAGATCATACATAGGCATGAGACAGCGCTAAGTAGTGTGGTTTGGCTCGATACTTGTTTTAACATGTATTTTAACATAAGAAGTTTTTAATTCCTCTACTACCATATCTTGTTCCACTTCCACTCTCTGAAAATGTTATAAATGTGTAAGTCTGTATACTGATGAATTTGGACTTCGTTCGAATGTTGGCTACACTGGGCAACCGACATCTAGGTGAAGGAATACATCGGATGATTTGTATCCCGGTGGAACGTTCCCGGGAATAACTTAAACGTTCAATTAATTATACATTTACACACACACATTATTATATGAATAAAACAGCTATTTTAAATATATCTAAAAACATTTAAACGACATGTATCAACTCGGAATCAAATATGAATAACGTAAAGCTGGTTTGGCGTTGGTGCTCATTCGCCAAACTATGACGATAAATAGAAACAAAGTTCCGTCACTAAAGCGCAGATTGTTTCGGTGTCGGCCGCGAGCCGAAGTAGCGCCACTTACAAACTTAGTAACTTGTGTCTCACGTTGAAAGTCGCGAGTCTATTTGTTGTTTTTGTGAACACAACCAGCGCCGATGGTTCCCATGAGAGCGAAGTTCCGCGCCTCACTGCGCGCGACCTGTCAGAAGTGACGAAGTGAGCGAGAAGCGAGGGAGGCGGTGCGACGCGTGTCGCCGCGGGCACAGACAAAGCTCGCCACTTTGTACATGTGAGGACATCGTACAAGAACTTATAATTATAATTCAGGCGAATACTAGCTTTTGTCCGCGGCTTCCTTCGCGTTAGAGTAGGTAGCCTGTAACCGTCTCCAGGGTCTCATATGTCACTAAACCAAAATTCATCAAAATCGGTCGGCGATCTAAGCGCGAATGTGTAACAAACAAACAATCTCACTTTTGCATTTATACTATTAGTTAGGATGTTCACAACGAAACCAAATTGTTCACACAACTGTTTATTTCTTAATAACACTAAAATTAATAAAGCTTTAAATAGCTTTATTAATTTATTTATTAACACATAACCCATTTGAAAGTATCAAAAATACCACACAAACGTTTTCCTTAAGTACAATAACGAGTTGTTGAATGAAAAGTCTCGCGATACGATATAAATTCAACATAAACATCTCCAGTACAGTACAGTCCGCCATTCACTGGAAACAGTGATTAATTCATGTATCTTTTGTAATACTTTGTTGAACTGTAAAAAAAGTTTCTTTGTCGTGACACTACAATCTGACTCTGTGTTATTGTTTCGATCATCGCAACAACTTGTCATCATCATCACCAACCAAAGTTAATACATTACTCCGTTACTCGGTGAACTGCGATACTAAACATATCTAAATCTTAACTTCTAAACAAATATTATAAAGAGGAAACATTTATATGTTTGTTTGTTACGATTTGGCTTTTCATAACCGATTAAAAAAAAAAATACTATAAGAAAGCTACATTATTAACTTAAAACATAGGCTATATTTTATTTTCGAAAAAGTTTAAATTCCTTAGAAAATTGCAACAATGTAACCCAATTTATTCATTACTTGGCGTGTGCTGAGAAAACCATTGATGATACATAAAGATAATATAGTATATGTTTAAAGTAGTCATTGTTACCTATAAACAAGTCCGCAAGGGTATATGTCTGACTATTATGATACATAAAGATAATATAGTATATGTTTAAAGTAGTCATTGTTACCTATAAACAAGTCCGCAAGGGTATATGTCTGACTATTATGATACATAAAGATAATATAGTATATGTTTAAAGTAGTCATTGTTACCTATAAACAAGTCCGCAAGGGTATATGTCTGACTATTATGATACATAAAGATAATATAGTATATGTTTAAAGTAGTCATTGTTACCTATAAACAAGTCCGCAAGGGTATATGTCTGACTATTATGATACATAAAGATAATATAGTATATGTTTAAAGTAGTCATTGTTACCTATAAACAAGTCCGCAAGGGTATATGTCTGACTATTATGATACATAAAGATAATATAGTATATGTTTAAAGTAGTCATTGTTACCTATAAACAAGTCCGCAAGGGTATATGTCTGACTATTATGATACATAAAGATAATATAGTATATGTTTAAAGTAGTCATTGTTACCTATAAACAAGTCCGCAAGGGTATATGTCTGACTATTATGGTTAGGTTGCAATGACCGCTTTTTGTTCAAATGATTAAGAGTCCGGAAGGGGTGGAAAAGTGGTGATTTTAGTATCATGATATTAATCCTTAGCCATTTAAATGGTTTGATAATTAAGGTTGATTATGTACACGTAAATTTCACTTCTGATTATTCAAATCGAACCTTTCGTGTAAAAGTTATGACGGGTAAAAAAATGCTATAAGTAAAAAAAATGTTGCGGTTTGAGCGAACTAGAGAGAAATTTAATGCTTGGTCCGATGAAGTTGAAACATTAAAGGGGCGAAAAAGGGTGACAAAGATTTTAGAGGAAGACATTATTGCCTATTTACGTGGAAATTGGTATGAACAAACTAAAAGTTGGATAATTGAAACAGATCTAACAATTTTTGCATAATCAACCCCAGACGGGGTAAAGGGGGTGAATAGTTGCGCTGATCCTGAGACCACAGAATCACAGCAGAAACGGCTGGGTAATTAATGAAAACCGTTATGTTTAATTTTCCAAAATTAACCTTTAAAAAGGGGTATTTAGTAGGTACTCCACAAACTGCAAAGCCCCCTCGCTTTGCAGTTTGGGGAGAACCTACTAAATCCGTGCAGCCGAAGTCGCGGGCGAAGTTGTAGTGTAAATTAATTTGGTTGAGTGTATTCTACAATATTTTATATTGATGTGATGTACTTCGTTTCATACACTATCATTTGTCATCGTAGGACAATTTATAAATTGTACAAAGATAAAGAAAATTACCGCAGGGCCGGGATCAGATTGATTCTGTCAGCATCATGTGTTGCCCGCCCCCCACCCCCATCGCCCGACGGGCCAGGGGGCGGCGGCTTATTGCAAATATAAATAATACTGTGGCGAGCTCTATTTATGTGTATACGTGTGCTCTCAGCTCAGGTAGTCTCAAGTCGACACACAAATCGAATTGTATCCGCCTCGCCGACCTCTCGAGATTTATTGAAATCCTCCATATTAGTGCGGCGGTTGACCCTCGTGCCGCCGCCGCAGACCACCTCACTTACACAAACGTGCAGCATGAATATTGCAGGAGTCGGAAACCAGCAATTGGCATAACTAAAGACATAAATATCATATTTACACCCTAATATATATTAGCACGCGCAAACATAAGCGATGGAAATCTCTTCCAGAACGACGACGACTACAACCGTGTACTAAGTTATATAAACATATAACAGCTGGTAAAGCAATGCCTGGCGACCTATAGAGTAGAACGGAGCACTCATGAGGACACGCCGCTGCATTCCTCTAGCCTGACGCGCCGTCACCAGCACTCATACATATTCGTATGTGTATGCAACTCTTGTTCTTTCAGAATGCTGGCTTCGATCGCCCTTGCATCCTTAGTTCACAATATTTTATGCTTAAGTCGACATAGGAACTTTTATGTAAAAGTGGTTAAAAATAACTGACACGATGCGAGGCGCTAAACTATCGAGCTAACTTCGCTCACTTTTGTATTCTAATTCCGATTTTCATCTAAAGTCACATACGCTCGTCGAGATGCTAAATTTTTCTACTTGGAAAACTACCATGATATAATTACATACCACAGAGAAGAGGTTTCCCTTTATATTCATGGGGCGAGTGGCGAGTGGTAAAAACATACTTTTTATTGTCGCAAATCATATTTTGATCAAGCTACAACCTGACACTGACCTGAAAATTGCAAAAAAACAAGAAAATTTGAATTTCGCTGGCTACCACTACGCAATCACCTTAAATACTACTTAATATTGATATTCAGTTGGTGAGCATTGTGTTTTCGCACTGTCCCAGTATGTTCACACGAGACATCGATTGGGGTTGAGCACCCGCGGGATGCTCTAATAGTCGACACCTCTGATCCTCTGCACCATGTCCAGTGACAGCGGCCCAGGCTAAATCTTCCGTCCTATCGATGGGCTCAGATGACTGGCAAATCCAAAATACACACCGTGTAAAGGAGAGCTAATCCGCATCGCTTTACTAGTATGTGTATGGATGTAAGTGAAGTACACTGAGTACAGTCATAGTGCTCTGTGGCCGGGTGGTGATGACAGGCGCGATGCGAATTAATCCTTGCCATGAGCAGTCGCTCACTGAAGACGCGGCGGCGACGCGGGTCGCGGGACGACGCGGGGCAACGCGGGCGACGCCTAATCGCGCGTCATTTGTCGCGGCGGGACAGCCCGACCGCGCCGTAGTAATAAACGGTAGTAATAACATTCCACAGCCGCCTACGTGCCTTGTCTTGTGCACATTGTTGAATTACTGCCTTAATGTGAAGCCATTCTCACGCCTTCACCCTCCGAAGATAACTTAAATTATTTAGTAGACACATTTGTTTTAGTAGACGGCCGCATCGCCGTACTCTCGAGATTACATGTCCAGCACGCGAGCGACAGCCGCTTGTCTCCGGCGCGCTGCGTCCCATCTGTCAGGCGTCAGGGCACACGCTCGTCTCCGCTGCTCATTAGATTACATGTCCAGCACGCGAGCGACAGCCGCTCGTCTCCGGCGCGCTGCGTCCCATCTGTCAGGCGTCAGGGCACACGCTCGTCTCCGCTGCTCATTAGATTACTGTAATAGTCAGAGGGCTAACTGATAACTTCGTTAGGAAGCCTCGCACTCTGCTGACCGCATTAGCCAAGTAAATAAATATAACTCACAAATACAACTAATACAGAATAAATGAACACGCACATGTCGACATCAAAGACAACACTTTCACGCTCGTGAGGCGGCTTGTGTAGCACACGCTCACGGCTAAACAGATTAGTACATTACTTGGTCAGTACGTCTTCCTTGAATAGAACCTTCTTTTATTACTGACATCGTGTACGATCTGAAACGACGGATTACAATCGTATCACATAATATTGAGCTGTGTAGTGTACCTACTCGAAGCTCTGAAATGTATCATCTCGTAACACGAGTCATGGGAAAGTAGTCGAACCGTTTCTCAAATCGAATTGACGTAGAATAAAATGATTATCTACCTCAATTCATCTGTTCTGAACTATTTGAAACATTGCTTCAGTGTAACTAAGGCTACGCTATGACTATGACGTATTCAATGCACAGAACTGTGAATTAAGAATAAACGTCACGTTCAACTATCTTGACACACGATTCTAACTTTCTATACGAATTGTGAAGCTATCTGACCCGAGGGCGCGGGCTCGGCACGACTCGGCACGACGCGACACGACGCGACACGACGCGACACGGCGGCGTGGCACGTTGTGCTCACATACGGCCCGGCCGGTGAGTCGCTCAGCGAACCACACTTCCGCTGACTTGCCGCCGTCCCCGCGCGATCTGCGACACATCCACTCTATTTCAAATACAAATCTGACGTAAATGGAGCTGTATTTTTCCTAACATTTCCAAGCTCAGGTAAGTATGTTATGCTCTCAAGTTATCCGGCGACAACGTTGCGCGTCGATGCCAACCACAGACTTCAGTGACACACAAACTGAGCCCTGAGAACTAACTTCTTAGTCATCAGACTAAGTGCAGTCCGCGTGTGGTTGGCATTGTGCGCCGGGCTGTACTCAGTCGCCGGCACCAGGCACGTGTACCTGTACTGTACAGTCTTATCTCAGCCAACGTTCACATGTTATTATGTACCTGGTGTAAATAAAAGCGAGCAACGAACATTAAATCCCGCAATCGGGCGCGTGCAGGGCGCCGCGGAATGGAAAAGGTAAATATGTTATTGTAAAACAAATTGTTTCTGGCGCTCGGATTATTTCGGAATGTATTAAGGCTCGCAGGGGAGCGGTGTCGGTGGGCCGGGCGGCTTGCGGCGCGCCGCCGGCCCCTCCGCACGGTCACTAAGTTTGCCGAGACTCCGCTTGACCGGCCCGGCCCGGACCGCCGGACCGGACCGAAATTCAATAAAACTTAACGTCTAAAACAAGTAAAACTTCTGCTTCTTACCCGATCCCCTTACATCAAATATTAAAATCCGTCTCTAATGTTCGAAATAAGCCGTAAGTTGTAGAAACCCGATAAACTAAGTTTATTAACTTAAAACCTATCAAAAGCGAACTTATTGTGGGTTGTATAGTAACATAATAATAATAATCATGTCCGCTTCTCAGAATGGATGCAGGAAGGGGTCCCGCGGGACTAAGGAGCTACTTCTCATAGACATGGCCATAAGCCATCAGGTTCATCGATCTCGCAAGGATCTGTCGACATGTTGGATAGAAATTTGAATAAACGAAATAATAATAATAAAGCCCGTTTATTTCAAATCTACAAATTATTTTTACATACATTTTAATTAGATATTCTAAATATTTTAATGATTAATTAATTATTTGATATAATATATCACTTTTAATGTGATATGTAGTGATTTAATTGATAAATTATAAGAATAAAATATAGGAGTATAGTAACATATACCTACGTAATACTTCCACGGTTATTATTAGCTAACAAACAAAAGTAATGAACCATTACTACTAACGTATTTCTAACGTAATGTGATATTATTTCAGCCCCGTATGATTCTTGTGACAAATCCGTGATTTCGCAAAACAAACCTATCATTATGTTAGGGAGACATCAATAGCTGTCACAGGCGTGAGGCGGCGCTCGGGATGATTTTTTTCCAGTGAGAGAGAAATGTGTCAGTGTGGCACGTCGCGTGAGAGCGCCGCATTTACATACGGCGCCTGTGCCCTGTACCTTGTGTCCTTGTCCCCGCGCCACCCTGTAAACCGAGTGACGAAGCTTCATATAATTGCGTCAAGCATCAATTCAACATTCAGAAAATGTTTCTTTCTTTCACCATGCTATCGACAAAATATCACAGCGCACAACCGTATCAACCACACCTATGTAGCTACACAATATCGCAGATAATGTCAGCTCTTATGTGCTACTGCAATGTGTGCAAGCAGAGCGTCTAGTTCTCAACCATCACCAGCACGGCTCCCCGCTAGATACGTGTTCACGGTCGTGCGAGTATGTAAATAGGTTACTTACTCGAGCGAGCTCATGTAGCCGATGCGCTCCATTGACTTCCAGCTTACTCACTGAAAAATAAGATTTTGTTTCATTATGTTTCATTTATTCAGTTAAATATAAAGGAGAATAACTTGTATGAGAAACAACAGTATGCCAAGCCTCGCGACGGCTCGTACCGTGTCGTGAGTCGTGTATCGCCGTGACTTTGTCACACAAAAAGAGAAGAGACAAGAAGAGCATTACAAAAAGCTTGTGTCGTTTCTCCTCAGCATACATACGTCGGGACTCGGGACACGTAGTCTCCGCACGTCAAGTAGGTATTACAAGACGCCGAACTAATTTATATCCAGTATGTCCCCGTGGGGCTCGGGTTGGCCGCCATGATTAATGCTCCCGAGGCCGCTCGTATCGTTCGCATCTTTCGTATCGCTGTGTATCGGCCTCGCGCACTACTTCCAGCAACTTGCGACATCCGACACAATCTAATTTATGCCGCCATGTCAATGTTGCCGCTCAATCTAATAACTGTGGGCGCGCTAACTACTACAACTACGATGCAAACAGTTAATGAATCGCTCAAATAAACTGCCAGCTCATTGAAATGTTCATAACTATCTACGTAGGCACAGGCTACAGGTACCTACGCCGCTTGCTGACTGAAACGTGTGAAACGTGATCGTCAGGCGCAATATTTCCCAGCCTCTACCTTTCGTGTGACTCTTATAAAAACGAACTACTTACGTAAGTAATTAATCTTGCGACACTTAACAACATATGTAGGTATAGGTAGGTAGTGTATCGTAAATAAAAAGCGTTCGCCATATTAAACACGTATAATTTAGAATTATAAAAAATACAATGAAAATATATAGGTAAAAAATAAAAGTAATGAAAGAAAGAATAATAAAAAAATCTGTTAAAAGATCACATGGAAATTCTTTCTCGGGAACGTAGTGCGGATTTAAAAAACTTAGAGTTGAACGCGAAATTACTTATCCACAAATATTAACCGTATAGAAACTTAGGAATAACCAAGCTTAACTTTAGAACCCAAAATGTAGTTGCAACGACATACCAGTCTACAGAGCGTCTCCATTTAAATAGCGCTTAAAAGATGCGACACTAAGTGGTTTTCGGAGCTCTATATATTGGTATATAAAAATATCCTATCGTAACATTTTAAAAAAGAAACAAGTATTAAACGCGAACAATCACGGATGAACTGCGAAAAGAAATAAAATGATCATAAATATCTGAAATTTTTTGTGGTGTTTTGTGACGGTGGATCTGGCTCTGCCCCGCCGTGGCTCTGCCTGATACAGCGCCGCCTATAGCGGGCTGTGGACGTACAGCGGTGTTTGGACTGGCGGCACGGTTCAACGGCTACCATGGCTCTTGAAGTAAGGGTGAGAACCGATTCTCTGATAATCTATGATGATAAAAAATGGAGTATGAACACCATAGCCCTCAAGCAGATTTCTTTTATATAAAGAAAGTAAAGATAATTACGCACCGGTTCTCCAAGGGGTCACCGGTTCGTAAGCCAGCTTCTCGAACCGAAATAGGATCGACTCCGGTAGGATCGACACACTGACAACAAAGTATCACTCGTTACTATTGGAATTATCTGGCAAAAATAAACTGAACGACCATGTGTTCCTTTGAGAAATGAAAAATCCATATTTTTCCGATTGACAACAGAAAACATCCAAATTTCAAATAACTTTATAAGAAAAACATTCTGGACAACAAAGGTAGAAAAAGTTATAAAGCAGAGTTTACAATGCTGCAGTAGGTACTGTTCAAACTGTTCCTGTACCAAGCGGGAATCGGGATTGCAGAATAACTGAACACCGTTGCCAAAAGGAAAAGCCATTCAAAAGCTTTTGCTATTGGAAATCGGTGATTGCGGCACGAAAGGTTTTTGACCAGGATGTGTCAATTTGGTTTATTCCAATCCACATAGAATTGTATGAATAGGTGGAGCTCAGCGAAAGCACTCACTAACTCGACTCGAACACGGCTGCAATGTAAGCGCCGCGCCCCGGCGAGCAGTGTGGATACGTCATATCTAACAATTAACTCATAATTGAATGCAAATTCAATTACCATAATTTGTTGTTGTAGGTACTACAAATTAATGAATGCATTACGTTTGATTGATTGATGATAAATACAGTAAAGAGCCTATGAGTAAAGCTTTCGAGTAAATCTGAGTCTACCGAGATTGAGATAATAGCTCCCAGCGTGGTCTAGTGACGAGGCAGAGCATACTCGTAACAACCGCCGCTCGTGACCCCCGCGGCGGAAGGGGTAATGTTTCTACAAAGCGTTGGGCGACACTCTGCGGCTTCATACGTTATGTCATCAATTTTGAAGACCGATGATCGGTGAAACTGGTTTAAGTACCACCTACTTTATATTGTGAGTAGGTACTTATAATGCTCTTAGATGTTGCCTGTCCATGAACACTCTCATTAAAAGCAAGATACATATACAGTAGATCAGTAATGTTGGTTTGTTTTCTATGTTCAAAAGAATTTTCGTGACTAAAAAGATGGTAGGAACATTTTCTACACAGAAATGAATTCATGTCTACCTGTACCGCGGCGAGCCACTAAATCAGACTCACATGTAATTCATTAATTTACCTAATGAAAATGAAGAGCAGGAGCAGCGAAGCCATGATAAATGCTAGTACGCAAGAAACAAAGATGTATTGTATTGAGAGCCGCCGCCCGCCCAGCCGCGAGGGAGCTCGGCTTATTATCTCTAAATCTACGCCGCCCGCCGAAAGACACGCTCCGACACTCATTTAATTTGATATTTATGGAACATACCTACTTCGGATAGTGTTGCTGTTACAGCCAAAGTGATTAATAACGATCACCGTCACATAATAGCGAGGCTTGATTAAAACTTCGTTCAACGTCACATTGACCTTTCTGGCTTAAAATAACCACGCTCGGCTGAGGGATTAGCACGTTGTTGCCTAGCCTAGGTCACGGCACCGCCACGCCACAGCCACGCAACTGCGCCACACAGACGTCACACCCATTACGTGTAGTGGTACTGAACACTTGTGCAGGTAGCGCAAGCTTCATCATGATGTAAATAGTACACACGAGCGGTAATATAAGCCGACTGCGAAAAATTTCTGATTGAAGCGCGAGGTCATGAGTTCCGAGCAGCGTTTCAAGGAACTGTGTATCTTGGTATAAATTGTCAAAGAGATCTCAAATGCACGCTTCAGCTTACAAAATTTCCTCAACATAAAACGGCGGAGCTCGCTCACTCGTTATTTACGTGTGCATCATAAATTGCATTTTCCAACTTGCAAGGTTGTTTATACTTATTAAGGTACAATAGGTGGGTATAAGACTACTAACAATACATGTAACTTCGTACTGTTATGTATGAGTTATGTATTTAGTTGTAAAGAACTAAATTACCACCACGCAATCAGCGGTTCCTAGCCTGTGTGTGACATGTAGATGTAAAAGGTCTTATCAAATGCCTAATCAATTAATCATTTGTGAAAATAATAAAGTAGGTGCCTTACTCATCTAATAGGTTACCTACTTGTGAATCCGAATATCAAATCTGAAATAAGTTTGCAAGCCGGCCGCGGGCGGGCAGGCCTGACTTATTATTTATGAATGTATCTGAATAACAAACGCCTAAGTTTAGCGACTGAGGGAGGACTGGAGGGCAGTGAGAGCCACAACTCTCCACTCTCGGCGAGACATGACAAACTGCGCGCGTCCCTCTACTGCCGGTTACAAATGGCGCACCAAAATAAGAAGACACACTATGTTTTTCTTTCATGCCCAACAGAGCATGAAAATAAAAAAATAAATTCTTAAGCAGTCTTCCTATGAATAAGTAAAACCGAGCATCTAAAAAACACTTAATTTTACGTAAACATAAAATATGTAAATTGCCTCACAACATATTATATTTATATCTCTCACTCCTCCGGTTTTTATACAGAAACTAGGCGTTGAGCTAAAATTATGAAACCTAACTTTTCTCGCAGCCCCCGACTCCGTCGAGTGTAATTTGGCGCGCTATTTCTTGATTGGGATCCAAAAGCCACTTTTCGAAACTATAACCTGACATTAAAATAAGGCTTTTAACTTAACTTTGGCCATCTGACTGATGTAGGTATACTTTGCATCGTTAGTTAAAAGTTGCAACCTTCTGTAAGGTTCCAAAAAATAAATGACCTCTGATGACTTTAAACGTTCTGTGCACCAGGAATCACATGACATTGTGTTTATTCTCCTTATTGTAGACATTGTAGTTGAATGAACGCAGCAGCTGCGGTAGGTAAACGCTGGAGAGCTATGAACGGCTAAATGGCCTTTTGAACTAATCGACGCGACGACGAAGATCCCACTGCTGAAGTGAAGCACTCGGCTGCTCACACCACACCACACATCACTTAATTCGTTTAGCGCTAAACGAATTTAAGGCATTGCTCTGTTTCTGTCTATCGTTTGGAAATGACAGATACAGAATGATGTTTTAAATATTTAGCACTAAATGCAAACTAACCTCTGAGTGTTTCAAGGGTGGGATAAACATGTTAATTAATTATGTATTGTAAGAAGTGAATAAAAAAATACTTGTCTAGGTATAACACGCAAACGATCAGAAACGTAGTGGTTAGCATATTAATATAAAACATTGTTTTTCAACCTTTCCTCACTTTTTGGAACGAAGCCAATAATGTCTTAAGGATTGGCGTCAATGAGTGACATTAGAGGACACTCGTGAACAATGAGTGAGTCAGCCCAGGCCCGACATGTGTGACTCCGGGGAGAACAAACATGGGCGACAATGGCCGGATAGAATAACCATCGTCCAGCGAAGAGATGCCAGCCGCCATACGAGTGCGTATGTAATCCTTGCTACAACTATAATTTAAATAGTTTTCCCTTCTGCGTCGTGGTATGTTTTTACAGCTTCATCATAGGTACAAAATAAGCGAAGACTTAAAGTTTAAGACGAACGCGGCGGTTTGTTCCACAACTTCGCAGAGCTTACCTCATCGTTATTTAGAAATGGGTATCTTACGAGTAAGTTATTATTGAACACTTACAATCTTACGATAAACCATACACATGACACTTTGATTAACTTTACAATGCATACCTGTTGTATTGTCATTAGGCCTAACTTACATAAGTACACTACGAACTTCCAAAACAATACAACATTTACAATTCATGCAAATGAAGTTGTAAAATGTAATGCGTACATGCGTACTAAGTCAGCCATAATAAATCAAATCTGGGAGCAACTTATAACAGTTAAGCGAAATATAATTAGATTACTTTGTAACGACAACAACCGCGCCAGCTAACAGCATAAATATCTATAATTTACGAACATTGAACGTTGAACAACAAAAACGTTTAACCGTTCGCTATCGATCCAACTGTAAAATTTTACGAGCGTTTGGAACTCCGCTCAGGGGCGGAATTAAGAACTATAAAACACGTATAAATATCAAATAATTACGCAGATCAGGAACAACTTCCACAAGTTACTCTGGCGAGCGGAGGCTGGCTCGTCTTCCATGCGTATCTACGAACTTAAATACATCATAAGTACGATTTAATACGAGATTAAGCAATAAAGTTTTCTTTTGGTTCTTCTTCAGCGCGTCTTGTACCTACATAGTTATAGTTTTTATAAATATTATATAGATAACAGATATTTATTTCTAGTGCTAAATTTGGGCAGGAACCATTTATTCGCCTAGAATATTAATCGTGTTTGAGTATCAACATGGTCAGTAATAAAAGTAAGAAGTAACTGTTATGCCGAAGCGCTAGGCCGAGGAATAGGTACGTACCTATCTACTTACATGGATGATCCCGGTGGGAGTGCACAAACACTCCCACCGGGAACATCATGAAGATGCGTAACGAAAAACCTTAGACGAAAACGAGTATCTACGTCTGAAGGTCGAAAATTATTATACCAATGTACAAAACTTTTTACAAAAAAAAATACTTATTTTTTGTAAAAACGTTTTTTATTTTTCACTTTTTAGTGGTACCCCACACCTAACAACACCACTGGAAAGTCACAGGAAAGCAAAACACGCAATTCGTTTCATCATCAGCCGAAAAACGTCCACTGCTGGGCACAGTCCTAGGTGGTAATTTCGTATACTTTTATGATATATTTTCTATTTTCAACCGACTTCCAAAAGAAGTTATCAATTGGACTGTATGTTTTTTTCTTTGTTTTTGTATGTTTGTTATGCGATCATTCCGTCAATTATGAATGGATTTTAATGATTCTTTTATTATTCAAAATCCTATACTTCTGAGGTGGTCCCATTGGCGCCAAATCAGAATCTGATGATGGGACCCTAGGGAAATCGAGGGCAACCCTCAAATTTTAAAGGCACATTCATTGTTTTTCATATATTTTGTAACGCAATTCAGATAATTGTGCCTGGTAATCAACATCTCGACTTGCGGAGCTGATGATGGAAGGTATAAGTAAGGATCTGATGCTGGGATCCCAGGACATTTGTTTGATCAGCGATATTTTCTCAAATTGTCAACCGATTTGGATGATTCTTTTTATTTGGAAGAGTATTTTTTCAAACTGGCTCCATTTCAATTTGGTGATGATCTAATGAAGGATTTCGGAGGTAGGCAATTGACCTCTTCAATAAATGATAGCAAATCTCCCGGGATTGCTGAAATTGCATGTCTGTTCACAGCTAGGGGTAGGGGGGGCAGCTGCCCCCCCCCCCACCCCTAAAAGAAAAATAATCTTGAATTTTCTTGGCAATTTATATTACTGGAAATCAGAACATGAGAATTAAAAATGTGTAGCTCTATACAAAATGAAGTGTTGGAAAATTAACATCTTTCCACTCGTTAATTATTTTTATTTAATATTTATTACATTATTAATTTATCTAGAATATTTCCACGGCATTCATCTATTGCCTAGACCATCCATCTATTGCCTAGACTTGTCGTTTTACTACACGACGTAGGATGGGCCGAATATTCCCAATCAAAGTCAAAGTGGCAAATCCACATGGATTGCCACTAGCATTCGGGAATTTAATTCCCAGTTGCTACCGGGTGGCCAGTAGCGACCTTAGGGAGTGGCGAGCGGGGCAATCGCTCGAGGCCTCGCTCTTGCGGAGGCCTCGCTCTACCCAAATTAAAAAAACATTTAAAGTATATTTTTTTTATACTTTTATCAATAAAATGAAGTTATCTTATGGTAAATTATATTATTTACTAATATTTGTAAGTGTCAGCGAATTTAAGGATTTTTTTTCAATAAATTTTGTTGTGATTTTATTTTAAATTGTAGACTTAGGAAACGCATCATGATCAGGAATACCTTCTTTTATGTAAATTTCAAAAACAACAAGGGCCTCGCAAAGATCTGTCGCCCAGGGCCTCGTAAAGGACTGCCGCCCGGGGCCTCGCAGCGCTAAAGGCCGCCGCTGCGGGTGGCGACTGTAAAATTGTTATTTAATTATCTGTGACTGTGACTGGTGATAAGCTTTTGTTAGGTATTTTAATTATTGCAAATACTTTGATTGTGTGATACGAATTTACACCAGGCTTTATGATCAACTAGCACTTCGCCTGCGACTTCGTCCGCGATTTAGTAGGTAGTCCAAAAGTTAGTTTTGGAAAATTAAGTACAACGATTTCTGCTGCTGATTCTGTGGTCCCAGGATCAGCGCAACTATTCACCCCGTTCACCCGTGCCTGGGGTATATAGTTAGATCTGTATCAATTTTCCCACTTTTAGTTGGTTCATACCAATTTCCACGTAAATTGAAGCAACCAATAATGTCCTCCCCTAAAAACTTCATCACCCCTTTTCACTCCTTTCGGGGTTTATTTCCGTAAAAGTCAAATTTCGCTCAATCCACAACATTTTATTTATTTAATACACAATTAAAAGTGTAATTTACATGTAGGTATATTATCAACCTTTAAAAGGATTAGGATTAATATCAGGATACCAAAATCACCACTTCTCCATTCGACCCTAGTTTTGATTGAATAATTTAAACAAAAGGCGATCATTCTGACTTTTTAACCATAAGAGTTAAGACATGAGACACTTTTTTATATCATTAATAGTTTTTTCAGCGCACGCCAAATAATCAATTTATTTACTAGGTACCTACTTTTTGGGTTAAGTACATAATTGCAATTTTCGTGAATATCATTACTTTTTTTTCGAAAATAAAATATAGCCTTTGTTTAAAGTTAACAATGTAGCTACCTAATGGCCTGCCAGGGTTGCGGAATTTGTTCGAAAGAGTCACCGCGGCCCTGGAAAGCAAAGGGCTTTAGAAGGAACACGGATGGGTTTTAGTCAGTAAGAGTCTGACACGCCCTTCCTAATGGCGAAGGAAGTCGTCGTCGAATTTCGAAAGAAATCATTTGAGCAGGTTTTAAGCTAAATCGTAACAAACAAACAAACAAATATTTCCTGTTTATTATTACTTTAGAAAATAATAAGTGATTAAAAAAAAATTGTTTGTATATCCCTCATAATATCATACTAATATAATAAAGCTGAAGAGTTTGTTTGTTTGTTTCAACGCTCTTATCTCTGGAACTACCAGTCGGATTAGGTTTTTTTTGTGTATAATAGCCACATTCAAGAGGAAGGCTATAAGTATAAGCTATATGGGAACGCGAAAAAAACGGGAAATGCGCGTACGAAGTCGCGGACAGTAGCTAGTCTATTATTAAAACCAAATTGAAAAAGTCTGACCGCCATCCCTCTCATCGCGGCCGTAAGTTGAAGAATGATGAGGGGGTTGGCGATACACGCCGCAGTGTAGGTACAGTGATTTGAAGAGGGAGCAGTAATTTCCCAGTCGCCACTCGGTGGCAACTTCGGGAATTTGATGCCCGATCACCACCTGGGTGGCAATCCAGAGCGACTGGGAATATTTGGGATGGGCGTGTAGCGTCATCAATGCCGCCACATGAAAAACTAAGTAACGAAAGGGGGGTACCAAGCCGCCATAGTGATTTAGGCCCTGAGTGCCCACAAGTAACATCGAATGTTACTATTAGTATGCCCCACAAATAATATAATGATAAAAGAAAATTATAGAAAATAGTTGGAGTTTCCAAATTATAAGGTTTTTTTAATGTGCCCTACATAAGTATTAAAAAGTTATTGAAAACTCTTCCTACATAACATATTAAAGCTAAATATATTATTTAAAGATTTCAGATGGTTGAAAATAAAACACTATTTTAATATAAAACATTTTATTCGTCATATAGGTACTAAGACATCGTCCAAAAATTGAGCAGGAGAAAAAGTATTAGATTGGCGCCGTGCGATTTGAACATATGCAACAGTCGAATGTCAACTATCGGGCAGTTGCCCACCAGACACAACAACCGTCAGGTTCTGAGGATCCTCCCATTTTCAGTGGAGGTGTGCGGGACTTTGTGTACCGCATACCTCCATGGGCGCGAACAAACGTCCCGCCCGCACCCGCACTCATCGACGGCTTAGTGCATAGTCGTCGGCCATGAAGCACAACAACCAGCGAAACAGGTATGAGCTGCCCCCCCCCCCCCCTAGCTCAAATCCTGGGTACGCCCTTGGGCGTGATGTTATGAACCGACTTCCATATTTATTTACTTATTTATAATAAGCACACCAACAGCACTGTCACTTAGTTATAATTCAATTAAAATTACATTCAAAATCGGCATTCCAGTAACCATGCAAATGACAGGTATGCATGACGTTAAACATAATGAATATTAGAGACAAAAGGAAAAACTAAAAACTGCGTCTAGTACCTATACCTAAATCCTGAACACTACAAAAAACAAAACAATTTGAGCTATTACGACGTACATTGTTCGCACTGTTTGAAGAGCGATTGGCGATTGGAATAGCGAGAGAAGAGAACGTCTGTATGAAGTAAAACTCATAGAGAAAACTTCGATAGGGTAATCCGTCAAATTGGACCTTTCATTATATAACCTTGCCATACGTGTTAGGGGGCTATTATAGGTGGTATTTAAGGTAGATATAGGCAATTGAAAAATGCGATGATGTCGCTTGCTACGTTGGCAAGTCCTAAAGTTAAAATAGTTAATCAATTGCGCATCTATGGAACCATTTATAATTTTATGAAGTGTAAGTAGGTAAGTCAGAATGGATCCGCCTTTCTTTTAAACTAATCATCATATAAAAAACACTACAAAGTATTAAATAACTTTAACTTCGGCAGTCGGTGTTTTGGTTGTTTTTTCGTTTTTTGACACTGACTTCCGAAGTTAAAGTTATTTTATACTTTGTAGTGTTTTTTATATGGAAGTCGGTTTTTTTTAGTAAAAAAGTTTTTTATTTACCACTTTTTAGTGGTGATACCCCACAACTAAGTGACATTATTCCCATAATGAGTGGTTGTACTATTTGCCGTTAAGGAGTTTCTTTGTCCACACCAGCTTATAGTTAAATATCTACTTTGCCTTGGTAGGTACTAGTTTTTACTGATTTTAAGGTGGAGAAGTCACTGGTTTATCTTTGCAGTTCATAGTACAACCATAATGCAATATAGCTATAACTAAACCCAATGCAAAAAGAACCATCAAGATCGGTTAATGAACAATAAAGTTATGTCCGAATAGATAACCCCAAAAACATGTTAATTCAGGTTGACTTGTATGCATCTGCGTACCCCTTCAAAGCCTACCGGCGCACGGTGGGCTGAAAATCGGCTTTCATAGACTTAGGGATTTCAATTTGCAAGTGCTTGTTTTTATGTCGGATATCGCTTCTATTAGTCATTACTATGTACAAAAATGACACCCGAGTTAATTCTGCCTAAAAACGAAGGAAATATAATTTTTTTACGAAAAATTTGTATGAAGCTAGTATGAAAAATCGAATTATCTCCTAAACGGCATGTTTAACCGTACTATCCTTGGAGGTGGTCATAGTGCTAATTATTTATGATTTTTTGGTTGGCGATCGGACGAAAAATTTAATGCCGTTTTTTTTTTAAAAAAAGGTCGAAATATTTTTATTTATTTTTACATGTAAAACGATCCCTTTTAGTGTCCAAGTTAAAAAGTTCGATATGTTATTAACCCAAATATTAAGAACACACGAATCAAGAAAAATGAAATAAAAAAATTGCTGTTTTTGACACATTTATATTAATTTAAATAAAAAAAGATTATCAAATTATTATTAAAGTAACATATAAAGTTATATTATATGCAAAATAATTTAATTTAAGGAATTAACACTACGCATTTGTAAAATAAAGTAAAATAAATAAAAAAAAATATATCATTAAATATTACAAAAAAACCCAAACACACTCAAATACAAATTTACAAATATGTACATATATATATTTTTTTTACAAATTTTCCTTATCACTCTCGTTGTCAGACTCCAATTCTGAGTCAGCATCCAGATTGGATATATCCAAAAACTCGAACTCAGTTTCCTGAAATTGAATTAAGTCGAGAGTTTCAGCAAAAAAGCTCTGCTTTTTCTTGGCATCTAACTTAGGCCTTTGTGCACTTAGCAAAAGATCCGAAGAAACAACAAGCATATTTAAAATGTCTTGATTAGAATCCTGCCTGCTTCTTTTCCGCGAATGATGTTCTCGAAACCTCCTAAAATCTTTGTTTCGAGACTCTGAGGCTTCTTCCGAGAGAGTCCCAATCGGCACAATATTATTTTTCTCGATTATGTCAGCCCCGTGGAATAATAACTTATGAACGGTTGACGACATGTAGTACCAGTCGTATAATAATACGTACTTTTCTGCTGTTTTGCGAGCATAATCTCTAAATTTTATTATATCGACCTGCTCTCCAGATGTAATTGCTTGTAAAATTACAGCAAATCTTTTGATGAGGTCTTCATCCAAACCGGTTATAGCTGCGGTTTTATTAGGAAACTCAAAGAATTTTCTTGCAGTATTCCCGTCATTGGTGGTTCCCGAGCCTTGTTTTACTATATCAATCAACAGATTGAGCTCATCTTTGAATTTATTATGAATTATTTTCTTCCTTGTCTGTAGCATTTCTTTGTGCTCATCACTTCTCGCTGCCCACCGTTTGAAGTCGAGCCTGTATGCAATGTGTAACAGACATTCCATACAATTTATACGGGCGTGTAGGGATGACAAGCCAAACTCATACAGGTCCGAACACACAATTTTTGATGTTACAGCATCTAAGCGGTTCATTTCTGTAGGCTTTGCTAAGCACAGGTAGCACGATGCATTTGATCTAGCTTCAGAAAGGTAAGTGCAGACTTTAGCGTCGATCATCGTCATCATTAGTTGATGAGTCACCTTATTATTATTATTGCACTCTGTGGGGATAAGGGCCTCAATTTCTTCATCAATTTGTTTTTTCAGCTCAAGGACAACTGCTTCACTCTCCTTTACAAAAGTAAACTGAACTGGACGACAATACAAAACTGAGCATGGTTTTGGGTTCGTCCATAAAATGTTGTCTCCATCTATGAGTTTTAGTGGCACCAAGGAGGTCATGAAAATGCTCGAGTCATCTTCCTCACCCTCAATTTTCTGCTTGTATCGGCTTTGGTTAGAAGCACCATCAAATCCCCACTTGGATATCAGCTTCAACTGCTTGTTATGCTCTTCGTTAGAAAGGCTTTGAAGGATTCTTGTAACCGTGATATCAAGTAAAGCTTGAAGTGTAATCCTAGCCGATGAATCAGTAACTGTCACTGATTGCTTCGGAGGGTAGCAATCAAGCTTAGTTTGTTGCACTTTATAGTAAGAAGGATAAATATCCTTAGCACCTTCCCGAATGGCAGCCTCACGCAACGTAATATATTGCCACTTTGAGAGTTTTAGCGAAAGAAGCAATCCAAGTGCCTTTTCTGGCGTAAATATGATTGTTTTCGCTGGTTTCTTAAGCGTTTCATTTAATTTAGCGGCTACTTCAGGATTTTTCATCATGTATTCGATGACAGAGGCGATATCTCCATGCCCTTCTTCTTTTAAACGTGCTGCAGCTGCATATGCCAATTCACTGGAATCTTCGCCTGTGTGTTCATCAGATCTTCTCTTTTTTTGTTTACTTCCCAGATCTTCGAATGGTTTACGGGATCTTTTCGTCATTGTTCCAATGGACGTTGATGTCGACGGTTCTGGAGAGACTGAGGGCGCTCTTGGTGCCTTATCAACACTTGGTTCTTGATTAACTAAAGTTTACACAAAACTCGGCCAATCAATATTTGCTCCCAACCAATTCTCGTACTGTCTCCTGAAATTATCAAGGAATCGGTTGGATTTCTGCCACCTTTGTAAAGCGGCTCGCGTAAATCTCCGACAAAATTCTTTGAGAACAACACGATCTTCGTCAGACAGGCAATCGCCTATGCGGGATACAACTGCACTGAACAATACTTCATAATCAAATGAAGTACTCTCACTTCGTAGAAGAACAAACAAGTCTAAATTGGTGATTAAACTTTCCATTCTAAGATTTTATAGTCGCTGATTTAGTGTTAGCAGTTACACAGTTGTGAACAAATTAAATTATAAAACAAAACTTTAGCCCTTTTATTGCAAAACGCCAATAATTATTTAACTACCCTCATTAGTTATCTCCTCATTAGCTAATGAAAATCTATAATTGTCACTAACTATTCTTAGAACTCATAGCACTGCTAATTAACAAATTAGCTTACTTATCAGGAAATGTTGAATGTAATCCATAGTTGGCATTGTCGTGAGATATTGAAAATCATTAAATCACCTATTAAGACTCATTAGAAGACCTAATCAGTGTAGTTACTTAATTACTTCTTTTTGGACTCATTAGAAGAGTAAACAATTGGTCATTTGGTTGTATGAAAAGTTTTAAAACTCATTTTGTGTTGATAATTATCTAGCTCAAACATAGTTGTCTACGTGTGGGTGTACTATAAACCTCTGCCAACTCCTTCGAAAATATAGGAGTGATGCTATTTCATGTTATGTGTAGTTAAAAGTCCGTGTTCTTCAACATAAACACCAAAAGGAATCGTTTCATACGTAAAAACAAAAAAAAATATTTTGACGATTTTTAAAAAAAAAACGGCATTAAATTTTTCGTCCGATCGCCAACCAAAAAATCATAAATAATTAGCACTATGACCACCTCCAAGGATAGTACGGTTAAACATGCCGTTTAGGAGATAATTCGATTTTTCATACTAGCTTCATACAAATTTTTCGTAAAAAAATTATATTTCCTTCGTTTTTAGGCAGAATTAACTCGGGTGTCATTTTTGTACATAGTAATGACTAATAGAAGCGATATCCGACATAAAAACAAGCACTTGCAAATTGAAATCCCTAAGTCTATGAAAGCCGATTTTCAGCCCACCGTGCGGCGTGATGTTATGTTATGAACTGGTGTAATCAATAAACAGACATGCAATTTCAGCAATCCCGGGAGATTTGCTATCATTTATTGAAAGTTCCGCTGCTTACCTCCGAAATCCTTCATCAGATCTTCACCAAATTGAAATGGAGCCAGTTTGGAAAGATACTCTTCCAAACAAAAAAATAATCATCCAAATCGGTTGACAATTGGAGAAAATATCGCTGATCAAACAAATGTCCTGGGATCCCAGCATCAGATCCTAACTTATACCTTCCATTATCAGCTCAGCAAGATGAGATGTTGATTACCAGGCACAATTATCTGAATTGCGTTACAAAATATATGAAAAACAATAAATGTGCCTTTAAAATTTGAGGTTTGCCCTCGATTTCCCTAGCCTGCCACCTCAGGAGTAGACTTTCGAATAAAAAAGAATCATCAAAATCCATTCTTAATTAACGGAATGATCGCATAACAAACATACAAAAAAAGAAAAGAAAAAAAACATACAGTCGAATTGATCCTTCTTTTAGAAGTCGGTTGAAAATATTGTGTTTACCGCGAAGACTACTCGTTTAAACGAAACACCCTATTTAATTTTACTTTTTTGCACGCATTTTCACAAAAACTTGTCAAAACTCGTCTTTGCGGTACAAACATTTAACTTCAATTATTTTTAAAAAAATAATCCGCGTTTCTGTATTTTATTTTGACATACTTAAAACCTTTTAAGATTATTACTAGCTACTACATTTTAAAGTTGAAAATTATTTCGCGGTCACCTTCTATGTAATAATATTATTTCAATACCCCACATGATTATGTCAGGAAAAAAAATCGACTTTAAACGGCCACCATCTTGTTTTACCTTTCTCAAAATTCTTATTGCCTATCTATGACATTTCGGCACTTAAGGCGAATCCAATGATACCCCTTTTGTTCAAATCTATCCAGTTCTTTAGGCTACAGAGCGTGCCAAAGAAAAATAAAATTACAAACTCAAACTTATATAACACCCCTCTTTTTGCGTCGGGAGTTATAATTAAAATACAAAAAACACATTCTACAAGTCCGCAGGTAATGTCAGTAAAAATATATAATATGCTAAGTACCTGAATCAATAAGAAATGAAAAAAAACTCCATTTATTCGCAAATAAGTTAAAAAAGTTATTATTCAAAAAAAATTATTACAGTGTCGACGAATATTTAAGTGATAAATCTTTAAAATTTGCAAAATAAAGTCTTTTGCAATGTAAATTCTAATGCTAATGTATTTTTTTTTTTTTTTTAGTATAATTACATTATTAGATACCTACCTACTTAAATGATAAATCCTCTCCACATACTTACTTTTGCTGTGCCCGACAAGGTCTTTTTTTTTTTTTTTAAGGATGGGAAATCATCAAATGACTTCTTCCGCTCTGGGCGGAGCGGAAGGGCGTGTCAGACTCTTACTGACTAAAACCCATCCGTGTTCCTACTAAAGCCCTCTGCGTTCCAGGGCCGCGGTGACTCTTTCGAACAAATTCTGCAACCCTGGCAGGCCCGACAAGGTCTACGATTGTTACCAAAGAAATGTTTACCACCTAAGTCTACATTGTTGAATGCAATAAAGAATTAAGTATTGAGTAAATTAGTATTCAACAACCCTAAATATTTTTGAAATACTTATCCAACGATAGGTACCCTTCACTATGGGATAGACGAAACTACTACCTATTGAAGAAATCAGACCCCCTATATCGAACGTATTTACTATTGTAGTCTTTGAGGTACCTACCTAAAAAAAAAAAGATTTCCCGATTTTGTTTTACAACTTCAACTTCATCAGCATTATTCCTATAGTATAACCATTATATAGTCTCTGAGTAAAACCGCGGACGAACTGGTTTGGTTTCTTTCCTTTTTGACACCAACTTCCGAAATTAAAGTTATTTTGTACTTTGTTGTGGTTTTTTATTTTTCAGTTTTTGGTGCTGTTACCCCAACATTCCAAACATTCCAATCAGTTCATATCAATTTAATTCATAATATATTATCAACTCAGAAGTTATTTTTGAGATCTTTACGAAATTTAAACAAACCACTTTCGAACAAAAAACAAATTGTTTAAAATCCTTTTATATGACGGAGTTATGCCCGAATGTAAGTACCTACATTAAAAAAAACATCCAAAGATTGATAACACTGATAACCTCCTCCTTAAAATTTTACGGAAATTTAATAGTTTTCTGTAAAAAAAACACATGTTTTATTAGTAGTAATTAATGTAAACAAATTATACTAAACAATTCGTTACAATGTTAACTAATTTGGCTAGTAACGCCATCTATAAATACATACCAACACTCAGTAACTGACAGATAACTCTGCACAAAATGGTCCGTCTTGTTTCACAATAAAAACAAAGCAGTATTGTCTTGATATGCCAACGCCATCTACGTTTACAAAGTAAAAACTCAATCTTAGATAAATCTAGAATCAGTTCAAACCGTGATCTCGGTCAGATTGATGTCAGATTTTATATAATCATGGGTATTGCTTGATTCTCTAAAATCACCCTTGGACCATAAACGAGACACCACCACCACAAAAACACCACTGGGTGTTTTGGTGGTGGTGTGTGGATGGTTGTGTCAGTACACAACCATAGACTACTGCTTTCTTGTCAAAGTCAATTGACATGTCAAAACTTTCGTCGTTCTTCTGTTCCTCCTTCCTTCCTTCACTCCACTTTCAGTTCAGTTCATTGAATTAACTTTCTGTCATTGGTTGTGTGGCGTGTTTGTAAAACATTTTTATTATTGTTAACTGAACTTGCATAAAATACCATCACAAGATCGTATCAAAAGTGAATTAGGTGGATATTTAAGTGAGCAAAGGCTGAAATGTGTTAAACATAATCTATTGAAGTGTTTGTCGACCCGCTGTGGGTGATCCCAGGGTACAATAAAAGTATTTAAAAGTGCGTGTGGTTGGCTGGCTATGTTCAATTCTGAGGATTAATTTGGCATAGATGGCAACGCTTTGAAGAATTCACCAGCTAAAATCTGCAACAAGCTTGTCTTCGGTGAAACGTCAATGGATTTTTAGCAGGTAAGACACCGATCGAGTTATGTGAAGTATGGGGGAAAGGAATGCACCGGCGGGCGATGGCGTGCGAGCACCGGGGTATTGTTTTCGGGCGTGCAGTGCGCTCAAGTTGCCAGCGAGCCGCACCCGCTTAAAAACGATCGTTCATTACCATTAAACGCCTTACCTGTAACGAGGCAATAACTACAGTTAGACGAGACGCTAGTTAGAGCGTGGGGTCATCGACGTCGCCGAGCTCTCCGCGCCGACGCTGCTGCTGCAGCTCTGATTTTGTCAATGTTTTTACAATATTTTACATCAAATGCACCATCTGTGATGCCTTCTAATAAGAACTTGCTCCCGACATTCACTACTCATCCAATGTTTACAAAAGTAGAACACCCTGGAAATTTAAAATATTGGTGGGTTTTGAATGTACAGATATTATTATTTTAGATATGATACTATTGTACGGCTTGTGTAAATTATTTCATTTCATCCAAAAGGCCTTAATAAATGTTGAGCTCTTAACATGTTGCACTCAAGTAGGTTACTTATGAAAAGGTTCAAATCTGCAATAGAACAAGAGTAGCGCACTAAGCATTAAATTTAGCAACAAACTATAATAAAATATCATTTTTATAATTCTCTAATGCCTAGTATATAGCAGCGATGAACAGCTTCTCAACTAGATGAAAGTGCTGCATTATTCATAACACCTCATAATAAATATTATGTAATTATTAAGTGAGACGGGAGACCATGGCCAAACTAGAAACTATGATGAATAATGCAAATTTTCTATAGATAACTAATAAACTTTATAGTGGAAAGAAAGTATACTTAAAGACATTTAAAAAAAAACAACAATTGTCATCCTTTAATATTAGACAAGACTTTCCATAGCAGGATTAGATCCAAACCAGCTAACTGTACTACTGGGGATAAAAAAACAGAGTTTTTATAACTTAAGTTATTAGTATCAATTCCTAGCTAATTAAAGTGCTTATTCTAATGTACGTTACATAGTTACGGTGAAAGTGCCTGGGTACCCTGTGAAATTCATAATTTCACACGTCGCACTTTGCAGGTCAGTGTCAGGTTGTATGTTGATTAAAATAAGATTGGCAAAAACTGCGCTTTAAGTTGGAAGCGCCAGGGTAGCCTGTGAAATTCAAATTTTCTTTATGTTACAGGACTTCAAAATAAATACCACAATTTATACATTTTGGGATTTACCCTGAAGTCCTGTGTAAAAATTGCCATTGTTATCTTTTTCTGGGTTGGCTGTACTGTTTTCATTTTAAGTTCTTGCATTTAATTTAGCATGTTATAAAGCTTAACTTATTATTTTGCATCTCCATTCAGTTGCTTAAGATTGGTGCGGACGTCTCAAGATGATGGTGGAAACCATCCTGGAGTCCTCCCAGGACTTTGGTAAGTCTTGCTTTAGTTACCGCTCCTATTTAGCAGTTATAAAGCCTGCACTCTTCTGTCTGGAGAAAAGTCAATTCATTTATTTTAATTTTGTGACTGGGACTAATATTGTGATTCTAGATGTCCATTTGCAAAGGTAAATGGACAACTAGAGTTTCTTCGTAAGAATCTTTTTGTTATGGAATTTCTAGTTGTCTATTTGCAAAGTCCATTTGTGATCTATCTACCTTTGCAAATGGACAACTAGAGTCACAATATTATTTTAATTTTTTTAACAGTAAATGATGAACTTCATAAGCTGCTTTTAATGGTCTTTAAAATATTACTTCTACTAAAAAAATCTATGGAGATAGATACTACAATGATTTTAGTGCAATGCCAATAAAATATGATATTATGCATGTCAACTATAACTTGAACACCAAAGCATACTTATATATTCCATTGTGTGAATTAGTGGGATAACATACAGGGAAACTGACGCATTAGCTGATTATAACTTACTAAAAATAATATTTAACATATACCTATTTCCCGTGTGTTACACAAGGCTTTTCCTGCCTGGAACTGTGTGATGAGAGTGTTCCGTTAGTCTCAGTAGCGCGCTCATCGGTGCAAGTCTCTCTCACATAATTACTGTTTTGTGGACTTGTTTCTAATATTCGTTAACTTCTTTGAGTTTTTTCTATTCTCTCACAATTTTATTACTTTAACAATACCTTCTTATTTAAATTATTAGGTAAACATCTTGAGTTATCTCCTTATTTGAAGATGAAGTGCTTCTAACTGATTTTGTTTTGTAAGTAAATGCAGGCTTTATAATTGTTGTATTTTTTTTTTGTTTTAATTTCTTGCTTTTTAATATTACACATTCACTAATGTCACACATCTACATATAATGATAATGTAGATCTATGACCCCATAATGTTTTTATTTTTAGGAAATCTGTCAAATTCACTTTAAAACAACCTATATGTATGGAGGTTGGCAAAAACCTTCTTCCTAAAAAATACATTATGTTCTGGATTATGTTCTAACTTTCATGGTAATCAGTGAAACCAATACGAAGTCTAGCCAACTGAAACAATAAGTAATAGCTTGTTGAAATATTTATATTTTGACATAAGTGCACAGTCAAATATCAAAACATTGATGTTTCAGTGCACGGAACATAACAATATAAAAACGAAAAGTATATTAACACGGCTATGTCAAACTTAAATAATAAAATATGAGAATTTCTCATTTGTCACCATGTTCATTTATCACATTTCGTTTTTAGTATTTGTATGACAAACGAGAGCACAGTTCAGTCACATACTAGAAACACATAATGCTAAATATGTATTGGAGACAAGTATAGTGGGCCTGGGCTGTGTGAACACTGTCCGTGTACTCGGCTGAACGTCACTCACTTGTTGTGAACTTGCAGATCTACTTTTGCTACTGTTTACTGGGAGTTATTCTCAAAAGGGAAAAGCAATTAATAAGCCACTATGTAGGTTGACTATTCACAATGCCTAAACTCAGAAACAGAATTAGTTAAAAGTACTTTTGACTGTAAGCTTTCGACAATAGAGCTTTTGTATTATAGTCAAAACTAGTTCTGCACAATAGAATTAGTTTTGAGTTTGACCAATTCCATTGTCAATCCAAATCCCTTCCGAAAATCTATAGTTAATCGTCATTTTAACTGACAATATGTGGTTAAAATTGATTTTAACTGACGCTTTTAGTCAAAACTATTTTTACCCATAGATCGTCAGTCAAAACCACTTTTAACCAGTTAGTATGACGTCGAACGGTCTAATATAATAAAATCAGAAAAATTACTTTTGAACGATTAACATATTATATATTGCTTGGCTTTTCGAGACAGGGCAGTACTTACCTAAGGGAGATTGTACCTTAATCAGTGTAACTAAGAAAAACGTTCTTAGTTACTCTAAATGTAAAGGACAGTCTTTCCTTTACTTTTAGAGTAATTTAGGGTTCTCTATTGTGTCACCTAACTTTTTTATCCATAATTTAAAGTGCCATAACTTTTTTTGTCCTAATCATCATTTGTCCGAATGATAACTTACCCGAACTTAATATCACATAATATCACATGCCATAACATTGAAATCCCTAAATATTATATGTCCTAAATTCGTTTGTCATAAAAATTACAATCAATAATATACAAAAGACATAAAACTGTTTTCAATAAAAGTTATTTATAAGTCCTAACTTCAAATTACATAATGTTTATTTTTAATACTAAATTATTTAATAATTATTGTATACGTTTAAGTATAATTTTTTATAATTTTAAAATATCTGATTTTGCATTATAATTCTTATTATACATAAATTAATATATTATGCATGTACTTAATAAAGCAGTTGATTGTGAACATGTGGTTTTTCTAAACAAGCAAGCATGCAGTATGCAAGCAAGCAAGCATGCAGCATGCAAGCAAGCATTCAGCATGCAAGCAAGCATTCAGCATGCAAGCAAGCATGCAGCATGCAAGCAAGCATTCAGCATTCAAGCAAGCATTCAGCATGCAAGCAAGCATGCAGCACGCAAGCAAGCATTCAGGATGCAAGCAAGCACGCAGAATGTAAGCAAGCATACAGCATGCAAGCAAGCATACAGCATGCAAGCAAGCATTCAGCATGCAAGCAAGCATGCAGCAAGCAAGCAAGCATTCAGCATGCAAGCAAGCATGCAGCATGCAAGCAAGCATGCAGCATGCAAGCAAGCATGCAGCAGGCATGGTTTCTGTCACGGCTCCGGCGCTGCGGGGCTCCGGCGGTCCCACGCGAGTTTATCGTCGCAGATTGATTGTAAAGCTCACCACCGCAGCTTCGGCCACCTGCTCCTCAACTCGCGGCCCGCCTCGCCCCTTCGCGCCTACGCAATTTTAAATTACACTCTAGGGGTAGGGCAGACAACACTGCGTGGAGTCGGATTTACAGCGATTCGTTTCTGTCACTAAAACCTATTTATTAGCAAATGTTTTAGGACTAAAAAAAATATTATAAATGAGCATTCGGAATAATACACGTTATTTAACACAATACTTAGGACATATGACTTTAGCTCATGTAAAATTAGGAGATTCAATTATTATAGTACTCGATATTATGACAGAATACTTTTAGAACTAAAGATAATTAATTCTGTCAAACAAAATTTCGGGATTTTAAACATTATGGTTACTGAAGTTTATAGCAAAGGTGTTATGGATAATGATTTTCGGACAAACAATTTTAGGAGAAGTAAGGGAGTACCGTAATTTAGAAGTCGATTAATTTACAGTTTTACAAAAATAACGAGAGGTCAGCAAGAATGTGGGCCTGTTGCTCAAACATTTTTTGAATGCCTGTTTCTTATAAAAATTGGAACAGTATTTGGAACTACCTGAGGTTTCAGTTATAGAACAGCTGTCGGTTATCAGTCAAAAGTCAGGTCAGGCCTGAAAAAAATCCTGTTCAGCCCAGATCCAGCTCCCATTGTTGTCCCATCTCCAAAATGCACCCTGTGTAATGTTAAGCTCATAGTTCCTAAAATCCTACATTTAATACTGCAGTTTCAAAATCATGATTCCTTTACCAGTCTCTCATACTGCTCGTAGTCGTGCGTGTGTAATCCTCTAACCATTGCGGCGCGTGTGTGCAGGCATGTCGAACGGAGCGCTGCCACAGTGGAAGCGCGAGCTGCTGCAGCGGCGCGCCGCTCGCAGCCGGCCTACGCAGCCCCCCCCGCAGCCGCCACCGCCGCCGCCGCCCCCGCCTCTCGACGAGGAGGACGAGGAGCTACGCTACGGGCCCGGCATCGTCAAGCGCCTCAAGTCGCGCTACCTCAGCCTCGCGCTGCGCGACGCTCCGCGGCGCCGCCCGTCCGTGCTGCGGCGCGCCGCCTCGCTCGAGCACCTGCTGGATGAGCGGCCGCCGCCCGCGCCCGCGCCCCGCGCCGCCGCGCGTCCCCCGCGCCCCGCCTCCGTGGCCGTTCCCGCGTCCCTAGCGCCGCGCGCGCCTACCGTGCGCCGTGACTCCGTGAAGCGCGCGCGCTCCGTTGACGCGCTGAGCCGCCTGGACTCCCGCGAGGAGCTCCACGCGCCCTCGCCCTCACCCCCACCGCCGCTGGCGCCGCGCCCCCCGCCACAGCCCCGCTCGGCGCGCCCCCCGCGACGCCCGACTCCGCTGCTCCGGGAGACCGAACGTCCGCCCCCCGACGTGGTCCGCTCCACCCTACGCAAGTTCGAAAGTGCACCTACGCGTCGCGCCGCACCCGCCGCCCGCGTGTCTGCTGTGCTGCGAGGACTCGAAGGTCCGCGAACCTCAACGCCAGAACCCCGAGAATCATCAGACGCGCCGCCGCTCAGCCCCCGAACACCCAGCCCGTTGCCGCCGGCTGAAGCCCTGTCCCCCGTGCCGGGCGGCGCCGGAGAGGAGGCAGAGCAGTCGCCGGAGCGTGCTAGCTCGCGGCCGGTGTCGCGAGCGGCGCTGGACGGCATTGCGCGCGCCGGCTCCACGGTGCGCTACGCGTTCGAAGCTCCTCGCGCAGCCTCGCACCTGCCTCCACTAGCGGCTACCAATCAAGTCCTGGTGGGTCGAGCACGTCGTGTCGGCGTCATCCGACCGATGCCGGCGCGCGCCGCCGAAACCGCTTCCGACGACCTGACCGAAGACATCGACGAGAAGAGCCCCGAGCAGGACACGAGACTGGCGTCGCCGTCCCCGCCGCCGCCGGCCGACAGCGAGCAGAGTACCCCTGTGCGCGCCGAGCGACGCGAGCCTCCCCCGGCGGCGCTGGTGGAGCCCATCCCGCGGCCGCCGCCCGAGCGCTCGCCCTCGCCCGCCGCGCCCGCGCCCGTTCAGCGCAGCCCCAGCCCGGAGCCCAAGCCTAAAGCCGCGGCGGAGACGATTACGGCACCGTTAGTGAACGGGCACACGGTGGCAGAGCGCGCGCCGGACAGTAAGGCAGCCGTGTCGCGCATCGGCGCGGCCGGCATCGAGCGCGCGTGGTCCGGCTCGGCAGAGAAGATGGCGCCGGGCAGCGGAGGCGCAGCGTGGGCGCGCAGCCCAGGGGTCGCGCGGCGGGGGCGCGCCCCTGCGCCCGCCAGCACGTCGGTGGTGTTCAACTTCTCCAACCGAAAGGAGGTGCCCGACTACATCGAGAACGACGGCATCGTGCTGCGCGCCAGCCGCCGCAACAGGATCAAGGTCAGTCAGCCCTCGCTTCCTGCCACACATACTCCCCTTCATAATAAGAGAACTGCACTTGACGTGACTTTTATCACTTTACTTTACTGAAGTAGGTATTCTAAGACGAAATGCTACAAAAAATATAAACATAATTTCCCAAAGTCTCGCATACCGTCGCTATCGCTGATACATGATACAGAGCCGTGTTACTCGTATTCATTAATTAGGTACACATAAAACCTAAGCGTTACTTATCAATGTAGATTTCTTGAGCGGATATAGGCGCTTAGTTAGTTAGGTACTGGAGATAATTCCTTAATTTGGTCTCCCTCTAGGTAGGACAAGTTGTGACGCTGTAGCCATCTTCGCTGGACTACTACTCCTGCTAGCGATGATCTCAATGAGCGGCGCATTGTGAAGCAATGTTTAATTACAAATCGACTCGATAGGCTTCTCTTAGCTAAGAACAGCAATTTCACATTTGACCGCATTCAATCTGTCGTCTCCAGTAATGTGCGGAGCAATATCGCACGCTCGAGCTGCGCCATTACGCGGTTCAGTGGTCGCTCGCTCGTCGCTCTGCGGCGTAGCGCCAGCGCTCAGCGCTCAGCTGACAGCCGTGGAGCCAGCTGGTCGCGGCAAGAGCCCCATGAAGCGCCTTCGATTGCGCAACATTCGATATGCAAATATAAAAATAATTTTCTACAAACGGTGAAAGTGATAGCGTAAGATGGTGCTATGTGTGGCCGCCTGGCGGGTGAAACCGCGGCCGCGGTGCGGTACGCGGTCGATAGATGCCCGAATCGAATGCCACTCTCGATTTCGTCAAGATCGCTTCCGCTGGAAAGTGCCCTGCGCGGCCTGCGCGGGCGCATCACCGCGCGGAATGTTAACGAGCCTCCGCGACAGCGCGCTCGGTGCCGTTACTCTCTGTAGTATTCCACGAAACAATCTGATTGATGACGGACTTGTAAGTCATCGTGTTGTCTAACACCCGCGTGGCCGAGCCGGCACACGGCGCTGACCCGCGGCGACATTGCTTTCACTGCGGCCTGCGAGCACGCGGACAAAGCTCGTTACTATGGATGGGCGAGCGGTCGCCGCGCCTCGTAACACTCGTAACTTTATTGCTTTCCGATGTTCTAACAATACGCTGCTCACATACGTAAATACAAAGCTCTTTTATCACAGTATGGAGATTCTATTGTAGGTTTGATTACTAAAATCGCATCTCGGCTTTTTATATTTTTCCAATCTACTCGCGTGGGTTATATGCATGACTATTATAGCAAATATAAAATGATGTAGAGAGTCGTCTAACAACTGCAGATAACATCTAGCTTACGTAACAAACTAGTTCATCAAAGCCAAAGTGCTCTTAGTCCGGAATGTCGAATCAAGGCCTCTCTCTCTCTGTAGTAAATCAAAGAGCGGTAGTCTAAGCTGGTGGCTAACGTCGCCGTTATTAAATGTCTGGGCGACGGGACAGGTGGCGGCTGCGCTCGCAACACGGACCTCGTCTTGTTCGTTTTGTCGCCAGCGTGCAGCGCCACACTCGCCTCAGTCGCCTCCACCCTGCGCTGCACTCGGCTTGCTCTTTTTGACATACCAGTGAATGTCTGACCGGTTTGCTAGACGACGATGATATTATATTATTGTTTGATGCCAATAGCGAAAGGAGAATCATGGAAACGAGATATTAGTTTCTTCAAACTTTGAAGTAGTCTTTAAGGGACCTAGTGTTTGGTATCCGAAGTATTTTATCGCTTGAATAAACAAACACTCGTGAATAAGAGCTTTCTACCGTTATGTGTAGTGGTGTAATCTGTACACCCAGAAACCCGGTAAGTATTTGCGGAGCTAATATTGAGCGTGTGAAGCAGTCGACCCGGGGCAAATATTGACATTAGGCGAGCTTCGATTAAATTGACAAGTTGGTCCAAGCGCCCCGGTTACAGCGAGCGCTGCCGCGCTGTCGGGGTGTTTGTGCTCAGCACCACATTAGTCGACCCGACGATTGCGGTAAGTATGTTGTTTTCCGCATGTAGACTTGTAGTTTTCCTTCTTTGGGTTTTGTTCATATGAAGTTTCAGACTCAACAAAGCATTCATAATATTTAAATTGTTCAATTAAAGAGATATCTTATGGCACAGACAGGGCCAACATTAATGAAAAAGCAACTTGATCTCGATCCGCTGCCAATTTGACAAGAATCATAGTTAGATCCTTGGATCAAGTGATTATTGGATCACTGCCTGGCAATAGTGTTGCTCCAACTACAATAAGTTTATTTCTGACGCTATATGTCAAATTGACGTTTATATCATTATGTGATAGATAGTTCAGTTTCGTAATTGCACAATAATTAGCCTCCATTCCGTCGCAGCCGGCGCGATAAGCGGCTGATGGACTGTGCCTACAGTCCTACACGAAGTACAGAGTGCAGCTTCCTCGAAGTGACGAGTAAAAAGCGTCATTATCAGCGACGAATAACGGCGCTGTTGTGACAAGCTCCCGCGCCCTCCCCGCAGCCTCCCCTCTCGGCTGCGCAAGCGCACCGTCGCACTAATAACTGCTAGCATAAGTCTTGGTTCTAAACACTACAGATACTTGTCAGCGAACTGGACGACTGCTTAGAGGTTCAACAAGTTCGGGTACTCCAATGAGACGGACGCGACGACCGACTCATATATTTTTACTCACTGAAGCGATTCCTATGTTTCCTGACTCATGATGTTATTTTTTATTTTTATTTAACAAAATATTTGAACTGCTGTTGTTTCATACGTAGTGTCTTTTAACTTTCAATAAGCAAAATGTTCTTATTATTCTTTTCCCCAACAACATGTGGTAGAACCTACTTTGGTGTGGAGTAGGTAGGTACGAGTACGAGAGATGACGGATGTTCTGAGCAGAGTGCGGCGGCGGCGCCTCTAACGGGACGCTTGCTATCTAAGCGCTAATTGCGCACAGATCGCGTTACAGCTGCTAATTATTTTCATGTTCAGTGCCAAAATGCTCTACTCTATATTTAAACTTTGGGGTCACCCTAACCAACTTAATAGATTTACGCCATCGTCTTTTCCGGTTCCAAATGCCGCGCCGCCCGCGCCGTTGTAACTTGGTTCCCTCTAGCCATTAAAACAATGTTGGCATACTAATTAATTAAACTAAAACCTTATTAACTTGTTAATACCGGCTATAGACGTCGTGCTCTATTGTTGGAACCTGCATAAAATAGATAGATCGTTGTCCTTATCTCTGGATTGACTAAAGCATATTTTCCGTAATAAAGGTCAGGATACAAGTCGCTTATCTGATCGACACCGTTTTATTGATATTACGATAATTGACAAACAACAAGCGAGTATTTCATTCAGGATTACATCGATAAGTAATAACAAGAAATTAAAAACATTTGTAAGCACATGTGAGTCACGCTCACGGAGACGCTTCCTGTGGACTCACCAGCCGACGTGACAGAGTTCCGCAAGCCGTTCGGTTCTCGTCGCGAGACATTCTCTGCGTCGCATAAGGAAACGTGTTTAGTAATTACTAATTATACTAATATCTTTGCTTTCTAACTCTGGCAAAAACGCATCTGCGGAACGCTCGGAGCTTCACAATGGCGGTGGCTGCCAAAAAAGTGCGTTCCCAGCGCGCCGCGCGGTGAGAACGCTGCGCCGCGCACGCCTGCACTTTACATAAGCTGCGCCGCGACCTCCGCAGCTTTTTGTTTATTTATGTAAACTGCACTGTCTGATAGACTCGAACAAGTAAGATAACATCAGCACCGCTGCTCCAGCGGAGATTCCTTTTGAGATATCAAGCGACGCAGAATAACTCAGTGTAGTTTTCCTATCTTGTAAAGTTTTATTATATCACTTTGAGCAGTTAGACTTAGAACACAAGTAGTCTTGTTTTGTAATAATAATGTAGTTGTAGATATTCAGCGGATTATATTGAGGTGCCAAGTAAGAAGAACTCTAATCTAAGGGAGCTCATATGTGTACACGCGTGTTAGTGTGGTCTCAGCATAATATTGCCACTGCCCCTTCACCACATTCCCCTTCCCTTCGTTACCAAAGGGAAGACGGAAATGTCACATGAATCACATCGAAGATTTAGTTGAAGCGTAAGCGTAACGTAACATTAAATCTAGTTTAAGTAAAGTATATCAGCAATAATAATGTTTGCAAGTAACTTGTTAAGTAAATCATCGTTTTGCCCAATCATTATTTCTTGGCATCAAATTGCTGAGATGGCAGAGGTCGAGCTGACTTGCTTTACGTGCATAAAGATGACCGTGTGGTAATAGAGATGACTAGGCTATTACACAACAGCAATATCGACGAATTTTAATAAGCGCATTAATGTGAGACAAACAGGTTATTTTGGTAAAGTTGTGGTGAATGTAAAATGTTATTTATGTTCGATTGAGGATTGTTAGACAAAAGTGAAATCCTCGGCATCCTCATGACGTAGCGGCGGTGGCGGCGTGACGCTGGAGATTATGTCTGAGAGCAGAGGTCAGCCGCCTCGCTCGCGGACCTGCGCGGCACAGCACAGCGCCGCTATGTTCACGCCGTGTGTTTACACGTTATAGTAACAGCGCAAACGGCGGCTCATTAACTAACATGAACTCTCGTATTCGTATACAATTCAAGCAACATGTCCGGCAAGCCGACGCTAAATGCCAAACGCAGTTATTCATTATGGCTTGATGACATTTAATTTTGTCACCGTTTGCAAACCGATCTGACCTTGGTAAATGAATATAAAAAAGCGAATGAAGTGCAGCGAGCTTAGCCTGCAGCTAATGATACGCGAGTGGGCTAGTCACCTAAACGAAAGCAATGTCAAATGATCACTGCGACGAGGGCCCTCCAAACTAAGCGGACGCGACTCGCGAGCGGTTCACTAGATAAGACATTGGCATTTTTAAAACTGTTCAAAACGTTGCCTCTCTGCGTAAAGGACAGGGCCGTTCCACCACGCGGACCAATGTCTTCGGTTTTTCCGTTGAATAAAGTTTCTTTGTATGCTTGAACCTAGAAATAGGTTGCTTAGCTGCAATGTTGCAATGATGATGAAGTTATTCAAAATGATGCAAAGAAATGGATGCTGCTGTAAGTTCTCATGCGCTCTAACGTGTTATTATGCGTTCATTACGACGGCTGCTCGGCGCCGCGTCACTCATTAACCCGTAATAACACCTCAATAACCCACAGCACAGGTGACTCCATGCCAACTAGCAGACACATCGAGACATAATGCATTCACACGTGACGTGCAGGCATCCGTTCCGAAATATTTGCTCGGCCTCACGATACACTCAACTTTGAAATCAACGTCTCCTGATCCGTGCAAATAATTAAATGAAGCATTCGCTTTTCTAAAGCGTCCTTGCGAGAGTTTAGCGGCTTAGTCAGCAGTACATTATGTGATAAAGCTGTATCTGATACGGCGTTATCGGCGATAAACTCTCGGACACAACATGACTCACGACCCGGCACGGGCGAGGGCCCGCAGACCCTCTTCCACCAACACAGACGCTGGTGCCACGACAGTGCCGCCGTGACGTCAGCGTTGTGCCTGATTGATATGCGACGTATTGTCGTGGATGAACACAGTGCTTTAGGGAACTGTCCCAATTTCACTAACGTTATGGCTCCGATTTCGAAATCGTTTACAATCAGGATTTCACCGTATTATCAATGTCACTGCGGCGTTTATACTTTAGTTTCCACGCTCAGAGTAGCACAAAACACTCTATCTCCTTAGATATAGAGTCATTGGAGAGAAACAATGTATATTTAGAATATCCACACAATTGAACAATTGGCAACACACCATTCATCTAAAAATTTATGAAATGAAGTCACCCGGCCTCGTCTGTCTCCGGATCAAAGACTTTATACATTTTGATGCAATTTTTACCTGTTATTCAGGCTGAGGCCTACCTCAAGAAATGGTTCTTACAGGTAACTTCTTTCAGGCAGGATACAGCTATAAAACATTTAGGTATAATTGTATTACTCATTGAATGTGGCTCTATGCTTCAAATCTTCGGATTTCATGGATTCCGAAGAGTTATTGTCTTCTGACGGCAGAACTGTGAGTTTGTCACAAGCTGTAGATCGGTTGATTATGGTGTTCGCATAGGGCCATGTGTTGGTGGGTTGGCGCACGTAAGAGCTGATATAACAGCAGCACGTGAAGCAGCGGCCGCGCAGCCTCGGAAATGGTATAATGGCACAAAAACACTGGTGCGGTTATCAACGTTCCGCTCTGGTTGGCGTGTCAGCGCCGCGCGCGCTGCTCTCTACGTGATGTATGATGCTCCCCCTCCTCCCCCCTGCACTGCACCGCACTCGCTCATCCGACATCCTTACTTCAACGGTATCTAGTGTTCCTTTTCTTCATTATTTTACAGCTGCTTTTGGCACAGATTAACATAATAAGCAGCGTCTTATGCTTTCCTGGTCTATTTAAATAGTAGACGGTAAAGGAAGGTTCGTTATTGATAGTAAAGGTACACCTGTGAGACCAGAAGTACTTACGTAAATCAGTCCTAAGACTTCCCAAGAGCGTGTGACTAAACGACGAAGGAAATATGTCATCATCTTATGAAGAATTTTGGTAATAGAGACTGATACTCTTCAATGGACAGCAAAGTAATCGTGTGCTCATTAGTAATGTAAATGCTTCCGAACCATCATGGTGAGAATGCAAGTGCGTGTGTGTTCAACTGTTCAACTGGTAATATTGGTAAACACATTGGAGCGTGGGCGTCTGTCGCAAATTGGCAAATTAGCGGCGACTAGCCGCGACTGTGCGGCCGGCCACTGCGCCTCGTTTGACCAATTACCACGTCTGCCGTGTGCTGTCACAATATTGATAAAGCCGGCGATGGGACTCCGTGACTGACAGGCCTGATGTGCGTCAGTTCGAGTGGCTCGCGCTCGACCACATCGCTCATTAAAACGTCAAACGGACATTAGTCTCAGTGGGAGAAGTGGCTGATTGTGCGCAAGTGCGCTGCGAGATAACGAACCCCGCAATATTATTACCTAATCTGAGCGGCGGAAAGCATTCGCGAGCACGTCGCCACTCGCCACCCAAGTGTCCTTTACGAATTAATTGCTTCCTGCATCAGACAATATCGCGTTCCCAAAATGTCGCAATGAACTGTTATGTAGTGTAAGCAGCGTGACCAAGGTGAGGTCCTGCGTTACGAAACAGAGCCATTCACAGAACTTTTAGCTTGACCATGACATTCGATTAGTTTGTTTAGGGAAATTAATGTGGCGCAAAAGATAATAAAATTGAACTGACATCCCGATTTATCGTAAAACTATTGACGGACAGACGAAGCCTTTCAACTGCAGCGAAGGCTACTTGCTGAATGTACTCAACGTCTGCAATAGAGAACAGCTACAAATGAAAACATAAGACATCACTCAGTTGGACGCTGGTACGCTTCCTCTGATAGTTTAACATAAACTCCATTATGATTATATTTCGCGACAAAGCCAGTGTCAGGATTATCTCACTAGTTTGCCAATAATATGTCGCTTGTTGTAGTTGAGTTGTCCGTGATTAGGCACGCAGTCGCACGGTCCGGTATATCCATACCTACGGACAATACACTATAGAATAGGGCAGCAGTGATAACTGGGTCATCGTCTCCGTGTTTGTACTTATATCGACCAGCGACACACTATGTGAAATTGTCGATGTTAGGTAAACACACGTGTAACGTCAGCAGCGCGTGCGCACCTCGCGAGCACCCACCTAAAGCCCGGAACAATGAAACGCTAGTCTACCAGTATAATTTTATAACTGGAGAATCTCCAAGTTTGTTTATGTGAAAAATGCATTTGTAAAGGTAAATAAGTGGCTGAGATTCATATTTGTACCTATTTGTTTAAAAGACGACTGGGTGTCATATATACTCTGAAATTGTCACAAACTAAACATATGTAGCTTTCCATTTTCGACGATCGCGGAAATGAACCAGCGATCAATTAGTGTCAGTTGTACTAACTGTTATCAATTCAACGGGAACTAGTTTCGTTACGGTCGTCGCTGATAAGTTATATCTGTTGTTCAATTACTCACAGATTTGTAATTTACTATTCATTGGAAGTCGATGATTCAACCGTTTCGAAGGTGGCTGGTAGCGGCCGGCAGCAGGCTTCGACGGCAGACAATACGCGAGCAGCCGGACATTAATCGTTTACTTTCTCTCGCCAACGTATTTTAACAAGGCTTTATGGTAATGAACGCAGCCGCCATGAGACGACGCGCTCGATGGGCGCACGCGCAGGGGCAGCGCACACAGCGGTGTACGCGCGGATACAAGAGAGAATGCAACATGGTTGCTCTCCTCTATTTTAAACCGCCGACAAATTTTAGCACCACTTTGATCGGACAGAAAGTAGGAGCGTATAGGCAATCCGCGCGACAAATCTGATCCGACGCACGCAACTGACTCTTCGATGTATGAATCGAAAATCAAAGAACCCATTCAGCCTGAGTTTTCGACCTGAACATTGCGCCTTTAGCTTGCGTCACATCTTAGCAATTTGAGTCCTAACTTTTAAGCCACAGATTCAGCACTAGATGCAGGCGCGGAATGTGCGTGTCGTGTGCGCGGCAAGTGGCGCACGCGCAATTGCATAACCGATCATATTGTATTTCCGCGGTCAGAGGGCCGGGCGCGAGCGCAGCTGTCTCGGTTACACTTGCACACACTCTTTATATCGATCATTGAACAACGTCGCCTCTCAAATCTCACAAATTCTTGAAGGATTACAAGCCTTCTATCGCTCGCTATGAATCACCGCCCATGGTCATAATGTCCAACTGAGTGCTCTTTCTAGATTACCTACTTATAACGGTAATTCATGTCATGTCAATTCCCATGAACCCGCCCCAGTAAAGATACTACATTCGTCATCCGTAACTAAACTGTCACTCGGAAGTTGTTTACGATTATTTATCTAGTGCAAAGTGTCGGTCCAACTTCGAGAAAGGGTCAGGCGTCTTAAAATCTGGGCATGCCCAAAAACGTAGCGTGTCAAGACAAAGGTCTATGAGTATTGCGTGTTGACGTCACTCGCACTCAGAAGCCCTGATGGGAAGGCTCAAAGTCACCAAAAGGCTTCAGAATTTCCCTGTGGGAATTTATTACAAATGAGGAGGTTCTCGAAAAACCCAAGATAACCAACTTAATCTGATAGATGGCAAAAAGGTTCTGGAATTCCGCAATATTTACCAACAACCTGGTAATGGTCTCGGGAATCCGCCAGGTGCGGTGATACTTAGGAAGATCTATGCCCAACAATAGACGCCAGTTGTCCCTGTCGGTGATGTTGATAGCGTGGGACACTCTTAGATCTTGTTCACAAAAGCGAAACCTCTGCAATAAAAAGTAAAACCTCAAAAATATCTTAATGCTACACACAATCGCGAGGCATGTCACTCGTCAAGCCGTGCACAAGTGCACACATCTCGCTTCGACGTCAGTTTACGAGCCGCGCCGCTTTCGTGACGATCGCGACCGGCGGAATGCATCGGTGACGATTTATTCATTAACTGCAGGCTTATATAATTTAGTGCGCGATTGAACGCGATACGATAACTTCACAAACGGGTTTACAATAGTGCGGGTCGCCGAGACTCCCAGACGGGCTCGGATCGATCGCGAGCCGTGGACAGGGGGACTGCCAGACATACTTACTGCTTCGAGTATAGCGTCTGGCTCGCAGTTACCTACAGCATGTCTGCATGCTTGGTGTGAGTGTATGAGTCATAGAAATTTGCTGGAGGTGTTAAAACTGGCTAGGGCAATCTGAGTATTGGTTAATTTTGCAGTTCGAATTGATCCTTTACTAATGTTTTGCCACAGAGCTCGTTTATAATCAAGTAAATAAAGTTCGAATCGGACGGTGCCAATAAAATTCGCTATCTATATCCCTCTGATAAGTCAACAATGGGCTCTGCTGACTGGCGTCGCGGACGGCGGCAGGACGTTGCGAAGTAGCCACAGCAATAACTACGTCACTTTATGAGCGAACGCACCGAACTGCTACCGAGCGCAGAATCAATGGTGATCGTATTTCACGTGCTTACATATGCGTTTAATTGGAAAATCCCGACTTATTGCTGTAAAACAGAATGTTTACACATACACACATACTTTTTGTACACGAATTCTAAGCGAGCTTATTGCAATTCCAAAGGGTTCGTAAAAGCCATTTTGATATTCCTGATTAATTCAAAGGGAGGAAAGAGAGGGGAGCGCCCTCGAGCTAATTTGGTTAGCTGTCTAGACTCGACACCGGCTACAGAAATCTGTATAACATCGTACAGACACACACCGGACTAGCGCGGCCCGCAGCTCGGGAACGAATAGAACCAGATCAATAACAATGGAGCGTATCAGCAGCGATCACATGCTTACGACTAGTTAGCGAGTTAGACGGTATCGAGCGATACAAATTACTATCTCTGTCTGCTAAAGGCCGTCTGATATAATTGGAGGCTGATGCACTTGCTTTAACTCTGAAGGATCGAAAATCAAGTTATTAAAAACCTTGATCAACGAAAATGATGGACAGCAAAATATATGGGTTTACTTTCTCGGCGTGATTTATCCCAGTATTTGGCGTGGTTTTCTAGTAATCAGTGATATGAAAGTAAAAATGTGTCATTAAAGTGCTGCGGATTTATCGGCGGCGCGCGGCGGCGACACGTGCCGCAGCCGCCGCCGGCCGCCACGCACATGAGCAGCCGTAATGCCGTGCACTGCTTTGTGTTACTATGTCTTGCCAAGAAGAACAATATTTTCCGAAGAAAATCTTTTGGTCCTCAAAATATAAGTAGGAGGTAAGCTAAGTAGGACTTACTCGGTTTGTGTTAGTGTTAAACGTAGCTTTGCACATCACTAAGTTATTATGTTTTTAAGAATCTCATCTCGATGTTTAGAATTTTTGGAACATAATATGCAGATCTTGATGACCCAAATCAAAACAAAGGTCTTATAATATTTTTTTCAACACATTTGATCAAAAAATGCATTTACGAAGCCATAGTCATGAGTTAAGTCATAGTCAGGTGTTAGAGTGGAGACCGCGTATGAGCAAACGTAGTGTGGGACGCCCTGCGGCACGATGGATCGATGATTTGGAGAAGGTGGCTGGCAGCGGATGGTCGCCGACCGCTCAAAACCGGGATAGTTAGCGATCTTTGGGGGAGGCTTACGTTCAGCAGTGGACGGCAATTGGATGATATGATGAGTCACTCATGGGTTTGTAAAAACCAATACAAGGTTTTTCAACACATTAAAACTTTTTGTTTTTAGATATAAGTCGGAAAGTCGCAACAATCTTTGACATTCGTTTGACGTTCGAAAATAGCGCGAATTTCCAAATGGCGCAATGACGCGTGGTGAAAATTAGAACTACATCTTTCGTCTTTCTTTTGTTTTTGCTATGCATAATCTCAGAAAAAACAGAAGTGTAAAACAAACAACAAACAAAATTATTTTTTTTCTTTTAATTTTGTCTTACACGATCTCTGTAGTCTTAGTAAGTATTAAGTTGTTATCTTAATTTGAAGTTTTTTTTTTGCATGCTGAAAATTAGTAAGCAAAATATAATTTTAACTTAAGAGCATTATGTACCATATTTTACGCAAAATAAATATTTTATTCTATTCTGTTCTATTTGTCTCATTTTCTCTTTAGTATTAAAGTGAGACAAACGTATTGAGCAAAAGCGCTTCCAAGGAGGTTCGATTATTCAGCTTATTTGTTTTGTAATTTGAAACTCCTTGGTAGAATTCACATTTTTTTTAATGGGATTAAAAAAACGTAAAGGATACGCACGGCGCTATACAACGAGGAGTGCGGTAAAGTAGGTACTTAGATGAGATTACCTATTTTACCCCACGTTCCATTGTGTGGTGCGTAATTTTTAACTTTCGAACACTAATCTGTGTCCCTCAAACTCCTTTACTCTAAAAGCGCATGCTTGCGGACCCTTAACACAGTGTAGCTGCCACTTCCTTGCCAAATCCGCTTGTCTAAGTTATCTAGGAGTACTCATCGATCAGCATCTCAACTGGCACCCCCATATCCGTAGTTACGTAACTCTGCTGACAATGAAACGCTAAAATTAGTATATTTTGCCCGGTCTGTCTTAACGTACTGCTTGCCCGTCTGGGGTGGTGCCACCCAAAATGTTTTTATCCGCCTTGAGAGCCCAGAGAGCTGTCCTTAAGGTAATGCTCTCTCTTCCCCGTAGGTATACCAACTGTGCAGCTCTATTCCGATTGCAAGGTACTCACTGTCAGGCAACTTTATGTGCTCCTGTCGACTCTACGCAAACACTCTGCTCTCCCTCCAAAGGAACCGAGTAGTAGTAGGCTTTCCTCGCGAACGCCATAGAACTGCTTTTGCCAAACGTCAATTCTACGTTAATAGCATTAATATGTACAACGCCCTAAATAAAAAGTTAAAAATGTATTCTTGTCCTTAATATAAATGCAAAAACTTACTTAGAGATTATCTACAAACACAGAGTTATAATGACACCGAGGATCTTCTGCTGGGTAATTTACAATGATAAGGTATTAAACATATAAATATTAGTCTAAATCTAACCATATATGGATATTTTACTGGTTTCACCCTATTCTTTCTCACTTCACACACACACACACGCTCGGACCCTACACTTACTCACCTCACCACACAGTTAAACGTTTTTCATGTTGTGTTTTCTTTATATACTTAGATCATATTCTGTTTTCTTTGAGACCATTTGCTGATTGTTGTAACGTCCTGATTTATTATTTGGCTTTGCCTAGTTTGTTTCGGAGAATCACTGACTCCTACGACACAGGCAATACACCAAGTTTAGGAGTCAGGAAATTAAAATTATTGTGACCTAGTTATAAGCCTTATGTGCTCTTAGTTTTTAGCTCTTGTACTGTTATGGCTTTTGGTTAAATAAAGAATAATTACTATACAGGCTTCGTAAATGCGTTTTTCGAGCAAATGTATTGAAAATAACTATATTTCATTCGTTCTGAATGGCCACGACAGGCCCCTAAACGAATGCGTATTGTCATTTTAAGGGCTTTTCTAATCTGATTAATGACGAATCATTTTAGATGTCCCCTTGGCATGTAGAGTAGTGTTATGGATAAAGTCCTTTCTGTGTGTTAATTCATAAATCTTGTTTCCCCACATTGTAATTTTTGGCACCAAATCGAACAGTTCGCAATTTAGTCTCAAATACGATTAACACGAACACGCTTGTAGCAGATATATACCACCTTGAACGACATGCTGACCAAATAAAGGAAAGCCGATTTAGAGAGCCACGTGTTGCGATCTGGCGGCATAACAGAATGTCACCGGCAAGATGTTAGTGGAGCCAGTGTTTGAACAAGCTGGACCGCATGGATAACAAGAAGCGAAGTTTCGAAATAAGGCCTGTTGCCTTTATTGAATCAAATAGCTCAGACTGGCGGACTGGACACGGATACATTTCAATAAATATCATCATTAGGGAAAAAGAGCACAAAACTACCTATCAATAAGATTTATGGGACTTACTGAAGATTAAAATGCCTTTTAGACTGCGATAAAGGCAACACATTCAGCGGTCGTCGTATCAGGCGTTTTATCCGCGATTATGATATGCTATCGCACGCTGTCCCCGAGGCTTGCTGTTGTAGTGCGTCGCCACTCAACTGACCAAACCGACGCTCATTCATTGACGCCACTATCACGGCCATCAACTTTGATTTAGCCAGGATATGTTACGAGACGAAGGACCAATCTTCTTGATCAAGGTACGATGTTTGAAACCGCTAAAAAGACGATATCGTACGAGCAGTGTTTGTTACTCGATAGAAGTGGCAGTGTTTTGTAAACGGAATTCTTGCTTTACAGTATTACAGTGTGCCAGCTCCGATTTTGTTATTTGTTATGACTTCTTAACCTTTTCATTTATCAGAGTAGGCCTATGCATGGCCCTTACGTGAGATTGGCCGACTTGCGAGATTGTGAACTAGTGAGCCCCAAGTAAGAGGATAGGTGGCTCCACAAATGACAACGAATTTTAAATAGACTAATACTGAGTGGCCAGTGGTTCACGATAACTGAGTAGTTTCAGTATTACTCATAGTATGTAGGCGGCACATGAATTCGAGTGCTGGTATGAATAACAGGGCGCACAACAGCGCGTGATAAACAATAATGTTACAAGTATCCTTGTGGTTAGACCTTATTAGCTGATTATTCATATGTTTAATATTAAAACATTGTTGTTTGTTTGCTCGTTATTAAAGTGGAACAGTACGCAGATAGGTACATAATACATGTATCAGTATGGTATGCACGATGTACTCAATTTAAACTGAGTACGGGAGCGTCAAACAATCAAATGCTAGGTATATCTTTTTCATTTCAAATGGACTGACATTTTCCTGAGGGTGCATGCACAAGTCCAATGTGGCGACTAGTTGGGCTTGACTTAAACCGGTTGTGGTTTCAAAGAGTACCTACTTGCACAGCATCACTTGTGCAAGTGAGCGCCGCGTGGCGATTTTTGTTGTGGCGTGAAGTTAAAAAAACTTCATTACAATTTTGTAAAAATAAATCCTTATTTATTCAAAAAACTGTTCGGATAGAAAATGCTGCGTGTTCAATATACTAATGAACCATGCCTTGTGAAATGTAAAACTTCTCCAATGAAGAAAAACTTCTTTGGTGTTACCCCACAAATATATTAATAAAATACCCGATTTAGGGCTCCCACACATAACTGCGAATTCGCAACGCATCGCGAATATCTGCGAGCTCGCACGTACAAGTTCCTGCGATTGCGGCGTCGTATCGCATCGCATCGCGGTTTTGTGTGGGCGCCCTAAATAAAATGTGTGCCATTGCTGAAGTTAAAAAAAACGCTTAACGGGTTACTGCTTGAAAAATGTTATTATACTTTAGTGAGGAATCTTTAGAACTGAATAATGCTGACATAAATTGTAATATTTTACATTAATTTCTTAATCTTTAATTTCGAATTGAATTGACCGTAAATTTTGACATTAAATAAAATTGATAATGAATAATAAAATCAATTTTGTAGGCATGTGTTAATACAAAAGAATTATATTATTGTGATAAATTTATATTTTAATTGAACAGTACCAACTCAAATAATCGTTTTTTTTTATTATAATTTGTATGTCATGATCACATATGTTTTAAGCCCTCTCATATACCACTTGACAGATTAATCACACTTTAAAATACCAAAGACCTTTTGAATTCCGTTTTCTCATCATTGCTAAACATTGGCGACTCCAATCTCCTGTCATTCATCACGGCTCTCATTTTGTTGTGCTTCGAAAACAGTGATTCCATTCGGGATCAATTTGTTCTTCACATTAAAAAAAAAGGATATCATTTTCTATAGCTTGCTGAGTTAGATATGGAGCAGACTACCGAGACGTGTTGGCTCTTTAAGCTACAAAATTGGCAACAATCTATCCCAAAGTGTAATTTTATCCTAGATCCTCCAAAGACAGACGGGTACAAAAAAATCACGCCTCGGTGAAGTCATGCAGCGGCGCTACGCATTACGGCGCTCTCATCTTTCTTAATATCAAGTGTGCGATGTACTCGCTACTCGCCGTTTATGATAATGCCGTGGCCGTCCCAGTTTGTTTTGTTGTCAACATTATCCAATGTCTGCGATGCTATGTTCAGTATTGTTCAGCTTGGATGCTGGGTCTGGTAGTTCTTGAATGTATGGTCAATCGACTTGGCATCGCGGCTGAGACTTCAAAACAAACCGGCCTGGGGCCCTACTATGAAGTAATAAAACGATCATGATTCCGCTCTAAGAGAGAGACGGAGCTATACATAGCGAATAACACTATCCCTTTTACATCATCGGAATTGGATGGCATTAGCACGTCATAGTACCTGGTAGTACATAGTACCTAGTCATAGTACATAGTATCTGGGCTATGAAAAGCTAATTCCGTCATGATTCTGTTGTAAGAGAGGGACGGAGCTACTCAGGAAGATGTAAGCGGGGCATAGGAATATGAAATTATGAATTAGCAAAGGTTCATATTCGTTTGAAACGTTTGCTAATTTTTTCGAGGCTTCCGGCGACTAGGACCGGAATTAACTGGGACCGCGGTTCCAGTTGCCGGATCCATTTAATTTTAATATTTTTCTTCCGGCGACTGGGACCACCCGTAAATAAATAATAAAATCTATCGTTCAAGCCAAACCTGTACAGTCAAACAAAAAAATGTTTGAAGTTATAATTAAAGAAAAAAACTCTTTGTTTCAAAAATATCATTTACTTATATAATATTTAAAAATGATTGTCGTGATTGATTTATGTGTATGTTTTTTATTGTGTAAACACGTTACATAATACAAAACCATACACATAAATCATGCTAACAATAATAAACAATTTACAAAAAAAATAACAAAAAGTAAGTAAATATCTATCTCAAAATCAGCCATACCATATTAAAATAATCAACACACAATGGTTGAATTACGAAACGCATGGAATAAATTCTTGAGAAATTATATTTTTGAATCAGAGTTTTCTAAATATTTTTTCGTTTGATTGTACTGATTTTGGCTTGAAAAATAGTTTTTTTTATTCATTTATAAGTGGTCCCAGTCGCCGGAAGAAAAATATTAAAATTTTATCGATCCGGCATTTGGGACCGCGGTCCCAGTTAATTGCGGTCCCAGTCGCCGGAAGCCTCATTTTTTCGACGCGGCGCTCATATCTATTGTGCATTAAGTACACATCAAGCAGCCCCTCTTCGTGCCGTGTCTCTGCGGCCCTGCCTCGCGCCTGCATGTTATTGTAGTGGACACGTTCTCGTCGGATATCGGACACTCATCTGCCGGACGCGCAGATTGACTAATATTGCGAGCACTCCTTTGTGCGACAATTTAACTTTTATTAGCAACATGTCTTTTTACATATCATCTTGTCTGTCTCTCCCAAGGGTTTTTTGTATCTCTGTGTAGGGTTATCACACCCTCATCTCGCCAGCTACGCTTAAGTCCCATGTAAACGAAAGGCCTACTTACTTCGGCAATTGACTCGTTCTTTTGTCAATGTAAGCAGGCACCAGGCACAAACCCACTCTTGGATGGGTTGCTCTGCTACTAACATTAATATATTATGGAAAAATACAATAAGTCAGGAGCCCACTACACCAACGGGTTTTTTATCTTGGACTCCGTGTACTGTACAGTGTACACACATAATTATGTAGGTGTGTGCGTGTGAGTGCGCGAGGTTCCCAGCGGCCGGCACAGCACACACCGGTCCGGCGCGTTTCCCTTGAACCCGGCGCGATGCGGCCCGTCACGGTCACCGGACGCCGGCCGGATTCCGCTGCTAATCGCCCGTAACTCGTTTTGGGAAATTCGTTCCGACAACTGTGCCGTGAAAAAATGTTTTCTATACAGCATTCCGATAGCCGATAGTGGAAAACTATCGCGACTGGTTTGATTTATTGCTCACCTTAATCAATAAGGTGACAGGTTCTCTAGTGACCATCAATACGTCCATTCTTACTGAGTTGGTCCGACGAGTCTTTTGTGAATCAAAACTAAAATCTATCTAATTATGTGTTTGAACTTCCTTATGACTTCCTCATCAGTTCAGCAGTCCATGACAAGACACTAAACACTATTCAATTAGGTGTCCTGTCCGTGCCGTCGTGATTGTGCAACTTGTGGTGTTGGCATCTAATCTGCCTACAAACGGAGCGCTTATCGCATGGATGTCCACTCCGGAAGAGCAGCCCTCGTTTACTGCGCCGATTAACATGAGTTAGATAGCAGACGCTTTACACAAAAAGTACCTAAATATAATAGCAGGCTATGGGCGTAACGCGATGCTTTTAACCCGACGGGGGTCAGGGAAAATGAAGCGCGAAGCAGTCTGCTGCAGGTGCATCAAACCAGTGGTTGAATCTAAATAAGTGCCAGCAACTGCATCAGACTGCTCGAAAAGTGACTTGATTGGAACTTTTTAACCGACTTCCAAAAGGAGGAGGTTCTCAATTCGTCTATGTTTTTGTTTTGTATGTTTGTTATGCGATCATTCCGTCAATCATGAATTAATTATGTTCTTGTGTATTATCTATTATATTCTTTTCTTATTGGAAAGCCCATACTCCTGAGCTAGTCCCATTGGCCGAAATTAAAGTTACTTTTGTAGTGTTTTTTTATTTGGAAGTCAGTTTTTTTTGTAAAAAATGTTAGTTGTTATTTCGGTGTTAACTTGTTACATCACCTTCACGCCGGAGATTGATGCGTTAATTGGACTAATGAAAAAGCTCTTGTATTGTGTGTAATATGCATGGCGAATCGATGGTGTATGCGAGACTGACTTGCTACAAAACGTGTTTGAGGGACTGACAGCGAGTTCCGCGACACGGCGATGTCATCGCAACGTGCAAGAGAGAACAATATTTACATGCAGCAAAGATTTCTAGTACAGCTACAAAGTAGCTAAACGTGTTATTTTTGTCTGGGTTTACATTTATTATATTTAGTTGCATGTTGCGCAAAAAGTTCAATTAACTTTTACGTTGGCTGTTAGCTACTTAGGTATTATTTGAGTAGGTGAATTACCCTCGTCAATATTGCTGCAAGTAGTTATACAAATCTGACATCATACTAATGTCATCTGTTAGAAACTGAACCCAAAAACCCCCAGGCGGAGACAAGTATCCATAGATATAATAAATATGCTAGTATCTGTTAAATGTGAACAAGTAGTTTGTTCGTGTTGGCAGGCTGGCGAGCCGGGCGTGGTGGTACTGCGGCCCGAGGCGCTGGCGCCGCCCGACTCGGACTCGGAGACGGAGACGGACGGCGCGCCGCCGTCGCCGTGCCTCGTGCGCTTCGTCAACGACAACGTGCTCATCAACGGCCGCTCCTCCATGCCCTGCCGCCCCAACAAGGACCGCATCTCTAAGGTAACACCAGCACTTTACACTTTAGCTAACATATTTAGAGGAGCTGTGGCTAAATAATAACTGCCGCTCTGCTCGATCTTGGAGGTTAAGCAACGCTTGCCGAGGTCGTTCTGTAGATGGGTGTGGATGTAATGGATGGTCATCCATTACATACGTTGGTTCCAGTTCCGGCGGCTGAGGATCGTGTCACCACGTTGTGTAGGTCAGGTAGGCAGACGCTCCGTGTGATACGGTACTGGTCCTCTGCTGTAGCCGACTGGACTGGCACACGAGCCCGACATGGTTGGGAAATGGCGGCAGACTGATTGATAGCTAACATTATGTTCCGGTACAATAGTAGCCCTTGGCATTTAACGATAGTGTATCTTTCTATCGGTATTCGTAATCGGATCAAAAGGTCCACAGATTACCTCCTACAAACACAATTTTATCTCGCTATAAAATCTCTGTAGGTTAACTGATTTCCGACTGAAGCATGAGGAGTGTTGTGTTGTGTGCAGAGCGCCTCGAGCGCGGGTCATTGTCACGGGCATCACTCCATACCGGTTCGTCAGCCGCGCGCCGCGGCGCTGGGCCAGCACGACCACATGCTTCGCGCGCCCTGCACTGTCGCTACTACTTGATTATTTTCATTTGTATTCATTACATCCGTCACATGTTTTCGTTTTCATCAATCCAATGACAATGATTGCCAGAAAAGTGAAGGAAGCCATGCTAGGCCAACGACCACGTGATCCCAATAGTTGAAGGGCTGAAGAATATAATACGACCCATATCTAATGGTGTGGCTCCGCTTGTGGCATTTTTGTTTGAAATCCCACACAATTTCCCAGCATTGTTTTGTGTTGGGAAAGAAATGTGTTGTGTGGGTGGCGTGTAGTGCAGGAGGCGGCGGTGCGAGCGAAGGGCTCGCCACGTGCCGGCGGCGCGAGACGCGGCGGCTGGACGTATGGACACGTCCCCACAGTGCGACAACGCCAAGTTGTCTGACACCGCATTCCTACAACTCTGAATCACGCCGCAAATTCGCCAGAAATGCGGCCATTGCCTCAACTTATTGACCGACTCGATGAGTCCCACTTTATGAGAATTGTTATTGTAACTGTTTTTCATTTAACCTAACATCGGCGGGAAGGGTTTCGGCATTTGCAGCCAGTGAGTCAGGTTGTTACATCAGCTTCACTGTACACAGTGTACACACCAGATCTGGAGAGCGTCATGGGAGGCTGTGTCTTGTATACATAAATAACTAAAACTACTTTGGTATTACTTTGCCGACCACATTAACTTTCGGCCTTACTATCTTCTGTTTTAGGCAGTTTAAGTTGCTTGTATTCTGATTAGTTTGCAACCTAGTGGCATGCCTATCATACTATTCTATAAATACATGAGTACTAATTGAAATACATTAGAAGTTAGAATAAATAATGATGAGTGATGTGTATGTTTCCAGCTGAAGCTGCAGTTCGACGACTCGCTGACGCGCACGTTCGAGTACCCGTCGGAGACGTCCCTGTGCGAGGAGGCCCCGGGCGCGGCGCCGGGCCCCGCCGCGCCCGCCCCCGGGGCCCCCGCGCCCGCGCCCGCTGGCCCCGGGGCCCCCGCTCCGGACGCCACGCCGCAGCTGGCGGAGTCGCCGCTGCACGCCACGCTCGCCGCCAACACCCATATCAGTAAGTATCTGCGACTCGATCATACATGATTGCTGGACATGCTTCATGCAAGGCCAGCAACCGCCACTCGAGCCCGCGAGCTGATCGGCAACAGTTCGCGCACTAGGCCACTCTACGAGCTGAGCCACTCGAGTGAGCCACTCATAACATGCGGTGTCACGCCACGCGTTAGTGCTTTCCCGGCTATTAATACTGACTAATAATCTCCTAACTATTGTTGTAAATGGAGTTTTTACATCAGCAATGTCAAATATTGAGATGTTGGCCAGTAGTCCGCACTCTATACGGCGTAGTCAACGCAGTGCGATTGTTTGTTCCGCGACTGCTAAACACGAGGTCGTAATCTAATACTCCAGAGCAAGCCATGCTCACTTGAGCTCGGGGATTTGTAAGCCACAGAAAACACGTACCTATGCCGCGCGATAAGGGAACCCTATGAAAAACGTTTTATATGCGGCGACACTCACGAGCTTATAGTTCACTAACTAAACTAAATTAAAGTGATTTATTCAAATTAGCGTTTAAAACAATACAGCCCAAGACCCCGCCGTCGCCACTTCGTAGTGGTCGCTGGGAGAGATCGCCTGCAGACACTGGCGAGGTGGTCGGTACGCTCGCGTGTGATGTCGCGTGTCAGGGCAGTTTCATATTGCATTTGTTTTGATCGCATGCACACAGATGTTGACGTGTGATCCCAAGTCCGCGATTGAGACTAGATAAACGCTGTGCTGTAACGTTATGTGAATGTTAAGCAGACATTATCCCAGTAGTTGTGGCGCCATCGCCACAGTACCGGCGCGTGCGGCGAGCGCGCCTGGCGCCGCGGGAGACCTTCGTGTGACGTCACCGCGCCGGCGACGCATTGCCAACACGCCACTCTTTACTTAACACTCAGCTAGCAACACCGTATCTTATTAACAGGCAGTGTTGCCAAATAAAAGCACACTTATGTATAGTTCCCGGCACGTGTGGTTTTATGTAATGCTAAGAAAGTAGTAAGTTTGACAAATCCGAAGGACGCGCTCCAATACAACAGATTTGTTCTTGACAGTGACGGCTCTATCTTATCGAGCCGACTGACGATGACGCACGCAACCGAGTCTTGTGAACTATCTCATCCGGCCTTGTCGAACATACGTATTATCCAGCGGACACGAATCGCTCTCATTTATTGTGAAAGCACAAATATTGTAGAAGCTCATTGTAATCAAAAGGGAGGAAAACACAAAGCATTGCTGAAAGCTAACCGAGCGAGAGATCTGTCAGCTAGACGTAGCACGGAGGCAGTGCAGAGGAGCGACATTCACGGACCGCAGTCACTGACTTCGATACGTTTGAATGTAGATGAACATTGTTATCTAAACGAATGCTTATATTCAAATGCGACGCTTGCTCATATTAGATTATACGGATATGATGTTTAGCTGCATACGAACAAGGCAGGTATGGAACGCTTATCACTATCACTACACATTATAAAACAAAGTCCTCCGCCGCGTCAGTCTGTCTGTTCGCGATAAACTCAACAACTACTGCACCGAATATCATGAGGTTTTCACCAATGGATGGGGTTCTTCATGAGGAAGGTTTAGGTGTATAATTCGTCGGAAAAATGGGATACCTATGTGCGTACGAAGTCGCGGGCAAAAGCTAGTTTATTATAAAGTGTGATGAGTGGATCTTGCACAGTACGCAGAACGCACAGCCGCGGTCCAAGCTATACAACTATACAACAACGACTGGAGAGGCCGCAGTACTCGCAGTGCACGTTGACGAATATCACAAAAATATGCACAGAGCGAGCGGGAGCAGTCGTATACTCGGTAGCTGTATGCGCAGAGAATACGAAATGAACTTTAGTCGAGTACGTACAGACGCCAGCACATCAAGCTACCCGAAACTGACAAATTTTCCCAATCAACCTTGAACCTAAAACTTTTTAGTGATAAAGCTGAAAATCCAGTAACGAAAATTGACAGATTGTTGTAGCTTGATGTGCTGCCGTACTATAAAACCCAAAATCGCCAAAACCCTGCAATAAAACGGTACAAGTCTGTAGGCGGCCACACGTGGGGGCTTCGCGATTTTGGGTTTTATGGTAACTACTCGACTGGTCTGTTCTTGATCGCTGTAAGTATATAATATATAACTTAAGTAAGTGTCGCCAGTGATCCATAATAGACGTACTTTGTGTTGTCATCATTTCACATGTGATACATCATTTTATTACCATTGTAAAGTAGTTAATAAGAACATGTCGAGGTTTAAAAATAGTACAACATAATGTGGCATTGTCCTCTCCCTAATAACTGTTCTGATTTGATTTTGCATAATCATGAAGACACCAAAATTATTAAGTTCGTCCATATCCCGGAATAATAACTATTTATTATGTCGGGATATTGACGGACTTAATTTTTAGGAATATATAAATACATGTGGAGAGTACAATGACCCGCACTGCCCCTTAGTCCTCGGTCGCACAGTGATGCTCAAACCTCACTACGATAATCGACTGTACTATGTTGGCTGCCTCACTGGGCACGCACGCGGCTGTGCATTTGTTTTACCGGAGCGTCCGGAGCTCAGTGCACCGGCCACCGAGAGCCGAGCCGGACGTCGTGCCGTGGAGTATCGTAGTGTGAGTAGGCTAGCCGCGCGGTACAGTGAGTGACCGAGTGTTGTGCCCTCAGCGTCGGCGGCGCTGTCGCGCTACACGCCGCACAAGACGCGCGCGGCCGCCTTCCAGCTGGGCGTGACGCGCCAGGCGCCGGGGGACGAGCCCGCCGCCGCCGGTGAGTACTCACCGTCCCACTCCAACCCCAAGTCCCCTCATACATCCGACCACGACCACATCATGGACAATTCTTTTTTTCTTATTTGGAAGTCGGTTGTATTTTATGTAAAAAAGTTTTTTATTTTTCACTTTTTAGTGGTACCCCCACCTAACCACCCAACCTAAAAAAACCATTGGAAAATCACAGAAAAGCAAAACACGCAATTTCGTCTACTTACTTGAATGATAAACTACTGAACCGATTTTGATCAAGTTTCCTTTCACATGAAAAAAATATTTTTCAAATCGGTTCATAAATGACGGAGTTACGAGGTAACAAACATAAAAGATATAATAAAAATACAACCGAATTGAGAACCTCCTCCTAAGTATTTTGAAATGGTTAAAAAAAAAACCACAGATCGGACGGTCAGCCGGTCGTTCTTCATCACGTTTGTTCTTTACCTTAGACTTACGGCAACAACATCACATTCCTTCCGATGCAAGTTAGAGAACGCCTTCAAAACTCATACCTTTCGGAGCTGACATTGTCAGTTCCTATGAATAAAACTAAATGTACCTTTTAACGTATTACTTACCAGCTGGTTTGAACCCCCTTCCAAGCCACGAGGCAACAAAATTACTGCCAAAGGGGAATGCCGATTTTAGGCCTTGCTATGCCCAAGAAATTTAATTTAGTAAAAAAAAATATGTAAATTTTACGTAATTAACTCTTCTATTCACGACGCGATACAAGTCAGTAACATTTTTAATAAATATTGAAACGATACAACGAAATAAACAGACATTTGCTAGGTTGCCAATTTAAAATCTGGGAAAAAATAAAGAAATGTCAAATCAATGTTTTGCAAACATTGATTTGACATTTACACATATTGTACTTTATTTATTTGTCCTTTTGTTTATAGAAGTCCCAATGCATTCGATGTTACTTGTGGGCACTCAGGGCCTAAATCACTATGGCGGCTTGGCATCCCCCTTTCCAAACCTAGAGAAGTCTAATAATCCCTAACAAGGTCAAAATATTTCCAGTTGTAACCATGTTGTAAGTTAGTAAGGCGCAATTTGGTATGTAAAATATAAACCACGACTACCAACTTGTCTGCACATTCTCTTTATTCTGCAAAAGCCGCTGTATTCAGAAGTAGGTCAGCTAGATAGAAGTCACTTATTTATTTGTTTACCAACTATGGATGACCTACAGCTAAACAAACAGAATAAAAAATAGTATCTGAGACTGACAGCCAATTAAAAGTCATCACTTGTTATTTGTCAAGTCAATATTTCTATAGAAAATTTTTGAAATTGAACCTGTCCGAAACGGGACACGGGCGCTTTAATATCTATTTCTGTGTTATTTATCAAAAGAAAACCTAAAATATCTCCTCTCCTTACCCTATAACTATGCTAAAGGCTCATTTTCATCGGTCGATATGACAACGATCAATGAAAAGTCCATATAATTATAAAATACCTTGACAGAAATACAGTGTTAAGAATAGACTAGATACAATAATCTACGATGGCCCGAATGTTTGCAATATTTTCATCATGGGTCAAGGGTGTCATGAAAATGACACCAGTATCGTTCTTAGCAACGAAAACCATGATAATGACACCCATTCTACCAAACTCTCTCTCTCATTTTGTTTTTATTTTAAGTCATATTAGGTGACACTTGACGAACTGCGGACTTATTTAGGCCCAACTAAACTCGATTTAAATCTTGAGTGTGGTTCTGGTGGTACGGAGGCCGACCGTAATACGTGAGTTACGTGACCAATAAGACATGTCGTTGTAAAAAGCATATAATGTAAAATCATATCGTATGTAAAAATCATCTGGTCTGATAAGACAGACCAGATAATGTTATTATCCTGTCCAGTCAACAGACAAATCCAATTTATTTGGTCAATTTTTGAATCGAAAACTTCAAAGAGAAAGCAGTTAATCATTGATCTATATATAAGGAACCAGCGTCTAATGAGAGCTTAGACACTGCACTAACTGCACATAACAATTTAAAAGTTCTGCTATTCCAAATCTTGTCCAGTTGTCCAAACTTAGTGTTTGAGTTCTATTTATAGTAATTTCTGATTGTAGTACAGGTCGTATATTTTGCCTAATTTGATATAAAAAAACGTGACTGTTAATGACCTAAGCTGAACGAAGCATCTTCTCAGGTGGTCTCATGTTTACGGTCGGCCCCCGTACTGTGTATTTTATTTTGGTATTGTGCCATCTGACTATTATAGTCAAGTGACACAACACCAATCAATTTGCAGCTTTAATAGCTGCAAGTTGATATGACGTTTGTTGCACAGCAGCAGCGGGAGACGCGAGTGGCGCGACTGGCGCGGGGGACGAGGCCGAAGGAGACGCGCGGCCGTGCGGCGCAGACGCGGCGCGCTCTTGGAGCGAAGCGCGGACTCACGCAACCGACCTGCTGTTCTAGTCACACACTCACAGGTACGCACAGTGCGGCGCAGACGCGGCGCGCTCTTGGAGCGAAGCGCGGACTCACGCAACCGACCTGCTGTTCTAGTCACACACTCACAGGTACGCACAGTGCGGCGCAGACGCGGCGCGCTCTTGGAGCGAAGCGCGGACTCACGCAACCGACCTGCTGTTCTAGTCACACACTCACAGGTACGCACAGTGCGGCGCAGACGCGGCGCGCTCTTGGAGCGAAGCGCGGACTCACGCAACCGACCTGCTGTTCTAGTCACACACTCACAGGTACGCACAGTGCGGCGCAGACGCGGCGCGCTCTTGGAGCGAAGCGCGGACTCACGCAACCGACCTGCTGTTCTAGTCACACACTCACAGGTACGCACAGTGCGGCGCAGACGCGGCGCGCTCTTGGAGCGAAGCGCGGACTCACGCAACCGACCTGCTGTTCTAGTCACACACTCACAGGTACGCACAGTGCGGCGCAGACGCGGCGCGCTCTTGGAGCGAAGCGCGGACTCACGCAACCGACCTGCTGTTCTAGTCACACACTCACAGGTACGCACAGTGCGGCGCAGACGCGGCGCGCTCTTGGAGCGAAGCGCGGACTCACGCAACCGACCTGCTGTTCTAGTCACACACTCACAGGTACGCACAGTGCGGCGCAGACGCGGCGCGCTCTTGGAGCGAAGCGCGGACTCACGCAACCGACCTGCTGTTCTAGTCACACACTCACAGGTACGCACAGTGCGGCGCAGACGCGGCGCGCTCTTGGAGCGAAGCGCGGACTCACGCAACCGACCTGCTGTTCTAGTCACACACTCACAGGTACGCACAGTGCGGCGCAGACGCGGCGCGCTCTTGGAGCGAAGCGCGGACTCACGCAACCGACCTGCTGTTCTAGTCACACACTCACAGGTACGCACAGTGCGGCGCAGACGCGGCGCGCTCTTGGAGCGAAGCGCGGACTCACGCAACCGACCTGCTGTTCTAGTCACACACTCACAGGTACGCACAGTGCGGCGCAGACGCGGCGCGCTCTTGGAGCGAAGCGCGGACTCACGCAACCGACCTGCTGTTCTAGTCACACACTCACAGGTACGCACAGTGCGGCGCAGACGCGGCGCGCTCTTGGAGCGAAGCGCGGACTCACGCAACCGACCTGCTGTTCTAGTCACACACTCACAGGTACGCACAGTGCGGCGCAGACGCGGCGCGCTCTTGGAGCGAAGCGCGGACTCACGCAACCGACCTGCTGTTCTAGTCACACACTCACAGGTACGCACAGTGCGGCGCAGACGCGGCGCGCTCTTGGAGCGAAGCGCGGACTCACGCAACCGACCTGCTGTTCTAGTCACACACTCACAGGTACGCACAGTGCGGCGCAGACGCGGCGCGCTCTTGGAGCGAAGCGCGGACTCACGCAACCGACCTGCTGTTCTAGTCACACACTCACAGGTACGCACAGTGCGGCGCAGACGCGGCGCGCTCTTGGAGCGAAGCGCGGACTCACGCAACCGACCTGCTGTTCTAGTCACACACTCACAGGTACGCACAGTGCGGCGCAGACGCGGCGCGCTCTTGGAGCGAAGCGCGGACTCACGCAACCGACCTGCTGTTCTAGTCACACACTCACAGGTACGCACAGTGCGGCGCAGACGCGGCGCGCTCTTGGAGCGAAGCGCGGACTCACGCAACCGACCTGCTGTTCTAGTCACACACTCACAGGTACGCACAGTGCGGCGCAGACGCGGCGCGCTCTTGGAGCGAAGCGCGGACTCACGCAACCGACCTGCTGTTCTAGTCACACACTCACAGGTACGCACAGTGCGGCGCAGACGCGGCGCGCTCTTGGAGCGAAGCGCGGACTCACGCAACCGACCTGCTGTTCTAGTCACACACTCACAGGTACGCACAGTGCGGCGCAGACGCGGCGCGCTCTTGGAGCGAAGCGCGGACTCACGCAACCGACCTGCTGTTCTAGTCACACACTCACAGGTACGCACAGTGCGCACGAGACAAGAGGCTCGCAGTTATGCTTATTTCAGAGCTATATTCACATTATTATTCAGTTCATCGATGTCAATTACTTACGTAGTACTGTTGTGCTGTAAATTACTGCATTCATCTCATCATAGAAAACGTTGAGATATTTTCCTACGCAGATGATACAGTACTCGTTTTTCTTCGATTTTTTTCCTGAAACGTATTGCTTTGCACAGAGCAGTTGTAGTTGCAGCTGACATAGTCGATCTGATCCCACAGAAACATATTTTAGACACATTGTTTTTGACACAGGTTTTTAATATGTAATTTAACTCACACACTGATCCATTGTTTTTAATTATATTGTAAATATGTGAGTACCATGTCCCTTACTAGCAAACTTAATTTTATCTCTGCTGGTATTGCTTTGTTGTACCTATAGTATATAAGTGTGTGCTGTATATTAGTGTAATGTTGGATGCATTGTGCTCACATAATATAATCAATTGATCAATGTACCTATGTATACAAAATATTGTAAAACTTATATTTGAAAAGAGTAACTATGGAGTTTCTTGTCCGTTCTTCTCCATAAGAATCTACTTTTTGCGAATGGACAACTAGAGTCACTTATATTTTAATTTTAAACTGTAAATTTGACGTTCATAAGTGCCTTTTAATGGTCTAGTTGAAATAAATGAATTGACTTTGACTTTGAATTTGACATTACACAGAAACACATTTTAGACACATTACACATAAACACATTTTAGATACATTACACAGAAACACATTTTAGACACATTACACAAAAACACATTTTAACCACTATACACAAACACATTTTAGACACACTACACAAACACATTTTAGACACATTACACAGAAACACATTTTAGATACATTACACAGAAACACATTTTAGACACATTACACAAAAACACATTTTAACCACTATACACAAACATATTTTAGACACATCACACAGAAACACATTTTAGATACATTACACAAAAACACATTTTAGACACATTACACAAAAACACATTTTAACCACTATACACAAACACATTTTAGACACACTACACAGACATTTTAGACACATTACACAGAAACACATTAAAGACACATTTTTTTATTTTACTTTAGCTATGTTCTGTTGTATTTAATTACTGGTAATTAAATGTTAACACATAATCATTGTTTGATACCCACATACAATGATCAAACATTTCTTGGCTATTTCTGAGAGGTGGAGATCTTATAACTTGTAATATAGGTTTTCATTACCTGTCACAGGCACCAGCATTTCACGACCAATATATTGAGTTCATTTTCATGCCAATATTTATGAATGACAAAAGCAGTTGTGTTAATTGACACTTGCATCTTTAACAGGTCGCTGAGACACCGGATAAGATGAGATGTGACGCGCGTGACGTCACCCGTCGCCGCGGGCTGCAGTCGGCGCCGTTCAAACTGCTCAACTACGTATATCCGCTAGGTTTAGTGCCTCGAGTCATATCGTCGGCGCCGGGACACACCCGGCCGGGCGGCCGAGCTCGACTGATTAGCTGATAACGACTGCCACTTTACGTGCAGATACATTTTGGAGCGTTTAAATGATTATGTAATGTATTTAATAGATAACGATATAGATATTATTTGTTCTTAGTCTATGACGGAGCATAGACAAATAGACAAGAAGTGAGCCGTCTGCCGCGTGCAGGCCGTATTGTAACCACGTTGAACTCATTCCATATGGCATTCCTAAATTTTGTAACAATCTTTTACTAACCATTTTTTAAAATTTACAAGTTTTTATTGAAACCTAATTCGAAAGCAAACGATGTCAATGTATTGTTATAAAGAAAAGTGTATATTTTTTATAGTATTTCTAACGAACATTGGATAATGAAATCTAAAGTTTTAACAATTGCTAAGTAATGTATTTAATTGTAACTCATAACATATTAAGAGGAGCTGTGCCTTCGCTATAGATGCGCTTCCCCGCCTTACGAACGTGTGAGTCCTGAGTCGTGCGAGCTCACGGCGCACTCGAGCATTTATCGTGATGACATAGTGTAGCACTGGGGCAGCACTGAGGGGCTGCCGCTAGTATTGTGTACGTAGATGTAATGTTTCGTTCGGGCACGCTGTAAGAGTGTCATATTATATAATATTGTTTGTATGTCCGCGCGCGCCGCACACGCATGCGTGTCGTGCGTGCGTGCGCCACGTGCGCGCTACGCGTGCGTGCGACACGTGCGTGCGTGCGACGCGCGCGAGGCCGCCCGGCCGACACTTGCCAATGCCTAGTTGTATCGTACTTTATGCATATTATGACATTAGGTGATTCATTATTATTATTGTAGTAGTAACTGATATATTATGTAGTAATGCAATATTTTGCGTTTAGTTTTTGTAAACTGAGGTGCGAATCGGTGAGATCTTGATAGTGATTTGTAAGGAAACGTGTACAAAAAAAGTTATATGTAACCATTACTTGTAGTCGTTAGAAGATATGAGATGAGGATGAAGAGTGAGCGAGGCCTCTCGCCGAGTCGCCCTCCTGAGACGACGGAGGTAGCTTAGTGTGACATAGTGGTGTGCTCGTGTCGTGTACAAATGTGTCGCCGCGCGGACCAGTCACTGCGCTGCGGGCTACGTTACTGTATTGTATATCCATAATGTATTGATCCTGAATTGCAATAAAAATATATAGAAATCGAGTCAAAGGGACGTTTTATTGCACAAAATTAATGTAGATTCACGTGAGCACGACGGCGGGCGGCGTCTGGTCCATGTAGGAGTAGGTGACGTCGGTGCTGGCGCGCAGGCTCTCCTTGATGGAGCGCTCCGAGCCGAACTGCAGCAGGTACGACATGGCGCCCGCCTGCAACACACACAACCTCACCAACCTCACCAACACCCCAACACCCCACCACCACATCACCACATCCATTTCATTTAGTCTCCTTCTTAGCCTGTGACTCCACTATGGGAAATAATACAGCTGCAAAGCGTCTATACATCAAATATCATTGGCATCCACTGAGCAAGGAGACGCCTCGACAATTTTAGTGGAAAACTTGCCGTGGGTACCCAAGCGTGGCAGTAAGTTTCACAGTTCACTCAAATAAATGGACGGCCCTTAGCTTCCGACTGTACCTGCGACTGCCGACACTTGTGCTCGTACCACATCAGGCGGGCACGAATACTAAGGTCGCGGCGGCTCCGTGCTCAGTGTAGAGAGGTGGCACCGAAGCTATATTTTGGCGCATGTAGCTATGCAACAAATGGCAGTGGACCTTAGCGCCGCTGGAGCTGGACTTGCGCGTGCCGCCCACGGACTGCTGGCCCGGCAGCTCCTCGGAGCAGCGGTCGTTGAGGAACAGCGTGGCGGCCAGGTCGCGCAGCTCGCCCGTCGCCCACGACGCCCACGCCGTGTCCTGCGAGGCAGTCACTTCATGGGCCACGTTGTTACATCAGAGCAATCGAGTAACATGTCATACAGTGCCAAGCGAATTTGAAACATGCTCAATGCAACTAATTATTTGTAAAGCAACAACTATTATTTGTAAAATTGACCAGCCCTGCATTATTAATTGTATGGTCTGCGTTCAACAAAACAGGTAAATAATGTTTTATCAGGCAATCTTGAAAGCGCTGCTTCATTACAAAGCTAAATGGTAGGTAGCCTAACAATTATTGTAGGTACTTTTTAGGGTTCCGTAGTCAACGAGGAACCCTTCTAGTTTCGCCATGTCTGTCTGTCTATCCGCGGTTTAGCTCGGAGACTTAGCACTATAAAGTTAGATTTTTTATGGGTATAACGCCGAAAGTGGTCAAATAAAATCTTGAAAAATAATATTTATCATGGCTCCCCCTACACGTAAAGAGGTGATGTTCTTGTTTATCGTCTATCCCATTGTGTGGATAGACCGTCTAAAAATATTGAGGGTTTGCGTACACTATTTTTCTATCCAAGGATCCGTTTGCGAAATATTAAGCTTGTTGTTATAGTCAAATGTCTGCCAGCTAAACGGTTGTTTTTGGAGACGTGAAAACGTTAATGGTAGTAGCATATTTAAGGAATTTAAAAGGACATCATTGCTAACTAGGTTTTACAAGTTAACGATTAATGGTCGACCAACCTTTAAAATGTAACTGGGCAACTAAACATTTCGTAATAATTCCACAGAAAATTACTTCAGACTAAGTGCGTTTGGAACTTTGCCATCTTTTAATAAAATTAGCTATTAATTTTTTGTCATTGTTTACGACACGGATATCTACGGAACCCCTGAATGTTCGTGGCCCGACACGCATTTGCCCGATTTTCTGTAGAGGAATGGGATTTAACTTCTGAACTAAAAGTAGTTCATAATTAACTTATAAACTAAAAGTAGTTCATAATTAACTTATGAACTAAAAGTAGTGCATAATTAACGTATGAACTAAAAGTAGTTCATAATTAACCTCTGCCATTGTATGTCAGCCACATTTTCTCGGAATTACATCGAGATATTATAGACTATCAAATTTTCATGCGTAAAAAGTATTCCAAATGTTCAGTTGACAATTTATCGAGAGTTTACAATCTGTCAAGTTATTTTATAATCTTACAGAGTTTGCCATTTTCCAGTGACTATATAATTTGAAAGCTAACAAATTACCTTTCAAATGATATACCACAATCCATAGATTATTGCATAAAAATTGTAAATAATTGTTTTGAGCAACGCGCGATGTAATTCCAGTTTATTGCTCGCGAGTGTATATGAAAATAGTTCAAAATAGTGCCTTACACGTGCAAATATAGAGCCAGTGATGGCATACGGTGTCCTTGAGACGGCCCACAGCAGTGCATCGGGGTCGTCGTCGGGGAAGCCGCACACGGCCAGCACGGGGCCGCGCAGCTCCTCGCGCATAAGTTCGTGCGTGGGCTCCGGCACCAAGTACACCGTGGGCTCCACGAAGTAGCCCACCTCGGCCTCCGAGCGGCCGCCACACACGCGCCGCACCGACTCGTCCGTCTCAGCGCGCTGCAGGTAGCGGCAAACCTTCCAAATTCACAACTCATTTTAAATAATACCCCGGAAATTATTTGGAATATTCCCAAGTTCCATCACGACCATATGAAAATATTAACCTTGTCGTATGCAGACTGTGATGCGAGTGCAGACGTAAAACACCTGTAGTCGAGTGGATGCGTGACCACGAGCGACTGTGTGACCTGCGCGAGCCCCTGGGTGAAGCGGTCCAGCTGCGACTCGGCCACGAACACGCGCGAGCACGACGTCGCCTTCTGGCCCGCCATCTCGAAGGCGGCGCGCGCCGTACACGACACCGCGTTGGCCAGGTTCGCCGACGCATGCACCACATGGAAGTTCTTCCCACTGCCGGTGCCAACAAGACGTGGAAACCGCGAATATATCCCTACGCGCTCACCGATGGCACGCCAAATATGCTCAAGTGTTTGAGTCGTACCACCGAATGTAATACCCGCCAGATCTGAGCTCGAGGTAACCGCCTCGAGAAAACGATTCTCCTCAGATGGCACGAAATTAATGACGCCGGGAATCAGCCCCGCGCACTGCAGACACTCCAGCACGCGGTAGCAGGCGAGCACGGACTGGTCGCTCGGCTTCCACACCACGCTGTTGCCTATAATCGCTGGCATGATCGCCAGCTGTGCGGCTTGAGCGAGCGAACTATAAGGCGTGATCGCCGCCCAGAACCCTTCGAGGCCATGATATTGGCTGTGGTTGATGACCTCCGCGCCGCCGTCGATCACGCTTTTGTTCCTGGTGAGCTCCCTCATGAAATAGCATCCAAACCGTAGGTAATCAATCAGTTGGCACACGTTGAGTTCGGCCTGGATCGCCGTCATACCCTGCCCGAACATACAAGCCGCGATGACGCGCTGCCGAAACACTCCGGCGAGCAGGTCGGTGGCGCGCTCTAGCACGCAGCAGCGCTCGTCTAATGAAGTGCGCTCCCAGCTCGGCTGGCAGGCAGTGGCTGTTTGCATGGCTTGTCCGATAGTCTCCGGCCAAGCCCGATGATAGTACGCAGCGGTGACACGATGGTCAAAAGGCGCAGCCTGCACAAAGAAATCTCCGGCAGTAGTTTTTTCGGGTCCGACAACAATAGGTATCGTTTCTGGGCAGCGCGCGAGCGCGGTTAGCTCGTGCGAGAGGCAAGCACGCTCCCGTGTGCCCGCAGCGTGCTGCATCACGACCTCGTTGCGCGGCGCGCGGGGGAACACGCTACACTGCGGCCGCAGCGCCGACGCTGGCAGCGGCCGCGGGACCCGCGCCATCCACCGCGCCGGCAGCACGCTACGTGCACGACGCCGCCACAGCTGCTGTACACAAACATCTCGCAGCATGCTTCTTGGCTATATTCAGCTCTACTAAAATTTAGAATTTCAGAGCTAAACTTTCCGGACGAATTTATTGTGAACAAATCGAGACTGTCAAAAATGAGATTTCTGTCCAAAGATTATAAAATGCTCTGTCTGGTTCTTTCTGACACAATGGGGTTCATTAGGTCAGTTTCAGTTCCGCAGCTTATTTGTAAAATAAAATTGCCTACCTATACTAACTGTAGGTAAAGGTGGAGAGTTTGTTCGTTGTGTTTGTTCTACCTATACTGTACGGTACTAATACAAATAATAAAGCTGAAGAGTTTGTTTGTTTGTTTGAACGCTCTAATCTCTCGAAGTACCAGTCGGATTTGGAAAATTATGTTTTGTATATGATAGTCACATTCATGAAGAATGCCTATAGATACGGGACCGGGAAATTCCTACGGGAACGGGAAAAACGGGATACCTATGCGCTTACGAAGTCGCGGGAAAAAGCTACCTAGTCATTTTTATATTTAAGTTTTGGGCGGCTGTTTTCCTAGCTAATGCGGGCCGGGCCATAGACGTTCAAGTAATTTGATCAAATAGGAATACGAAATTTCATACTTCTTCATGCCATTTGACAACTCATTTTTTATCAAATTTTCCTTCGGACATTCATGCCAATTTGATAAAAACTGTTTGAACCAGCCTGTTTAATCAAATTACTTGGATGTCTATGGCCCGCATTAGTTCTCCACCCACTAGGTACACTTTTGTACCAGTCTCATCCATGTCATATTAATTCTCGGTACGAGTGTTTTACTAGGCATCTAGAAGGGCCATAGGGATAACCAGCATTTTTTTTTTATTATGGGTTTGATCTTGACTCTAGTCTAGGTCATAGGTAGATATCAGAGACAAAGTCGACGATGGAGCGAGCTTACCCAGAAGAAGCCTCTTCACTCTAATTTTGAAGAGATTAGGGTTGTATGCGTTCGGAAACCTGTGTTTCCGAACGCATACATCACATACAACAAAGTGGAACTCTCTGCCTGCGTCTGTACGCAGGCAGAGAGTTCCACTCCTTTGCTGTGCGCATTATAAAAGACGTTTGGAAACGTTTAGTGCGAATTGGTGGAATAGCAACACGGTAGGGGTGGTAACTTGCAGTGTGTCTAGATGAACGATGGTAGAAGGGACCCGGTGGGATGAGATCGTGGAGTTCCCGGACACTTTCTCCGAAGTACAATCTGTAGAAGACCGACAAGCAGGCACCCTTGCGGCGATGAGCCAGGCTGTGAAGCTTGGCATCCACCAGTTTTACGTCGTCAATGAGCCTTTTAGCTCTGCGTTCCACCGAGTCAAGCGCGGCAAGTTGGTATTTAGCTAAGCCATCCCAAAGGTGGCTGCAATACTCCATGCAGGATCGGACTTGTGCTTTGTAAAGGGTTAAAAGCTGGCGTGAAGTATCGTTTCACTCTATTTAGGATGCCCAGCTTTTTGGCCGCAGTTTGGGCTTTGTGCTCAATGGTGGCACCGAAGTTCAGACTGGGTGTCAGCTCCATGCCAAGGAACTCGAGCCGATCGGTTACAGGAACAGATGTACCCCGAAAAGTAGGAGTTAGGTCGAAACGACTCCTTTTTGATGTAAAAAGACACGCTTGTGTTTTGGCGGCATTAAAAGAGACCAGATTGTCATCACCCCACTACGAGACAAGACTTAAGGTCAAATTTGTCCGCTCTACCATGGAACGAACTTCTTCCCTGCTGGATCTTCCGCTGGACAAGTATCTCTCTGAAACCGAACTGTCATCTGCATACCCAACAATACCAGGCTGAAGCAGGTCGTTGATGTGCAGCAGGAAAAGAGTTGCAGGGAGAACAGACCCCTGAGGAACTCCGGCATCAATAGCCATGAGGTCAGAAGAGCAGCCGCCAATGACTACTCGGATCGACCGTTCGCTAAGGAAGTCTGATATCCAGCTACAAAAATCAGCTGGAATGCCATAAGCAGGTAGCTTGCTGAGTAGACTAGCGTGCCAGACTCTGTCAAAAGCCTTCGAGATATCGAGCGATACAGCAAGTGCTTCGCCGTGTTTCTCGATGGCTTCGCCCCAGCAGTGCGTGACATACACAAGAAGATCTCCAGTCGACCGTCCCCGGCGAAAGCCATATTGACGGTCACTGAGAAGATCATTGTCTTCAAGGTAGGTCAGCAACTTACTGTTTAGTACCCTTTCCATAACCTTGCATCATACCATAATAAGCAGGGTCTGCACGGTCGCCCTTTTTTGGCACAGGTTGTACATTCGCAAGCTTCCAGGATTTTGGCACCGTTCTTTTTTCAAGAGAGAGGCGGAACAAGCGTGTCAACACAGGACAGTTCAGGCGCGCACTGCCTCAAGACTCTCACTGGAATGCCATCAGGCCCGCTGGCCTTGTTCACGTCTAGACTGCACAATACTCTTCGGACCTCTTTAATGTGAATTGCGATCTTCGGCATCGAAGAGTCACAACGAGGTACAGTTGGTGGTTGCTTGGAGCCAGCGTCCAGACATGAATTGCTAGCAAAGAGAGATGCAAATAAATTTGCTTTCTCACTTGCGGAATGAGCCAGCGACCTATCAGGTTTCAGCATTGGTGGTAAAGTGGGCCGACAAAAGTTCGTTTCAACCGCTTTCGAAAGGGACCACTGTTTACTGTCCGAAGGGTGTGATGCTAGTTTGGCCCCGATACGTCCGACATTGTCAAAACGAGCCCCACGCAGAACTCGCTTGCAGAACTTAGCGGCAGAATTAAAAGCCCTTTTCCTCGCGCGAACCCTGCGTGTTCTAACTTTTTGGTCGCGGGCTTTATCCAGGATTGGTAGGCAGACTCTTTTCGGGCCTCAACGTGGGCGCATTCTGCATTATACCAAGGCTGGGATTTGTGACCGAGCGGGATGTCGGAGAATGGAATAAAATATTCCATTCTCTGCCCAATCACGTCAGCACAATAAGACGGGTCACCCGAGGAGAAGCACACATGCCGCCACGAATAAGATGCAAAAAAGTGCCGCATCTCATCCCAATCTTCTGACTCGTATCGCCATACTCGTCTCGTGCCTCTAGGGCTCTCATCTGGAGGAGAGCAGGTCGACACGGATTTCACCAGGCAGTGGTCAGACGTTCCCAGCGGGGCTGAGACCGATACTGAATGACTGTCCGGATCAGTTGTCAGCAGAAAGTCCAAGAAATTGGGTGTATGGCCATCAACGATGCCACATTCACCAGCTGGGTTAGATCTAGCGTTAAAGCAAACTTGCGCGCCTCCAACCCAGCATGTTCAATTTTCTGCTACGGGAACAACCATTCTTTGTGGTGGGCGTTGAAGTCCCCAGAAAAATGAGCTTCGCTGTTGGGTACCGTTGCTGGGCTACGTCAGTTGACTCCACGAGGAAATTGAACAGTGCTTTTGTCTCCTGGTTACCACTGTGCGATCGGTAAACGCCGATGTAGAGAAATTTCTCCACGCCAGTGTCCACAAGTAGCCATATGGCAGAAAAACCCGATTTCTCAAAGCAACGGAGACGACGACAACAAATGTCATCGCGGACGTACACACAGACCCCAGCCTGCTTCTTGAACTTGTGTTCAAGAGAGTAACCCGGGTAGTTGATGTACGCCACATCCAAAGGGGTTGCTATCTTCGTCTCCGTCAGGAAAAACAGGTGCGGCTTCTCGGCTTCAAGGTGATGATGGACCGGATCGAGATTAGAGTGCAACCCCCTGATGTTAGTGAGGTGCACTTTAAGTGGGAGGAAGTGCAGCTGTTGTTTAACCTTATTCTTCTTTGCTTTGTTCATGATACTTTTGAGGGGAAAAGGTCGGAATTTCGAGGCGCTGCTCAGTGAACCAAGTGGAACACTAGAGCAAATCCAACCTACGGGGAACTCATTTGGAGACTGCGGGGACGCCCGAACCCCCCCGGAACTCATTTGGAGACTGCGGGGACGCCCGAACCCCCCCGGATATGGCCACCGGGTCCTCCCATCCAGTCGCCGGCTGGCACGGTGGAGCATACCGGGATTTTTCTCGAGTTGGCGGGGCAGCCTTTGGCACGTGGCTGGCATGCTACTTGGGGGCCCCCTACTGACTGCGGTCGGCCAACGGCTCGCACCGTGCTTCGGATCCCGCTACCCTCCAAAATGAGTTGCCCGGCAAAGGCACTGGCACTCCCACACACCGACGGAACACAGCAAGCTGCTTGGCGCCGGACGCGAGCCAGGCGGCTCCTTGCGGAGCCTACCACCGCTTAAGTGGGATCGTTCAGCCGTACCACAGGCAAGCCATGTGGTGCCATTGCCTGGGGTGGACCACTAAGAGGTAGATCCCAAACCACCCCAAAGCATTCGCTTAGGGTCATCTTTTAGAAAAAAAAAAGTGTGTGTGTGTCAGCTCCGTCGCACGACTGGAGTTTACTCCTTAAGCATAGCATACCTATGGCAAACCCAATTGATTTTGATTTATTGTCCCGGGTCCCCAACAAACTTGGTTCGCCACACTAATATTTCTACTACTTATCTAGTTTTGTTTTTGGAGGCTCCCGAATCACTGAATATAACGAAAAGCCGGCTTTATTAGCCCCCCCTCCCCCCCCCTTAGGATACGACGGAAATAAAAATCGCGGAGTGGTCTTTGGAAGCTAGGTACATACTTAAATTATCGAGCTACGCTACGCTCACTCTGGCGACCTACATTTTCCTGTTTCTGTATCAAAGTAAATCCGAGGCGAGGTGCTAAAATTATTGAGCTCGCTTCGCTTGTACATTCTCAAACTTCAACTATATTAATTTGGAAATGTTTAAGAAACTTCAAAACCTGCGAGATAGAGTGCAAACATCTTCAAGTTCACCTCGCTCGCTATTGTACCAAAGTACCTACCTATCATGTACCTATCATCATTTTATTATTGAAAGTAAACCTAAAATTTCCAAGAGAGGAATTGAAAATTCTCGAGCTCGCTTCGCTCGCTCTTTCAATACTCCATTTCAATAAGCCATTAAGGGGGCAAAATATTTCCATTTTCTGCGTGGAACTCAAAAGAAAAGCTGACCTGTCATTCCAATTACCTACAATGAATTATTTCTGACAAACGGGGATAAAAATGGAGGTTCAGGCCCGTCGGCGTCGGCCGTCGCAGTCGCAGCCTAAAACTTTGAAAGGCTTTGAAAGGGGGGGGGGGGAGGGTGTCAAACAAGTCAAGAAAATCGAACTACGGATTAGCTCACGATCGAATGGTACCCATTACTACCCAGTAATGGGTACCATTATATTCCTAAAAAGTAGACAAAAGTTATGACGCGCCGGCCAACAATAGGTATTTTAGTTCTCCCGGGCAAAACCGCGCGGTTCTCGGTGGTGACTTTTGCTGAAAAGCTTTGAAAATTCTAAGCCAAGAAAATTGGAAATGTATGAGTGAGCGAAGCGATCTCAAAATTTTTTGGAACCTTATCTCGGATAGATTAGATTTTCTTTTTTATCACACATATAAATGTTCCTTTCTTTTTTTGTGAGTGGCTTCTCGTAGTTCAACCTATAAGGTTGTCGACTGCTTAACCGGGCCTGCCTGTGGTGGCCTCCAGCCAGGGCTTATAAAAAAACTTACAAACTAAGCGACTACACGCTAAGGGCACCCCCTGTGGGGTACGGGCCTCGGCTTAGGACAGGCTGGATCGAACTGGGTAAATTTTCCTCCTGAACCAAGAATACTATAGCGAGCGAAGCGAGCTTGAAAATTTTCAGCATCCCATTCTACCTGTGAATCTGAGTTATATTAGTTGTTTATTAGTTTAGTGTTTAGTTGTTTTATTTGTTAGTTGTTGTTAGAATTTACTTTGTCGACTTAAACGAAAGTTCGAGAACTAAAAATGCAAAAACGAGCTTTATAATGTTTTCGGATAGGATGTGCCCACGGGTAGGTAAGATACTCTTTTAACTACATATTTGCTTAGCATAGGTAATAAAAGTAATGTTGTCGCCTTATGTATAAAATCTTGACATCGAACGATAGAAAAACGAGCGAAGCGACCTCGAAAAATGCTGTATTTATTTGATTGATTTGTGTGACCAGTATTTGGAATGGGTCCCCAATGGGTCCGGTGGGCATCAGACGTTTCTAGGGTCTTCCCTATATACGCTTATGATTATATTCCTCTTTACTCCACATACAAAATGGGAATGGTCAAAGAAATAATAATATTCTACTTAGACAAAATATTCTACTAAAACGGAAAGGGACAGAAACAATCAAACAAACATGTGGCAAATGGGTGCAAATATTTTGTACTGCTCTAAAAATCGTTGAGAAGAAAGAGATAACAAGCTTTTTCAGACTTCCAAAAGTCCGCAAAAGTCACATTTTGACGTTGGGCTGGTAGCTCTAGTCTGCTCTAATCATAAAAATATTCGATAATTCATGCGCGTTGCAGTATTCGCAAACGTAAATGTCAGCTGTGTCCGGTCCGGGTTCAGTGTAGTATAAAGAAAAACATCAGAACTCTGAAAATTATAATCAAATATTGATTAGGCATACATTCGAGTACAAAAATATGGCAGATATAACACGCTAAAACCATATTTGTAAAGCTAAACCTGTTATAAAAGCACGAAGAACATTGTGTAATTAAAATCTACACAATATTATTTTGGTGGTGCCATTTCGTTTCGTTACAAAATGTGATGGATCGGTGAAGGTCGCAGATTCTGTGGAAACTATATCGACGTCATTTACCGTATCCGTGTGCTTTTAGTCTCGTCGTGTTTGTGAACGATTCGGTTTACGTAACAAGCGCTCTTGACAGTACAATCCCAGAAAAGATCCTACCGATTACGCAAAGATGTTAAGCGTATGGACGAAAACTGTCCGCGGAGGGCGCGCGCTCGAGCGCTCGCTCTCCAGCATCGTCGAGCTGCCCAAGTTCCACGACTTCGGCGTGCAGAACGAGCCCGTGCTGGAGTACCGCGAGGGCAGTGCCGAGCGCGCCGCGCTGTCGGCTGCGCTGGCCGAGACCGCGGCCGTCACCGAGGAGGTGCCCATCGTCATCGGCGGCGAGACCATCAGGGAGGGCGAGCCGCGCTTCCAGGTCATGCCGCACAATCACTCCAAGAAGATCGCCAAGTTCTACTACGCGAGTGAGAAGACCATACAGAAAGCAATCAAAGTGTCTGCGGAAGCGCAGACCCGCTGGGACCGCACACCGCTGCAGGAACGGATCCGCATCTGGCAAACTGCTGCTGAGCTGATGGCTGGATCGCACAGGCAAAAACTCAATGCTGCCACTATGCTGGGCCAGTCCAAGAGTGTAATTCAAGCTGAAATTGATTCAGCTGCTGAACTCATTGATTTTTTCAGATTTAATGTATTCTTTTTAAAGGAGAATGCTAAATATCAACCTATTTCTGAAGATCCATCAGTTACTAGAAACTCTCTTAGATTCCGAGGTATTGATGGATTTATTGCAGCAATAAGTCCCTTCAACTTCACTGCCATTGGGGGCAACTTGGCCTACACACCGGCGCTCATGGGTAATGGTGTAGTATGGAAACCATCGGACACCGCTCTTCTATCAAACTGGAGGATCTTCAATATAATGCGTGAAGCTGGTCTCCCTGATGGTATTGTTAATTTTGTTCCTGCTGATGGCCCGACTTTTGGACGCACCATTACTTCCTCTTCTAAACTGGCCGGAATCAACTTTACTGGTTCTGTGCCGACATTTAACTGGCTTTGGAATGAAGTTGGAAAAAATCTGAACCGTTATAGTAATTATCCTAGGCTGATTGGTGAGTGTGGAGGTAAAAACTATCATTTTGTGCACCCTTCAGCTGATGTCCAAACTGTAGTCACTGCCACGATCCGCTCAGCATTTGAATATTGTGGACAGAAATGCTCAGCTTGCTCAAGAATTTATGTTCCTAAATCTCTTGCCGAGCCCATCAAGAATGGTTTAATTCAGGAGCGTGCTAAATTGAAGATAGGTGACCCAACAGACTTCAAAATTTTTGCTGCTGCTGTAATTGATGACAAGGCTTTCAATAGAATCACTGGCTACATCAAAAATGCTAAGAACAATCCCAAGAACAAAATAATTGCTGGTGGTGAATTTGATGACAGCAAGGGCTATTTCATCCAGCCCACTATTATTGAGACCGCTGATCCCCACGACAAGCTTATGGTGGAAGAGATCTTTGGACCTGTACTCTCCATGTACGTGTATGATGACCGTGACGTTGACAAGACAATGGCACTCATTGGTTCCTCTACCAAGTTCGCTCTGACTGGAGCAGTGTTTTCAATGGACAAGAATTTCCTTCAGAAAGCTCTTGACGAGCTCAAGATGACGGCGGGCAACTTCTACCTCAACGACAAGTCGACCGGCTCGGTGGTCGGCCAGCAGCCCTTCGGCGGCGGCCGCATGTCCGGCACCAACGACAAGGCGGGCGGGCCCGGCTACGTGATGCGCTGGACCTCGCCGCAGTCCATCAAGGAGACGTTCGTACCTCTGCGCGACGTCGACTACCCCTACATGAGAGATTAAATAACTCGACAAGAAAGCAAATATAAACATATTTGATATCAGTACAATAACAATAATTACAAACATATTCGATAATTATTAATAATATGAATTACATAGTTAAGATTGCTGAATAATTAGGCTTAATAGATGTTATAATGTTTTTCTCATGATGTAACTAAAGTATTATCTTCTTTATATTTGGATTATACCTAGTACATTTAAAATAATTAGAGTAAATGAAAGTAGCAATCTACAAAATAGGTAGTATACACAGGACAAAGGATGTAATAATTTGTAAAAATACTTGTTTGTGTATGCTACAGTAGGTGTAACCTTATTGTGAGCAGTTCTGCAGTAGAGCACTTACTGAGTAGTGTAGGACTTGTTCGTTGCTGTGACATGGTGTTACTGTTTGTGTGATGTAAGTTAACGACTAGTGGCGTCTCTCCTCGCTAGCTATCGCGCTGTGACTGTTTCTTATCAAAATATTATTTGCTCTATACTTCTTATCATCATTAACTGTTATTTATCTGTTTGATTTCAGCTTTGCCTGCTCTCTGACTCAATTAACTGCATTTATGCTTTATGTTAACATTCAAGTTCATCTTAAGTTTCGTGTTTGTTATTTGAACAACACCATTGTTGTGTTAGTTTGTCACTGCAGGTGCTAGTTCCTGTTACTTGTTTGTATCATTAAGTTTGATCTTTAATTCCAATAAAATATATGAATATGAATAAGTCGACTGTGTTACTATCTAATTCGGAGACTTGATGGCCTTGATGACTACCCGCTCGTTTTTTAGGGTTCCTTAGTCAACAAGGAACCCTTATAGTTTCGCTTGGGTTAGATCAAAGACGCTTTTAGGTACTAGTAAGTTTGGAATTATACCTACTAATCACAACGACAAAGTGGTAAAATATAGGTAACCTTGAAAAAGACAAATTGTTTAGCCCCCCCCCCCCCCCACGAGGTGATGAATTTTTTTATCGACATGGTATCCCATGGTGTGGGGTGTCGTTGTACCTAATATTGCAAATTCCATTGAGAATAAGTTATGTAATGTTCTTAGTTACGTAAAAATGAAGTAGGTAAATAGTGTACGAACCATATGAAATAATATAATACTTATAACAACAAATAAAAACGACGAATAACATTTTCCATACAATTATAGTGCCTAAAAATAAACTGAAACTAAGATATTTTTATAGGTGCACTTAATGGCGGCTCGAAATTATAATGTTAGATAGCGATCCGTCCGATCTAGGTTACTTTAAACCTGTGTTTCAAGCCATCACTTTACAATACAATTACTTTGGGACAATAAAATTAAACTACTTAAGTATGTTATTTTTTTTTATTAAACAATAAATTAAAAAAAATATTAAAATTAAACAATGTTAATTAAAGCAAAGTTAAAAAATGAATATTTATATAAAAAATAAATTATCCATTAGCAACTACGAGTAGGTACGGTCTACATTACCTAATACCTAAAACTAAGCCTATTATGCAAAAGTAAACAATTACGAGGGGATTAAATATCATCATGCCAATATTTCTAGAAGTTGTTCTGTGTACCTACATGTAATTGAGTAACATTCAATATTCTGACATCTTGCTGCATTTTGTATACCTTACACTATTGAAGTTTAGTATCTACCTTGAGCCTATTATATAGAAAAGGTCCTAAGAACACAAAAACGATTTGCAAACGCATGTCTAGTTTGAGGATTTATGCAAACCAAGTCCTTCCTTCTCTCGTCAGAAGGTACAGGGTCAAAAGGAAGTGCTATGTGCTGGTGTAGCACTATGTTTAAGATAATCAATTACCGCACTGTAAGCACATTACATGCTTTATAGAGCTGGTGCGTAGGAAATCTAAAAGGGCGAATTTAGCGGGAGTAAAACTGTTTTTAAATACTTAACAAAAAAATATAAACCCGTTTTTCGACGATTTTAACCGAGAACTCAATTAACATATTCGTAGAATCATACAAAATACACCAATCTTAAGTCGACAATTGTGACATGCAACGATGGGACCCTACATTTTCAGTTTCATCGTCAATCACATAGTCGCATTCCATCAGGTGAGATTGTGCTAATACCTACATGACCATAACCTTACCTGGTTACTACGAAAACTCACATTACATAGTTTACCAGCAAAAATATGAATTTGGGTAGGTTTTAGTGAGTCGATAGAAAACCTAAAATAGATTTTACATTAGGTAGATACGGTCCTTAATACCTATATTTTCTCTTAGTGGGTATGCAGCTGTGCTGGTTGTGCTCCTACACAACACAAATATAGATGTTACTTATTCATGTTGGCATACAATCGAAGCCCTAGTCGAGCAACTAGTCCAATAGGTACCTACCTAATAAAAGTATTTACCTCAAGATTTCGTATATACCTCGTAATACCTAGTCATACCTATTACCTAGTAATACGTCTACAGACTACATGTAACCAATATACCTATGTAATACCGTATCTACGATAGATGCTAAGCACGAAGTAGGTTATGACCTACTTCGTGCTTAGTGGGCAGAACTGGAGGTCTGCGTCCAACAGGATCGATGAAAGTCGGTCGGAACTTTATCTAGGTCAGCGCAAGGAGGTACCACCTGAAAAGGTATATATAACCAATAATATCTAGGTACCTACTGACGACTACATTTCCATGTAGTTTACCTACTTCAATAAATTAATCAAACATGCATATGAGTGACGACTTGCGGTACTATGAAAATTCACTTTGGGGTGTTTAAAAATCATAGGTGAAAGGTCGTCTTGTTAGCCATGGTTTTTACTATTGTTATAACGATTATATGCTTAATGTTTAATTTTGATGGCCCTGGTTAATCACTTGTGGCGTCGAGTCACAGATCTTTTTATTAAATTCTAGCCTCTGCACGTGTAAGCGGGCACACCCTTCATGTCTGGAGGCTTATTTAGTTTGATCTGATATTGTTTTTATGCTTGAGTTTGTCTGTTTATGCTGGCATAATGGAGTGTGCTAGCTTACAAGTAGCGAATTATTAAGTTTTATGTTTTTACGTGTTACCTTTGTTGTACCTATTGTTTTCTTTGTAAGAATACTGACTACTTACATACCTTTGTATTAATGATAGTTCTTATAACTCAACAGACAGATGTGTTGCTGGGGAGTTTGTTGCGCCACTTCTTCTTCCCAGCTAAAACACTAGGAAGTGGTGACGGGCGGGCGTTTTGGGGGACTGTCTTTATGTAGAACTTTGACGTTCAAAAAATGCTGGCACTCAGCCTAATTTGAATAAATGACTTTTGAATTTTGAATAGAATAGGTCCGTTATGGACATAGAAATATAACTATGGATATGGATGACGCTGGGCCGTTGATAATGCAGTGGCGTAGCTAGAAAGGGGGAAGGGCAGACCGCCCCGGGTGACACCCGACCGTTTTCGTGTTTTTTGCTATTTGCAGGTCAGTGTCAGGTTGTACTTAATTTGATCAAAATATGATCCGCGATAACTTTAATTTCGGCATTCGGTGTTTTTGGTTGTTTTTACGTTTTTTAACACCGACTTCCAAAATTAAAGTTATTTTATACTTGGTAGGTACCTACCTAGTATTTTTTATTTTCCCCTTTTCAGTGGTGATACCCGACAACTAAGTGACATTATTCCCATAGGTAGGTACTGACTTTGGTTGTACTATTTGCCGTTAAGGAGTTACTTTATGTGCCTTCGCAGTCCAAGTCCAGACCCAGCTCATATTTAAATATTTACTTTGCTTTGGTACTAGTTTTTACTGATTTTAAGGTGAGGAGGGTCACTGGTTTGTCTTTGAAGTTCACAGTACAGTGCAAAAGCAATATAGCTATAACTAAACCCAATGCAAAAAGAATCATCAAGATCGGTTGATAAACAATAAAGTTTTGCCCGAATAGAAAACCCCAAAAACATGTTAATTCAGATTGACTTGTTTGCATCTGCGTACCTCTTCACAGCGTACCGGCGTGAAGTTATGTTACGAACTGGTGTTATCAATAAACAGACAGGCAATTTCAGCAACCCCCGGAGATTTGCTATCATCTATTGAAGAGTTCTGTTGCCTACCACCGAAATCCTTCATCAGATCTTCACCAAATTGAAAAATACTCTTCCAAGCAAATAAAGAATCATGCAAATCGGTTGACAATTGGCGAAAATATCGCTGATCAATCATTTTTCCTGTGATCCCAGCATCAGATCCTAACTTATACCTTCCATCATCAGCTCAGCAAGATGAGATGTTGATTACCAGGCACAATTTTCTGAATTGCGTTAGAAAGTATATGAAAAACATTGTATGTGCCTTTAAAATTTGAGGGTTGCCCTCGATTTCCCTAGGATCCCATCATCACATTCTGACTTGGTGCCAATGGGATCACCTCAGGAGTATAGGTTATCGAATAAAAAAGAATCATCAGAATCAATTCATAATTGACGGAATGATCGCATAAGAAACAAACAAAAAAAACATATATACTTAGTTTGAATTCAGTACCTCCTCCTTTTGGAAGTCGGTTGAAAACAAAGCAATTCGAGCTGCACAAATTTTTTTGAGAGTAGATTTGGAAAAAACATGAAAAAAGTAAACATCAATCACAAAGTAAAAACCACGTCAGCAGAGAAATAGTTAAATTTGTTAATTAGTGTAATTCATTCATATTTAATTACTACTAGCTTCCGCCTGCGGCTTCGCTCGCCCCCGAAATACTTCGTCATGTTCCTGGTCTCCTGGTACTTATGAATCTTGAAAAGCACTGAGCAGCGGCTCTGAATATCAATTTCCTCCTCAGTCTCATAAATTTTATTCCCGTGAATTTTTCGGAAATTCGGGGTGAAGACAAATCCAACAAATCGATCCAGCCGTTCGTGAGTTATAAATGGTGTAAATAACCCGACTTTGTTTTATTATTAAAAAATTGTAAAATACGGATATCTTAGAAACTACTGAATTTGGATAGGATTAATAACTTTATTCAGACTAACAGTTTACAGGGAACACTTTTTGGTCCTGATCCTGAGCGTTCAGCCGAGAGTGGTTTACAAAACGATTTTTTCATAAAATATCGAGAAATTTTAATCTAATAAAGATTTATTACAATCTTACGGAGTTTACAATTTTCCGGTGACATATATATGCGATCTAGTTACACTATATGTGTGTGATTTAGTATTTAAGTATAACTTATCATATTATATGTTGAGTCGTTATAGGTAGAGTCAGGTAGACACTCATCAAATCATTCATTACTCATGCATGATTGATTCATTTAGGTACCTACCTATTCATTGTTACTTACCTGCACCGACCCACCCAATTATTTATTTTCCCTATGTTTCCCCAAGTCAAATTTGCGTGCAAATGGTTCTGAAAGACTCATATTTTTGAACATGTTATGTACATACTTATTTCTTCGTAAATAATAAATAGAATACAATTCAAAGCAAACAATTTTTTTTTTATTTTATCGATTTTTTTTGGTAATGTTCGTACTAACCAGATATTTTTTTCGGAGCAGAATCTAAACGCAAACGACATGTCCTTACATTTGACATCTGTCAAGCTTGATGCGTCCTTTAGTACAGATAAAAAAAATGCTTTGCTATGTATAGAACTCTTTATAATTCTAGAATGCAGTAGAATTTTATTAAGATTGCCGTTGTGTATTGGACTTATTAGTAGCCGCCGTAAATATTAAACTAACGAATTAAGGATGTCCAATGCATTTGGGTTAATTGTGTCGGGTCGTCTCGTAAGTACAACCCACGGTTGTAGATACTATTACTAAATAAAGCCTTTTAATTAATACGTTTAATGGATTTTCAGGTGCAGACAGACTTCGCAGCGTTGTCTGAGACTCAGTATCTCATCACAATCACGGAAGCAGCTAACATCAACCATGCGGTGGTGTTCTTGACGGGCGTCGCGCCGCTGCCGGTCGGCACAGTGGGCATGGTCTACTGGAGCTGGCCGGACCCCGCGGCACCCCCTAACTGGCAGCTTCTCGGACACATTTCTAATACTAAACCCTCTGCTATTTTCAAAATAGGAACATTGAAAAAGTTACATGAGCTATCTAGTAAGATTCTTTGATTAATTAACACTTATAAGTTCTCCTGATTGTTGTAAACTGGTGCTTTATCCACATTTGTCCTTATGGTTCACAGGTGACAATAAATTCATAACTGCTTTTGGGCAACAGCAGATATGTCATAATGCACAGATTGGAATATCCATTGAACCTGAATCGAATGTGCAAGTCCTTGCCACATCAGTTGTAAGTATGCAATATGATACCAAACTGTCTCACGCTTTGAGACTCCCCAGAAGATGAGTGAATTGAATCACACAACATTAATATTATTGTTTCAGTCACAACAACAAAACAATTACATAACATTTGCCCAGAAGATGCTAGAACACCTGGTGAATTTTGTGGCATCGTTCTCAGTCACACAGGACCAGATGACACCTACGCCGGGCGTGTCCTACATTCCACTCAACACTCTGCACACATGGTATCAGAACTTCGAGAGGAGGCTACAACAAAATCCTAATTTCTGGAAAAATTAAAATGCATTTAAAGTAATAATTTAGATGTATATCTGAGAACATGGAACATGTTCAAGGAAACTAGAATCATTTTATATTTTGGTTTATTGCGTGCAGCTGCTGTTGATGTGCTCATTCAGTTTGTATGTGTAACGTAGTGAGAAACGCATTTTTCAGTCATTGACCGTACACACGAGTGTATTAATATTTTGTAAACAGGTGACTGCAATGTCTACCCTGTTATATTTAAAGAGATAGGCTTTAGAATAAGAAATATAATTTTCAACAATGTGACATGTGTCACACAAGAGCAGGTGTGTTGTACAAGTGCAGGTTTGGTTGTGGACAGATAACTATATATAGCCCACCTAACATATGACTTTATGTTTGGCAATACTTGTTTCCCGTGGAAACAACTACAGTCACTGTTCTGCTTGCAATGAGTTGCATTTGCAGCCCTGAGACCCTGGAGGTCACATCAGTAGCAACAACTCTTCTGTATGTCTATGGACAGAAAGACTGCTTAAGAATAACAATTTTTTGATAATAAAGTATTTTTAAATCAATATTAAGTCTTTCATTTTTTGCATTTAATAAACACAAATTTCGCAGATTTTTTTTTGTAGATATACTATCTAGATTTTTACCTGGATCATGGCTTTGATTGTGTTTTAAAATAATTATAATAATGAAAGGCACAAATTGCTTAACTTAGCTTTTAATATAGAGGTTGTTTACAATGAGGTAACATAACAACATTCTTCTGAACACAATAAGTACGAAGGCACTAAACGTTAAATAAATAGATCGTGAACATCGCGCCTCGCCACTATTACTAGTTTGTACTCTATATGAAACTTAAAGTTTACTCTGAGATCCCCATTACAACTAATCAACAATAAAACTTCAACAGACGCACATGCGCGTCTCTCTTCAATGTCTTAAAAGCGCACGATACTCGCCGCGCGCTTAGCCTAAGGCACTCCGTTATATAAAATACAGTTAGCCATAAACCTCACCCATTTTAAACAGTGTATAGAGGAGTTTTTTTGTATACAGGGTGATTTTATGAGTAGTACATCGGGCAATACGAACCCACAAGTCCACAGAGATGGGAATCTGTCTGAGGAAGCATAGCTCTTTTTTCGTGAAAATAATTTCGGCTTGATCATTCATTCTTTTACTGGTGAGAGTCGTGAGTGAGATGAGTCTTCTTCGTCCATAATTCTTCTCTGTCAGTCGGAGTTACAATAAAAAGAAGCGGCATTAAAAAAAATGTGGTGCTGCATGGTAACTAAATAGTTTTATGTCATTAAAGTTTGCATGCCAAGTAACGGTAGAACATGAATATCAATGTAAAACATTGCATAACATCAAAATTGTTTTCATAAAATTTAATGGTTCATAAGACAGTTTTCCTGTATGCATTATGGATTCGGAATTTAGTTTAAAAAATCACCCTTGTAGTAATGAACACAGCTCCTTGTATAAACTTATAGAATACCTACTTATTGTACAAGTTCATGAAAAACATATAAATACTGGATGATGTGTTACTGAAGGTGAGATATAACTCGAGAAAAGGCTGGCTGTATTATCAATCAACCAATTGGAGTCATGGCCCACCTGAAGGCGCTGGTAGATACCGTCGCCAATATGCTTAACAACCAAATACATGCATCGCTAATAAAAATGACGTTAAAATTGCTTTTTATTGAATGAATTTTGAAATTCTAGGTAATATTGTAAAAATCTCTGGACGATCGAATATGGAAATTCTTTATGGAAATTAGTAGAAAATCACAGTATTGCTGAGTTTTGCATCTCGATCCACAATCTTGATCGGAGGGCTGGATGTATGGAACGGCTGAACGGATCGGGGTGACATTTGGTACAGGCATAGATTATAGTCTTTAGCAGCACATAGACTACTGTTTATCCCGGGAGTATGTTTCCTTGGCATAATCGCCGACAGACATTCACGCGGGTGATGCCGCCGGCAGGCTTGTTCATAAATAAAAAATGTTGGATTGTCAGCTCTAGGGATATCTAAAATGAGCAAGTGACTTCTTTTCAGCATTAGCAGCTCAGTCGACCATGATTCCAATAGTTTGACTGAACCCTACAAATGAGACCCAGGTGTCAGTCTCATAAACAAAGATAACGAATTGGAATTGATATAACATGTAATAATTGGTTGCAAACATCGTGTTTACGAGAATAAATAATACATTATAACTATTAGGGTACTATATAGGTCATAGCATTACTATAATAACTCAGCTATCCCTCGAGGGGACATGGATCACAGCCGTCGTTGGCCCTCACGAGGCAGCGCGGTGACGTCACCGCACGCGCTGGTGCACACCTCGCGAGTGAGGAGTGCTGGTACGTCAGGGAAGCGTTCAAATTTAACTTACAAACGTATCACTGTGACCGACATGAACATAACTTTTTCATTTTTGTTACAAGTATAATAGGTAAGTTGGAAGGCACGGGGCGGTCAGTCGGCGAGGAAGGGGTGCTGCAGCGCGTCGTGCGCGGAGATGCGCGCGCGAGGGTCGGGCTCCAGCAGCCGCGCCGCCAGCCCGAAGGCCGCGTCCGGGAACCCAGCCACCCAGCGCGCAGGGCTCCACTCCTCCGCCTGCGGGCACACTGCTCGTTACTACTCATTATTACTTACCTTTCTACTTATGACCTAGTACGACACATACTATTCACTTTGGAATGTTTATCTTTGAAGATGAAAGATGCTACCTTTTTCATTTCATCACGACACAAGCACTGATCCCGAGGCAGGCGACAGCGAGTGCAGGTCCCACCCGCGCCGGCAGCGGGCGGCGCCGCACACACGCCGCGCAGCCGCGCCGCCAGCTTGCGCAGGCACAGCCCGCGCCGCGCCGACGACGTCACCACGCGCCGCCCTGCGGACACACAGCGTCAGTGGCGCCGCACCCGGCGCACCCGCGCGCCCGGCGCCTCGCCCCGTACGTACCCAGCGCCTCGGCGGCGCGCTGCAGCGGCGCCGTGCCCAGCAGGTCGGCCAGCTCGGCCAGCGCCGCCACGTCGTCGCCCGCGCGGAAGAACGGGTACCGCGCCGTGAGCGCGCTGGCCAGCACCACGCCCGCCGCCCACACGTCCACCGCTGTGGTCTGGTGCGGGTACTTCAGCAGCACCTCGGGCGGCCGGAAGCCCTGCGTGCCGGCGCGGGGTGCGCGGGGCGGCGCCCGGGCCAGGCACGCGCCGCACACGGCCGCCGCGCCTGCGCACGGGCAGCGCGCCGCCGGCTGCGCGCCCGAGCTGGCGGGCAGAGGCTGGGCGGCGGGCGGGCTGGCGGGCAGGGCCCGGGCGGCGGGCGGGCTGGCGGGCAGGGCCCGGGCGGCGGGCGGGCTGGCGGGCAGGGCCCGGGCGGCGGGCGGGCTGGCGGGCAGGGCCCGGGCGGCGGGCGGGCTGGCGGGCAGGGCCCGGGCGGCGGGCGGGCTGGCGGGCAGGGCCCGGGCGGCGGGCGGGCTGGCGGTCAGGGCCCGGGCGGCGGGCGGGCTGGCGGGCAGGGCCCGGGCGGCGGGTGCTGCGGCGACGGCGACAGGCCCGCCCGTGCTGAGGTCCAGCGCCAGCCGCTTCGCAACAGATACATCCTCCTAAGGACGAGTTTCAAAGATAAGTATGGCCAACTGAACTCAGTCGACTTAATGTTGAGGCAGATTGCATAGTGCGCGTGCTAACACTGCACTTGCTGGCATGTGGTTGACTGCACTTCACATCGGTTAACTTATTTCTTGAGTGTAGCAGTTGTTAAGTCTGTACCTCCTCCCGGGTTCGTTTCCGTAAGCCATTGGAGTGTGCGGGCGGCGGCGCGGCGGCCGGCTCCTCGGGTGCAGGGCACAGGCGCTGCGCCAGACCGAAGTCGACCAGCAAGTACCTGAGAGGCAGTTTAACATTTCTTTAAATCATAAGGCCTACGACAGTGCAATCTATTTTGTTAAAAAAAATATTGCAGAACATTATATAGGACAAAACTGGTTATTGCTTATTACAAAAATTACTTATTTTATAAGCAGAGATGGGCAAAATGTAATCGAATAAAAATAACCTACTTAATCACGAATGACGACCTCCTCCTCGAATAAATGGACTGTGATTAAATTGTTATTCAAATAATCAATTAGATTAATTTTCTCGAATAATATATGTAGATGCTCTCATTTGGTCACTCGCAATAAAAATTGTTTAGTTTTAATATTAAGTTGGTCTATGGAGTGCCGATTGGTCGCCAGTTTATGTCAGTCCACAATTTCTCGGACCGGCACGGAGATATAGAATACAAGATTTTGATTTGTGTCATTTAAAACAAATTAATGTTCATTTGACAATTTATCGAGAGTTTACAATCTCTTAAGATATTTTGTAATGTTACGTTGTTTGACCGGTGACTGGTGACATATATATTGACATTGATTCATGAATGAAATGACATCTACTCTGAGATCTTTGATTTATGACTGATACAGTACAGATTTTAAAAGAACATGATGCTCGTAAAGTTACGATGGTCGCGATTTGAGGGCGCGTTGTGCTCGTTCTGTTGATAGCCATGCTTCTTGTTGGTTATTTGTGAGTACCGTTTGTTGTCGCGGTCGTAGAGGAAGTTGCTTGGCTTGACGTCGCGGTGGATGACGCCGAACGAGTGCACGTGGCGCAGCGCCGTCAGCAGTGCACGCATGTACTGCCGCAGCTCCGCCGCGTCCATCTCGCCCACGTACTCCTGTTAGTACCACAAACTTTACTCAGACTGAGATACATTACGACAACTTCTTTAATAGGTACATTGTGTGATGTTTCAAATCATTTCATTTTTTTCAGCCTGAACTGTCCCATCCAAGGCACATTAAAAAAATAAATTCATTGATTTGATTACTTTTTAAATATTTTTTTTTTTTAAGTAGTTCACAAAGTCTGAAAATCAGGAAGTCAGAAAGAAATATTGGTACCGGCTGTGTAATGGGCAAAGTATAATTGCACTAGAAAATATGTAAAAAGCCACTCACTGAAAATTTCCTATGAGGTATGTAAGGCATAATAAAAACTATAGTATCTAAATTGCGAAGACACAGCTCCACACCTATCACATGGTGTTTGCCCCTGAAACAGAAACAGTTTAAAGGCTGTTTACGGCAGCAAAAAGCATGGTATTTTTATAAGACACATTTATGATTCACAACTTTAATAAAATTTAGAAACAACTTGAAAGAAACAAAAAGTATTTATTGCCACTGAACTTCAGCAATAGGGGATGATGCAACCACAAGCCCATAAATGTTGAGACAGTATACATAACATTTATGAAATCGGAGACAAGTGAGACTGTTTGGTTTTTTAACACAAACCCCATATCTTGCAGGCAGCGCAGTTCATGTTCTATCCTAGCTGGGTGTGCAGTAGGCACCAGGTGTTTGATGGCAAACCACCGCTTCTCGCCGTCGGGCAGGGTGGCATGCTGTCTCAGAGACCCAAGATACACTGAGCTAAATGTGCCCTCTCCAATCTTGCGATGAACTTCAAATATTTTGTCCAGTTTTGGTAATTTGTGCAGCAATTCCTTTATCTGATATTCTAAAATAATGTCACAATATATTAAGTCTATTTAATTCAGTTTACTTTGAAATGTTCACGTGTACACGTGCCATTATTCGGATACATAAACAAATCTCATAATATAATAATATTATTAACAAAATTAAACCTAACCTATAAATATTGTGTAATTATACAAAATCCTGATGATAATTAAATTAATTTACGAAGTTATGGAATATTTCTGTCAAAAATAAAAAAGATGACTTACTTTCCACATCATCTTTCGAATTCGCGGATTGATCCTCATTTTTCTTATTAATGATTTCGTTGAGCCCATATTTGCGAGTTTGTAAAACATCCTTTTGAACTATTCCTCTAATTCTAGACATCACTTCCTTACTTATATTTAGTTTTACTACATACTAATAAGACATTACTATTTTTTTTCCAAAAATGATAGAAAATAAAATTTGAATGAAAAAGAAAGACCAAGTCAAATCAAAAACAGAACCACAGATTATATTTATAATCTGAACCACGGTCCACGGTGCACGTCATAGACTATTAATTTGTTAGTGGGGTTTTGGGGCCAAATACTATCTTGCTTACTTTTGAATTGGTCCTTGAATAGCTGGCTGTCCTAATTATTTATCCTGAAACAAAGAGTCCTCCCAGACAGTCAATAGATACTGACACTGACCATCTGTGACGCTGACTGACACTAGCCAGCCTGCCCGCTGCCTTCACTCACTGACTGACACTACACTACTCAGACTCACTACCTCTTTGGTATAATCTATGCTACAGACAGTCAGACAGGTCAGCCAGCAGTGGCAATTGGTGACATAGATAATACACTATAATGATTGGTGACAATGACAGCCAACAAGGTACAAGTACAATCGGATGAAGTGAAATAATTGTTCCGAATGTTGTATGTAATGAATGTGTATTTTAGCTAAGAATTAATATAAATACCAGAATAAGATATCGAGAAGAATAGTTATTTTAATATTCACCATGTTTATTAGAAAACCTTCACAACTTTTTGTCACCAACATCCTAAGATCGGTGAGTCCATCATTTATTATTTTCCTTTTGATGTAGTTCTCCATTTGTTAGAATTTCATCCAACTCTGTTAAATATTAGCGATAACTCTAAATTACCAAGACCATTCTATGACGTACGTCTGTACAAATGATATTACAAATGTAGATGTTGCGTATCTCCCTGAAAACAACATAACCTTCATTTTTGAATGACCTAAATTTGCAGGTAAACTATTCAACTAAAAGCTCTAAGCCTGAGATTCCGAAAAATCTCTTGACATCAGTATACTCTGCTGCACATCAAAAGGACAATGGTGTTGTGTATGACAAGAAACCCTTTAAGCTAACCCTTGAGGCAGGAAAGACGTACCACTGGTGCCTGTGTGGACGCTCCAAGTCACAGCCATTATGTGATGGTACCCACAAGGATGTCTATCTCAAAATAACACAACGGTAAGTTAAGCTAATATGCTAGCTATCATTTCTGTATCTCATAATACAAAAAAGGTACATTTTGGACATTCCCTTGTTAAGTTCAGCCTGTTTTCAGCAGAATACTTCTTTTGGCTGATGTTTATATTACAATAAAATTAATGTTTCTTGGTTTCAGGCCGGTCAGATTTACTGTGGAAAAGACGAAGGATTATTGGCTGTGTAACTGTAAACAAACAAAGAACAGACCATTCTGTGATGGTGCACACAAACAAAAAGATGTCCAAGAGGCCGGCTCTGTCAGACTGTAGAAAGACACATTCTGAACTTTGAATCATTAGTTAGATTATGTTGAACATTTTGTTATTTTAGCTCTATAGTTACTGTTGTAAGTGCCTAAATAAATCATTGATATTTATTTAATGTATTGATTAATAAGTAGTTGTGATAACTGATTTGCTAAGTTGTTATCCTGTGTTTCTATCTTTGTAATAAACACCCTAGTACAAATTCTTGAATGTTCTGTGATATAACATGTTTGTAGTTGATGCCTAAAATTACCTACAAGCAATTTTATTACTTTTGGAATAGTATTGTTCATTTCAAAGAAAATGAGAGGGTTGCTTGACTGCTGACAACATTGACTTTGTTTTGTTGTAGCGGCTATACAGTGTGTCCGGGCATGGACTAGCGATATTCTAAATACTTAAATATAAACTATTTTAAAGTACAATTACACTCTAGGCTTGGGTCCAATACACTTCCCCGCTATGTGGCAACCATTTTGTTTTTTTTGTTGAAATATGCTCTATGCGAGTACAAAAAAAATCATAAATCTCGAAGTTTTAGTCATACTGAGATAAAAATAGGCTTATTCGAAAGGTAATAATATTGTCGACCATCTGCAATACAAAGCAATGTGTTCACAATTCCATAACTTTTGAAAAAAAAATGTGAAAGTCGAAAAAAAAAACAAAAATTATGCAATTCAACCAATAACTGTTAATTACTACAAAAACATACCCGACATTTTTTTTATTTTAATACTAGATCGACAGATTTTGAGCTAAGCTACAATACAACATAAAATTCACAACTGTATGTCTAATACTTTAAGAGTTATTGTTGTTTGAACATAGCGTATGCGCAAGCACAAAAGGCCTTTGTCGGAACCCTAAACAGGAAATCATTAAAAACACATAACATTCATATTGAATTTCATTTAAAGTTTTTTTCAATATTAAACTATGATTAAAATATCTAAAGCAGTTGCTCAAAGTGGCCACCTCCAGCTTGTAGACACACTACGGCTCTCTGTGCCACCTGGGCTGATGAGCGCCTAATTAAATCCAAATCGGATCTAATTCTTGCGACGAGTTCTTCCCTGGTGTTCGGAACTGTAGCGTATACTTTTTGCTTCATATGACCCCACAAAAAATAATCTAAGGGTGTCAAATCGGGTGACCGAGGCGGCCACGCTACTACACCACCGCGACCGATCCACGGCGATAAATTATTACCCTTAGATTATTTTTTGTGGGGTCATATGAAGCAAAAAGTATACGCTACAGTTCCGAACACCAGGGAAGAACTCGTCGCAAGAATTATGGCAGTCGCCGAAGAAATTAGATCCGATTTGGATTTAATTAGGCGCTCATCAGCCCAGGTGGCACAGAGAGCCGTAGTGTGTCTACAAGCTGGAGGTGGCCACTTTGAGCAACTGCTTTAGATATTTTAATCATAGTTTAATATTGAAAAAAACTTTAAATAAAATTCAATATGAATGTTATGTGTTTTTAATGATTTCCTGTTTAGGGTTCCGACAAAGGCCTTTTGTGCTTGCGCATACGCTATGTTCAAACAACAATAACTCTTAAAATATTAGACATACAATTGTGAATTTTATGTTGTATTGTAGCTTAGCTCAAAATCTGCCGATCTAGTAAAAAAAAATAAAAAAAATGTCGGGTATGTTTTTGTAGTAATTAACAGTTATTGGTTGAATTGCATAATTTTTGTTTTTTTTTTTCGACTTTCACATTTTTTTTTCAAAAGTTATAGAATTGTGAACACATTGCTTTGTATTGCAGATGGTCGACAATATTATTACCTTGCGAATAAGCCTATTTTTATCTCAGTATGTCTAAAACTTCGAGATTTATGTTTTTTTTTGTACTCGCATAGAGCATATTTCAACGAAAAAAACAAAATGGTTGCCACATAGCGGGGAAGTGTATTGGACCCAAGCCTAGAGTGTAATTGTACTTTAAAGTTTATATTTAAGTATTTAGAATATCGCTAGTCCATGCCCGGACACACTGTATATCTACTGTGGTTGGGTACTTGAATCTACTTTCTTAGACTACGTCCGTACCGTCTATACTCTATATGGAAACGACCCAGCTGTGCCATATTTCTTCATTGTTATGTGAACCGGTGGCTAACTTTAACGACGTTGTAATAATGCGTGTATAGGAGTAGACAATATTTTTAAGTGGCAACACAACTCCAGCCAAGCTGTCAAGTGTCATTGATAGTGATAGCTGACAGCTGCCATATCTGTCAAAGCAAATGGTGACGACGATTGAGACCATTCCTTTATAAATTCGTAAATATTACGTTTAGTCGCTGTCAGTCGCTGTTGAATGATTGTGGTATCTGCGCCGACACGTCGACACGGTGACACGGTTATAATAGGGCTTTGTGCTTAACCAGTGTTTGATTGTGTAGTGTGGGGTGCAGTGGCACGCACGGGCAAGCGCACTCGCAGTACTCGAACACACAAGTGTTGACGAACATTAGCCACGATGGAGGAGCAGCCCAAGTTATTCACGCGCGAGGAGCTGAAGTCGCGTTGCACGCGCAATGACGCCGTACTTATCATTCACAACGAGGTGTACGACGTCACCAGCTTCCTCACAGAGGTCAGTTCACTATCTGATACAACTGATACAAGGCACGATTGATAAATTAAAGTTACTGATAATTACTGTTAGCTGGTAATTTTAATATCAAAATATTTCGGTAGCTAGAAGCTAAAAAAAAATATCAATTTCTTAACTCTTATAAATTCTCAGCATGTCTTTATTTGTGTTTTAAATTACTAGTAATCAATAATAAAAAAAAAATGCAACAATTACATAAATTTTGTGAGAAGCAATTTTTACAATAAATACATTAACTTAATTTTAAAATGCCATTTAATAGTCAACCACATGAACTACCTTTGTGACTTCTATAAAATCTATTTAATCGTCGTCCACTGCTGGTAAGAAACAACAATATGAATGCACTAGCTTTTGCCCACAACTTCATAGGCGCATATCTGATTTTTTCCCATTCCTGTATAGCCTATCTATAACATTCCTCATGAAAAAAAATCATATTTAAAAAGATTTTTCCAAATACACCTGCTAGTTGCAGAGATTAGTGCGTTCAAACAAACAACAAACTCTTTAGCTATATATATTACTAAAGATTTAGTGATTCGACAGCCTGCTTGAGAGTAACTCCATCAAACGGTAGCCATTGGGTTACCTTTGTCAACACGTAAAATCTCTTAACAAAAACCTTTTCATCCCCATGAAACAATGATCCAGTCATAATGGTAACCTGGGTAAAAAACAAAGGGTTTTGAAAGCCTAGTAAATATTGTTTTGGAAATCCCATTAAAAGGGTTGAAATCTTTTCCAAGACAGTTTCAGTTTCTATCAATAGGGATTAGATAGGCTTTTGATGTGGTTTTCTAGGGTAGCCAGTCATAATGGTAAGCCAATTGCAGTGTTCCATATCAATAGAGTTTAAAAAAAAAACATACAGCTTGATAGTTGTGTGACAGTAAGCAAAATAACTGGCCAAAGTATGTTCTAAGTGAAGTCTTGTATGTAAACCATATTAAAACTTACAAAATAAGTAATGTTGGGATTCTTTGCTGTCATTCTTTAATTTTACTTATAAGACACTTACAGGTACTCCAGACAAGTTAAAAACACCAAAATCTGTGTAGACAGATAATCACAGAATCATTTTTAGTGTTATTCTTGCAACTAATTATGGCATTGACAGAGGTGTGCATCACTAATGCAACACACGCCAACAGTAGCTCTACTTAATTACCAATACAACACTAGCCCACTTACATGTTGACATAATTAATGAAACAATGAAATTCAATTAACTAATGGAACAAAAAAAGGTGTTATATTTTAAATATTGGGCAGGGGTTGTGAACTTGTGGCTAGTGACTCATGCTAACTTGTTTAAATCTATCTATACGTCAGACCATGTCATCCCAGTTAAATAATGACATTCCACTCAACATGCTAGATCTAACTAATAAAGTAACAAAATGTTGTTGACCTTCATCTTGGTTACTTCAACTTATAACGTCATCTTGCTTGTTGAATGTCAGTCCAAAACTTTTATTTTTCATAATAATATGTGTCTAGAATTATATTGGTACTTACAATTTCAAAGATGTATAATAAATCTAATCCTATTTTGTATAACTTTAATTTGTTTAGTGTTATTTTTTTTTTGTTTTGTTACCAAGTTATTTATGTATTGTGAATGATGTAATAACTTTAATATTTACTGTATGTTTAATAATGCTTTTTGGTGGCACTCATTACCAAATATTTGTTCTTTTATATGCGGATAATGTAGTGGGCTGCAATATTGTTATATACCATATGATTGGTGTTATGTTAAAATTTGATATTGTAGCCTTTTATTGTCCCTAAATAAATAAAATGTCGTCATTAACGACATTACATCGATAAATATTGTTGTCTTCATTAATTATACATATTTATGACAGGACATTCTTCATGCTCTTTATCAACTCATGGAGGTGGCATACTACTAAACATCGGAGCACCGCCGTGTCCTCGTCGAGGCGATCGGCGGCGGTGATCTCTCGCGTCCGGTTAAATCCATGGTCCGGAGCGAGGAGGCTTGAGAAGCGGTCACCTCCTTCTGCGATTCTGCGAAGCAGTAAAAAAATGAAAAGACAAGGCCTTCGCCCCAACCGCCGCTACAGAAGAAGACGCCCCGGGCGTCGGGAGTCGCAGGGCGATCCCCGGCCACCGTAGGCGCGTGCCTGCGGTCCGCGAGCGTTGGGTGGCTCTCTGTCCGATCACCACCATACCCGGGTCGCCTCAAAGAGATGTCAGCATAAAAGACGGGGCCCGGTAGGGCCAGATCCGGCCAAGGTTGCTGAATTTGTTCGAAAGACTCACCGCCGCCCTGGAACGCAAAGGGACACGGGATTAGGAACACGGATGGGTTTTTTTTCAGTAAGAGTCTGACACGCCCTTCCGCTCCACCCAGAGCGGAAGAAGTAATTTGATGATTTCCCATCCTTAAAAAAAATAATTAAAAAAAGAATACTTACTATATTATTATATTAGAATATTAGGTATATTCTAATATAATAATATAGTAAGTATTCTTTTTGTCTCCTCCTTATGAATTTTGTATAGAGGAGGAAGACAAAGACATTACATCTTACCTAATACCCATTATTACTAAAAGCAGTGGGTGGTAAACAAAACCACTCCTTTATTGTAAGAAGTAAATTAATTTCGTAAAAGTGCCAATAGCGTCAACGATATCGAGCGTGGAATGTATGGTTAGATGGATACCGTCGGAGTATCATGCATAATTAAGAGCTGATCGAACGCTTCCGAACTCGGTCGTCGTAGCACCTGCTGCGGTCAGTGCCCGGCTGCCCGCACCGCCCGCAAGCCCACCTATGCGTGTCTAAGTGTATCCTAGTGGTCTACGGGTAGACCACTATGATACACTTGCAAATAGCCAACTAAGGTGAAATGAACATTTATACATTCATGCTAATTAATAGTCGTTAGATCAAAAACCAAATATAACTGTAACTTCCCAGAAATAACTCTTTTTGAAGGTTCTTTGACAATAATGAAATACCTAGCTGGTTTTGTCACACTGCAAAGCAAAGAAATAATGATCGTTTGAGTAGCGATTATTGAGCAATAATCGCCTAAATCATGCTACAACCTCAACCGAATTACCTACATGCATGGCTTGATGAAATCAGGAATTGCGATGCACCAATATGCAAACGCAACCTACTAAGGTTTCTGCCTATTAATTATCATTTTCGTACCTATAAAAGTAGGTAGATAATACCTAAAACCCCACAATCGAAATTAAAAAGGACGCCTTTCTTTTCACATTCGGAATAAAAAACAAAAACTAAAAATGTAATAAATCTGTCAAACTGTACTTAAACGAGCTGACCCGGCAAGCGTTGTTTTGTCTTATAAATAACTAGCAGACGTCACGCGGTTTTCCCCGCGTAGTTCCCGTTCCCGGGGAGTACGGGGATAAAATATAGCCTATGTTACTCGCTGATAACGTAGCTATCCATTGCTGAATGAATTTTTCAAATCGGTCCAGTAGTTTTTTAGTTTATGCGTAACATACAAAAATACAAATCTCTCCTCTTTATAATATTAGTATAGATTTCTAATAAAAGTACTAATATCGCCATTAAAAATAGGGGTTAGTAGTAGAGCGGTGAAAATTTAAGGGTAATTTAATAATTTAAAAAATAACATAAAAAAAATTATCCAAAAAAAAAATGGGATGGACCGCCCTTATCACATAGTTTCCTATTCTCAGACCTACTGAATATACACACAAAATTTTATAAGAATTGGTCAAGCCGTTTCGAAGGAGTTTAGTTACAAACACTGTGACACGAGAATTTTAAATTATATTAGATTTAAAATGAAGAGTTAGTTTGTTTGAACGCGCTAATCTATGGAACTACCAGTTGAATTTGTAAAATTCTTTTTGTATATGATAGCCACATTTATGAGGAAGACTATACGGGAACGGGAAAAAAACGGGATATGCGCGTACGAAGTCGCGGGCAAAAGCTATGTTTAAAATTCAATAATAATATTCAATAAAATTAATAATACAAGGGAATACAGCTTCTTATTGATGTATTTCAACTGTTTCAAACTAAAGACATGGGATTCTGGTCGCTCACAATGGGCCTTATCAGAAGGCTTAATGTCACCCAAAGGGCAATGGAGAGGGCAATGCTCGGAGTTTCCTTGCGTGTTCGAATCAGGCATGACTTTATCCGCAAGAGAAAGACTTAGCCCGAAGGATCGCCAAACTAAAGTAGCAGTGGGGAGGGCACATTGCACGCAGAACAGGTCGATGGGGCCGAAAAGTTCTGGAGTGGCGACCGCGTACCGGGAGACGCAGCGTTGGAAGGCCTCCCACAAGGTGGACCGACGACCTGGTGAGGGTCGCGGGTAGCCCGGTGGATGCGAGACGCACAAGACCGGTTGTTGAGGCGACACTTGGGGGAGGCCTATGTCCAGCAGTGGACGTCTTTTGGTGGATATGATGGTGATGGGATTTATGCTGACGTACATGATGATGAGGTATAATATGTAGGTACGTATTGTTTTCGCTCAATATTGTCCGTAGGTACGTCCTATTATAATTTACAGTCGTTCGGACGCGCGTCGCGTCGCCTTACCGGAATGTTAATAATCCGATCTCTGTCGTGAAGATGCGCTGGAATTTCTCATTTAGCGGCAGTGCGGCACAGAGGGAATGCGGGGTTGGGTAAAGAGAGTCGGCCGCCCTCTCCAAGTGCCCTACATAGCGACATTATCGGTTTTTCCGTCTAGACATTACTTTTCAATTACATCAAGCGGTAGATATAGTCTGTGGCATCATATTGTTGTCTAAATAAAAACTTTTCAGTTAATACGCACTAGATCTCAGTTGCAAAGCTTGAAATCGATAGCCAAAAGATGAAATACAATAATGGGCGGATTTAAGGGTACGCCGAAGCCGAATGGGTGCCATCATGACATGACATCATGACACAGACTGTGAGACATTTGAAAGTCTCGAAGGATAGGTCTGGTCCGCGCTTGGTTCAAGTTCCCACATATATGTGGTGTTGTGTTCAAAGGTTGTTGGCAGACTGCGGTGATGTTCATGGTCAGAGAGTGTTATCTGTACTACCTACGCGACAGGCCTCAGCTAGCCACCCACCGGTGACATTGCGCTCTCCGCTACGCAGCTACTAATTAATATTATATTAACTGCTTATCTGTGAAGTATGCAGGGACTAGCGCGACTATAATGTTATGCAACACTAACAAAGTCCAACAGATGATTGCGTAACGCCTTCAGGCACACTTTCATTTTGACCAACTAAACTTGTTGAGTTGGTCAAAAAGATAGTGCGTTGTCACGTAAACGAATTATTATTCGATCAAATGAGGCTATTATGAATCACCTAAGTTTAGTACTTACTTAAAGGGATTGAGATAGTGACACTATCACTAGCTCAACGCACGAGTTATAATACAATTGTACCTATAATAATAATAAAGCCCTTTATTTCGAGTAGATACCTTTCTTACGCTATAGATACTTAAAATAAAAATATAAAATGTCTTAGTTCGGTGAGCCTATTGGCAAAGGCCTCCTCCAACGTTTTCCACTGTTGCCGTTCTTGGGCGAGCCTTCTCCATGTTGGTCCAGCTGGTAATCGAATTTCGTCTTCCCACCTTGAGTGCTGTCTTCCTCGATTTCTTTCACCATCTCTTGAGTGATTTTGAGTTGATTCTGTGACCTTCCTGCTCCACATACTAATTATAACAATGATGTAAGTACCTATACCTACAGTAGGTATAGGTACTTACATCATTGTTATAATACAATCTAATTAGGTATTTAGTGATTTGTTGACGATTATAAATTGTAATCTATTCTGTGCCAATCACAGAATGATTGAAGCAATTTTAATCTCTGATAACCAGAGATTAAACTATATACTTAAGTTAACGTAAATGTAGGCAATTGAGAATATAATTTGTCACACATACTAGCGTCTTGCCCGCGGCTACGCTCCTGTAGCCAGAAACCGTTCCAAGAACTCCACGACCTCATCCCACCGGCCGCCTTCTACAACCGGACATTTAGATGCACTGCAAGTTACCATCCCTACCTTCCACAAATTCGCACTAAGCGTATCCAAACGTTTTTTGTAATGCGCACAGCAAAGGAGTCCCTGCGTCTTTGTTTCCGGACGCATTCAACCCTAATCTCTTCAAAGTTAGAATGTACCAGTACTTCTTATGGGTAAGCTCACTCCATCGGTTGACTTTGTCACCTCTGACCTAGACTAGAGTTAAGATCAAACCCATCTCAAAAAAACCTTTAGGTAATTTTTCCGGTATAAAAAGTAGCATACCCATTGCACTCAGCCAGCGATAATGTAGCTTTGAATGAGTAAAATAATTTTATAGAATCGCACCAGTACTTACTTCTCGGATTGTTTCAGGAAGTACTTACCTACTGATGATGCGATTTAAAAAGGAGGTAAAATTATTTGTATACCTAGTTTTAGCTCTTATTACTTAATTTAGTTTCGATGAGGTAAACATAGGTACCTACGCTATTTTCCTTGTGTAAGCAAAAAACCAGATCATTTTTCCGCTTTCAAAGTCAGTGCTTTCACTTCATGAAAATAGTGGCAATGAAAGTGTTAAACGCAGCAGCAAAGGTAATTTATGTAGCCAAAAAACACTAGCGTGTGCGCTTCTATACATATATGTATATTCGCCGACGTCAAACGATGCCGAGTGACGACGGAGCCATTAAATATTATAATACAATAAATACCTATTCTCGCAGCAGAACTTTGTACCCTCTTTGTGAGTCGCTTCCACGATAAGTCGTACAAATTAAACTTGCCTGATATTTGCATTGTGTAGTAATCTGTCGAATGATCGCGACCTCGTTAACTTATGCCCTGGCCCCTGGCTCAGTATAAATAGATATTTGTACCGTGGCCCTGGCCTTACTTGAGACATGTCAGTTCTGTATGCAGTAGGTGCCCACGATGTGTGCACAGGAGTCATGCTCTTGCTCATATTTTTGCTTGTATAAATTATGCTGATTACAAATTGCGTTAATCAAGTAGGTACCTACCGCTCTTGCTGTGGAATTGCAATTATTTACTATTTAATCATTCTGAGTAAATATAATGTTCTATAATTCTGTTTTGTGTATTAAGTTAATAGGCGCAATCCTAGGAAATAAAAATAGAAATGTAAATGCTATTTTGGAAATATATAGGTAATAAAGTATTAGGTATGTTTGGTTTCTGCTCTAAAAATGATTACCTATTCGTAAACTGAACTTGGAGTAGGTATCTCGGTTCCAGTCGTGAGGCTAACTCGATATCTGGCTGAACCGGACTAGCAGTTCTGAAAGATATTGCACCTAACCTATATTTACGTACTTAATAAATTACCTAGGTTTAAGTGTGTGTCAAATCGCGAATTCAAATACTTACCTAAAATATTTGTTTATTATGGAAAGGAAACTCATCCGTTATTTTTATCTGTGGAGCATATTTTATGCGCGCCATAGGGCCTATAGAGGTGGCGTGGTAAAATACAACAATGGCTGTCAAAGATGATTGAAAAAGCTTAAAAAGGGAATTGACAATTTAAATATTAACTTTAATTGTCGTTTCTTTGTTTTTCAAGTAAGATTAGTTTATGTATAAAACAGAATAACTATGACTGTGTGCAATTCTTAAATAAACTTTATTTAAGTATTTGCAATTCTTTAAACTACTATAAATTATTGTCTTATATTTTTCTGCGCAAAAGATACAAATTTCCTTTTGGGATCATTCCATGTAAGCCTGATGTAAGCAGTAGTAAGAACCTAGGTACTTAAAAAATAGAAAATAATTATTCATGTGTTTTGAATTAACCAACTAATTGTATGTATACAGGTACCTAAGTAAGCCTTGTCAGGGGTAATGAGTATATTTAAATAGTAAGTAATGAGGCCTGCGCCCTGCACCAGGGCGCAGGCCTCATTACTTAACAGCGATAATGTGAGATAGGTACATTGCCACTGCTATATTTACTGCCAACAAATTAGACTAAGTCATTGCGGCCAACGAAATTACAATAGTCATTAGTTTATAATTACTTGCTCACTTAAACTATAAAGTCACGCCGCGATAACTGATAAATACGAGAAAGAGTTAATGGGAGCTATTTCTGTACGGTGGCGTAATAATAACCTGATCGATAGTCATAGTGAACCAGATCTAGAAAAACGAGATTTTCGTTGGACACAGCTCCCACTTGTATTTTCACTTTCCGAGTTGCGTAAAAGATTCTTAAACCTTTCGCTACTTGGCTAGGATTTCAAAAGTCAAAAAAACTGGACAAGTGCGAGTCTGACTCGCGCACCAAGAGATCCGGTCGAGTCTTGATTTTTTCCGAGTATAAACTAAGTCCCCACGGAAGTTTATAAACTAAGTTTTTAAAATATAGCAGGTAAAATCAAAGGACAAACTTAACTTTGTTGGTAAAACAATGTTCTACCATACATCAATGTACGTCACGGTCACGGTCTATTCTTGTCCGAAAATATAAGTTTGTAATCGTAATTTTTTTCTTAAAGGTTAAATCTATAAATTCACAATTGTCAGACTTTTTCCTGTGCTTGTACTCTAAGATCTATCCACGTTGGGCCATCCACATTTCATGAATCTAGGTCAACGGGTACAGGGTACTTACCCTGTACCTAGGTTTTGATTCCCTCGAGAGCGTCGAAATATACGTTTTTTTGCGGCATAAACGGCCGTATCTTTTTTTGTTTTTTTCATAGCTTCAAGGGACTGTAGACTTGAATATATGGTTTTAATTTTAACTCGATACCTCCACGCGTTCCCGAGATAACAGGTCTTGACAGACAGACGGACAACCAAGTGATCCTATAAGGGTTCCATTTTTTTCCTTTTGAGGTACGGAAACCTAACAATACTAGTGAGTCGATGAACTACATCCGTAGAGCCACAAAGACACTTCAATCTAATATTCTAACTTTAGTACCTAATGAAAATAATTATGTACGAGTATATATTGAAAGTGGTGTTTATTCCAGCACCCCGGCGGCGAGGAGGTGCTGCTGGAGAAGGGCGGCCAGGACGCCACCGAGCCCTTCGAGGACGTCAGCCACAGCTCCGACGCCAGGTACACAACTCTCTAGCATCTACCACCCATCTGTAGGTACCAGCCAGACTTAAGGTGTTCCCTCACCGGGTGCACTCGCCTGTAATGTAACGTTACAGAGTCGAGCATTAACAGTGCACAACCTGTAATGAAACTGCACCATACAACTTGTAACATCAATGCGCACGATTTCGAACTAATTCGTCAAATCTGAAATCGCACATAATCTTCAGTGATAGCAGCTCGGAACAGGCACAGAATGGAGGAGGAGAACGATGTTGCGCCGACCCCCAGTAACGTGGGATCGGGAAGACGCACATGATTAAATGTTACAATATCGGCGAATGCTACCGGTGATGAGCACCTTTGAATTCCCACGTTACGTCCCTACCTAATGTTCACCGGTAATTGGTAAACATTTTTTGAGACCTAATTTTTTTTTTTTACATTGGAAACTTCTCTAAATGCTAAAACGTTCCTAGCTTATCATAGCTGCCATTTTGTCATACCTAAGTTAAAACTAGTAACGGGGTATAAAAACTTAGTGTAAAAAGTCAATCATGCGTAACCTTGGAAAGCAGTTTAGAGGTTATTGAAAGGTGACAGAGTCTGATGACCTTTGAGCCTTGCCTTTTATTATTCTACTACATAATTCGTGTTCATAAACATAAATATGTCATTCACATTTTGTTACACCAATATATGCCAAGCAGGTGACTCACTTGAGGCAGTTGTAGCTGCCAAACCGGTTGGTCCTCACATAACTGAGTGAATGTTGTGTCACAGGTCCCTGATGAAAAAGTACAAGATTGGCGAGCTGGTTGAGGCTGATCGTGTTCAGAGCAAGAACGCGTTCGCGCCGCAGTGGAGCAACGATCAGCCGCAGGAGCAGGGCAAGTGCGTAGTCGCCTAGTTCCACCGACCACCACGACCACACCACACACACAGCGTAGCTCCACCACACACTCACCACATGCTGTTGCTGAGAATGTAAACAAATATGCCAATATAAATTGTCTGTTAATTACAACAATTATTGGTGTCATGAAGCGCAATTCCAATCTTGTTTACATTTTTAGCAATATTATCAGTTGGTAGATGACAGGCCTAGTTTCATACAGTACCAAGTTATGCGTTGCTTCTATACGGGGACAATATATATTGTATTTGAATAGTTATCTATTCAAATGATGCATAATAAAATTGCGTATAAATACTACATTCACGTGTTATATCTTTGAAGCCATCGCATAACGTTGCACTGTTGACTTCCGTTTTGACTAACTTAAGCAGGAATAACTGACATTAGAATATTTGTCTCTGACCACCACGCATTGCTACGATGGTACTGTTACCTTATGAATAAAAATCGATGGGGACGGATAAACAAACGGATCTGATACAATTATATTTGTTGAATTTAAATTCTACACAAAGGCGAGGCTTTTTTTCTCAACTTACCTTAATAACCTTGTCATTACTGCGCTAGTATCCTTGACAGAAACACACCTGCCAGTTGTTCATTTTTGGCTCGATGATTTCATCGCCAGTATATTTATTCTAATTTGTTAGTTTTGATAAGCAAAATCATTGATCAATTCATTGATATTCATTTTACTATCATAAGTGACTAATATTGTAATACCAGATTATAAAAATATCAGTACGTAACTTAAGTAGTGGTCGCCGGTAACACCGGCAGGCACGGAGCACGTCCCGCACGTGTATCAGCGACTCGGTGCCAATCGGTTATCATCGCGTCACGTGACTCTTTCGTTCCATAATCATTGTTGTATTGGTTGGCGCTACATGCGCACGCGCACGCGCACTTGGCTCTGTGTAACAAAGACTACTCCGACCCCATAGCCCTAGTATAGTATGTAAACATGCCACAAATTAACGATTGTGATTATAAAGATCTGTAAACGCTTTCCTATAGATATGTAGTATCAATATATTGTTATAAATAAGTATCTAAAGTATAAGCTTAACTATACATTTTATTTTATGACATTTTAAGAAACTCGTTGTTAGACAAGATCTCTAATAAATTCCATTACCTAGTTGTAGAACTTATAGACAACGGCTTGTTGTAGTTATTGCACAATAATGTTTTATTTTAGATTTACAAAATATATACATGAAGGCATTTGGCCTCGTCACTTGGTGCTTTATTTTATTATTAGTATACCATAGTAATGCTAACTGTTGTACTGTGTTGATTCACTAATAAAGTGCATAATGTTAATCCGCCTCATTATTTCTCACACACACATCCTATTAAAATCCTTTTTATTTGCGTGTTTTGTTACACAGACCCACGTGCTTATGTTTCCTTTATTAGTTCTGATTTATACACATTTCATACTCAATTGAAGTAAATAAAAAGCTATCTGGTACCATAAATAAAATATTTCGAGTGTAAGGGTCACACACACAGAAAGTATATCGACGGTCCCTACGTACAGACGCCAGCCAGCACATCAAGCTACCCGAAACTGACAAATTTTCCCAATCAACCTTGAACCTAAAACTTCTGCGATAAAGTTGAAATCTATTAAATAAATTTGTCAGATTGTTGTAGCTTGATGTGCTGGCTAGCTTGGTATCCGTACATAAGACATGTCGTAAACCTCGGTTTTTGTCATGTCTTCATGTACGTAGGTATAACCGTCGATATTATTGTTTACTTATATTTTTTTCGTTTGTAAGTCATTATGTGAGTAAGGCCAGCATCCAAGTTAATATATAATATATCCTGGGACAACTCACACACGGTCATCCGATCCCAAACTAGGCAGAGCCTGTACTATGGCAACCAGACAACTGATAAACATACTTATATATTTCTAAATACACATACATATTATACACAAATTACACCCAGACACAGAACAAATGATCATGCTCATCACACAAAGATTTGTCCTGGGTGGGAACCGAACCCACGACCTCCGGTTAAGCAGTCAGGGTCACTAACCACTCGACCAACAGGTCAGTCAGTTGGCATCGTTATGCCTGGCCTTGGCACTAAACACGCCAAGCCGTACTGCCACAATAAAAAGAGATGAGACCGCGACCGGCCCGGCCGCACACTTGCCTAGGTATTGAAGTTACTATTGATATATCAAATCATTTCACATCATCATTAGGAGAGGAGTAACTGGGTGGAAATTATCGTAAATATATCGTGGTTCCACGTCCAGGTACATAATAATATATATTCGACATTGATAAGTAGGTATGTTGTGCTCATAAGACTATCATTATGTGCTTTATTATCTTTGAGCTGAGGATTATTATATAATAGCCACACAAGCGAGTAGGTATGTATTAATTAATAACAGTTTGGTACCGTCACATACGAATAGCATATGAGACTGGCGTGTTCTTCCGTGTGTGCAATATGTGGTATTAGCATGATTGTGTTGTGTCCGCAGCGCGTGGACGTCGTGGCTGACGCCGCTGCTACTGGGAATCGCCGCCACCATCCTGTACCGGTACCTGTTTGCGTAGTGCGCCGCAGCCGCCGCGCAGGCCCCACGCAGACGCCACGCACCTAACGTAGATCTAAGTAAACTAAGTGTGCAAATATCGACAAATAACCCTTCAATACGCTGATATTATTGACAGCTATTACAGTACAACTTGATGCTATATACTACTGCTAGTACATGCTCAAGTACGTTGGGGCAGATTACTGGACTGCTGACTGAATAGAGCAATAACTGAGTGCGTGGCCTTTAAGTAGCCTTGTGTGGCGCAGTCGGACAAGTCCTGGAGTGCAGGAATGCAACCCGCATCTTAGAAATACGACGCAAGAAACTGGAATATTTCTACTTGCATCTATTCCCTAACATTTAAGTAAAGCTAATAATAAACGCGATGATGGTATTACGTCGCACTTTCACCCGCCGCGCCGGGCAGAGGGACATGCACCAGACTTCGCTCGACTGCTGCGCTTTATGTTATGGCTATGTATAAGATTATGTATAAGGGTGCCAGTAGCTGTAATCTATATTCTATTAATAAAGCGTGATTGAGATTTAGAGTTGTTCGCTAAACTGTAACTGCTTGTAAAAAAGATATAAATATTTTGATGCTTTTATAATTAGATAAATACGTGCCACTATGAACAACGCAATGCATATTGAATAAAATAAACAAGTGCACATTTCTACAAAAGTAAAGTACCTACTGACATTACACAATTTTATTATAAGTTGCGACTGCTGAGGAAACTTAGCATTTATTTACCTACGCAACATAAAAAAACTTTGTCATACGACATAGAATGCGATGCGCGTGTTGCTTCTCGAAGTGAAGCTGCTTACTCTGCTCGAGCCACTTAGCAGCTGCAGGTGATATGTGTTCTGGCGCTTTACCAAAGGTTTGTAGTAGTTGTTCGACAATACACCAGGCGTCGCGTGGCGGACGCGCGATTTATTCCCATTCGACTGACTCCTTGTGCTTCACTCTACGACGCCCATGCCAGTATGCAGTTACTATTTCTTAGTTAAGGTGTTAAGATTATACTAGATGAATAAGGGAAAACATGTAATTTTTACTTTTTCTTGTTAAATGTAATAAATTCATTAAAATTCAGGGAACTCTGAACCCTCTGTTCGGATATTGGTTATAATTATAAAAATAATTGAAATAAATTTTATACACAGTACCTAGACCTACCCTAAATTTGATTAAACAGGTATTAATGATACCTATGTTTAATCAGGGAGGAAAATTAATACTTTTATTGGGCATATAGATAGCATTGAGTGTAGGATGGGGTACTGAGTATCTTGCAATCATAGCAGTCTGTGTTCAAGTGAAAAGGTTACACATAACATTATAATAATAATACCATATTTGTGTATGAATGGATGGATGAGGGTATATTTAGGTGCTGATTTTTCTAAATAAACGCTCAGCTTGAGGAATTGTGTGTTAATAATGTCAATTAAATAATATTGTACTCCATGTCCATTTACATGTAGAGGTCCCACATGTAGTGGTTGTTCCGTGATTGATGCACAAAAATAATAATATTTATATTTTGGTGATGTCTGCATTTGGAATGTCCACATGGTGTTACATTACTGCTTATTGCAAACATATTTTAAATATTGATATTTGATTGTGGCTTGTGCTTGAATGCATCCATGGTCTCTTGTTGTGACTGACATAGTTGTATAACACATGTGGAATGTGTTACCATAGTGTCCCAGGAAACATGCATTTTATTTATTCAGACGAGGTTGAAATTAAATTTCTAAGTTGGAGCATAAAGTTTCGTTTTGTTATGATATTTTACACATAAACTACATTATTGAAAATTGTGTTTTATTTCTTCAATCCTATTAAAATTACTTAACAGCCTTTATTAACTTACTACCTAATACATTTATTTAATTTAAATTAATAATACAATACATTGCAATCTCTGAAGTACCACTAACATATGAACTATAAACTATTTAACTATAACAAGACACACATACTTCGGAGCCTTCTAACCTGAAAACAAAAATAAAATATAGTAAAAAGGGTTATGTTCCAATGGTAGCATGTATTGTATAAATGTACATGAGTCCAGTTTCCTACCTTCTGATTACTATTTGAATGCATAACAGATTAATCAGATAATTTTACCTGTATCACAAATTTATTAGCAGTCAGGTAGGAACTAAGAATATGTTAGCTAAAAGCTTCAACCACAGGAGGATCGGATGTCATTAGTTAATTGTGTATCAATTACAGTTCAATTAACCTTTTCATTAATTGAGTCTAGAAAATTATGCAAAACATATGAACAAAATATATGATCTAAAGTGAAAAAAAATACACCCCTACGCCAACCCACAGATTTACCAATTTTTGTCACAATATTTGTGATGTTGGTAAGCTTTTGTTTGTCATATATATACATTTATGTGAGGATGATATTCAAAAGGTTAAAACAAACAGGGAAGTAAACAATGTTGTTTACATATTTTGTAAAAGGTCATCTCTAGAAGTACTGATCCAATTATGAAAATTCTTCTTCTTCACTAATAGGATGCTACTATGTTTTCGGAGTGAAAAACCATTTTACCCTGTTGGATAGACCATGGAAGCAAAGCAACGGGATAAGCTATGGTGTAAAATTTCAGTTTCTTAAAAAATAAAAATACCCTGTACAATGGAGTAGGTGACCATTTCTCATTCTTTAAAGGTAAGGGAGGCAGGCATAATTCTTCATTAAACTTACCCAATCATAGTGCAACGCAGGCAGTGTGACTGTTCACAGCAGACACACACGTGCTGGCAGTCACAGCACAAGTACACCTCGCAGTAGGCGCACCGGGATTCCACACCACTACCACAGGAGCACTGTTTCGCTCCTAACTTACTGTCTACCTGCAACGAAAACGGCAATAACTTCATTATCATAAATGATAAAAAGTAGGTATTGATGTAAAACAGTTCACTTATTGTTAACCTACCATGTTACCAGAATGCAATAGTGTTCCGTTTTTTCCAATAAACAATTGTTTCATTTTGTCTCGTTTATCTGTAGCGTTCAACGCACTATCTTCAGAAACAACTTCTTGAGGAGGCCATTTTTTGGCGCCTTTAAATAGTAGGAGCAAGGTCTTCTCTGAGAAAAAACACGAACATGGTAAACTAAGTGCAATACCTATCTAATGGTTATAAATCAATTAAATCATTGAATTAAACGACACAGAAAAGTGGTAATCTGTTGACGTAGTATTCAGAAACCAATTTTGTGGAACATGTAAACAGTAAAACAGTGTTTACCGTAAACTTTTTTCAGTCGGTCCTCATTATTATTGAACTGTTTCATGCCTACATGGACTTTGCTTTGTGGTACAAAGTCTTCGGTGAATGGATTTGTTCTTTTTGCCATTTCATATAAAAGGAGAAACTACTTTTTAAGGTAAATAATTTGAATTAGAAGCACCTCCTCGATTTGAATTTTGCCAGCAATTTGGCTTTGTAATTGTTTATTTCACCGTATGTCACAATTGACTTTGACACACCGTTGAAATTGTCATCGAAAGCGACACATCGGTCGAGCCATTGATTGCCATATATTAAAAATTTAATAGAATAGACAATCTTGAAAAATAAGATTGTGAAAAACTTGAAAAAGTTTTTCAATAATATTTATCTATTTCATTCGTAAATGTTATTAATTTCACAGTAAATTACTAGAAAATATGTGTATTATTCAACTTTCGATTGCGGTAGTATTTTTGGCATTGATAAATTTCACTTTTCAGTTTTTAAAATTCCGGGCATGAATTGAGAAATTCATAGAATGGCGACACTGCCAACAGGGCACCTTCGATCGATGGGCTGCTGTCAACAAATTCTTTATAAAATATTTATAAAATAAATTCTACATCAGACGCAGTTACTCCTATACGACAACCTTATTTCGGCCCATGTACAAGTCGCAATAGAATTATAAGTTTAGTGTAGTGACAAGATCTGGTGTGACAGTGAAAGTGTTTCTTGCATCGTTTCATTCCATTCTATGATAGTGACGGGGCTGTCGGTCGCAGCCTAGCATATGTGAGCGGAGCCCTCGCGAATGTTATGTAAGCGGTGGTAGCGCACGGCATGTCTTGGATGAAGCGGGCGCAGGGCGGCGCGGCGCCGCCGCCGGGCCCCGAGCAGCAGCCCTACGCCGCGACCCAGGCACAGGTGAGCCGTGCAGGTTATATCAGCCAGACGTAAACAATGACGTGGACCAACCGCACCGACGTGCACCGCTCGTCATATGATTGACATAAACATTCACTTTTACAGTGCATATTTATTTGATCATTGCTGTCTGCATTCACTTAGTTTTACTTATTCTAATTGGGATTAGTGTACAATAGTGGCAGGTAATCAATAAAAGAAAATCACTAATTAGCATAAGTGCCCATTGTGTTGTGTGGCAAAAACCAATGTAAACCAATTATGTAGCATATGGCAAAAAGTAAAAGTTACAGCAATAATAACATTAGTTGGAACTTTTTTAAACTTACCAATTTTGTATCAATTATACAATTTAAATTGCAGCCATTTGGGAACCAACAGAACATGTACCCAAATTATCAAGGAGCTACAACAGAGAATGTTCAAGTGCAGCAGTTCTGGCAGATGCCACCCCAGCAGCAGCCACAGTACAACCAGCAGTATGGACAAGTATACCAGCAACAAGACTACCCTGCCAATGCTAACCAGTTCTATCAGCAACCTAATCCAAATCAGTTTAACCAGAACTATACAAGCCAAGGCTTTAATAGTGCTCCACAACAGAGTTACCAACAAACTTATTACCCAAACCAAGGAGCACCGCAACAGAACTTTCCTCCAAACAAGCCCAATGCTGACAGCTGGGAGGACAACTGGGACTGGGGCTGGGAGGAATCTGCCAAGCAAGCTCAGAAAGCTTCTCAGAATGCCGTCCAACAGCCTGCCCCTCCTCAGCAACAGGTATTCAATAATGCAAATGTTATAGAAGAAAGCTTTGCCTCAACTGATAGTTGGAACTGGTCCATGGATGAGAAGAAAGAATCTAAAGAAGCTGTCACTGTGCCTCACAACAATGAAAATAAGGAAGCACCCACTCTACCTGTCTCAAACCCTGCTGTAGAACACAGCACAGTGCCTGAACCTAGTGTGCCGGTGAGTGCTCATAGTATGTCTGCACAACAAGCAGAAGAAGTCCGAACGTTAAATGATAGAGAGGTGGTTAAGGAGCGACTGCCCAATCTAGCCTTAGGTAAACGCTTCCATTTAGACAATTTAACACCTCAGTGGTCTATTGAATCACAAATGTCACAAGAATCAAGTGATGGTCCTCATACACAATCTGAGGGAACTTATAGAAGTGACAATCAATCTAGGAACTCTAGTAAAAGTAGTCCAGGGTTAAACACTGACAACTCTAACTTTAATTATTCACAAGCTGGTTTAGATGAAGGCTTCCCTCAAAATAGCGAATGGTCGAGACCTTTGGATGAACCAACTGTAGCTGACCATGTTCAAAATGACAGCAGGCGTGAAAGTCATGATGAGCTATCTGGTTCATTGCAAGAAATGAATTTGAACAACCATGAGAACCCATCAACAGAAACATTACATCTGGGTCATGAAGTAGAGCCTAGGAATAGTCAAGAACATGCTCAAGCTGTACAACCACCTCCGGCCATGTCTCCAGCTAACTTCCCAACTCCTGCTCCGTCTAATGTGCTGCCCCCATCAATGCCTCCTAACATGCCACCCCCTCCTCCAGTTTCGTCCTCGTTGCCTCCTTCTTCTTCATCTGCTGCATTGTCTGCTCCTCCCTCTTCTGCAGCTATGCTACCCCCTAATTTTCCACCGCCCACTTCAAACCAGAATCCATTCAAAATGAATGCAGGACCTTTTTCTCACAAAACCATTGCTAAGGTATCAACAAGTGCTACAACTGTACAAGCATTCCCCCCTCCAATGTCCAGCACAAATCTAACATCACCTGCAGTAGTGAGCAAGGTGTCTCAGCACAACAGACTGCCACTAGGGTTTGAGGCAAACTTGGAAACTACACCAGATAATTCTGAGCGGCCCGACCAGCCTCAAGTTTCGTCGTTCAGACCGATGCCTGTTTCGCAACAAGTTCCCGATAATATGGAAGTAGCACCAAGAAATGATAGAAATGAATATCTACAAACGGCGCATTTGTCAAGCAGTGACTATGGTGAAAATACAGATTTTAGCAGAGGTGCACCACCTCCAGGCTTGCGGCGAATGGTCGTCGGTCAGCAAGAGTCTGAATATAGCCAGAATTTGAACATTTCTGGAGATGAACCTCCACCAGGTTTGGCTAGAATGGTACCAGGACAACAGACTGAAGCTGAAAACGCTTACAATCAGTCAGGAGAAAATTATCTGGATCGCCATATCGACGGACAACAGACCGATAACGGCGCTCGACCGTACCGTCAAGCCGACGGTCAACAAACCCCCGACAATTATTCTCAGCCACCTGCTAGCAGGGTCACAGAGAGGAGACCGATAGGACTGGACAGAATGGTACCAGGTGAACCAAGTAATGATGAGTACCCTCAATACCCGGGTTCTAACTATGCGGGGTCTAACGAACACCGCATTGTGACAGGATTGGACCACGACTTCTCTATGCCGACTGACGCTGGTCCTCCTGACGTTAGAGAGCAAAATGTAGATGGTTCTGATTACACTGAACAAGGTGCTAGAAATCCGCCGAGGAATATAATTGGGGCGCGGGAGTCCAGTAACGACGCCTCGCCGGACTTCAGCGCGCCGCCCGACGAGCAGCAGAGAGAAGTCACCATGGAGGGCGAGAACCTGCAGGACTTGAGCATCATATCGTCAACGGAACTTACGTACTCACGAGAGCAGGTGCTGGACGGTGCCGACATCACTCTCACGGAAATAGGAACCGACAGAAAGACGGACTTATCAGATTCTATAGATCATCCGACGACAAGTTCGAGACGACAGTCTCTAAATAGAGTCAACACTTCAGGAGAAGATTCTGAAAGAGATAGAGCATTCAAATCTTCGCCGAGGAGAGATCGGGACAAGCACAAATCAACCAGAGACAGAGACCAAAAGCGTGATAGAGACCGCGACAGGGAGCGAGATAGAGAGCGCGACAAAGACGGCAGATATTCTCGGGGGGACCGGAAGTACGACCCCGACAGGCGGTCTGTGAGGGAAGACCGGCGCGCAGACAAAGACCGGCGGGAGCGAGACGGGTACACGCGCGAGCGCCGCGAGCGCGACGAGAGCCCCGACGCACGTCGCCACCGCCGCAGCAACCGCAGCCACCGCTACGAGACCGAGGACACCGACTACTATAGCGACAGGGAGAGAGATCGAAGGTCAGTTGCGAACCCTTTCACTGGTTTCACACTTTTAATATTTATATAGTTAATTTACTGCTCTGATCTAATCGAAATTTGTATTGTTAGGCGCCACCGAGAAGGTTCGTACACCTCGTCGAAACCGCCCCGTCCTGAGGACAAGGAGCGGCGATACGGCGAGGAGCGAGACCGCAGCAAGCGGTACCACACGATAGAGCGAGATAGACGATACGACGACGAGCGCGAGAGGCGCGAGCGGCGACGCGGCGAGCGGCGCGAGCGCTACGAGCGCGCCTACCGCGACATCGACCCCACGCGCAAGTACGGCAACCTGCGCGCGCAGCGCGACAAGGACGACCCCAGGAGAGGTCAGTTGCCGCTTGTGTCAAAACTTAACTCATACTCACTCACGTAATATTTGTTTGGATAAGTTCACACAGATTTTCCCATTCGCAATAATTGCTTCATTGACATTTTATTTTCCTTGTATGATATTGATAATGAGGCAGAGTAAGCATTAATAAGCAATGTACCTACAGTCCCTGATTATTATAGAAACATTTTAATTTGTTTGTCGATTCCTTGAATTATGAATTCTTTTGCTTTTCGTGTGATATCTAAATAACTTGTATGTTATGAAAACAAAGCTTGCGCCCCGATTATATCCCATGTTGTTTGTTTATGAGTAGGTACAGCTTCGACACATTTATTGATCACGTTACTTTATGTTCGACTAACTGACTGACAGTATTATATTTATTTTGCAGTTGTGACATTCTCGAGCGATGCAAAAACTAATGATAGTTGTGTGCAACAAGGTACAAGCCCCGCTGCTCTCTGTGCCGTGCGGTGAATGTCGCGCCGCGCGCCCTCCATGTTAAACTGACTCACACAACTTTACTCTGATACACTAAGTGCTAAAAAGCGCCAAGTTATGTTAACGTGGGGCGCGTGTGGAATGCATGCCACCATTCCACATGTTTGATGGAACTGTATTTATAACACGTTTTGATCGCTTCATATATGTCATAACTACAATGCCTTATACACTGAATGCGTTTGCTCTTTTTTGTAAGTACCTTAATAATGTTTTCAAGTATTGAATGGCTCTAACCTGATAGTTTTCAATAGCTAAATATCGACATGTTCGTTTTTGAAATGCTCCACATTGAGGAGAGACTTATTGCGAACGAACTTACAAAATATGATGGTCACGGTTAGTTTCGCGTTCGACTTATCGACATGCTATCAAAGTGATTAGTACTAGTATGTACTTATTAGCAACATGAGTATGTAACGTAAACATTTGGTAAAATGTTTAAAATTAATGCGATCATCGTCGCGGTCGCGGTCGCTCATGAATATTAAAACAATAACGATGGTCGCGCTGTGGCGTTGATATGGTTTGCGAAACTTTGTTCCATTTGCACAACTTAACAGAGTTCATGCGGTATTCACTAAACATTTGTGTTATCCATAGTAAGTGTTATGATCTGGTTTATCTGTATAACATACATAGATACATCAGGCTATCGGTGTAGGACTGTAGGCGCCTCATACATCGATACTGTGTTATCTCCTGTCAATCTCCGAGCTATGAGGTGAACTCGGTATCGCACATTCGCACCTGTTTACCTGTTATGTACACATTCGTAGATGTCCACCACAACCTCTGAAAGACCTCTTTCTATTTTCAAATAATATATTTATATATATATATATATAGGCTCGACCATACAAATATAAAAAACTTGTTTATTATATCTATGGGCTCGCCCGACTTATCGTACTGCAGTTGATTGAGATTTAGCGTACAACTAAGCTGCTCCACCAATCCCATGAGCTCATCCGAGTTTCTGTTAACAAAGCGGTGCTGTTATAAAACGTCATGAAACTCGACCGTCACTTTCACCGGTGCAGCGGTGTTCAAAACTCTCTCTGTAGTTGGCAGTCGCGACGTCACCCTGCCCATCTATAAAAAACCGGCCAAGTGCGTGTCGGACCACGCACAGTGTAGGGTTCCGTAGTAACCCGTCTCCTAAACTATGCCAGTAAAATAGTTGAATGTACTTAACTATTATTACATTACAAAGTCACCTGGTTTTAAGTCATTTTCTATGGAATTATTAGGATTTCTTTTACTTACCCAGTTCCATTTTATAAGTTGGTTGACTATTGCTCAATAACTTGTTACGCCTAGGTAGCGGTGATAGTTTTCCTTTAAAATTCGTTATAAATGCAACTACCAAGAATTATTTCACGGCTCCAAAAACAACCGTTTAGCTGGCAGAGGGGACGACGACGACGACGACACTTGACTCTAACAAAAAATGGTACATTAAAGCTTAATATTTCGCAAACGGTTCCTTGGATGTAAAAATGGTTTTAGCAAATCCTTAATATTTTAACGACCTATCTAATGACACCCAACACAACAGGGAAGACGAAATAAAAAATCATCGCCACTTTACATCCTAAAAAAATATATTCCAAGATTTTATTTTACCACTTTGTCGGCGTGATTAATATGTATACCCATACCAAATTTCAACTTTCTAGCTCTAAGTGTTTCTGACCTAAATCGCGGACGGACAGACAGACGGACATGGCCGAAACTATAAGGGTTCCTTGTTAACTACGGAACCCTAAAAATCTGGCCAATCGCCTCCAAGGGGTTCCGAATAAATTTCATTTTTGTAACATGTTATTTTAACACTATCGACTTCTTATTGGTTTTCCTGTAATTCAGAGGTAAAGAATCTGCATTTTTTTTTTCAAAATTGTAGGTTAATTGGTTAGTTTCGGAAATAATGGGGAGGGGGAAAGGTAATTTTTCTTCCAATTTCTTGAATAACTTCAAAACTAAATATTTTATAATGATGAAAAAAGTATAATTAGAACCCTCACAATGAACGCTTTCATTTGATGTCACACGGTATAGTCTGTTTTTTTTTTAAATTACAGATGATAAATGATATTATTTTGCAAGTAGGTTAAACATAACACTTTTACACTTCAATCTTTTTTGGTCATTTTAAGCTTGATGAGGCCTGATTTCCTAGTGTCCCCCAAAAGTGATCCCTATAATCAAAATTTATGTATGTAAATAATGCGTCCGTGTTTGGGCCACAGCAGATCATAATATGTGTACGAATTTCAACAGAATCGGTACAGTAGATTCGGAGAAAATCGACTGTGACAGACGGACGGACAGACAGAGGCATCCGAGTGTACCCTAAAAAAAAGGGGCCCCATGCCTGCTATAAACACGGTCTCTATTTAAGGGACGTCGGTGTTATGCCGACGTCGTTTTCTTAGGCTACCCATAATAAGCTTTACGTAAAGTCAACCTCGAAATTGCTTTACCACTTTTGTAAGTAGTGGTAAGGCAATGAAGGGGTGAACTACTCCTGTGCGTTACAAGCTTCGCGCTAACAACCCGTGTGTGTCAGCAGGCGAGCTCTCGTCGCCGTCGCGGCCGGACTCGCGCGAGGCCACCGTCACCGACGACGACCTCACGGACTCGCGGCGCCGCGCCGACCCGCACCGCCGCAACCGCCGGACCGCCGAGCCCTTCTACGATGGTAAGTCATCACTCGTGCACACCAAATCTCCTCTGCGCAACGCCTGTTGGGGCACTTCCCTAAGGAGACTGTAAAGGGTCCTCCAAGCAACGATGTGTAGTGTGCACGGTAGCACGTGAACACTGTTATGAGTCTTATTTATTTACTTGGTGAATTCGTCAAATGGGTGTGGAAATGCTTGTGTATGGCTTAATCCTAAACTACATATATTGAACTAGCAACCCGCCCGGCTTCACAAGGGTAGCAGAGCATAAAATTATACACTTGTGTTAACGCTCCCAGTCGGCATGTTATTTTCTGATGACAAAACATCGTCATATTTCAACCAATTCATCACACACACAATCACATTAAATCTTTAATGATTTGTTCACCTAAAACTGCCATTGGTGAAAACCGTATGATAATCCGGTCGGTAGTTTTTGAGTTGACCGCGTACAGACACAGACCCGGCGGGGAACTTTCTTTTATAATATGTATTGAGAGTAAAAATACTCAGAAAAGTCACGAGGCTAACATTGATAGTAACTAAACTGCAAAACTAGATTTTGAAAAACCGAGCCAAGAATCGAACCCGTTAGTTTTGCTCGTGTCAGGCTTCGTTATGGCCGTCATTGCTTTGTCGGCTCATAGCAGGATGTGTTACAATTGACATTACCAGTCCTTAAACGTATTGGTAAAGTTAAACGAAATCACCAGTATCCGGTCATCTTGACGTTATTATTGGGATTTGTACGAGAATCACATGACAGAAAGTGACCTCACAATCCAATCTTAGAACTGGCCGGAAATAGTATGAGACTGTGCAATTTTGACCGAACATTCACGGACTATAATGTCCAGTGACCGGACAGTACAGTCCGAGAATGTTTCGTAGTGTCTGTTTACGTTCTCGTAAGTTAAATGTAAACAATGAGTAAAAGACTGCTCCAAAGACAATGGGTACCTACTGCCGAGTCATATTCATCAGGCATTGCTGTGTTTCGGTTTACAATATATGTAGGTAGATAACTGATATGATTTTGTTCACAGTTATTAGAAAGTTTCCAGAGTAGAAGGTTTTGCAAGTTTCCAAGTAGGGATCCTATTCTATCAACGGAAAAAAAGAAACAGCCTCCTTCTATTTATTTGCAATTAAGTTGTTAATTACCTCGACGAACATAAACTAACAAAGTAGAACTCCTTATGCATGCAGTCTATGAAATACTCAGTTATTATGCAAATCGGGGGGTGTTGCACACGTGTGCATGTGACCGGATCCAATCGCAACAGCTCGCGTTCTATAATAATAGCCCAGTTTGAAGAGCAGCTAACATTGATTAAATATTATTCTAATATTCGATTCAGTCCATATCATTTTCGTCAACAAATATGCGTCACATAATTATAAAGTATGGGTGTTTTATTATGTGAGTCGAGTGTAAAAAGCGAACCAGCCGAGGCAGGTGCTCGAAAGCGTAAAGAGCAGGCCAGCAACAGGGCAACTCGGTCAACGGGGCAATCAATCTGCTTGCCTGTTTAATCGACTTCAAAAAGGAGGAGGTTATCAATACGGAGATTTATATTATTTTGTACTAGTTGCCGCCCGCGGCTCCGCCCGCGTGATTGTCGAAAACTATCCTAAGGGAACATATTCCCGGGATAAAAAGTATCCTATGTGTTATTCCAGACTATAATCTACCTCTGTGCCAAATTTCATCAAAATCCATTCAGTAGTTTTTACGTGAAAGAGTAACAAACATCCATACATACATCCATACTTACAAACTTTCGCCTTTATAATAGTAGTAGGATGTATGTTCGGGAATAACTCTATCTATAGACAGATTTGCAATTTTTTTTTTATTCGAAATATGTTAACGTTATGTTACGTAATGGTCCCATTTAAATTTCGTAAAGATCTGATGAAGAACTGCTGATATAGACGGTTACATACATAGATGGACTGGTTGGAATTTTTGGGAGGTAGCACTAAAAATAGAAAAAAATAAAAACTTTTTTACAAAAAAATACAACCGACTTCCAAATAAAAACCACTACAAAGTACAAAATAACTTTAATTTTGGGAGTCTGTGTCAAAAAATGAAGAAACCACACCAGAAACACCGACTACCAAAATTTAAGTTTTTTTGTAAAAATGTTTTTGTTATGCCAAGTGTGTTGGGGGCGGTTTTCAGTGCACCGTGCAGCCGAGTACAGTGTGGTACGTGGAGCGACTGCTAGTCTGCTAGCGGTACCACGATACTCCTTGGCAAGACTGCTGTCACATTTATTGGCTTCTTATTAACACTTACTCCTTGTTAGTCAGTCCGACGCCCATATCATGTAACTACTGCCACATTTCCAATGAGATGAATTGTGTACATTGCAGAGTATGGCGGCGGCAGCTACACGGACCCGTACCTGGTGCAGCGCCAGCAGTACCAGTACTACGAGCAGCTGCGGCTCTCCAACCCCGCCGCCTACATGCAGGTGTACAAGCAGCTCATGGCGGGCCACGCGCCGCCCGTGCCGCTCGACTACCAGCCAGGTCAGTCACGCACACATACTACACGACAACAACAGCTATATTATACTACACGAGAGACGATAAGACAACAACAGCCACATAAACGACAACAATTCCTGATTTGATTTACTGGTTCCTCTCTCTAAGGCGTCGTTCACACAGACGGCCACCCGCTACGCGACAGATTTTTATATAGAAACCGAACGGGAGCCGTCTCCTTCACCCCTTTACGGGATGCATCGTAGTTGAATGACTGCAAATTTCCGAAATTAGAAACTAATAAGTTATGTCGTTTCAGATTTCGGTAGCCTGCCGTACGACGGGCGGCGCGAAGAGCGGGGTAGCGTACACTCCGGCCGCTCCAGCACCACCGGCCTCAAGGGAAATGACACGTAAGTCCTGCACTATACAGCTCAGAACACCTTGACGCAAGTAGGGAGCACATACGACTTTTTACACATTACACCACGTGTAAGCAGAGGTAAAGATCAGGGGGGCTACTCTCTAAACCCGAAGTAACCTAACCACTAAGAATGAATGACAACACGACGATTTACACGATTTATTTTTACGATTTGACAGTTGCTGTCAAATCGTGTTGTCATTCATTCTTAGTTCGGGTTCGGAACTAATCGTAAGTCCGTAGGTGATACGGAGTAGAATACGCCCGCAACTAAGCCCAATACTACGGACTTCGAGTTTAGAGAGTAGCCCAGGGCCGGAGAAAAATGTTCTGAACGATAACATTTTAAATTGAATCAGTTGTCAAAATTCATGTCAAGTTATTTGATTAATACGTTGTTGTTATTTATTTAAATTTAAACCGATCACAACTAAAGACCTATTGAAGAAGCTCTGCTTACACGTGTTTGGCACTCCGTATTTGACTTGAAATACACAAGACTGACATTTTTGCTTCCGCTGTAAAGAAAGAGCCGCGATTGCACGGGATACAGAAACACGGGGGCTTTATAGTTGGTTTTGAGAAATGTGCCATAAAGTTTGGAAGTAAGGAGTGATTGACATTCATATTAACCCACATTCCATCACATTATTAATTGCAGGTTTTTTGATCATGCTTCACTGCATTTATGCAATAAGATGAAATACCTTATACATACAATTTAAATTGTATGTTACATGTAATTATTTACTTATAATGAAAAGGAAAATTCAACTGATATGCCTGTTCTCATAAAGGTTGATCCATCCGATCAGGCCATGCCCGGGATGTGGAGCGTGGTCCATCATAACGTGCTTCGACACGTCCGTGACACGGTCCGGGTATGGACTTTTGTGAACAGGTTTATATAAAATGTACATACACGCTTTTTCTTTTGAGCTCCGTACGGACCACGGTCAGTTCACGTACCGGGCACGGCCCAGATATGTATGGCAACCTTTAATCAGTCTTACATTGTCCTTCTTATATTATAACCAGGGGTCGGAATTAGGTAGAGTTATTTATGTGCTTGCATCAAAATGTTGATATGAATATGGATCTTCCCGGGATTGCTAATATACAATCCCGTGTGGCTAACAATCATCTGCCTAGCCTTTTCCCAACTATATTGGGGTCGGCTTCCAGTCAAACCGGATTCAGCTGAATACCAGTATTTTACGAGGAGCGACTGCCTACCAGACCTCCACAACCCATTACAGGGTAACACGGTACTTCTTGGCAAGGCTGGTGTCAGATTATCTGTCTTCTGAATATCCGTAACGACTGCCAAATATCTGCAAATGACAGCCGGGATCAACAGCTTAACGTGCTTTCCGAGGCACGGAGGAGTCTCGGTATGTAAAGATGGTCACCCATCCACAGACCAACCTCGGCAAGCGTTGCTTAACCTTAAAGATCGACCCGTGCGGCTGTTATATTTACAAATAAATAATAATAAAAACCTCAGAGATAGATAAGACAAATAAAACAAAGATAATTAACATGCAATTTTGATTATTATTTAATTCACAATACAAATTATGAATAGTCTTAAGCAAATTCCTATTCATCTTATACTTCGAACTTTATAAATACGAAATTGTGTTAAAGTAAATAACTTTTTTACTTAATAAAACACGGGATTTTTCTGCTCTTCAAAATTAAACTCGGGATTTGAGGCATATCCAATTCTTTTGCTGTATGAAATCAGTGTAAGTACATAAATAACTCTACCTAATTCCGACCTCTGATCATAACGGACGGAAGCCATCGGAAACATCTCTCACTCATTACCAACACCAGCTTCTCGTAAACATGGCGCCCTTCATTGTACAAAGCGCAGCGAATCATATTTTAGTACATTGCTGATCGGAACTGATAAGCCCCTCTGAGTTGATGAAGGATTACTGAAGTGTACGGTTCTGACGGCGGCCTTGCGTCCGCTTGACCGTGAATTAACTTCATTAGAAATCGATTGGACCGATGTTATTGATCGACTCCTACGCACAACTGCGTCTGATCTATACTATAGTATATCCGTAGTCATGGACGGCCGCTCTCATTAATGGTTCTGAAGGCAAAGCTACTTTGAGAATTGAGCTGTAAACTCTTGATAGATTAATGATGAGTAGTTCGTAACCGCTCTGGTGAGCTGTGTCGTGCGAGGTCGTCGGTGTACAGTAGTGTTGAGAGATGTGGTCCGAGGCTCGTGGCTTCTGGCTGGTGGTGACGAGTGTGACTCGGTGACGTGACGTGACGTAGGTACTTCGGGTACCGCGCGGACGCCGCCGCGTCGCTGCGGGACGCGCCGTCGCTGCGCACTGACCTCTCCGACAGGTACCAGCCATTTCACTTACATACGCTCCTAGTACCTACACACGATGAAGTCTTCTTTGTCTCATTTTTTTGAAAACGCTGCATATATACTGTAATGAAGTTTTACGCGGAAATCTGTGCAGATCTTCGATTCATTTTACGATCGAAAATCATATTGTACGTCGATCGGTGAAATGCAGCTATTAAAATGCATCGCTTACTGGCGTCGTTATCACTATATTGCCTTCTAAATGACTTGGCATAAACATTAGTATATTTTTTTCACGTTTTGTAAAGTATCGCACCGCATTAGTCGCAGCAGGTAAGCGTTGGCCTCCACGTGAATAATGACCTTTCAATGAAACAATACTACCGAGTGCTCCTAGTCTGCTGTTCTACCACACTGGCACGCAGCCTTAAACATATGCGCCTTCGAGCTCTTTACATTTGTATCATTGGCCCAATGTAACACATGTATTACTTTTGTATTCATCAATTTCTCACCAGCTGCACATCTATCTTCTGTGACATTGTTCAAAAGCTTTTGCATATTCAGTTTACATTTTATTTATTTTCTTGCATTGCACAGTCGTCGCTTTACTCAATTGGTATGATACAGGGATGGCGAACATTTGTTGTTGATCGTGCCATTTTTGGTAAAAAAAAAATTAGCCATTACGTGCCGCTACAAAATTTTGGCTTGATGATTTAATGAACAAAAAATAGTACTATAGTAGGCGCCAGATAATCGTGGAATATCGGTCATTGACCCACCTACATTTATTGACATTGTTAATTTGAAAAACGGAATTAATGACACAAAACTGTCCCGAATCATCATCTCTCGTGATCCTTAACATGGTCTAATAATGAAAAACGATTCATATTTAATTGTTCAGGTACCTATGAGCAGTTATTAGGGAAAGGTCAATATACTTTATTCCACATTTATCTGGCGCCTACTATAGATGCTATTGACTGAACTCTTTTTTTGCAACTATTAATTCGTAAAGCAATTTTAAAGTTAAGCTTTGTGTTTCTTCAAATAACAGTAAAAGTTCAGTATGAATTGTGATGGATAACCATCGGATGCTCGGTTGCATGGGCGTGCTCTAATTATTGAGCTGCGTGCCATAGGCTCGCCATCCCTGGTGCAGTAGACGTAGATGATTATGTTAGTATTGGATAGAGTGTATTGTGAGGGCTACATTGTCGAGTGCTGGTGCTCGGCCACAGTGGCGCCCGGCACCTGGCACGTAGTGACGGCGCGTGTGTACAGGGAGCTGCACACGGACATGTCGCTGAACCTGCAGCTGGAGGAGTCCACGCTGCGCTCGGAGCGGATGACGCCCTTCCGCTACTCCACGGCGCACATCAAGGTACGCGCTCTCCTTCTTACTTATTTGACTTGCGCTCTGTACTGCCAGTATACATTTGTTTGGAAACTCTCTTTATAAAACAGTCTAGTAGTAGTAGTTTGAGACTGTCAAATAACATCATCACCTGCCTCGCCTTTTCCCAACTATATTGGGGTCGGCTCCCAGTCAAACCGTATTCAGCTGAATACCAGTATTTTACGTGGAGCGGCTGCCTACTATACCTCCACAACCCATTAACTGGGTAACACGGTAGTTCTTGGCAAGACTGGAGACAGATTTACTGACTTCTGACAATCCGTAACGACTGCCAAATATCTGCAAATGACAGCCGGGACCAACAGCTTAACGTGCTTTCCGAGGCACGGAGAAAACTAGGTATGTTAAGATGGTCACCCATCCACAGACTAACCTTGGCAAGCGTTGCTTAACCTTGATCGACTCGAGCGGCTGGTATTCCTTAGCCACGAGTTGCTCTAGACTGTCACATAGCAAAGGTTTCTAAAATACTAGCTATTGCCAGCGACTTGGTCCGCGTGAGTACTTACTTTAGGCGCCCATTTTAATTTTAAGATATAAATTTTTAAAAACCGCATGAAGTGTTTATATTTTATTAAGTGCCTAAATACAAAGGATCATGGTTTTATTTTCAATAATGACGGACTGCCATACTAACTTTCACTCCCTATTTCAAGCCCTTTTCTCGCGACAAAAGGTAGCCTATGTCCTTCTCCAAGGTCTCATCTATCTCTGTACCAAATATCATCGAAATCGGTTCAGCGGTTGAAGCGTGAAGAGGTAACAGACAGACAGACACATTTTCGCATTTATAATATTAAATATGAATTAGTATGGATGTGTGGTGTTTATATATACCTTAATGTGTGCGGTTTACTTAACTACTTTACTTTATCTCATCAAAAACACAATTTAATTTATCTTAAATTGCCAAGAAGTAGCGTGCTACCCAGTTACTAGTTTGTGGAGTGTGCAATGTGAGTGTGCAAAACCCAGCTGCATCCAGTGCGGCTGGAATACGTCCCCAACATAGTTGGCACGAGGCTCGACAGACTGGATACGAGGTGTTCACAACGACGTTGTGTTTCCGACTGTTCCAGTCTATTAGTACTTGTATTCTGTCATCGAAACATGTCGTTGACGTGTGTTGTTGGTGATTGCAGGGTAGCATCTCGTCGCGTGACGTGGTCGTCGTGCGCGCCGCCTACCCGGTGGACGGCGTGCCCGCCACCGTGCACGTGCTGTCGCTGGCGTCCGCGCTCCAGCACCTGCCGCACGCCGCCGACCTGGCCGCCTTCCCCGGCCCGCTCGTCAAAGGTAACACTCTACGCATCACTAGCTCGCCACTGTTATTTTTGTGCACATATGTATCCTATCTTAACCGAGCTAACCAACATACCATTTCCAAGTTATTCATACATTCTAGGCAATTATTGATGAGTTCGATCTGATATAGAAGTCCCTCTGTTGCAGGAGTGACGCACAAGAAGAGCGTGATCGAGTACTGCGGCGTGCGCATGCGCGGCGCGGAGCGCGAGGGCGCGCGTGACGTCACGGGCTACGTGCTGCTGTGGGAGCTGCTGGCGCTCATGCTGCGCCAGAACGGGGTAACAACTCAATATTGCCTGGAAGCTTTCGTCATCGAACAAGAAGAAGCATCACTTAAAGAAATATCAATTTATGATTGTGGAAATAAAGTCGATTTCAGAATGTGTAGACCTATTAAACAGGTTGATATTTTTAAGTATGCGTGGATGGCCAAATCCGAAACTATGACAAATAGCGAAAAACATTGAAAGGAGTCCCGACAGCAAAACTAAAACTGCATCCATTACGTTATAGTTTTTCCATAAATAAATATTTATTTTCAGTTTTGGAAACTAAATTGCAAATCTAAGAGACTCGGACCTCCCTTATTTACTGCCAATACATAAAGGCGTTTTAATGTAGAATTGTTCGTGTATGAACAGAACATTGAAGGTCACAAGTAGCAGACGTTGTAACGCGCGCGTGTTGCAGGTGGTGGTGGGCTCGGACATCGCGGAGCTGCTCATGAAGAACACGCGCGAGTACGAGCACAAGCCGCTCTCCGCTAACACGCATAATGGTGACTTGCTTTTAACTAGCTAAATTATTTATGTACAAACCTTTTAAATAACGATGATGAAAAACCTACGCTAGACAGTCAGGTACTGCTACCATTTTATGTCATAAGACGAACTTCGCGCCATTTACTCACAATGATCGTTTGCGTGAAAAGAGCAAAAGAATAGCTTCCAAAGCTTCTCCAGTTTTCCACTGACTAAAAAGAAATATATATATCTACTTTTATGTAGTACTGAAAATAAACTTGATTCAGAAAGTATCATTGGAAAAATCGCAAAATTTAAATTGGAGTAAAAGTAATTATATATAGTAATTATTAAAAAAAAACATTTGTTTCTAATTTTGTGAAAGTTAAGTTCCAAACGAGGCGTAATGATGTGAGTCGTGTGTGCTTGCAGACAGCCGGCCGCCCGAGCGCGCGCAGCACTCGCCCCCGCAGCCCGACCTGTCCGACCGGCCCGACCGGCCCGACCAGCCCGACCAGCCCGACCAGCTCGACCAGCCCCAGCCGTCCATGTCGGAGAACCTCAGTGAGTCCACAAACACTTTTTTCTTTCTGTATGCTCGCTTCTTTTGTATTCATCTGCCATTCGCGTCATGTAAGTTTGCTGATCTGAAACCGAGCTTCCGATACATAGGTCGGCGAGCTGTCGAGGTAGTAGGTACGAAGTATACCAGTGCGCAGTCAGTTGTAGTGGTGGCCTGTTTCAGAACTGCAAACTAACATGACGCGAACTGTGTAACCGGATAGTAGAAGAGTACGTGTAAAAATGAATACATGACATTCTGCAAATTGTTAACAAATAAGCACGTTTACAGAAATAGGCAATTAACCGAGTTGTTTCTTTTGTGCAGAGCAAGAGTCGTCCCCGAGCCCGGAGCAGTCCGTGTCGGCGCTGGAGCGGCTGCGCGAGCTGCTGCTGTACGGCAACCGGCCCGATGCGCTCGGTGCGTAGCTGCTACCTACTGTTACGAATCTGACGCCCACGTTACAAACTTAGCTCAAAACTACTCTAGGTGCAAGATTACAAACAAATGCTCATCCCACGATTGATAAAACTGTATAGTTTTTTTTATTAAATTAGTAGTTTATAAAACTGTCGCATAACAACGTTTATGAAAATGTGAGTCGCGGGCGGGGTTAATAATAGTATCATACCAATGTTTCATTATGAGCAGTTTCAAACACAATTTTTCTAATGTAATCTACACAAAAAATATTTTTTTTAAATATTCGGAATGAGATTAGATACAAGATATTTTAAGCATCAACTTAAGATTACTACGGGTGGGGCGTTCCGTTTATGCGCAACATAGCTCAAGCGACTGCCGAGCTTACGCTCTACGCATATATGAGACCGAGCAGTCGCCTCTCTGTCTACGCTGACTCTAGATAACTATATATTAAGAAATGAAGAAAGAAAACCCTTTTATTCCACCAGAAATGATGCATAAAATTGATAGAAAATAAATTATAAACTAACTGTATCCTTATACATAAAATTCTTCCGTTCGGTCATACAAAATAAACAATAACAATAATAGAAGTATGTACAAGTAATTAAAACATTCAACATACCCTGGATAAATACAACAATCAAGGGCGCCGAGTATCAGCAACCACCGCTCGAGTGAGGTTATGGCGTTCCTCCGCGTGTGTGAACATAGAAGGGAAGTACATAATAATATAAAACACACCACTAACAATGAAACACTTAGATAATAAGAATGAATGCGTACGTCTCTCTGCAGAGTGGGCGATGCGCAACAAGCTGTGGGGGCACGCCATGACGCTGAGCGCGCACGAGGGCCGGCGCGCGCGAGCTGCTGTGGCCGCGCGCTTCGTGGCCGCCCTGCCGCGCTGCGACCCGCTGCACACGCTGTACACCGCGCTGCAGGCCGCGCAGCCGCCCGCCGCCACGGTCAGGCCCCGCCCCCTCGCCCCGCCCCTCTCGTCCCGCCCCCTCGCCCGCAGCTTGTTGTAGCGTGCTCTCTGTTGCAGTGCGTGGCGGATGCGCGCTGGGCCGACTGGCGCCCGCACGCCGCCGTGCTGCTGGCCAACCCGTCCGCGCGCCCCGACCAGGACCGCCGCACGCTCACGCAGCTCGGTACCTACCACGTTGTCTCTACTAAATATTGTTCAACTCACATTCATAATTACCATTTCCACTAACAATAGAATATAGAAATCGGTGCCTATGTAAAAACGCGCCGTCGAATTATATTATATTATTAAAGCTTGGATCTTTTGAACGTACTATTACCGAAAACTGGCATAGATATTGGTTCGCGTCGCCGTCCATAGCCTAACACGTGTCCGTCCCGTAGGCGACAGCCTGGCGTCTCGCGGGCTGCTGTACGCGGCGCAGTTCTGCTACGTGTCGGCGGGCGTGCAGCTGACGCGCCACCCGCTGGCGCCGCTGAGCCCGCGCGCGCCCAGCGGCAGCGCGCCGCCGCGCCTGGCGCTGCTGCTGGCCGACCCGCGCGCCGCCTCGCTGCAGCAGCTGGCGCACAACCACGCGCTCTTCGCCACCGAGATCTACGAGTACGCCCTGTCGCTCAACCAGGACGACTTCGTTATTGCCGAGCTGCAGGTCTGTTTGGACTCCCTTTCCCACTACAAATCTTGTATATGAAGCTTCACTATACTAATATGGTCCCATGTGGTGTTGCAGCCTTACAAGTTCGTGCTGGCGTGCCGGCTGCTGGACGTGGGGCTGTACGAGCGCGCGCTGGCCTACACGGAGGCGTGCGCGCGCGCCGTCACCCGCGCGCCGCAGCTCTACTCCGGCGCGCTCGTCAGCAACCTCGCCGAGCTGGCTGACAGGTACCGCACACTATAGTACAAGTTCGTGCTGGCGTGCCGGCTGCTGGACGTGGGGTTGTACGAGAGATGATTCTTTTTTTATACGAAAGCCTATACTCCTGAGGTGGTCCCATTGGCACCAAGTCAAAATCTGATGATGGGATCCTAGGCAAATCGAGGGCAATCCTCAAATTTTAAAGGCACATGCAATGTTTTTTATATACTTTCTAAAGCAAAATCAGATAAGTGTGCCTGGTAATCAACATCTCATCTTGCTGAGCTGATGATGGAAGGTATAAGTTAGGATCTAATGCTGGGATCCCAGGAAAAATGTTTGTTCAGCGATATTTTCGCCAATTGTCAACCGATTTGGATGATTCGTTTTTTTTACTTAAACTGGCCCCATTTTAATTTCGTGAATGATCAGATCATTCACGAAACGAACGAACGAAGGATTTCGGAGGTAGGCAACGGAACTCTTCAATAAATGATAGCAAATCTCCCGGGATTGCTGAAATTGCATGTCTGTTTATTGATCACACTAGTTCATTACATAACATCACGCCGGTACGCTGTGAAGGGGTACGCAGATGCAAACAAGTCAACCTGAATTAACATGTTTTTGGGGTTATCTACTCGGGCATAATTTTATTGTTTATTAACAGATCTTGATGATTATTTTTGCATTGGCTTTAGTTATTAGCTATATTGTATTTGCACTGTATTTACTGTGAAGTTCAAAGTCAAAGTCAAAAACGTTTATTTCAATTAGGCCATTAAACGGCACTTTTGAACGTCAGCATTTACAGTTCAGTAAAATATATTAATAAAGTGACTCTACTGTCCATTCGGAAAGGTAGATTCTTATGGAGAAGAACGGACAAGAAACTCCATACTTACTCTTTTCAAATAATGATTTATTAATTTAATATTATGTGAGGACGATACACCCAGAGTATGCTACTTATAAGAACAAAGTATAACCAGCAGAGGTACTTATTCCTTTTCTAAAAAAAAAATTAGGTAAATGGTACTCACATATTTACAGATAATCTTAATAACCATTAATTAAACAGAAAATAAAAACACAAAAAAGAAACAGTATACCTATCTATAAAGTTAATTCATAAATCAACCAGTTTGATTTTGTCTACACCCTTGATTGTCCTATGGAGCAGGACCAGCATGTTTCCAAGCATTCTTATCCTGAATGTAATCTTTTAATTTGTAATATGCTTGTTTACAAAGTGTACTTTTAACATAAGTTTTAAATTTTCTTTCATTTAGTTATAATATGTCAGAAGGTATTTTGTTGTAACATTTAACACAATACCCCATGAAAGAAGTGTGGACTTTAGCTAATCTAAAAAATGGTTGATCTAATTTGTCTCTATTTCTAGTATTAAAATTATTTCTATCACTAATTTTACTAAAAAGATGTCGATTTTTCCGCACATACATAATATTTTCATAAATGAATTGGCAAGGGACTGTCATAATATTAATCTTTTAAAAAAGTTCCCTAAGAGAATCACGGCGACGCAGATTATAAAGGGCTCTGACAGCTCTCTTTTGTAAAATAAATATGGATTCAATGTCAGCAGCCCGACCCCACAGCAAAATACCGTACGACATAATGCTGTGAAAGTAACTAAAGTAGACCAAACGTGCGGTTTCTACGTCTGTTAACTGTCTTATCTTTCTAACAGCATACGCGGCTGAGCTTAAACGACCCGCAAGAGATGTTATATGAGGCCCCCATTGTAATTTTTCGTCCAATGTGATACCTAGGAAAACCGTTTGATTAATGAACTCCAGTTTTTCTCCATTCAACATGATGTCACATTCGCTACTTTTAACATTTGGTAAAGAAAATCTAATACATTTAGTTTTTTTTTTATTTAGAGCCAAGTTGTTTACCGTAAACCAATTTTGGACCTGATGAATAGAACTATTGACGTCGTCAAGATTTTGTGAACGTCGGTCTATTTTAAATATTAGTGATGTGTCATCCGCAAATAATACCATCTTTGGTTGATTTTTAAGTAATTGGGGCAAATCATTTATGTAAACTAAAAAAAGGAATGGACCCAATATTGAACCTTGAGGAACGCCCATTGTCGTTTCCGACCCTAGTGAGTTTACACCGTTTATCTGAACTTTAACCGGTCTGCCCATCAAGTATGAACTAAGTAAACCAAGGGCTCTATTCCTAATCCCATAGTGCTCAAGTTTCAACAAAAGCGTCTCATGGTTAACGCAGTCGAACGCTTTCGAGAGGTCGCAGAATATTCCAATGGCATCTTGCGACTCTTCCCAGGCGTTAAAAATGTTCTTTATTAGGGTGACACCGGCGTCAGTTGTACAACGCCCTTTGGTGAAACCGTACTGGTGTTCATGAAAGATGGAATTTTTATAAAAGTGACGTAACATCTGACTAAGCATTAACTTTTCAAACACCTTACTGAGAACTGGCAGAATTGACACCGGCCGTTCAAAGGTAAACCAGTGACCTCCTCACCTTAAAATCAGTAAAAACTAGTATCAAAGCAAAGTAGATATTTAACTATGAGCTGGTCTGGACTTGGACTGCGAAGGCACACAAAGTAACTCCTTAACGGCAAATAGTATAATCACTCATTATGGGAGTGTCACCACTTAGTGTCTTAGTTGTGGGGTATCACCACTAAAAAGTTAAAAATAAAAATGTTAAAAAAAACTTACTTCCAAATACAACCATAAACACCGACTACCGAAATTAAAGTTATTTTATACTTTGTAGTGTTTTTTATTTGGAAGTCTGTTTTTTTTTGTAAAAAAGTTTTTTTTTTCGTAAAAAAGTTTTTTTTTTTGTTTCACGTTACTGTCTGACTTTTCAATGTAACCAGATGCACTGGAAGTTTCCAATCTCACTAGTTATTGCATCAAACCCTTAAACACATGACTGCCAATTTGATGCTGTCTCCAAAGCATCAAACTCACACACTCACTGAGTCACAGACATGGACTGCATCGAACCGATGAGCAAGTTATAACCGTAGCGACCGTCCCCAGGCTCAAGTACCACGACCCGGCGCTGCACGACGAGCCGCTGCCCGACGAGGACAGCAGCGAGGCGTCGCCGCGCCACCAGCAGCAGTGGCTCGCGGACGTCAAGCAGCTGGCGCACATACGAGCGGTACGTGCATACCATCACACTCACTTACACAATATCCATCGCTTTCGAATAGGCGAGACTGGTCAAGAGCTACTTTTCATCCAAAAATATAACTGACTTCCATAAGAAAAAAAAAACACTGCAAAAATTAATACAACCAAACAGTCGGTTAAAAATATAACAAAATCGAATAATGTTTGAAGAAATCTACTTGAATCCATAAGTTAATATTGTTAAATTGAAAAAATAAAAAGCGGTGTTTTTCCTGGTGTGCTTCGCAATAGGGCTGTTTGTTTATGAAGATTTGCTTTTGTGTTTGTGTATGTTTATTAACCTAAAACATAACTGATAAAACGTACCGACGAACCGAATACCCCGTCCTCACCCTTACGGACGCGGACGTGATGTTATGTCTTGCGTTACCTACTTCTGTTTGTGTGTGGGCTTGCTTTCGTCTTATAAATCATTGCTTTTGTTAAAACGTGTTGTTACCAAAAGTCCGACCTTCGATTTGAAAAAACGATATTAAGACCAATTACAATGAACCTAGTAGGTACTCCGGGGCATTTCCTTCCTCTTTCAAAATTCTTTAATGTCTGTTCAAACTTTGCTGTGTCCGGAAGGGTATGTACGTAATTGTTTTTTCTATTAATGAATACTAAATACTTACCTGTATTCGTGAATTTAAGAAAGCAATGAAAATGAATGCTGTACTTACAATCCCCGTCTACCTATCCCTAAGTAGCAAAGACTGTCTAATCTCATTATTCGTGTGGAACAACGCCAACTAACAGTAACATGTTTGTGTGTGCGCGTGCGGCGCAGGCGGACAGCGTGTCGCCGCAGACGACGCCGCAGCACGACGCCTACGCGCAGCAGCAGCACTACGGCTGGGCGGAGCAGCAGGTGCGTAGCGCTCGACGTCACCCGTGCCACTAGCCGTGCCACCACGACATGTGCCCGTTGTAGAGACAACTAAAATATCTAATTAATGTAATACGTACAGAGCCACCGAGCGACACAATGACAAATGCTCACGTGTATCAGGCGACGTTTTTCAACAACGCCGCACACGCCACACACTTGATTTTCATGGGCACATGGCGCAGGGTTTTTTAAAATAGAAGTGTGAGTTTATAGCCGAGCCGCAAGCGAGCTCAGTAATAGTATCACACGATTTGAAATACATCATTATTTACAGTTTCATACACTACTTTATCTACTCTCATTTAAAAATATATATACTTATATATATAAATAAAACAACAGCAACCGAATAGCTGTTATTTATTCCACCTATAGTAAATTATATACTATATATCGTTTTTCATTCGTGACCAATTACGGTGGAGTGTGTATTAGGGGGTGAAAAGAGAGGTGGAAGTTTGTATGGGGAATCTCAAAAATCATTAATTTCTTAAGTAAGGAATAAAGCTCAATATTATTTAACTTTTCCTAAGACTTAAAGAATGTAACTGCAGTTTTATAAGTGAGCAACTTTAGTGAAGCCACTGTTACATGTACTTAGAGACAGTTCAAATAGGCATTTGTTTTGTTTCTGTTACACCTCCATATATACACCTCCTATTTTATATGCGAAAGTAACCCTGTCTGTCTGTTTGTTACGCTTTCATGCCTAAACCGCTGAACCGATTTTGTTGTAATTTGGAACGGAGATACCTAGATTACATTTCATACTATGTGACATTTGCTGTAATCCTCTATAGTTGTTGCACTCCAGCACATCGCCTTTGTTTTCAAAGATGGGCACCAACGAACTGTTGCACTGTTCATCAGGTGGCTTCTTCCAGCAGCAACTTATTGAAGAATAAAGCTGACCTCGTCCACCCCTCTAGCCGCAATGACTTCCACACTTGATTGGTATTCCGTCTGGAACTTACCACTTTTCATTCCATTCACTGCTACTCTCACTTCATCCACACTAACCGTCCTCACTAACCTTTCATTCACTGGTTTACTCTAAAACCACTCCAAAAATTAACTAATATATAATGAACAATAAGTTCGGAAACGCTCCGTTTCTACATAATCTGCCCCGTTGGTCTTTTTTATTACTATTTTTTTTTTTTTTAAGGATGGGAAATCGTCAAATGACTTCTTCCGCTCTGGGTGGAGCGGAAGGGCGTGTCAGACTCTTACTGACTAAAACCCATCCGTGTTCCTTCTAAAGCCCTTTGCGTTCCAGGGCCGCGGTGACTCTTTCGAACAAATTCCTGTACCCTGGCAGGCTCTGGCCCTAGCGGGCCCCGTCCTCTATGCTGACATCTCTTTGAGGCGCGCGTGAAACACAACGCGCCATCGACCCGGGCCTGGTGGTGTTCGGACAGCGAGCCACCCAACGTGAGCCGTCCGCAGGCCCGCGCAGCAGGTGGCCGGGGATCGCCCTGCGACTCCCGACGCCCGGGGCGTCTTCTCCTGTAGCGGCGGTTGGGGCGAAAGCCTTGCCTTTCCCTCGCGCGGCCCGCCTCCTTCTTCGCTAGCATTACTGCGTCGCAGAAGGAGGTGACCGCTTCCCAAGCTTTCTCGCTCCGGACCATGGATTCAACCAGGGCCGGACGCGAGAGGTCGCCGCCGCCGATCGCCTCGATGAGGACACAGCGGTGCTCCGCCCAAGCAGGGCAGACCTCCAGCGTATGCTCCACTGTGTTCTCCTGTTGGTCTTGCGGTCGCAAAAAGTGTCATTGGGTTTTTCCAAAAGGAATTTCTCCGTGACAGCCCGGAGTTTGGAAGTTGGTGGTGTGACACCCTCATGCCGTGGCTGGCCGTGTCTGAGGGGTATGAGCGCGAAGGAAAAGGGAGTGCAGCTGTGTTAGCGCACACACGCCCGCGCCGATGGCTAGTCCCGGTTGAGATCGGTCAGAAGGACTATAAATATGTGTGGCAACACTACCTATCTGATATATGATGACGCGCCATATTTACGATATTTTAAATCATGTTTCTGGTGAGTTTAGATAAAGTAGTGCATGAAACTGCACATACTCAGGTATTACAACATTCGTCACCTGCGGCTCGGTTTATAAATTCAGACTTGTATCTTGATATCACACCATGTCACATAAAAAGCCTTTGTTATGTGACAGTACCATAGATACAGTACCAAATATATCGACGTGTAATAGTGTTATTTTCAACCTATATATAATCATAATGTATGTATGCTACCTACTTACACAGGGCCAACAGTACCAACAACCAATACCGACGTACCCCGAGCCCGTGCCGGCGGAGGAGACGCCCGACTACGCGGCGCAGTACTACGCGCAACAACAGCAACAACAACAACCGCAGCCGTCGCCGCAGCAACAACAACAGCAGCCGGTGGAGGACGCCGCGCAGTACAGCGCCTACGAGGACTGGGCGCGCGCGGACGACAGCGCGCAGGCCTACCAGGCGGAGCCCGCCGGGGGCTACTGGCAGCCGGAGCCCAACTACGGATACTCCGAGGTGAGTCACCGCCCAGTACACGTGAAACAGCAAAGGCATGCGCTTCGGTAATCCTCGTTTTTCCGAAGTAGTTCGAACTTCGCGCAATAGAGTAGCCCACAGGTTTTTTGAGCCGCTCGTGTGTATTTTAGCTGTGCAGTTTCTCCCTGAAATAATTGACTAGGTTCGTCTTGAAGTTTCTGAAGACAAGCGATGACTGCTGAAGCGCATTTTTCCCACGTCGGTCAGTACACTTGTATGAGTAAGGCTGGGCATCTCCTATGTAGCGCTATCGGCGGCACCTGGCGTCAGCATCACAGACTGGTCCAGCGCCGCGCGCCGGCAGTGGTTGTAATAGATAGTCGCTCGGTATATTTGTATAGCAACCATTCAATTTGGTTCAAACGATTACGTTATAGAAAACTTCATGAACAACACTGGCCAAGCTCGGCACCTCCTATGATACGAGGCTTGCAAAAGTGGCTGCAATTAATTAACTTGACCAGTGAAATAACTGTAGTATATGAGGTCGAAGGGTGGAGGTTCCTATGTCTTGGTGCAGGGTTAGTTAAACATATTATTTAAAAATGGCTCTGTTTTGAAATTTAAAAATAAATTTTGAAAATCCACTTACCATTTAGAATTTTATTTCTGTTAATGCCTGTTTACAAAAAAAAAATACTCGATTTAACAAATGTTGTCAGCAATGTTCACAGCCATAGTTTAATATTTTTCAAAGTTTAAAACTTTCAATGAGTTATCTTAGATAAGGCAATAAAAAGTCGTATAAGTCTATTTTTGCAAAGATTTGTGGTGGTTTCTCATCTTATCGTGCAATCACGTAGGTATAATAATATAAGCCGAGTATTGAATCACTAAAGTCGTTCTGAGCCGAGCGTGCTAGAGCACACATCACTCGGCCAGAGATCATGTCATAGCGCGAGGATCGCTCGTCGTGTGTAGGGGCCAGTGTCCGGCTCGACCAGCTGTCGAGCCGGCGCACTCGCACGTGTTCTAACGAGTTGTGTGGCGCGGGTGTGCAGCCCGCCCGGCCGCGCCCCCGCGCCCCGCCGGCACCGCCCCCGCGCGCCCCGCCCCCGCGCGCCCCGCCCCCGCGCGCCCCGCCCCCGCGCGCCCCGCCCCCGCGCGCCCCGCCCACCGCGCGCGTCGCGCCCACCTCCACGCCGCCACACGCGCCCGCCCCGCAGCCGCCCGCCGACGACTTGGAGCTCGTGGAGTTCCACCGCTCGCCCGCGCTTCGTCGCCGCGTGCACCCCAAGCCCGACGCCGGCGCGACTCCTGCCTTCACCGGCCCCGCCCGTGAGACCCGCGCTCCCCGCTCCGTCCGCATGAGCACGCCGCCCTCCGCACTCAGCGTGCGCACCGTGCCGCTGTCGGACCTGGACGTGCAGCTGGCGCACGGGGCGGCGCAGGCGGGGGGCGCGCGGGCGCGGCCCGGCCCGGCCGGCCCGGGCCCCGCGCGCGGCGGCCGCCTCATCTCCGCCACGGTGGACACGTGGGCGCGCAGCACGGTGCACGTGCGGGACGGCACCTTCAAGCCGCTCGTGTTCGGCGGCACGTACCCCATAGACGAGCCCGCGTCCCCGCCGGGCGGGCTGGGCGCGCTAGCCGCCCCCGCGACTGTCCGCGCGCCCACCCTGACGGGCGAAGCGCACCGCCGCGAACTGAGGAAGACGATCGAGCGCAGCCTGGACAAGTTCGAGGCGATACTGGCGCGGCGCGAGGGCGCCGGGGCGCGGGGGCGCGCGGGCCCCCGGGCGCACACGTTCGACATCGACGAGCCCATGGGGCCCGGCGGGCCGCCGCCCGAGGCCATGCCGCGCGAGCGGGACGCCAAGTACTACGTGGCGGGGCCCAAGACCTTCAACATCGACGAGCCCGTCACGTTCATGTAGCGCCGGGCCGCAGCTGGCGGCGCGGTACTCTGCCCGAGCGCCGCCTCGCATTTGTTATTGATAACGCTTTTATATTGATTCTCTAAAACCACGCTGTGATATTTATTGATCTTATCTTAGAATCGCGTTTATTTATTTTATCCTAAACGACGTTACTGTTAAATTACCAAATCTAAAATGTGTTAACCCCTAAAATGTATTACTTGATACGTCTCACGTTTACGTTTTAATGTTATTATTATTTACTTTATGTTATACACGCTTAAAATGTATCCTTTATGTAAAGTAAGTGTTTTATTGTTGTAATCTAGGTCATAATAATCAATTGCCGATTTGTAGAAAATTGTTTACCGCAATTAAATGTTGAGTGAAAAAGTGTGGTTTTCCTAACACACCCAAACAATATTGTATCGCGGTGCAGCTGCCGCGCGTGCGCCGAGCACTCAGTACACGACCACCGCACACGCACCGCGCGGCTCCGCTTCGTGCATGACTTTCAATCGTTTATTTATATCTTTAATTAACAATGTGCCGTTTTATTAGTTCGCGGCTGTGTAACAGCTGGTTCTAATCTAAAACGAAACTATTAATAGTTTACCGTAAATTGAAGCGCGTGCGTTCATTGTAACACAAGCAGATTGTAAATTATCAACAAGTTTACGACGGCATGAACACTGTGCAGTCCAGAATTTGGATAATGATATGAAAATTACGAAATGTTGTACACCCAGACTTTTACAAACTAATTTTGTTGGAATGAAAAGCTGCAAATTGTTGATGTTACCCCAAGCTTGTAATGTTAACGTGTTAGCCTCCCCAGTCCCCGTGTGACGAAGATACTCGGCTTATATTATAACTAACGTAGTTTACGACACCTAATTATTGTTTACAGTAAAAACTGTTTTGAATTTTTTTGCAATTTAACCTTGAACCGTCATTAAATATGGTAAGCAGTCGCCACTTTCATTACTGCACTGACTCACTTGCTCAATTTTATAATTTTACTGTCATCAGTTAAAGATGGTGTCGGCTGCTAACTTGAGTTTAAATATAGATGTGATTGCTGCACGCACCACTATTCCTTTACTGTCGTGTCAAGGAGCCGAGGTAATGTTCAGAACGGAAATAATGCAATGTTCTGGGTGTCTTATAGTTACAAACCAAACTTGTTTTATATACTTACTTTGTTTTTATCGTTTTACATACGAAAACAAGGTGTACCTCTGCCTGAGTCTTCGGGGCATACAGGCGTGTTTTTTTTTTCATAAATTTTGAAAATTAGATAAATCCTCTTGCGATTCGACCTAGCAAGGGAGTTAGGTCGAATAATTTATAATAATGGACACCTTGTCTGGCGTTGCGATGCCATCAAATTAAAAGAGAATTTGACCACATATCGCTGCTAGTGTTATCAAAACATTCAGAACATTGGATTTTAAAGTCAGAGCAAAAAATAGTATAATTATTTAGTATGAAGCTTAGCTCAGCTGTAGCTTTACCTCGGCTCGATGTACTACCGGTGTGCGGCCTGTAGGGCGCAGGCGACGTGGGCGGCGCCGGGCACGACGCGCCCAGCATCACCATGCCGGGCGCCAACAAGCCGCGCGCGCCCTACTACCAGGACTACGACGACCAGCCGCATGGAAACGACGTGAGTATACCCCACACACTGCTGAAATTCCTATTTACACTACTAGGTAACACTCTCGCCGACACTCGTGACACTCTTGTTTACACTCGTGACTTTCTCGCCGACACTCGTGACACTCTTGTTTACACTCGTGACTTTCTCGCCGACACTCGTGACACTCTTGTTTACACTCGTGAACTTTCGTAAAACCCTTGTTTACACTCGTGACACTCTTGTGTTTACACTCGTGACTTTCTTGTCAACACTCGAAAAACTCTTGTTCAAACCTGTGACACTCTTGTCAACAGTCGTAAAACTCTTGCTTACACTCGTGAATCTCTTTGTTTACACTCATGACACTCTCGTCAACAATCGTGAAACTCTTGTTTACAGTCGTGACACTCGTCAACAATCGTAAAACTCTTGTTTACACTCGTGAAACTCTTTGTTTACATTCGTGACACTCTCGTCAACAATCGTGAAACTCTTGTTTATACTCGTAAAACCCTTGTTTACACTCGTAACTTTCTCGTCATCACTCGAAAAACTCTTGTTCAAACTTGTGACACTCTCGTCAACAGTCGTGAAACTCTTGCTTACACTCGTGAATGTCTTTGTTTCCAATCGTGAAACTTGTTTACATTCGTGACACTCGTCAACAATCGTAAAACTCTTGTTTACACTCGTGAAACTCTCGTCAACAATCGTGAAACTGTTATTTACACTCGTGACACTCTCGTCAACAATCGTAAAACTGTCGTTGACAATCTCATGAACACTTTCGTAGCACTCTCCACTACACTCGTGAAAGTCTACAATAAACCCAAACTCAAAGCGTTTATTTCACTTTTGAATTGTCAAGTAGTATATTCGTGACACTCCTCTTGGCTCTTATGCCATTGATATAATACATATTACAGCAAAACGAGCCCGAGACCGACTCTCCAAAGGCGAACAAGAAGCAAGACAGCAAGTCCAAGGAGGAGAGCGGCAAGGAGGCGCGCGGCAAGGGCGGCGGCTGGCTGGGCGGCATCCTCACCAAGCTGTCGCTGCGTCCGCCCAACCAGATGATCCTGCCCGACGACAAGAACCCCTCCGTGAGTGCCCCCCTCCCCTCCGTGCGCCGGCGCAGGCCGCACACGAACATGCCCACGTTGTTGTGAACCAACTATTAACGTCGGCTTGTTACATTGTTTTCGTCTCGTTCATACAGAATGTTTCCCAATTCGTGTAATTGCTTGTACCTCTTCTAAAAGTATGTAATGCAAAATTTGGGATTGCACGAATAAGGAAAATCTTCAAAGGAAAATCGTCCAAAATAAGGTTATCCCTGCTATGAAGTTGTATCACGGATTGTTTGCTATTGTAGGTAGTTTGTTTACTCTAATTGTAAAAGATCTCACATTTGTGTCAAGCTTAAAATCGCAAGATGGACTCCCAATAGTCTCATTAGTCACATACAATTTTGGGAAGCAGAAGAAGGTTTCATAAGTAAGCGTGAGGTGTGAATAAGATTTCTTTTATGTGTATATTTTATCCGCATTATATTTATTTATGTATTTGATACTATGTCTATAGGCGATCTTAGTTCTTAAATATGAAATTCTGTATTTGTTTGGTATATATCTATGTCATTGTTGACTTCGACCTCTCCTTAAATATCACAATGTTGCCATCCATTGCACCCCAAGTAAAATTATGTAGCAGTACTCATCTCATCATTAGCCTATTTTATGTTTGTCATATCCAAAGGTTGTTTGAAAGAGCAGTCATTTAACATTTACTTTAAAGTATAAAATATGAATTGTTTTAAGACGGTTGCACACCAAGAGCTAAGGTAAAACTGAGGTAATTTTTCACTTAGATACTAATTTTTGACATAACAAACAAGTTTAGTATGAACAATGACTGCAGCTATGCGAGCCGAGCTTACTACTTGGCTCTTGATCTACAAACGTCTAAACACATCTGGTGTACAACATTAAGTCTATATCTATCTATATAAATGCTTCTCTTATATCTATGTATCTATTAATAAACTTATTTCGCACTCTCAGTTTTTTATTGCACTATTAATTTAATATTGTGCTCAATTCTTTAAAAGTCCGAATGTGTCAGGTATCTACAAAGTTAACATGAAATACCCTTTAGAAAGTTGAAATGCCACCTAGATGTTAATAAAGAAAGTAACTTTGCGCACACGGTTGTAGTTTAACCAGTTACACACTGAATATGTCGGGTAAGATCGGCGCAGCAGTGCATGTAGTATGTGTATGACGTGTGCTGACGCAGATCGTGTGGGACGCGGACAACAAGCGCTGGCGCAACCTGGACGGCGACGGCGCCGAGCCCGAGCAGGCGCCGCCTCCGCCGCCCAAGACCATGGAGCTGCCGCACGCGCGCGCCGCGCAGTTAGTATACTCTCCGTTATTATTTTACCTCATTGCTTCAATCGTCTGATAAAAGGCTGTTCCATCTTCTCTAATCTAAATCTAGTTCACCTTCAATAATGATGAGCTACCGTACGTAAAGTTCAAAAAAATTGTGCGCGTCCTTTTAACGCCGCGTTACAAAACGCAGTTTTTGTCACCAGAAGCTACTAGACTATTAATATGTCCTTACCATAACTTCAGTGAGCTCATATCAACCCGCGCTTGTTCCACAGGAGCACCTCGCCGCCGCTGGCGCCCGGCGCCGGCGCCCCGCCCGCACCCGGCGCGCCGCCGGCCGCTCCTGTCTCGAACATATTCAAAATGCAGAAAGGAAGACGTGAGTATTACTTTTTAGGGTCCGTACCCAAAGGGTAACCAACGGAACCCTATTACTAAGCCTCCACTGTCCGTCTGTCCGTCCGTCCGTCTGTCTGTCTGTCAGCGGAGTGTATCTCAAGAACCGTAGTAGGTAGACAGAATTTGCACAGTGTGTATTTGCATTACCGCTATAACAACAAATAAAAAAAAATTAGAGGGTGCTCCCATACAAGAAACGTGTTTTTTTGGTTTATGGTACGGAACTCTTCGTGTGAGAGTCCGACTCACACTTGGCCGGTTTTTTATATTATAGCTCATTACTCGTCAACATTTTGAGTAGATTGTTACAGTCCGCCCAAAGAAGCATTATTCAACCCTATTCCTGGCGTCAAGCAGCGCATTCGTAACAGGAAACTCACACAATTCAACTTGGTCTCGAAGATGCAGTACATCTGCGATTACTTTCGGGTAGTACCGATGTCCAATATCACGGCTGAAGCAGCGGTATGGCACGGTCCACCTTAACGTCAGTCCATTAGGCGGACCGTGGACATTTTTCCTGGCAAAAATAGCGTTTAAATGTTGCTTTGACGTGTCGACCAACGGTATTGATGTGGTGCATGTTATGCAGACATAAAGAAGTCGTACGTGGACGTGTTCAACCCCAGCGGCGCCGCCACGCGCGCGCTGCCTCCCGCCGCCGACGTGCTGGGCCCCTCCGCGCCGCTCGCCGCGCCCACCAACTACTTCGTGCCCGCGCCCATGCCGCAGGTACGCACACACACACACACACACAACCCCAGCGGCGCCGCCACGCGCGCGCTGCCTCCCGCCGCCGACGTGCTGGGCCCCTCCGCGCCGCTCGCCGCGCCCACCAACTACTTCGTGCCCGCGCCCATGCCGCAGGTACGCACACACACACACACACACAACCCCAGCGGCGCCGCCACGCGCGCGCTGCCTCCCGCCGCCGACGTGCTGGGCCCCTCCGCGCCGCTCGCCGCGCCCACCAACTACTTCGTGCCCGCGCCCATGCCGCAGGTACGCACACACACGCACACACACACACACAACCCCAGCGGCGCCGCCACGCGCGCGCTGCCTCCCGCCGCCGACGTGCTGGGCCCCTCCGCGCCGCTCGCCGCGCCCACCAACTACTTCGTGCCCGCGCCCATGCCGCAGGTACGCACACACACACACACACACAACCCCAGCGGCGCCGCCACGCGCGCGCTGCCTCCCGCCGCCGACGTGCTGGGCCCCTCCGCGCCGCTCGCCGCGCCCACCAACTACTTCGTGCCCGCGCCCATGCCGCAGGTACGCACACACACGCACACACACACACACACACAACCCCAGCGGCGCCGCCACGCGCGCGCTGCCTCCCGCCGCCGACGTGCTGGGCCCCTCCGCGCCGCTCGCCGCGCCCACCAACTACTTCGTGCCCGCGCCCATGCCGCAGGTACGCACACACACACACACACACAACCCCAGCGGCGCCGCCACGCGCGCGCTGCCTCCCGCCGCCGACGTGCTGGGCCCCTCCGCGCCGCTCGCCGCGCCCACCAACTACTTCGTGCCCGCGCCCATGCCGCAGGTACGCACACACACACACACACACAACCCCAGCGGCGCCGCCACGCGCGCGCTGCCTCCCGCCGCCGACGTGCTGGGCCCCTCCGCGCCGCTCGCCGCGCCCACCAACTACTTCGTGCCCGCGCCCATGCCGCAGGCACGCACACACACACACACACACAACCCCAGCGGCGCCGCCACGCGCGCGCTGCCTCCCGCCGCCGACGTGCTGGGCCCCTCCGCGCCGCTCGCCGCGCCCACCAACTACTTCGTGCCCGCGCCCATGCCGCAGGTACGCACACACACACACACACACAACCCCAGCGGCGCCGCCACGCGCGCGCTGCCTCCCGCCGCCGACGTGCTGGGCCCCTCCGCGCCGCTCGCCGCGCCCACCAACTACTTCGTGCCCGCGCCCATGCCGCAGGTACGCACACACACGCACACACACACACACACACAACCCCAGCGGCGCCGCCACGCGCGCGCTGCCTCCCGCCGCCGACGTGCTGGGCCCCTCCGCGCCGCTCGCCGCGCCCACCAACTACTTCGTGCCCGCGCCCATGCCGCAGGTACGCACACACACGCGCACACACACACACACACAACCCCAGCGGCGCCGCCACGCGCGCGCTGCCTCCCGCCGCCGACGTGCTGGGCCCCTCCGCGCCGCTCGCCGCGCCCACCAACTACTTCGTGCCCGCGCCCATGCCGCAGGTACGCACACACACACACACACACAACCCCAGCGGCGCCGCCACGCGCGCGCTGCCTCCCGCCGCCGACGTGCTGGGCCCCTCCGCGCCGCTCGCCGCGCCCACCAACTACTTCGTGCCCGCGCCCATGCCGCAGGTACGCACACACACGCACACACACACACACACACAACCCCAGCGGCGCCGCCACGCGCGCGCTGCCTCCCGCCGCCGACGTGCTGGGCCCCTCCGCGCCGCTCGCCGCGCCCACCAACTACTTCGTGCCCGCGCCCATGCCGCAGGTACGCACACACACACACACACACAACCCCAGCGGCGCCGCCACGCGCGCGCTGCCTCCCGCCGCCGACGTGCTGGGCCCCTCCGCGCCGCTCGCCGCGCCCACCAACTACTTCGTGCCCGCGCCCATGCCGCAGGTACGCACACACACACACACACACAACCCCAGCGGCGCCGCCACGCGCGCGCTGCCTCCCGCCGCCGACGTGCTGGGCCCCTCCGCGCCGCTCGCCGCGCCCACCAACTACTTCGTGCCCGCGCCCATGCCGCAGGTACGCACACACACGCACACACACACACACACACAACCCCAGCGGCGCCGCCACGCGCGCGCTGCCTCCCGCCGCCGACGTGCTGGGCCCCTCCGCGCCGCTCGCCGCGCCCACCAACTACTTCGTGCCCGCGCCCATGCCGCAGGTACGCACACACACACACACACACAACCCCAGCGGCGCCGCCACGCGCGCGCTGCCTCCCGCCGCCGACGTGCTGGGCCCCTCCGCGCCGCTCGCCGCGCCCACCAACTACTTCGTGCCCGCGCCCATGCCGCAGGTACGCACACACACACACACACACAACCCCAGCGGCGCCGCCACGCGCGCGCTGCCTCCCGCCGCCGACGTGCTGGGCCCCTCCGCGCCGCTCGCCCCGCCCACCAACTACTTCGTGCCCGCGCCCATGCCGCAGGTACGCACACACACACACACACACAACCCCAGCGGCGCCGCCACGCGCGCGCTGCCTCCCGCCGCCGACGTGCTGGGCCCCTCCGCGCCGCTCGCCGCGCCCACCAACTACTTCGTGCCCGCGCCCATGCCGCAGGTACGCACACACACACACACACAACCCCAGCGGCGCCGCCACGCGCGCGCTGCCTCCCGCCGCCGACGTGCTGGGCCCCTCCGCGCCGCTCGCCGCGCCCACCAACTACTTCGTGCCCGCGCCCATGCCGCAGGTACGCACACACACACACACACACAACCCCAGCGGCGCCGCCACGCGCGCGCTGCCTCCCGCCGCCGACGTGCTGGGCCCCTCCGCGCCGCTCGCCGCGCCCACCAACTACTTCGTGCCCGCGCCCATGCCGCAGGTACGCACACACACACACACACACACAACCCCAGCGGCGCCGCCACGCGCGCGCTGCCTCCCGCCGCCGACGTGCTGGGCCCCTCCGCGCCGCTCGCCGCGCCCACCAACTACTTCGTGCCCGCGCCCATGCCGCAGGTACGCACACACACGCACACACACACACACACACAACCCCAGCGGCGCCGCCACGCGCGCGCTGCCTCCCGCCGCCGACGTGCTGGGCCCCTCCGCGCCGCTCGCCGCGCCCACCAACTACTTCGTGCCCGCGCCCATGCCGCAGGTACGCACACACACACACACACACAACCCCAGCGGCGCCGCCACGCGCGCGCTGCCTCCCGCCGCCGACGTGCTGGGCCCCTCCGCGCCGCTCGCCGCGCCCACCAACTACTTCGTGCCCGCGCCCATGCCGCAGGTACGCACACACACACACACACACAACCCCAGCGGCGCCGCCACGCGCGCGCTGCCTCCCGCCGCCGACGTGCTGGGCCCCTCCGCGCCGCTCGCCGCGCCCACCAACTACTTCGTGCCCGCGCCCATGCCGCAGGTACGCACACACACGCACACACACACACACACACAACCCCAGCGGCGCCGCCACGCGCGCGCTGCCTCCCGCCGCCGACGTGCTGGGCCCCTCCGCGCCGCTCGCCGCGCCCACCAACTACTTCGTGCCCGCGCCCATGCCGCAGGTACGCACACACACACACACACACAACCCCAGCGGCGCCGCCACGCGCGCGCTGCCTCCCGCCGCCGACGTGCTGGGCCCCTCCGCGCCGCTCGCCGCGCCCACCAACTACTTCGTGCCCGCGCCCATGCCGCAGGTACGCACACACACACACACACACACCCCCAGCGGCGCCGCCACGCGCGCGCTGCCTCCCGCCGCCGACGTGCTGGGCCCCTCCGCGCCGCTCGCCGCGCCCACCAACTACTTCGTGCCCGCGCCCATGCCGCAGGTACGCACACACACACACACACACAACCCCAGCGGCGCCGCCACGCGCGCGCTGCCTCCCGCCGCCGACGTGCTGGGCCCCTCCGCGCCGCTCGCCGCGCCCACCAACTACTTCGTGCCCGCGCCCATGCCGCAGGTACGCACACACACACACACACACAACCCCAGCGGCGCCGCCACGCGCGCGCTGCCTCCCGCCGCCGACGTGCTGGGCCCCTCCGCGCCGCTCGCCGCGCCCACCAACTACTTCGTGCCCGCGCCCATGCCGCAGGTACGCACACACACGCACACACACACACACACACAACCCCAGCGGCGCCGCCACGCGCGCGCTGCCTCCCGCCGCCGACGTGCTGGGCCCCTCCGCGCCGCTCGCCGCGCCCACCAACTACTTCGTGCCCGCGCCCATGCCGCAGGTACGCACACACACACACGCACACACACACACACACACACAACCCAGCGGCGCCGTCACGCGCGCAATACAGTGTATCAAAATAGGAGTTTATGACACTGTCGCAAAACAATCTTAATCAAAATATGAGTGTGAGTTTATAAACCGAGCCTCAGGTGAAGTTTATGATAGTGCTTATAATGTGCAGTTTCATACACTACTTTATCTAATCTCATAATTTAAAATATCGTTAGTATGGCGGGCCATGACGGACCATTTTGCATATGTTACGCTGCCATAGATAATGTTTGAATGAGTCTGTCATGAATGGCGCATATCTACGATATTTTAAATTGAGCTTTGATGAAATTAGATAAAGTAGTTTACAAAACAGCACATTATATCGGCTCGGCTTATAAACTCATATTTTAATAACATTTGTCATTTGCCAGTATCGTAAACTACTATTTTGATATAATAAAATATCAAAAATCATATTTGGGACGACAATGTCGATATTTCAAATGATTTTAAAGCTGTTGTTGTAATAGTATGGTATACTTTAATGTTTGGGCACAAGACCTCCTTTGAATCATCCAGTAAAATGTTTAAAATACAAGCAGAAGGCCGAAGTAGAACGTCCAGAGGCTATCGAGGTGCTGATCCCCCCCTCCCGCACGCATTCCCCTTGTCCGCCACCCCTCGCGGTCCCGAAGCCCTACGAAATAGACGTACGTGTGTTATTAATAGTAAACAACATCATTCGGACAGCGTATGCTGCGAAGCTGCATCATCGACTTTTTAATTAACATAGATTACGATATAGTTAAACTTTCCCCCTTTTATGAAAGCCTGATCTAAAAATGCTTCAATTCTTTTGTTTGACCAACACTTTCCCGTTCGACCCCTGCTGCAGTCGAGTCAATACAATAATTTTTATCATTTATTAAACAAAAAAAGAAGGCTTTCATAAGACGGGAGATCTCCATCCCTGTTGTAGTGTACTGTAGTTGTAGATGTAATCCGCATTGTTAACACGTTGTTGTTGTCCCATGCTGCTAGGAAGCGGAGAGCCTGCCCAATGGACATTAACCGTAAGACATCCATTAACTAGTAACCACCAGTAGTTCCCACAGAACACGACGAGACGAGACAACTCTAAAGAGTTACCTTGTTTCCTGATAATGCAGTAGACTGACCAAGTAGACCACACATTGACTAGCAGAAATGTCTACCTGTGGCGTAATCATAAGCGAAAGTAGTTTGGTATTGTAAAGTATTCATTTTAAGTAGTAGTACCTGATAATAGATCGATCGATCGCCCCCGAAACCCCCTGCATACTAAATTTCATGAAAATCTTTGGACCCGTTTTCGAGATTCAGATTATACATATATACAAGAATTTCTCGTTTAAAGGTATAAAATTATAAAGAGAAAAGATTTATTTGTTTGTTTGTTTGTCACGATTAGGCTCAAAAACTTCTCAACCGATTATAAAAATACTTTCGCCATTAGAAATAATTCCATTATTTCTTTCATTTTTCTTCTTTCTAGAAAGCTATATTATTAACTTAAAACATAGGCTTTATTTTATTTTCGAAAAATATAGAGATCCCTACGAAAATTGCAATAATGTAACCCAAACTAGCTAAATGTTGCCTAATAAATTCATTATTTGGCTTGCGCTGGGAAAACTATTGATGATACATAAAATAGGACTCATTATTACCTATAAAAATGTCCCCTAGGGTATTTAGAATAGAATAGAATAATATTTATTTGCTTAAAAACATGGTATAAAAAGATGATAGAATACAAAACAATAACTGGAGCTACTGGAGCTGGAACTATTATGGTTAAGTCACAATGACCGCTTTTTGTTCAAATAATGCAATCAAAACCAGAATGGAATGGAATAGTGGTGATTTTGGTATCATGATATTAATCATTTTACATTTAAATAGTTGATAATTAAGGTTGGTTATGTGGTACCTACATTAAATTATTATAATCGGACCTTTCGTTTAAAAGTTACGACGGGTAGACTTTAGCTTTCGTTATTTGCACCAACTATGCCCAAATTTCAGCCTTGTGAAAAGGACCTCACTAGAGGTGGCGACCAGCTCCTAGACTAGTAAATAAATAAAACAACGCGATCTGTGCAAACAATTATTAGCGCAGATCGCGTTTGCGAGACTGCGGCTTCGTTAGGTACACCGTATCAAAACTTTCTCGTCAGCAAACGGTTTGGACGATCTGTTCCACGCTGCCCACCAAGTTTTCCAGCCTGTGGGAAAAATGTGGAATGTTCTAACATTTTTTTGTCCATTTTGCTCCACAAATATATTTATACGAGTAGGGTAAAAAACGAGTATTCGTAAAATAAAAAATACATTTTTATATGAGACTATCTTTTCTTAAATTTGCCAACGTTAGTTCGTCACAGCCGGAGGTGTGAAAAGTTTTATCAGTTTTATTTGTGTTTCCAGAGCGGAATATACGACCCGACGCAGCTAGAGGGCGACGCCGACCCGTACGAGCGGAGCGGCATATAGCGCCGCGCCTGCACGCGCCGGCACACACAACCCCAAATGATCTTGACAAATCAACCAGTGTCAGCGTATGAATGAACACACTGCGAGACAGGCTCGTTTTTCTGTTAATATCGAAGACGGAGCCAAAACAATTTCTTGAGTCTGCGTTTAGTAAAATGACTGACAGAAGGCCTCAAAGTTTGTAACTAAATATTTCAGCCGCCATTGCTGCAAATCATGTGCATATGATTTTAATATGCAGTCGATAGTTTGCGGCGACGCCCGCCGACGTCCCAGAACGTTCTGCACGACATCAATAATGTTGCGACCAGTTAGGACGAGCAGCAAATGTAACTTAATTATTTGTATCTGTTATTGCATCTTAGTATTGTTTTTAAAATGTGATTATGCAAGGAATGTATTTAGCTGTATATACGTGAGCCTCGGCCGCTGTATTATTGTAAACATTGGCTCCATCGTTATCTTTAACTGTACATACGTGAGCCTCGGCCGCTGTATTATTGTAAACACTGGCTCCATCGTTATCTTTAACTGTACATACGTGAGCCTCGGCCGCTGTATTATTGTAAACACTGGCTCCATCGTTATCTTTAACTGTACATACGTGAGCCTCGGCCGCTGTATTATTGTAAACATTGGCTCCATCGTTATCTTTAACTGTACATACGTGAGCCTCGGCCGCTGTATTATTGTAAACACTGGCTCCATCGTTATCTTTAACTGTACATACGTGAGCCTCGGCCGCTGTATTATTGTAAACACTAGCTCTGTCGTTATCTTTAACTGTACATACGAGAGCCTCGGCCGCTGTATTATTGTAAACACTCGCTCCGTCGTTATCTTTCTTAGTTTTCGGTCTTTATACTCAACGTCATAAGGAAATGGATTTTATGTTAAATTATGTTATAGTTAGGAACCAATGTATTTTGATTTGACACATTGTGAAAAAATACTATTTAAAAAAATATTATGGAATTCAATATATTATTTCTTTAATTTCATGTTTGTTGTCAATTTATTTTCTGGTATATTTAGATATTAAGGTGTCTGGAGTCCATGTAGATCACATTGTTCGCTTTCACCGGACGGGTCGAGTAGCGAGTAGCGCCGCCGCCGCTGTCAAGGCAGTGCTCGAAGCCGTGCGTGTGTGTGTGCGGCGGAGCGCGCGGGCAGGTTGTAAAATGTCCAATGCCTTAGTAAACTTGAATCCAAGGATAGGCATTCATTTGTATAAAAGCATATAGTTTCGGTTTATATGTATATTGGAGTGAAGTCAGGCGGGTCGCAGAGACGCGTCTGGTTTGTTTGTATTGTATTATGATGATGATTGAACTTATGGAAAATATTTAAATAAAATGTTTATGTTATGCTTAGCATGTGTTTAATTTAAAGTCAGAGTTACCAACCTACATGTGGAAAACCCTTGAACATCTTCCACAAGACACACGACACAAAACTGTGGTTGAACAACACAAGTCGTGGTTGTCAGTAGTTCATCGTGATCATAGTATCGCTCGCGTTAGCTTGGCTGTGTTCAAGAGTCGGGAAACATGACACATCTGGTCTAGAAGAAGTTACGGTTTACCGCATAGAGAAAGATTACAATTGATTGCGTGTGGTAGATCTGTCAGGCTTGTACTCGTCCACCACGCGCAGGAGGTAGGAGGACAGGCTGCGCTCGACGGGGCCTGCGCGCACCCTCAGCACCGGCAGCGCCAGCACGTGTCCGCGCCGCCGCGTGGTGCCCGTGCTGGCGGCAGCTTGTAGGGTGGGCTCCACTGACTCTCTGGCGGCAGGTTGCAGGGTAGGCTCCGCAGACTCCTTGGCGACAGGTTGCAGGGTAGGCTCCACAGACTCCTTAGCGACAGGTTGCAGGGTAGGCTCAACTGACTCTCTCGCGACAGGTTGCAGGGTAGGCTCCACAGACTCCTTGGCGACAGGTTGAAGGGTAGGCTCCACATACTCCTTGGCGATAGGTTGCAGGGTGGGCTCCACAGGATTTCTGCCGTCAGGTTGCATGGTGGGCTCGAGAAGCTCGCTGGTGGCAGGTTCCTGCATGGATTCGATAGACGAGATCTCGGCAGGTTCCAGTGCAAATTCGTCGGCGCTTAGCCGCCGCACAATGTCATCAAAGATTAGATCTTGGGTTGGTGGATTGATTAGGGTTTCAATGAATTCTTCCTTTTTGCCTGTTCCTTCTTCTTCCTTGATACCTGATAAAGCGCCTATTATTTGGATGACCGCAGCGCTGATGGTGCATATAACGAAGAGCGCCATCAGCAAGGAGATCACCAGCAATGGCTTGTTGGAACACACTATAGACACGAACTCGATACGTTTGTGTTTAACCTGCTGCGAGTCAGTCGCGAGCGCGCAGCATCTCTGTGCGACGAGCAACACCAACACAACACAGCGTCAACACAGCCACCTGTCATTCCCGGCGCGTTGTTGTGTCATCTGTGAGATTGAATCATAGAATTAGATTAGCTTTTCTTTCACCAAAGAGAACTTATTGCTTTCTTTCAGCAAATTCAATCTTTTCGTGTTTTATGGCCGAAGCGCTTCACCTCCAGTCGCAGATTGGGACGAGAACGCATGTCTGGAGTAGCTCCTACAAAGGGAGCCAGCGGGCAGACCGTTGTTACGTAGGAGCCCCGCAGGAAGCACGCGAGAGGTAGGCTTATTACAGACAGTTCTGTTTGATCACCGTCGACGTGATGCGCAGCGTTGTCGAGACACTGGCGAGTTCTTGTTCATCGTTGTTGAACCATGATGAATGCTTGTATTGTGGATCTGAAGTTCTCTTCTTAATATCACGTCGGGGTCACCACTGTAGCGCTGAGGTGGTGAGTAGCAATAATACTCCAGATGTAACGACGAAGGTATATTTAACAATCAACGATGAACGACGATGACGATTCAGCCTGATCTTGTGCGGTGTTCCTTCGTGTTCGAGGCTGGAAGTAATAATTATAATAATAATGTTGATATAGCAGTCCCTCATGACGCGAACCTCGTGAAGACTGAGAAAAATAAACAAACGAAGTATCTTGACTTGGCTCGCGAGGTTGTCGACATAGACCAACATCTAAAGAGGCTCTCGTTGGGCAGCTGGATCAAGGCCTTGATCCAGAAAGCAGTACTCCTGGACACGGCGCGCATAGTTAGGAGGTTCCTCTCTCAGAGGCCCTGACCACCGGTACCTTGGACCCTGTTCTCGATACCGGTGGGCTACTATTTTTTATATTTTTAAAAGTTTTTTTTAATTAAAAAAAAAACTTTTAAATACAGAAATATTATACAGAAATATTTAAAAATTTTAACTAAAATATAATATCTATAAAATAAATAAATTGAATAATAATAATAATAATCTGTGGCTCGAAGCTAGTTTATAGTGTCATCTATGGGCTCGACTGTCAACCAAGTGACACGAATTTTTTCATTTTCAATTTTTATCAATTTTGTATACCTATCGGTATACAAAATCAGTTAATAAATCAAACCAAAATGGCAATTTCAAGGACAAAAAGTAAATAAGACTGTAATAGTATATATATCACCGAAAAATAGCAAACTCCGTAAGATTATAAAATAACTTGAGAGATAGTAAACTCTCGATAAATTGTCAACTGAACATTTAGATTACTCTTTTACGCATCAAAATTTGATAGTCAATAATCTCTCGAAGTCATTCCGAGAAATTGTGGACGGACATAACCTGGCGACCAAGCAAGACAAGCAAGACCCAGCTCCCGGTGGAAGTGTGCAGCGCATGCGGTGGAAACCATCAATGATAACGTCATGCGCCCATACTATGGGGCTACAGAGGGGGAAAATAACTTGACTGCGTACTGTGGTCGGATGCTCTCTCTGTTTCAGGTGCTTGAGCCAGCTGTCAACGCATCAGCCCAACGACTATCGGATCAGGTGCGGGTCATCCTGCGTAACCGTATGTAGGATGACGCCGTACTTGATAGACTGCGCCTGGAATCACGGAGTGGCCGCGTCTCACCAGCTTCGCCACCGGCCGCGGTACAAATACAATCTAGTGTTTCACCGCGACCCAACAACGTCGGTGAAGATGATGATGATGGGGCTATATCCGTGAGTACCCAATGCAATGAGCGATTGAGGAGCGCTTTGAGGATGCTTTCCGAGAGTATCGCTCCACACCGCCTGAGCTTAGACCCGTCTACCTTGTTTGCCCATGCATAATAAAAATAGGGCGCTGGTGTGTGCTCTAGATTCGAAGCTAGCAAATTGTTTTGATAGCAGCGAAGACCTCGCCGATCCCCACCGACCCACTCGATCTTGTACTGTGCGGCTACATCGGCATGTCGTATAGCTCATTTCAAATTTCCCGACAGTGATAGCTACAAGAACAGCTGTACCAGCTTGGCAGTGCAGGATCGAGCGTCGTATCGGTGAGGCTAGAGCACTCATCGGCAAACTTATCTGCTTCAGGGAGGGCAACACTCGCCGTAGAGTGATGCGCTTTTTGAGGCGGGCGTTCTCGGGGACTGATACTATTCCTCGGGATTATCTGACCCGCGTCACAGAGTGTATCGACTTCCTGAAGCAGAAAATCTATGCATGGGCAAACCGTATACGTCGGTACAAGCGGCGAGTGGAGCGATACACTCAGAACAGCACATTCCAAAACAATGAGAGGTGGGTTTATAGGGTTTGGGTGCGACCAGACCAAGGTGTGACTGATACGCGCCTACCGGATGATGACGTCATGTGTTCATTCTGGCGCAACATCTAACATCTAACCGAGGGTGATTGGACTCGGGAGATCGAGCGCGCGTGCGATCCGATACCTTGGAAAATTCGCTTGGAAATGGGGGCCATTACCATCAGCCCCCAAGATGTAACTCGTGCAGTCGGCCCGTTGCCTAACTGGAAGTCTCCAGGGCCGGACGGGCTGCACAATTTTGGGATCAAATGGTTCAAAAGATCGCACGCTCGCTTGGCATCTCAATTCCAGTCTGCCTTAGAGTTAGGGTCGCTGCCCCAGTCCCTAACTACAGGAATAACCCACCATAAATCAGGTAGTACCTAAAATTATAGATCGATCACGTGTTTACCAACGGTCTATAAAGTTTTACATCCATTTTAAAAGCAAAGATTAACGATCATAGATTATGGTGACGTGTGCCAATATGACCTGAATGCAGATCTCCTCTACAAACTTGACCGCCTTCTAAATTACTGCATTCGATTTGTTTTCAATCTGCGCAAATATGATCATGTCTCTGCGTATCGGTCGCTTTTAAAGTGGTTGCCCATACGCGAGCGCAGAGAGCAAAGAGCTCTTACTACCTTGTGTTCATTTCTCGACTCTTCTAACTCCCCCAGTTTTCTAGCCCCTTACTTTCAATATATTTGCGCCAACCACAATCGGAATTTACGCTGATCACATAACCGTCTTTTTCAATTTCCCACTCACCGTATTGACTTTATTCATTCTTAATTCTTTGTTCAGTCAATTTCTTAGTGTAATGCGCTACCCCAGGAAATCAGGATGGTCACCAACCGATTATTAGCCTTCAAAGTTCGCGAACATATTCGTAAGAAGTTGGCAGTAGTATCATCACATCGCTAATGTTTTCCAATTACCTACCTTTTTTTTATTGTGTATTTCGTGTAAGTACCTACCTATTTATCTTGTTAATTTGAGTACCTACTTATTATATTTTTATATTGTATGTATAGTTTATATATTCGTTTTATTTATTTAACGTTGCCGGTATAGCAACTCATATTCTGAAATCCTGTTCCGCCATTATATCCCCAATTATTGAACATTTGATCAATCTTTCATTTTGGCAAGGTATTTTTCCAGATAAACTGAAACAATCAATTGTAAAGGCCTTATTTAAAAAAAGGTGACACAAACGACTTATCCAACTACCGCCCTATAACCCTAATATCAAATTTATCAAAAATCTTTGAGAAAGTCATGCATCGTAGGCTCACTAACTTTTTAGAAAAAAAATAATATTATAAAAGAGGAACAAAATGGCTTTCAAAGAGGAAAATTCACAACTTTAGCAGCGTTTACACTGATAAAAAAGGTCATTGAAAATTTAGACAATCGCATTCCAGTATCTGTCGTCTTTTTGACATGAGCAAAGCTTTCGACTTTGTCTACCACAATTTACTTTTACAAAAATGTAATAGCTATGGGATCCGAGGAATAGTGAGTGATTGGAGAGCTAGCTATCTTTCTAACCGTAACGCGTCACCAGAAAATTGAAATAAACTCAACTAACGAAAATAGCGAGTCCACATCATACAGTTCCGATTACAGTCAAACCAAGTCAGGAGTGCCCCAAGGAGGTATTCTTGGTCCATTACTTTTCCTTATTTACATCAATGATTTACCTACAGCTTTAAAACAACAGTGCATACTTTTTGCTGACGATATATCGGTCTTAGTTACGAATGATAATAAATCAGAAATAGACCACGAAAAAAATATTAATGAAACAATTAACCAAGTCTTAAAATAGCTCGACAACAATTATCTCTGTGCAAACATAAATAAAACCAAATACATAAACTTTCAAAATTACAACTCTAAAACTAAAACATATAAAATTACCTGTAACGGACAAGAAATCTTCGAAGTTAATGATTACAAATTTCTTGGCCTTATTCTCGACCAGAATTGTAACTGATAATTACACATAGAACATGTTTGCAAAAAAATTAATCAATTTGTCTTTGCCCTTAAACGTTTAAGGAGTACAGTGAAGCAGTTGCTCTAACTGCTTACCACGGATATGTTTCCTCTTTATTAAGATATGGACTCCTACTGTGGCGAAACTCCACAAATATAAATGATGCCTTTCGCGTACAGAAAAAGTGCCTAAGAGCAATCCATGGAATCAGCCCTTTAACATTCTGCAGACCTATATTAAAAAATTAAAAATTAAAGGTCTTTTTATAATGCAAGCTGGTGTTTTTGTTAAGGAGCACTCAAAGTTTTTCAAAACGTGTGAATTACACTCAAAATATACCCGTCGAGACCCTACACTACTAAGAATGCCCACACATAAAAGCACATTATGCCATAAAATAGCTACATCACTTCAATAAAAATTATAATAATAATATGCCAAAAGAAATAAGGGCCTTTGAAACATTTTAAATCCAAACTATATAAATACCTGGTTGGTAATTATTTTTATAGCGTTAAAGAATTTACTAACAAAAAAGTAACAGACAAATATGGTTACTGATTACTTTAATTATTCCTACCTACTTAAATTGCTTTATCACATATTGTTAAAATTTCAAATTAGTAGATACCTAGCTACTATAACATATTTAGTGTAAGCATACAGATGTACCTGAGAGACTTGCTAGTGTAATTGAAATTGAATTAATAATATAATAACTTAATTATTGATTGTATCACAAAACATTAGTTTTATAAACACATATTTTTGTGAACAATTTCTCAAATATTTGTATGCCAGTAAATGGCAAAACATATTAGATCATGATTATAAAAATAAGACCTTAAATGTACCTACCATGTTTTAAATGCAAATAAAATATTCTTATTCTTATTCTTAAATGTTTGTATGTATTCATTAAATATCAATCGCTTTTTATTCTCCATATTGCACCTACCACCATTCTCTGCATCACCCAAAGGTTGACTGGTAGAGAATGCCTATGGCATTAAGTCCGCCTCGTTCATTTGTGTGCGTAAAGTGTTAATAAACAGTACCTATAATCATTTTTTTAATACACTAATTTGTTTTGTTTTGTTTGTTAATTCACTGGATTATGCTTTGTTTTACATTATTTTTATCAATCACAATAAATGTAATAATAGAAATGTATAATATAAACATAATAGTGCATGCGGTGTTAGCCTGTAAGTGATTGTTGCAGTTATACTACATGTAACGTGTACTCTACGTGTACTTTTAAATGTAATGTAATGTGTAAATAATTGTTGGCTAACCTAAATAAATAAATAAACCGCGAGATATGCAGCCTTAAGGAGTGCTTCCTAGAGGCCGACGTGGGTATGCATCGAGATGTGGTAGCAGTGGACAAAGGCCTTACTGCGCTCTCCTTGGCTAACGAGAACTGGCGCAAACCTATCGTATTAGATACTAATGACCGCAGGGAGGTATGGCAGAGCAAGGAGCTTCACGGACGCGTTTACCGGGTCCTACATGGGCCCGATGTAGACTTTTTAGCTTTTGGTGACCTCTTCGGGGAAACCGAAGGTTTTGTCTGTGCGATTATGGACGAAGTTATGATGACGAACAACTACCGGAAATATATTGTGAATTTGTGAAGGACGGTACAGTTGACATATGTCGGGCAAGTCACCGGCCCGGGTAATCCATCCGCCACATTATTTCCGGTTGTTCTAGTCTGGCTAACGGAGACTATTTGCACAGGCACAACCTTGTAGCCAGGATTATCCACCAGCAACTTGCTCTTTTAATACAATCTTGTGGAATCGGAATACCGTACTATAGGTATGTGCCCGACCCAGTTCTCGAAAATGGCAATTACACGTTGTATTGGGATCGGTCTATCATCACTGACAGGACTATTGTTGCCAATAAGCCTGACATAGTGGTGATAGATCCACTAGAGCGTCGCGCAATGATTGTTGATATAGCAGTTCCTCATGACGAGAACCTCGTGAAGACTGAGAAAGATAAACAAACGAAGTATCTTGACTTGGCTCGCGAGGTTGTCGACATTTGTGGGTTGTGAACACAGCAGTCATTGTGCCGATAGTCGTGACGGCCAATAGCATAATTGCCAAGAGCCTCGATCAACATCTAAAGAGGCTCTCGTTGGGCAGCTGGATCAAGGGCTTGATCCAGAAAGCAGTAGGTACTCCTGGACACGGCGCGCATAGTTAGGAGGTTTTTCTGTCAGGGGCCCTGACCACCGGTAGCTTGGACCGTGTTCCCGATACCGGTGGGCTATTTTTATATCTTTGTATTTTAGTATTTAAAAATGTAATTTATATGTTTAAATAATTAATAAATAATAAGAAATAATAATAATGCTGCAGGTGGTTGGCGTGTCTCACTACTCGTGTGTTCGTGATTATCTTCGATGTTGATAATGTGCATAGGTACGTCGGTTTGAGATGATCGATCGATATGTTGCTAGATCTTCCTGGTAGCGCACTTATGTACATCCTCTCGACATCAAATTTTCTTGGCAATTTTTATTACTTGAAACTAGAACATGAAAATTAAAAACGTGTATCTCTGTGCAAAATGAAGTGTTGGAAAATGAACATCTTTCCCCTCATTAATTATTTTTCATTTGATATTTATTACATTATTTTATCTAGAATATTCCACGGCATTCGATTCGATATAGTATAGAATTCCATCGTGCATATCAAAGGCATTCAAGGGCCGTCCATCTATTGCCTAGTAGACGTACAACACTACGTAGGATGGGTCGAGTATTCCCAGTCGCCCCCACATGGATTGCCACCGGGTGGTATTCGGGAATAAAATTCCCAGTTGCGACTGTAAAAATTTTATGTAAGTAATTATCTGTGACTGTGACTGATGATTAGACTTTTTTGTTTTTTTTTTTTATTATTGCAAATACTTTGATTATCTGTCATACGAATTTACACCAGGTTTTTATAATTAACTAGCACATCGCCTGCGACTTCGTCCGCGATTTAGTAGGTAGTTTTGGAGAATTAAGCACAACGATTTTCATTAATTACCCAGCGTCCCAGCTATTTCTGCTGCTGACTCAGGATCAGCGCAACTATTCACTCCGTTCACCCCGTCAGGGGTTGAGTATGCAATAATGGTTAGATCTGTTTCAATTATCCCACTTTTAGTTGGTTCATACCAATTTCCACGTAAATTCAAACAAGCAATAATGTTCTCCTCTAAAAAACTACATCACACCTTTTCGCCCCTTATGGGGTTTATTTTCGAAAATCCCAAACATTTTTAATTCTTTTTTTATCGAAATTATGTATGTCATGTTTCAACTTCATCGAAGCAAGATTCTACCAGTTCAAACCGCAACATTTTTCTTATTTAGAGCATTTTAATACCCGTCGTAAGTTTTAAACGAAAGGTCCGATATGAATCATTAAAAGTGTAATTTACATGTACGTATATACATAATCAACCTTTATTATCAAACTATTTAAAAGGATAAGGATTAATATCATGATACCAAAATCACCACTTCTCCATTCCACCCGAGGTTTGATTGAATAGTTAAACAAAACAGCGGTCATTCTGACTTTTTAACCATAACAGTTAAGACATTATACCCTTGCGAACTTTTTTACAGGTCTATGAATTTATGGCTTATGAATTTATTTACAACAACTTGCAATTTTCGTGGGAATCATTTCCTTTTTCGAAAATAAAATATAGCCTATGTTTTAAGTTAATAATGTAGCTACCTAATGGTAAAAGAAGTTTTAAAATCGTTTGAGTAGTTTTTGAGTTAAATCGTAACAAACAAACAAACAAATAATTCCTCTTTATTTATAGGTTAGAAAATAATAAGTGATAAAAAGCAATTATGATGAAGAAAAATTTGTTTCAATATCATACTAATATAGTAAAGCTAAAGAGTTTGTTTGTTTCAACGCTCTTATCTCTGGAATTACCACATTCAAGAGGAAGGCTGTAAGCTATACGGGAACGCGAAAAAAACGGGATATGCGCGTAGAAGTCGCGGGCAATAGCTAGTCTATTAATAAAACCAAATTGAAAAAGTTTAACCGTCATCCCCCTCAGCGCGGCCGGAAGACAGACAGCGATGAGGGGGTTGGCGATCCGCGCCGCAGTTTAGGTACAGCAATTTGAAGAGGGAGCAATAACTTCCCAGTCGCCACCCGGTGGCAACTTCGGGAATTTCAAATCGGGATGCCCGATAGGGAGACTATTTATGTTATATTTGGGATGGGCGCGAACAAACGCCCAGCCCGCACCCGCACTCATCGACGGCTCAGTGCAAAGGTGTCGGCCATGAAGCACAACAACCAGCGAAACAGGTATGAGCTGCCCCTCCTAGCTCAAATCCCTTGTAACTAGCTAATATTTACCTACTTATAGTATGGATGAAAGGTAGGTAGGGGGCTAATTTTAATATTATACTAAATTATTAGCATCCGGTACCGGATGATATCTAACATCCTATGGGCAGCCCCGGATTCAAGGGGCGCCAAAATAAGTTTTTTTCAGTTTAAGTAAAAAGTTAAAGTAGAGAACAAGAACGAGAACGTCTAAAAAGATCCCAGTGGTAGGTATGCCATTATAGACATTTTTACCTTTTAAAATTTGTCAATTTGTGTAGGTACCGCTTGGCTCGTTGATCTTTTAGGCCTAGAACCAAATTGTTGTTTTGAAAGCAATTTGTTATTTTCATGATATTTGACTAGCCTGTTGTTTGATTCTTTCCAAAATATATGAAAGTCCCGTAAGTACCTACCGAAGTATTGAAATAGGTCTATAGTTAGTAACAAGTTTTGTCTCCGGATTTGAAAGAAGGGGTGACTACGGCTTATTAAGCAATTTTGAGGGAGGTTCAAGGGGGTGAACAGCTAATGATAGCATTTGCGAGTAAGTACTTACAGCTGCACTGGAACGATGTCTTTCTTCATTCGGATAAGTACTTCAATCAGCAAACTGCGAATAGTAACACAGATTTAAGTTGGATTTTGAATTTCGATTCTTCAGATATCTACAATCCCCATCCAGTTTACGCAGTTGAGGTTGATGAAGATGATATTCCACTCATAAATTGAATTAACTAAGTAGGAGATAATATGTAGTTGGTTAACTTCTCGTATTTTGGGTTGCGAGTTTTTAGTCACGAAATTACGAGCAATAAAAGATTACCTTGATTGTAAAATGTATTATGTAGGTATTTACTAAGCTACTTGCTTTTAACGTAAATGTTGAAACGTAATACTGGTCCGCGAGCCAGCAACAGATGTTCCCTCATATAACGATCCTTGTGCTCCTGATTATTTAAAACAATATTTTAAGTGTTGGGCAGTCCTCACAGTCTCAACCTTCGAGCATTTAGAACTTATTTCTTCATATCCCTTCTCACCGCACCGAGTTTTTGTCTAATTCCTACGCTATTTCTACCATTAAACTCTGGAATATGCTACCCCTTGACATAAAGGCAGAGTCAAAATTTTCCTTTAAGCGTAAAATCCGAATACACTACTTAACATTCTTAGTTCTTCTTCGTCATGCATGATTATTATGAATCTATTATACCTATATCATATTCATTAGTTTATTATTTTAGCATATACATGTATTTTATTAGTATCGTATCTATATATTATTTGTAAATTCTTTTCGAAACGTTAAAATTCTATTTTAAATTTTATTTTTATTTATTGTACACCTAGGTACCACAGTATAGTCTATATAACCCAAAGGTTGACAGGTAGAGAATGCCTTGATGCATTAAATCCGCCCATGTACCACTATTGTACATAAAGTTTAAATAAATAAATAATACTTAAATAGATTTTCATGACCAAGTTCCTCTCGGGCGATTACTTGTAAAATGGTTCAGAGAGTTGTGTCATGGAAACTCAGTGAACGTTAGCTGCGGTTCAGTGGATGGGCTATAGTAGGCGCCAGATAATCGTGGAATAACGGTCATTGACCCACCTACAATTATTGACATTTTTAATTTGAAAAACGGAATTAATGACACAAAGCTGTCCCGAATCATCATCTCTCGTGATCCTTAACATTGTCTAATAATGAAAAACGATTCATATTTAATTGTTCAGGTACCTATGAACAGTTATTAGGGAAAGGTCAATGTACTTTATTCCACATTTATCTGGCGCCTACTATAAGTACCTAGCGGTAGCCTAAGAACGTTGAAAAAAAATTGAATTTTAATCATTTCCTCTCGATTGAAAATGCACACACAACAGGTTGTGCCGGTGCCGGTGTTCAGAAATAAAATGCAGAAGTATAAACCAACATAATTTATTCGATTACGGAGTCGATCCAGTCGCGCAGCGTGGCGATGTTGACGTAGAGCTGCGGCTCGCAGGCAACGCCGCACGCGTCGTTGTCGGTCATGATGCCGTACAGCGTGTGGCCGCGCAGCAGCGGCGCGCCGGCGCAGTAGTTGCAGGGTGTGCCGCGCGAGTAGCGGGCGCCAGCGCAGAGCGGCGCCGCGCCGCACGCGTCGTGCCGCGCCGCCGCACCGCGCAGCAGGTGGCGCGGCGCCCACAGCTCGGCGCGCTCGGGCTTCGCACACGCCGCGCTCCCCACCACGAACACCGACACCTGTCGCAGCGGTCGCGCCCCAGCGGGAGCCTCCACTGTTCTGTGCGAGATCCAAATACAAAGGGTAGGTACTTAAAATGTCTGCCTCTGTTTAGCCGACACACATTTTATGTTCGCACTGGGCAAAATGTGGGGAACAGCTGATTTATTTTTCTCGATTTCTGGGTTTATTACAACTTGTTCATATTCGTAAATACTTTCACCACCAACACTAATGCCAGTAAATTAAAAGTAAGGTACAGTACCTAAGAGAGATAAATAAGAGATGGTAGGCAATAATAAATAGATAGCGGGAAATTAGTTCTTTACTTAAAAAACGAGGAAGCTGGACCTACCCTACCTACTTAGATGTTCGTAAATATGTAAAAGTTCAGCAGTTCATCACACTTGTGCTTACAAAGTACAAACGTGGTAGTTGGTACTCACATCTGTATACATAGATAGTATACCTTATTCAAAGTTTAAGGTGAAAGCGCCAGGGTAGTCCGCGAAATTCAAATTTTCATACGTTTTTTGCATTTTGCAGGTCAGTGTCAGGTTGCATGTTGATAAAAATACGATTGGCGACCTTATATGAAGTGCTAATTATAGAGGTGGAGTCTCGCCCACTTCTATATGCAAAAACATTGAGAGATTACACACCTCAGTATAAATATGAACAGTACGGAAACTAAGCATAGTTTATGAAATAATTACCTAATACTATGCTCCATTGAAGCAATTGGGTTGTAGCTTTTTTAAATGTTTTTGATTTTGTTTTTTTTTTATTAAAACATTTTTGTTCTGTAGTAATCAAGTAATCGGAAATTATCGGGGTATGGCCATAACTCTTCGTACAGTGTCACAAACTATCCTTTTATGTATCTCTCTTTATTCAGTACCCAGAATATGCTATTGCTATTGCTAGTAATTTGGCAGAAACCATTTGACTTGATCTAATAAATATTTATTTACGGAGTCTGCAATTATGCGGTGACACATACACTGTTACATTTAGGTACCTATTGTAACCCTTTTGCAGGTCTAAGGGTTACAATAGGTTCACTGCTTATAATTTGGATTTAAATGAAAAAAAAAAAACGAAGGCCATAAGGTTTGCCTTACCAAATGTCAAATGTAGTGATTATGACATAGTATTGAACGAGGAGAAACGAATTCGTCGATAGAACTGTTTTCCTGGGGATTACGCTTGACTCAGGGCTACAGTGGGGTCCTCATTTGTCATCTCTTGCAGGACGGCTAAGCTCAGCAGCATATGCTGTTAGGAAAATCCGCGAGACTAGTATATTTCAGTTACTTTCATAGTATGTCTTACGGTATCTTACTATGGGCACGGGCTGCAGACATTGAGTCAATAAATTAGTCTGCAGAAAAGAGCCATAAGAGCCATTTACAATCTCCGCCGGCGCGATTCTCTAAGGGAACTGTTTAAGAACATTAACATCATGACGGAACTTTGTCAATATATCTATGAAAACATCATGTACGTTAGAAAGAATATGCATCTTTTTAATAAACGAGGCGACAGACATAACAATGTCACTAGAAATAGGAACCAATTAGTTCAACCAGTTTTCAGACTTGTTAAAGTAGCCACATCTTTCATGGGGTACTGTTTAAAATGTTTCAATAAAATACTCCCCAGATATTAGAACAAAATGAAACAAAATAATTTAAATCTTGTATTAAACGCACACTATGCAGGCAAGCATATTATAGTTGGGAAATTACATTGAAGATAAAAATGCTTGGCTCAATGCTGGTCCTGCTTCACAGCCAGTAGGGCGCACAAACAATCTTTTAGCAGTTGTTAGACTCGCTGAATATTGTAAGACCATCCAATTTTCATTGTATAGACTCAATTAACCACATCATCATATCATATCAGCCAATTGCCGTCCACTGCTGATTGTAAGCCTCCCCCAAAGATCGCCAACCATCCCGGTTTGGATCGGTCCGCATCCATCCGCTGCCACCTTCTTCAAATCATCGATCCATCATGCCGCAGGGTGTCCCACACTACGTTTGCCCATACGCGGTCTCCACTCTACCACATGTCTGCTCCATCGACCGTCTGTCCGTCTACACACATGGCCGGCCCACTTCCACTTCGGCATGCTCATTCTACGCGGTGTGTATGTCGGTGACTTTAGTTCTCTAGCGAATGACTTCGTCGCGAATTCTATCCACCAGAGAAATCCCGAGCATTGCTCTCTCCATTGCACGCTGAGCAACCCTGAATTTGAGGACCAGGCCTATGGTGAGTATCCACGTTTCGGCTCCGTAAGTCATTACGGGAAGGACGCACTGGTTAAAGACCCTGGTCTTATGGGATTGTGGGATCGACGATTCAAAGATACCACGTAGCTTCCCAAAGGCCGCCCAGCCCAAGCGTATTCTTCTGGTCGCTTCCTTCTCAAACTTGTGCCGCCCCAGTTGTATAATATGTATTCTTGCACAACCTCGAGGGTAGCGCCATTTACGATTACAAGTCTCGGGGGGACATGACCATTGTACATAACTTGTCATCAAACTTTTGGGCTAGATAATTCGAGATAACCTTCGATAACAGCTTGTAGACATGGCGCAGGAGTGAAATGGGGCGGTAGTTCTTAAGGAGTATGTTATCACCCTTTTTGAAATATAATACCACCACGCTCCTGCGCCATGCCTCCGGTGTTATGCCAGTGTGAATGACGGAATTGAAGAGCTTAACAAGCTCTGTCAAGACAGATGTTCCACCTGCCTTGAGCAGCTCTGTGGTTATCCCGTCATCCCCTGGAGCTTTATTGTTATGAAGTTGTCCGAGAGCTATTCTAATCTCACCCATGTCAATGTCGGGAAGATCGTCTGTGAGATGGACAGCAAGTATCTCTGGCTTCGAGGTGACGGTGGTGCCCTGTGACGTTCTGAGTTTCATCAGGTGACAACGGGAGGTATTGGGCTTGGCAAATACCTTCGAGCCTTTGTTCTGCCCTATGGCTTGCTCAATGAATCGGGTATTTGCGCTTCGAGTGTCGCGTCTAATCAGCTTCTTGACCTCCCTGTTAAGTACCTGACGCTCAGACGGTGTGGCATTCAGGAGTTCTCGTCGTTTCCTCATCAAGAGTCTCGCTGGTAAGTACCGATTTGTGTCCATTACTCATTGGTCGAAAGTGTTTAGAGCCCACCTCGCGAATGACACGTACCAGGCCTTCGGCGGCATCGTTAATGTCCTCAGTGGTTTCCAACATGGCAAATCGGTTCTGTAGTTCTAACTGGAAGACCAACGTTGCCTGAGGTCGAAGCTGGTTGCGAAACCAGCTTCGACCTCAGGCACCGTTGGTCTGACAGTCGACCTCGTCAAACGCGCTCTTTCGATCTTAACATTAATATTCAGAGTGCCTCTAACCAGTCGGTGATCACTTCCGGTATTTACCCTGTTCATTACAGATACGTCTCTGAATATATGGCGCTTATCGGACATAACGAAGTCGATCTCGTTCTTTGTCACGTTATCGGGGCTTCGCCAGGTCCACCTCCTTTGAGGCTTCTTCTGGAAAAAAGAGTTCATCAGAAAAAGCCCCCGAGCCTCGAGGAAGTTTGCCAGCATTCGCCCCCTGTGATTTCTTTGCCCATAGCCGAATAACCCTACTCACCCATAACAACAGTGTAGAATGTTTTGGTACGAGACATAGCTTTCACTATGTCTTCGTACATGGCCTCGACTTCGTCGTCAGGGTGTGCGGACGTTGGGGCATACACTTGTATGATCTTTAAGGAGTACCTTTCTGATATCTTAAGTATAAGGTATGCCACCTTTGCCGACACACTGCCGCACACAACAACATTGGTCCTGAGTGACTTGTAAACCCGACGCCACCTTGGGATGGTTGGTGTCCTTCTCGGAAATAGAGCAAGTGGCCACTAGCGAGGGTTATCGTCTCCTCTCCCTGTCTTCGGATCTCCGATAGTCCCACGATGTGCCAGTTAATACGACTTAACTCTACTTCCAATTCAGCGAGGTGCTCGTTCAGCCGCAGAGAGCGTCCATTAAACGTAGCCAGGTAAATTTTACGGGGTTGGTACCCTGTCGTAGCCCGGGGATTCTTAGCACCCCCCACCGCACCGTTACCGTGGCCGGTACCATGGCCAGGAATAGTGCAGCTGCCGGGAACTAGGGGCCGTAAATCTGGGTTGCTACTCATTTGAGGGGATTTGCCATAGTCACCACGCTTGGCAGGCGGGTTGGTGACCGCAGTTCCTGGGATACTTTCTCTTATAGTTCTGCTGCCCACTATAAGGTTCGGCTTTTGGGAGCATTCCAGCATGGTTCATGGATATACCGCTCTTGAAAATTTTACCCTATTATCAACTTGGCAACTTTTCGTCGATTTAATCTCAATTTAAAATAAAGAAAAAACTTGCCAAGTTGATAATACGGTAAAATTTTTAAGAAAACGATTTTATCCGAACCTAAATTTTACACGTAAAGTGGCGATAAATTTGTTTTCATCGTCTATTCCATGCCCATGATGTGAGGTGTCGTTGGATAGGCCGTTTAAAATATTGAGGGTGTGCGCCAACCATTTTTCCATCCAAGGATCCGTTTGCAAAATATTAAGCTATAAAGTGCTAATTTTTGTTAGGGTCAAGTGTCCACTCCTCTGCCCGCTATAGTAGGCGCCAGATAAATGTGGAATAAAGTATATTGACCTTCCCCTAATAACTGTTCATAGGTACCTGAACAATTAAATATGAATCGTTTTTCATTATTAGACAATGTTAAGGATCACGAGAGATGATGATTCGGGACAGCTTTGTGTCATTAATTCCGTTTTTCAAATTAAAAATGTCAATAATTGTAGGTGGGTCAATGACCGTTATTCCACGATTATCTGGCGCCTACTATAAAAGGTTGTTTTCGGAGACTAGAAAAATCATGGTAGAAGCATATATAACGAATTTAAAAGGAAAACTATCACAGCTAAGTAGGCTTTACAAGTTAACGAGTAATAGTCGACCAGCCTATAAAATGTAAAATTGACAATAGGGATGTTGCCTGGGTTAAAAAAAATATTATCGAAAAATATTGGACACGTATTTTTTATGTTATCAAATCAATAAAAATAACGAAGATAAAACGCATCAAAGTGACGTCACACGAATTTTCGTCTTCATTTTTTGTTTACGTGACAAAAGAAAAAATATGTACCCAATATTTTTTGGAAATCTGTCTGACGAACTTATTAGTTTTTTTTTGACAAGTTACCTAATGTACGTATGGAACCCTACGCTGCGCGTGGCCCGACACGCACTTGGCCGGCTTTATACCTATTGTTACGAGCTTGGGGTTCATGACAGTAAAAATAGCCGATTAAATAACCAAAATGACACTTTAATTTAACAACACAAAAAACAACTTTAAACTCACTAATTATAAAACACAACTTCACTACTGATCACTTTAATCGCACTTGAAGATCGCTTCCGAAGTATTCGCTTGTATCGCAAATCTAATACTGACAAGGTCGCTTTTTTTTTGAGTGGCGTCTCGCAGTTCAGCCCATGAGGTTGTCGACTGCTTAACCGGGCTTGCCTGTGGTGGCCTTAATGTAATATTAAAGCCTCTAGCCAGGGCTTATAAAAAACTTACAAACTACGTGACTACACGCTAAGGGCACACCCTGTGGGGTACAGGCCTCGGCATAGGGCGTCGCTGGGGGTGGACAGCTAGGGACGGCTTGGATCGAACTCGACTAGGTCGCGGGCTATGCGGTCCTTATAAAGGTCAGTTAATTTTAGAACCTTCTAGTGGCGAAACATCTTGAAAGTTCGCCTAAATACCGGTCCCGACTGACCAGATGTCGAGAACCCTAGAATGTTTTAGCATAGAAAAGACAAGAAGTACTTGACTCTACTAGTTCTGCTATTCGATACTAAATGGCGCTAGTTACTAACTAATGTCGTTATGCACCGGCATTAAATCGGGCCGTAACACTATGTACCTCATGGTTTGATGTCTGATTTTTGTTGCATGCGTACTTTGTAATGTCGTAGTGAAATTTGCTGTATGGTTTACGGGACGCGTTACTACGGAACCCTACACTGTGCATGCTCCGACACGCACTTGGCCGTTTTTTTATTAACATATGTTTGGGCTCAGATTGTTGGATTTTTGTAATTTTAAAACTACTCATAGTTGTCTTTTCAAAATGAACGTGACATGAACTAGAAGCCTGCGCAGATGTCTCGTCGACTGCGAGGACTGCTGTGCCAGTGTGAGGTTTCAATCAGTAAAGGATGTTAGCTATTACCTGTATCCTCCGTACCCGAGGATGTGGAACCTCTCGCCGAGCGCGATGAGGAAGTAGTCGAGCAGGCGTGGTAGGCGAAGAGAGGGTGCGCGGGCGCGCAGCGCGCGGTCCGCTCGCAGTGCCGCCAGGTCGTGCGAGCGCGCGGCGCCGGCGCCCCCGGCCCCCGGGGCCCGCGGGTCGCGCGCATGCAGGCGCACGTCCACCACCGTGCGCGGTCGCGACGCGCCCCCCTCGCCCAACTGCTCCACGATGACGAACGAATCCAGCGAGTCCACCTCCTCGATAGATTCTATGCAGCTGGCGGCCGTCAATGTCCAAAATTTTGTTATCTTAGTCAAAATGCAGCCGAACGTCACATCTCCCGGAGGTTTGAGCTTGACCAGCGCCACGACCTGACTCTTGTAGCTGTCCTCGGCGGGCTCGCCGTCCGAGTGCTCCAAGAGGTCGACGTCATCGTACTCGTGGGACGGCTCCAAACTCTCGCCAAATACCTCCAAAGACTCAGGCGTGGTGGTGGGCGTGGGGCGGCGTGGCGGGCCGGGCCGGTCGCTCAGGTAGTAGCGCGTGCTGGCGCGGGTCGGCTGGGAAGGCTGCCATGTGCAGTTGACGTCTGGCGACAGCGTGCTGTGCGGGGTGGTGCCACGCGTAGTAAGAGGTGCTTGAAATTTCGACACCGTAGTTTTAGTGAGTAATTGTGACTTATTAGCGTCCTCTTCAAAAACATTTTCAGGAACCTTTTCAGGCGCAGCTTCCGGACATGTCCGGCACGCCACAAAGTGAAGTATCAAAAACACAAAAAAACTAATAAGAACTACAAGGAGGATGGCCTCTAGGACTGAGAGCAGTCCCTCAGTGCGCGTGAACGACTTGCACCAACCCTTCAGCTCCTTGCAGCACACATAACACATTATTTGCGGCGACAGCTCATGTTGATCGATACTTGACACGCGCGACCAATTAGATTACAAGTGTTATTTTTATTAATAAGTGCAAAGTTCGAGGACTCACCTCGCCGCTGCCGCCACTCGACGCTGAAGAACAAGATATTGTCGACTACTCTGCATAGTCGACGATGTCTTGTTCTTCACTCGGAATGACTTTTATAAATTAACGAAAGCGAAAAAAAAAAGGTTCAGACGAGCTCAACGAGTATTTTAACACCAGTTACCAAGTAGTTTGAAGTAGCTCAGTCTGAACCTTATTACTCTTATTAGTAATGAGGTGTAGGTGTGTACTGTGTAGTGTGTAACTAAAATTATCCTAATCACCTACGGGGTTGGGTCTCGCACGTCGATGCACTCCTTATTCCCACCCACGCTACCCAGTCCTATCTCTTGCCCTGCTCGTTGTCCGTACTTTGTCCAAGCATTATTGGCTTTCTGAAGGGCCTGTCCTGGCAGCCGAAGCGCAGCTGGCCGGCCTCCTTGCGGCCGCCGAAGCCCCCGCCCAGCCGGCGCGGCCGCCAGCCCGCCAGGCGGCGCTCCGCCTCGCGCTCCACTATCAGCTCGGCACCGTCTATGTACTCCTTCTGCATCTCTTTAAGCGCCCGGTCCACGCTACCCAAGTTTTCAAACTCTATGAATGCATACTGTTTCGATTTTCCTGTAACTATGTCTCTGACTACGCGACAGTTAAGTATTCTGCCATATTTTCCAAATTCAGCTTTCAGTGTATCCTGAAATATAATAAAAAGGACCATTTTAGTGTAACTACGCTCAGTCCTACAGTAACGTAAATCTATATTCTGTTATGTTTCTCTATACTTATATGTATATGTTACAGTCAAAAGGCTTAATCGGTCAAAAGTATTTTAAACTAAAAAAATCAGGCAAAACTAGTTTTGACTGAACACGTTGGTCAAAAGTAGTTTTGTTTGAAAATCTGTAGTCAATAGTGATTTTAACTGACAATATGTGGTCAGAAGTGATTTTGACTAACGCTTCGAGCTCGTTAGTCAAAACTACTTTTAACCACTAAACCATCAGTCAAAATCAGTTTTAATCAGATAGTTATTTTATGTTTTAATTTTTGTAATATGTTATAAATTTGTTTATCCCGAAAGTTTGGGTATGACGAAAATATATGAATTACTTAATTTTAATTTTGGGAATTCTTAATTCAAACAACAACCAATTTCAACATTCTAACCTCGAGGACGGGGGCTCCTATTTCTGTTTGGGGCTTAAAGGAACCTAACATGAATGGCATGACGGGAGCTAAGTTAGCTCGCTTCGCTCGCTCTAGCTCCCGTCATGCCATTTGAACCTAACCTATCCGTTTCGAGTTGCCCTATCGCATAACTGCACATATAATTTTTTTTAACTTAAATTAGAAGCACCGTGTCATGACAAGTTAATACAATCCATGATTCAAAGAAATTGAAACCTTAACTCAGAGCAATAAAGCCAACTAAACGCATGACATACTTTGTAGTCCGCTCATAGCTCGTAATACAGACACGTAATATTGTTAATGCATTTTACATTAAAAGTAGTGTGTGTTAAGTAAAATAGTTAATTTAAAGGAATTCAAACCTTATCTCCAATAAATAAGGCGTATTTGAATGCACGACTAAATTTTGTTCGGTCATCAGATTTTGCCCTACACAACATAAACAATTTTTAGGTTATTTTTACAAAACAAAATTAAGTTAAAGAAATTTAGAACTTATCACAAAGAAATAAAGCATTTGTCGTCTGGTCCTTGATGTTCATGCAAAATACCGACACACACACGCCTCCGCACACCGCCCCGCAAACATGAGTACCTAACATCAAAAGCTAGTCTTCCGCAAGTAGCGATCTGATGTAGGTAGTTTATTTATTTCCGTCAGATTTATGTTTCCGCGCGCCATGGTTTTCTGTTAAAACAACATCCAAGGTCTATACGCAGTCTTCCGCCCTGGGGCGGGCGGAGGGGTCTGTCAGACTCTTACTGACCGCCTCTGCGGGCCCCCTCGCGTCGGCAGGGGGAGGGAGGTGTTTGGTCACCTTTAGTTACTTTCACAGCATTATGTCGTACGGTATTTTGCTGTGGGGTCGGGCTGCTGACATTGAATCCATATTTATTTTACAAAAGAGAGCTGTCAGAGCCCTTTATAATCTGCGTCGCCGTGATTCTCTCAGGGAACTTTTTAAAAAGATTAAAATTATGACAGTCCCTTGCCAATTCATTTATGAAAATATTATGTATGTGCGGAAAAATCGACATCTTTTTAGTAAAATTAGTGATAGACATAATTTTAATACTAGAAATAAAGACAAATTAGATCAACCATTTTTTAGATTAGCTAAAGTCCACACTTCTTTCATGGAGTATTGTGTAAAATGTTACAACAAAATACCTTCTGACATATTAGAACTAAATGAAGAAAAATTTAAAACTTATGTTAAAAGTACACTTTGTAAACAAGCATATTACAAATTAGAAGATTACATTCAGGATAAGAATGCTTGGAAACATGCTGGTCCTGCTCCATGGAACAATCAAGGGTGTAGACAAAATCAAACTGGTTGATTTATGAATTAACTTTATAGATATACTGTTTCTTTTTTGTGTTTTTATTTTTCTGTTGGCCGTCAGGTCAGCCGCCCAGATCAAGGCCCCATATAGGGCCATCGATCGCACGATCCCTACGTACAGTCGTACAACCGCCTACAGGCGGTGCACGGGTCCCCCAGATTGAAAAGCAGCGTTGACAGCGCTCCCGCCGCGCCCAACAACTTGGGCGCCAGCCGCCGGAAGTGGGGGCCGAAATCCCACCGGCTGTCGAGCACTAATCCCAGGTATTTCATGGTGGTCTCGACAACGATACGGGAATTTTGCGTTAGCTTCTCGGGAGTTCAGTGACCTCCAGGGTGAGCGCCAGGACAACGCTTGCTGTGGGCTGTGGCAGTCGTTGTCTCATTGGACCTATCCAACCACTGCCATGCCGTGACCTCCCAGATCGCCTGACTTAACGCCACTTTTATTTGTGGGGTCGCATAAAATCGCTCGTGTAGGTATGTACGTCACTCAGTCAACAAGTGTCGAGGAACTCAAGGATAAACAAGGATAGTGAAAAGTGACACTGAACTGCTTACAAAATTAAAATACAATACATGAAAGCGTAAAAATAAGTCTTGTGCCTAAAACAAGGCGGTGTTTATTTTGAAACATTGATGAAAGTCGGTAGAAGAAATAGTCATGTAAATTAGTTAAGTGTAAAGTGAAAATATTCCCAGTAAGTACCTACTTCTACCTATCAATTCGAATGTATTTTAATCACTGTAATACTAATATTATAAAGAGATAAAGTTTGTATGTAGGGGGTAATCTCTGGAACTACAGAACCGATTTAGAAAATTCTTTTTTAAATGATAGCCACAATTGTGAGGAATGCTATAGACTATACCTACGTGAAATTCCTACGGGAACGGGAAAAAAACGGGATATGCGCGTACGAAGTCGCGGGCAACAGCTAGTAGGTAATAAAATTCTAATGTTTTAAACACGCCGAGTACAAGCAGGTACAAATAATAAACTGTACCTAAACACAAAGGGATCGGGGGTGAAATCGCGAAAGATACACACGTGTCTGAGATAGGTGCCATAGTATAAATAGTACGGAAACTACCTACAAACACTCGAAACGGCACACTCACACAATCATGCGCATCGACGAGACTCCTAAGAGTCCTAAGCGGTTGTCGCGGTGCTGTCAGTATTGAGTGCCGCGTCAAGACGAGTGGTCACGTATCAGGTTATCTCCGCGATCTTTTTAAAAATGCCACGAGCGTATAGCGTTAAAGATCTATAGTTCTACAAGTTGTTGTGTGTTAATATTAAACTGTTCTCCGTGTTTTATACTTTCGTCTTTTGCTGAGATTAACTGACGCCATGAAATTACCTATTATAATTGTATTTGTAAGCTAGTTATTTCAATTCGATTGATTGATCACTACAGAACAAAATTGTTTTAATAAAAAAAAACAATAAGTATCAAAAACATCAAAATTTAACAATCGAGAATAAAATTCCCAGTTGCCAGTTGGCGTCTGGGAAGTTATTACCCCCTCTCCAAATCGCTGTACACTGTAGCATGAATCGCCAATCTCCTCATCGCTGTCTGTCTTACGGCCGCTATGAGGGGTTGGCGGTCAGACTTTTCCAACTTGGTTTTATCTATACTAATAATAAAACTGAAGAGTTTGTTTGTTTGAACGCGCCACCAGTCGGATTTGGGTTTGGAAAAATATTTGTTAAAGATAGCCACATTCATAAGGAAGGCAATAGGCTATACAGGAACGCGAAAATCCTATGGGAACGGAGAAAAACGGGATATGCGCGTACATACGAAGTCGCGGGAAAAAGCAAGTTAGTAGATAAGTGATATTATTAGGGACATACAAACAAAGTTTTATTCATTGTAGTTGCTTTCTTTCACTTATTATTTAAGATCATAAAAACCTGGTGTAAATTCATATCACAGATATGCAAATTACATTTTGACTATAAATTATGTTTTATCAATAAAATTACCTAAATCCACATTGGAAGTCTGAGTGTCAACCCCCTCATCGCGGCCGTTTGACAGATAGCGATGAGGGGGCTTGGCAAATTTGGCGGTCCTTGCTGCGGTTTACAGCGATTTGAAAGGGGGGCAATAACTTCGTAGTCGCCACCCAGTGGCAACTGAGAATCGTTTCTTAGCCAATGTCTCCTATTTATAATTTACCTCCATGGCAAATTTCATCTCCACAGGTCAAGTAGTTTTCGAGATTTTGTGATTGATCAGTGAGTAAACAAATGAATGACAGATGTAGATTTCATCTGAAGAAATAATAAAACTAAAATAAATAATAATAAACTGTTAATAGCCATCAAAACATATTCTTGCTCTACTTCAGTTAACAAAGAAACTATCATAGACTCTGCCAGATTCTAGGTGAGAAATAACTATTCTCCTTTCAATATTGCTTCTTCCTAGGGCTCTTTTTTGATGAATTCTGAAATCCAGATTATCAGTTAACTAAGTAGTTACAGTTAGGTATTTTGACTAAACTTACTTCAGTAGTTCTGGGGTTGAGCCTGCCTACAAATAGTGTGTTGGCAGGGTCGCCCTTCACCAGCTTGTTGGGGTAGTAGGGCGAGCGTAGCGCCCGCAGGATGGCGCGGTCGTGCGGTTCGGTGTCTGTGCCTGGTCGCATGGAGAGAATATGTTGCATCAACTTATTAACCTTTTAAACGCTAACACTATCCAAGTCCCATAACATCAAATCTACATAAACCTTACCATCAATAGATCCTACTTTTATAGGATCATATTCAGTTGCAAATTTCTTGAAATCATCTTCTCGGGACATTTTGTGCAGCAAAAAAATGTGAAGTTTGCAATTTTCTCTTAGTACTTTATTCCCTGTATTTACAAAATTGACACTCAATTTTCAACAAGCAACAAACAGCAACAATAACATTCTTTTGACATTGACAATCGCAGAACGGCAGAACCAGTTTTTTTTTGACGATGACCACTCGCAGTTCAGCACACTACAATTCTGTGGTGGCCTCAAATTAATGCGGTGTGAATGTGGTGGCCCCCAGACAGAGCTTACAAACTAGTTAAACTAAAGGACCGCTCGCTAGGGGCATCCCCTGTGGGATACGGACCTCGGCTTAGCGGCGTCATTTTGGGAGAACAGCAAGGGACAGGCTGGGTCATATCATCATTATTTTGGGACGAATTTAAAACTACTGGCTCAGCGACGCGGGCTGGCTCGGTAATCAAGGGTCGGGGAGGGTTATTACAGGGACGTCGAGACAGGCTTCGGCGGCGAGGCCTAAACGGAACGCGGTGTGTTTTTTGTTTTTACGAAGCTTGCTGGTTTCCCTACAGCTTTCTTGTGTCTGGGTGAAGGCGTCGTCGGGTTCGACGAGGGTATGCCACGGATGGCGCGGCGCATCCTACTAATCTGCGATGGAGCGTATCGGGTGACCGATGCGATAAGGGTGTTTTGATGCAGTTTCGATGAAATGTTGGGATATACGTTTTATGAACGTCGGGACTTTTCCACGCGCCCGTGGCCTTTCGGAGAAACCGGTTTTGCAGTAGAGCAAGAGTGGGAGTGGTAATGTTATATTCTTTGCACATGACAGAACACTTTGGCTTTTGACAATGAGGAGCAGGAACACTAAAGTAAAAGCTGTGCTGTACTCAGCCATTAGCTGATCTGATAGCATTTGGCATCGTATTTATTACTTTTATTTTAAATAATTTGGAGGAATAGCTACATCTGAATAAGTACATGCAAAAATAATTATGTATAAGTTAGATATTTATTTGTACACATCATACATATCTGTTTATTATACAGTGTCGGCGTAGACTGTGCCATCTAGCGTTGCAAAACCAAAACTATTACCTTAAAATTTGACTTGACACTTCTGTGCTACCCTCATATACGTTCCCGAAATAAAGACAAGGCTTCAAACACGGTTGTTTCCAAATTATTATGAAAACACAAGAGAACCTTGCTAAGTTTGACATGTTCTCAATATATTTTAGAGTTTGATAAGTTTTTAACTTCACATAGGTACCTAGCTAATTCTGACGCGAGAGTTCAATAACCCGGCTGTCGGGAGTCGACACAACTTCTCGCAGCTGCCTCAGGCGCTGTCTCAGTTGAACGGTAGGCCTGTTAGTCGCTCATTATAATAATAAATAGTAGGTGACTTGATAATTTATGTTTTAGTTTCACTAGGTCAATTCAGTATTGAGCTACTAAGTGAAAAGTATGATTAGATCCGGATTTCACACCAAAGTCAAACAAAATAAAACCAACATATTGTAATTAAAAAAGCATGTTACACTATTTATGACTAACTGAAAATATCTTTCAATATACTCTTTATAACGCGACACTAATGTGTACAGCTATTTTACATTAATCTGACCAAATACAATTATAATAATCACTACTTATGAAATAAGATTATCCAATGATGGCTGTTTTGGGTTCAGTAGCAAGTGGGTAGTCAATCTTACAAGAGTCAACAGACAGTCCTCAGGCGGCAGCCACACAGAGATTTGTTAAACAAACATTATTGATGAACACAATGACTCCTACAATTTGTGTCAATGTATTTTTCTTACAAAACAAGTTTTGTTAAATGTTAAAGTCACAATATAAATCAAAGAAAAATAAACAAAATGTAAGTAATTAAGTCAATTTATCATTAACAGTAGATGGGATACTTCCCTGAATAGTCCCAAGTAACATCATTACTTATCAAACCCTATCAGCTGGTCATATTAATAAGGTTATGTTATTTGTCAGAGTAGGTAGGTATGTACAGCACAGAGTAGCATTGCAACAATATGTATAACATATGTTCCATGTGGAAATATGTCCAGTAACAATTACACAAAGCACTTCAAAATCCATGAGAATGGCAGAAAAAATAATAAAGGCATCTCTAATCATATCTAAGTTACAAGAAATAATGTATACTATCTCTTCAAATGTCAAAATTATTGTTAGCAAACTATGAAAATGTACAAAATGAATGTTGGTAAACAAATTTATATAAGTGTAGTAGTTTTTCATAATGTACATATAATCAGAGCCAACCAACCAAAAACAAGGACATCTCCAGTCCAGTGAGCTGTAGCATTTCTATTTAGTTGTTTGGTGAGCCCTGAGCCTGAGTTAGGCTGTGGTTACCACTGCTTAACATTTGTCAAATGACATAACACCAACAGTTACATAAAAAGGTCCATACACAACACAAATTGTACAAAACTACTTCTTTTAATATAAGACAAGTTCAAGTTAGTGCTCTCGGTAGTGTCGCGTGCGGGTGTGGCGTGTGCAAGCATAGCGCACTGTGAGCATTACCTAGCCACTAGTTTGTTGGCATCACTCACCACAGCACCACGTGTGGGTAATTAGATCATGACCTAGACCAAATGTCGTCATGGCTAATCTTAATACGAAAATAGATTTGTATTTCTGTACCCAGTCCAAAATTATGACCAAATTTTAACAACACAAAAATAGAGCGCTGTAAAATTATATTTTACATTCTATATTATTTATTACTCTTGCATAAAGCTTATTGCTTATTTTATCAGATCACTCATTTACATGGTAGCTTGGAGCTATTCTCACAACATTGTACTGATTATTACTAAGTCTCGTCTTTTGGACAGCACAGTACACAGGTGCACTCATGCGCTGGCAGCTCAGTGCCCATGTCCTACCTCAGACGCCAAATTTATGCAAAATAGCTGCCTTTACCAGTGCGAGGATCTTCCGTGCGGAGCCTCGACGCAATCCATCCAATACAATTTTTTATACATAAGTTATTAATACAATAATAAAGTAATGGAATTTTTCAGCGACAATATTTAAACATATCTAAAGGTACTTTCGACGCGTTCCTCACTGTGTCACAGTACGAGTTCAGAGTAAGGGGTCATCAGAAGGGAGCAGCCAATGCTAGTTGAGCGACGGCGACTGTCCGTCGTCCCACATCACGTCGATGCTAGGCCACTTGGTCTGCAGGCACGTGAGCATAGCGTCTGTGCTGGCAGCACGCATGTTGCACTCCAGCAGAGCGGCGCGCCCCGTGCGGTACAAGACGCGCGCGCCGGGGTTGCTTCGTAGGAGCCCGTTGTAGTGATGTAGAGTAAAAGTATCAGGTGCACCACGTTCACATCCAGGGAAGAACTCATCCATGAATGCACTCAACAGGATAATGCCTAAATTCTCTGAATCCAACTTTCGTCTCATTAACTCCACATATTCAGGTTCACTGACCAAATCAGCAGCACATAATACATCCTGTAGAGCAGCTGAAGGAATAAAATTGTTACCCTCTGGATCAAATGAGCGGAAAATCCGCTCTGCTGACTCGCCAACCGTCTCAGGGGCAGCCAGCCTTCGTTCTAAAGAGAACAATACTGTAAGATGTGTGTCAGAGGCTAAGACCCACACAGGATGTTTTGGATTTTTGTAAAAAGAACCAACCGTGCAGTATTGCATATGTTCCATTATTGTAAGAAATCCAATATCATTTTGCCTTTCAATGCCCTGCAGTCGCAGACCTCCCACAACTTGGTCATGGTCCCATACATGTGCTACAGCTCTTCCTGTTAGCATTAAATTAATAAGTCCCTGTGAGCCATAGCCATATGTTGAGTGTATGAGTGGGTCTGACAGTTCTGCAAGCTCTGCTTCCACAATAGCAACGCCCTTGCTGAGAATAACACTATATAACAGAAGTAGAACACCATACTTGTCCTTCAAAATTCGAATGTTCCTTGTGTAGAAAGCTTCCACTTCAGATAAAGTCTGCAGTGGATGTACCTCAATCCTTTGATGGAACTGTTCTAAGGTATCATACACCGAACTGGATTGCTCCTCTGCGTTGTGGTTATTGCCACTGCTAGTCTCAGCATGTGATTCATTCTTCCGGAGCACCGCTACATTGTACTTAGGAGCTACACACTGGCTTAATATTGTACACACAGCCCTAACAAGTAGAGAATTGCACTTCTCTGATGTCAAGTCTTGAAAACTGTGTCCAGGTGTCTCCGATAACAGTATTTTAAGCAGGAAGCCTTGAACGGGCGCAATTGCTGCGCATGGGCCACCTTCCTGCTGCACGAGGGCGCTAGGCTCGTCCGGACTGAACTGGAAGCCTTGCGCCCACCGCCGAAAGACATCCTCCTTCACCTGATCCCCCCACAGCAGTCGGCGCGTGCTCGCCAGCTCGTTGTCCAACGACACGCTTCCGGCGCTCATGATATTATCTTTATTGGATCTTGTCACAGCAAAACTATTTGTATCGCTCGCTCCGTTCAACATTTGCATATGTAGCACTATGTTTACGCCACCTAAAAAAATAACAATATACAGAAAAGAAACAGGCATGTAAGATGTCTGTAAGGGACTTAAGTTACGAGTAACGATCATGGATCATAATATGTGCACATACGTAAATTAAGTCAAGCAAATCTACCACTACAAAAGAATCATAACCACGTAGTACTTACAGCCAATATGAAGTACATGACTATCGACATTTACAACTATATAATTGCTTCAGAAAACCGATTGACCATCTGGATCGCTTCAAATAGCATTATAAATCTTCCATAAATTGATAATAAAAACTTTTCATTTGTAGAAAAGAAAAGAAAAGCTTACGACATGAAGGCTGCCATTTTTTATGAAAAATAGCAACATTTATTTTGTAATGTCACTTTGTGTCAAGTAGAAAATAAAGATTAAAAAACAAAATTGATAGCATGTTTTAAAAAATTGAAGGAAAATTTGATTTAATCGAACCTACTTACATATTTTAAGATAAGAAGAAGATAAAAGAAAAGAAGGTATCTAATTACAATACGTTCAAGAGAAAATCTATTTTCTCAAATAAATACCGTACATTGGTAACACAAACGCTTGACAGCATTCTTTTTAGTTGCCGGTTGCTGCAGTAAAATTTTGTACTAAAATAGTAGATTTACTAGTTTGGTTTTCTTGGCCCAGTGAAGTACCAGTGCAGTGGCGCCGACAGGCGCGAAAAACCAAATATGTGAAACCACCGGTTACGTCCATAGGTACTCCAGTACCTACTGATTATACTCAAATGGCTAATGTTCCATGACATGGCAAGCACCCAGCACGACGTAATGGAGTGTTTTGGCTAGTGAGCGATAGTCTATTGTTTTAACCTGAGGAAACACGGGTATGTTTTAATTCAGAATTTGAAAACAATAGCAAATTTTAAACAACAAACTCTTACTAAACACACACTTTTTGCACAATAATATTATGCACTAAAGTAGAGTAGAGCAGGGACTCCATTTTCCGCACTTAGACTGCCATTCGATCCGTTGTGCGTAGATGTCCTACGCACAACGGGCTACGTTAGCCAGCCTAGCTCCGCCGGCTTCGCGGAGTGACCTCACCGTTCCGAGGATTTGTTCACGTTGGGTAGCCACGGCCTCGCATTCCAGGATGACGTGGGCGGCTGTTTCTTCGGCATCAAAGCAGCCTCTGTAGAGTGGGCTGTCTGTGGCGCCTATGTTAAAAAGATATTGGTTTAGGAACAATGGCTCGTAATTATCCCTATTATTGTTCTGAGGTTATTTCTACTTAGGCTGAGTAGTTATTTTGTTAGTCGTGGATGTAGACTCGGCATTGCCATTTTTGACTGCCTGCAGTTTGTAGCCCGTGATCATTTGTTGTTATGCAGTTCAGTTGATCTCTGGCAAATCCACGTACGAAACTGTGAGAAAGGTAGGGAAGGAGTGGGTACGGGCCTAGGCCCACTGCCACCTCAGAACCTCGCTTTACAAGTTCGTCTGCGGCGTCATTGCCTAAAGATCCACTGTGCCCCTTGATCCACTGGAGGGTGATTCTGTTAGACAGCGATATACTCTCCAGGGCGAGGTGACACTCAGAGATGAATTTGCTGTTAGTTTGTTTGTTTTCTGGGGCTTTGAGCACAGCAAGGCTGTCAGATACGAGTCTAATTGCGTAGTTGAGTATCCCTAGGTGCTTTGGAAGTTAATGGAATATCGAGCTGTGTTTGCCTAGTGATAGGCGGAAGTTAATGTTGAGGTCTAGGGAGTTTACGCCAGCCCCTGAACCCTTTGGAGTTTTTGAGTCATCTGTGTAGATGCGTACTTCATCGACTCCTGACTGATCCATTTCTTCCTCTGTTGTTTGTATGTTGTAGCTTTTGTTGAACATAGGTTTATTTGGTATTCTGTTACTCGAAGCAGCGATGCGAGGTTGGTACTCAATAGCCCGGTCAAGGATGCCTGCGTGCGGGCTAGTATGGTTCTTACCCCATAAGCCTAAGTGCATAAGCCTGATAGCTGCTAGTGCTGCCTCCTGCTGTATGTACAAGTCAAGGGGAGTTAATTGAAGGGCTATCTCCATTGCTGTAGTTTTGGTTGTCCTCATGCAGTCAGTGATAGTGGAACCACCGGCTAGCCTTTGGAACCGCTGGAGCCTAGAGACGGTGGTCGTGAGCTCAGTCCTCGTCCAACGAACCACGACGCTATATGTCAGCATTGGTCTAATCATGGCTGAGTAAAGCCACAGTGTGATCTTTGGAGATAGCCCCCAAGTGTTTCCTAGCATTTTTTGCATTGGTAGAATGCGATTGTGCTTTTATTAAGTCACGATGCTTGTTCCAGAGCAATTTGCTATCAAGGATCACTCCCAAGTACTTGACTTCTTCTTTAAGTGTTGGTTCGGTGTTGAAAATTTTAGGAAGTTTATGAGGTCCGAGGACTCTCTTGTTTAAAAGTAAACATTATTAGTTCTGTTTTGGAGGAGTTGACCGATAGTTCGTGTTTTGCACACCAATTCTCGATTATTTTGAAAGCTTCCTCATGAGGTCACATAAGACGCCTTCAAATTTGGCCCGTGATTAAAATTGCTATGTCATCTGCATAACCCACCGAGTACAGACTGACAATAGGGTTGAGCTCTGCGATGAGCTCATTAACAACTAGGTTCCACAGTAGTGGTGACAGCACCCAACCCTGTGGGCAGTCTCTACTTACGATGCCTCGTGTGGTGGTGTTCACAGTAAATTTAATAGCGCCGTATTTTAGCACGCTATGAATCCATTCTATAAGTGTTGGCGCCACACCGTGCACGGCTAGTGCCTGGCCAATGCTGGGTGAAGTTTGTTTTGTTAAAGGCACCCTCTATGTCAATGAAGGCGCCCAGTGTTGGGTTTTTAGCTTTGAGAGCATTTCCTATGCGTGTGACTACGCAGTGGAGTGCGGATTTAGTTGATTTGCCAGCACAGTAGGCGTGTTGGTATGGGTGTAAGGGGTTAAGTAGCGATATTTGGTCCCTGATCCTTCTGTCCCCAAGCCTCTCTAGCGTCTTCAGGAGAAATGAGGTGAGGCTGATGGGCCTAAAGGATTTTGGCTGAATGTAATCGCTCATGCAATATTATGCACTATAATTTGATGGAAGGTTAGCCTTGTTAGCCTGTACTGTCTGCAACGACTCGCTATATGCTGTTAAACCTGTAAGACGTCAGACAAATCGTAAATTGCGGCATCAATATTCTCCGCGCGATTCCAACACGTATGTACAACCGCCCAACAACAACTTTCGGATAGTTGCCTAGACACAACACCTGTCTGGTCAGAGGAACTTCCATTTTCGATAGAGGTTTGCGGGATTTTACACTTTGTTCTGCATACCTCTATAAAAAATAATTTTATTTCGACTAAAAGTCATTACCCTCTGTGCTCTAGCTCTCTGAGGCCGTTAAAAAACCTACCTAAGAACATAATAATATGTACGTTAACCTTGTGTCCTATCTAATACTAATGATCGCTATGATCATTTCTTCGTTCTTACCAATAATAACGAGTTCCCAAGAACAGAGATTGCGCGAACTTGTCCAAAAGCAATTGTGTATTTACTTTTCATAAAACAGCTTGAAATTTTAATTTTGAATTTAGTAAGTTCCTAAAGTTAAAAAGTGGTAACACTGATTGCTCTCCCCTCCACTTCATTCAGATCGTTTTGTCAGTCAGAGTGTCAGTCAGTCAATGAGTTATGTTTTGTGGTGATGTTTCTTTTTAAGTTTTTATTTTTGTGACATCAAAAACTTCATGTTTTGTTGTATGATTTCGTGTAATTTGATTAACGTTACGTTATTTTAAGAAAGTGCATTATGAACTAATTGTTTGAAGTTATTTATTTAATGTAGGTGAATAGTTTTTGTGTTTTGTTATTTCAACATAATGAAGGTGGACGTTGTTTGGAGGCGACGCGGCGCTGCACAACTAGCAGGTTGGTGGAACACCTTTACTTTAGTTGTATACTACACAAATTCAGAATGTGCTGAAATAACTTAGTCAAGATAGTTACTATATAGATGCTAACTTGTACCAACTTTGGGCGTCTGTGAAAGGTCGAAGGCTGGCTCTATAATTAATTAAATGCAGTATTTGACAGTTGCTCTCATCCTACAATTCAATTACGTTTGCGACAAAAAGATTGAGTGTTTTGTTATTATTGGCCATTGTAAGAATTCCTACTTTTACTAACTGATTCGCATAATTATTATGCTTTTATTATTGTTATAAATTAATCATCTAAATTAGGGGAGTAATTTGAATGTACAACATACAGAGAATAGTACAATAATGCAGCAACTAGATGACATTTAAATAAAAAAACGTAAAGCAGGGAAATCCTTACCTATTAATATAATACAAACTTGAATAGGTATGGTGAGTTGTCAAGTAGAAAGAAACTGTCATTCAGAGATTCAACTTTCAAGATAAAACTGGAGAGTAAAGGCTTTATTGGTTTTTAAATATATGATTTAAGTGATTGCTTGCTTGTAAACATTATTTCTAGGTATATGTAAATTTTATCTCCATACTTCAAGACTGAAGCCATTGCAATCTTGGTTCTGAATAATGTATCTGTACCCATTGGTTGGAGGGGTTTTATGTGTAATATTGTCATCTAAATATACCAACACAATTAATGTACAAGCAGCAAAAGAACATTGGAACCTACTTTTGTATCAAATGAAACACTTTTTTTTTTGTAATGAAGCACTGAATAATTAGCTCTCAAACAACATAGATAATAAATAAAGCAGTAACAACTTAATACTTTGTTATCTAAAATATTTGCAAAAAGTAGGTTTTGTCTCTGGCAATGAATGGGAACTCCACCATTATCTGTGACCTAGTCATACTTGTCATGTATGTTCATAAATAGTGGCAGCCTTGACTGTAAAACTAAATAACTGCATATTTTGACAAAACCCTGTTTGTAATGAAGCTGCATTGATTTCATAGTTATTGTGGAGATGGTCTTGTACAGTGTTAGCAGTTATGTTAAATATTCATAACAGGACAAGCCAAATTGCACTAGTGTTGTATTGAAGAACAAACAGTCAGCTCAGATTTATTAAACAAAATAGATATGGGATATACATATAACAAAATAGATATGGGGTCTTGTACTGTCCCTTCTTGATCTGACCTGCAATCTCTAGTTATTTATTTATTTTCATCCTGTTGTGTTTCAACAACAACAGGGCAAATACTTACCTTTCTTCTTTCCATTCCTCCCAGCTTTGGGCAAGTGGGGACCAGTCCCTAGTGGCTGACTGATATCAATATTTAGATATTTATGTGAACACAAAACACAATTTAGGAATATCCTTTATTTTAAGAATTAGCACCTGATTTAATTATAATAATAATACATTTTTATTGCAGACCATGCAAGGTCCATATTCACAATTACAAAGAATAAATTTGTTTAAATAATAATAAAAAATATAATTCAAAACATAAAAAAATATAATGTACCAATCAATCCTTTTTGCATAATAATACCACATGTTTTATTGTGACAAGCTACAATTTTCTCTTTAACTAATGGCATCTCAAGTCATCTCATAAACAATGTAAGGACTGGATTTTCATAGAAAAACTAAGTAGGTAAATGAAAATAAATCCCCTGACTAGTTCCTTTGTGAGTTACTGCTTACTTATTTAGTCTGGTACTTAGTACAATTTGAATATTAATTGAGTCTTATTAATAACTAAATATTGTGTAATGTTCTGCAGCACAATGACCATTGTTCAGATTTGGTAATATCTAAAACTTTCAAGTGTTGTTCTTACTTCTCAGCAACCAGCATCCATTAAATGTTGTATCTCAATGCTTCATTTAAAGTATCCTGTACACTAACAATTTAGTAATCTGTGCCTGTAGGACTATTAACATCTTGATTATTACTCTTAAACAGAAACTACTAGTATTTTTCCGCGCCTTCGTTTTCGTGGAGGATCCCAGAAAAGCACGCACATTTCCAGAATGAAGAGTAGCCTGTGTCACTCGGCGGTAGAGTAGCTTCCATCTCTGAAAGAATGTCAGTAATCAGATCAGTACTTCCAGAGATTACCTTTTACAAACATCTAAACAAACAGTTTACTCCTTTGTAGTTTAGACACAACTACATATTACGAAGCGCCGCAAATCGGGCGCGTTTCTTTAGTTACGTTTGCCGCACAAGCACCAAACTCACTCTCTGCGTCTGCTTTGCGAAGCGCCTGATTCAGCAACAGTTACAAGATAACTCTAAAATTATACTCGTAGCTTATTTTTGACGAACTTCCTCGAACCCTAATGGCCTCAACATCTAGAAGAAAAACGGCGTTATCTCGGATGTGCATCTGCCACGTACGACTATTTAAGTTTTTACTCGAAACAAGTCGTTATGAGTCACGTAGTCATAACATACAAAGTAAAACAGTTAACATAAGAGAAACTTGGTAGAGTTTTGGAGGCCTCTCACTCAATGAAAGCAGCTCACAAGTCGCACGAGTATTGTTCGTGTCGTGTGCCGTATGCCGGTGCAGTGTGCTGATGCTTCACTGCCAGTGGAAAGTGCGCTCACAACACTTTCGCATTGTTTCCGACATGTTGACACCGAGATTTTAGTGAAATGAGGTGAAGGCTGCTCGCTAAATGCGCAGCTCGTCGGGTAAACTAGTCGTGTTGTGTTCCGTCGTTCTTGATTAAAGTGCGGATGAACAATTTAGTAACGTGCTTGGGCAGCATTAAAAGCTAGAATTGTTTTCGGCCTCGTCATTTCTCACCGAAGCTCCATATAATCAATCTGCTACTAAGGTCGGATACTGATAGGGATTCATTTTCGTCCTCGTCTCTACAGAAGTTGTAAATACTATCGTTTTACTGCACTTAAATCCGCGAAATTGCGAAAAGTTAATTTCAGTTGCTTACTCGCCAAAGCGTAGCGAATGTGCTTGCAGTACTGAACGGTACCGTTACTGAGCAAAGGCGGGCGCTGAGCGAGTCTCACGTGAGAACACATAACGGGCACCCTGGGGCTAACCCCTTTGTTGTAATTTGTTTACGGGGCTGACTTGCCTCTGGATCACAGTTTATTGTCTTGAAGCTGTGAGCAAAAAAAAAGAGGCGAGATAGTATAAAGGTACGTCACCTTTTCATTGCTCCTGTTACTTGTTCGGACAATGTAGTAGGCGTAGGAAAGTTGTTTGTACAACTATCGTGGTCCATAAAAGGATCAACGCAAAGACATTGTCCCCATAGACACACACAGTAAACAGATAGACTAATGTATAATGAGTATAGTCTGTCATGTCCTCAGTGTAGACTTCCTTGTCCTTCAACGCGTTCACGAAGTTTCCATTCTTTAACCACATTAATTACTATTGATGTGCTCACTCGTAATAGTCGCTACATTTACCAAATGAATGGGTTTCTTATAGGAGACAAATGTGGAAAAACTTAGCGTTGCAATCCTGATTTGATTCAGAATGCGCAGTTTTATTTAATACTAAAATATTCAACAACGACCCTTCAACGACTCGAACACAGAAAATTTGAATGTCAGATCCGTCTGGCAAAGAGTGACGAAGAGAGCCGACTCCCAACGAATGGTATAAGGCCAGGCAAAGAGAGACTTTCAAAAAACTAGATGCTAGATGCATTCGATTACGAAGTTACCCTTTTTGTTGGTTACTCCAACAGTCCAACTACAATTGCAAGCCTGTGATACAAAGTTCCACCGTGTAAACTATTAGCGCAGTTAATCGCGTTATGAACTAGTTTGTGTAGTGGACATTATCGCTCATTAGTAGGTCACCCTCTGTACTGTGCAGGTCAGGGGAACGCACCAGGTGCCTGCTCAACACTATCGATCTGTGCTAGCGGCAACGTTTGGCCGACTGCGGTTCTACACGATTTGAATACTGTGCATGTATGAGTCATAGGGAGACGCGTGGGCCGTATTTGTACAGACAACTCCAAAAATTTGCTGATCAGTAACCCGTTAATAAAGTGTTACCTAACAACGTCAACTGTTAATAACAGTCACAACTTCGAGTTTCTTGTTAAAGCAGCTGTCGGCTTTAGCATAAAACTTTAAAAACTACGTAACAGGGATGACCATCGTCTAAAATGCTTAACATAACCTAACAACCAGACTAAATACACTCGAAACTAAGGTTAACTGCCAAATGCTTCTCAAGTGGAACAAAACATAATGGAGGTTTTCATTTATTATAGTCGTCGAGACAGTTGTAACGAGTTGAGTACATGAAGAAGGCAAGGTTCAGCAGGTTCACTTCGCGGAGTTATATCTAGCCCGCGGTAACCAAGGCCTGAATTGCAGTGACGTATAAGCACATCCCAAAGAAAAATCTACAATATATAGAAGACAGATCAAACAAATCGAGTTTCCCCGTGAAAAGGCACGAAGAAGATCCTGATGTTTCCGAACCTTGCAAATGACACATGACCAACTTCCTAAGCCTGAAGATAGGAAGAGTGAGTCTCACTGTTGTGAACCTGCTGAACCTTGCCTTCTTCATGTACTCAAATCATTACAACTGTCTCGACAACTATAATAAATGAAAACCTCCATTATGTTTTGTTCCACTTGCTTGAGGAGCTTTTCGGCCATTGTTCTGGATTTGGCAGTTAACGGTGAGACCCGTCTATGCATTATATAAGACATGAAGTAAAAAAGAAAACCTGTAAAATCCCTGATCTTCTGAGTCATGGTTTTTATGGGATAATTGTATGGAGAAAGGTGCGGTGGCGGCGCGGGCGCAGGTGCCGGTCGGCGGTGCGTATCGCCCCGACCTGCGATACCGAGTGACCCGACAGCTGCCGACTCTCATGCAAGTAAACAATCGATCGATACTCGCCAACTATGCAGCACACAACCTGAGGAAGTGTTTAGAAAGACAGCTGTTATTTCCCACGCCAGCTGGCGTCTAGAAAATGTACTGTTTACATATGATTGTAGCACTAATCATGTTTAGCATTGTTGCATTCTTCTACAGATTGTTAATGGCTTGTCACACATTACTTATTTTGTTTATCTTCCATTCCATATTCCTTCTCATTACTAACATAGTTTTATGATAATGTTATACCTAACAATATATGGACATTTCAATAGTCTCAAATAAACGTTTTTTTATTATTATTTGTATACTATTCATCAATATGCTATTGTGAAAATACTGGTAGCATGTTTACGGATTTGCCTATAAATGAGAATATGAAGTTAGGAAGTGTATTTGTTAACCGTTCTTGGTTCAATGTTGGGCATCGGTTGCGTAGCTGCGTAAACAATTTTATAATTATTACGTATGCATTACGCGAACCTGGCAAATACCGAGGTCCTGTTATAATATAATTGAACCCGATACGGTGTCTCCGTCGATCGTTGAACCCGCACTGTCGCAACGTGGTCGCAACGTTGCATGCCCACTCTATGTTATTCATACTAGGTCTAGCTACACGCAAATGTACAACAATCTACATCGTTAATTCACATTTGAATGTCAATTTCTCCCTTTGAACGAGAAGTGTTGTTGGCGCCCCAACCAGTCGGTGGATTAACAAAGATCCGTCGTGCAGATCCATGGAGCTCCGCGGACACAAAGGTGACAGGTTATCTTTTATCCCGAGAAGCATAACTCGTCGCGCAGCTGTAAAGTACAATATTTTTCATAATGGATCTGGTCCGGAAACTCCGTAATTGTTGACTGCTGCAGTGTCAGCACTGCTGTCAGTAATGATCGCTGTCACCTATGTAGCTAGGTAATCCAGTTCAGCCGGCTCTGCAACGTGGAAACTTAACTACTCTTCCCACCAGTGCACTTGTTTCCGTTTGAAATATTTTTGCGAACATAGTAATAATGGCATGCACATTAGTATAAGAGGGTAACGAAGAATGTGCAAACGAGATTGGACCGATTTCCAAAACTCTAAAAGTACCCTAGATTGTCTCGTAAGGTTGCATAATGTACACGAGAGTTAAATATTCCTCTCCATATCTATAGCGTGAGATCTTTACGTCGGTATTAACGGACACGCCGCAAATTAACTAGTTGCATTATCTATGAATGAATCACTGGTGTGCGCACTAACGAGGAACTAGCTTCTCAAAGGAGGCCTAAGGTTGAGCCTGGGGCGGCGCAGGGCTCTCGGGTGAAGAGCTTTGCCATTCATTCAATACAGTGCTAACGAGTGATACTTTGTATGCTTTGTAAGCTTGTCATTGAAAGAAAGCCAAGTATGCGGTTTATTTTCCCCGTAGAATTTAAAGTCGATATTTCGCAACATGTTACACAATCAAATCATCAGTAACAGCGGTCAAATACCTATGACCGCATCAGGAAGGTAGTTCATTTAAATTCAATTAACAGTTAATGACTAGGAAATAATAAGTCAATTAACTGAGCACTATTCTGTTGGACAGTACTGAATTTCCCATCACAATGGTATAACGGATGGGTGAATGTGAATGTAAGTTTCTGACTGATGATATTTCGGTACATTTGATTGTTATTCTAACTAATGAAGTATACCGTATAACCAACGAAGATATATTAACTATAGGCATTTTCTATTAAAAATTTATTTACTGCTGCTGTCGATGACCTGACAATATTTCATACGTGCTTAACGTAAAATATATTCTTGCTCATTTAAGTATTAAAATTTTCTATTTTCTATATAAACTTCTCTGTGAGTTGTTAATTCGGTTCTTCCCTATTTATACTAGAAAAATAAAACTCCATACTGATTAACCGGAGCAAAAGACTGCGGTTTTCCTTCTTCGGTGCTGTATCACGACGATCTTTGGGAATCTCGACAGGAAAACAATCAAATAAACTAATACTATAATTAGACTGGTCTGTAACAAATTAATAATAGAGACCAATCAAGTCATGAGTCATACCTTCATTCTATTATACATCTCTTCTATTTACACGCAATACTTTCGGAACCAAGAAGGAAAACGTCGTAAGGAAACCTGCATGTGCCATAAACAAAATATCGATGACACGTGACTTCCACCAACTAGTGCTGCCTGCGTTGTAGAGGTAGATGAGGACCCACTCATTCACAGAGAGAGGAGGCCTGTGTCCAAGCAGAGAAAGCGTTATAAGCCGGGTGTCTCCGCGCTAGTTTCCTCTTACCTAGGCATTGAATACGATACGAAGTCAGATGTCACTGAAAGAATCTGTTGTACACAAACAACAGTGACTTGTTGATGTTTGTTTAGCGCCTACTCTATTGTTTTAAGGTATTTTTAGTTGTTTTAACGTTTCGCACTTTGAACAAAGCGCTCTCGTATTATTATACTTTCCTAACTGTTCTTTTTTTGCTACTGTTTGTAGAATAAACTAGGGAAACACCCGAGGACAAAAATAAATATTGATATTATCCTTTTATTTTTTTGATGATGTCAATGTATTAGTATCTTCCAAGACCCTGGTCTTTTCGTTCGAGATATTACAATGTTTTTGCCAGAATATTTTCCTGCTTTTGTAAATTGTTAATCCGGATCTACGGCGAAACGAATTCGATACGTCCGAACGCTTTGTTTCTCAAACGTTTTTATGCGCTATTTAATTACCAATGTAGCGTAGAAGTTTTCAAAGTTTTTTCGTGTAACAAAGCTTGTTTGCTGACGTCATATTTCACGACTGACTTTGTGGAGTGTTGCATGCTCAAGGGTCACGACACGACTCACAGACCTAGCGCCATGCGTCGAGATCATTCACGTGCGTTACAGTGTCACACGATAGTGTATGAAAAAAAGTGTTCCCACAGCGTAGAAAATATTTTTTGTCAATCCCAAGTGATACCGTACAAGTGCCCTGTGAAATCCTCGAACACTTGATAGCTTATCCAGTTGGTTTCGAGTAGCTGAGGCTGGTTCAACGTTGCAACTATTTAATATGTTTAAAAATGATTTGAATAATAGTTTTTTGTGTGTTTTTAAAATGTATCTAAGATATAGGAGAATTATAGCAGCACGAAAAATTAATTCTGTGTTTGGTATCTTAACCTTTTGAACGCCAGAGCATAAACGCATCGGCGTGCCCCCGACTTCAAGCCACAAATAGGGTATTTGACTAAAAAAATCTAATTAGTCCGTCAGATAGATTTTCAAATAATATTGGACCCTTTTTTTATGCCACGTAAACAAAAAATTAAGACGATACAGTGCGTTGAAAATCGTGTGACGTCAATTACCAGTACATTTTTTATTGGAAAGTGACATTACAAGCCCCCACTCCTTTTTTTATGCGTTTTGATAAAATAAAAAATACGGATCCAATATTTTTCGATAATCTGATTGACGGATTTTTTAACCCAAAAAACATCCTTATTCGCCGTACTTTTTGACGAATATTTGTGACGTTTGGCGTAGGGACACGCGCTTGCTTGTCATGTATACGTGACAATGGCGAATCAAAAGGTTAATCAGGGTCACGGCAAAAACGTACCTGTTCAAAATTGCGTTAAAGCTTGCCTTATTTAGTAACTTGCACATTGTTTGTTAACAAGTAACATTTTGATGTCTCTATTTTATCAAATTAATCAGTATCCTGCAAGTAATCTGATAATTGATTTCATATAATAAGGTGTTCATGCGCACGCGCAGCTGACCAAAATGTAGCATAAATCATATTTTAATCTGCCAATTAAACGCCTATTAGTAATGTTTCTGTTAACGCCGCATTAACCATTGTTATGTTTCAGTAAAGTGAGCGTTCGTGCGCTATTAGTAATATTAACAATTATACTAAATATATAGTATCGTGCTCCGTATTGGTGCGATTACTGATTTTATTACAAAGAGAATAGCACAGGGCTTAAATTACAACAAACAATCATGCATGGTCAGCCTCCACGACAGAAACCATCATACGAACCGATAACTAAACTAAAATGTTTCTATAATTAATGATATTCAGAAAGTGGCCCTGACTCTGGACTGTGCTGTGACACATTCTTATTTATGTAAAACGTTTAAGCGATAATATATTTTTACCATTTGTGACAACACTATCGCGGCTGTTCGTCTAATGACCATTGAATTGCATGACTCACTCGTTTGACTTTAAAATGGATGATTAAATCTGAGATTTTCTAAATAAGCAGTAGTTTTACAGTAATTCTTATTAAATACTCAAACCTGAAGACTGACATTCTGCTTTTGAAAAACGTCATAGTTCTACCTGTGTAGAGTCAGGGCATCGCAGTTTGCAGGACGCTCTGACGCTAAAGCAGGAAGGCCTCCTTATGGATCTTTGGTAAACCATTCCATTACACCGATACATTGATATGTATCGGTGCGGCATCAGAGTTCGTCGCCTCGTGTGAACGGCAACCTGTTACTTATGGCGTGTTGTCACGCGACGCACTCTCGTCGCCACGAGTGCGTGCGCGCGCGCATCTTCGCAGATATCGATCTGCCGCGCACTGGGTTAATTGCTTGCAGCTCTGCGTTAACTGCCTGGTACATCACTATCAGGTTCTCATGCTACGCCATAAACTAAGATAACATGAACATGAAAGTATACACCACGGTTCGGTAACTTTGTTGCTCGTTTTGTTTTCCATCTATCTATTATTCTTTTTAGTTTATTATGAATCTCCAAAAAAGAAAGGCTCGTGGCTAATTAAAAAGTAGGCGCCCGAGTCGATCGAAGGTTAACCTACAATTGCCGAGAGGGTTCATGGGTGAGTCCATTACATATCGAGACCCCTTCCAGCTTCCTGCCCGATCCAGGAGCCCGCAAGTCTGACAATGAGCCTTACAGACAGATGTGTCTGGGGAGCTTGTTGCGCCACTTCTTCCCAGTCTAAACACTAGAGATCGTTTTGGAGAACTGTCTTTAAGGAAAACTTACGTTCAAAGGTGCTGGATCTCAGCCTAATTAATTTATGTAAATGTCTTTTGATTTTTGGTTTTACCAGGTGGTGTCGTAATACCCCCAAACTGAGTTGTAGAGGTCAGACAGTATTTCCTAAAACTGGTACATATTCATAATTCACTTCATCCGCTTGGACCGAGAACCATCTCTAATATAGCTGAGAAAAGGCTAGGCAGATGATGAATCGACCAAAGAATGTTGTTCTCTAACTTTAAATATAAGGTAGCAGTTATGTCGCATAGGTCCAGTCCCAGCATCACGGTGTAACAGTTGGGCGGCAGCGTGTGACGCGCTGTCTGCGCCGGCGGCGTCACCGTTATCTGATGCCGCTCGGGTTGCCGAGGACATCTGCACCAAAGAATTGAGCTCTACAAGACAATAGACGCTCTTTAGGTCTCATAATGCTTTTAGAAACACTGAAACATATCCAAAGACTTAGGTAACAAAGCATATTTTAATGAGTATCATGCTTATGGATTTATTCACTGGACATAGCAATACGTAGAAGTTTCTAGAATTTGTCCAAAGAGTAAGTTAGAGACAATATATGTATCTGAATCACGGTATACAAAATATGGTGTTCCTCAAGGAAGTGTACTTGGACCGCCACTTTTTTTGATATACATCAAGAATCTCCCAAAAGTAATAACAAACAAAATGGTTCTTTTTGCGGATGACAGTACAGCTGTAATCAAGTAAAAATTATAAAAATGATTACAAACAAGACATTAATACTACTTCTCAAAATATAATGAATTGGTTACATAATAATAATTTAGTAATAAACCTAAATAAGACAAAAATAATGCACTTTCATCAACGTAGGAATACCCGAATGTTCGTATTGATTACCATGGCTGTAATATTGAGGAAACAAATGAGGCTAAGTTTTTAAAGATAGTGATCGACAGCAAACTCACTTGGAAACCACATATTGAAGTCCTTTGCAAAAAACTTAGTAAATCTGCATAATTATGCTCTCTTTCAACTTTCAAAAAAAGTCAACAGTCAGGCTCTTTTAACAGCCTACCATGGATTAGTTGCCTCTGTTCTGCGGTATGGTATTATTTTTGTGGGCAGTCTACTAATAAGGAACTGGTATTTAGAATGCAAAAGAGATGTATACGGTCAATGTTGGGTCTAAAAACAACAGATTGCTGTCTTTCCTATTTCAAATCTTTAAAAAATTTTACTTCTCCGTCGTTATATACTTATTTTGGAAGAAAAATCCACAATTATTTCAAAAACTGTCGGAAGTCAGAATTATTTTTTTTGGTATTGCTCCGCGCATTTATAATAAAGTACCTGGTGTAATAAAAAATATGACTGTAATAAAATTGAAAAGGGCGATTAACGAAATACATACCAATACCCATGCAAATAAATAAATGATTGATTGATTGATTGATACTGAAACAAAGGTGAGTTGGGAGGTGACCTAAAACCGTATGCTATCAAACCCGAAAATGGGCAAATTTCTTTGACATCCTCGGCTGTGACATCACTTTCATCTTCCATAATACCGATCGATCACGTACGTTTGGTTTCTCCACAGTTTGATATTTCTATAGTAGTAGAGATTCCGTTTTTATTGTTGTATCTCCGCCATTATCACGCCTTTCCAACGCCAATCGTTCGTCGTAATTAGTCACAGTGTGTCAGATATCATCTGGCTGCGCGATCCGCCGCCATTTTGATTCGGAGCTGAAGGCCGTTATGTCAATTGCTTACTGTAATTCGTTACGAAAACCAATGGATAACTGGCAAACGTAGCATGTCCAGTAGAAAGTTCTTTGTCTTGTATCTGGTGCACAATGTCTGTGCTGTGAAACTGTTACAAATGTGTAATGGTTTGCCACATTTGTCACGTGCGTGTTAAAGGAATTCTGAGGATTTCGAAGCGTGGTCAAAGCAAATAAAAATAAAATATGAAAACAATTGCCATTCATTCTTTGCGTGAAGCGGTTTGTCAAAGCTTATTATAGAGGTTCTGAAACACGGAACACTGGGTTAGCTTGGGGACTAGGTTGTTTGCTTCATAAAACTATCCAACATTTTACAGCACTTCTGCTAAAATGTGTTAACATCAAATACAAACTTTCCGAGATAGTATTTTGTATGAATGAAAGCACTTTTACAGTTTTGACTCATCTGGTCCTTTGGTCCGCCGCTTCCGCGAACGTTGCTTCTTGGAAAGCAAAGGACTATGACTTATGAGTCACTGTTGTTACCTGATGACCGGTGCGCGGTGACGTCACTGCGCCGCTATGCGCATGTTCACCGAGCACACCGGCGCAGGCGCACGCTTTGTGCCCACATTGTTTATGGTTTGTTATGAATTTCTAATCAAACTGTCAACTGAATTAGTCGTAAAGTGACAAGAATTTGGCTTTGTTCTGTAGTGCTGCAGTGCTCACTCCTGTAAGCCCTGTACCCGGGTGCTTAGATCTGACTCATAACTTCTTTGCTCTAGTAACGTTATCTTAGTGTAAACTGTCCTTTCACAGCTCTCTTTTCCACGAAAAGTTTATGTAAGCACTTTAGATCAGTCCTCAGGTGTAGTTAGATGGTCTTCGACATCCCTTTCCGGTAACATTCGCTGCGCTAGTATTGAATTAGAAACCTTAAACCTCCTGAGCCGTCTTGCCACAACCACAAATATATCACGTATCATTTAAAATGCTAAGTAAATGCCTTCTAATATGGTTTGCAGTTACGGATGGCCGTTGAAATGACAATAACGGCCTATTGTGTCTGCTGCTTCTTGAATTTGCACTCTGATGCAGTGTGACAGGCTCCACATTTGCGTGGTGGATGTGATGAGAATCTCAGGCAGTGGGATAGTGGCGCAAGATTAACCTCGACGCCCACGCATTGTCTATGCGCTGTTACGTGGTTTCGTATAATGTTAACATTGTCTACCGGTGTTATTACTCCTAGAACGCCGAGATTCACAACAGAGATGAGAATATACTTCTTACTTAGATGATACTTATTTAGTGCTCCCTGTCATCGCTGGCATTCTTCTGGTCTCCATATCGATTGCTTCCATCTATTTATTCATCACTTTGTGTTATTCTCTGTTAAGCTTAATATTTCCTCCAGTGAGCTGAGCTTATTATCTGGGACAGTTTAGAAACCAGTAATCTACGACAATCTTAAGTGACTTTAAGTTCTGTGACACTGGTAGATTAGACAGCGTAAAGCGTGTCATTACGACACGCTCCTCAGCTCCTATTGTACATGGACCAGCTGTGTCCTACGGCTAGGACAATATTCTGAACAGACTGCTTAGCTGTGCAAGTTGAGGACATTATGAAGAACACATTGGCACGGGTTTAATGAAACAGTTGTACGACCTACTCAACAGAGCCATGGGATTCAGTTGCGACGTTTGACTGGAGCCAAGACTCATTTGACCACATAAAACACGTGTAGGTTCTAGCTTGTAGCAGTACCAAGTCGTCATGGAGTCTCCTAATACACATGCCATTATGTATCAGCAGTTGCTGGTGCCACATGCCAACCTCGGCAGTCAATTAAAAGTTAAATGATCATAAACTATTTTCTGATTAAATGATTAAAACGAATTGCCGAAACTTTTGAAAATGTAATTTCCAAATTAACGTAAAATAAATTATAGAAAATTCTAGTACAAGGTTGTGCCAATTTCCGAATTTTACGTAGGTTACGATAGCGCCCGCGCCGGCAGACGTGCATATCCGCTGCGCGTGCGCTTGCGATCGCGCGTTGTGTAATGTGGTGCATTACTGGATCAGTTGCGTAGACTCTCCGCTGGAACACTTTCGATGCGTTCGCGCGGCGCCTGATTTATTGATGCGTGTTGATCGTGGCAGGTGATAATTGCATTTTCTAGTTAGCGTTGTATAATAGCGTCTTATTAGTACCTCTTTGAAAAAAATGACATTAAGCGGCAAAGATTAAGTTTCCACCTGTCGTCGCTATGGTTTGAAATGCTAAACATGTTACCTAAACAAATCCGTTGACATGCACCAAATTGACAAAACCAAAAGCTAGTGAGCACGCATGACAGGCAGGCAGGTTCTTCCTCTTAGGTAAGGTGAGGACGAGGAGGCTTGGGAAGCGGTCACCTCCTTCTGCGAAGCAGTAATGCTAGCGAAGGAGGAGGCGGACCGCGCGAGGGAAAGGCAAGGCCTTCGTCCCAACCGCCGCAACAGGAGAAGACGCCCCGGGCGTCGGGAGTCGCAGGGCGATCCCCGGCCACCGTAGGCGCGGGCCTGCGGACGGCGAGCGTTGGGTGGCTCGCTGTCCGATCACCACCAGGCCCGGGTCGATGGCGCGTTGTGTTTCACGCGCGCCTCAAAGAGATGTCAGCATAGAGGACGGGGCCCGCTAGGGCCAGAGCCTGCCAGGGTTGCGGAATTTGTTCGAAAGAGTCACCGCGGCCCTGGAAAGCAAAGGGCTTAAGAAGGAACACGGATGGGTTTTAGTCAGTAAGAGTCTGACACGCCCTTCCGCTCCACCCAGAGCGGAAGAAGTCATTTGATGATTTCCCATCCTAAAAAAAAAAAAAAAAAAAAAAAAAAGGTAAGGTGAGGACGCGCTGGACAGGAACATTTTCGACAAAACAGACAGTCTGTCGTGATGGTAACTTTAGTTTCTTGTTGTTTTTGCGTAAGTGAGCGGAGTTCCACGATTTCACGGATTAATCGATAGTCACGTTTACGACTCGGATAGATGGTGTTCGTGGAGAAAGATGGTAATAGGCACACAAGGAAGGACATCGAAGAATCTAAGTGTTCGCTTAAATGGAGATTTTGAATTCCCAGAATGCGAGCTGATACCAGAATGTAGTTTCCGCACTTGTTGCTCTTCAAATCTGCTCAAAAAATAATTCCCAAAAAAGTAGGTAACACCAATCTTGATAATGTTAATTTGATTAGATTTGAGAACAAGACCCAAACACCGGTCAAGTGCGAGTCGTACTCGTAATTGAAGTGAAGGGTTCCGTACCATTAGGAGACTCCCTATAATTTTAAATTAAATTATATTTTAGGGTTCCGTACCCGAAGGGTAGCCAACAGAACCCTATTTCTAAGCCTCCGCTGTCCGTCCGTCTGTCTGCCAGCGGGCTGCATCTCAAAAACCGTAATAGGTAGACAGTTGAAATTTTTGTAGAGTGTGTATTTCTATTGCCACTATCACACTATAAAAATTAAAATTTAACCATTATAAAATTAAATTGAATAAAAAAAATTGAGGGGGCTCCCATACAAAAAACGTTGTTTATGGTACGGAACCCTTCGTGTGAGAGTCTGACTCGCACTTGGCCGGTTTTAAGGGACTTCAAGAAAAAGAGGAGTTTCTCGATTCGGTTGTATTTTAAGCTGGAAAAAATATGTCATCCAAATGACAAAACCAGAACAAAAGGTGGTTGTAAATGGTTTAATCAGTGAGTGCATAAATTAACTAGTTTTACTCAATCGGCTCGTAGCTCGTACAATTCAAGTGTTCAACCGCGACGATAAGCTGTGGATAACCGTCGTCTGTGCAGACTCGCGGCGCGCGGCGACTGTAATAAACTAAATCATCTCCAATTTTGTAAGCAGCCTCGTCGTTTTCACGAAATGCTTAATGACCAGTGATTTGAGCGTCTCTCAAGGTGAAGGTCATATTTAAAAACAAATGACTGTTTCCGGGATTACGCGAACACATTGCAAGCCTAACGTGCTCGCCTAGCAAAAACATTTCAAGTGTGAGAGCCTCTGGCTGCTCTCAGTTCTACTTCTAAGAGAATGTGCGCAGTTAGTTTCCCATAAAGTGTTGGTGGCTCGATTGTTGATAATAAACCGCCATGATGGCTGGCGAGCGCTCTCTCACTCGATCTCGTGTCGAATCGATTCTAACTCGATTATGTGGAGAGCGCGTGCCGTACTCGCACCTCGCACCTCGCACGCCCACTAATTGGATTGATGTATTCACGACTACACCAACGGTCAAAGAACCCAGTCTGCACTGACATTGGACTATCTACAACTTTTACTCCACTATTCATAAGGTTTCTCTCGTGTACCTTTGTGCTATCTCTATGGGAATGTCAGAGACTTGCAATATATATGGCACCGGAAAATAGCAAACTCCGTAAGATTATAAAATAACCGTTGCGGAATTTCTCGGAATGGCTTCGCGAGATAATAGACTCTCAAATTTTGATGCGTCAAATAGTATTCCTAATGTTCAGTTGACAATTTATCGAGAGTTTACAATCTTTCAAGTTGTTTTATAATCTTACGGAGTTTGCTATTTTCCGGTGACATATATAAACTAGCTTTTGCCCGCGACTTCGTCCGCGTGGAATAGTTACTTGGGGCAGACTTTTTTATTTTAAGTTTAGTAAAGTTTCAGTCACTGATATTGAACAGAGAAAGAATAGGTAGATATAGATAGTTTAACAAATGTTCGACGTGATTCTTTAAATTAGTATAACTTTTTTATTTATGAACCGATTGACATGAAACAAACACTAAATAAGTAATAAGAATATTACCACAATGTATTAGTGAAAACATTTAAATCGGATAAACCGTTTCTGAGATTAGCGTGCACTAACGCACAGACAAAAATTCTAACAATCATTGATTTGGGTGCTATTTGCGTTGATAAAGGTCCCAATAATATTTTTTCTCATATATCTTCCATGTACAGCGATCCGTTACATTTTTATTACTTACATGTGTAGATAACAAGTATGAAAGCACTACGTTTGTATATTTCTGTGATTATAATTATCTTACTTACCTTTTATCCTACCCTTGTTGCCGTAAATCTTGAATTAAAACTAGATTTCCATTTGGCTGCTAAAAGTTTATTCATTTTCAACTACTTAGGGGCAAGCCTAATGAAGTCTATTACTACCTAAACAATAATAATTAATATTTTATTTCAGACCAAATTACAAGATCCATATTATGTTGTTAGTAAAAGTCCTAACCTAATGTTAGTAAAAAAAACCCACACTCTAAATACAAAATTTACTGACATTACGTGTTCAGCCGTATCCAGTGAGCCAGCATGGGTCTGTCCCACCTATCACACTATACTATACACTCAGGGTGCACTCAATGCAATTCGTCTATTACGTAAAAAAACATCTAGAAATATTGGAAAGTATGTACAAACTAGACGAAAACATAGACAGGTTTCAATATGACCGCATGAATATTTTGAAGTTTCATATTTTGTAAATGCTAGGTATCCGAATCGCAAGGCAAAAATTAAAACCTCAGAAAATACCAAACCGATAACCATCAATGTGTGTTATTTGGAACGTTGCACTAAATTCTTATGTATCGGGGCCAATGCAATCGCAGAATACCGCGGCTTTCGTCCGCTCGTGCTCACCAAGTTCGTTCGTTCGTTGCGGTGAGGTCCAGTGCGCGTGCGGTAACAGCACATACGTTTAGGAACGATCTAGGTACGGAAGGGATAGGTAATAAATTGGAACCGCGGCCAGCGGTCTATCGCAGCCCTGGGAGAATGTCGGGCGCTCTCACCGTGCACGGTTCAAGGTATTAGCGATCACTTTGAAATAGTTTTGAAAGAGAAACTTCAGAGATCTCACCAACAGCGTAAAATGAATGGTAATCCCAAATTGTAGTAACTAGAGTGGGGGTTTGTCCGTACCGGTGTAGCACATGGTAGAAACAGTATCACAAAAAAGGAAAGGTTAAATACTTCAGTACCACTTAGTCTGTATCTTAATGGGATCCAAATGCGACGAACGATGTTGTTAATAACTTGAGAGTTTTTGCTTGTGCAAAACATGCTGTGTGTCTGTTGCGTTTTGCGTTGCATCGGCACCGTTCAAATCGTCGAGCGTTAACTACGTGGTGGGTCAAAGATCTCAGCCGTGAATATAGTGAAGATCTGTAGGCCAGACACGGGCTGCTCCAATGTGATACACTTCCTCAATGGATCATCATGGCAGATGATATAGTTTAACTCTTTGTTGATGCTTGCATTGTTTACCGTAAAAGTTTCGTTGAATGCTTTGGGTTGGCCAGGTTTTGGATCCAGCGCGTATTTTGCAAACATAACCTAGTTGTTAACTTGTTATTAATTTCTGAAAGCTTTTGTAACCGCTGGCTCGCGAGTCTTGTGCCACCTGCAGTGACCCGGTTTCGCGCAGGCTCTACCTATGCGCCTGTATGCAACACCGCGTTTATTCCCCCGTATCGAACTGTTTGCACAACGCACACACGCTGCTGGCCGGCACACCAATGACTCTGTCGACTGACGTCACTGGCCTGTACGTACTTTGTGATTGATTCGCCACTCCGGTGTGCTGGCGCCAGTTTCTAGTGGAGTGTTGGGAGTGTATATTGTGTTTGGCTCATTGGTAAGATCTCGAAAATAACTAGGATTGCAGGTTGTTAACACAAGAGTTGTTAATGACGACGCCGCGACAATAGGAAACAAAACCAAGCAGCAGACATATCCTTGTTTTACACAATACCTACTTATTTGCCGATTACTTTGTTAACATAGTTATGTTTTCGTTGTTGCAGCGTGCTGGATGGTGCTGGCGGCGTGCGCGGCAGCATCACCCGGCGCTAGCGCCGGCGGCCCGCTCGGGCCCTCCGACCGGCCCGAGGCCTACTTCAACGGCAGCTCCTACATCCGACTGTCCAAACCCATCTCACTCAAACAACTCGTTGGACTCAGCTTCCGGACATGCGTTGGTAAGTCAGCACTTTGATGCTCCTCATATTCTTCAATAACTGGTGGGATAAAACAAAAACAGCCGCAAGGGTTGGTTCAAGGTTAAGCAAAGCTTACCAAAGTCGGTCTAGGTCAACATTCAACGTTAAGCCGTTGGTTAAATTCAGTTGAAATCGATTTAACTAGAAGCAGACCCCGATATAGTTGAGAAATGGTTACGCAGATGATGATTGTAATGACGACTGTTACTTGATTTGACAGCCACATTTATAATCATATCAAGTGTACTTAAAGGACTGAGAAGACCAAAATCACATTGCCAAATAATTGAGCTCGAGTTTTAAAGTTTTAGCCGGCTCCCCTTAAATCATAAAAGCAAGTTTTTGTTCCCGACGCATTGATTATTGGTTACGGAAGGCAATGTTCGCCAAAGAGCAAGTATGTAATTCTTAAGACAAAAACCCCCGACGATGTCCAATCGTGCCGCCCGCGCCGTCCAGCCCCGCGCGTGGAACGTGCATCAATCACAACGCTGATGAGTCGCGCGTCATTACAGCGAGCGCTGCGTTTTTGCTGGTTATTACGTGTAGCGCACACGTTACTGCACGCAGAACACGCTCCGTGCTTCCGAGAATCGCAGATTGGTGACGATGAAAGATGCTGTCCTTTATTTGATTTTTATATTTGATGAATTGCAATTAAAAACTATATAAATATCATAGATATTAACAAATATTCCTAATTCCATCGACCATACGCCAAACACTATCGATACTAATCGGTAGCAAGACAAAACGTGTGCGCGGGGGTCGCGATAGTTACCTTCTTTTATTTAGTGTAGCCATGTCAGAGCAACGCATCTATCTTAACTAATCTAATCGACCTTCTTCTTTTCTTAATCTTTCTTAAAGAGGAAAGATTTATTTGTGTTTGTTACGATTTGGCTCAAAAACGCCTCAACCGATTTTAGAACCTTTCGCTATTAGAAAGCTACATATTAACTTAAAATATAGGCTATATTTTATTTTCGATAAAAGTAGAGATCCCTACAAAAAGTGCAATAATATAACCCAAAGTAGTAACATTTTGCGCAATCAAAACCCGGGTGGAATGGAAAAGTGGATGATTTTGGTTTCAAGATCGACCCTTATCCATTTAAATGCGTTTGATATTAATGTTGATTATGTACGATTAGATTTATTTACAAAAAGTTACAACGGGTATAAAAATGCTCTAAGTAAGAAAAATATTGCGGTTTGAGCGAACTGGGGTGAATCTTAATGCTTGGTCCAATGAAGTTCAAACACGGCATTAATGATTTCGATAAAAAAGAAGACATATGTTTGGATTTTTCTAAAATAAACCCCTAAAGGGGCGAAAAGGGGTGATGAAGTTTTTAGGGGAGGACATTTTTTCTTGCTTCAATTTACGTGGAAATTGGTATGAACAAACTAAAAGTGGGATAATTGAAACAGATCTAAAAAAATTGGCATATTCAAACCCTGACGGGGTGAACGGGGTGCATAGTTGTGCTGATCCTGAGACCCCAGGATCAGCAGCAGAAATGGCTGGGTAATTAATGAAAATCGTTGTGCTTAATTTTCCAAAACTAACCTTTAGAAGGGGGTTAGAGGGGCTTTGAAGTTTATTTATTAACACTTTACGCACACACATGTACAGAGGCGGACATAAGTTTGTGGAGTACCTACTACATCCGCGCTGACGAAGTCGCAGGGCGAAGTGCTAGTTATCAATAAATCAGTCTCCTCATTTTCGTTTCACTCTTATTTATAAAATTCAAACAATTTGGCGCATCTGCGTATCTAAAATTTCAAGGCCGCATAGTAATTGGGTATCATCCGATGGACAAATTGTCATATTGAATCATCATCGGCGCGTACGCAAGCCGTGCGTCCATAACGTACGATTATATTGTACAAATGGGCATGTCGTGTGTTTGATCAGAGTGTGGCAGTGTTGTGATCGATGTCCGGCGATGGGCCGCCATTACCGCGCACTTACGTCACAACATCACACCCGCGCCACACATGCGCCCGCGTCGGCCGGACCGGTCGCGATTCACGGCGCTGCGCGCTGCTGTAATCATGATTTGTTGAGAGAAAGGTGGTTCAATGAGCCACTCGATAGTTGATACACTGCACGACTCGCGTAGACATGATTCGATTATGTTGAGTCATGGCCTTTTACGGACCACGGCCTGTCCAGCCGATGCTTTCATGTTGACTGACATACTAGTACAATACCTAGTCTTACTTTATGTAGTAACGTTGTGTTGTTATTCCCACCTTTTTATTGTAAAAACGAAGCATCTGTTTTACGTATCGTAGTGTCTTGCAGTATCTATTGATAAATCTTGTAATTTCACACCCAACATTTATGCATAAATTATACATCGCTTGGCCAATTGCGAAAACATTGATTCTCAGCTATTAAACAATCTTGGGTATGTGACTCGTACTGCGATCCTGCAATATGTGCCATTGCCCAGAAGTGCAGCAAATACCTACATATGGATGAGTTCGCACTAAAACAAATGACGGACGTATACGTGAACGTGGAATGCAAGCAAGTAAATAACCTCAAGCCAACGGATGATCAAAGCAGCGGTGTTTGTTTAGTTGTACTGTTGTAATAATGATGGCAAGGCCCTCGTTTGTTAAAATTCGCTCCGTCACAGTACTTATGTGTCCCAAATGTGTCACCTACTCCTATATTCCGTATGTTTTCATTTTCATCCACATTATGTTTCATTCACTCGGCAGACTCATGGAATTCGTCGTGTACCACATTAGGTATTGGATCATTACATCATAGTAGTCGCTAGGTAGAGCGCGACAGATGTTTTAGGCTTAAGGCTCGTTGATTGGCTTGAAGCTGAACTTTCAATACGGTACTAAAACCTAATGAATTCAATTTCTTGTTAGTCGAGCTTCCTCCCTGCACCTGCCTCCATAGTCTCACCGTTCTGAATGCCAACCTCACGTAATAGCGCTCATACAATTTTACATAAACACTTACAAGTTACCGTTTGCCTCATTTTCCACTGACCAAATGTCATCATGGAAATATTCTGAGCGCGGCCTTCGAACCGTTATGTGCGGTATGCTTGAGTTGAAAGGTTACCGCACATGACGAAGTTTGCGGGACATCTAGCCTGACTTTTGCTGAAGACTGTTAACGAAGTTCCCATTCCCACACTAGCGGCTAGTATTTCAGTGAAGCTTGGTTTACAAGTATTAAATCAACTTTTTCAGAATGCTCTTTGTTGGAAGACTAAAACATTGGGAAAACGAGAAGAGGACTGTTAATAAAATCGGCTAGAACCTTTTATGAATCCCTCAAGACTGATGGCAAACGCGTTGTTCACGTCAGTCTCGTTTGTTCTTCCCATATCCGTTTTATTAAAGACACTCTGAGCCATTGTAAACAATGCTCTAATTCCAGGCGGCGAGCTATTCTCGCAGCGCTTGGATGGCTACACACTCCACGTGACGGCGCTGTTCGAGCAAGTGGTGGTCTCCTGGCAGCGGCCCTCGCAGCCGCAGCAACGCGAGGTGGGGCTGGCCAAAGAGACGCTGGACAACCGCTGGCACTGGGTGGGCCTGCGCTACAACTCCGACCCCCCCTCGCTGCTGCTTGAGGTCGATAAGGATACACAGGTAACGCAAACTTAACTGGATCTAGGTACATTATAAGCTCTCCTAGAGGTAGTGCACTTGGCTCTGCCGTTGGCAGATAAATATATTACTTTGCCGGTTGACCAATGTTCACCCTTACGTGTGCAAGATTTCAGGCAGGCTATCAGCGGATTCTTCGTCAGGGTTGGTGGCAAATTTCACAAGCCGTCGCCATTCCCTCCGTACTGTAGCTCTTCTTTTACAATCATATCAGCAGATACGGCGTCAAAAACACTGTGTTCAATTATTACGTGTTGACACGTTGTGTATCCGTAAGCACCTGCACTTGAATGACCCGGGCGCGCCTGCCGTGCACTTGTGCAAACGAATCTCTACGCAATAAATGTATTGAAACAGAATATGATATAAAAGTTATGATGTAAGTAAAATCACGGGCTTTTAGCAATAAAGTGCTTTGGATGGACGAAGTCACAAAACCATTTTCAATATCGCGATTCAATCACATAGGCCTGATTATTATTATTTGGTGGTTTATTACTACAAGGGTTTGCACCCAGGAATTCCGATACTACGAAATTTTGATTTTTAAAACTGCAAGTCGCATTAAGTCAACAACACAGATCGCGGAAGAGATCGAGCGCGACAAATCGGCAGTAATCGGTATTATTCGCCACCTTTTATGTATATTCTCAGCTGATTTGTCAGTTTGAAATTGAAACAAATGTTAATTATCTCCACTTAGTATAAAACAAAGTGGCTGCCCGCCGTCTGACCCTCTGCACGCTTAGATATATTAAACTTCGCAACGGATTTTAATGCGGGTTTCTCATTTCATTTAGACATTTTTTACCGGAAGGTTTTTTATGTATAAAACGTTATAATTAAAATTACAAATAGTGTAGAAAAGTCGATTTGCAAAGTGTCCAAAAAGTGATTTTCGGGCGCACATCAGGGGCGCTCTCTAAGCCCGAAGTCCGTAGTCTAGAATACGCCCGCAACTAAGCCCGAAACTACGGACTTCGGGCTTAGAGCGTAGCCACCCAGATCAGGAAATTGTACCAAAGCGAATTATTATATTACCATGTGAAACCGGGGCGCGTAGCTAGTACGACATAAATGTATTAGGATTAAGGAGGATTCTTCTATGTGTGTGGCTTGTAGGAGTAATATTAATAAATGTAATTACACTTTGTTTATTAATACATAGGTACATATTGTACTGACTGATTGTAAAGTTGTGATTTGAATTACCTAATCACTTAAAATTAAAGTAATTGCCCGGTATTTCCCGGTACTGGGTATGCTCTAGTACCGGGAATTCTAAAATCAAGGTTCAGTTCCGGTACTGCAAACCCTAATTACCACCCAAAATGCGTTAAAGAATTCGTTTCCACACTGTGCTTATAAAACATTGTACCCTTATATGCTATCGATGTCTTAGAATTTAGTTATAGTCACGAGAATATCATACGTGGGAGTTGTGTGAAACAGTTGCCACAACCAACGTAGCGCAATGCGCCTGTGGATCAAACATAGGATTGGATTACGCCCACTGAGAACTATAACCCTCTCATTTGTCACATTAATATTATTGTTTACCGTGAACGCATGCACTGCTTCACATTGCGCAATCCAGTATGTTTCAAAGTTCACGCTGGAAGGATTCCCACATTCGTGAGGTTATTCACTATTCATAGACTCGCGTTTTCCCACGATTTTAATGGAAAACGAAGATGTGGTCGACGATGGAGAACGTTTGCCCAGACTTAACCTATTCACTCTTGACTTAAAGCCCCCGTAATCTTCTCTAGTTTCTAACACGTCAGAAACTAGAGCACGGTTCGAATTGGTCGTTTCCTATAGAGAAGAACCGCCAAGAAACTCCACGGTAAACCTTTGTTTCATGTAACAGTGTTAATAGATATGGTGTGTGGACTGCCTTGTAGATAATATCGAACGTGACATGGAACCCGGAGCTGCTGTCGCCAGGCAAGCTGGAGGAGAGCGGCGCGGTGCTGCTCGTGGGCAACTTGTTCAGCGGCTGCATCCTCGAGGGCCCGCAGCTGGAGTTTCACGTCGCCTCCTCGCAGTCGCGCAACGCGGTGTTCGGACACTGCCCCCTCACGACTGACGACTGTGAGTACTCCAAGTCCACATGACTAGAGCAGGCAACAGACAGTTGATCAAGCCCGCCACTATGTCCAACCACTGCAACTCTTAAGACCCAGAGTCAACAGTGGCGACCAACAGCAAAACTCTTTCTTCGCTGTTTTCTGATTTTCTCCGCGACTCGTGACAGTTGGCCAGTTGATAGTAAGTGTGTCACGTGAGCTGCGCGGTTCCCTTGTTAGCCAGCCACCCATCGGTGCTTACCTGCCTATGATCGACCCCACCTTCCTGTTCATACAAAGCGCAGCTGAGTGAGCGTGCGATATTTAGCTGCTGTGGGCTTCTGTCGAATGACACTTTTACATATTAAACTTTCTTCAAATCTCTAAACGAAACGACGAATGTACATGGAAAGTTTGGCATGTGAGTGCTTTGCTATGGAACAGGGTAAACGAATTTTTATAATGTGAATAAATTAATAAGTAATGAATTTTAAATATTGAATTAAATCGTAATCTTTTAACTCCGGACGTAGTGATTACTCGCCGGCATTAAGCTAAATGTTTTCCTTTTCCGAACAAATAACAATGAACTTGAAACAGGAAGTCAGTTATAAATTATATTTATATAATTCATGGATAAATCTTTTTTCCTCCCTCGTCATAAAATCTGTAATAAATAGGACTTCCTTAACTTTAGTTTGTCGGGGTCAATAAGCCCCTATAAAGGCACTGCTGATGCGCGCGACTTCACCCGGCTAGATGTCGGTTATCGAGGTACAAACATCTCCCTCCGATTTGCCTCTTAAAGTTGTTACCAAAATCCTTTCTTAGCGTATGGTTACTAAACGTTCTAATAAACCTGTATCACAAATTTCAGCTTTCTAGACTTAGTAGTTTTGTCTGCGCGTTGATAATATGTAAGTCAGGACCAAAGATTTTACAAGTATACAGTATAACATGTAGTGTAATTTCCCAGGTATTGACAGAAAGGACGTGCTGCGCATCCAGCCCAAAGACCACTGCTACAACGAGCCCTGCATGCGACACGGCACCTGCATATCACGACACGACAGGTGGGCACCTCGCTTACAACATAATCAATATTTGTTGTATCTACCTCTTCCTCAGTAAATACTAACTGCTGAGCAATGAGCAGCAGATTGCCTCGCCCTTTAATAAATATATGGGGTTCCGTTTATAGCCCTTGGCTACGGAACCATAAGAAAACTAGAGTAATGTGACTGGGGTTAACTTCGCAAAATAAGACAAGAAAGGACTTAATATGCTGATTTACCCAGCAGTTTTAGCTGTACGTTGTCTGTGAGTAAATTAATACATTTTAGATTTGTATCTAGGAGATGAGTATGAGCAGAGCTTATTGCTAAACCTTACCGAACATTAACATAGTAGGAATAATAAAATATTATAGTGAAATTGTTTATTTGTTATGGTTTCACGGCTAAATCGCTGAACCGACTTTCGTGAATTTTGGTGCAGAGATAGATGGGGCCCTGAAGACGACACATTACTTTTTGCGAAAATCAATATTAATAATAACGAGCGAAATCCTCTGTTGGTTATGAAAGGTGGTCTCGCCTTCTCTGTTATTTCATTAACAATGTTTGCGAGAATGAGTTTTCTTACATCTTTAAAAAAAAATAGAATTATGGGAAATCATCAAATGTCTTCTCCGTTCTTCCGCGTGTCAGACTCTTACTGTACTGACTAAAACCCATCCGTGTTCCGTCTAAAGCCCTTTGCGTTCCAGGGCCGCGGTGACTCTTTCGAACAAATTCCGCAACCCTAGCGGGCCCCGTCTCCTATGCTGACAACTCTTTGAGGCCCGGGCCTGGAGTTTTCTTACCCCTGACTAGGAAATAATGTAGCCAACGCTCGGGACTTAATGTTGTAGTACTTGTAACGTAGTTTACACAATCATGAGTCACGCTAAAGTAAACCTTATTGTTATTCTAGTGAGGTCAATGCTTCATTAATTGTTTTCGTGGCGCGTTCCACTTTGACTACGGTTGCTTGTTATTTTACGTGTTTGTCGTTTATGGTCAGCCTGTCAAAATATGTTTTGATTTAATACTTGATGGTATGTTGATAACATTTGTTATATGCGAATGAATGAGTGACCTTTCGCTTTTGTAAATATAGATAATTGTGATAGTGAAACTATATTGCACTCCCCACGCCCGGCACGTTCCCCTAATGGGAGAATGTAGGAACGATAGTTGGCAGCACAGAAACGTGAACGTCAAGTATTAATTTGCGAAATAGTTTCAAATTTGCAACGCTTGATGGCACGCTCTACGCCGGCACTCTCCGTGCACTTTCAAGTGTGATGATGCATACATTTCATATAATCTCACAGATACGAGTGCCACTGCACGGCGCGCTACACCGGCAACAACTGCGAGGTGGACGCGGGGGACCCGTGCGCGTCGGCGCCCTGCCAGCACGCGGGCCGCTGCGTCGAGGACACGCGCGGGGACTACGAGTGCGACTGTCCTCCCAACTACCATGGTACGTGCTGTTAGTGATACAACTGCGAGGTGGACGCGGGGGACCCGTGCGCGTCGGGCCCCTGCTAGCACGCGGGCCGCTGCGTCGAGGACACGCGCGGGGACTACGAGTGCGACTGTCCTCCCAACTACCATGGTACGTGCTGTTAGTGATACAACTGCGAGGTGGACGCGGGGGACCCGTGCGCGTCGGGCCCCTGCCAGCACGCGGGCCGCTGCGTCGAGGACACGCGCGGGGACTACGAGTGCGACTGTCCTCCCAACTACCATGGTACGTGCTGTTAGTGATACAACTGCGAGGTGGACGCGGGGGACCCGTGCGCGTCGGGCCCCTGCCAGCACGCGGGCCGCTGCGTCGAGGACACGCGCGGGGACTACGAGTGCGACTGTCCTCCCAACTACCATGGTACGTGCTGTTAGTGATACAACTGCGAGCTGGACGCGGGGGACCCGTGCGCGTCGGGCCCCTGCCAGCACGCGGGCCGCTGCGTCGAGGACACGCGCGGGGACTACGAGTGCGACTGTCCTCCCAACTACCATGGTACGTGCTGTTAGTGATACAACTGCGAGGTGGACGCGGGGGACCCGTGCGCGTCGGGCCCCTGCCAGCACGCGGGCCGCTGCGTCGAGGACACGCGCGGGGACTACGAGTGCGACTGTCCTCCCAACTACCATGGTACGTGCTGTTAGTGATACAACTGCGAGGTGGACGCGGGGGACCCGTGCGCGTCGGGCCCCTGCCAGCACGCGGGCCGCTGCGTCGAGGACACGCGCGGGGACTACGAGTGCGACTGTCCTCCCAACTACCATGGTACGTGCTGTTAGTGATACAACTGCGAGGTGGACGCGGGGGACCCGTGCGCGTCGGGCCCCTGCCAGCACGCGGGCCGCTGCGTCGAGGACACGCGCGGGCACTACGAGTGCGACTGTCCTCCCAACTACCATGGTACGTGCTGTTAGTGATACAACTGCGAGGTGGACGCGGGGGACCCGTGCGCGTCGGGCCCCTGCCAGCACGCGGGCCGCTGCGTCGAGGACACGCGCGGGGACTACGAGTGCGACTGTCCTCCCAACTACCATGGTACGTGCTGTTAGTGATACAACTGCGAGGTGGACGCGGGGGACCCGTGCGCGTCGGGCCCCTGCCAGCACGCGGGCCGCTGCGTCGAGGACACGCGCGGGGACTACGAGTGCGACTGTCCTCCCAACTACCATGGTACGTGCTGTTAGTGATACAACTGCGAGGTGGACGCGGGGGACCCGTGCGCGTCGGGCCCCTGCCAGCACGCGGGCCGCTGCGTCGAGGACACGCGCGGGGACTACGAGTGCGACTGTCCTCCCAACTACCATGGTACGTGCTGTTAGTGATACAACTGCGAGGTGGACGCGGGGGACCCGTGCGCGTCGGGCCCCTGCCAGCACGCGGGCCGCTGCGTCGAGGACACGCGCGGGGACTACGAGTGCGACTGTCCTCCCAACTACCATGGTACGTGCTGTTAGTGATACAACTGCGAGGTGGACGCGGGGGACCCGTGCGCGTCGGGCCCCTGCCAGCACGCGGGCGCAACAAACATCTCATATAGTGTTATCGTTCTGTTGCAGGCACGTACTGCGAGCTGGAGGTGTCGCTGGACCCGCAGTGCGTGGCGGGCCCGTGCCGCAACAACGCCAGCTGCAGCGTGCCGCCCGGCGCCGACGACTACGTGTGCGCCTGCCCGCCTGGTAACTTGCCACCTCTTTTTTACTACAATATCATGCTAGCTAGTGTGTTATGACCATCTATCAAAGAGCTATACTAGACGGGAAAGAAGAAGGCTATTTCCGACCCCATCATCCCATCTTTACACTGTCAGTACGATGGGGTTGACATCGTGACATAAGTGTACAAAAATTCGTTATAAATAGATAAAGGACATAAACAGATCTTTTCAGTCTAAAAAAATTGCAATCGATCTGTTCTTTTCGTACTATTTTTTATAGGTGCTTTACAGTAGGATGTGGGGCAATTTTGATCTATTCTTGTAACTTTGCCATCTGAAGGTTAAACACAAAAGCATAGACACATAGTGTCGTGATACCTTTGAAATCGTGAGAGAACCTTTTGCATTTGAGAAGCCTTGTTTGAGGTTTCCTTCTGTATTACAACAGTAACTAACATAGGCTGGTATAACAGAACCTCACATATGCATTTCAGAGTACCGTGCGTGTTTCATTTAATTGCTAAATAAATATTATTCCATTCTATTCTAAAACAAAATGCAGTCTGCCCTTCAGGCTGATATTATTTTTCGAGTAGAGTGCGCTAAACGTCACGTTTGCAATGTTTCGGTTGCACGAGCACTGTAGTTCGTATGTCCGCTACGTAGGCTACACGGGCCGCAACTGCGAGACCGACGTCGACGAGTGCGCGGCGGGCGCGGCGCCCTGCCTGCACGGCGGCGTCTGCCACGACGCCGTCAACGACTTCACCTGCGACTGCACCGGCACCGGTAAGCGAACAATACCACGAGTCACACGCTGATGCTGATGACTTGCGAGAAACAAACCGACCAGTATCACAGCATGACTTGTTTAATAACGAAACTCCTCGCGAAGCAATGCACTACATGGACTTATCCTTGGCTATGCCCGCCGGACATCTGGAACGTGCAGGAGTACAGAAAGTGTCAATGTCAAGTATTTATAAGGTCAAAGTTCAGAATTTGCAACACTAGATGGCACTGTCTACGCAGTGCACGTTCCCTATTGGTCTGACCGGTCAGTCAAAAAAGTCCCTGTGCTTGATAGAGGCGTGCGTCCCCAACACTGGTGCTTGTTTGTACTAAGCAACGCCGGGACCTTACTGATGTTGTCCGTCTTATAGTTGCACTACGTGTGACGTGAACGTTGTGTGTGCAGGCTACACAGGTGCGCGTTGCGAGCTGAACGTGAACGAATGTGAAGAAGACCGCAACATCTGCGGGCACGGCGTGTGCTACGACACGTACGGCAGCTACGTGTGCGCCTGCCAGCTGGGCTATAAGGGCGAGCGCTGCAACAATGTGAGTTACACACTCCAATAGTTTTACATGGACAAAGACCGAACCGACCGATAGCTTCAGTGACTTATCGAAGGCGTTTGATTGTGTCAACCACGGAATATTACTCCTGAAACTTAGCATTACGTACTAGGCAAAACAGTTTTGAACTTAGTAAAATATATTTAAATATTACAGACAGCAGCTAGTTTAGTTTAACGACAACAATAAACAACGGGATTATATGCGAAAATGGAGGTACCGCAAGGCGTTGAGCCTTGCGGTACCTCCACACTTTGGGTCCTTCCTTATTTTCAGTTTATATAAAGTGTATGTCTATTTGTTGTAAAAAAACACTATTCACTGACGGTTATATATTTTTTTTAAGATATATTAACAATCTAGGTGCCATAAATAACGCCGTACTGCAGGTACAAAATTGGTTTACTACTTATCATTTATTAGTATTAGAAGTTAGGCCTGTGCGTGGAGGAGGCGGCTTCACTCATCATATCTGCTGAATAGATAAGGACGTTAGTGTAACGGTACCGTGCGGCCGCAGGTGTCGGCGTGCGCGTCGGGCCCGTGCGGCGCGGGCGGCGCGTGCGTGGAGGAGAGCGGCGGCGCCGGCTTCCGCTGCGTGTGCGCACGCGGCTTCGCGCCGCCCTACTGCGCGCCCAGCACGCACCCCGCCTCGTGCCAGGACATCGTGTGCCCGCCCAAGTCGCACTGTACGTATACTACCCGCTTTTCGAAATACATTTCATCCCAATTTTCTGCAATGATTTCAGTCTTCCACTTCAGAAAAAAAATCTTAACTGTGACATTTCAAATGATTGCGGCTGCTTCTAACGTGGAAGACTTAAATCCTTTCCTGAATCAGCCAAGAAATAATTAAAATATTCATGTCATAATTCCTCAGGTATACCAAACATGATGATAGCTGGAGTGATCGCTAAACAAGTCATGTGCGTCTGCGATATCGGATATTATGGTAAGTTTTTATTTAACCTATGACAAAATTTTCTACAACGTCTTACCCTCTGTAAACCAACGACGTATCTATCTCCTTCGTCTACTCCATCCAAAGGTTGCCTGTATAATAAATTTTAGCGATAAGACCGCCAATTGTACATTTGTTCTTATAAATGATTGCCCTGTGCTTGTTATGAGGTGTACGATAAAGTATACACAATAAATAAACAAATGTGAGGCTGATGTATGGTCCCCGCCATGTCGGGCAGGCGCGCCCGGCGTGTCGCCCAACTGCACGACGCTGGAGGCGGTGTGCGACACGGGCGTGTGCCGCAACGGCGCCACGTGCTCGCTGGGCGCCGAGCACTTCAACTGCACGTGCGCGCCGGGGTACAAAGGTACGCCCTTTGCATTGGCAACGCTTTGCCACGTTATTACTATGCACTTACTTAAAGGGTCTTTTGTTACTGTACGATGTAATTTCACAGACTTGAAGGAAAAATAAAATCAGAATTTCATGTAACTTCTCGTGACACGAGGGTTAGGGATCAAGAGGCAATGATCTTATCTTTCCAACCACTTTTTTTGTGAAGTGTCGCCAATTACATTTTTTCTGGAAACTGGCAACAGTGCTAATTTAGTGTAGGTATCTCTATTAACACTATTTAGTGAAGTACCGAGGGGTTGTTGATATTATAATAATAGATTCGTAGAATATGTGTGATTAGAATGTCTGAAGCGCTGTGCCTACTATGTGCCGATGATGCTTTATTTTCTCTTAAGACAGTTTCCGTAATCTTTAGTATCGATGTTTTTTGCCTGTCTCTAGATGTTTTCTGAATGTTATCGTAACCGTGACTGTTTTCTTGCATTTTTCGTCCCCTACCCATGATTCGCTTTCTTTGTTTGTCATAAATTCGTAAATCTTGCAATTGCCTTAGCATTAATAAAGTTATCCGTATTGTTTTATCATTTTGTTGATGTTTGCATGACTTAACGTATGATCACCAATAAACACAATGTCGTGAAAATCATAGCATAGTCAAAAGCGTTGCGACGTCGCATCGCAAACATTCGGCGCCTTCGCTCGAGGGATTTCAAAGGCACTGAGATTTTGCGTTGCGGCGTTGTTCAGTTTTAATGTGTGTCATAAAAGCATCTCGAGTTCGATGAGGGTTTCCCATCGAGAGCGGATTGAAGAAGATGCATCCACTATGAGGTGTGCGATGTTAGTGGCCGTCCTGTATGTGTAGCTTACGTGTGTGCATGTGCTAGGCGCGTACTGCGAGCAGGCGGCCGGCAAGGCGCTGTCCGACCTCAAGGCCGCCGAGCGCTGCGCCAGCGTACCCTGCCTCCACGCCAAGAGCTGCCAAGAGCTCGTGAGTATACCTTACTGCTTGTGTGTGCTTCTAGCGTTGCATGATTGTTGACTTTTGTTCATTAGCTTTATGAATAAGTAGGCTAAGCTAGCGATGTAAGTAATGTTTGTTGTTCAGGATAGAGACAAATAATTTTTATAGGTATTTTTGTGAATACCTTGATGAGTACCTATCACATATAAAATTCAAGAAATCACATTGGAAACACGTAAAGTAGATTAAGCTGTTGGTTCAGTTTAACGCTTATTGAAGCTATTAATAACACTGTTTGGCACCACACTCGTCGCAATTCGTGAGTCGCAACGTAGTAATGTGAGAGTCCGTGACTCGCCGCAGCCCGGCGGCTTCCGCTGCGAGTGTGAGGCGGGCTGGTCGGGGCCGCGCTGCGACGTGGCGGCGGACGGCTGCGGCGCGCGCGGCTGCGCCAACGGCGGCGTGTGCCTGCCCGGCGGCGACTGCGACTGCCGCGCGGGCTGGGCCGGCGCCGCCTGCGAGCTGGCCGCCGACTGCCGCGCGGCGCCGTGCGCGCCGGGCCACGAGTGCGCGGAGGCGGGCGGCACGTGGCGCTGCGCCCCCGCCGCGCCCGACTCCGCCTGCGCCTCCTCGCCCTGCCACAACGGCACCTGCACGCTCAAGAACGGCCTGCACAGCTGCCAGTGCCCCTCCGGCATTACCGGTCAGTACATGCTCCCTTTCCAGCTTTTATCAATACATGACGTATTGAGAACAAACCCACATATTAGATTAACTTAACAATTAGCTAAAAATAATATGTGTGAATGGCCAATATTTTTTTTTTTATTTTTTTTTTTTATCTTGCAATCGGTTCGTGAACCATTAGCAGATTTTGTGGGAGTCGGTTAGCATCAAGGTTCATTCTTCCAGTGAAGAATCTGCCTTCTCAGTATTATTTCCACCTTGCTCTAACTAGCAAAGTCCCAAATGTGGTGGCGTTTTAGTCGTTTGATAGCTGCTGGTTTACTCAGAGCTGTGGCTAAGGTGTTACTATGGGTCATTAGTCGGTCTCTGTAGGACTTTGATCTGCGCTCTATTTCCTCCTTTATGGTTCCAATCTGCAGATGCTCATGTAGTTCAGAGGTTTTGATGAACCATGGAGCATTTGAGATGATTCTGAGAGCCTTATTCTGGAATCGCTGAAGAATCTCCAGATTTGAGTTCTTTGCTGAGCCCCACAGTTCCACACCATATGCCCAGACAGGTTTTAATACTGCTTTGTAGATAAGGATCTTGTTTTCAAGTGATACGTGTGATGTTCCTGCCAAGAGCCAGTTCATTTTACGAAGTGTGATATTCAGCTCATCACGCTTTTTTTCTATGTGGTGTCTCCATGTTTGTTTCCTGTCAAGATGTATGCCGAGGTACTTAGCCGTTACGCCATGTGGAAGTATATCTTCTCCAAGTTTAACAGGTGGGCAATCTTCCTTTCTTAGTGCGAATGTCACGTGAACAGATTTGTTCGCGCTTGCTTTTATTTTCCACTCGGACATCCACTTGTTGATCTTGTCGAGTTGAACTTGTAGCTTTTGTGATGCAATATGTGGATTTCTGTCACTGCACAGAGCTGCTGTATCATCAGCGAAGGTGGCACTAAGAACATCCTCTGTTGTTGGCAAGTCTGCTGTGTATATAAGGTAGAGCGGCGGACCCAGCACTGAACCCTGAGGCATGCCAGCTTTTATATCGTGAAATTTCGAGTACGAGTCATTAACTTTTACCCGAAAGATTCTGTCTTCTAAGTATGACCTCAGCAGTACGTACAGGTTATGCGGCAGTTGCTTCTTAATTTTGTACAATAGTCCCTGGTGCCAGACCTTGTCAAATGCTTGTTGTACGTCCAGGAATACAGCTGAGCAATACTCCTTCCGCTCTAAAGCTTCTCGGATCTTTTCCACCACTCTATGTACCTGCTCTACCGTTGAGTGCCCCATTCTGAATCCGAATTGGTGTTGGGGGATAAGTTCGCCATTTTCAAGTACTTTGCTGAGCCTACGAGCAGTGACTTTCTCAAACAGTTTGGACATGACAGGCAGAAGACTTATTGGCCTGTATGATGACACAAGGTGATGTGGTTTTCCTGGCTTCGGAATCATAATGATTTCCGAAACTTTCCATATACTTGGGAAATGTCCAGTCCTCAGAATCCCATTGAAGAGCTGCGTTATGAAGACTATGGCCTTCTTGGGAAGTTGTCTCAGAATTTCAGCAGTTATCAAGCAGTATCCTGGAGCTTTGTTTAGTTCTAGTTCTTTCACTAATTTCCAAACTTCGCGAGGAGAGCAGCACTGCAGTGGTGGACTAAGTTGGATGTCTGTTTCTAGGTAGTTTTGAATCTCAGAGTCAGTTGCTACATTACCTGTGTTAGGGGTAAATACATTTGCCAAAAAAGTTCCAAAGGCTTCAGCTTTTTCTTCGTCCGTTTTTGCCCATTTGTTATTTTCCAGCTTTAGAGGATGGTGTGCGTTTTGTGGAGCAGTTTTGCTGTTTTTTACGGTTTTCCAAAGCGAGTATTGATTTTTTGCTGTGGCGTCCAGATTTTCCAACTTATTTTTTAAGGTCTCATTTTCAATATTTTTCAAATATTGCTTCAAGTCAGCGGCTGCTCTATTGAACTCTCGTTTGTCGGAAGGATGACGACTGTTATGCCATACTCTTCGAAGTCTTCTTTTCTCTAGTACCTTACTTTTTGTCTCTTTAGAGATATTAATATGTCTTGATTTGGTAGGAACTGGTGTGCATTTCCATGCTGCCGTCTGGATGAGGTTTGTTATGTATGTTGCAGCTTCATCAATGTCCTCATTTGTTTTTAGTGGTACCTTTAGGTTCACGTTAACTTCCATGTACTGCCTGAACTCAAACCAATCAGTTTTGTTATTGAATAGGTTCTCTTTCTCCTGCTTTTCTATTAAGGTAGTGCTTATAGTGGCTATCAGAGGGGTATGGTCTGAACTGCTGTCCAGGCAACTTTCGACTTTAAGGTACAGGTTGGACAGTCCCTTATATACAAAGAAGTCCAGTAGGTCAGGTATCTTATTGAAATCTGTAGGCCAGTATGAGGGTTCACCTGTACTTAGGACATGTATTTTGTTTAGGTCAAGACTCTTTTTCAGTTCTCTTCCTCGGGGTAGTGTTAATCGGGAGCCCCAGGAAACATTTTTAGCGTTCCAATCTCCACCGCATATAAATCTTTGCCCGAGAGTTTTGAGGAAAGCTGTAAATCTGTCCTCCTTTATGGTGTGTTTTGGGGGACAATATATAGCAGTTAGGGTTAGTGAACTATGCTTATCCTGAACCATTACCGAGGTGGCTTGTATGTAATCTGTTTTATATTCCTCCAAAACATTATGTTTGATGTGCTTCTTGATGATAATTGCTGTCCCCGCATGTGCTGTTCCATCCGGGTGGAAAGTAGAGTATATACAGTAGTTTCTCAAATTAAATATATGATTGGATGTAAGGTGTGACTCAGAGACCAACAGTACATCAATATCATGTTGTGTCAGAAGTATTTCTACATCATGCCTATGGTTAACCAAACCATTAACGTTCCACGTTGCAACTCTAAGTGTAGCCATTTTATCGTACAAGTTTAGTGATGATTGTTGTGAGTAAATTCATCATTGACGACATCTGGTCTATTAGTTTATCTAACTTTACAGTCTGTTGTGAGAGCAATAATTCTAATTTGGGTTGATTTTTAGTGATATCTGCATACGTCGGTTTACCTTTACTTTTATGATACTCATTCTGATCTTGGATCTCGATTTGCGGTCCCTCATCTTTTTTGGATGGGATTTTAGATTGAACTTTCAACGCTGTTTGAGAAGGGAACCTATGGCTGGTTTTTCGATTTAAGATCTCTTTATAAGCAGCGCAACCTTTATAGTTAGCCGGGTGTGAGCCTTCACATAGTGCGCACTTTGCCGGGGTGTTACGATCTTTCTTTGGACACTCGGAAGTTTTGTGGGCTTGTGCACATTTCACGCAGCGATAGGGCATCATACAATAGTTCTTCGAGTGCCCGTATTGCTGACACCGTTGGCATTGTGGAATCGAGGTTTTTCTTTTAGGCTCTTCTATCGAAACTGTTTGATGATATATTGATTTTATGGTTTTGACTGAACTATTATTCTGATGAGGCACTAGGTTGACAAAGAATGTAGAAGTAGGCTTCTTTTCAGGTCCAAACTTTACATTTATGATTTCTCCGAATACTTTGTTTTCAGTTTTTTCTATTTCCTCTATTATAGCGCTATGCGGCGTGGAGTGATGCAGATTCTTGATTACAAAGCGGTAGCATCGTTGGTCTTTTCTATTGAAGGTATATCCTATGAGGCCTTTTTCTCGCACAAGAGTTATAATTTTTTTTGTATGCTTCAATATCTAAACAGTTTATTCTTAATTGGTTACGGTTGACAATTTTGAAGATGTAATCTCCTTTATTGGCAGCTGTATTAAGGAGCTCAGTTAATTTGTTGACATCCTCAACGCCATAAAGAATTATTGGTGGAGGTTTACTTGGAGGTTTTGGCAATATGCAATAATTAATGTTAGAAAACCAGGATTATGCAGAAATTGAAAACTTATTGTTGTAAATCTTATTTTTAATATACTACTTAGTCTTTATGTCATAGTTAAATACATACACAATCAAAAGATCTATTGTTCTTCAGAGAAAACCTTCCCTACTAAATACGCTGGCGAATCCCGCAGCCGTTTGCCTTTTAAATTGATAGAGAATGGCAGAACCGAGGGTTGTCGTCTGTGGATGCCCCTGCCTTCAGGCGTCCACGCGCGCACCTTGCACACTGTGCCCGACTTGGCCGTCACGCCGACCCAGGCCACTGAGGACAGCACTATGTCCCCACAGACTGTCTTGGGTCCCTCACCAGGGAACTCTAGTAACTCAGCCTTGTGCTGCAACCCTGGCCAGTTCTTCAGTCTGTCTGCTCCTCCGCTCGGCGCAGCGAACAACTCCGTGCCCACAAACTTGTCATAAATCTCGTCAGCGTCGTCAGTGTTCGTGACAGTGATCGGCAGAGTTTCCGAACAAAATATCGTAAAACGACAAGGTTCCGCACAAGTCACGAGGTCTATACGAGCTAAACCGCCAATGAATATCGTGGAACTCTCGTAAACGAAGTATGTCTGAGGCCTGATCAGTTGTTTTGGAATGGTCACAAGTAATTCGTCAGTGCTCAACAGAGACAGAACTTGGTCAGGGTGGATGACGCCGGGAGTGTCGTACAACCACTTGCTATTAGCAAAGAGTTTGTGTTTCTCGTTGAAAACCGCCATCTTCTTTTTGCCCGCGAGGAGGTCGTCGACATCGTAGTGCTCGGAGAACGAGCGTCCGATATGTCCGATCAAGGCTGGCGCTTCGACCGGCGCCTTGCCTTCCAACTGAGCATTTCTGATTTGTTTCTCGACTCTGTAGAGTTTGGCTTCCGATTGTAATCTTCGTGTTCTTTGAAATATTTTCCATCCTGAAGGTCTGTTTATAGGGAATTTGAGGAGGTTGAGCGTAGTCCCTGGCCAGCGGCTGACTGTGGCGCGTTTGATGATGTCTGTAGCATGCACTTTGCAGTAGTCTGACTGCAGCAGGGCATTGAACAGGGAGCTCTTGCCGACGTTGGTGCAGCCCACGAGGAACACGTCGCCCTTGTACAGCCACAGCTTGAACATGGCAGAGATCAGGTCCTCCACACCGTAGCCTGTTTTAGCTGATATCAGAGCAACATGCCTGATGTTGGCTTCATTTAATTTCGTCTTCTTGATTTCTGTCACAAGGGATTGCTTTATGCGTTTCAAGTATCCAATACTATCACCAGGTAAAAGGTCCACCTGAAAAAACCAGTACATTATTATAAATAAGGGGAAAACCCCTTCAAGTTGTGAGTAGGCACACATAAAACAGGTTAATAAAAAATTGATAAGTTTTCTACATTTCTTACCTTGTTGCCAACAACAATTATAGGTCTGTCTTTGCCCACAATGTCCACAATGCCAGGCCATATGGAGCATGGAAAGTCGAGCAGATCCACCATCAAAAGGACCAGGGATTTTACATTTCTGGAAATATTAAACAAAACAGTTAAGTCTATATAGAACTCTTTATGCAGTTATGAATAACAACCAAGTACGGCTTTGGATATGTTTCATCAGGCTGCCTTGATCAAATTAAATTGAATAAACATGTCATTTTTAGTAATTCATAGATGTATGTGACATCAGTTATTATATTGACCACAGCTGTATACACAAGTGTTGTCAGTTTGTTTACCTGATGGATTGCAGCAGTTTCTCATACTCTTCTGGCTGCACACTCACATCAAGTGCAATGTTGTACTCTGTGAGGAAGTGACATCTCTGGCACTCCATAGTCTTCAGTTCCTCCACCTTTCTGTGCTTGTAGAGCTCACTGGGCAGGTACCCGGGGATGGCGGGGTCACTGCAGTGCAGGAGAGCACCACATCCTCCACATGGCACTGTGCTCACACCAACTTTGGGGTCAGGTGTGCCATAGTGGTTTAACCATTCGTTTTCAGTTTCCTCATCTTTATTTAACTCCTCTGATGTAATTTTACTGTCATCGAAATACTCATAGTTTACCATCCATTTGTTAATGTTTGAGCGATCAAATTCTTGCTCTGTGCTTACATTGGTATTGGTAGCATTTTCGGGTGGAACTATTTGAGTATCGTCATAATCGATTTTGGTAGGGGAACCAAAAGGCAGTTGGAATTCCTTGTTGGGTTCTGAAGTAGGGGCCAGCTCTTCATCTTGAAGCAGTCTATCTTTGTCGACGTAATACTGTAAGGCTACCGGGAGTGGCGGCAAGCTTTTCTCTTTAAACTCTTTTCCCAGTGTCGCTTTCGCCTCTTTCACAGTTTTCCGGTGATACCTATAATAACCTAATTTCAATTTGTCGTTGTCCAAGTAGGAATTAAATGTGATTTTATCTTTATATTTCTGCAGTAACTGTGGAAAGTCTTTGTTGTTGTCTTGTTTCTTAATATTTTCAATACCAGTTATGGCTCGCACCTGGACAAAACGTTTGTTTTGATAAAACTTTTGTCTCCGACTTAACCTCAAAATATTGCGCATTGAATAAAGCATGGCGATGATTCATACACTTAATACATGTATAAGAACTCATTTGCGTATATCTTTTAAAGAATGTAATTCTATCTGCTCCACAAAATTACAACTTTTCATTATAAATACGAAATAGCTCACAACAATGCTTCACTAATTTGACAGAGCGCGGCTGTCACTGTCCATCACTTAGTTGTCAATGTCATTTGCAGTGTTGCCGTCTTAATGAATACCGATTATTACCGTAAAGTTTTCGTGATGGTTATCGAGTTTTTGATATAAATAAATTAGTTATACTTGGAATTTACAAACACGATTTACTTTTTATAAGAACACAAGTTTTTCTTAAAAAATACCAATATTTCTCTTTTTTAAATTCGTATTTACAGAGTGTTCTCTAACAAAATAGTGTGCATTTTCAGTTACATTGCCGCTGTTGGTCAAAATACCTGTTCAAACTGATTGTGAAATATGGACTGTGTGACTAATCAAGTTTTTGAGTTGTGTGCTCATTATAATTGATTTTTAATTCTATCTTTATTATTTCTTTAATGGTTTTGATTATGTTAATTAAATTCTTATTTTTGCTGTCATTTATTAAAGGTGAAAATAGAAAAAAAGCCAGTAGTATAATTTACAATTAATTAAAATGTGTATTTAATAATATTTTTGTTTCCAGGTCGTAATTGCGAAGTAGACATAGATGAATGCGCAATCATGCCAAAAATATGTAACCACGGAGTATGCGTCAACATTCCCGGATCCTACGAATGTTATTGCAGGCCCGGTATGTAGGACGTCGAAGACTTGTGTTGTTGCGCTAATTAGCAATCAATGACATGTATCGCTATGTTGCGCAGGCTATACGGGCGACAGCTGCGAGCAGGACATCGACGAGTGTCTGTCGTCGCCGTGCAAGAACAGCGGCACCTGCCAGAACTTAGAGAACAACTACGAGTGCACCTGCATGGAGGGCTTCGAAGGTCGCCAGATAACTATGATAATTTAACTACTTTATGTTTGGTCTATCCCCTATGTTATGGTAAGAGGTGTTACAGGCAAGGACTGCTCGATCAACATCAACGAGTGCGAGTCGAGCCCGTGCGCCGAGGGCTCCACGTGCGTGGACGGCATCGCCAGCTACAAGTGCGTGTGCCAGGACGGGCTCACCGGGCCCAACTGCGAGATCGACATCGACGACTGCGAGGTAAGCGAAGGTTAAGGCTGACATTGTATTGTTAGCTGCAGAGATCATTACACTAAGATTGCGGTTGATTATTCATAATGTTGTAAAGAGACGTCTGGTCACGTCAAATTTGCATTTATTTAAATAAACACGCTTTAACTGTGGGTTATCTTTCACTGTATTTGAAAGTTATTAGTTCGTCTCAATAATAGATAGACATAACGTATCGTTTTAAGTTTGTTTGTTTGTTCGTGTGCTAGTCGGCGCCGTGCCAGCACGGCGGACGCTGTGTGGACGGGCTGAACAGCTACAGCTGCGAGTGCGGCGGCACGGGCTACGAGGGCGCCGACTGCGACGTCAACATCGACGAGTGCGCGCCGCAGCCCTGCCGCCACGGCGGCACCTGCGTCGACGACGTCAACGACTACCACTGCAACTGTTACACCGCCTACACTGGTCAGTACCCCAGAACTAAATTATATATTGCAACATATTAACATTTGGAAGCGACGTAGTTTTCATTGCAGTTCTCTTTTTAAATACTGCATCTAAATTTTGACATTTTGTTGTTGTAGGTAAGAACTGTGAGCTGGACATAAACGAGTGCGAGAGCGAGCCGTGCAAGTACGGCGGCGTGTGCCTGGAGCGCTCCAACGTGACCCTGTACGAGACAGGGGGCGCCCGCGTGCAGGTGGGCCCGCAGCCGCAGATGCTGCTGCCCAGCGCCTTCTACCAGCCCTTCTCACTGGACACGGCCAGCGGGTGAGGGCTCCACCACTTATTTACAGGATCTAGCACCTCTGTTAAATTCCTGCAAATCTCCATTGAAAATTGAGATTTGCGAAATTGAGGATCCTCCGAACAGACGGTAGTTGTGTCTGGTGGCCGCGAAGAACTTTGATAGCACGATGTAGGATTTTTGTTACATCAGCTCTTTAGTTTGTATGTGGCGGTATAGATGCCGCCACAACTGCACTTAATCGGGCTCTTACATAAATTATTCTTAATTTAAAACATTTTTTTTTGTTCACGTTGTCAGTTTCGAGTGCGTGTGCGTGCTGGGCACGATGGGCTCGCGCTGCGAGGTGAACATCGACGAGTGCGCGGCGGCGCCGTGCGAGAACGGCAAGTGCATCGACGAAATCGGCGGCTACACCTGCGAATGCTTCGCCGGCTACGAGGGCGAGCACTGCGAGACCGATATCGACGAGTGCCAGCGGTGAGTCACACACACTCACATATTACTGTTATACTGGCATGCTCTCCAAGACGCCGTACGAATCTTTTGTGACCTCTCCAAGGCAGTTGATTGTGTTAATCACGAAACCTTGCTCTTAAAACTAGAATATTACGGACTTGGTTAACTTGCATTCAGTCTTATTTATATTACAGACAGCAACCAGTTGGAATAAATGGTTCACGGGGTTAAGAAATCAAAATGGGGGTACCCCAAGGCACAATATTGGGTTATTTCTACTTTTTTTTTATTTGTACGTTTGTTATGGGATCGTTCTGTCAATTATGAATTGATTTTGATGATTCTATTTTTATTCGAAAGCCTATACTCCTGAGGTGGTCTCATTGGCACCAAGTCAGAATCTGATGATGGGATCCTAGGGAAATCGAGGGCAACCTTCAAATTTTAAAGGCACATTTTCCCGCGGTCCGCGGGAACATGTTGGCGCGCAGATTTTTCCGTTGTACCGATCAGGTCAAAATAACCTTGTTTAAAGCGTATTGCCAGGGCCTGTACACTGGAAGTCTGTGGTTCAACTGCTCACGGGGGACGCTAAATGCCTTGCGCGTCCTGTACAACTATGTTTTCAGGATGATGTTGAAACTCCCTTGTTTCTGTAGTGCCTCAGGGATGTTTGCCCAATCACATACGGATGGTTTCCATGCGATCATCAGGAAAAAGGTGGCATCGTTTGTGAGGAGGATTCGAGGGAGTAGCAATAGCATCCTGAAAGTTGTGGCTGAGGATCCGAGAGCTCCTCTGCTGAGGCATCTCATGCGAAATCATTGTCCGCATGAAATGCCTCGTAAGTACATGACTTATTAATACTATTCTTCTATAAATTTATAGTATATAAGGTGTTTACTAACAAAAATGGTTCCAATGTTGTTCCTCAATAAAATTATATTATTATAAGTCAGGATCTGATGCTGGAATCCCAGGAAAAATGTTTGTTCAGCGATATTTTTGCCAATTGTCAACCGATTTGGATGATTCTTTTTTTTGTTTGGAAGAGTATTTTTCCAAACTGGCCCCATTTCAATTTGGTGAATGATCTGATGAAGGATTTCAGAGGTAGGCAACGGAACTCTCAATAAATGATAGCAAATCACCCGGGATTGCTGAAATTGCATGTCTGTTTATTGATTACACCAGTTCATAACATAACATCACGCCGGTACGCTGTGAAGGGGTACGCAGATGCAAACAAGTCAGCCTGAATTAACATGTATTTGCGGTTATCTATTTGGGTATAACTTTATTGTTTATTTTGATGATTATTTTTGCATTGGGTGTAGTTATAGCTATATTGCATTTGCACTGTACAGTAAACTTCAAAGATAAACCAGTGACTACTTCAACTTGAAATCAATAAAGCCTAGTAAAGTGACATATTGTTAGGTTTATGTCACTCCCAAAGGAAAGTAGACATTAAACTCTAGAGCTGGTCTGGACTTGAACTGAACGAAGAAGGCACACAAAGTAACTCCTTAACGGCAAATAGCGCAACCACTCATTATGGGAATCATGTCAATTTATTTGTGGATCACCACTAAAAAGTGGAAAATAAAAAACTTTTTGGTGTCAAAACTAAAAAACAACCAAAAACACCGACTGCAGAAATTAAAGTTATTTTATACTTTTTAGTGTTTTTTTATTTGGAAGTCGGTTGTATTTTTTTCTAAAAAGTTTTTTTTTTTGTGTATATTTATGATGTTTTAAAAAACACACAGCCACAGCCATTTGGGTCCACAAGATAGGTTTTTATATTTGGTCTTCCCTTTTTTTGTTTTCTTATACATTTTTACCGCCCCGCGCCCGCGATTTCATGCGCGCATATCCCGATTTTTTCCCGTTACCGTATTTTTTTCCGTTCTCGTCTGCCGTCATAAGACAAAAAGACGTATCTACACAAAACGAAGTAACCCATTTCCGACGTTAAGAAAATAACTTAAGGTCGGAAATAGGTTTCTTCGTTTTGTGTAGATACGTCCTTTTTTCTTATGACGACATAGCCTCACAAATGTGGCTATCATAAAAAAAAAAAAACCAATACCGACTGGTAGTTCCAGAGATTAGCGCGTTCAAACAAACTCTTCGGCTTTATTATATTATTATAGATTAACAGTCTTATTCATAAAAACTTAACGAGGTTTATAAGCTTTTTATAAGGAAATTCTTGAAAAGCATTTTTCATAAACGTCCAATAGCACAAAAACGCTCTATAAGTTTTCAATAAAAACTTCATAAGATAGAAGGATGGACCCTAGTTTAAACCTCCAATAGACTAGTAATATGGCCGATTTTACGTAACAGTTGATAGTTGATTGACATTTCGGGTAATTTGAGGTTATTTAAAAACGCTATAAAGTTTTGAAATTTATTAATACATACTCCTTTTTGTGAAAAGTGATCTTTTTTATGTTGTTCGTAACTTCATACACAGAAAGATCATGCAAGCTTTGCAAGATATAGCTGCCTTTGTACATAAGCTGTCCTGCCATGTTTTTATTTGTATGTTTTGTGTGTACCATAAAACAAGAATAAGAAAAATTAACCAGAGGCAGTTAAGAAATGACCAGTTTCCACTGACGACTCCCGTTCACGAACATGCCGCGTGTATCAGCATCATTCAGCTCATTTTGAGCGAACTAAATGTTCCGACATGGTTTCGACAAATTCATTTGGCAACCAGGAAGCTATATCATCACCATTTTCAGTGTCTTTCTGTGATAGTGAGCCATCACCAATCCTCATAATATGCTTGCGTTAAATTCACCCAAAGAAAACTGACGGTAGACTTGCCAGTGCACACTGGGGCAAAGTAGACTACTTTATCCAAAAAGATGCCTGCTTTGCAAATCGACATTCTAGTTTTTTGGAGTTGGTAGGTATTGGTTTCCGTATATCTATTATTAAAACTCCCTTACCGAATCCATCAATAGATGTTATACGAACAGAAATAAACACGGGATAAGTATTAAAACACAACAAAAGAAATACCGTAACAACTTTTGTGTACGAATATTACTATTTTTGTTCGATTATTGTGTACTATATACACAGATTATGAATTGCTGCACTAAACTTGTCTTCCTCCAGACAATTTTCGCTTATTTGGCTCTTTTCAATTACCTTACTCGCTTGTGTCTCTATTATTCATTGATAAACATAGGGTATCCGTAATTAAACTCACTTCCCTACTTTAAAAAGTTTGGACTTCGTCTCAAACCTTTTAAAGCGCAACATAATAACGCTAAAATATGTAATAACGTCAACATAGGTATAAAAGGTTTATTGAACGTTTATGAATAAAGAACATTGTTATACGTTTATTAGTACTTATGAGCATTAAAACTAATTAACTTTTTAAATCTATTTTAAGTGATTTAATATCTGTTTTTTATTACTTAGTATTGAAAACAATAGTTTTGTATCAGGGGCCGTCCATTAATCACATGATGTTTTTTAGCATTATAAACCAACCCCCCCCCTCCCCCTTGGTGACACGTGGCCTCACCACGGCTACCCCCCCCCCCCCCCCCCCCATACACAAAATCACGTGTATTTTTTAGTACCTACAAAGAATTTTAATTTTTTTTGAATAATTATCCTTAATTACTGGTATAAGTATAATCTAATTTTATTCCGAAATTAAGGACCATGATAAAAATGTCTAGACAGAAAGGTTGCAGGTTATTTTTGACGAAAAAATAAATACACGTAATAACGTACTACACCCCCTACTCCCTTGTGATTTCGCCAAACACCCTCCCCCCCCCTTCTAGCTATGTAGAAGCATATTTTCTCGAATTTATAAAACATGTGAGTACTATCCAACACACGCGCCACCATCACCATCATCAGCGAGACATTTATGTGAGAAAAGAAACTAAGTATATAAAACAATTCAAAATACATTAAAATAAGCCAGTGATAGTTAAGAGATGACCAGTCTCCACTGACGGCGCGCGTTCACAAACATGACGCCTGTAGCAGTAACTCTGTACCATTCAGCTCAACCATTCTGAAGGGAACATGGATCATGTAATCAAGATTTTTGTAATACATAACATGATTTAAAAGAGTGTCCGTGGAGTTTCCTGCACGTTCTTCTCCATAGAGATTTGCGCTTTTGAACGTGCAAATAACTTCATGTTTTTGACCGACCGACCTTGACAATTCAAAAGTGCCTGTAAAGGGTTTAATTGAAATAAATTATTTAAATCTTGAAACTTGACTTCACTTGCCGTGTTTTACAAATTATTCGCGTTACAACGACAATTCAAAATCAATGGGATTCATTTGAAAATTTCCATAGCAATCGGCCATGTTTATGTTAATCGTAATTCAGACAGAGAAATAAAGTGTGATGATCGTTCCCGTCAGCTACTCCCCGTGCGCGCACGGACGCTGCGTGGACCTGCGTGCCACGTACGAGTGCGTGTGCGCAAGCGGCTGGGGCGGCCAGAACTGCAGCGTGGTGCTGCGGGGCTGCGCCGACGCGCCGTGCCGCAACGACGGCACGTGCCACCCCTGGCTGCGCGCCGAGACCGAGCACCGCTTCAACTGCTCCTGCACGCCCGGACACTACGGCACCACTTGCGAAAAGGTAACTTCTACTCGTGATTATCTTGTGTGGCCCGTCATTTACCTCTTATTCTCTCGGTAAACTGAGAGAATAAATCCAAATTGTATCGTTTGCAGATAACAACGATGTCGCTAGAGAAGAGCAGCTACGCGGAGGTGAACACGACGCGCGAGGAGGGCTACGACATCTCGTTCCGCTTCCAGACCACTCTGCGCAACGGGCTGCTGGCCACGGGCCACGGCTTCACCTACTTCTTCCTGGAGCTGTCCAACGGCCGCCTCAACCTGCACTCCAGTCTGCTCAACAAGTGGGAGGGCGTGTTCATCGGCTCCAACCTCAATAATGATACCAAGTGGCAGAAGGTAAGATTCCTTGTAAATTATCACAGCATCATTATTATAATGATTGCATTGCGGCCGTTCACAGTATACATACACACGTGCTCGTTAGCAGTATTTATTTTACGCAATAATAGTGATCCTGACGAAATGAAGCTTAATGTGCGTGGTGTGCGGAAAACAAAAAATGGAGGTGTTGCCAAACAGGATGCTGATAAACTCAAGCACGCAGTCCATGTCTACATCAGGACTCACCGCCAACGAGTTCAACAAGTGCAAACCACAGATCACGGTTGCAGGACTGCCGACTTCTTTGGCTGATGCTGACGTCTTCAAGTTCATGTACGAGCAGAACATCGCCGATGAGTCTCCAGCGATGTCACTGGACACCTTGTTAGCCGAAATGACAGTGTTTAGCTACAGATCTGGGAAGAAATATGCATCAACCTATAACTTTGTTGTCGAAGTTCCAGATACGTAGAGCCTTAATATCTCAAGAGAGGCTTTTTAAATTGAACTTCCTGCCCTGTGAGGGTCCTTGGTTACCAGATTTCTACAAATGCCAACAATTTGGTCATGCAGAAAAATCATGCAGAGAGATAAACTCTTCGTGTGGCCACTGTGGAGCAGCAGGACACTCGATGTCCGGGTGCGCGTGGAAAGCGGACACACCTAAATGTGCAACGTGCTCGCGGTTTAAGAAGCCCTACAACCATAAAACGGGAGATGTTGAGTGCCCTGCTAGGAAATCAGAATATAGGTACACATCAACTCCATTGAGTACGAGGGCGTGTGGAGCGTCATACTCTAGGTTAGACTTCCCGTTGAACGCATGTTGCTGACACAACAATAACAGACCACTGCGCTGACATACTTACCTTCGATGTATTTGAATGTCTAACACATTAGCCGCTAGGTGTAAATATGGAATACTAGTTGCCGCCCGCGGCTCCGCCCGCGTGATTGTCGAAAACTATCCTAAGGGAACATATTCCCGGGATAAAAAGTATCCTATGTGTTATTCCAGACTATAATCTACCTCTGTGCCAAATTTCATCAAAATCCATTCAGTAGTTTTTACGTGAAAGAGTAACAAACATCCATACATACATCTATACTTACAAACTTTCGCCTTTATAATAGTAGTAGGATAACAAGCGCCTCGAATGTGTTTCTGCAACCTCGTTAATAAATCTGCTGACGCAAACACTTTCCTGTAGGTCTAGTTATGTGTTTAGTTCTAAGTTAGTAGAGTTTAAGTGAGTTAAAATAAGTTTGCCATTATGTAATGTTAGATATTAAATACTGTCCTACATATGGTATATTGTGGAGCTCCTGCAGCCCGTAATACAGGATTATAGAGTGTTGGTTCTAGTATATGTGTGTGACGTCTTTACCATTATTTACAGGTGTTCGTATCAATAAACTCGTCGCACTTGGTGCTGGCGGCGAACGAGGAGCAGACCATCTACCCCATCAGCCAGAACGAGGCGTACAACTCGTCCGTCACGTCATTTCCGTACACACGCCTCGGAACGTACGGCTCGTCCCAAGCCACTCTCACGCACGGGCCCAACTTCTTCGTGGGCTGCTTCCAGGACGTCGTCGTCAACGGCCAGTGGGTGAGTAGTATGGGAAGTTGTTGAGAAGGAGAAAGGTTTTAGTGACGTCGTTACGTCCTAACGACGCGCGTGCCTCGGCACGTACGTCTCGTTCTACGCCACGCTCACGCACGGGCCCAAATTCTTCGTGGGCTGCTTTCAGGACATCGTACCAACTGCCAGTATGACCTAAGTATATCGAGTTTGAAAAATATTCTAGTGTCGTGAGAATCGACACATAGCGATGCTGCGATTTAAATAGTGAAACGCTTGGCAACGTTCCTGTGTATAATTGATTGAATTTGTGTGCATCCAGCTACTACCTGAGGATTACAACACGACCGGCGCGGAGAGCAGCACGGAGCTGGCAGCGGGCGAGGCGGGCTCCGACGAGCCCGTGCGCGCGCGTGCCGAGCTGCACGGCGTGCACGCGCGCTGCCCGCGCACGCCGCAGTGCCAGCCCAACCCCTGCCAGGCCGGCGGCGTGTGCGACGACGCCTGGACCAGCTTCGTGTGCACCTGCCCGCGCCCGCACCTCGGCGACACCTGCCAGTACAGTACGTCGCCTTATCTAACTAATACGAGCTGCACGGCGTGCACGCGCGCTGCCCGCGCACGCCGCAGTGCCAGCCCAACCCCTGCCAGGCCGGCGGCGTGTGCGACGACGCCTGGACCAGCTTCGTGTGCACCTGCCCGCGCCCGCACCTCGGCGACACCTGCCAGTACAGTACGTCGCCTTATCTAACTAATACGAGCTGCACGGCGTGCACGCGCGCTGCCCGCGCACGCCGCAGTGCCAGCCCAACCCCTGCCAGGCCGGCGGCGTGTGCGACGACGCCTGGACCAGCTTCGTGTGCACCTGCCCGCGCCCGCACCTCGGCGACACCTGCCAGTACAGTACGTCGCCTTATCTAACTAATACGAGCTGCACGGCGTGCACGCGCGCTGCCCGCGCACGCCGCAGTGCCAGCCCAACCCCTGCCAGGCCGGCGGCGTGTGCGACGACGCCTGGACCAGCTTCGTGTGCACCTGCCCGCGCCCGCACCTCGGCGACACCTGCCAGTACAGTACGTCGCCTTATCTAACTAATACGAGCTGCACGGCGTGCACGCGCGCTGCCCGCGCACGCCGCAGTGCCAGCCCAACCCCTGCCAGGCCGGCGGCGTGTGCGACGACGCCTGGACCAGCTTCGTGTGCACCTGCCCGCGCCCGCACCTCGGCGACACCTGCCAGTACAGTACGTCGCCTTATCTAACTAATACGAGCTGCACGGCGTGCACGCGCGCTGCCCGCGCACGCCGCAGTGCCAGCCCAACCCCTGCCAGGCCGGCGGCGTGTGCGACGACGCCTGGACCAGCTTCGTGTGCACCTGCCCGCGCCCGCACCTCGGCGACACCTGCCAGTACAGTACGTCGCCTTATCTAACTAATACGAGCTGCACGGCGTGCACGCGCGCTGCCCGCGCACGCCGCAGTGCCAGCCCAACCCCTGCCAGGCCGGCGGCGTGTGCGACGACGCCTGGACCAGCTTCGTGTGCACCTGCCCGCGCCCGCACCTCGGCGACACCTGCCAGTACAGTACGTCGCCTTATCTAACTAATACGAGCTGCACGGCGTGCACGCGCGCTGCCCGCGCACGCCGCAGTGCCAGCCCAACCCCTGCCAGGCCGGCGGCGTGTGCGACGACGCCTGGACCAGCTTCGTGTGCACCTGCCCGCGCCCGCACCTCGGCGACACCTGCCAGTACAGTACGTCGCCTTATCTAACTAATACGAGCTGCACGGCGTGCACGCGCGCTGCCCGCGCACGCCGCAGTGCCAGCCCAACCCCTGCCAGGCCGGCGGCGTGTGCGACGACGCCTGGACCAGCTTCGTGTGCACCTGCCCGCGCCCGCACCTCGGCGACACCTGCCAGTACAGTACGTCGCCTTATCTAACTAATACGAGCTGCACGGCGTGCACGCGCGCTGCCCGCGCACGCCGCAGTGCCAGCCCAACCCCTGCCAGGCCGGCGGCGTGTGCGACGACGCCTGGACCAGCTTCGTGTGCACCTGCCCGCGCCCGCACCTCGGCGACACCTGCCAGTACAGTACGTCGCCTTATCTAACTAATACGAGCTGCACGGCGTGCACGCGCGCTGCCCGCGCACGCCGCAGTGCCAGCCCAACCCCTGCCAGGCCGGCGGCGTGTGCGACGACGCCTGGACCAGCTTCGTGTGCACCTGCCCGCGCCCGCACCTCGGCGACACCTGCCAGTACAGTACGTCGCCTTATCTAACTAATACGAGCTGCACGGCGTGCACGCGCGCTGCCCGCGCACGCCGCAGTGCCAGCCCAACCCCTGCCAGGCCGGCGGCGTGTGCGACGACGCCTGGACCAGCTTCGTGTGCACCTGCCCGCGCCCGCACCTCGGCGACACCTGCCAGTACAGTACGTCGCCTTATCTAACTAATACGAGCTGCACGGCGTGCACGCGCGCTGCCCGCGCACGCCGCAGTGCCAGCCCAACCCCTGCCAGGCCGGCGGCGTGTGCGACGACGCCTGGACCAGCTTCGTGTGCACCTGCCCGCGCCCGCACCTCGGCGACACCTGCCAGTACAGTACGTCGCCTTATCTAACTAATACGAGCTGCACGGCGTGCACGCGCGTTGCCCGCGCACGCCGCAGTGCCAGCCCAACCCCTGCCAGGCCGGCGGAACGTCGATTATCGAGTGGATTAACAAGATGCGGCTATTTATGCCGCAAAAAACGTATATTTCGACACCCTCAAGGGAATCAAAATTTATAGGGTATTTTCCGTTGACCTAGAACAATGAAATTTTGCTAGTGATCGGTATCACTTCTTATACTACAAGTATAGGGAAAAATCTGAAAATTATATGTTTGCAAATAAATCATAAACCTTATATAATAAGGGTACTAAAACCGAGATTACTAATTATAGGCCTATATCCAAGCTGTGCATTATAGCTTAAATATTTGAGAGGATTGTCCCGTCCTTACTAGCTCGCTCAGCTCCTTTCAGCACGGATTTTTAAAAGGACGGTCTACCACTTCTAACTTGATTTTATTTTAATGATTATATCACAGATGCTATGGATAATGGTAAGCAGGTCGATGTGGTTTACACAGATTATTGCAAAGCATTTGATCGGATTGACCACGATACCCTGATAAAGAAGCTAAGCTACATTGGCATCCGTGGGGACCTCTAGAGGTGGTTCTCTTCCTACATTGATAACAGATCACAAGCAGTAGTACTTAATAATTATATATATATATAGTTGGGTAACCATGCCCAGCGGAGTGCTTCAGGGTTCGTTGCTCGGTCCTTTTTTATTTGTAGTGTATGTAAATGACATCGATCAGTGCCTCCATTCATCCAAACTATTATGCTTTGCCGATTACATGAAAATCTTTGCCACTATTTCAACGCTCGAAGATAGACTAGCACTTCAGGCTGACTTGTATCGGCTTGAAGAGTATTGTCGGGCTAACAAACTTGATCCCAATCCATCCAAGTATTCGGTGATCACTTACACTAGAAAACGTGCAGTCCTAGCCACTGCTTATACTTTGGCAGGCCAGATCTTGCCAAGGTGCAATTCTATTCGTAACTTGGGCGTCCATCAAGACAGAAAGTTAGTTTTTGACACACTGATGCAATTGTCAAAAAAGCTTCAAGCTGCTTGGGTTTATAATATGTCTCTGGAAGTGTTTCACAGATGCTAAAACTAAAAATATTGTATTGCACTTTTGTAAGGGGTCCGCTTGAGTATGCGTCTCAGATATGGAATCCACGTTATCTTAAATACATTGACCGCATTGAAAACATACAAAGACGTTTCATAAAATATCTTTGCTGTCATCAAAAGATTCCATATCAGTGAACCGATTATCGTGGACTCTGTAAAAAATTTCATCTGCTACCACTGGTAGATCGACGAAAAATTGATTGACTGTTTGTTCTTGTTTAAAATCCTCAATAACAATATTGATATCTAACCTTGAAATATTGTCAAAATTTTATTTTAATATGCCAAGTAAAACTTTTTGTTTTAATCCGCCCTCATACCTCCCGTGTACCTCATACATCTTCAAGGCGGTAACAGTTATATTGTGCGTGCAAGCAGTAATTTCTATAATATGCAAATATAAATTAAAGCATAGGCACGTTTTTTTTCTGCAATTTTCATATATAAATTATCTATCGCGCAACTTATACTTAGTAGTTTATGAAAATGTCGCATAAAGGTTGTTAAAATATGAGGGTCAGTTTATAAACCGAGCCACAAGAAAAGTCTATTAAAATATCACAGGAATGTTTTAATACCTAAATACATATTATTATGTGCAGTTTCATACACTACTTTGTTTAATCTCTTCAATAATATAATCCATATTCATATTATAAGTTCGAACGTCTCAACAACTGAACGGAATTGGATGAAACTTAGCAGACAGTTAGGCCATATCCTGAAATAGGGCATAATATACCGGGAGTATGTTCATTTCGGATAATTTAGACATTCAAGCATCTAGTTATTTCATATCTACTTTTTAAAGTCTGTCTAAGTTTTGATTTCGAATTCATAATTGAAACTATACGATATGAGAGTAGATAGAATCTACCATCGCAACAGTAGATTTTATCTACTCTCATATCGAAGACGCGGCAGCTGAGGAGTGGAATTCCCTGCCAGTTTGTGTTTCCTGATAGCTATAGGTTACTGCTAGGCAAGCGTATTCCATCTTCGACTACATTATCGTTAACCATCAGGTGAGATAGTGGTCAAACGCGTGCCTACGTTACTTGAAGTCTTTATATAATATAGATCTTTTCATATGTTGCTTCAATAAAACACTGCGTTTGTTTCAGACTACACAGCCGCCACTTTCGGACACGAGTCAGCGTTACCGCGCTCAGTAGTGCGAGTAACCGTATCGGACGCGGCGCGGCGCAGCGTGCGAGCGGCTCTAGATATCTCCATGTTCATCCGCACGCGCAAGCCCACCGGACAGATCTTCTACCTCGGCTCCCTGGCCAGGTAAACTGAGGACTAACACGTACTATAATCTGTTACTAATCAATAAGAACAATAGAAAGCCCATCAATTGAAAAGGCGCTCACACGTAGAAGCTTACGTACAAACGATACAGCGATTTCAAACGAATGCCTGTCGCGAGTGCGCTCGCTGTGTCGAGCTGTCGTGTTGATATTCATAAGTTCTCGAAACAAACAACATTCATTGTCATACAGAAAGGTTATTTATTGGACGCAATGAAACCTGTTTTTCTATTACATAACGGGCAAAAAGTGAGTGTTCGAAGCACCTACATCTACGCGTGTACTTTAGAAGGCTAAAAAAAGAAAAAAATAATCTGAAAGCATGAAGGGTGAATGGCCCCTTTATGCTTTCAATTTAATTTTTTCTTTTTTTATTACGTAAGACGATTTTGGGAGAAAGAATTGACCATGTCTTATTTTTTCTTACAAGGGGGTGAGAGGGAGTCTTGATAGTACTTACGTAAGATCACAAATATACGCAAAGTTAAGATTTGAAAAAGCGGTGCCGAGGTGCGCTCGGATACGTAAACTATTTCCATGGCAACGAACCCGCACTGCGCCTCCCGGGAACTCCCCGCTTGTGAACTAGATTGTCACTTGTTTTCATAAACGACAGTCATTATTGCGGTCATGATTTTATATTTTAGTTAAATAGTTGAATTATTAAAGTGTGTGAACTACTTTTACTGATGTGTCAATTAATGTCTTTATTGTGTTTTAATCATGACCTTGTCGAAGCGCATATTCATTTTTTTTTTCCTTTAGATTCTTACGTAATAAATGTTAAACAGGGGGGGAGGGGTCGGCCTATTCTTATTTGTTCTTATTTAGGGGGGAGGAGGTCAAAAAATAATAAAAATAGTCTTACGTAATAAATGAATGGCCCCAAATGTGTGAGGTTATAAAAAGTTGATGAATACTAAAAGTGTGCACATTAATAGATTCGGTCAGACAGACGAGACGCAAGTGGGCGCGTCGCTGGAGGGCGGCGAGCTGCTGGTGCACCTGCGCTTCAACCAGACGCCAGAGAACTACACCGTGGGCGGCACGCGCCTCGACAACGGCTACCTGCACCTCATCGAGGTCAGTCACTCACTGCTCACTGCTCACTGCTCACTGCTCACTGCTCACTGCTCACTGCTGGCCTTGCTTGGATGATCGCCTAATAGTACAGGGCTCTCTGTTAAGTTTTCATCTAACGGTGTAGCCCGCTATAGACTCGAATACTATGATTGATGGTCGATATAATAATAGAAGGGAGTATTTCAATTTTGTCTCAGTCTAAGTGCAAAGGTTTGATGGTGTGAATTAATAAGTGGTGGAGCAGTCACCATCGTGTAGGTCCTTTATTTGTAAAACATTGAAAAAAAAAAGGTAGTTTTGTTCAGGCTTTCGGAAACCAGGGGTGAATGTAGTTAATGCATGTTTACGTGTGCATTTGTGGGGATATATTGAAATAGTTCCATCTCCGAATGCAGGTGGTGCGCAACTCTACGCTGGTGCAGGTGAAGCTCAACGGCACTGAGTACTTCCGCAAGTCCATATCCGCCGCCAAGATGATTGACGCTCAGGTGAGTCGCCAGCATTTTTATTTGGGTTTTCTTCTTATACATTTGAGTAGGTTGTCACATCTTCAGACAACTACACCAAAACGGTAGAGTTTTGATTTTAGTGATAGTGCTCTATGTTTATGAATTCGGCGAGAAATATCATAAATTGTTTAGGTAGCTCAAGCATATTGAAATAAAAAGGCAGGTCGTATTGTTTGAGTAGGTGCTGTTCCTGGGCGGGCCACCTCCTCCCGTGACAGCGAGCAGCACGGAGGCGCCGGCGCCGGGCTCGGCGGCGCCCGGCGCGGCGCCCGGCCCAGCGCCCGGCCCAGCGCCCGGCCCGGCGGCGCCCGGCGTCACGTCGCCCGCAGCGCCCGCCACCACGCCCGCCACGCCTGCGCCGCCTGCAGCGCCCGAACCTGACGATAGCGCCTACTTCAAGGGAGTTATACAGGACGTGCAGGTGTGTGGAATAAAATACTAGATGATGGGACTGTCGCATAACAAAGGTTATCAAAATGAGAGTGTTGGATTTTATCGCTATTTTACAATTTTATGAAATATGTTTTTGATGAAATTTTGTAAAGTAGTTTATGAAACTGCGCATAACAAGTAGAATGATTTAATTAGCAAACAATAGTAAAACAATGGCGATTTTTTTTGGCAAGTCAACAGCTGAGTGTATAATTTTAAAAAATCGTGTTTGTAATGTGGCAGAATAATAAACAATATATTCTTGTAGACTTTTTATACCTTTGCCCGAGTACGGTTTAAGGGTTTGTTATAAACAAAAATAAAAATCTATATAATATAAGCGTAGATAGCACTGGTGACCTGTATTGTTTATTAGTGAAGCAAAAGTGCACACATTCATCATTAACAATTAATCGTACCGCATAAAGTTCATTAAAAAATGGAACGTTAGTCAGAAATTCAGGATCGAGCACCCACAGAACGCTATATCCCCAGATCTCGAACGGCGTGAACGTGTCGATCGTGGAGTTCTTCCCGCTGCTGGTGCCGGAGCTGCAGCTGCCGCCGCCCTTCGGCGACGTGAGCCTGGAGCCGGCGGGCGTGCTGCGCGGCGTGGTGTCCGACGACCTGTGCGCCGTCAGGCCCTGCCAGCACAACGTCACCTGCACCAACACCTGGAACGACTACACGTGAGCACACCTTCTCCTTTCACTGCATTACGAATACAAATACTCCTTACTGTACACCATACTAAAATTACACTGGACCATAAAAATAGAAGGGTGTAGCGATGGGCCCCCAACACCAAAACGGTTTTTGTGATATAAGCGCACTTCAAAAAAAAAGCAACCTTCACTGCAACATGAGATTTTTGCGCACCCTCTGTTTCCTACGGGTATTTTAGAGGTTGTTATACGTCATTTTGATCTTCAAAATATTAATTTGAAACTTAATTTGAAATGAAGATCATCAAAACAAACTATATTGTCTAGTATTAGAAGGAACAGAGAGTGCGCCTGTGGTTGCGCACGCACTCGTTCACTATATGCCTACTTGACTAATCTCTGTTGTGATTGACAACCCTGATCAAAATTCGGACGGAGGATATTATTATATACTTTTTCTTTTTTGAGAAATGGGCTTGCTCTTGACCTCGATCGAGCGATGGATGAGGTCTATGATGCGCGAGCGTGCCCAGAAGATGCCTGTTCACTCTGGCTTTGAAAGCAGGCGGGTTACACTGTGGAAGGGAACACAGACGCTGGCAGAGACTTCTACACTTTGGCTGTGCGCATAATAAATGAGGAGGAGAAGCGCCGAGTACGACTAGTCGGGATATCGACCATGTGCGGGTGGTACCCAACAGTACGTCTGGTATCTCGGTAGTAAAAGGGCGATGGTGCGATCAGGTCATGGAGGTCCTGCGCACACTTTCCAAAGTACAGTCTGTAGAAGACCGACAGGCAGGCAACGCTACGCCGATGAGCCAGGCTGTGAAGCTTAACCACCAACGTCTCGACGTCTATAAGCCTTTTTGCTCTGATCTTCTGCAGATGCCAGTGTCCTCGCGGCTACAAAGGCAAGACCTGCTCGGAGGTGGAGTTCTGCCAGCTGCAAGGCTGTCCACTCAACTCACACTGCCGGAACCTGGATGCGGGGTGAGTACTCAGTTATCTCCAGCCTCCTATGTATACTTCTGCTTTCCTTAGTAAAATTGGCTCCACTTCAAACCATAATGACTAACCTACCGTTAAATGATTTTGAATAATAACCTTAATCAACCTGGACCGACAAGTACGTAACTAAACGCTGAGTGAGTGATTAAGAATGGCGATCTACTTTATTATGCAAGTTGTACAGGATTGAACTAGAATTTTCACAAAAACCGGCTGTTGTATTCGTCGGTAAAAAAATTTTTTTCTTTATTGTTTTGTGTAGTTTGTCATACAATATTGTTCTCGCAGATACGAGTGCGTGTCGAACGCGACGTTCGACGGCATGAACACGACGCTCACATACAAGCTGCGCGTATCGCGGACCGGCAGCATTGCTACTGACGAAGATCTGGAGCTGCCAGAGACACTCACCATTACGTACAGGTAACAGTGTGAACACGACACTACTGTCCATCACCTGTATTGAGTTACACCTGCGAATAACCCCGCGAATTCTAACTATAAAGTATTGTAAAGAGAGAGCCTAAATATAATAACAAGAGTGAGAGCGAACTTTGTGAGTTGTGTGTCCTCCACATAGGACTCACACAATTCACTCTCACTCAGGCTCAGGTTTCACCATTTGAAACGTGTATTCCGATGGAAAAAGGCTATATTTTACGAAAATATGCGGATATTAGGATTGTTGTGGGTTGTTGGTTAATTAAAAGTGAATTTACCTTAGTTTTAGCCGACTTCAAAAGGTGGAGGTTATCAAAAATATTTAATTTTCTGTATAATTGTTCAGCGATATCTGTGCTAACTGCTAGCTGATTTTCACTATTCTTTAGGGCCGAAAGCACACTGACGAGTAGCTTGCTTAGCGTCTTGGCGCTTAGTTGTCAGTTCTTATTACAAACAGCAAATGGCGGCCACACAGCTCATTTAGTTCCGCTCTTTCGCGAAGGCTACTTCCGCTCCAATGTCGTCACATGAGGCTATAGATAGTACTAGCCGTGCGAAGCCCGGGCGGGTCGCTGAGAAGGCAATAAAGCGGTTGCGTTATTCGCAGGAACCTCACCCACCGATCTGTTTTGCAAACAGTTGGGACAGTGTGACTTACATTGCTTCGGGAGGTTCTTGTGTCGCATAGGCAGGGAGCCGGACGCTCGATGCCACCACTGCGTCGACTGTCGGGAGGACACGGCGCGGCATACGCTGGCAGAGTGTGCAGCTTGGGAGGAGCCGCGCCGTGCCCTCATCTCTGTTGTAGGCGGTGACCTCTCGCTGCCGGCCGTGGTCCATGCTATGGTCGGTGGTGAGGAGTCCTGGGACGCGGTGGTCTCCTTCTGCGAGACAGTTATCGCGCAGAAGGAGGCTGCGGAAAGGGAGAGGGAGATCACAACCGCTCTCCCTGCCCGCAGCAGGCGCATCGGGCGTCGGAGGAGGGCATACGCTGCCCTCTTCCGGCCCCCCTAACTGGGTCCAGGGGCGGCGGACTTGGGGATGTCCGTCGCCCCCCACTCATCCGGACCCGAGGTGGCGGCGCGTGGTGTTCCCGTGCGCCCCTCTTTGACGTAGCGAGGGGAGTTAAACACCTCACTCCCCTCGCCGACGCGAGGTGGCCCGCAGAGGCGGGCCGGCACCAGCCGGGGATTGCGGATGTCGCATACGTTCCCGCGATCCCCGGCGTAGGTGGGAGATGGAACACCGGGGTGGTTTTAGTCAGTAAGAGTCTGACAGACCCCTCCACCCGCCCCAGGGTGGAGGATTTCCATGAGGATTTCCCCCCGAGATCAAAAAAAAAAAAAAAGTGTGACTTACATACTTTTGTTATTGTTACTCAGGAGTAAGACGGGTGGCACTCTGTTCCACGCGGAGGGCGTGGAGGGCGTGGAGGGCGCGGAGGGCGCGGGCGGGGCGTGGTTCACGGTGGGCGTGTTCAAGGAGCAGGTGGCTGTGCAGTGGCGCCTGGGCTCCGCCGCGCTGCCGGCGCTGCGCCACATGCGCGCGCACTCACACTTGCACTGGACCACGCTGCGCTTCACCTTCAGCAACAACCAGCTGCGCGGTGAGATATACACCACTACAAACAGTTTCAAGCGATTCAATAAAAAACCTAACGCTAACGCGCCTCTCGTGACTAGGAATCTTAAACACAGAAGCCACTCTCACGGGTGACAAAATCGCTGCGATAGTCTCGCCGTACCATCAACATTGAATTTAAAATTTAAGAATTAATTAAAATCAATCTCCAATACAGCGATATCACTACGTCGATAAAATTGAATGGTATGGTGCGAGCGCGCATGTACACCTACAAACGTGTTTTGCCGTGACGCTGTGTGGAGCTAACCTTCAATATGACACCAATTTATAACCTGTCTTCAAAGAATCGTTTCTCGTGTGACCGGCAGGCGCGTTCATCGACCCCAGCGGGCACGAGGAGACGGGGCTGACGGCCAGCGTGGACACGCGCGCGTGGCAGGCGCTGGTGCTGGGCGGCCGCATCCATCTGGGCGGCATCGGCCACGCCGCGCCGCCCACCACCACGCCGAACATGCTCACCACTATGGTAATATTTGCGTCACTTTAAGGGTTCCAAACATCCGTAAGAAACGAATCTTTTATAGGATCACCTGGGGTGGTCTGTCCGGCTGTCACGGCCGGTTTTCTCCGAATCTACTGAACCAATTCTGTTGAAATTTCATCCACGTATGAACTTCTGTGACCCAAACACAAACGCGTTACGTAAATAAATAACATTTGAGGCACAAACTAGAAAATAAAAATGTACCATGAAACACATCAAATGAAAGGGGTTATTGTGAGGGTTATAGCGTGCCCAGATCGTACGACACCAGCTCGCGCCACCGCAAGTTATTCAAGAAATTGGACGAAAAATGACTATTCCCCCCTTATTTCCGAAAGTACTGGGTCTAAAATTTTGAAACAAATGCAGATGAGAGTTCTTTACCTTACCAAAACCTATAAGAAGTCTATAGTGTTAAAATAACATGTTACAAAAATGGAATTCGTCCGGAACCCTTTGCACGCGAGTCCGGCTCGCACTTGGCCATTTTTTTATTTTATTTTTGTGTACATGGGCCGTCGTCCAATGCATGTTTTTTTTTCTTTCTTTTATTTTCAAACGGCTCCGTTCCTGACCTTAAAAACGTTAATATTTTCTTCCAAATAACAATGCTAGGTTTTTTGTTCACGCGCGTTGTTAAACTGCTCAAATGATACAGAAGAAAACGGTTGTTTTATGTATGAAGACACTTCTTTAATGCAGCATTTAGTTTTTATAATTAGAATTTTACGGCTCACGTTGATGTATGTAATAGTTACTTCAGCGCCTGTGCTATTTAAGGATGAGAAATACCTATACAGAGTCGGATTTGGCCATCCAAGCCCACTTGAAAAATTCATTCGGTATATGCCACACGATTTTATAAAAATGTGCAAAACGTATTCGTATCAGTTCGGATTTCATCAGGGTTTTAATAATTAATGAAAATTGAGAGCAAAGTTATTAATTTTTCTGAAACGTTGTTATTTATTGTGCAGAGTGAAAGCTCGACGGATTCCAACGTGTGGGAGTATTCGGAAGGCGAGGAGGTCACCGGAGACAACCTGGCTGGGGAGTACTTCAAGGTAAACTGAATTATTTATTAATTAAACAGGTCTTTTATATACATTAAATGTTGTACTTAATGTTAAATAAGGCGCAATTTCTGAAAAAAAAAAACTGAATCGAAGAAATGAATGAATGATGTGTGATTGACCGTCTGTGTGACTGAAAAATCAAACTGACTGTAGTTCCACAAACCGGGCATTATTGTTGAATGCATAAATGTCAGGTAGTATGTGCAATCGCAGAGTACCATGTGGTGTGTGTTGCAGGGCTGCATGGGCGCCGTGCACGTGGGCGGGCTGCTGCTGCCCTTCTTCACGGAGGAGGAGCTGTTCGTGGGCGCCACGGCCGCGCTGCTGGCCGCGCAGCCGCACTACGCGCTGCTGTAAGTACACTCACTTACCGGGCCCTTATACGAATTTTGCCTGTTTGAATTATGATTTCTGCTCAATGAATGATAAAATTATGTTTACTACTCAATGAATGATGGAAACGATTCATCAAAAATTGGGTAGCCCAGGAGTTGAAGAGAAGTTCTATCCGTGATTTTGATATTCGGAGCTATAGTGTTAAATTTTGCTAAAGTAGTCTGTCTGTCAGTCGTTTGGGGGAGGTAAATTTCGCATTTGGAAAGGTTGAGTTCTACTCCGATTGAACCTTATCCATCAAAAAATAAAAATCTTTAAGGACTGTGTCTACATCACCTTCGGTTAGGGTTCCGTCATCCAAATACCAAACATTGAATTTAGAATTAAGCTGCCTAATTATGGCATTTATTGCCAAACTGAATATTACTGGCCCAAGAGGGTCGCCTTGTTGACAACCGACTGAAAATGGGAGGATCCTCCTGCCAGACGATTGTTGTGTCTGGTGGGCAACTGACCAATATACAATTATATGTTCAAATCGCACGGAGAACTTTGCTTGCGCGATGCAGGATTTCGTTGTTAGTTCGTCGTAGATGGCACTGCGGTTCTTTTTGTTGCCGTACAAATTTCGCTTCTTTGTTTTTCATGTGGCGGCAGTAAACTAGGTGCTCATAGTTTTAATAACATAGACGACCCTAATGAGTTCTATGCCGAGTTTTTTTCTATATTAAACACGCAATTTAATGACACTTTTCCTCTTAAGTCTAAAAGTATTTGCACTAAGTTCTTATTTAGCGATTGGGCAACTCCAGGCATTCGTATAAGCAGGGAAAAGCTATATGAACTGTATGGCCTAAAGCAGCATATTATTAAAACAAGTTTTCATAAGTATGTTGCAAAATATTTAAAAACATATAAAAGTGTATGCAAAACAGCAAAAGCTCTGCATATTAGCAATAAAATAAAATCAGCAGACGACAAAATAAAAACTACTTGGAAAATAATAAATAACGAAACAAGTAGGAAGAAACAGCGTCAAACTAAATTTAATTTAAATACTGAACATGGCCAAATAAACTCGGACGCAAAGGTAGCTCAGGAATTTGATAACTTATTTGCCAATATTTCTCTTAAAACTACAGAAGCTCTCAACTCGTCATCCGCGCTCCCTGCTGACTTACTTCGAAAGAATGTAAAGGTATGCCCATCCGAGTTTAAGTTTCAACATACAAACCCCCAGGCCATTAAAAGCTTTTAAAGATCTTAAAATTAAATCAACAGAAGATCTTTGGGGAATATCTGTAAAAGTTTGTAGATCTATCATTGAAACTATTGCCCCCTACTTGGCTGTCATATTTAACACTAGTGTAGACAAAGGAGTATTTCCGGATCTCATGAAACACAGTATTTTGAAATTGATAATTCAGTGTAAAATTTCGATACAATGTAAAAATTGTTAATGAAATAAATGAAATGAAATCTAAGTAAAGTCATTCTATTGTTCAAATCGGGTCATTCTCAAGAACCCAACAACTATCGGCCGGTGACAATTCTGCCAGTTCTCAGTAAGGTGTTTAAAAAGTTAATGCTTAGTCAGATGTTACGTCACTTTAATAAAAATTCCATCTTTCATGAACACCAGTATGGTTTCACGAAAGGGCGTTGTACAACTGACGCCGGTATCACCTTAATAGAGAACATTTTTAACGCCTCGGAAGAGTCGCAAGATGCCATAGGAATATTCTGCGACCTCTCGAAGGCGTTCAACTGCGTTAACTATGAGACGCTTTTGATGAAACTTGAGCACTATGGGCTTATGAATAGAGCCCTTGGTTTACTTAGTTCATACTTGATGGGCAGACAGGTTAAAGTTTAGATAAACGGTGTAAACTTACTAGGATCGGAAACGACAAAGGGTGTTCCTCAGGGTTCAATATTGGGTCCATTCCTTTTTTTACTTTACGTAAATGATTTGCCCCAATTACTTAAAAATCAACCAAAGATGGTATTACTACTACTACTACTATGCAACTAAATGTATTATATTTTCTTTACCAATTGTTACAAGTAGCGAATGTGACATCATATTGAATGGAGAAAAACTGGAGTTCATTAATCAGGTGGTTTTCCTTACATTGGACATCTCTTGCGGGTCGTCTAAGCTCAGCCGCTTATGCTGTTAGAAATATAAGACAGCTAACAGACGTAGAAACTGCACGTTTGGTCTACTTTAGTTACTTTCACAGCATTATGTCGTACGGTATTTTGCTGTGGGGTCGGGCTGCTGGAATCCATATTTATTTTACAAAAGAGAGCTGTCAGAGCCCTTTATAATCTGCGTCGCCGTAATTCTCTTAGGGAACTTTTTAAAAAAAGATTATTATTATGACAGTCCCTTGCCTGAATTGGCAAGGGACTGTCTGACGAAAATATTATGTATGTTCGGAAAAACCGACATCTTTTTAGTAAAATTAGTGATAGACATAATTTTAATACTAGAAATGAAGACAAATTAGATTAGCCAAAGTCCACACATGTTTCATGGGGTACTGTGTTAAATGTTACAACAAAATACCTTCTGACATATTAGAACTAAATGAAGGAAAATTTAAAACTTATATTAAAAGCACACTTTGTAAACAAGCATATAACAAATTAAAAGAAACCATTCAGGATAAGAATGCTTGCTGCTTCTTTTTTTTTGTTTTTATTTTTCTGTTAACTCACACACTGTTTAATTAATGATTCCAATATTTGTAAATATGTGAGTACCATTTACCTAAATTTATTTAGAAAATGAATAAGCTCACTGATCTCTTCACAGCTGCTGGTAAAATACTTTGTTCTTATAAGTACCATACTCGTGGTGCATCGTCCTCACATAATAAATAATTGGGTATACCAAATTTTAATTTTAAGACATTCGTGAGATGCCATTTTAAACTTTGCCTGCAGCTCGGTCTATGATGTCTCGGTTTATGGTGGTACGGTGTCCTACTATTAAGCTATTCGCGCGACGATCGTTGTCTTTTAGGTCAGAGTCATATGCGTTGCGATTGATAAAATATTGTGATCGGTTTCACGATAGTAATGCCTGTGAGTATTACAGCTCGATGTTTACTGTCCCCCAGGTCGGGCCGGCCGTACGGCTCAACCACCGGCGTGGGCTGCGTGCTGTGCCTGGAGCGCGACTGCGCGGCGGGCGGCCACTGCGCCGACGTGCGCTCGTCCTACGCCTGCGCCTGCCCGCCCGGGTACGCCGGGGACTTCTGCCAGGTATGTCAGCAGCGCAGTGTGACCAGGTGATGTCACCCGTACGGCTCAGCCGCCGGCGTGGGCTGCGTGCTGTGCCTGGAGCGCGACTGCGCGGCGGGCGGCCACTGCGCCGACGTGCGCTCGTCCTACGCCTGCGCCTGCCCGCCCGGGTACGCCGGGGACTTCTGCCAGGTATGTCAGCAGCGCAGTGTGACCAGGTGATGTCACCCGTACGGCTCAGCCGCCGGCGTGGGCTGCGTGCTGTGCCTGGAGCGCGACTGCGCGGCGGGCGGCCACTGCGCCGACGTGCGCTCGTCCTACGCCTGCGCCTGCCCGCCCGGGTACGCCGGGGACTTCTGCCAGGTATGTCAGCAGCGCAGTGTGACCAGGTGATGTCACCCGTACGGCTCAGCCGCCGGCGTGGGCTGCGTGCTGTGCCTGGAGCGCGACTGCGCGGCGGGCGGCCACTGCGCCGACGTGCGCTCGTCCTACGCCTGCGCCTGCCCGCCCGGGTACGCCGGGGACTTCTGCCAGGTATGTCAGCAGCGCAGTGTGACCAGGTGATGTCACCCGTACGGCTCAGCCGCCGGCGTGGGCTGCGTGCTGTGCCTGGAGCGCGACTGCGCGGCGGGCGGCCACTGCGCCGACGTGCGCTCGTCCTACGCCTGCGCCTGCCCGCCCGGGTACGCCGGGGACTTCTGCCAGGTATGTCAGCAGCGCAGTGTGACCAGGTGATGTCACCCGTACGGCTCAGCCGCCGGCGTGGGTTGCGTACTGTGCTGTGCCATATTCATTATGTTGAATGTCATGCAGACCTGTCATTTGCATGGTTACTGAAATGCCGATTTCGAATGTAATTTTATTTGAATTATAAGTGACAGTGCTGTTGGTGAGCTTATTATAAATAAATAAATAAATATGTATATTTAGTAAGATAACCAAAAGTTTGCAATCTGCGAAAAATTTTAAATTATACTCATTTATAAAATAAATCTACTCGCCTATCCTTTTTGAAATATGATTTCAAGACCTCAGCATAAAAACCATTAATTCTTTTTCTATAGAAATTAAAGAAAGATTTGTGAGTCGTTGCAGACTTTGTGTATTTCTTAAATAGGTGTGTATACGTTTTAAGGACGAAAATGAACGTTCTGCCGATGCGCTGCAAATTATTTCATGTTTTAATAGAAAAGAAGTGACTTGTGACAATGTATCACCATCCCAGTGTTGTGTATTCTCATTCATTTCCTCAAACAACTAAAGGAGGTGTGTATACTCGTTATTAATTATATTTAACGTGCGCAAGTGATATGTCCACCTAGTTTCGGAGACACGGAAAGTCGTTAAAATACGCCATTCGTTTCGTACTAGTGTGAAGAAAACCGCAATTGATTTTAAGATTAAAAAAGCGTTTTGTTTCAGGAATTCGTTCAAAAGATTTCGATAAAATATTGGCAACACACACTGCTAAGCGCTTCTCTTTCATTCATTCAAACTTTGTAGCGTAGCCAATCACGACACGCGGTGGCCGGCTCCTTTACACACGAAAATATGAACACACATGCATAAATTTATGAATGACATGTAGGCTAATCGAAATTCTGCCTAAGGAGCGTCTCGTAGTACATTAATAGAGTGAGTTACGTCACACGGGCGGGACAAGTTGCTAGAAGCATTTTACTAGGAGTTAGGAGTTATTTAATTTAATATTTTTGTTTTATTTTATAACATAGTTGTAATAAATGCATTTGTTTTATTTATCCGTTGTTATGGTAGGGTAGGCTTTGCCTGTTTGTCTACAGGGTAAGCACGCCCATGGCGATGACGTCAGTTTTGTTATGCACACAGACGTGTAACATTAATGTGTTGTTGTAGATCGACGTAGACGAGTGCGCGTCACACCAGTGCCAAAACGGCGCCACCTGCAAAGATGGTATCGCCGCCTACACCTGCATCTGTCCTGTAGGCTTCGACGGGGACTTGTAAGTTTATTTTGTACCTACTAATTTTTGCTGCTCATAGAAATTTGTCTACAGTCGTGCGGTCGGACTGGGTCCATCGCACGTCCATTTCAAACAAACTTTCGCCTTCGACATCGCCTTTCACCTGTGTTCTGTAGTTGCAAGGACAATCTTTTTGCAGCTCAAGTTTTTGTAAGTTGTATCTAGTTATCTATTTTTGTGGTATAACGTCCCCTCCCCCCGCTAGTTGCGAGCGCGACATCGACGAGTGCGCGTCGGCGCCGTGCCTGCACGGTGGCACGTGCACGGACGCAGCGGGCACGTTCAGCTGCGCGTGCGCGGCGCAGTGGCGCGGGCCCACGTGCGCCTCCCCGCGCGACCGCAGCTGTGCGCACCGCCCCTGTGCGCCCGCTGCTGTGGACTGCAAGGACGTTGAACCTGGTAAGCACACACAATTTAATTGTAACCCATTCTGACAATAAAATCAGTTACATAAATAAATTTTTAAAAAATCCTTTATTTTACACACGAAATAAACTTACACCTCAAGATTTTAGTGTGTATTAAAAAATCTGTACTTTAATACTAAAACACAAGTAATAATTTTGAGGATTTTTGAATTACCTTTTGGTATCCTCCACCGTAAATTTGGAGCCATGCGAACGCTACCAATGCTATGAACGGTCACTTCCACCAGATCCGCCCACTGGCAACAACTTCACGTGCGTGTGCAGCGAGGGCTTCGAGGGCGTGTACTGCGAGCACGCCTTCTGCGACGTGCAGCCCTGCGTGCACGGCAAGTGCGTCAACGACACCAAGGTATGGCATCACCATCTTCATAAGTATATTTTTGAGAACAGTGTAGAAAAACATCACGAGGAAACTGGCATGTTTGAGAATAAAAAAAACAGAATCTTCCTTCGTAGACTTCCTTCCTGCACGGGCACGCTCAAATTGATTGACGTGTGATTGTGTGTTGATTTTTATTAAACAGAACATATATCATTCGTAAATATAAATTATAAACCTAGCCTGCGGCTCGGCTAATTAATTCACACTCTTATTTTAAAAACCTTTGTTATGTGACAGTATCATAAACTACCATTGTGATGGGATAAGATAACGAAGTGTATAAAACTGCACATAATTAGGTATTAAAACATTCGTGTTAGACTACTATTAATGACTACAGAGTCATTAATAGTAGTCGAACTCTTATACACGATTTTTTTTTTTTCATTCGAAAACTCTCACAAAGATTTGTACCTTATCCTGTGATAAGGTACAAATCTTTGTCAGAGGTACCGAATCGAATATACGGTGCAGAGCGATGCCGCAGGGCGACACAGTGATGCGTCGCCGGTATACGACCGGTAGACCGCGCTACTCCCCACAGCGCCCGCGTGTTGTGATCATAGTGTTCGTTGTGCAGACGGCGATGTGCGTGTGCGCCGCCGGGTACTCCGGCCGCTACTGCGAGACGGAGCGCGACGAGTGCGCGGAGGCCGGGGGCGCCGCCTGCCTGCACGGCGGCCGCTGTCTGGACGCCACCGGCACCTACCTGTGCGACTGTGAAGGCACGGGTATGTACAGCTCACCTTATATTGCTTCTTGTATGATATAGTTTCCATAGACCCTTTCGTTAATTGAGTTCATTATCACCGAGAAATGAAGGATATTATTTATTTAAAAATTAAATTGGATCCCTTAAAAAATCCAGAAACGTAACCAAGACGTTCTAAAATGACATAATTATGACATGAGTTACATCCCGCGCGCTGCGAAAACTATTGAAAATATATCAAAATAAAGTGCCACACTTTTATAGAACACGTCAATATCTACAAAAGCAATCGCGTTACCATACGTCCAATTATTATAGTTATGTCAAAGTTAATGGAACGCCGCGCTGCCCGTTAGAAACTAGACCGCGTTATTCGTCGCATCCAAATTATAATAATAACACTTCCCCAAACTGTTACGGGAACGGGTAAAAAATTGGGTATATGCGCGTACGAAGTCGCGGGCAAAAGCTAGTAAATATGTAAAAGGTTAAACGTTATTATTTTTAGAACGATTACCTAAGTTGAAATTCGAAAAGAATAATAAAAAAAACAATTACGTATTTTTGAAAATCAACCCCGAAAGGTTTGATCAAGTTTAAAAGGGGGAGTTTTTACTGCATTTTCCAAAACTACCCTTTAAAGGAATCTTGAATTTCGCAGAGTAAGGAATCCACGCAAATGCAGTCGCGGGCGACATGCTAGTCCGAAATAAATTATAAACAATAAGTAATGCAACAAAACAATAATTGCAGTTAACATAAATGTGACTACATTCAATTATTCCTAAAGTGAAAACCTTCTCCAAGCTAGAATGAATATGTCTTATAAACTACCTTTTCGGTTTCAATAAAGTAGTCAACTTTATGAAAACGAAAAGGTAGTTTATAACTAAGAGTGTACAGTTGGTCATTGGAGAACCCCGACCCGCACGTTAAGTATTCAACATTACGTATAAGGCAGTGCGCACGCGCCGCTCATACTAACACATCGACACGACTCAATGGGGCCATGACGTCACTCGCGTTTGTTCTCTCGCAGTGTTTAACATATGCGCGACACTTATTAATTAGCAAATCATAGTCCCTGTTGTTAAAATCAATAAATAAAACTTGTGTTTATAATGTTCGAGTCAATATGTATTCTAGATAAGTTCTTAAATTATCAAAAAAGTGAAAGCATGTTTCGTCGGGGAGTGTTTGTTATTGAATGTAGGACATGCTCCAAATATTGGTATCAGTGATGTGATGTTCCACTATCACAGTTCCCAGTATGGCCGCACAAGTACGCACAAGGCGCCTGAGTGCCCGTGTGTGTGTGGTCACCTACACCTGTGCTCGCGTATCTTATCGCCGCGACGATCGCCGGCAATCCACCGCGCTGATAAGCGCTGATAACTGATAATATAGACAGCGGTTCGCAAACTTTTCTCCGACGGTCAAACACCTGCTTATTGAAATATTATCATTACATTATTTTTAAGACGCCCAGCCGAGGCACAAAGCGATTTTATGCGCAACATCTTCGTGATTCACAGATGTCCTCGTTAATACCGCGAACTAGCTACAATACATTTATAGCTAGTTGGCGGTATAAACGAGTAATTGATTTCCTCGTGAATCCTAGTAATATTTCCGTTCCATTATTCACTGAAATCAGAGGAACATTATACATACTGACATTAAGATTATAAGTCATTTACGTACTAATACAGGAAGTTAATAACATTACCAAAAGATTGCACACAACTATGTGTAAGGAAATTTATTAGAACAACATACATTTGACTATAATGTATGTAGATATATTATTCACCGAGTACACTGTCAGCATGATCTCCATCACGTCAATCGGAGCGTCTCGTAGGCGGGAGCGAGTGTCGCTCAGTAATTAATTAATAGTATTACAATGGAACGTCCTCACTATATTAATTGGTCGGTATCGGCAGATGCAGGAAAATCGCACGCGTCACACTTTGTGAATCAGTGTCGTCCCGAGCGCACAGGCGAGGCTACTCGCTCGCGAGCATGCCGTCAGACGTGTACTTAGCTAATTGATATTAACAATACCTCGCGAGTGGCGTGTGATGTGATCAGACAGCAGTGACAGTGTGCGATGATGATAGTGTTGCAGAGATGATGATCAGACTGCTGGTTATCGTCTTGCTAGGTATTGTATAACACTTGTAGTTGATAACCGTGTTTACCTTTCACTAGAAACAGAAGAAATTATGTAGAAATATTTGAGCGTCCAGCAAGTCGTAGCACTTGTGAGATTGATGACAACACACCGGGTGTGATATCACTGCATTGTTTCTTGCGTGCTAGTGGCTTAGACTAGATAAACAGAATGTGTCACCGGGTCCGTTCCCGCGCGGCGCGCAATACATCCAAGGAATGGGTAACAAGTTACATATAGTGATCGGTAGAAGGAGGCCTAGCATTCTAATCACTAGGTGCGGAAGGTGGGACAAATAATTCGACTCTTTCATTTTATAGCGACATTATGGTAAAGATTGCCTCACCGTCAGTCGTTGAAAGATGATTTTGGAAAGATACAACTTTAACCCTAGAAAGATAACCTACGTCGCATCGACGTGCCGCGTTTTACTAATTTGAGACACACGACACGGCGGTCATCTTTTCAATCAAGTGGTCCCCAACATCTTTCAGGAAACACACACGTTGCCAGGTTTAGTGCGCTATTTTCGAAAATATAAAATAGCGACCCACGTCTCCAGCTACGAATGATCAATCAAATCAAATCAAAAGTCATTTATTCAAATTAGGCTGAGTGCCAGCACTTTTTGAACGTCAAAGTTCTACATAAAGACAGTCCCCCTAAACCATTTCCTAGTGTTTTAGCTGGGAAGAAGAAATGGCTTAACAAACTCCCCAGCAACACACCTGTCTGTTGAGTTAGAAGAACTAGCATTTATAGTATGCATAAATAGTGTGCAAAGTATTCTTACAAAGAAAACAATACAACAAAGGTAACACGTAAAACCTAAAACTAAATAATTCGCTACTTGTAAGCTAGCACACTCCATTATGCCAGCATAATCTGACAAACTCAAGCATAAAAACAATATTAAATCAAACTAAATAAGCCACGTCGAAACAACGGGTTCTAGGGTTAACTGAAAGGAATAACAAACACTCATCTCAGCATGTGTGCTCGCCACCAAAATAACACAAATCCATCATGTGAGATAACAATGACATTTGACACACAACAGATTAGAATGAAAAGGAATCGGAAACGAAGAAAGTATTATACACTAATGTTTCAGAATGTATACGTGGGTTTCAATATCAGTAACTAAACAGCTACTATAAGCTTATATTACTATGAAAAACACCAAGAGTATAATCTGCCTTTGTTTCTCGCGTTTGAGGATTACTCAAAGGCTTTCGATAGTTTAGCCCACGATGCTATATTCTCTGCGCTCAAAAAACACAAGATCCATATGCACATGTACCACCGGGCCTACTTTCTCTATTCAGAGAGGAGTAAAACAAGGAGACCCCTCATCTCCCAAGCTCTTCCACCACCACCACCACCACTCTCGAAGAAATCTTCCAAGAATTACATCTACACTGGCAAGACAAGGGAATTGTCGTCGGCTGAAAGAGATTATTCAATCTACGTTTCGCCGACGATATCGTCCTCTCTGCCTCCTCAGCGGCTGAGTTAGGTCTCATGCTCGAGCAACTAAGCAAGGCCAGTGTTCAAGTAGGACTTTCGATGAATATGACCAAAACGAAGCTGATGACGAACAGCACCAACCGCCGCATAGAAATTGGGGGTGTGGAGATTGAATATATCCATGAATACATTTGCCTCGGCCAAATAGACTTCTTCCAGGCAAGACAAGATAAAGAAGTGGCCTGACGCTTCGGGAATGCCTGGAACAGCTATTGGTGGATGAAGCACTTAATTAAGAGACCTCTCCCTCTTTCACTGAAACGGAAGCTCATAGACACGTGCATTCTTCCCACCCTCACTTACGGAGCGCAAACATGGTCTCTCACCAATCGCCAAAATCCCGCACAAGGAGTCTGCCAACGAGCTATGGAACGAAGTATACTGGCTTTCAAATTCACAGATCGCATTCGAAACACTTCGTTCCAAAACACAAATAGCGGACGTTGGCCACACAGCTGCGATGTCAAAGTGGATCTGGGCTGGTCATATCTGCCGCATGTCGGAGGAGCAATGGGAAAATATTACTACGCTGTGGATCCCAAAGGAAAGCAAAGAAACGACAACGCGGCAGGCCCAGAAAGAGATGGCGAAATAAGCTAGACTCGTCAAAGGACTGGCCCAAAATTGCAGAAGACCGAAGAAATTGGAAGGAGAGAAGAGAGGCATTTGCCCTGCAGTTCAAAGATGTACAAGCTTTCTTTACATACAGGCTCATAATATTAATATATTCCTTGATACTCTATGAAGCGCATTGCTTATGATTTTCCTCTTGCGTCACGCGTAACTGTTTACAAATGTTGGAAATTACGAGTAAGGACACCAACTTTTTATTCATAAAAATAATATACAGCTTTTAATATGTATTTAGTACTAGGTTCTCTACTAGGCAACTTTGTTCGCTTGAATGTCGGAAAAAAATTACATACTGTTAATACCTTAAATAACCACCCCTCTCAGAATTAAGAAAATAAGAAGAGGGTAATGCAGGGCTTTGACTGTATAACCACTTCCGTTTAAAATGCCCACCAGCCCAAGTATCTTCTGGTACGTCGAACCAAACTCAACAAAACAGACTATCGGACGAATGGTGCTTGGCTCCAAACTACGAAACAAAAGAAGTAATGAATCAATTATTATGATTCATCACTATGATTATTATGATGAAAAAAATTACTTGATGTGTCAAGTATTTTTTTTTTCAATCAGTCTTCATTCAAATCCAAAACAAAATCGTCTTGGAGTTTCAGTGAGAATTGCATAATATAGATCACTTAGTAATTAAATTATGGTTTCCATTATAAGTTAAATCAGTTTTATTGGGTTGCTAGATGGGCCCAAGTTCGAGTCCCAGTGGCGAATTGTCATCGAAAATCGAAGATTTTTAAATCTATTTTTTGTACTGGGCATTCCTCAGAATGAGTATACTGATTGAATAAGGAGCTCGTGTCTTAATAATAACAGCCGCATGGGTCGATCTTAAAGGCTAAGCAACGCTTGCCGAACTCGGCCTATAGATGGATGACCATCTTAATAAACCGAGACTCCTCCGTGCCTCGGAAAACACGTTGTGTCGTTGGTCCCGGCTGTCATGTGTAACGTTACGGATTGTCAGAAGCCAGAAAATGTGACACCAGTCTTCCCAAGAAGTACCGTGTTACTCAGTTACTAGGTTGTGGAGGTCGCTTCACGTAAAAAAACGCACAAAACCATTTTGAGAATTATAAGCTTTTCACTTATATTTTTAAAAACTCGCGAAATCGCTTTGCCTGAAATAAATGAATTTTACTTTCATTTATTTGATTCCTTCACCTCTTCGTTGCGGATAAAGGAAATGAAAAAAAATAAACAAATTTGTAATCTGTGCCCAGGGTTAACCTTGCTGTTTGTATATTCAGTTTTTCTCAAATAATTTCAGTTTTTACCATAAAGCACATTAATGCCGAAAATTCGTCCATCATATAGACCGTGTGCACCATAAACTAACTAATGTAACTAAAACAGTCTACGGATGCACTAAAAACTCTTCCAAATAAACTCGACATAATGGGAGAACAAAAGCGCCAACCCTTAGTAATATGGGATATAACGGCAGGAAGATGATGAGATGTCGATCCGAATTGATTTATCGATCTTTCTCGGAAAGAATCGCTATTCCTACCAATTTCTTTTTTTGCAAAAAAATCGTGCATGGAAAAACTTAGGCGAACGTCATTCTTGCGCGGAGAATCTTAACACTGCAACTCGGATAATTAAATCAAATTAACAATGCCATTTATCGACAATGAAGTTAAACTGTCAATCAATTTATTTAGCCTAGAAGTTAAATAAAGAAAACATATTAAAATGTTCACTTTTCTCTTGATATGTTTTAAAAGTTCTACAAATACCTCAACAATATATGTTTGTGTTATTATTGCGCATTCATTAGTCTTCTTATCTTTGTTAGGTTCATTGTACTCAGAGTTACGCAAATTTGTAATGTATAAAACTTATCAATATTGGTTTTTTACTTTTTGCGTGATGCGCTACACTAAGCACTATATAAAGTTTCTTACTAAACTTCAAAATTCAATATCTTTTGATTGTGTGGTTCGATTTTGATGAAATAAACGCTAAATATAACTCGAGATAACTCTTAATATTTAGATAACTCTTAACAAACATACATACAAGCTGAGACAAGCAGAAAAACATAAAAAATACCAAAAAAAATGTCTTCTTCCTAACGATTCTCAGTTATTTTTATGCAAAAACATTCAAGGTACAGACAAGGCAAGTCTACGATTTAATAATATGTATGTATAGATATAGATTGAATTTAATTCAGTGAAAACCACCCACAGTAGATGAAGAATATTGCCAGCTGCATGTCAACACAAATTAAAAATGTTTATTGCAGAACACAGTGCATCAAATACATTCCAAGACTACGCATTCACGTAGTCACTGTGTTCTACCAATTTAGGTATGCAAAAATATAAAGTCACAAATTAAAATGAGTATACGGTAAATAACTAACTTTCGTCTATAAAATGTCACAAATTAAAATACGTTAAATAAGTTAGTTATCTAAAAAGAAAAAAACGCCGACAGTCACTAAATATAGCCACGATCTTTTTTTTTATGACTCCCGCCTCTCGTAGTTTAACCTAAGAGGTTGTCAACTGCTCGGACTTGCCTGTGGAGGCCTTAACCTTTTGCGTGTCTTAAGTTACACAGTTCGACATAAGAAAAAATGCTCCAAATGTCTTAAGTCGGACAGTTACACATAAGGGCTTGGTCAGGATTGGACGATAAAAATCTGTTAAGACACGCAAAAGGTTAATATAAATAAAAACTTACAAACAAAGCGACTACACGCTAAAGGCAGCCCCTGTAGGGTTCGGACCTCGGCTTATGGCGTCGCCGGGAGGAGGATAGCTAGGGACGGGCTGGATCGAACTAGGTTTATTATTTAAGGGCGAGTTTAAGACTACAGGCTCAGCGGCGCGGGCTGCCTCGAGCAAGGATCGGGGCGGGCATTGACGGGGACGTCGCGGTGAGCCTCGGTGGCGAGGGTGGAAGGACGGCGATCTTGATTTGCGCAGTGTGCTTGTCTCTCTACGGCCCTCTTGGTGGAGGGTGGTGGAATCATCGGGGATGACTAGGGTCTGGCTCGGTCGGCGGATCTGGGAGACGCGGGAGGTTTGGTATCGGACAGCCGATGCGATGAGGGAGTTGCGGTGTTTGACAGCAGGGTCGAAGAAACGCTTGGTAATGCGTTTTATGAACTGCTGTATGGTGGGCAATTTGAGGTCTACATGTTGAGTCTCATTGCGGACATGTAGAGGGATCCGTGATCTTACGGAGGAAGCGGTTTTTTAGCCACAGATCTACATCAAGACGTTGTTATATATAAAAAGCGACCCTGCGGATAGTTTCATGGTCTTCTCATTGCCACTATTTGTTGTAGATTTGTTTCTGGTTAACAAAAAATGTTGAAATGATTCCGCATCAATGCTCAAGCTGTCGTTAGTGCTCTGATTGCGACGCTTCCGAGGTCCACGGTTTGTTTCCACATGAATTACCAGTTTTATAAAATCTATATAAATAAAAGCGAAAGGTCACTCAATCACTCATTCACGTACTGATTAATCACGAAATCCCGAAAACTACTGAACCTATGAAGATAAAATTTGGCGTGGATGTAGATTATGAGCAGGAGACGTCTGCTAAGAAAGGATTTTAGGAAACTCGCTCCGTAAAAAAGTTTATATGAAAAATCTTATTTCTTTGGTTTATAAACTTAACTTGGTAACAGATACTGACCTTAGTGAATAATAAAGTTTGTCATCATTTGTTGTTTCGAACTATTCCAAAAGACGATTTTGTAGGTGTTCAAGTTTGTATGGAAAAATCTTTCTCCTTGGGTTTATAAATTTGAAACTTGGCACGAATATGACCTAAATGAATAACAAATGATATCATAATACGTTTTTCAAAACGACCCTCCAATGAGTTTAGAGGGTGTTAAAGTTTGTATGGAAAAATCTTAACGCTTGGTCCGATAAAGTTGAAACTCCCCCTAGCCATAATATCCTCCACTTAATCATGCCATAGCAATCTTGACAATTTAAGAAAAAAAAATACGTTTTTGAATTTATCTAAAATCAACCCCTGGGTGTGGGTGGGGTGAAGGGCACAACAGTTGCGCTGATCATGTGGTCTCAGCAGCAAAAAGCCTGAGTCCTTAATGAAAATCGTTGTGATTTATTTTCCAAAACTAACCTTTGAAGTGGACGTTGAATTTCGTAGAATATCTACTTATCCGCGAGGACGAAATCGAGGGTGAAGTGCTAGTATATTTTATAAATAAGGGATACGTATCATAAACGGAAATCCTTAAGTATATATGAAATTCTTCCGTTGCTGAGTGACTGACTGACAGACAAGGCACAGCCGAAACTACTGGTCGTAAAAAGCTGAAATTTGGCATGTAGGTTGCAGGGGAGCAGAAGATTTCCCGAAATTCCTACGGGAACGGGAAAAATCGAGATATGCTCGTACGAAGTCGCGGGCAAAGCTAGTAATAATATAAATGACTCATTTAAAAGTATGTTATAGAAAGTCCAGATATGTGCTGACGAAGGTACTCGTACGATTGTTATACGTTTTCCTTATAAAAATATGTAAACAAAAATAGGTTCCAAGTGTTCCAACCAGTGAGGTGTAGTGACCTCACTTATTATTTTACTATCACAATCATTTGTATTGTACCTAACCATTATTACTCTTGATACCATTATTGTTTTACACGGCATCGGGGTGTGGCTTCGACGGCATTTTTGCCGTCGAAGGAGATCGGTATGTTTGAGCGAGAGAACCTTAACATTGTTACCTGATAACGTTATCACTGCGATACAATTAGAACTCGTGATAACAGTAACCTTAACTATTAAAGTATACGTATATTTTATACGTAACCTTAATATGCAGATTTGAGGTCAACAGGTGTGAAGCTATACGGATGTAACTACTTAAATTAATAGTCACCACATATCCATAAATTATGCTAAGGTTTAGTTTATAGGCATATAAAGATTATAAGACTTACTAATTAGGTCTAGGACGTAGTTACGTCCTAGACCGTCTCACACACACACACACACGGTAAACGGTTAAAAATATCAACGATACCGAAATATCAGAAAAACCAGGATATCGCCGACATATTGGTACCTGAGCATCCACAGTTATAGTGCTTACGAAATAGTGTGAGGGAACAGACCTATCACCACGGTTCATGGCTAAATCTTTTATAGTTCCAGTGCATTGAGGTCATTGCATTACCACAAACTAGTGAGTCACAGGACTTAGTGATACGTTTAATGAAGTTTGTTGTAAACATTAGTTAGCACGTTCTGTCCGCGTTGTTCCAGGCTGGACGGGCACGCGCTGCGAGGAGGACGTGGACGAGTGCCGCGCCGGGCTCGTCAGCTGCGGGCCCGGCGAGTGCCGCAACCTCAACGGATCTTACATGTGAGTGTGGTTACCTTACAGCTCCGACGCAGGCATGGTTGGTACGGCAGACCATGTGAAAGATGATGGAATAAGCTCGCCAATTCATAGAGAAAATGCACCGCGTAGTACCGCTGATCCTGCATAAGATGTACATTATCCCTGGATCAAAATAGAGGCAGAATCTGCAAAATGTTGGCTGGCAGTAACCATGTAAAATTGTTTTCGTTTTTACTTACAATAACATTTGCCTGATATTCCAGATGCCTGTGCACGCCCGGCTTCTGCGGGCACGAGTGCTCGCTGCAGGACCCGTGCTACCAGGCTGGCGCCGGCAACAGCACCGGGCCCTGCCAGCACGGCGGCACCTGCGAGCAGCGCTGCGCCGCGCACACCGACTACGTGTGCCTCTGCGTGGATGGCTGGGGCGGCCACAACTGCTCACAGCAGGTACGTGTGCTTGCCAACTTGTTCACTTCCTCGGCAAATTATTTGTCAACTAAAAAAGCAATGACCCCAATATTGAGCCTTGAGTAACGCCTATTGTCATTTGAGACCGTAGTGAGTATTTGCCGTTTACCTGAACTTTAACCTGCCTGTCTTTCAAGTAAGATCTAAATAAATCAAGGGATGAAGTCCTAACCCCAAAGTGCTCGAATTTCAACAAAAGCGTCTCATGGTTAATGCAATCGAACGCCATCGAGAGGTCGTAAAACATTCCAATAGCGTCTTGCAACTCTTCCCAGGTACTGGTGTCAGTTGTACAAACAACGCTTTTTGGTGAAACTGTTGTTCATGAAAGATTTATATTAGTAAGAACGTGTGCTAGCGAACTAGGTCAGTTCCTCAGTGATGTGTCTCGCGTGCAGGTGGTGGCGGCGGGCTCGGAGGGGCTGGGCGACACGTCCAGCACCGTGCTGATCGGCGTGGGCGCGGCGCTGGTGGGGCTGGCGCTGGCGGGCGCGGCGCTGGGCGCGCTGGGGGCGCAGGCGCGGCGCAAGCGGGCCACGCGCGGCACCTACTCGCCGTCCGGCCAGGAGTACTGCAACCCGCGCGCCGAGATGATGCAGCACGCGCTCAAGCCGCCGCCCGAGGAGAGGCTCATATAGCGGCCCACTCCGCTCATCTATTAGGTACGTTGGCCCCTTTGTAAACCCTCATTAAAAAATACATCTTTATTTTATCTACCCATCCTTTACTGAATACCAGTATTTGACATGGTGCAACTGCTTGTCCGACTTCCGCAGACCAGTTTAATAAGTATGATAACCAAAACGTTTTTTTTTTTCAGGTCCAGTATAGAAAATAGGAAACGAACAAAAAAAATAGATGATACAAGAAGAATGTAAACACGAAGCTCGTCGCTTATCTACCAAATGATGGGTGTGAGTGTGTGTGACGCAGTGAGCTAGTTGTACCTGTACGTGTATGCATGTGACGTGTGCGTGTGTGCGTGACTAACTTAATATTAGCTTTAAGACGTGCGGTGACACCCGTGACAATGTACTTAACTTTACCACAATAAACGAATTATATTAGTATTTATGAACGAGACCAGTCGCGACCTCACCGACGTCGCTAGAGATCAACGCGAGCGCGATATCGTGGTATCGCTAGGTGTTGGCTCCATTTTGTACGGGTTTTATATTATACGCTAGTGTTTTGATATAGATATTATATTATATTGTACAGTGCAGTTATTGATCTCCAGCGACAGTGGCGCCATCGCGGTAGTTTTGCTCTTCGTTCAGCAGGTGTACATTTTTTATAAAAATGACAAATTTATTAATAAATACAGACTTAAATAATTTAATAATGTAGAATTGTAGAATAAGAGCTCGATAATTTTGATATGAAGTTATATAATGCAAGTCGACTCTGTTTAGGAGCGACTCGAGACGAAACATATGTAATGAAAACAAAATATTGCAATCTACTTGATATACAGTATACAGTGCCTGACTTTTGAAGAATTTCGAATTTGTATCATAAGTATCTGATGAATTTGCTAACCATTGAAATATTTAGTATGTAATATATTTCTTTAATGTAATAAATAGGTGGATGATGAATAAATTGTAGCAAAACTGAGTGTCCGTGTACTGTATTCACTGATGTAGATAAGGAATATTTATTAGTGTGCGGTGCTGAGCCGTCTGCCGGCCTCCACACTGCCTCGCTCGTAAGTAGTTGTAAGAGTAACTGCGCCGCTGAGACGCTCGTTGTTACGAGAAACATTCCACACATTACATTCCATATACACCTGAATTTTGACAGCCCTCCTCTAGATTTGTAATTATCGATATAAATGTGATGTTAACAGACTAAACAACTGAAGTAGATGAACGGTACTAAAAGCAGAGTCCGGGATCTACATGATGTTACCATTCGGCAAAATCTAATCGATGGATGGCAATATTTAATGTGTATTAAGCTTTAATATATCGATAGAATAACGAATGTCTCAAACAGCGTAATATTACTGTTAGTCCTGGTGAACGTAGCGGTGCGCGCAAGTGAAGGAGTTGTAGCATAGTCGACATTAACTGTGATATCAACAATTCAGTGAATTAACAACTGAATGTACTGTCAATAGGTGGTATAAATGAGCCGTATCTATCGGTGAGTCACGAATGACGCCATCGCTCCCGGTCCCTGTGCCGTGGCTTGCACTCACCGCTCGTTCATCAGCGTTTTGTATCGTTTTAGTATTAGACGTAGGTTAAGTGGTATTGAAAGCGTGCAAGATTCTAAATTACAATATAGTGAAGACGCCCCTCGTCCGCCACGAGCCCTGCACTCGCCGCGCCACGCCGCGTGTTGTGCACTCTGTAGCCACATTGTACAGCCTCACTATTAGTTCTCCTTTGAGCGACACGTCGAGTAAGGCAGCTGTTTCGTTGGAAGTAGTTACATGAGTATCGTAGGTTAATGTATCCACTATAGTATGTACAGTGAAGTAGTGCGAGCGTGCGCGCGCGCAGAGTGCAGCCGGCTGCGGCGAGCCGTCCGTGCCTTACAACATAAGTCTGTATATTTATGAATTCTATACACTACTATAACGGTATTTAATGATAAAGAAACATTCATATACTTGTAGACGATAAGTACATGTAGTGTAGGTGTATGATATACTTGTGTCAGATCGATGCGTACTCTATGTACTGACTCCGTGCTCAACTCGCTGCCGACAGCGTTCATCTTTATATTTTGATTTCGTTGCGTTGTTTAGATATTTAGCAAATTATTGTTTTATGTGACTTAAATATTCCATTTTGTGATAACTTTTTTGTTTTGAACGTTGCGTCGGTTTATGTATTATGTACTTATTATGTTTGCGTATTATTGTTCGTAAATGTGGAGAAGTGTTCCAAATCAGTATTTATAGATTTCGGCCGTCCGTTAAATGTATTCAATTGTATTATATAGTACCCTTTTATCGAACTATTGTACATTTTGTATTATTCAAAGTACACTCTCGAGTTTTCTTATTAGTGACTACAGAGTGAATATGAAATAACCTAACAAATAATAATTTAGGTAGGTAGGAACTTTGAAATCAATTTATATAATTTTTTAAGAGTTATTAAAAATACGGAATCAATAATGTAACATCCTAGTCTTGCGTCGAGCATTGTATTCACTCTGTTATGTGACGCCGTGTTCCGTCACCGCGCTGCGCCTGCGCCGGCGAGCCTCTTGTGTACAGCACCCAGCCTTTTGGCCTTACTCAATAAACGAATATACTATATGAAACTTGTTTTTAATTTACGAGGATTATAATAACCCTATTCCACCCTGGAGTATGATTACCTGGCCATGACATAGGTACCCTATCTTTACACCGGGTATTTCTGAAGCGATATACAGTTAAAAAAACGTATATAATATACGTGTGTAGACGTGAATATGATGAAATCTATGTAAATGATATTTATTTTGTAAGTAGGTTAAACATAACACTTACACGTCAATCTTTTTTGGTCATTTTTTATCTAGATGAGGCCGGTGTTTCCTAGCTGACTACCCTGAGAAGAAACACCGAAACAAACTCAGAGGTCAAAGTCTCTTTTAAAGTTCATACAATCGTAGTGGTCAAATCATATGAGAACCATGTACGTTAATGTCTGAAGTGGTATTGTGAGGAAAGTACTACACAGATTTGAGTGGACCTGTGTAGTGCATTGGTCAGTAGTCGTTTAGCTCAACTAAGACTCAACGAATCGACGAACAATGCCAATGAAAGGACCATAAATTAAAAGGCTACTGAAAATGACGGCACTTTTGGCGCAGTGGCTGAGCGAGTGATTTTGTATGTTTGTAAACGTACCACGATACAGTAGAAATTCGTAGTGTGGAGCAACGTTTAAAAAATATATATATTATTATGTGAGACAACGGAAATTTGCTTTCGCTCTCTCCCTTTTAACAAGCTTTTATTTAGTTTCACTTCTCCCGTGTCTGTCTGTAATCACACTTGCAAACGAGTACCTACTTTGTCTTTAGATGGTGTCCAGGGTCTGATGATGGAGCTGGAAGGCGGCCATAGGAACTCCGTCATACAACGACATAACCCCATCGAGTTTGGGCTCGTATGATTCGTCTTGACGAGTACTTTGGTTTTAAATGGTAACCAGTTTGTTTGTTTGTTTGATGAATACTTTGGCCCTAGATAATATTCATATACAACTCCTTGTTTTCCCAAATCTGACATTTGGGAAAACAAGTTGTTACAAACGTTATGATGCTTCTACGAAATAGGGAAAAAAATGAGCAAGCGTTTCAAACGAATATGAACCTTTGCTAATAATATTAATTTGTATGCCACGCTTACATCTTACATCGTCCGGAGTAGCTCCGTCCATCTCTTACAACAGAATCATGACGGAATTAGCTTTTTATAAGCCAGGCCGGTTTGTATTGAAGTCTCAGCCGTGATGCCAAGTCGATTGACCATACATTCAAGTACTACTACTTGGATAAAACGACATAGACTTCGGGATTAGTTTTTGCCAATGTTGTATCTTATGTGGCCAACACGTCTCGGTTGTTTGGCCCATATTTACCTCAGCAAGCTATAGAAAATGCTATCCTTTTTAAGTAGTGTGACGCGCTAGAATTAATGCAGGGTACATATCGACATAAGTTACTACTAGCGCCATCTCGTATCGAGTAATAGAAGTAGTAGAGTCAAGACTCAAGTACCTTCTAGTATTTTCTATGCTAGAATCTTCTAGGGTTCTCTACAGATATTTCGAAATGAGAAGGTTCTGGAATTAACTGACCTATTTAAAGACCGCATAGCTCGCGACCGAGTCAGTATTGGATTTGCGATTCAAGCGAATACTTCGGAAGCGATCTTCAAGTGCGATAGTGATCTAGTAGTGAGGTTTTGTTTTATAATTAGTGAGTTTAAAGTTGTAATTAGTGTTTTTAATTAAAGTGTCATTTTGATTATTTAATCGGCTGTTTTTATTGTCACGAACCCCAAGCTCGTAACAATAGGAAGATCAAATTGATCCCGCGGAGAACCAGTTTTCGAAGCACAGAAAGATTAGAGTCGAGATGATGACAAAGGTTGACGTGACTAAATTGGTGATTTGAATGGGCAACATGCAATCGTTATCGATAGTTTCTTTTTGTTGTAAAATTAAAGGCTAGTGTTACGACAAAGTATGCCAGGACAAAAAAAAAACAGTATCAGTGTTAGTCAGTAACAGTGACTTGTAATCAAGTCACAAGATTAAGAAAGTACAAACTTATATCACGAATACTAGGTTTTACCAGTGACACTTCCATATCAACCCCTTCTTCGAGTCAGAGCACGCAGCTTATATCTTAGGAAAAGATGCAGATAAAAATAAAACTAAAAGCATAGCTCTAGACACGTCCTTTATTCAAATACTGTACAGGCTTTGTAGAATATGATACAATAACAACGCGTGCCTGCGTCACCCCGCGGCGCGCACGCTGATGCAGTGATTGTAATGTAACGTGACAGTCGCCGGCGCCGCGCTCGCGTGACGCCGCGCAGCTCTTTGTAAATGAACACTCGACGGAAGAAAAGTATTGTCATGATATAATCAGGCTAAATGTACAATCACTTCATCCCCAACGCGAAATTATTTAATAATTAGTTGAGGCGGCCGCGGCGTCACCCCGAGCGCGGCTCTGATCTATGATCGACGGCAAGCCAGTAGCCACGCGCTCAAGCTACGCAAAGGAATGACTTAGATTTACCTCCTCGCACTATTGAACTATGCATGTCAGTTTAGTTCCCCCCACTGAAGCGGGCGCAGTTTTGTTTGGCACTACACTAAATAATTTATACAAAATTCACAATGAAAATATATGGAGGGATTTGGAAGTACTGGTTCGATTACATGGTCCACTTAATGGGTGACAATTTTTAATCAAATAATAATTTAATCAGTATATCAATAATAAAAGATCGCGCGTATAGCAGCCTCGTGCGTCTGCACGCGCGCCGTCGTAGCACCACTTGTGAGCACGCGAGCGCACCGCCGACTGCCGACACGCGCACACGTGCGACACGTGCGACACGTGCACACGCGCACACGTGCACACGCGCACTCGTGCGGCACGTGCGCGCGCCGGTGGCGGCGACTCTGACTGGGAGAGGCAAGACTAACTTGGAAGTAGCACTATGAGGTTATATCTGCAGGTGCGGATGTCACTCACCCGCACTCGCAGACTACACAGTGGAGGAAGCATAGACGCTACGCAAAATATAGGAACAATCAGTCGTCGAGTAGGTCGTCATTAAATTGAAAAGGTTCCTACTTACATTAAAAAGAAATAAAAATTATGTAAATCATACAAAACTTGTCGGATTGCACGAACACAACCATTCTCTGTAGAACTGCTACCGAATAATATTAATTAACATTAAATTACGATTCGTAAAACAATTATGGCATAATTTATATTACATAAAAACAATAAATATATGTATATGCATTGCTCGTCGTCCCCGCGGGACGTATATAAAAGCTAATACACAGTTAGAGCAGGTTGGTGTGAATCTCTTGTAATACTGTCCACAACAACATCACAGACGGCACGTCACGACGTCACGGCCCGGCTCGACCCTGCCCGGCACGGCCCGGCGCAGCACAGCGCGGACGGCACGGCTCGGCACAGCGTGGCACGGCACGGCTCGGCACAGCTTGGCACGGCTGCTCGGCACGACGTAGGCTCAGGCATCTTCCGGCCGCGCGGCGTCGTTCTCTCACGCCGTTGGCTACCTGTGGACATGAGGGGAGGGTAAGGTAAGCTCACTGAGACACAAGTCTTGGATCTCCAAGCCTAGCCATCTAATCTCATAACGTGAAATTCCAATTATGAAACTTACACCTTATGTAACGTTTTATCCACAGACAAAAAAAAAGTTATTTTAACAGAAAGGAATAGCCGAGAAATAGTAGTTTATGAAACTGCGCATAATAAGGTACAGCTTTCGCGTGAGCACGTTACTATGGTAAACCTCACCTTCGGCTGGGTTTATTAACTCACACTCATATTTTAATAACCTTTATTAGGTGGCAGTTTCATAAACTACCATTTATAGCCTATGTCGTTCTCTGTGTATCTGTTTTAGCATCAAAGAAAAAAAACGATGGTCCGAATCCCATGCACTTTTTGAAACGGTTGGTTTTTGCTTGTAGTGCGAATCCTTTGGAATATTTTTCGGTCTGTGATAGTACCTGTTGTCATGCGGGTGCAGCACGACTCGCTGGTAGTCTCGGCGCGCCAGCTGCTGGCGCTGCCGCGTGCCCAGCTCCGCCGTGCCGTCGCGCGAGATGAACAGCTGCAGGCCTGACGCTGGGAACCAAGGACATCACATTCACACACTATCATTCATAGATGAGGAGAAAGAGCATTAGTTGATTGAAATGTGTGACTCACTCTCGGCAGAGTCCTCGACGGCTTGCTTGAGGTCGGTGGCGGCGAGCAGCTCGTCGATCAGCGAGTCGGGGTTCACGCGCGTGTTCTCCACTCGACCGGACGCCATATGCTGTAATAAACAAATTAAAAATATTATACACGTGCGTATACTTTAATAACATTGCTGTTTTTAGATATTCTTTGTCCTAGTCAACAGGTGGGCCTTTCTAAGTGATTTTTTTTCTAGTGAACAAAAGGTAAGGTTAAGTAACATTTCAAATTTTTACCTATTTTTTGCTGTCTCACATAAAAAGTAAGTGGAAATGTGAAATGTTAATATGGTCAATTATTAAATACCTACCTGTCGATTACTGCACTAGGGGAGACAATTTGTAGTAGGAAAAATAAGGAAGAAAAATATATAAATGAAATGTATTTAATTTAATTTGTGTACAATTTGTTAGCTTATGTCCTATCCTTGTTTTAAACAATGCACCTGCCATGGTATCTGTTCGCGATCCTCAGTGGAGTGCAGTCTGGCATCATCTAAACTAATATTATAAAGTGGAAAGATTTTTGTTTGTTTGTTACATTTGGCTCAAAAACTACAAAACCGATTTAAAAATATTCTTGCACTGTTAGAAAGCTACATTTTCACCGAGTAACATAGGCTATATTTAATTCCAGAAAGAATTAGGGATCCCTACTAGAACTTGAATTATGTAACCCAAGGTGTAAAAAAATGTCACAAAATGCCTTTCATCGCATGCGCTGAGAAATCTATTGATGATACATAAAAATAATGTAGGTACTACATAATTAAAGTACTCATTATTACCTAGAAAAAAGTTCGCGAAGCTATATGTCTAACTATTATGGTTAAGTCACAATGACCGCTTTTTGTTAAAATTATTCAATCAAAACCCAAGAAAAAGTGTTGATTTTGATGTCAAGATATTAATCCTTATCTATTTAAATGGTTTGATAATTAAGATTGATTATGTACATGTTAACTACATTTTAAATTATTCAAATCAAACCTTTCGTTTAAAAGTTACGACGGGTATAAATGCTCTAAGTAAGAAAAATGTTGCGGTTTGTGCGAACTGGGGAGAATCTTAATGGTTGGTCCGATGAAGTTGAAACTGAATGATTTGGATAAAAAAAATAAGAATATCAAATATTTGAATTTTTCGAAAATAAAACCTCTTAAGCGGCGAAAAGGGGTGATGAAGTTCTTAGGGGAGGACATTATTTCTTACTACAATTTACGTGGAAATTGGAATGAACCTAAAGTGGGATATTTGAAACAGATCTAACAAATTTTACACAATCAACCCCTGACGAGGTGAACGGGGTGAACAGTAGGCTGATCCTGAGACCGTTGAAAGGATATCGTAGTGCTTAATTTTCCAAAATTTACTTTTAAAAAGGTTAAGAGGGGTTAAGTGCTAAGACATAATATAAAAGTAGTGACCTGCGCGTCGTCGTTGTCCTGCTGCGCCCCAGCGGCCCGCTTGCGCCGCTCCAGCGCCGCCCGCGCGCGCTCCAGCGAGCCGCCCTCCGACGCCGACGCCGTCAGCGAGCCCGACGACGGGTTCCTGCGCACACACACATGTACACATACCACACCGCAACACGCCGGCTCCACACACCATACGAGACTTAGCTAATTGTACATTTACATTGTTTTCTATAGTTACTGAATTTTCACAAGAAAACAGAATGTAATAAGTAAAACTTGATGGAAGTAGGATCCTTGGTGTGCAGAGCCTTATTAGTAGATGTTATAACTACAAAGACTGTACCAATATTCAGGCGATTTACTACGAGGTATAACATTACTATATTATTAATAAATAATACGATAATTTATTTTGTTTAAAAATAAGGGTTCTACCATTTTTTTTGCCTGATAGTTATAAAATATGCATTTTTGTGAAGCGCTTTATATACATATTAATATGCACTGCAAACCCATGCATCATTCAATGTTATTGGCACCCTCGGCATGCATATGTCACCGGATAATTGCAAACTACGTAAGATTACAAAATATTTTGAGATATGCTAAACTCTCGATAAATTGTCAAATGAACATTTTTTTGTTATACAAACATACGAATCAAATTCTTTTATTCTATAATGTGCGTGACCGTGCCGGTCCGAGAAATTGTGGACCGAGATATACTGGCGACCAATCAGCACTCTGCTCTAAAATGTATGTTTTGGCGTGATAGTTAAATTGGAAACTTGACCCTCATTAGTCTTTATTGACCAATTTTGAGTATTTTATGTCAGTCAATTTCTCGGAATGACTTCCAGAGATTATAATCTTGATACTTTAAAAAGTAGACTATAAAATTTTGATACGTAAAAAAGTATTCCAAATGTTCCGTTGACAATTTATCGAGAATTTACGATCTCTCAAGTTATTTTACAATCTTACGGAGTTTGCCATTTTCCGGTGACACATATACAGCGTTATGTTTAAATATTAAGCTTAATATATGTAAGTATGTACAGAGAGTTAAATAGACTGAAAATAGGCATGCACCGCGCGTGTGGACCTTGTCGTATACTCCTATATTTAATACATAGTATAAAGAATGTCTCATTTATGTCAAAATAATTTATTTTCTAATAAAGCTAGAATGAAATATGCTCAAATTGTACGAAATAATGTTTTATTAAGAAATTTTAAAAATCTTAACATCTAACAACCATTACAACATCACAAAAAGCCGATACAAAGATACGTCAGTATAGTCACACCGACACGAGACAACATCTACGGATACGGCGATCCACGCGTCACTCGGACACTCCTCCACTGCGTCCGACAGGCAGTGTGCGCAGTGACGCGTGCATCCACCGGGTAGTGTACGTGTGCAGATGTTGGAGCACTAACAGGGCGGAGCTGGGGCGGCGCGGCAGCGAGCCCACGGGGGGGCCAGGCCCCGGGCCGGGCCCCGCGGGCCCCGCGCCGGGCCCCGCGCCGCCGCCCGCGGGCCCCGCGCCGCCCCCCGCCTCCCGCAGCGCGCCGCACGCGCCGCACTCGGCGCCGCCGGCGGCTCGTCTGCACACCCCACACACTACTTCAGCCCTCGAATTACATACACATGTACCGACGCTAGCCCATACTAACATTACATTATCATATCTTACCAACTAAATACTTTTAACAGAGGAAGACCGCGGCACACGAAAGAACATTCACAGTTAGAAGACAGAACAGAGGAGAAAAACTAAAACAAACTAAATAACCCGCCGAAACCACCCGCAACCGTTAGTACGCGCAGACATTACCGAGAGGACGGGACGGACGAAGGGAGGGACGGACGGACGGACGGGAGGGCGCAGGCGCGGGCGGACTCACCTCACGTGCTCGGTGTAGCTGTGGCGCAGCGTGGGCGCGTCCAGGCGCCGCAGCTGCTTCTTGTACTGCAGCTCGTCCTCGTTCTTGGGCGTGGACGTCAGCACGGTGCCCTCGTTGAGCGCTTGGTTCGACAAGCTCCTGAACCGGTGTCGGATGTCGATACACTCCGACGAGCCCAGGTCCACTTCGGGATCGGACGGCACGCAATAGAACTCGTCCTCTATGCAGCCGGACAGTCTGTTCGCATTCGACACGAGCGAGTTCTTCCGGTGCGCCAGCGGCGTCAGGAACGGGAAATTATTGAACAACTCCTCGTTCTTCTTATTCTTCTCTAGCAACGCCGGGATCGTGTTGAGCGACTTCTGCTTGAAGATTTGGAAGTTGGTGAGCGGCTCGACGGCGGCGCTGATGATGGTGGCGGCCACTTTCTTCTTCTTGTCGAAGTAGGTGGGCATGGCGAAGGAGTTGTCGTGTCCGTTGATGAGCGTGGCGTCGGGCGTGCGGTAGTCGTCGCTGGCGGGCGAGCTCAGCGCGTGGCGCGGGATGACGTCGGGCGGCCCGCTCAGCGTGCAGTTGGGCGTCAGGAACGTGTCCGAGCTGTCGCTGGCGCCCGACCTCTCTAACAGCAGCTTGCTCAGCGCGCGGCCCGCCTGCTTGCACTGGGAGGGGACGAGCAGAGTGCTGGTGGTGGTGGTGGTGGTGGTGGTGCGCTCTGTGCGGACGCTGCGGGGGCGGCGGGGGAGGGGGACGAACGAAAACATAAAAATTAATTAATAAAAGCTAATAAATAAAAGTGGCGAACCGAAGTAAATAAAGTTAGTTACCGTGCGTAACACAATGTTAATAATGGACATAAAGCGAAACAATGGACACTGTACAGTTCGAGCGCGAGGTGACGGGGCTCGCGTGCCATGCAGCCGTGGACCAGGGTGATGACGTCACAAACACTTGCGTTCGGATGGTTCCGGGGCGAATCATCGTTATACCTCCAAATCTTCAACGATCACAATTGAGTCCCACACCACAATTTTCACAGACACAATGATAAAATAAACGGCCGTAATGGGAAGCGGTAGGCAATGATTACCAGCACCGCACCAGGCACAGCGATGCGAGGGTGAGGGAGGAGTACCTGTTGTGGTGCGGGCGGCCCGAGTCGCCGGCCGAGTCGCCCTCCGAGCTCTGGCGCGAGTGCGCCGACGCCGCCGACGAGCTGCCGTAGCCGGACGCCTGCAACATTACCGTTTTACATTAAACGGGTTATACACGCTGCTATATTAAAAAAAGAGATAACGGAAAACATCAAAATTACATTGGTCCAAAAATTAAATCCAAATAGTAGTTTATGAAACTGCCGCATAACAAAGATAATTTTGTTAAATATGACTGAGTTCATAAACCGAGCCGCAGTCGAGGTTCATAATAGTATCACAACGAATGTTTTAGTATATAATGACTATCAAGGACGAGACGTAACCATAAATTAGAAATGTTCATTACAAGCCTTGTCTAAAAAACAATTTATTATATCTAAAACAATGCCTGGAGCTAGCCAAACATCTATCAAAGTGACAAAGGTATGGTCTGTGAGAGAGACAGCTAAATCAGCAGCGCTATAGATACCTTGCTGCTCATGTCACCGGAGGTGTTGGAGGAGTTGCGCGAGTGCGTGTGCTGCTGCTGCTGCATGCACGCCGCGCACGAGGCGGGCACGCCGCCGCCCAGCGCGGCCCCTCCGCCGCCCAGCGCGCCCCCTCCGCCGCCCAGCGCGCCCCCTCCGCCGCCCAGCGCGGCCCCTCCGCCGCCCAGCGCGCCCCCTCCGCCGCCCACCGCCGCCAGCATTGTTAAACCTGAAACGAATCAATTTGTTCTTTCAAGACGTGTTAAAATAACACAACAACGCGGTTCTCTCAGTTAATAGTGTTCATTTCCGTGTTTATAAATATGTGTTTACGACAATACAAGTGTTTCTTTGTGATCGTCGTTTCAATTTACCAAAATCCACCCTTGCGCCTGAATCGTTTACATTTTGGTCCTTCGAGCCGGATGTGTTTTAAAACAACTTCAAAATAGTAGTTTATGAGACTGACACATTACAATGGTTATTAAAATATGAATGTGTGTTTATAAGTCGGGCGGCAGACCAGGTTTATAATAGTTTTTTTTTTAATTTTATTAGTTGCCCGTGGTTAGGCTGTCAATAAGGTGCAACTTTTGATTTCATATTGGAACTTTACGATATCAAAGTCAATGAGGAGAATATGCATGAAAAAATAAAAAAATAAAAATACTATCTATACAGTTTATCTGCAAATATACAAAAATATAATACTAACAGTGGAATCTGAATCAAAATTGATCGAAAAACAAAGAAGATATAACTATTTTAAACAAATATATCTGTCTCTCTCGCGATTACGCCGTTTTCTATGGCAGCTGTATATGCGACATAGTATTTGACGTCAGAGTTCGTATCGGAGCTTTATAACTTCATCGCTGATGAAGGTATTTTAAAAATGATTTCATAATTATTAACTAGGGCTGATAAGTATTTCATTTTGCAAATAAAAAAATTGCATGCATAATCCCTATTGGCGTTTTTCTTCAGGGATGTTTTTCGTTTTCGTGTCGTGATTTATGGCAATAATACTATTGCCATAAATCACGACACGACACCTTTATACTTTTGGGCTTAAATATATCTAGGAGTATAAAACTCTGGAAGTATCTTACACTTCGACTAATGCTGACATTATTATTTCTTGCTAATACATATACATAGTTGTGAACCAAATAACTATTTTCTTCTCTCGTGATTACTTTCTGTTCAATATATGAAGGATGGTTTCCTTACCGGGGTGATCGGGCGCGGAGGTGCCCAAGGGAGAGTCCTCGCCGTCAGGAGTGGGCAGCTCTGACGAAGGCATCAACGACAGCGGCTGCGACACGCTGCCCTCTGGAAACATAAATGTGGCGGTTAGTATTGAAATAGGCTTTAAACCCGTTGAGTTAGTTATTGGCAAGCCTTGAATAATCTTATACATAAATTAAAGCTTTTACCCGCGACTTCGTACTCGCATATCTCGTTTTTTCCGTTCTCGTAGAAATTTCCCGTTCCCCTATACAAAAATAATTTTCTAAATCCGACTTGTAGTTGTAGAGATTAGCGCGTTTAAACAAACAAACAAACTCTTCAGCTTTATTAATAGTATAGATGGATATAGATAGAAGATAAATAGATGGATAGACATAGATATAAAGATACAGGGCGAATTTTTTCAATGTGCGTGGATGGCCTAATCCGAAACTATGAGGAATATCGAAAAACACTGAAAGGAATCGCGAGCCCGGTTTTGATGAAAACTTAAACTATTAATGGATTTTGAGAAATCTGAATTCTTAACCAGGAATCGAAACGATTTATTTTGAAAAAAAATATAATAAGGATACTGTATTATTACACCATTCGAAAATATCACTAATAAGGTTCAAATCCTAAGAATATACATATAAATAATAAATACAATCATGGAAAACTAAAGCCAAGCACTCATTTTTAACAAATAACTTTTTTAATTTCTGTCTAAATTTTCCTACCTAAACACAGTTTTTGTGTTTCACAGTTTTTTAAATTAATTAGCAGTTTTTTTCCACTAGGGTTACATCAATCATACACACACTTCGTTCGGACAAATATCTGAGGATCTTAAACTCTCATCACAATCGCAGGTTAATGTAAAATAGGTAATATAATAAGTGGCGACATGCAAAGGTTCCAGCAACTTAGTTTTGTGGTGTAAGTATTACCGGTCACATTAACCTGTATAAAAACATTGAAGACAGTTTCGTCGTTGTTTTCAGGTGGTGTAATGCTACGTCCACATACCGTAGTTCTTCTTCTTGGTGAGCGAGCCGAAGCCCGAGGAGGCGGTGGAGGAGGCGCAGTCGTCGTCGGGCGGCGCGGCGCCGGGGGCGCTCTCTGAGCCGCTGTCGCCGCCCGCCATGCCGTCCGTCGCCTCTTGCTTGCGCTCCGGCCTGCAAGCATACCTCACGTTTTAGCATTGACCATGGACAGTTCCAAAGAAACCTTGCCGCAGGGAAACACAATGTACGTTCACAATTTAGTTTCCTACCATAACCATAAATAAACAACAATGTGTTTTAGTAAAATGACTAAATACTTTTGAATACTATTTTATCTACTCTCATATCGTATAACTATGCCCATTTTTTTTTTTTTAATTGTTGAATGCATAGGTATGGTAAAACCCAAAATTGGTGAATATTATATGCACACTTGGAAGTGTTTGTTTTTAACCGACTTCAAAAAAGGAAGAGGCTCTCAATTCGACTGTTTTTATTTTTTATTGTTTGTTATGCGATCATTCCGCCAATTATGAATTGGTTTTGATGATTATTTTTTTATTCGAAAGCGTATACTACTGAGGTGGTCCCATTGGCACCAAGTCAGAATCTGATGATGTGATCCCAGGGAAATCGAGGGCAACCCTCAAATTTTAAGGCACATACAATGTTTTTCATATACTTTCCAACGCAATTCAGATAATTGTGCCTTGTAATCAACATCTCATCTTGCTGAGCTGATGATGGAAGGTATAAGTCAGGATTTGATGCTGGGATCTTAGGAAAAATGTTTGTTCAGCGATATTTTCGCCAAATGTCAACCGATTTGGACGATTCTTTTTTTGTTTGAAAGAGTATTTTTCCAAACTGGTACCGTTTCAATTTGGTAAAGATCTGATAAAGAACTTCGGAGGTAGGCAACGGATCTCTCTTATAAATGAAAGCAGATCTCCCGGGATTGCTGAAATCGCATGTCTGTTTATTGTTTTCAGTTTATACAATATCACATCACGCCGGTACGCTGTGAAGGGGTAAGCAGAGATGCAAACAAGTCAATCTGAATTAACATGTTTTTGGCGCACAAACAATAAAGTTATGCCCGAATAGATAACCCTATTCGGGCATAACTTTATTGTTTATTAACCTATCTTGATGTTTTTTTTTGCGTCGGGTTTAGTTATAGCTATTATTGCATAAAGCAAAGTAGATGTTTAACTATGAGCTGGTCTGGACTTGCACTGCGAAGGCACACAAAGTAACTCCTTAACGGCAAATAGTACAACCACTCATAATGGGAATAATTCACTTAATTTCGGGATTCGGTGTTTTTGGTAGCTTTTTCGTTTTTTAACACCGACCTCCGAAATTAAACTTATTTTATACTTTTTAGTGTTTTTATTTGAAAGTCGGTTGTATTTTTTGTAAAACAGTTTTCTTCCTTATTAGTGGCAGCGCACCCTATGTAAAATGGCACATCATTATCAGCTGATCGGTTGATGTTGTTTTACGTTATTATAATCTGCACATTTGATGAGAACATATAATTGGAAAATATCGCTATTACAATGCAATCAAAAAACTTTTTTTTTCCCATTTATGATTGACCCACCCTATTGTCTAATCTTCATAGACTACTTTATCTAAGGTAGTCTATGAAACTGCGCATGATTAGGTAGTACAATTTTCGTGTGGTACTACCTCGTCAGCGGCTCGGATTATAACTTGACACTCATGTTTTAATAACTTTTGTTATTTGACAATATCATAAACTACAATACTAGTCAGACTGAAACCAACTTTATTTGCACGGACATGTTTATGTGAAGATTTAATTGGATTGCACCAAGGAATAGGCACTTAATACTTATAGGTACGTCAGCGTATGCACTTACACTTTGAAGAGCGGATCCCCGGAGATCATGTTCATCTTGATGCGCACGCGCAGCACGGAGTTGTCTTGCCGGCGGCGCGGGTCGTAGCCCTCCAGCAGGCAGCGCCGCGTCGTCTCGCCCGCGCCCGCCAGCTCCGCCAGGTTCACGTCGCAGAAGCCCAGCTTCTGGTATGACCTGCCACCTGCACACATATACGTATACAGGGTGTCCCAAAACTCAACGTCAAGCCGAAACGGGGTGACAGGATTGATCATAACCATCTCGAGAAAAATCTGAAAAAAAATCTATCCCATGCAGTTTAAAAATTATGGGCATTTTAAGAAAAACCTAGAAATTTGATCAAACTGTACCATTTTTCGGTTATTGTGGTTATTCTTTTTTATTTTTGTTCATTTGAACTTTGGAAACGTAATCCTAAATAACATTTCTAGAATCCCAATAAAAAATAATGACACAATTGCCTCAAGTTTCCGAGAATTGAGACTATTTGTTAAACTACGAATTTAAAATTTTCAAGATTCGTCGACTTTGACAGGCCCTCCTATAAAAAAAATGTACTAGAGTGCCTTGGCAAGTGGCATTAAAAGTTGGCGCATTTAATCAGAATTCTAAAATGGTACAATACTTGTTAGTTCCATACAATAGAAAAGAGTAAAAAAATTAAAACCTCAAGTAACCCGATTTTTGCTATCTCATTTTACTCAGTTAAAATGTTTTTAATTCACACAAGCTCTAGGTAGGTTCTTAATTTTAAGACAAAATGATGAGAGAGATGGATAATGGGTATGTTCGCCATGAGTGAGCGAGACAGATAGTGACGCCACTTTTACCAAAGTGAAAAAAAGTTAGTAAAATTAGTAAAATAATTAATACGAATACGAACGTGCGCAGTAGACGAATGAGCGAAACGTACTAACTGGTTGGTGTCGGACTGGTAGCGTAGCCATTTGCTTGGCTGAAACTAGTGCGAATGAAACAGATAGATGCCATAGCATCTATCTGTTTCATTCGCACTCGTTTAAACGACGCATCTCCGTCTCAATGCGTGGCGTCACTATCTGTCTCGCTCACTCATGGCAAACATACCCATTATCCATCTCTCTCATCATTTTGCCTTAAAATTAAGAACCTACCTAGAGCTTGTGCGAATTAAAAACATTTTAACTGAGTAAAATCTGATAGCAAAAATCGGGTTACTTGAGGTTTTAATTTTTTTACTCTTTTCTATTGTATGGAACTAACAAATATTGTACCATTTTAGAATTCTGATTAAATGCGCCAACTTTTAATGCTACTTGCCAAGGCACTCTAGTACATTTTTTTTATAGGAGGGCCTGTCAAAGTCGACGAATCTTGAAAATTTTAAATTCGTAGTTTAACAAATAGTCTCAATTCTCGGGAACTTGAGGCAATTGTGTCATTATTTTTTATTGGGATTCTAGAAATGTTATTTAGGATTACGTTTCTAAAGTTCAAATGAACAAAAATAAAAAATAATAACCACAATAACCGAAAAATGGTACAGTTTGATCAAATTTCTAGGTTTTTCTTAAAATGCCCATAATTTTCAAACTGCATGGGATAGATTTTTTTTCAGATTTTTCTCGTGATGGTTATGATCAATCCTGTCACCCCGTTTCGGCTTGACGTTGAGTTTTGGGACACCCTGTATGTTATCGGATGACAAACAAGTCGATGGCCTAGTGCTCACCGCTGCCTCAACACAAGTGTGTAAGGATGTACCCATACAGTATGAAAATTATGACTTCAAATAACTAACTTGTAGGATATTAACAACTCTGCTTATCTCCCTTTATTTTTACAACGTACCAAAGGAACAAGCTATGCTAGTAATAAATGAAGAATTCATATAACAGTCAAAGCGTCGTTAAGAAATGCATAAACTTAGCAATTCTTCAGCATACAACGGCAAATTGTGTCAAGTTATTTCTGAAAGAAATGCGAAACTGAAAAGCGTCCCGACGGATAACATGTTGGAACATTCATGATTTATCTCTAAAGTTAAAAGTCGGTCCATTGCGACTGCATTATAAAAACGCGCGCCACTGGCTTCGTCGAATACTTTGCGACTTCGTTTGAAAGCGGGCGAGTTAAATCTGCGTCCGGACTTCCACCGCTCCTCTCTCAAATATATGGACGTAACAGAATCTCTCTCTCGCTGTGAATGTTCAATATTCCAGCGGGAAAGTTACGCGAAAACATTTAAGCGGGTCAAAGGGAGCTGGAAGTCGTTGGAATGAGTTACGCAAATGTTTGCTCATACTTTTGACAGCGTTTCGGTGTCGTGAGCGTGGGGCGGCGGCGGCGGCGGCGGCGGGCCGTAGTTGTTACGTATTATGATTAGTTCGGGGCTGCGGGCACAGATAGCTGCGGTGCTACTCATTAAAATTAACAAAGGCTCTCTTTATTTAATGTATGTCTCATTAATAATAATTAAAAGCAGCGGTCGGTGTGCGGTCAGAAAAAATTAAGTTGGATAAACTTAATTTTTGCTGACCGCACACTGTCCGCGGATTTAGGGATTGGGGATAAACTACATGTAGTACGTAAAACAAATAGGTTAACCAATGATAACTAGTACAATATTATTCTGTTCATCCTGATCGGTGATCGGTGATCGGTGGTGGTCGCCAAAATTATAAAATTGTTTTCACTCGGAGCACCCCTCTGAATCACGGAGTCTAGTACGTGCAAAACACTGAAAGGCAACCGTATCTGCTGAACTTTCTCTTATTTTAACAATGTGGAAAAGCGAAGCGAAGAATTTTATCTATTTAAAATCATCATAATTAGGAAAATATTTGCTGAGAGTTTGCCCAGCAGTGGGATAGCGATGGGGAATTAAAAAAGCATGTTACCTTTGCACTCCTTGCGCACGGACACCCTCATGAGCGCCGGCTCCAGCACGCCGGTGCTGGCGTTGGCGCACATCTTGCATACGAAGGAGAACTGCGCGTTCCACCGCACTGCGTGGTTCCGCACCTCCTCTCTGTGGACAACGGAAAACATCTTCAATTTTCAATAGAAGCTACGTCAGAATATTAGGTGGTCATTTCATCACCACTGCTTTCAAAACCCTGAAGAAAAACATGAGGAAACTGGCAGGAACTAAGAAATCTAAGCCATGTAACATAATCAATATATAATTATAATAGTTCCATAAACACCCATCGCTTCCACCGATCTGAACCCTCACGCTGGACGGCTATGGCCCAAATTCTCTTACAGAGGGGGTTCCAGCGGTGGGAAGATTTTGGGCTGATTATGCTGTGTTACAAATGGACATTAAACGATACGATTTGACGGAAATGTAAACATAACGATTTGATTCATCTGACGATTCCAGACTCTTAACATACCGTTCAATATTTCCAAATCCCTACTACACTAATACACTATTCGATCCCGAATACTCACGACAGCGTCACCTAATTTCTACCAACTACTTCCTACATTGCCCCACACTCGCACAGCCCGACCGACGGCATCAACTCGATGCGGAAGTCAGGGCTGCGTGTGCCATTCAGTTGCACTTCGTTAGAAACGCCGGAGTCGCACATTACATAGAGCGGAGCATCGGACTACCAATATGGCGCAACGAACGATCTGCCCCTGTTAGGTGTCAAGTTTATTAGTTTGGTCAGACCCAGTCTCACACAAATCGATAAGTGTTGTAATTTTTGCAAACAAACTGCGAACTCTGGCTGAAAAATTGAGGTTTATATATTTATTGAGTTCGAACAGTTTTGACTTCTTCGTTCTTTCTGTGCGTACCACACATGTGTAACGAGTTTTCAAAGTTATTACCGGCTTCCATAAACACTCATTTAACAGCGTGATAACTTTTACTAGAGCGAGATACATACGTGCTGCACTCACCACGGTTGAGCAACTGCAGTATCTCAGATTAAGATATCTTTTGCTGTAACAGAGCATTATGCAACGCTGCATGAAGAAGACATAAAACTACAAAATATCTAGAAAGTAATTCTTGTAATCCTCCTTCCTGCTATATTAACAAAAGTTAACGACCGACTCGAGGCTTATCTCACGACAAAACCGTTGTCAATTGAGGAAGTGAAATTATCTTTAGCCTAACTAAGCGATGGACAGAGCGATAACCAGTACCGAACTACTGACATTTACTAAACTTTGCTAGTAAATAATAAGCAATATAAACATGTGACAGGATAAAGATAATGGATGAAGTAAAGCACTTAACGCAATGCGATCAAATCGTATTGGTAGTAACAGTTGCAAAGCGGACAAGTTTGTGGAGACAGTTTGAAGTAGCCGGCAAGCATTAGTGCAGTCAACTGAGAGATGCACTTACAGCGAACAGCTCGGTGTGAAACTAACGACCGCGCTCCGTCGTGACCTGCTGGTAATGACCACTGCGACACTTGGGCACATCGCATGTGGCACAACTATTAAGGCTGATTGAATGGTACCTACTTACCGAAATACAGTACATGAACCACATCGAAGCTGCTGTTTACCTGTCGGTTATCACTAACATCGTGTATTAGCCACACGTGTTGGTTATCATGAGTCCATAATGAAATATTGTGTGTAAAATACCTCGAACACGCACGCTCCTAAAGTTCAGCCTAAATAAATATCGATCTAATGGTAGTAAAGTATAATGTTACAGATACATCGGGCTGCGAACGAATTCTGACAGTAAGTGGATCGCTCGGACGTATAAACGAAGCGCTGTACAATTTATCGTCCACATGTCTCGGCATACTCGTAAGTATCAAACCTTGCGATAAACCTACGAGTCGAACAGTCTGGTTTTTGAGAAATGTGCCAAGTGACGTGGCTCGAATGAGAAGCAGACTTTTAGCATAATCGATGCAGCGGACACTCGGGATTGCTGGAACCGCTACAAGTTAATTTATTTGTGCCACTGGCATCAACTTTGTAAAACAGATTACACTAGTTCTGCTGAAGCAATCAAATCCAAAGGCCTTAAAAAGACCGGACCAAAATAATCGTCACATCTAACCAAACTGATACTATATATTACGAATCTCAAGTACACATAAAGGCCAATCAACTAACGGTATGTATTCCAAATAATTCTAGTACAATCATAAATACAAAACTTGAAGTGACCTGACCTGTATGGCAGTGGGACATAGTCGTGGAGGCGTCCCAATGCGGCGGTCACCAATGTACCCAAATGGTAATGAGAATGCTCGCGTGCCGGACGAGGCCACTTCCGCCCGCTAATGGCCCAAGTGATAATACAGCCCGTACTTAAGATAATGACAATTTTATTTCGTTAACATTTCAGAGTTTTCGGGAGTTTTACCCTTCAGGTGCACGGAGATTTTATCGTGCCAAGACAAAGTGGTCTTGTGAAGGGACGTCACGAGTTAACGTCACAAAAGATTTCCAGTTTGGGACAACAATTCTTATTATCGCTGAATGCATTTTTAAGCCTTCAGTTTTGACATTTGGTCTTATCTCGAGAGACTGGTATGTTTCCGCCGTTGTTTATGAATCTCCGCGGCAACACAGCGGTGGCGGGTGGCCTCACCCAAACAACGTTGCGGCTAGTTAGCGCATGTTTACGAGGCAGTTCCCCGAACCGAAGCCCCGCTCCGAGGGCGCTCCTTCCACTCTTATCGAGATTAATACCGTTTCTGCCAAGTGAACAATGAACGTCAATCTCGATCGATACGATGCGAGGAAATACAGCAATGTTACAACTGACAACGTTACCAACCGAAGTAATTAATGTGGTTACACCATTGTTTATACTTTACTTAGATCCATTAACATTCTCGAAACTTGCCTCAAGGTTGAAGATTTTTGAGAAGGCACGTAAACCATTCGGGTGATCTCAGTTTAGATACAAACAGAACCGTGGCAAGCTTGTTGAAAAATGAAGATAGTCATCGTGTTTACGTTTCGTAGTGGAGGACCAGAAGAACTACTTGAAGATTAGAGGTAAACAAGTGCAGTCAACTTGAGTTATCTACATAAGTGAGGTACTTAGGGTCATGGGTACCTCACGTGGCCCTTGAAGCTATCTGTTCAATAGCTAGGCCATCCAGTATGATCATCTACATAATTATCTGCTACGGATGTGTTTATGTTACATTGTAGTGTCTATGAACGTTTTTCTCCACAGGGATTTACGTTTTGGAACGTGCAAAATAGCTTCAACTTTGTAGCGCACAGACCGACCCCTTGACAACTCAAAAGTAAATGGTTTAGTTGAAATAAATGCTTTGGATTTCGAGTTTGAAAATTAATTAGAATCGTTGTCCTTGCATGTGTTTTGTTTTTCAAAGTTTCGAAGCAAAGTTTTTTGACCGTGCCTTAATGATCTTGGTGCAAGGTGCCCGATACATATCTTCATGGTCGGGCGCGCTGGCCCTAGCGAAGTTATACGAATGCCAGGCGTCACGGCCGGTGGCTCGGACATCGCACCTGTACACTAATTAATCATTACTCATTATAACCTTCTTTTAGTTAAGCACGCGCCGGTTACTGTGCCGTACTTCATGTATATGTTGTTAGATATAATAAACGGGAGGCTACAGTTTATGCTACACTTTACAGGGCCCTTGGGAGGAGCAATGAACTCCTTTGAAACATGAGCCTGAGTAATCGCTTTATGAAAATTGTATTTATAAAGGTCTTTAGGTGAAATATGTAGATAAGTAAATTGAGTTGGATAATAACGAATTATGCAATAAAAATGTTAACAAGATAGTAAAATATATGTGTTATTTTGTCAAGGCTTGCAATATATAAAATCTCGTCATAAATTATTTAACAGTCCAACATTTCGATAATTGGCTGGCCTTTCCAGTGAGGAAATTGGATTGCTGTCTATGCATATTGCGGAAATTTGTTACAAACTACTAGGAATATTTATAGGTAATCTATTAAGAAGACACTTATTCGCGAAAAGCCTCGATCGCTATGATGAAAGTACAGCGGATTACGAGAACAGCACTTTCGATTAACTTAATTATTACGGCAAGGTTGGATTAGCACATATTATAAGAAACTATCAATAATGATGACTATGAGCCAAGAGTAGTCAATATGCTAATGTATTGTTTGTCCAACGTTTGTCCAGTGTTTGCGCCAATCGGCGCGCTCGCTGTTAAGAAATGCTGTGGCGATAAGCTTAGTTTCACAAGTAAATAAATGACTAGTAAATAATGCGATTATTATGCGTTTCGTAAAGCAACCGCATGGTTGCTGCTTATTGTGATATTAACTAAATCTGTCGAGCCGAGCATATTGATGCCACATTTCCCTCGCTGCGGTTGCCAGATGTCATATGCACTTGGATGAACCATAGTGTAATAAAATAAACATGATTACAGCTTTAATGGTGACAGGACGATGAAGTATTTAATTTAAGCTGGGGTTGGCTGGTTAAACAATGTAATATTTTATTGCAGGGTTCATCTATCAAGCTAACCAGTTTTTTGAAACCAAAGAGCGTGCTCTATAAACTAAAGAATTGTTGTTAACACAACATTATTAAAGCAATAAGGAATTAATCATTTTACGAAACTTATACCGCGAGCGCTGTATTTACACAATGTTAATTAGTGAAACTTCACGCTCCAGGACCTAATGTCGGCGAAAACTGTATTAGTGGCGGTTTATATCATGCGAATTGTTTATAATATCCATTAGGTTGGTATTATGTGGCGTCGCATGCGCATTAGTGTGAATAAAACTGACAGTAAAGAGCGCGGTGACTTTGTAACGGCGTCATGCGTAAGAGTTAATGCGTCGGAGCACTGTGTGATGGACGACGTCGACGTACTCTCAATTTTACCGTGCATACATTAATACTATACCGGGTTAATGTTCTGTATTGAGTGGTTTCAGGAAGGAATGTTACGCGCAAAATTACTGCGGCATTTTAAACGGTTTAAGTGGAAGATTGTCCAAAATAGAAGTGGCTGTGCGAACCCGCGGCTAGAAAACAGTGCGGGTTTGTTCTGGTGCAGTCTGGTTTTGAGTCTGGGTCTAGGACGATTGAAATAAAAGACGCGACTTTATATTTTGTCCTGACATGAGATAAGCCGGTTTGATGACTTGGATCACTTATCAAAGGGCACTTATTCACAGAGACTACACACATCCATCAATGGATATATCCCTACTGATTCATGTTAAAAGTACACTTTGTGAACAAGCATATTACAAATTAGAAGATTACATTCAGGATAAGAATGCTTGGAAACATGCTAGTCCTGCTCCATAGGACAATCAAGGGTGAAGGTCAAACTGGTTGATTTATGTATTAACTTTATAGATATACTGTTTCTTTTTTTGTGTTTTTATTTTTCTGTTGACTCACACACGTTAAAAAGTGCCGTTTAGGCACTTTTTGACTTTGACTGATGTTGAAGCTCAACAAAAAGCCTATAAATAATCTAAAAATAAATACTGGTTTGAACGAAATAACAAGCATAATGGCCGAGGCTACACAAAGCGCGGGTACTGAAGATGTACACGTTGCAACAGGCGCCCCCATTCCTTCAGTTTACGAGGCGCGCCGCCGACTGCGTGCGCGCAGCCATGCTTTATGAGGTGATGCGAGACGAACGTTTAAACCTATCATAAACTAGATAGAAATTTTTGAAGACAAGCGTGTTGGTACAGGGATAAATTGTTTTGCAACAGAATTGTAATTCGTCTTATAAAAACTGTTTCCATCCTCCTAATTTCCTTCTGTTTACTCTTTCGAAAGAACGTGCAGTTTAATTAATAATCCTAGTTCTACGGTTTTCACCCTCTTCGACTATCGGACTCGTAGCACATCATGAATTGTCAACAAAATCCGAATGCATCCAATTCCAATGCTATCTACCACAAAACCCAGCCAATCACCTCAATATGTTGTACCACGTACGATTCGCGTGTATTGTACCTGCAGTCGCAGATCAAAGGCACGGACTCACGGAGTGTGTAACGAGAGCAAGGTCGGCAGATGCCGCGGTGTCGGGTGTCCGGTGTCGGGCAGATGGCTGCCCCACCGCGACACTGGACACTGCCTGCAACCAGACGGGTTCGGTCAATTACACGGCCAAGCGTTAGCTAAACTCGTTTTGGGATTAGGCCAAGTGTAAGAAATCCGCGACAAAATTTGAAAGCCAAGAGAAGAGACACCTTTGTGCTATATTTTCGGAAGACTATACTCACGAGATGAACACAAACAAAGTAGTGTATGAGGTTAATAGTACTGCGAACGGTAAAGCACATGAGAGCGTTACTTCAAGTGAAACTATTATGGTCATGGAACTGTAGTCACTCATTCAAGCACATGTTTACAAGTTGCGAGAGGTAAACAACTGTTATGATCTACACTTTGCTTTCGCTCGAGATGGCGATGGATTGATGAACAAATAAAGGCTTTATAGTCAATCCTACCTACTACTGTTACAAAACAAATCCCTAAAGAAATGGGGTCTCGGTTTGTGGTTTGTGGTAAACAGTGACTAGTGATAGTCAGTAATGAGTAAGTCATCTGTGGCATTAAGTCATGGCCTGGATTCTTGCGTGACATAAACAAATAGGAATTTCTACTTGTAGACAGACTTGTCATAAGCGACTTAGAAGCGTCGTCGTTATTACGGATTGATCGGAAAAGGCAACAACAACGGAATGAATGGGAACTGGATCGCGTGGGGGAGACCTTTGCCCTTGCTTTTTTGGCAGTGGAACGAATTAGGTTGATAAAAAAACAACTTGTATTTTTTCTAGCAATAAAAATATAGAAAGAGGAATTATTCTCGTGGTGCGGTGGGATTCCCCTTCCTTTGTCCCAGACGTTTATCCATGTTTTGTGTTTTTTGGTTCATAAACACTTGAAAGATTTTCCTTCTTATAGCAGTGTCCTAACACCATGCTAACAAAACAGCATGGTAAACGTATTACGTTTATTATGATTAATGACTTACGTTTAAGCCATCCGTGACGTCAGTTGGCATGCCTGTTAAAAGGATCTTCGTAATCCTGTGCTGAGGCTCGGTGAAGGACAAGGGTCGACCAGAGGAACTAATTCCTCGTATAAACATGGGTGATTTAGGTTGAATGCTTTATGAAATTCAGCACGCTATACTTAATTACATTTTCTAACTGCTACTGCGAATTGAAAATGTTAAAGTTAAGTTGGTTATGAATAATAAAACCAACAGAAGTTTAGGAAAAAACTTATAACAGTTTTTATGATAAATGATATTTATTTTGTAAGGAGGGTAAACATAGCACTTTTACACGTCAATCTTTTTTAGTCATTTTTAAACTAGATGAGGCCGGTGTTTCCTAGCTGACTACCCTGAGAAGAAACACCAAAATAAACTCAGAAGTCAAAGACTCTTTTAAAGTTTACCGGACAAATTACACAAGTAAAAATCACTATATTGATGTCGAGAGCTTCTTAGACATTTCTACCAGTCGAAGCAGGCATTTAATGATATGCCCAAGTCAAAAGCAATAATTTCCGACGATTTCCTGTACAGAATTCCAAACCGTTGCGATTTATCTTTTGTTCAAACCGTATAGGTGCAGGTTCCATAAAAGGTGTAAAATAAAACTTGGTGCGGTTCAGCGTACCGGAACAAGTAATATACGAGGGTTGAAATTGCTGTGCCGCTGCTATCCTCCTTTACGAGCGAAGCCCGGTGAACTGGCAAGCTATGAATGTTGCTGGGAGAGTAGGCACATAGACAACACGAGCCAGAGACTATAGAGGTAATATCTGATAAACATACTATACATGTATAGAACTTACGAGATCCCAAAAACAGAATTGTAAATGAACAAGCGACCTAATGACTACTAACGGTTAAGCTTCATTTGGTCCTTCAATAAATAAATAGGGTCGAAGAACGAAAAAGAATACAGGGCAGAGAACCTTGAAAGTAGATACTTACTACAAAATGTGCGTGACTCAGAAAAGCGAGGGCCGTAAACTATTCATACTGTAATTATTATTTGTTCTAATTGCTATGAAACAGATGCTAAAAACATACGGGGTCACATTGAAAAGTTTTAGAATAGGCCAGTAAGAAAAACAGCCCATGATTTTTTTTTAAATTTCGAATTAAGAACTCTTTGGGAATCTGTAGATGTGTAATGAATTCATAATTGTCATTTATTTATACAAATTGGCGGCAATTTTAAAAGTGTCTGTCGTGCGTCGAAATAGATTTATTTGACTATAGTAGGCGCCAGATAATCGTGGAATAACGGTCATTGACCCACCTACAATTATTGACATTTTTAATTTGAAAAACGGAATTAATGACAAAGCTGTCCCGAATCATCATCTCTCGTGATCCTTAACATTGTCTAATAATGAAAAACGATTCATATTTAATTGTTCAGGTACCTATGAACAGTTATTAGGGAAAGGTCAATATACTTTATTCCACATTTATCTGGCGCCTACTATAGAGGAAATTTTCGCTCAGTGATTTAATAAGACTTTCATTGCGGTCTTACTCAAAAAAAATGTTACGATAGACTTCGATTAGCATTTCATGATAAGACCCCATCCCGTGCCACTGTTTACAACTGGTTTAATGAGTTTAAATGTGGTCGAAGCAAACTCACTGATGATTCGCAAGATGGACGTCCTTCGATGGCGACTACTGAAGATAACGTGAGTGCTGTGCGGCTAACGATAGAAGCTGATAGAAGGGTGATATATCAACAGATTCGTGATGTGTGGGTATTGGTAGGTATGAGTCAAGTACAAAAAGTCTAACATGAACATCTAGATGTCTCAAAGCTTTGTACTACATGGATACCTCATAATTTGGCGGAAGATCAAAAAAGCCGTCGTTTGGATTGCTTGAAAAGTATGACGGAGGTGACTCGAATGCTGTACATCGTCACGGGTGAAGAAAGTTGGATATATTGTTACAAACCCGAAACCAAAAGAAAATCTGCGCAATGGATGTTTCCATTTGAAGATTTGCCGACAAAAGTAAAGAAGGGCAAAGTCAAGGAAAAAGGATGATTGCCTCATTCTTTGGACGGACGGGTAATTTCGCAACAGTTGTCTAACGGCCGGTCTCAATAACATAACTACCTTTAACCAACTGTCAAATTAGCTACCAACAGTAGTTGAAACGTCATGTTTGCCTTTGCAACATCACGTTTCAGCTCAGATCCACGTTTTACACCAGAAATTCAGTGTAGTTCCTGATCGAGTCAGTTTATTTATTTCTAAGTAGTCCAACCACAGTGCCAAATATATGATTCACGTACTTTACCCGAACCCCTCCGATGTACACCTGCAGCTCCATCGTTATGATTTATTCGGATAACAGTATTATTGCCCATAATTTTCTCATTTCATGGCCACATCCACAACAAAACAAAGTGTTATTGTAAAAGTATTTGCGGTTTCAATACTATACAAGCAATACGTAAGCTCTCTTCTTCTATTAAGTTTTTAGGAATAATATTTAACATTTTTAGGAATAAATTGAGAGACATCTTGTACATTCTACTAAACGAATGTTTTGTTTTTCGTCATAACTTGTATCTTTTTTTTTAAAAACCTCACTGTATTCTGTTACGGAACCTGTTCGAAAAATATGTATTTCCAATAAAGTGCCATATGTGTGTAAATCCTCGACGCAGTGTGATGAGTCAGCACAGCGCGACTGATGTGTATTTCCACTTGGCTAGCTTCTATGACGTCGCCACAGTGCGCCTAGCATTGTCATCATTACGACACGCTTCTCAGAGCGTACCAATACCAGGCTGTAGCGGTGATTGAGACCGAGAGCAATATCTGCAGATCGTGTAAGATTATATTGCTAGTTGGTATTAATAGGTGTTCCCATTCCAAACAATAGGTATATGCAAATCCTATCCTGAATGTAGGACAACACAAAAACAAATCTGGATATTAGATGAACAGTTCCATACATCACAAGGTTTTTTAAATTCGGTTATGCAACGAATACGTGGTAGGTTGGTTGCAAAATAGAATGCTAATAGGCAATAAGTCATTACCGCATGTACATATTTCGGTTTCCATTTCCCTCGACATGAGCGTCACATCCAGGAATAGCGCTGTTCGCGTAATGTTCACGCCTACGCAGGCCGCTTAATTGAATGTCAATCAATTCGGAGAATGTTTGACACTTGCTGCGACGACCACTGCGGTACATGTCACAAGACGCAAGCGAGGGACAACTATTTAATCATTACTTCGTCAGCTCGTATTAACGTTACACTCCGACCAGTTAGAATACTAAAGTTAGAAAACAAAACAAGCGTAAAAATATTTTCCGCTTGTTTTCTTTTCTACCATTTCCACTTTAGAAACAACACGGACCCACTGAAAACAAAACGCGATTGTAAAACGAAGCAATTCGCACTGAAAACAAACAGCACCCGTTCCCGACCGAATCAGCAACAACAATTAAACGTGTAGTTTCAACAAACAAGCGAGTTCGCGACACAAGGATAGCTTGCAGCTAACCGACGATCAACAAACAGTAGCAGCCAGTGCGGATAGGAATGGAGTCGAAGCCCCGCGAGGAAGCGTTGCGCAGGCACAGGATGCGCTGTGTTGCTTTATTAGCCATCGGATGATGCGCACATATGCGGAAATGCACTGTGAACCGGCAAAATATACAGGAGCTCTATTTACCTACTGAAATATAGCGCACAGTTGCAAGTGCGACACCGAACGAGTCCGTACAACCTACAAAGTGTTCATTCTACATTTGTAAAGGACTGCATTTCTCTAAATCCCTACTTTCTAACTGCAGTTCGTTTTAAACGGTCTGGTAGTTCTGGCGCCAACTTGTCTCAAACTTTCAATACTGCTGAATCGTCTCGGGACATACATTATGCTTTTCCGAGAACTTCATTGCCAGATATTCTATATAAAGATTGCACAGGCGGATCAAAAGGCAACGTTTTTTTTTGGGCTACGTAATTTAGTTCAACTTGGCGTCTTGTTTAAAGTCTGATGCAACGGAGCCCGGCTTTCCTTATTACCGCTCCAAATTATATTGTATTCCGTGCTAGAGTAATGGTGAAGTAAATCATGATTAACTGCCGGCTAGGGAACGGCTCGGTTTATGGCTCAGCCAATACTTTCCAGGCCCACTCGTTGCTGGTTAATCTTAACAGGCATTCCCCGTGCTCTATTTAAAATACATGTTTTGCTTATAGAAGTGATAAAGCGTGAGAATGTTATTTAGAACCGCTTGACATATTTTAGCAACAAAAGATTCGTTTCATGTATTATAATCTCAGGAAATTGCTTATGTAAACTAACGAAATGGTTAGTGTGACAGTAAGTTGAACTCAATACAATAGTATTTGACCTGCAGATCAGCAACAGGAGATGAGTAATGAATACATCGGCGGTTAATTTACATCATGTCAAAAACTATAACAAAGTTAACGTTCAAGAATTTGTGCAACACGATTTGTGTCGCCCCGCGGGCCGCTGTCGTGACGGGGACATTGTTCAAGCATAAATAAGAACGTTCCCCATGCAGCGTCACATCATAGTGCGACCACAGATGACGTGTGGCGTGTGTACGTGTAGCCGTGATGTCAGTGTCAGCGAGGATGTGGCGCCGCGCCAACACTCCTCGCGCTTCCGATCACATGTGGCCACGCCATGTCAATGAAAGTCGGAATGTATCACAAAACAGACAGGGCTACTACTTAAGCGAATGATTCTCAATGCAAACTTAAAGTAACAAATTCTGTGCTAACAAAACTTGCTTACACAAAATGCCTTATTATTACGCGAAAATTAAAAACAAGTATACAGCTGAAAATAAACCAATAACAAAGCAGCTAACATCGTAACTAAAAAAAATAACGAATAGCAGTCAGTTGCAATGCGGGTATAACAGGTTGAACATAGAATCGATGGCATTTCAAATAAAAAAAAAACGCCGTTATTCTAGGAATAAAAACCTCTTCTAACTTTACAAATCAAATTGGAAAAAATAACCTTGCATTTCAGTTCATTAGTAGATTTGATTTTGTAGAAAAGCCTTATACTCCAATTCACAGCTTTCAATGACTATCATGTATTTACTAGAACTAATAGCCAGAAAAGATATGAATCAACTTAACACTAGCTAACACAATTAAATTCATAATCCGATCAAAGCGAAGCACAACATCTACCCGTTTATTAGCGCAGTGCCGCAGTTATGCCGATGAGTTGATGACGTCGTCCAAGTAAACAGATGACTGTGCTCTGATATCACCAGCACCTCTGATCTTGTGTTTTGTTCCGCCAACGCAGCACAAAGAGGCAATATGCCAAATTATCATATCATGGAGGTGATTCCCGATTTCTTCATTATTTATTGTTTTACCACATTTTTGTCCAATGAGTGTGCACTTGATTGTAGGCGTGGGGTAAGTCCAAATATTAATTTGTTCTTTGTAAGAACAGTACAAATTTGAAAAACGTTTATAAAAAAACTAATTTGAGCGAATGCAGAAAAAATGATTCCTAAATATAGAAATACCTGATATTTAAAAGCTCAACATTATTCAAATTTTCGGTGACTCGTCAACAAGCTTTGCGATCACCATACAATGATATACTTAATTAACTAGTCATACAAATTCGCGATAATTTATCGACGCATGAATATCTCTAGTATGACATTAAGTAATTACCGTAAACAAACGGCCTAATAGAATCTACGATAGTATAATTTTATTGATCTACGATTATTTATTTATAGGCGTGATTACAAACTTCTACATTCACCTTTGAACCTGAAGCCGTAAATCGAGTCCAACTGATTAAAACGTACACAACTTATTGAGTCTTGTCACGAAAACCGTAGGGCAAATCGATTTATCGGGCTGTTCGTTCATGTCGTAATTTTGGGGCCTTACGTAAAAATTATCCAACAGAAAACTGACCGTAAATCTATTTAGCCGGAGATTAAACGAGATAATATGACCAAAGAGTTGCTGTTACAATATTTACGAACGTAACCGCGAAATAACGAATTTGTGGAAAGAGGCACTGTGTGTGTGGGCAGTATGGGTCCTTTCACCTGCGGTTAGCTGATGTTGGTAAGGAGCGGCGTGCGCGCAGGCGGCCTTGCCTGGCCTTGAGCCGCTGTCGAATCAGGTGCTACGGGACGGGGCGATGCGTTGGCGCACTGCAACGGATGCACGAATCGCGATGGTTGCGGGGCCATTTTGCAAAATCATTTTATAATTAGTGGTAGGTAGTTGTTTTGATTGTTGTTTGGTTGTAGAAAGAACTCCAGTTTTTCCTACAGCTTTTGGCACAACAAGTCTTCGAGAATTTCTACAGAGATGAGACGAAATAATTAATAATAATAATTAACTCATAAATTGAACAAATGCAATGTTAGGAACTAATGAATAGCCTGTAATCAAACAAGAGTTTGGATTGCAGCACAAATGATAAACATTTATAAATGAATCAGAGAATCCCACGCTTGGCTAAAATATCTGTTGGCGCTGAGTTTGTCATTGTCTATTTATAGTGAGGACGGGCCGCGGGCCGGGCAGGGTTCCCACCTGTCACTTTCATTTCTCACATCTTACGATGTTATTTCCTACAGGAAGATGTCATAAAATTACTCAAAATATATTCATAGGTATGTGTTTGATGCGGTTTACATTCAATTTCCTTCAGGAAAATGCTACTCTTAAAAATACATTATTATTAAGAGTAGCATTTTTTTTCTATTTTTGCTTTTTTATTATTAGCGATGACCATTTTTAGCGCTTGATTCATGAGGTTCCGTTTGGCATGACGACAGCCATTCGTGTGGAATGGTTATCTAATTGTCCGTATAGCTGTAGGGATGAGGAAAAAAACATTAGGTGCTATTTTTTATGCAAGGGTATTTCCAAACTCCCGTTATCAGTCAAATGGGGAAAATATGCCAATTACTTATAGTCGTTACTTATATCGATGATCTAATAAGCTTGACAGACATATAATGTAATATACTAAGCCAACAATATTTAACCTACATTAATTTTACTACTTCATCATTTTGACTCTAATGTGTAGTCTTATTTTAGAAACACCAGCATTCCGTACTTAGTTAAATATTAATAAGCTGTTCTGTATCAATCCGCCCGAAATAAACCCACGGTCACCTGTGACGACACTCACGTGAATTGAAGGGGTGAACTCTAAGCCGATGACAATGTAAATAACGTCACTCCTTATATAAATAAGCATTATGTACAAGGGATTATGGTTATTCCACAGGCAAAGAAGCCTTGTAAGAATCGTGCAAATATTTCGCAACGACAAGACATGACCCTACGCACAGCTGACGTAAAAGATTCGTCCTTCGCTCATCCGATTCATTAGAGGAGCGGTGTATTAATTATCCCGACGTACCCACGTGCTGCCTACAAGCCACGCCAAGATCAGACAACACATGCCACCACTAAATAGTGCCGCAAACATAGTGTTAGCTTTGAGCTTTTATATTAATGTTTCGGGGTCATCTTCTAAGGTCTTGTTACTATCTACACGCATTACCATTTAACCGATTAACTACAAAGCAAACGTCACCAGTGATGTTAGTTGCCAAGACTGCATGTGTTTCCCGTGTTTGGCCCAATATTTTCAAAGCATTATAGCTTTGTTCTCAGGCCTCACGTTTTCATTGATCAGAAGACCAGTTCCGTTGAGTTGAGTAACGCGTGCCGGAGCAACGTAACGCCCAGCGCCAATGTCAGGCCCTTAAATCCAATTATCTACTTCCGCCTTACAACATAATGCGTAGTCTACTGTAATATTATGTTCATTATTGTTCAAGGCTACTCATTTAATATATCTATGAAAAATATTAGTTCATTCGATATTGATAAGTTCAATCAAATTCATGTTTTCGAAACTAATTATTTCCATAAAGGAAAAACCGTCTGATTATGTCTTAGAACGAAATTAATACAAACATGATTATGTTCCCGACATAGAAACATCGAGTTTGTTTTTATTAAATAATCTTAAAAAGAAAAATCCAATCAAAGCAATTTAGGAGTCAAAGAACGTTGTTTATGAAACATGGCACGATATCAAGTAATATAAAAGTAAAAAGAGCTAATTTGGTTGCGAGTGCCGGAAGTGAGGACGTTGGAACATCAAAGGCGTGGAACGGCAGCGTGGTGGTGGGCGGCTCCACGGCGTCGTTGTCCAGCTCAAGGTCAGCGCCTGACCCAGCGCGAGCGGTCGTTGACAACAACACTAATGACACCACAACACACATATTTTTGGTTATTATCTGATTCTCCATCTGCGATCTAGATTCATTAAACAAGTAAGGTATCTGTAAAGATATTTCAAGAAACCGTTTACATCGTAGGTAGGGCAACGCACTGCAATAACTTTGTTCTGATTTTATCAGAACTACCTACGCATCGAACAGGAAAATCCGCAGCATTTTTTGCAAGTTCAACAAGAAAATGACATGTTCTGCGAAACGTAATGTATTGAGAAAAATGTGTACTTACAGCGATTCTGAGAAATCATTCGAGTAAATAGTGTTGGTAAAGCGTAAACGTATTTTAGCCGCTTTTGACATTAACGATTGGCATCTGTATTAAACTTGCAATTCAAGAGTAGTAGAAGTACTTATAACTCTTGTTTGTTTTCGTTTAATAACATTGTTACCGGACATATATCTTCATATTCTAACCTCATGATACCTTGCCAATACTGAAACAAGGAAACCACATACCGATTAGAAGTGAGCAGCCATCCTTCTGCACCAAATATTTAGATTACCTCCCAGACAATAACATAGGAAAACTAAATCGGGAAAAAATCCTAAAGTAGTTTACTGAACTCCTAGAAAATCTTGATTCTAATAACACACACGAGTTCACTTCTAAGGAAATCGAGAATAGACTACAATTTGTAACATGTCCGTCGACACTTCGACGGCAGGCTGAGCTCAAGTGGCAATGCCAGAATATTGCACGGAATTAATATCGAGCCAAGGAAATCGAGAAAAGAGGACATCGGTTTATTAAAAACTAATAACGATTGATCACCATTCAAAACTGTTTCTCTCTGAATCTGAACACATTAACATAATTAGGTAGGTATTGTAAAACGATGATTTACAAGTGGTTCGTGACAAATATTTGTGCAAGCGTGAACAGTGGTTTCGGATGAAATGTGTATTTGCAATGCATATACAAGACGTGGTGATAGACACAAACAAGTGTACTGTAATACCATAACAGTTCGCTCCCGGTCCAGGATAGCGTAAACACAATTAGAAGCAAGCAAACAGAAATGGCGCTCGCTCTAAACGTTTTTACGCTCTGCTGCCCTTGCGGATTAAGTCTGGATTGAACCAGAGACACTCAACCTCCCCCGTATTTTTTTATTTTCCAGAGCACAGATACACAATACTCTTGAGTTTTTTTACTCCATTACTCCGTCTTGAGATTTCATTTGAAAAACTTATTACGTTTCTAGTTTCACAGGAAAGCTCAGTGCGCTATTCGGAAAGTCTTAGTTCTGCTCCGCTGATTAGTTTGTCAGAGTTAAGCCTGGGGATGAAGATCCCTGGGGAATTATACTAATAGGAGTTCCATTGCTTGCACGCTAAGTTTATGATCTCTATTATGTCTGTGTAGTTACAGCTTACAAGATCAACAACGTTAATTAAAAGGTTCTTGTTACTCGTTTGTGTTTATGATTTATTCTTTTTCTCGTATCTCTTATTTCCATGGCCTGTATTACTTCATTCTGCCAGCTACCAGGGTTTTCTCATTAGTATCCTTTAGGTATATTTTTGGGAATACTTCTTCAATTCGTTTTCTACTAAAGTTAGATTTTGTTTTCTTCTATTTCGATTGGTTTTTTAAACTTTTCCAGTACACAACAGGATATATGCCGTAGGTACAAGTATATTTCCTGTGTCGAATGTTGATACACACTTTTATACATTCGCACCAATTTTAATTAGGTACAATGGCAATTCATATTCCGTGGTTGACCATTTATTACGTGCACGTGTCATTCACATTTTCACTATATGTACTGAATATAGTTTAATTTAATGAATGATATTATTATCAATAATGTTCATTCAATATAGTGGATGTGTTATAAATACAAAGCGGGCATACTGCTTATTATGAGGGCAGTGTCGTCCATTGATCGTTCGTCGATGCCGTTCGGTTGAATGAGCGGCGCGGTGGAAAGCGGGAAGGACCACCAAGTACATCGGTGCAGATGTGAACGTTAAGTATTCATTACACAATGACTATGTGAGGTGAAGCGAAAATATCGATCTCATACTAAGACTGGGATTGAGCCTTCTGTATTTCAAAAATCTACAATAGGTTTTAAACAACATTTTCTAACATGCAATTTTGCTATATCTAGCAGGGAAGCTTTGAACAAGCCAGTGTTTACCACAGAGTCTTATATTATGGCTTTATGGAGCGCTCTGTACATTTATTATCCATCTAAAATTTATTGGCTACAATTTATGAGAGGCCTAGAATTGTGATGTCATAAATTACAGACTTGTTTGCGTCTTAGGATTGGATTGAATCAAGTCTTTTAGAACGAGTTCTTATGTATGGACCATTCAGGCGTATGTCGACGAAAAATAAAGAGAGAACTCGTGTATTGATGAGTCGATCAACCATTATGGTAGGCACCGTGGGATTTCCCACGGGGATGCACCTCAACCGATCACTTGTGGAGAACTAAAACTGCCGTACATGTTAGTATCGATATTAGTAGTAGTATATACCTATTTCCTTTGTTCCGTTAACATTGACCAAGAGTTTGTACACGAGTAAGTATTGTCTGTATCCAGACTTCGTACCTAATACACTTAACATTCGACTAGAAGATAGTGGTCTGGTAGGCGTAGGGCGTACGGAACCCAGACGCGGGTGAATGGCCGCAGGTCGGCCGGCGTCTTTAACGCAATCAACCCACCCCAGCCTCCGGCATGGCGGGACTGGCAGGCACTGCGGCGCTTCTCGCGCCCGAACTCATCATTAAAGCCCATGTTTACGCGAAATATTTACAATCCCTGTCGACACAGCGGCGACGCTGAACGATTCATTTTAATTATTTAAGCCATCAGACATCAACCGCACGGCGGTTTGAGCTCGTGTTTTCATTTTATCATTTCACGCGGAAAAATGCTGAGCGAAAATGACGTAAATAATATACGGCTCTGTAATGAAACAATATCAGACACAAAAGGAGACAATTAATATTTCATTGTCAATAGAAGCCAGCTGGGTGAACACAATGGTCAATTTCCATTGGTCTACGATCTCAAGGCTACGCGGTAGGTACTCGCTGCTCGTTGGCGACAGACGACGGCGACGTTACGAGCGCAAGATCACGAGACCTGCCATTAATTGAGGGAACGAGCTGAACCTACAATTGATTGCTTTATAGTAGCGATACTATCAACTAGACAGATCGACCAGTGCTTTCTAGAACTGACGGGTCTAGCAAACAAGCCAACCATTTTAATATTGTTGCTCTTTGGTTAATTGAATTTTATTAAGAAGGCAAGTTTGTTTTGTTTTGAAGTTCAAACAAGAATGTAAATATGCAGCGCCTTAAAAGGAGGACATGTGCGACAGATGAGTGGCGCGTCTCAAGTTCAACAGTCAGACGGTGGCAGCGCGGTGAGTGGCACGCTGCGGCCTGCGCGAGTTTGATGCGAACGTCGACCCCGCACCACCCGCAAATTGGGCTTATCAGCTATTGCGGCCAGCCTTGCCTTTGTCCCAAACAGCAGGAAGTGATAAATCTCAATTTGCACGGATTCTTGTTTCTTTGTACTACGATCGTTGTTTGGAACGAATTAGGGTTAACTGGTGCAATCAAACGTTGATCAAAGATGTTTTGGACTGCGGGTAAGCCAAACAATCTCCGTTCTGAGAGCAAGAAAAGCGATTAGGCTGGAAAAACATTCGTACATATTGACGTGTTTGTATAACCGTCATGGCGCCCGGGGCGTTGATGGCGCCATGCATGCGGAAAGCCCAAATAATAAATGGAACACATAAACAGACGTGTCATGTCGAACTCGGGCGAATAATGTGTGAAAATATTGGGAAAATATTTGGTTCACTAACAAAACAAATACAGACCTGATATCATCGCCCTCCGCAACCTTTAATACATGATATGCTGCATGGCATCATATATGAAACTCCGAGCCGTTTACAAATACGTGTTATAGGATGTTTACAAACAATACTTCTGAGCTGAACCCTCGCACTCATAGGTAGGTACTAATTACGCGAGCAGCGGTAGCCCAGAGCTTCGTGGTTTAATTTTCAATAATTTGGTTTGGCTTCGTACCTGGTCTGTCTCCCGGCCGCGTCCGATTCATTTCCGCGGAGCATTCTAACGCGGGGATCCGGCGCCGCTAGGCCGCTTCCTTACGGGCAAAACTAGCAAGCACAAAACATTCAGTACCCACGTATACGAGTATATCGATGTGACTTGATATTGAAGCTCAGTATGAGCAGTGAGCGAGCTGCAAATCTGGCGAACCTTGAATCAATCTGCCTAGCCCTTTCCCAAGTACGAGCATGTGGAGGTCGGCAGGATACAGCTGAAATTATACTCAGTATCTTACATGCAGCGATTGCCTTTGAGACCTCTACACCCAGAAACTTGGTTATATGATATCCCTTAGCTCTAGTCTCTGAATATTCGTAACGACTGTCAAGATCTACAAATGACAGTTTGGTAATAAGAGCTCAGCGTGGTTTTCAAGGCATAAAGGGGTCGGTTATGGATGTCACCCATCCCTGGAATGATCTCGGCAAGAGAAGGTTAAGCACCTTGACTCGTGCTGCTGTTACTATGTAGCTCACCTAGCCGCACAATACGAGCATTGCGAATGCCTTCAACACCGTCTGGACGTAAGCATTCACGATGACACACATCAGATAACGCCTTTGTTTGACCGTGTATCAAAATAATGTAACACTGTATTATGTCAAACATCCGACCATGTAAATGACTCTTTGATTGACGAATAAAAAATTATGTCTGTACACTAAATTCCAATCATTCACTTATTACTTTAACATTTAATGGTATAGGTATGATTACTTTGATTCAAACTTGTGACATAATAAGGCTACACACAACGTTAATCTGCTTTAGACACAGCGGTTCCATTCATCATAACTAGGGGACATTACGATCGTGCGATATGCGCGTACGCATACCGACTTACCGCACGGCCGACTTGCGATCACTCACGCCACGTAAAACGCACGTGTGCTGTCTCAAGGGCCTAATACCATACTCTATTTATTACAATATGGTGTTCTAAGAAACTGGCCGCATACATTATTTCGCTATCGGCCGGTTTATTTACTTTTATTTTTATTTATCGAAACCGCCGTATCCGTATATCCAATTATCAGTTTATTATGTCCCTGATAAAAACATCCGTCAAATTCATTGTGAACTTTAATAATATTGATTAACCTCAAATTTAATTTCAGTTCAATATGTCGCTGATAGCAGCATCCGTCAAGTGCACATTTATAATTAACCACAATATTAATAATACCAACGAAAACGTATTGAACATTTTGGAATTGTCTTCCTTGTATTGTAAGTATTTGGATCTGGTTTCAAAACAGGAAACATAACAGAAGCAGATAACAGTGATTCAATAAAAATAGGTAGATGTGAAACCAAACTCATGGAATTCAAGTGGGCGTATGTTAATGCATGTTATAAATATCAGTAACAAACAGTTCTCATTTAATAAGTGACACATCCTCCATGCGACAGATTTATCTCTCTATCACGGACTCACGGCCCGATGGGCGCGTGTTGAAAAAAACTCCTAGGTGCCCGGTGCAGCGGAAGCTGTCCGAAATAGCCGGCTAACGAATGCGGACCGGTGAACGAGCTGGTCCTTTGATCTCCTTAGCTCCTGGTACCTTAGATTGATAGCCAACAACCCGCCTATTAACTTATTAAAAGTTTGTTTTATTTGATATCTTTGATATTTTGTTTGTTTGTTCAGAGTCAACATCTTCAGAAATAAAGATGAAAAGTCCATTCACAACTTCGTCAATTTATGTACATGCACATCGCAAACCCATTTGGCATGATAAATAAGTACATGTTCCTTGATCAAGTACTAATTCCGTGAACTGAATATACTTGAGAATCCAATATAATGATCATTATCAAGTATCCTATCAGCAGTAAAAGCCGATAACAATAATGAATCATCAACACCAGCAATTAAAACATCCACTTGAAGACACATAAACACTTGTACACCTCTCATTCAGTTGAAGTGAACACTTTCCTTGTTCCGTCTAAGTTGCCTAACTCCATTCATTGTTGTAAACTTCAAGACAAGACAGTCTTCAGCCATTACAATTGCTTTAAGACAGTTGAGCAGTGAATCGAGCTAAGAAATTAAGAACCAATGGACCGTGTATAAATGCAGCGAGCTGGGTCGTGTGCTGCAATCGTCAGTAAGTCCCGTTCGTACGTGTTCGAATGGTCGCAAGTCGCAGGTCTGGGAGTCGACGACCTTTCATGTTTCCTGTTTGTCTTGTTTATTTAGTTGTGCTATTAGGTAATACGTGCTCATAGGAAAACTAGTTATCGTTCATTATTTTTGCTATGAGGTCAACTGGATTACAAAAGTTTTTTAACTAGTATCGCCTGACAGTCACGTCGTGTACGCGTGCGAATCTATCCTGGTTGCGTTTGATAAATGAATTATTATCGACATGAATTATGCAATAGACGGGCGCTGTTTTAGGTGATATATGTAGATTCCTTAATGATTCCCGATGAATTAAACTTTCACAAACAATGTGAATCAATTCTCTAAACCACAGTGGAATTGTCACTTTGTCCAAATAGCATTCAAAAGTCAATTAAGCGTTGATGGCAGGCTGGTCAGCACCCAAGCCTCCAGCCTGACATGGCGCGGTGACAACGCCAAATGGATGACGTCACGCGTTCATTATCCGCGGCTTATCGTCGCCATGTGTGACGGGTTCGCGGTTTATCCGACATAATGCCAATAATACTGTAGTCTCCGTGTTTGTGCGTGAAGCTGCGTTGATCTCTCACTCGTTGATTTTGATTGGAAGGGCTTTACCGATCGACTGAGTAGTATATGGTGGAGAGGCTTACTTCAACAATATCCTGCAAAACCCATTTTTGGAAATCCCGTCAAAACATGACATAAATTTGAATTCCAAACTGTTTATTCACCAAAATGATGCTTCCTCCTGCTTCAGATAGTACTCGTGAATGTGCAAGCAATGCATAGCAATTGATTTTTCATTTGGTTCACAGCGTTGAATCGCATCGCCGATGACTGTTCAGTATTCATTGTAAAAGCTGTGCAGCGGAAACATAAAGCTATAAACGTGAACCCGCCCGTTCAGTTAGTTTTCACATTCAACCAGCCACAAAGAGACTGTCACTTAGAAATTGTACTGAGCTATAAAATAACAGTCAACTACATGCAATTCCACAAGCACAGTCTAACGAATATCAAATTACAAGCCCGGCTCGGAGCCCCCTGTCACAGACTGGAGAACGGCAAGTAAATCCATATGCATGCAGAGTCTGATTTTATTTGATCGTCTGGTCTCCACGGTCAGACTACGCATAAATACGTAATATCGACACAGGTTCATAATATAAAGCTGGCGCCGTGTTCGGGAGAAAAAGAAAGAAAACAACGAGAAGGTCCGGTCGGACCGGCGCCCTTCGGCAGTCGCTGGCCGCGCATCCACTTTGACATCGGTACATGTAGCTACGTAATAGGTTCACTAGTGGAAAAAGCTTCAAAGTTGAATGGTAATAAAATCTGATCCTGTTTGAACCCTCACAAGCCCACCCACCGTCCACCGCCGAACACTTCATGTTCCACCTGCCGTGCTGGCCGGTTCTATGAAGCGAACGTAATTCTGTTATCGTGCGATCGCATCGGACGATATATTTTTCATATTCTGTAACAGTTTTGTAAGGTCGTTAGCGGAGTTATTGCCAATAACTCGCCGGCTGGTAACTGCTGAGCACTCGAATTCAAACTCTGTTGCGAATGCGAAATGTATTTTTTTTTATCTCTTGGAAAGAACTACAAACGAAGCATAGCAGTACAAAGAAATCTATTGTTTGAAGTTACTTCAATTTTGATCAAAGACAACAAACCCGGATGAGATAGAGACATGATCAATTTCCTGTGCTTTGAGTCCAATAAAATCTGGCCCAGTTTCGATTACGTCAAATCAAAAAGATCTCTTTATTTAACCTTGCGAAATATTAAAAATAAATGGAGTAAATATTAATATCAAAGAGATGAGAGGAGCTAAAGTAAACAATAAACGGGAAGTTATTCTACGAGAGTGTATCAGAGAGAATGTTTTGCCGACGATTGGGCAAGCGCGAGCGGTGGCAATGATGGAGTTGCCAAACGGTGGCATCAGTTGCGACACGAATTGGTGCACGATGCGACTGTGACTAGCAATTACGTCACGGAGAACATCGTCCATCAGACTAATGCAACTTTATTCGTACATTAGATCATTCTTGAGAAAGTTACACAAAACCTATTAAAAATGGATTTATCTGAATTTGGAGATATAACTTCCAACACAAAACTGTCAGAGTCCATCGTTTAAATCAACAATAAGTTGATTTGATAGAGATTAATTAAGACGTACCGCTAGTTTTTAACATTATCGGGATCTTCAATCAGAAACGTGAAAGAACTTCAAGGAGCGTTGATGTGTCAGAATGCTGTATCCGGTTCTGGCCATTTCAACTTTTAAGTTTTTGTTCATACGCTTCCATCCCACTCAAAAACTGTTCTCATCTAAACACTGCGCTTGTGTGCTTTTTGCGAGCTTCAAAGCGCAGTGTTGACGGGCGATGCGCAGGCGCCGCGCCTAGATCCTTCACTTTTCAATATACGACTGTTTACCAACCACACTGATAGGCGGAATCTGCTTAATTTTTTAACACCGTAGAAAAAATAAAGGAACTCCAGAAGTTTTAACAGTTCAGTTAACCAAACCAAACACTGGCTTTACCTATAGAAGGGGGAATAAACATGGCAATCAATTTCAGCATCATATAATTCGTTCACTGCCTTTGAATTTCTACAGTGATCCTTCTGCATGTAATTATTCAGTGCCTAAGTCTATTTTGATAAGGTCAGCGGGTTACCCAGTAATGATATTAACCTGATAGTTGATAAGGCCGGCTCTGGCCGGAATCGAGTTAATTTAGTTTACAAGTACATAGTTATCAAGGCGGACTACTTGACGCCGCTTGGGTCACTGCTCTTATTTTGATGATTAAATAACGATTTTGGCAGTGACTCTGTCAGATGTTAAATTTTATGAATAGCCGAACTTGGTCTATTGTCTTGAAAGGTAACTATTGTTTTTAGCATATTACGTGAGCAAAAGTGTGTCAACAAATACATCATAAATGATGTAGAAACTGACGTGGTTATTGAGGGCAATCGTGGATACGTTCACGCATGGTCGACAATGGCTCGGCAGTGGAATGCCGCCGGACCAGCCGCCCATCAACCGCGAATATACTGCTCACTCTGATTTACACGCGTCTTTAGTGATACCAGATACGGGCTCGGTCGGGTAACATAATGCGCCTAACGTACCAGCTATTGCCGCAATTTTATTTAATGGTAAATGTTGTGGGCACTTGAGATAAATGTACCCCTACATCTTGCAATTACTGTGTTGAGAAAAACAGCAATTAAAAAACAGGTTCTTAAAACAACTTCAGCTTGAATACAGTAAACTAGTCGACACGTGATTTATGGCCTAATACGGCAACCTAGCGCACTGCTTGGTCCTGTCCACAGCCCACGGTGCTTCTGTCACTGTCATGGGAGACTTTTACATGGTGGGTAGCAAAATCATTAAACTACGGTTTCTATAACGAGACGTGTGCGCTCAATAAAATCGCCGAAGCACACATTCCATTTGCGGTGTTGCCGAGTTTAGAGCATATTTGCGATCCGTTCAGAAAGGCCATTTCATTGCCTGTTTCTCTTTTTTACAGTCGTAGTGCCGGGAATGTTTTCAAGCACATATAACAATATGTGCTTGAAAACATTCCCGGCACTACGAACGTTTCCACATTATATTGTTTATATACGAGTCATATTTGGCGTCTCGTGACGTCAGCAGCTTACCTTGTTAGCTTAGGATTGTGTGTAGTCGTCATTGTTTCACTTTTGTTCCGCTATATTTGATGTTTGAGCAAGAAATCTGTACGGTGTAAGTAATATTAATTACTTTAATGAGCGTAGGATTAAATGTGAATTGAAAAGTAAATATCAACTTGAGATAAAAACGTGTGTCAATGCACGTGCAATCTGATACTGTGCTAAGAATACATTACAGACTCAGCTTTACCTCAATCATGTTTATCTTTGGGAGGTAGAAAACACGCGCTTTGTGTCCGATTTCTTACACGTCTGACAGTGAAGACAGCTGGGCTGGTGAGATTGTATCGAATCGCTGAGCTAAGGCAGCGTAACATTGCCGGCGGCATGCGGAACGGGGAGCTTTTACTGAGAACCTGCAGCACACGCTCTGCAGCAGTGAAAGCGAAGCTAATCAGAGACTCAGGCTTACTGGCAACAACACTAGCACACTGTTCTGAAAACAGCTTGTGTATTCGGCCTAAGGAAACATACATACAATAGATAGTCAGGATAACGATGTTCGAGCTACCAAAACATTAACCACAACGTTACTAATCAATAACATTCGTTACGCCTCGTTTCCAAATAAATGAACAGGAAAAAAAACTTCAATTACCAATTTTTAATACTGTATTATTCTTCCGCGTTGTTTAATCGAATACTTACACATTTACAGAATTATTTTTAATTAATGATTTTAGTTAATGGTACTTCATGCGAACCAATTTAACAAGCATACTTATTTGGGTGCTCAATATATTAATGAAGTTTACTTTATTAATAAATTATCACCTAAAAGCTGTTGACGTGGCACGCGAGTGTGGCCGCCCGGCGCCCGTGTGTATCGTGTTTGATCTGATGGCGCGGAAGAAGGAAGTGTCGATCCAGTCGCGGTGATCGATTGGCTGCGCCTACCACACGTAAGCACCAACTTAGTGTGCAGCCACTTTATTTCATGTACAAGTGCTGGAAATCGCTTCAACAACGAATTGAGAGCTTCTTCTCTAAGATTTATGATACAAGGAAACACTTAAAATAATGTCTTTTCCAAAAGCTAGCTAGCTGGCTACGTGTTATTGTTTCCCCAACATTAATGAACTAATGTTGCTCGATAACGAATGGCGATGCACTATCAAATTATCTTCACGCTCTATTACCACAAACTAGTATATTTGATGAACGTATACCTACGCGTGCCTAGATTGTACTGAACGAGTTACCTAACCACAACTTCTACGCTGTAGTAACAAAAGGAAAAGTGTGTGTTGAACATCTATTTAGTCCATATTCACCCTCCGCTGACTTTTATAGCGCTAGCTTTAGTGCCACTTAATCAATCCATGATGTTGAAGACATGATGATAGACCAAGATGCACTGACAGGAACATTAATACCTACTGAGGGGCTACTCTCTAAGTCCGAAGTCCGTAGTTAGTCGAATACGAATACGCCCGCAACTAAGCCCGAAACTACGGACTTCGGGTTTAGAGAGTAGCCCCCCTGAAATCAAGATATCAATGAACTCACGTAAAAACGGTAATGATGCTCCGGAGGGTATGTGAAGAGGGGAGGGAGGGAAAAATTTCACTTTTTACGAGAGTGGCGAGCGGTCGCCGGTTACTTAACCGCGCTAATGATTAATTAATAAGCACTAATGAGTGCGCGAGCGCATGCCGCCGCGCCGCTTCTACGTACACACGTGACGACAGTTAATGGTTCTAGCAGCCAATGTTTGTGTTTGCCTGATGATTTATTATTATCATTATCATAGGAGCATTATCTAGTAGATTATTGACAAAAGCTCAATCAGTAATATGAGGAAACTATTATTATCCATGTTCTTATTTAATACAATTTGTATTGTAGCTCAGGTTGGATTTGGCGAAGGAGCACACGATCTCAGGGAACGCACGCAAATATGTAGGAACCTATCAGTATTCCAAGGTAGTAAATGTATTTCCGTAAAGAATAAATTCAATAATCCTTTATGTCCCTTATTCCGCCCGCATATTGTGAAGCCGAACAAAATGCGTATAACATTTCTTATACAGGACACGCATAATATGTGCCAATCAAACTGTACCGCGATACGAGACGTTCGACAAACGGCAGCACAGCATTTCTGAAGATATGCCCATCTGCTCTTAAGCCTTTTGAAAATGAATCTCGTGGATGCGGTATACCCCAAGGCATTGTACTGTGACCGTCTCTATACAGCTCTCATCTAGAGAACCAACATCCCCTGATCTTGTTACCTATGCGAGGAGAAATTCTGACAACTTAATGGTAAGTTATCGTTTTATTGGATCTTATTTTCCCGGAAGACGGACGATTCCTAAATCCGAATCTTATATAGGACATGAAATCAAATTCAATACGAAGTGGAAGTTTAGTAGAGAACAAATTCTATTCTTTCTCCTAAAGATCCAAACTGGTACAGATTTACAGCACTGAACATGTTTTCATTTCCTACGCACGTTCGATCGAATGAGGTCCAACCAACACATAATTAACAATATTTCTATGAGTCCAGCAGCTACGCCAATTACCTCCACTTGCGTCTCTACCACTCGTAATGTAATAGAAACGATATTACTATGATTGGACTTATCAACGTGTCGTTAAAATGTCACCTCATATTTAATAACAAGCAACGACTTAAAATATTTACCTTATGCCTTATGTCACTCGAGTGTTCCTAGTAGGCATCATTCTTGAAACCACTCAGCGCTTGTATGCTATGCACTTATCTAAATATTTATCATAACGAATAATTGATATCTAGAATAACAATGAAGTCGGTTCTATTTTTGCATCTGCTGAAATATTTGCATACACCATTCATTTGCTGGACACTAATTGCTTAATTCTAATTGCAACGCAGGTACAGCAATAGTAATAACACGAAATAAGCCCGGAAAAGCGTGCTGCAATGATGCGAAATAAAACCGACTGTAAAATAAAGCAAATAACTCATTATTTTGCAATATTTTGAAGGCCGATATACTTTCGTGTTATTGCAACATTACTACCCAAAGATACAATTTTAGCATTACCAAGCACAAAATCTTATATGGTCTACTTTATGTAACAACTTACCTACATACAGCAGAGAGCTCTTACAAATTGAAAAACTCTGAGTCACCAAACATATTTATGGTTTACTATTGCCAACATGTATCTACCGAAAACAATTTTATCGCGTACTTACTTTAAGAACAGTTTAACCTGGTTAACATTATTTTCATATTATGCATTCGTACTCAAACGCAACTATTTGTAGAACTTGGTCTACAGCTGGTTTGTTTAACTTCAGAATTTAAAACAAAGTGTAAAAACAAAAAGTTAATTGGTTTGGTGAAATAACAATATTGCTTTGAAAGAGACTTGTAATTAGCGCGAGCAGGGACAGCACGAAGCCACGAAGGCTCCATCCACGAGACCAACGACTTTCATGCTGGACAGAGAAAAGCACTTAAATAATTACATTAGTAGCTCAACACCACTTAATGGATTTTTTCACGAACCTATTACATGCCACGTGAAGTAATGAAGCTTAATATAAAACCAGTGAGTAATCAGTTTGTTTTCAATGAAAATTGTCCATCAAGGAGAATTACAGGGCGCGTCGCTTGAACACAGTCATTGGAGACACTTCGATCTTTCAAAGTAATCCGTTCAGACACGAGCACTGGATTGTACAAAATACAAATAACGAAAAGCGAACAGGCGAAAAGGAATTCATTTGAGCTTGAATGACGTCTAAAGTTTACGGTAGAAGGCAAAACTTAATTTGAAGAAACTTGGAAAAGCGCTAAATTGGTTTTCAGAGACGACAAAATAGTTCAGGCTATTCAAATCATCCTTGATGAAAGCATTGTAAAATTTAGTTTTTCCTTTTTAGACAAGTAATAAATAAATAAATAAATTATTTATTTCACCAAAACAATACAACAAACTACATATATTTATAGGCTAGTACATCAGTATAAAAAAACAACGTGTTAGCATCTGTAGGCGAACTAGGACGAGGCCTATAGCTTTAGAAGGAACACGGATGGGTTTTAGTCAGTAAGAGTCTGACACGCCCTCCCGCTCCACCCAGAGCGGAAGAAGTCATTTGATGATATCCCATCCTTAAAAATAAAAATAGAGCCAAACCCTCGAAAAAGACAATAATTTGTAGCCAGTAAGATATGCAAAGAGATGCAACTGTGAAAACTTGCTGCTACATACAATTTAAAAAACTAAGCAATACTTAAAAAAATGTAATAGCATCTGCACCTTATAACACAATGTTATTGAAGATGGCATACAGCAAGGAGTGTAAAGGTCATAGATAAGTCCACAGAGGAAAGCCCAGCTGTTATGTAAGATGTAAAGAGTGCGCAACGTCAGATAACTTTAACCTTTTCAGTTAGAATTTTTAACATTGCCCATTTAGCTTACATTGTACGAGAATAACGAGCTCTTGAGCAATTAACCACGTTCAAATTTACAGTTTGCACTGCTGGCGGAGAAATAACAAGAAAGAAGCAAGAACCGCCATTTTAGAGTTTCTCTCGGACTGTAACCACCGCGGGATGTAAGAGATAAATAAAGGTAGTGTTTCCTGAACGCGAGAACGAAGCGTGGTTTAAAAAACCTTTATGCATTTTCCTAGAAGATTCATGGTTCCTGAATTGACATCGCACTAATTTTTCCGAAGTTTGCAAGCACTTGCACAATATCACATCTGTCATCGACGAATCTCCGATAATGAGCGCCTCCATCGACTCCCAACAAAGGCTCGCGTTGCTCCAACCGCAAATTACATTTATGTTTATCGCGGACTATACTCTAATTATCGTCATACCTGTTAGTGTTTACACGCTCGCGCTCGCGTGACTACTTACTCATTTTAATTGTGCTTTTATCGACACGGTCTTCTGCGACTATCTTTAATACGTGTATTTATATGAGGAATATCTCTATTGTTGTTTCGACTTTCGATTGGACTATCGGGCTCGGTGAGATCTAAGTGATTTGATGGTGGTTGGCGGGTGTCCACGATGGCGTCCTCGCCCCTGGTGCAATGCGGGCGCCATTGCCTTGGCCAAGTTGGGTGATGTCATTAATTACACCACAGCCACGGAGGGAGGATAAATCTTTCTAGTCTATTTATAGGCGGCACGCGAGATCTCGTACAAAAATAAGACCTATTGGACAATGGCTGATCTCTCCACACTGTCTTATTGTAGAACTCAAAAATCTGGACTGCACATATATTCCCAAAGGAACTGGGGCGCGAGATATTATAAAGGTTTCTAGAACAGTTTATAAATAATCATATTTCATTGTAATTTAATAACTCAAGGCAAACATCATTAAAGTTGATCGTTTCCACATGTTTTATTGAGATCAAAGTTTTTTTAATGAAGAAAAACAATGATTATTTATGACATAACTACCACTGTACCCGTACACTCAAACAGAGCACTTAAACACCCAGATTGATTACAAATACGAATAAACGACATTTTACAACAAGATTAATAGTAAGGAAACCAGACTTAACGACAGGAGACTTACTTAGCAACATACAAGTGATGAACAAACACATCGACTTTGTGACACACATAGCATTTATTTAATCTCAGTTAGCAGTTTTCTACATAATTGCTATAATTTACAATGAGCTAATGACACCGGCACACTCGCGTGAAGCTGGTCTGTCTGCCCACGGCCAGACAGTTGTTTGTTTTTTGTAGAAAGTGGTTCACTTGTCGCTGAGAGCAAACTCTTAATACCAGCAAACACATCTCAGACAACTGGGGCAAGTTCTTTTTTTGTAAAACGACTTAGGACCCGACGCGGTAGAGACGTTCCAGTTTAACTATTTCCAGAATAAACTGAACAGCAGGATGAAGATTTATTTTTATAAAAGCTCCTGTAGCCTGTAAAACGTTTGTTTTGGAAGAGATGACAATCGTCGTAGATGTGCAAATGTGCAATAATTGGCTGGACGAATGCAAAAAGGCTCTGATTAATCTACCACAGACTTGGTAAGCTACAAAACAATCAAGTGTTCCAAACAACTGCTCAAGATTAAATCAAGTGACAAAAACAAGCAAACAGTTCGCAAAACAGCAAACGATTAATTAGTATTAAGAACAACAGATATGTAATGAAAACAAAATGGCCGTGACGCGCTATCGTAAACAATGGAGCGAGCCGTGTATTAATAAACTGGCTCTATTATTAGATGTATTCGTAGATGATGGCTAGATGTGATTCGCGAGAGCAACTTACATTGTAAGAGGTGCGAGTACATCGGGCATAGATCAACTTTTATCAATGGATTTAAAAAAATACATTAATTAAAAGTTTCGATAATGTTATTTATGTAATCAATAGGCATCGGAATCCCTTTGTTTAAAACCGACAATTATATTAACTGTTGAGGTAGCTTCAGAGGTGCTTAATATCAAACTGAATGTTACTCGAGACACAAAAGTGTCTCGAGTAACATTCTGTTTGATATTAATAATAAGCATGGTATTAAATCAAAATCCAATAAATTTGAAGTTGATCTCTCGATCGGTTCAAAGGACCAAAATCCTCGATCAGTTCAAAGGACCAACATCCGAAGCATCACTGGAGGAAATTCCTGTTTGGAAACATTTCGTCCACACTACAGCTGTAAATACGTGTTGAATGTTAGCAACGGTTGTGAAAACAGAAAGTCATTCACCCCGTGTCAGACAGGTGGCGGTTCATATCTGAGTGAGGAATTCCACACCAGCGTACTAACCGCCAAGCGGCATACAACTTTAACTATTTACTATCTATAATTAGCGCGGCATATGTTTAATATTGTCATGCAGAGAAAATACGCTGACTATTAAAAAATGTTGCGTCAAGCTGTCTCTGACGTATTGTCGTAATCAGCAGCTCTGACATTGTGAAACGCAATAAATAATTTGAGAATGAATTTTTTTGTCAAGTCAAATGTCAAAGTCAACGTTATCGCTGTCTTACGCAAGCTAGTCTTAACTAAACGCTATTTTGGAATCAATTTCATTTTTAACCGACTACCGAAAAAGAAGAGATTCTCAATTCGGTTACATTTTTCATGAATGCTCGGCTCCTATTGTTCGTAGCGTGATGTTGTAAAGCCTTCTTCAATAAATAGACTTCCCAACACAAAATATTTTTTCAATTTGAACCAGTAGGTCTTGGGATTAACGCGTTCTACCAAACAAATAGTCAAGTATGGAAAATGATCAATATCGACCGCCGCGGGCCAAGAGTAGAAAATAATTCAAATTGAAAAAAAATAGGGTTTGGTGGTAGAAGGGTGAAAATTTAGGGTTGTATGTATTTTTTATGCTGAATCATAAAAAATTAAAATAAAAAAAAATTGACAAAAAATAAAATATAAATTTTTGGGGTGGACCACTCTTATCACTTAGGGGTATGAAATATAGTTTACGTCCTATTCACAGACTTACTGAATATACACACAAAATTTCATAAGAATCGGTCAAGCCGTTTCGGAGAAGTTTTGTTCAAACACTGTGACACGAGAATTTTATATATTAGAAGATGTACCGATTACTCCGAAGTGTCTGATCAGATCTGTGATTCTTTTTTAGTTCGATGCAGTATACTTGACATTTGGTCCCGCAAAAATTAAATTCAGTTTGGCTCAGTAGTTTTTATTTTATGAGCATTTTTGCTTCAGTACATAAAATTACATCATCTAGATGTAATTTTTCTGTATAAGGTTTATGTATGTTCCCCAATTACTCAAAGACGCCTGGACCGCTTTGGAAAATATTTAATTTGTTTGAAAGGGTACACTTCCCAGGCGAAACCCTGGATCCAGGAGGAATAGAGGGATATCTTCAAATTTCTTAAGCACTATAATCTGGACTGGATTTGGTTTGCGGAGGCTCGCAACGGAACTCCTTAAGGAATACCACAGTATTTGCTAACAATATTTTTTTAGTTTTTGGGTGGTACCAGCACTAAATTGCATTGGTTTGCACCGGGACCGGGAGTGATTGGCAGATGGCGGGTAGCGCGCAGTCAATTGTTTGGCGCGAGAGGCCGGGCCTGCTCCCGGACGCCTCCGCATTCCACCTCTCCCCTACTCCGATAACTGCTCCCTTCCCAAACAGGGCTGCCGGGATGCAGCTCATACTCATCTGGATAACTTAAATCCAGAATTTTGCACTCAAATATTGGTAACATGACCGACCTTATGATCCCAATCTTGTCGATACTTGATACAAAATGTTTGCCATTTTGTATCAAGTATCACCATGATAGTTCCTCAATCTGCCAGCCCTAGTGAGTGTTCAGTTCCAGTGTGATTGTGACCTACATACGTACCTTCGTGATTACGTGCTCAGGTATGGTTGGGGACGCCAGGCTTTATAATTGACTCTGATAGATTCGAGAGAATTTCCCGATTAGGAGGATCTACCGTCGTTGCGTGTCAGTTTCTAACAAATCGGAATGAGTTGACAATATTGTTATCAGTAATCGGAGGCTGGTGAGATGGTGATAAGATTACGATACTATTAGGTCAGTAGTATGCAATACATTGTAAAATTATGAAGTAAGTTCTATACATAAGATAGACAATGAATGAAGCTTAAAGGGATTCTGTAGTTTCTGCCAACCCCCACGGGCTGCGAGTTTACCTACGAGTTTAATAAAAAGGAATAATACTGTCGCATATAGTATAGTTGGCATCATTTAAATCGACTAGCACGTGTATTCACCGCACCGCCAACACTGCAAATTTAATAATACTGAATTCAATACCTGAGCATAGGATTCTTTTCAACAAATGCAAGAGATAACCAACAATGTTTTGTTAACATTAACTAGCCGGAGTGTAACATTAGTGGATCGTAGCAGCTCAGCTGTTATCGATAGCACTAACTCGCATCGGAAGCATACATGGCCACACTTATCTGTCGCGACTCGGAAACTCATTGATACGACCATATAATTATGAACATATTACACAAGGAAATCTCGCATAGCTATGTAAAGTTCTGATCTCGAGACCTACTAACCGATTCATAGTTTAGGTATATAGATTAGGTATAAAATATTCCATTGAGTTTTAGTGTGATTGTACGGCGAACGGCCTTCGATCGATTCACGTTGTCGCACAAAATTTTATCATTACATAATAAGCTAAATATAGTGACATTCGAAACTTCCATTCACGGCCACAAGGACCAGATGCTTGGCAAGCAGGATGTGCCAGCCGGAGTGCAAGTGGTGACCGATGGGACACGTGAACGTGCACGACGCGAGTGCTGCTAAATAATATGACGCCTGACGCTGGGGAGTGGATAACAACGTCCGGTCGTTCACGGTCAGGACACGACTACCCGACTTGACCGGGCATGCGGCTGTCATCTCCGGGACCGAAAAGACCAGTGAACTGCACAATGATTCAAATAGTACATTTCGCGCAGTGGAGTGAAAGACATCCATTACCAAAAACAAACAATATTACATTGAAATACTTCTAACAACCACGAAATGATATCAATGGCAATATAAATGACTTTACAACTTTTTTATCATATCATCAATTTCAATTTGGTGAAACACCTCATAATTATCGCTACTGTGTACACGCGAGAGTACTCCTAGGCAATTTGCCTCGCGTGGGTGGATTGGATTCTATCATCACGACACAGACAGCAACTTGGGCAAGGACTTCGCGGAAAGTGGGTGTTGCACGGACAAGATTGATGATCGCGATGACGAGACTCTTTGCATAATATAGTCGGTCCCAGCAAAAATCATTGCCTTAAAATACGTGCAGTTTTATTTAATTAATAATTTCAAAGGATTTCGACTTTCTCCAGAATAGGTACAAACTTTTGACAGGAATTTGGAAGTAAATAGAATTTAAGCAAAACTTCCTGCGCAAGTTTAAGTCCCTTGTACTTAAAAGTTAGTAATGCACAAAACGGTGCCAAATCGCTTCAACTTTCTGACATTTATAAGAGAGACTTGAAATAAGACCAAACAAATAAAAGTTTACGAAATAAAAATGCAACAACATAACTGAGAGCTATCGTTATGGTCCTTTATAAGTTAACTAGCTTTTTCCCGCGACTTCGTACGCGCATATCCCGTTATTTTCCCGTCCCCGTATAGCCTTTAGCCTTCCTCATGAATGTGGCTATCATATACAAAAATAATTTTCCAAATCCGACTGGTTGAGCCAGAGATAGATTAATTCAATCACAAAAGGTAAACAAAGGTTTTTATGGTCAACATAATACCTTTGAACTTGACTTCTATCGAGAAGGTCGATGAAGTATCAAGTTATTCAAGTTAATGGACTTCAAGTTGCTTTATAACTTGTTTACAGTTTCCAAGCTTTTAGAAAATAATTGCGAAGGACTTGGAAACATGAGGGTGAGATACCGAAGTCGATAGTGTTGTCGTTTTAGTTTTTCAGCGTAATGTGACGATCGATGCTCCCCAGGAACGACTTTTGGTGTTCGCAAACTCGTTGCCGCAGATATTCTCATGTCACGTTAAACGAAAAAGTTAGCTAGAAAGTGTCTTTAGTTAAATCGCTTCTGGTGCCGTTTGGGCTGTCACATTCAATAATTAGTCACTATGTTTTTCTTACAGCGTTTGTACATTCTCACTATTAATATACAACTTGAGGTCCATACAAATGACTTTCTGAAAACTGATCAACAATATCTTACGTAACGACAGGAACATAGTATTTTTCAATCACAAAATATACAGAAATCTACGCCTGACTGCAAGTTAGTATAATATATGTATATAAGGAAGAATAGCGTTGTGCAAGTGAGGCGTGGTCCAGTGCGCTGAATACGACCCTCCCCCCGCACCCCGGCTCCGTCCGACTGGATTAACCAAACTTGATTTATGTCCTGACTCCTGTCACTTGCGACAGCGATTGGAGCAAAACGAACAAACGCACAGGCCACCATTATTGTACAAATGTGCACCGTTTTAAGGCAACGTACGCGTCCGCAGATATTTGAGTCGGAGAGCTAAATTGCTTGCATTTAACACATCCTAACATGAAAATATTCACAGGTCAAAGTTTATCTGAACGTAGGAGCAAATGGAAGCTTTTTTATCTAATTTCAGGGAGACAGAACGGAAGAAATTATTCATATCATAGGGTGACGAGAGGTCTAAGTTTTTAACAGATTATTTTTTATCGATACTTTCATAGAATGTGAGTTTGATAACACCTAACGACGTGTATTTATCGCTGAGTCGCTCCAGATGATAATGCGACACAAATACGAACTTAATAGCTAAGTAAAGGTGTCTCACTGACCTGCTAGAATGTTCTTGGAAGTTCCCGCCGTCCAGCAGGCGGACCTTGGCGAACAGCACCGCAGACACGAAAGGCACCTCAGTGAGCTCCTCCAGACAGCATTGCACCCCAAACTTGTACCGCTTCTTCTTCGTCATGAAGGCCATGACGCTGCCAACATCGGGCCCTTCACTACCGGCCCGGAACACTAGCCGGACGAGACCGGGCACGCCCCACTTTAACCAGATACAGCCGGATCACACCAGCTCGGTCACAACACTAGCACTTGCACATCACTTCACATGTGTGTTAACATCAACGCACGTGTAAATGAGTCTACGTTAAAAATGTAAATTGTAAAATATAAAATCGCCTATCTAAGTGGAGAGGTATAGCGGGGTGATTATTTTGGCATCAGAGTGGCGTCCTCCGCGGTTCGATGGCGTGCGGTGGCTGATGTGGTGCATAGCTGCCGACCTCATTAGTCTGGAATAGAGAATTGATGGCTCAGCACATTAAGATAAAGCAAGGAGGCACTAGGGTAGGACCACCTTTTTGGTAATTGACTTTTCATGAGGATTTTTTACCGTGATATCGTCCTGTACAATTAAATACACGTAATAAGTTCTTTTATCTTCGGGGCATAAGATAGGAGTTTTGGCTTCGTCCTTTGAGCTTAAATTTCCCGCCGCTTTGTGAAGATATTTCATCAGCTTGAGAGCTAGTTAGTAATTTCGGTTAAATATCAAAGGCGCTTGTAGAAACAAATGTGAGCAGTTAATTTGAGACATGTGTTGCAATAATGCAGTCCATTCGCACATATATCATGATGCGATCAGACGGTTACATCAATATTCAGTGTTTCGCACACATTAATATTGGGCCATCTGTTGTCTCTATGACTTGTGATGTGGCTCTTATTTACTAGCTGCAATATTTTATCGTTAACATGATCCAGCAAATGTATTAAGAAAGATCAAAGAAACTAATATTACGAAAGTGATAGTAAGAAGATCGTCGAAGATCGGTAATTAACATGATTCGAAGGTTAGGAATTGATAGAATTAAGAAAGTAGAAAATGTCAGGGATTTAACTCATTATAAACACTGGAAGTTTCACAATCCAGTGCAAATTTTTCCTTGTCGTATCGAGATTTTAAAAGTTGTACCATTTACTTACATAATATTACAATTGGACAAGCAAGAACATTTAAATACACACATGCATGGACATTACTTTAAATAAGCCCCTGTTATTATTTCTACATGACAAAACAACGTACAATTCGCCAGAAATCACATGTTTTGGCAACAAAAAAACAACACCTTTGACACACACGTTATTTCTGTATGTTGTCATGTCATTCTTATTAGTGCATCATCACATGCGTCCTCAGCTCTCCGCACAACAACGACCCATCGTTGTTTACAAATTAAACTTTTATTGAAACCATAAAAACTCAAGTGTGATCCTCGTGAACAGCAGGATTAGCGCTATGAGAAACCCGACAACTGCACTCATTTCATTAACCATCTTGTTTTTCAAACAAACGACTCCATATAAAACAATAAAAACACTTTAAAATACATACTTAAATATGAAGTGAGTGCTGCATGAGCTGATGCTTCAGAGGACGAACAAAAAGACGTTCTAATGAGTCAATAATTGCTTCACATTACATGTAGAACTGTTCAAGCTGTGCACATTTACGTGTATTTAATTAATTTGAACGCGAGCGCGATGCACGTCCGCGCTGCAGCGCAGTTCTCGCGTGACTGACGAACACTGCCAAGAGGCAAGGACGCTCAGTATTGTACATTCATACAATTTCGAGTCCGCCAAGTACTCAATTAAAACGCTCAATTATAAGCTAATCTGGATGTCAGCGTCCTTGCGTTGATCACTACGATTACCTATCTAAATACGACTGATAAGCTTATCATTTGGACAAAGCGAGTGACACGATACGACGTTATCGATGGTGATATTTTGATTGTGACGTAACGGCTGTTGTTAAACAAATAGGCAATCTGCGTGCAGATATCATGGATAATACGCAAGACACACTACAACGGTAAATTTGGAATGAAAGGGCAACTCTGGTTACTCACATAGATGACGAAGGATGGGAAGATGGTAGCATGGAACATGGCCAGTTCCGAAGAGCCACCTCACTGTGTCCACAGATCTCTTACATTGCCTGAAACAAACAGACGGTACATTAACTCAATGATACGCACTATTTTTATATCTCTTATTTTTGTGATGCAATAACTTAAGATACGCAGGTTTACTAATGATAATTCCGATCAACAGAATTGCGTTCTTTGAAACAAGTCACCTGAATAACTAAAGAGTAAAGATGTTATGTTGTAAAAAGATAAGATTTTTTTACAATTTACTTAAGGTATTACTGATGAAAAGTAACGCATCCCACATAAAGGGCATACGGAAAGGGTTACTCGATAACCAAATAAAAGTCCAGAATGTTAAGAGTTGAACGCCCAAAGTGAGTTATTTAGAGTAATTGCTCTCCTTAAATAAGGTATGCAAGACCTCTCAATTTCAATGAGTTCAAATAACTGGTTCAATCCGAAGTGACGGCCGCTGCCTCCGCGAGGATGTGGCTAACTATCACAATGCGTGTTCTAAGCACTCAGACGAAATCTTAGATAATTGCAGCAGTTGATTGATCAGGCGATCGAGAGGCCTTGGTGAGGCGCGAGGCGCGGGGTGTGCATGCAATTGACCCGGGGCCACGGGTTGGAGGTGCTCCTCAGATTCGCACCCACACTCCCAACAATTAAAGAAGTCTCGTCACCTATTGTATCAGTACTATTTTTAGACATCGCTCAATTAATTCAATCAAATCTTCATTCCGAGAAGTACTTTTCGCAGTTGGCAATTGTACCAAATGTATTTTTCCTGTTTTTAAATAGAATTAATTAAGCACAGAGCATTGTAACATGGCTGCTTTCGTCATTACTGATAGACGCTAATGTTTGAGTTATAATACTGCAGACTTCCCGGTTATGTTATCTGTGCAATATGCCTATAATGGCGGCTATAAAATATCCGCCCGAAATATAGTCTATTATCTAAAAAAACTGTTTACGCATACCGATCAAAAGGTAAGGGCATTATAAAACAGTATGGAGTAAGATAGGACATAAAACAGCGAGTATGTTATAGGCATGTAGTTAGCTAGGCCTGGCGGAGCGCCAACATGAGCCTGAGCCATGCCCGATGCCGTCACCTTGACGGGCCGGCGCCCCTAGGGCCTCACACCCATAAACATACGGAAATAGACGACACGACCGACCATATGCCACTACAACTCCAGCACTTGTTTACAACATCATTTATTAGTACTTTTGCCTAAATATGGCAGCCAGTTAACAATGTATGAAGGAAATTCAAAACATTTTCGGTAAACAGAAGCTAACAAACTATTTCACAGAAGGATGACTAAGTGTAAAATCGTTTGAAAGGCGTCTATTTGTCGCTCTAGTCGCTAGTCATTTCGGTGTCCATGTTAATTTGCGCTCGTATGTGGGGTATGCGTAGTGTTGCTATCTGGTGCGGCATGTCGTCGGCGCCAGCGACAGATAACATGCAAATGTCAGCCGGCGCCAAATTACCGACTAATGACTACAGCCGTAACGCCTCACCCTACACACACGAGTAAAAGTAGTACAAGCCGATACAGGGTATACAGGGTTCCTGCTCTACCCCACAACGAGAGCTAAGCGATGTTAATCTCGGGAAGCATTTAAATGCAAATGTTACTAGCAGCTTCCGAAGTTTCGTTTACCATTACAATCCGGATTTCCCATTATTAAGTCAGAATTTAATGATATATACGTTATGATGAACATGAAAGAATCATAACGAATGTAAAAAACAAGAAGTTTATCTGTGTCCCAAATAAGTTTCCGCAGTCGACAATATTTTCAGCAGCCTTATATCATTTTTTTTTTGTCCGTTCATCAAAAAGCGCAGTGACTATGTTAGTTTTATATTAATTATTAATAAATTTCTACAATTTTCTGCAACAGTGTAATTTTGGTAGTGAGCGCTTGGTCACGCTCGACTACACCAGTTCTGGGGTGAACGATCAAGCTGTCAGAGTGCTCAGTTTCTGCACGGAATGACGAACGCTTTTGTGACCACCACGTTCGCGCCGAGCCTCGTGATTGTCGCTTTTCACCATCACCGACCTCTAGACAGCCTTCCTTTGTCAAGTTTAACCAGAATAAAAACTTTCAGAAAGTTTTTATTCTGGTTAAGTTTGGGTTGCCAAACTCAGGTGACATTAGCGTGTAAGGACAACCTTGACATCTGGTTCTTGTCTTAGGCATGCAACATCATCGCGGGTGTCTTCCTCGCTTTGACGAGCTGACTTCAATCGAGGATGGTAAAAACAAAGTAATAAACATTGGCAACGTGCTTATTATCATCGTCTGCTTCACCTGACAGCATCACGGCATGACGCAACCGTCGGCGAAGCGTGCAGGACCGAGGCCAATCGATCTATTACGCCGTGCTGTACTGAGATCAAGCAAAAACTGCCTCAGACTTGACTTGATGGATGAGACACTTAAATCACTCGGCTCCATTAAACACGAGGAAATGTAAATGTATGTCTTGTGTGGTCTCAGTGACAGAGCCGTGACAACGCTGAAGTAACGGTCGCTATCTAAACAACGTTGCGTATAATGGCAATATTGACATTTGTTGTCTATTATTGGCAATTGTCATTCAGTAATAGTTCATTGGGTTTTTGTGAACTGTGAGTCACGTTACCTTTGTTTGTATTTCTCTTGTCGTGGTTTTTCAGTCTAAATAGGTAACAAGAAACACCGATCAAACCATGGTCCTGCTTTTTACGTAATTATTACGACTAGCGAAGCAAGAACCAGATATAGAAGCATTTTTTTTATCTTTACCATTTCCATCAATCACGAATGAACGGCAACTATTAGAAACCCGATCACAATCGATACTAATTTGCATCCCCGTCGTACCTGTATATCAGGTTGCGAGCGTGTGTGTATCTGTTCGTATGTACTCGATTACATGCGTTGCCGTATCCAAGGGGCGACGGAAGGGGTGACTACCCTACGCGGAATATTGCATAAGGCACGGATGACTGGACAAAGGCAAGCAGTCGCTGGCACCACCGGTCGCGATAACCCTCTGATTACTAAGCGCTTTTTGTGACACATGACATACAAATTGAAGGGAGTGAAATAATCCAAGCGCGGTTAATAGCATGCGATACACCTGGAGCTGCGGTGTTTGGTAAACACGTTGGGTCGCAGTTGCTACATCACGACGTCGCGGCTGTGGCCGATATTACGCCACACAGTACAACCGGTTCTTCGGAACGAAATTCTACTTTGTTTTTATTTAGGATAGGTTTGTGTTCAACTAGTCTCGAATAGCGGTAAGCAATTATGAATGTCTAATATGAACTTCTTCCTGACACAAGTTCTTGACATCTGACTTCTGAGCATTTGGCTATTGGAGGAAAATTTGATTCAGCGGGTAAGTCCCTATAGTATCAGGAAACGATGTCATCGCTAAAACTTAATACAACTTCATTATCATCATAGTAAAATAAAAAGTAATGCAAAAACACCGCTGTGTTGGCAAGTCGGCAACCATTGGTGCGATCACGCAAACCATCGGTGTCTCAAATTGGTTTCATTGGCTGGCAAAAAATTACATCAATCTTGAAAGCATTCGAGCGTACATGTTTTTTGTGAAAATGACGGACTGGTGTGTGTGCTTATGGCAAATTTTCAACGTCGAACGGACAATGGACATCAATTATAGGTGTTTGGATCCTTAGCGGAAACTGACTACGTCTTGCAATCATGTATACCGGAAAAAGATGTTTATCACGATGAATAAATTTCAAAAGTCGTTAATACAGGTATCTAACAGGCACAAAAGGACTTTATTTTCCAAATTTTATACATGAAATAGAGAAACGAGTTTAAGAAGTTTAAATCCAGGAACGAAGTCCGTTCACGTCACGGTTTAACCACTATTCAATGAGCTCACGCAGGGTGGAGCAGACGGGAATAATTAAGTGCCGCCGAGTTTTCTAGCCGCGTTCATTACTGGCACTCTATTGAGTTTCCTGGAGGACTTCATTCCGAGAAGGAAGTAATTTTCTTTCCAATCTTGGATTCTGAACGATTCATCCTTAAATCGAATTCGATGTGGGTAAAGCGATTACAGTTTACATGTTGCTCTTTGAATTAAGTAAAAATACGCAAGGACCTTCATAAATCTGTTGATAATGTCGTAAATGCACAACAACAAAGTGCCTTATGTCTGCAATTATGTTGCCATTGCGAAAGATCAAAAGAAGACATAACTGGTCTTATTGTGTTCACCAAAGGTTTAATACTCGATTAAGTACAACTAAAATTTTGGTAAATCAAGAATGCGTTTAGTAGCTTCCAGGCTGTAAAGCAAGTTCAATACTATTTTCTAATTACAACATATTATTTGAGTTGCGAAATTGTTCCCTTGACCTAAAACCAGCCCAACGCCCTAACTAAATCAAAGAAAATCGGAAATAAAACAAGAATAACGAGCGTCCCCTTTTATTTGCCAGCCTCGGTAATCACCACAGCTTATAGGTTTCATCCAACGAGTCGATCGTAAAAGGAAATGCTCCTAACAGCGTTCCATTTCTTTTATATGGACTGCCAGAAATAATAAACAATGTGGAAAACGCCGCTTGGAACTGTATCACGGCTTGCGGGAAAGCCATTACTTGAATGACGTCCATATCGATAAATGTTATGGCCTGCTTCATATTGAATGCTGTGTGACGCTGCACTTGCCTCTGATAACAGACTATTAAATACTGCATGGTAACTGAAAACAGATACAGGTAAAAATAATATGCAGATATTTAGCACACTGCTGTATTTACATCAATATATTCCTGCATATCCTTTTGGCGAAAATTGATCTCAAATCGCCGAGGACTAACATCACGACCGAGAGCTTTGATCTGCACGAGAGCATCCACGTTTGGATTTAACAACTCCTTTCTAACGTTATGTTAGATATACAATGCTTACAAATTACTAGATTAGCTTTTGGATAAGGAAGCAATGCTGTAATGGACGCGCTCGGTGCAACTGCGACGCGGGGGAGAGTAGATACTAAAGTTTGGCGACTGCCCACGCTATGCATTGTTTTACGATGATTGCACACTCAACTGGTGCCGCCTGTGCAGTTTCTACATCAAAATCAGCTGTTAAAATGGATTGTGTAACTTCGACAGTGGGTGACTGACAGAACTCAATCTGTGTTATGCAAAATTCATAATGACGGTTCTGAAGCGTTTATATTACACTCAGATACTGTTGTTATTAGTGTGAAACTTTTGAGATGTAACATGGCGATCGTTAGGCGATAGCGAGTGGTCAGTGTGGTCGGGAGAAAGTAGCGGGGAAATGATCTGTGACCGACGCGGGCGCACGGCGGAGGACTTTCATGTAGGAAACGATAGGATGACCGCACTGAGCGACGCCGCTCCGTAAGTGCATTCAATTTTATCGTAAGAGTACCAACATTATGTAAAGTACATTGCTCGCTCCAAAAGGAACAATGAGCGTGGACATAAAATAAAGCATGTATTATGTAAAACTAAAGCCGTTTCATCGAACATTAAACACGATATTAATATTGCAGGGTTCAAATGTACAACACAAACATCAGTAGCACACAGTAATGTATTCACGACAGTACCAAGCAACTAGCAAGGCAACGGTGAACAATTACCAAACCAGCAATTAGCAGCAACTGTACGGTAAAGTTACCAAAGAGAACGGAACTTCACGCATTTTCGATTAAAAAAGTGGCCGAACATCCTCACACGCTTCCTCAGCCATGAATGAACGAATTGTCGGACGCGAGGACGCGAGCGCCACGAACATAATTAGCTTTCAACCGTAAACAAAACCAATTTAACAGTCACATGTAGCTCTATAATGAATCTGCTACTGCTAGAATGAAGCTACTATGACCTAAGGTATTTTTTTTCTTAACTAGCAAAAAAACTGTTTTAGTAGAAAACTTTTCACATACATTTTGCTAATCTCCCTTTCGGCATCTGGAACGTGTGTCTGGCATGTTCCAACTAATGGGATTCCAAAAGCCACAGCCATTATTCGAGACTCATTATTCCGAGCCACAATAGTCGCACACCTTGTTCAGCGTAGGAGTAAGCACCAGCTATACCTGCACTATCAGACGACGCGGCGCAATGACGTCATCGCACACTTCAACATGAGCAGCACAGTATATCGCACCCTCGAGCGCTGAGCACACACACATACACTTATGAACTATGCCTTTTATATTATAAAAATGGAGCGCTGTCGATATTGAGAAGATAGTGATAATAGGTAGATAGGTCCTATAACGTCAGTATGATTCAGGCACGTTTTCTGCCCATTGAAAATGAAGTGGTAAGTGAGAAAGGGACTTTTCTACACATGTAGTAACGCAAAACATTCAATAAGAGACAATTAAATTTTATTAATTATAAAGAAAACGAAATTTCGAGTACAACAAAACAATTCGGTCACTATTTGTCATCACTAGTTTTCTGTCCAAAACTGTAGCAATTTCAAAGTGAAAAGCAGAGCTCTTGGCACACTGCCACGTAGAATGTAGACTATACGATCGTACTTGTGTATGTCATGTAGAAGCAAAGGCACCTATTAATATTCTAAAAACAATCAATTAGAACGAAGTTTTATGTGGAAATCCGTTTAAAAAAGGTAAAAGTTACCGATTTATTGTTGGTTAAAAAAATCAGCTGACAGAACTTTCCAGTGCATTCGATAAAGAAGATCATATTTTTAATTATTAAAGTCCGAATCTTCTGAGCTTTCATTAAATTTGCAGATTAAACATCGTGTCTACTTGGAATATCGCAAACTTTGTTCAAGGAAAGAAAAACAAACAAGCAAGTGAAACATAATAGAATAATTATATGGAGCTATAGTACCAATACTAGGGATACCACAAGGATTATATCTGAGCCTCATATGAGTAAAAAGTAATAAGTAGGTAGTTGTTTTATTGTGACTGTAGGAAAGACATTTTCACATTATGCGTAGGTAACTGTGGCAATTATAACTGAAGTTGAAATTGGATCAAGAATTTAGAAGAAAAGAGAAGTTTTTTTCACGACCAAACTTGTTACAGTTAGCGGTATCTGGCGGTTTTTTGCCAGCTGAATTGTGAACGTGACCGAGTAAACCTAATTCCATATTAGCAAGACAAAACAATTTTATAATAAGCATCGATATATGAAGTACTTAATGTTAATATCGAAAATAATAAAGATAAGGTGACGCTCAATGATAATATTGAAAAAACGTTAGTCAAGGTGATTAGAGAAATTAGATTACGATAATATGCAAAGTTATCAATAGTTAGTGTAAGAACACGTGTTCCGATATTAGGGTCCCGAAAGACGAACCCCAAAGTTTTTAGGCGGCTTACCACTGATCACTGGCTGCTAAACTGGACCTTGCTTTTTACTCGACAACGGCAAAGCCAAAAGGAAGGGTTATGATTTTTTTAATATTAATAATTATTAGCCAGGTCACTAGACTCCGTGGCATAAAACCGCAGAATATTGAGTAACCAAACACATGTGAGTGCAACAAGCAAGCTTATTAAACTAAAATAACGGGATGAAGAATCAAAACCATATAGTGTTACTTCGACGGGGATAGGTAATAATTCACCGCAAAAATCTCAAAATAGCATATTATGATACCTATGTTTAAACTTCATAACAAACTATACATACAGGTAAATAGGTAAGAGTTATAATAACGCAATGTGGAAATTAATAGCAAAATTAAATGTTTAATCAGAATAAAAACCATCATCAGCAAGGTATAACAATGTTAAGAGTTACAAATGCAAAATATTTACAGTCGCTAAAAGATATTCGTGGGAAAAGCCCAATGGATAGATTAAAGAACGAAAGATGAAGCATGATGATGATGACCCAGCCAAGTCGAATGACTATGGAACATAAGATTTCTACGACAGACTAAGTTTCTAGCATACATTCAGTTAATAGACGAAAAAAATACAGTAGAAATTAAAGCCCATAACTGAGACCCCTCCAGACAAACGTAAATAAGAAATGAGCTCGCTCGAACGAGACAAATCGCACGTAATATAAATAGTGCCAAATTCAGGTACCGCTTGTTAAAACATACAAATGAACGTGCACGGATCAGCTGAATGAAATTAAACGTTCTCGACAAGATTTGAACTAAACTGTTCTCAATCCCAATGTATTTTGGGACTATGTATTTAAATTCTAAAACGTTTGGGCTAGATAAAAATCACAAATAAAATTCAACTAGCGCAGCTAAACTCGCATGCTACAGGTTTTATTTCGTGTATTCAATTACATTTGCTAAACGAAGGCAATTTGTTGGAATTATTCTGCTGAACTCGTTTACTTGCAATTCTTACAAGTCGTTGGAAAAGCTACCTTTGCTTTCAAGCAATAAGATTTTAATTGCCACAAGCTAATGACTGAGAAATTATCATTGGAGTTTGCAAAAAGTGCAAAAACACGGTGAAGACACCTAGTCTAGACCAGAGCGTGTGTTACACAGGCGTTGAGCCAGAGTGCCAAGTTCATTGACTTGCAAACGCCATTTGACTGCAAACAACGACGGCCGAGTGGCCAGTCTCCGCCAGTGTGCACCACGCAGTCGTGATTACTTCGATCATAATCCTCGGCGGCTTTTGAATAATGACATCATCTAACAACTATTCTCCGACACAAAAAGAACCGAAAATAAAATATCCGTCGGAGCCAATTATGCAAACGACTGAATCTATTGTAACTAGACGTGTTTTCGTAACAGTCTAATTTTGCGTATTCAGCATTCATTATAGAAATTAGGGTAATTATGTGTTGCTTTAAGTATAAGTTACGCGCCAGAATTAATGCCGGGTACATAACGAAATAAGTTACTACTAGGGCCATCTAGTATCGAGTAGCAGAACTAACAGAGTCAAGATCCAGTCAGACCAGACTCTATTCTATGCTAGAACCTTCTAGGGTTCTCGACATCTGGTCAGTCGGGACTAGTAATTAGGCGAACTTTCCAGATGTTCGACAATAGAAGGTTCTGAAATTAACTGACCTATATAAGAGCCGCATAGCCCGCGACCGAGTCAGTATTGGATTTGCGATACTACGGAAGCGATCTTCAAGTGCGATTAAAGTGATCAGTAGTGAAGTTGTGTTTTATAATGAGTGAGTTTAATGTTGTAATTAGTGTTGGTAAATTAAAGTGTCATTTTGGTTATTTAATCGGCTGTTTTTATTGTCACAAACCCCAAGCTCGTAACAGTATCAATCAGCGGTGCCTGGCAGAGTGCTGAAAAGATTGAATAAACGAATTAAGTCCCCATGTACCACTATTGTACATAAAGTTTAAATAAATAATAAATAAATTTAAATAAGTAACGGTTATGAAAAAATATGATCAATTGCAGATATTTTTCAAGCTAGCAAAGAGTCTTGTCGAACCGCCTCAATCGGAAGTAGCATCTTAACACATGCTTAACTCATCAGCATGCATTCCACAAACCGTCAACAATAGCTCATTTCCATTAACATACGTAAGGTCAACCAGTCTCAAACGGGACAAGGTCACCTATGCACAGGGAAACTCCCATTAGCGGTCAGTAAGTTGTCGCCAAGTCGACTGTCAACACGCCTGGCTTGGAAAGTTTCCTGCTCCAAGAACAGAAGGGTCGGCGGGGCTGCCAACGACGTAAATCAACATCGATTGTATCTGCGATAATATTGTAGAATAGTTGAAGCATAATATGTGATAATGCTCTAGCCAAAGTATCGAGGTCGAGTGTGTGGGTCAGCCGAACCGCGGGTCCGCGGCCGCAGCGGCGCCTGAGATAACGGATCATGTGCATGCCGCACACAGATTTGCAACCCGTGAAATTACATTGGAATCTGCCCGTGACCAAACCACGATGAAAGTTTCTTATCGAAATTAATCAAGCTCATGTCTTTAAATAGTGTTACGAGCTTGGGGTTCGTGACAATAAAAACAGCCGATTAAATAACCAAAATGACACTTTAATTTAAAAACACTAATTACAACTTTAAACTCACTAATTATAACACACAACTTCACCACTGATCACTTTATTCGCACTTGAAGTTCGCTTTCTAAGTATTCGCTTGTATCGCTAATCCAATACTGACTCGGTCGCGGAATACGCGCTCCTTTTATAGGTCAGTTTATTCTAGAAACTTCCATTCTCGAAACATCTGGAAAGTACTCGTAACTACCGCTGCCGACTGACCAGATACCGAGAAGTGTAGAAGGTTCTAGCAAAGAAATGTCTAGAAGGTACTTGACTCTACTAGTTCTGCTACTCGATACTAGATGGCGCTAGTAGTAACTTAATGTACCCGACATTAATTCTGGCGCGTAACACTGCCCCCTCCTAAGACATGCTCGTCCCGAGCATTATCGGTCCCATAATAACGCGCCAGTCGATCCACATGGACGATCTTAGGAGCACTTCTTGTACCTTTCTGTATACGGTAGGTCACGTCGTTAATTTTTGTCACAATCCGGTACGGCCCGTCCCATTTAGCTTGAAGCTTAGGAGATTTCCCTTTACTGCGAACTGGATTGTGCAACCACACTAGTGAACCTTCGTCGAACCCTTTATTGTTCATTTTACGGTCATAACGGGTTTTCATCTTTTCAGACATTTGCTGGCCCGATTGTCTGACGTGCTCATAAATGTCATTCATTTTGTTCCGCAAGTCATTCGCATAATCGGTTATATTGCGTGGGGCATCAGGTGGTATTCCGGTGATCAGATCTGCAGGCAGCCGCAATTCTCTTCCGAAGTTGGCGAAGGCTGGTGTCACCGATGTACTTTCGTGAACAGCACTTCGGTATGACAGCAAAAACGGTTGTATATGCTTGTCCCAATCGCGTTGCCGGTTTTCCACGACTTTTGCCAGGTATCTCTCCAATGTCTGATTAAATCGTTCCACCATTCCATCCGATTGTGGGTGGTAAGAAGTTGTTCTCGTTTTATGAGTACCCATAACTCGACAAGTTTCCTGGAATATTTGGGACTCAAAATTCCTACCTTGATCGCTGTGAATCTCCAAGGGTACTCCAAATCGACAGAAGACTTCATGAACTAGTTTATCTGCAACTGTTGAGGCTTCTTGATTTGGAATGGCGAAGACTTCCGGCCACTTAGTGAAGTAATCCATTACAACCATGAAATACTTGTTACCACTTTCACTTTCCGGAAAAGGTCCCGCAACATCTAGGGCTATCCTTTCCCATGGTGCACCGACGTTGTACAATTTTAATGCACCTCTACTGCGAGTCTGAGGTCCTTTTACAGCCGCACAACTTGTACATTTGCGACACCAGTCCTCGACATCGTCACGACAGTGGACCCAGTAAAACCGTTCTCTTATCTTCAGTAGAGTCCGTTTTACTCCCATATGGCCTCCTGAAGAACCATTATGGTACAGCTGTAGGACATTCGGTACTTTTGCTTTAGGGACAACCATTTGCAAATGACAGCTGTCTCCCCGAGCATTTTCCCATTTACGGCACAGGACTCCATCCTGAATCACTAAGCTGTTCCATTGGGCCCAATAACTTTTTGTGATCGAACTCATCGCTGAGACGTCACTCCACGTGGGCTTAGGAGCACTGGCCTTCATCCACTCCAGAATCGGCTTGATGTCCGAATCTTCCTGCTGTGCACATTGTAGGCTTTCCTTCCACTCGTTGCTGAGGTCTGTCTTGAGCATCCTCACAGGTACGTCTTCTTTACCCTCTTGCCTAGTACAATGCTTGCAGTCTTCAGGGCAAGGTCTTCTTGACAATGCGTCTGAGTTGCCATGAGATCTTCGGCTGCGATGTTCCGTCACCAATTCGTATTCCTGCGGCCGCTTGGCGCTGTTGTTAACCACTCTACCTTCTGGAGATCGGCTATCTTCCCTTTCCGCAGTTCGCTTAGGGCAACTAGATCGAACGTGGCCTCTTTCACCACAACCGTAGCATCTAGGACGGTACCCTTTAAATCGGTCGCGAACTGTAGCTGCTGCAACCTCCCTGCCGCGGTGGGAACGACTATCCTGACACACAGCTTCCCTTTCCATTGTTCTCTTACGGCAACTAGATCGAAGGTGGCCCCTTTCACCACAGCCGTAGCACCTAGGGCTGTATCCTTCAAAACGGTCGCGAGCTGTAACCGCAGCAACCTCCCTGACGCGATGGGAACGATGATCCTGCCGTACAGCTTCCACCTCCAGTGCATGAGCCAAGGCATCCTTAAGCGTCCTGTGGTGCCCGAGCCTCACAGCAGCTTTAACTTCAAGGTCGCGGATTCCATCAGTGAATGCCTGCACCAGGTTCCCTTTGATGAGCGCAGGTACGGACTGGTAAGCTTTTCGAACCAGCCTCTCCACTTCAAGGGCCCACTGCTGCAGGTTTTCACCGCTGCGTTGCACGCGATCCTTGAGCTGCGCACGAAACACGTATTCCAGATGAGCGTCGCCATATCTAGCTTCCAACGCCTCAAGGAGCTGCTCATAAGTCACTTCCTTATCGAGAGCTTCCAGGACAGTTAAGGCCTGGTCGCGCAGGCCGAGGGTGAGAGCAGTCATGGCCTGATCTTTAGTCCACCCATTCGCCTTCATAACAGCCTCAAACTGTATTTTGTAGGCCGACCAGGAAGATGTCCCATCGAACGGTGGCACTTTGAATCCACGTAGCGAAGGTGTAGTAGCTACTGACATTGCCACCCCATCTCCAACTTTTAGGTTGTCCATTGTTTTTTTCATTTCAGCAATCTGGGTTTCAGCTTCTATCAGCCGGTTCTCATGCTGAACTACCTTATCTTGTACGACTTTAATTTCTTTTCCGAAAGTGGCGTGCAGATCCTTCATGAGGAACGTCTGTTCTTCCTGGCGGCGCATCTGCTCCTCCTTGTCACGCTGGAGCTGTTCTTCCAACCGACGGGCCTGCTCCTCCTGCCGGCGAGCCTGTTCCTCTTTGTCACGCTGCAGCTGTTCTTCCAACCGGCGGGCCTGCTCCTCCTGACGGCGGGCCTGCTCCTCTTGACGGCGGGCCTGTTCCTGCAGCATCAGCATCAGAGCAGCAAAGTCTGGTGCTGCAGATGCTGGAGCTGCTGTGGACGGACCGGCCTCCACAATCGGCAGCTGGCCCTCCGACGTCAGCGGTGTTGTACCTCCAAAACGCCTCTGGTCCGTCTCCTGCTGACGTTGACTCCGGGTACGGATACCCTCCGTGTCGTCCTTTGGTAGAATCGGCATGGTTTAAATATCCACTCTTCTGACACCAATTGTTACGAGCTTGGGGTTCGTGACAATAAAAACAGCCGATTAAATAACCAAAATGACACTTTAATTTAAAAACACTAATTACAACTTTAAACTCACTAATTATAACACACAACTTCACCACTGATCACTTTATTCGCACTTGAAGTTCGCTTTCTAAGTATTCGCTTGTATCGCTAATCCAATACTGACTCGGTCGCGGAATACGCGCTCCTTTTATAGGTCAGTTTATTCTAGAAACTTCCATTCTCGAAACATCTGGAAAGTACTCGTAACTACCGCTGCCGACTGACCAGATACCGAGAAGTGTAGAAGGTTCTAGCAAAGAAATGTCTAGAAGGTACTTGACTCTACTAGTTCTGCTACTCGATACTAGATGGCGCTAGTAGTAACTTAATGTACCCGACATTAATTCTGGCGCGTAACAATAGCATGTCTGCTGCTGTGTCTAATCTAGCTATATTCAACAATCAATCAAAGACCTCAGGTGTCATTATTTAATTAGAAGCGAGCACTTACTTTCGCGATTATTTCTCCTAAGTTTAATTATTTTACCAAGAAAACTGATGCATCGTTAAATTACCGCACTGCAAATCATACGCTGCTAAAACTTTTGTAGAGTTATCTGTACTGACTGTTAACTAGAAACGTCAATTTATGACTTCCTAGGAGTCGAATCCAGCTGGTCACATATAATGAGCAGGAAAATGATTGATAGCGAATACCTCAAAAATATACACAAGTAGCGTGTTCCCCTGACGATGGGCTCATGCATGCACATGAAGATAATGGGAAAATACGAGGTAAAGTTCGTAATATGAGAGCTATTGTATTCGCTGATTGTGATGGACAGACGGAGGAATCCGTGTCACGTCGCGAGGCTCAAGGGCAACGGACGGAGCCACGGCGCAGCAGTGTCAAGCGCAATAAATAGCTCGGTGGACAGATTGGACCGTCCTGTAGCCAATCACTGCAGAAGTACGTTGCGCAAAACGAGAGTCGTTACGGCAAAAGCAATAAAGATTAGGAACGAGAAGCTATTAAAGTTGAGCAGTGAAACTCAAAGATGTGTCTTCAAATCCCGAGTCACGTTATTTTATGTTAGTATTTTATATTGGCTATGAGCATAATTATATAAAAATACGTAGTAAGACTTATCCAGTTCAGGTATTTAACGTAGTCCACTTAAGTATCGTTTAGGAGAGAATAACGTGACAACTGACAAAGGAGATTGGAAGGGGAAAACAACAAAACAACATTTCGCGCTGACCCTATGACGCATGGGTAAGGGTGGCTGAAGTATGGTATGGTAGGGCGTATTACGATTCCAATGACTACTTTACCGTCACAATAATGTTTGCGTGTATGAATAACACGTATTGAAGAAAAACCAGCTCTTGGCAATTACCACGACAGCCCGACGTCACAAATGAGCTCATTCGAGGAGCCGGAGCACATAAATGTGAATGATAATTTATTTATGAGGATCTTGAAACTAATTATTACGATTCCTCAGACCATGATTTACCTGTCTAGATTATTCTCATCCGATTCACATTCATCAATCGTTTATTGTATTGTTTATTTTCCTCTGTTTTGAATATCTTCATTGCTGTTGCTTTCAGGTTTGGACATAATATCAAATCCTCATTTTATTCGGCTACAATTTAAATGCGTACCAAGTAAAATATGTTAAATTCAAATAAAATAAACCCACTCTATACCGAAGTGCCTTAAGAACAACGTTTTAAGTTCCAAAATAATTATACACTCATCAGAATAATTGTACTGTTGTATTTATATTATTTTTGCCTACCAAAATGGATCAATGCTCATAAAATTTTCCTAAAATACCATGTTACTTCTGTTACTCGGACTTGGATGCAAGAGCGAGCTAAGCGTGCTCGGGACTTGGGACACCCCTACTCGGACAGGTTAGGTTAGGACGTCGCATGCGCGCTGTAAAAAACGGACCAAAAATCAGATTCCCGACATCCTCTCTACGATTACACAACAGTCCCGGGTAGGCTTAAGTACCGGAAGAGTTTTCATCGTTGCACAGAGGCCATCCAAGACCGTCCACTTATGTGAGAACTAAGCTGTGGGAAAAACATCATCCACCACCACCCGACTACTTATAACCCCGGGAACATCTGCCACCTGGACGTGATCTGCAGTGGACTATATGGAAAGCACTGAATGGGTTGCGCACCCAGGTAGGCCAGTGCAGAAACAACCTAGCAAAATGGGGTTGCGTACACCCGTCGGATACACAATGTGAGTGCGGTGTTCCTGTTCAAAACATACATGAGCTGTTGGAGCAGTTGGAGTGCCCCAAGTGCCCGTGCACTTGTAATTTGGGGGATTTGATAAATGTCAATTGACGTGGCCAACTACTGGATCCAAAAAATCAAAGGGGTTAACCATCGATTCGAAAAGAAGAATAAGACCATACGTTATAGACTATGTTTTATTCCGAATATTGATTTGTCAGTACCCAAGATCAAAGTCAAAGTGATTCTCAGAAAGTCAAGTGAAATTAATTTGGTCAATTAATACGTGTTAACGTAGTCATTGACCACATATTTCGTGTGTATGTTCCTAGTCGCGGTGTATTATTTACAGCGCGCACGCACAGCCGCACAGTTGGCAGTGACTTTGACCGGCGGGCGCGACGCTGCGTCTGCCCGCCACACAATGGCACACAATGGCAAGGCCATGCTAATTTGTTTTACACGCTTCCCCTGGCTTTTATTATAATTTCCGCGTTTTTTTTTCTCTAGTACCGCGGTGTCCGTTAGGCGAACAATGGCTGTAATTTTGGCAGAATTTTAAAGAGCTGTGTACCTGTAAGTTACGTTATTTACGCGCAAAAACGTCATTTGTCAGCAGTCATGCACTATATTATGTTTTCATGGAAATGTTTTTAGGTGTCCAAAGGACCAAGCCTTATTGTAGCAAGCGGCTACAATAAGGCTTGGTCCTTTGGACACCTACAATGTATTACTGATACAATCAGTCAACAAGAGTTTGAAGAGCAAGTAGATACACTTCCATATTATGTGAGTATAGACCGGAGATGATACTACAACTTATTATAATTTATGTATACTTGTGTAATTAATGAAATGTATAAAGGAATAATGTAATACAAATGTATGAATGTATGTAAACTGTAGATGTATTTACTAATTCCTCAATTATTATGTTTTTATACTTATTGTTTTTGTAATTTTGCATGTATGGAATAAATAAAACTTTGTTTTTATTTAGATCGGCGATGAAACAAGTTAAATTGGCATCCGTTGACATTCCACTATCTTAGTTAACACCTCACTTGGTAGACAGTGCAGACACGTAGTATCATTAATTAACTGAACATTGACAATTTTATTTGTATAATTTGAGCAATGTTTTCTTTTGGAAGCATCAAGTGATGAGTGAGTTCCGGTGCTGACATATTCAAATAAAAGTTAATGACATGAGAGGTTATCAAACTCGATTCACATAAAAACCAAAATGCTGACATCAGTTCAAAAAATACCAAATCAGTGGTAGATAAGGGGTACAGCGAACAGTACAGAGTACTAGAATGTGGCTTGCGAAGCAAAAGACGTAGCATTAAGGAAACGCTTGGAGACAGTAATGGTATCGCGACTCGTGACGAAACCACTGCGACAAATTTCTTCAGTGATGGTTGTATTGTGTTTAAATTAATGTTATGCAAACCGGTGATTGGACACTTCTTTCCTAATAAAGTTTTCCTCTGTACGTAAGAAATAAAAGAAAAAAAATCCAGATTCAGTTGTCGTCAGAATCGAGTCAGGGTAAATGGTTAATGAGTGTAGAGGTAAAAGTCCAGCTTCGCATCGCTACCCAGTATGTCATTTGTTCTTATGCAAAGGTGACGAGCAGGTTCAAAGTTCACACCGAGAAGGTGTCTAGATATATCTTGGGCAGTTGGGCTGAACTACGCTCCGAAAGACAAGGCAAGCGAACATCGCTTGAATCAAAGTGTATTCCGAGCATTTAATTACAGATAGCTCATAATAGCATCCATAATTTAAATGACAATGATACTGGAACTATTGTTTTATTTTCTTTGTTCCAACTGCACGAAGGCACACAATTAAACCGTGTGTTTTCATTCAGGGCGTCTCATGTGAAATGGCGAGTTTCGTATAACATTCGCAGTTGAATGGCTGCAAATGCGCAACTCGAACAATTGTTGTCGAAAACGTTGCCAGGCAGACAACAACCCGTCATTGGACGTATTTGATCGGCTCTTGTTACCGCACGCACAATGGAGTGTTTTGCACACAGCTCACAGTTTGCACAAGTGGCGGCCGTGCGACCACGGGCGACACAATGCTACACGATAACACAGTTATGTGCTGCGACAGGCTGGCACTGCTGGAAGCATCCGCGCACTCCCATCTCACTTCATTCGTATTCGTCCTGCATTGTTGGGAGCTGGCTTGAGATAATGGCATGTCAATCAAAGCAGCTCCAGACGATAAATTCGAATGATTACATTAAATAGGTAGCTACGTCGATGCTATCACAGATGCCGCCATTGTATTCTAATTACTAGACACCGAGGCCGGATCAGCAGCTAGAGTAAGTAGTAACATAGTTTTAGAATAGTAATACCTACAAATCGATAAGCATTTTATTTATCTTATTATCTTTTATGGTTTACATGTTTCTAAATGGCACTGTCAGCTGTAATTTGTGGTCAGTCATGAACTCATCACGATAGCCGAATTTGAAGGCAATGATGATGGCCATTTAGAACGTAATTGTTTCCCGACGTTCAGTAGGTACAAATGTACAACCAACATCTTTTGTGGCGGTTTACAAAAGAACGACGTCAAACGAGGCTCCAACAACAAAGGTGATAAGATTGAAACGGAAATGAGTTTCGTTTGAATTTGGAAAACCAATAAAGGTGACTATTTTAATTTACATTGGACTGTTCTGTGTAAACCAGTTGTTAGTTTTGTCTCCACATACAACATCAATTTAGAACCGAGAACACCACTGGTTCATGGATCTCCGAGCATGATGATATCGGGCAAACAACAATAGTTATAGCTTTAGTACATAAGATACCATACAAAACAACCATTGTGAACGACACCTCAAGAATACGACTCTGCGTAGCACATCGGACGACTGACATGAAAATAATTGCATCCAGCGCTGCACTCGTTAGATTGAAACCTGCCAAGACTTAAGAAAAAGAACAATGGAAAGGAAATCGGAAAGGTGTAAAAGAAACATTAAAAGTCATGTAGAGTACGTTACGGTACATGTTAAAGTTTTGATGGCGAGTACTGTTTCGTCGAGTGCTGATAAGGCGCAAGGCTGTGTGACCCTGTCCCCCTTGAGTGTAATACCACCAGCACTAATTGCGGAGAGAAAATATTGCATAAGCGTTTCAGGTGCTCAAATAAAAAACTTGTTTCAAAATGGTGCATTCGCTGGCTTGTCCGTATCGTGCTTTATTGTCAACTTGCTCAACAAGGTGACCTCTGGCCATATTGTCTGCTGAGTTTAATTGTACAGACTACCCCTTCGATAGAAAAGACTACGTTAATGATTCGACATTGAAATATTGCCTGATCTTCTCATCTATCCAGTGCTGACACTATTCATTGCTGTCTGATTCTCAAGCCCAGCTACACAGTTTCTTCCTCTCTCTCTCTCCGTTTCTGAAGTACGATTTGAATGTGGATTACTCATAGTTTAATGAATAACTAAACAAAGATGTTCTAATCGATTAGCTACGGAAATCGCACTACCGTGGTGCGAAGCATGAGGTCAGCGGCAAGTCACGAGCGGCTGCGCGCGCATGCTGTGGGTCGCGCTGTGACCTCACACGATGCGCAGGCGTCGTGACGCCGCCGGTAAATGCCAGCAGAAGGTAAGCATTGTTTACCTGTGCTCGTCACAACTACGGCATTACGTGCCTTCATTGGAAACTCCAGTTTCGACAATGTTGAGAGCTTGCGTGTCGTGAGCAAGTGACTTACGTCATGATCACGAATAAGTACGATATACATTTTCCATGATTACTTATAACATAATACTCTTAATTACAGCCATATGCTAAGTCGTGAACGTTTTTATTGTTGATTTTATGTCCGTAGTTCAAACAATGAACGTGTTTCATCTGCACATACAATACAGCGTTAAATCGTCGGTGTCTCACTCCCAGCCACGGAGCAATTATACAAAAAGTCATTATATCAACGTGACCGAAGTCGACGCGAAACTGAGTAATAGCGTCGTTACTGTTTGTATTGTTTGCGCAACCGTCGCAGACGCCACCCGGCTCAGAACGTTTCATATAAAAAATAGAGCTGTTACAAAAGGCTTGCTTTAATTAAAGAAACTCTGTATGGGCTGCAAATCTTGTAGATTTCTCTACTTCAGACATTTGAATGAAGAGTTCGTTCACTTGGCAAATGGCACTTCCGAACCATCCAAACTATTAACGTTCTAAATGCTACAAGTACAGTGTATCAGTCGTTCTTACCGCAGCTCTCGACGTAATAACCACCGAGAACGACGGACGAAAATCCAAAATCGAATCCTCCATGCTACAAAACTTCTAAAACATCGACGATGGCCTGACTTCTGATTGATCGACATTGTGGCAACATGGCGGCACGACTCGACGCTTGCCGGTGATAACCGACACGATCCCGAGAATGTGGCTCCGGACGTGCCTCCTAGCACACTCGCATGAGGACATAAACTGAAACTTTATAGTTCACGACATCATGGTAAATACATTAAATACAACACTTTTGCACTTTTTGGACACGAATGCCTTACAAAGGAGCGAATCAAGGTCGATTTATTCAACGATAAAGAAAATTACTGCCAAGCTAAACGTTTTAAGTCGGTAATAGGCTATAAGTAGTCACACATCACGGTCCAAGGCGACGCTTTACAATTCAGGAAGAAATGCTCAATTTATTGAGCGGCCAAACGAGCAAGTGGCAGCGCCTGATGAACTCCAATAAACAGACAATCGCGGCTCGTTAACGTTATATTGGAGATGTGGTAGCAATCAAAATGGCACTGAACACGGACACTCATATCATGCTTGTTATAATAATAATGGTGTGAAGCGAAGAGTCCACGAACACGCGCCATGCCCATGCTGAATATTCCGCAAGGCCTCCTCACAAATTACGCCTCACAAGGAAGTATTAATGAGTCTGAACGCAATGAATGAGGTATTTTATCAGTGTCTCTTTGGTTTGACGTCTTCGATTTATGAAGGCCATCTAGAGACGAGGATAATAATCTTATTTTTAACAGAAACGGACGTTTTCAATAGCGTTTAAAATGACTGTAATTGAAGTTGACTTGTTTAAGGCAAGGTTTCAAAATGAGCAATTATAGAATCGGATCACAGCCTTCCGATTGATTTGTATGTCAGATACGCAGGGCAGACGGCTCACCAGAAGCCTCGGTGACGAAACGTCTCGACCTTGGCGCGTTTTCCCCGTACGTTGGCGACCTTCGGGATGACCGTTGAATTGAGAGCGCTTCTAGTCATTCAATTCAAACATCGCTTGTTCGTGTCGTAGCGAATAAAGCCGGCGGTGCCGTGACCAGCGGTGCGTGACAGACAACGAGAAACTGCGAGGACTGAATCTGAGTTCGACTTATTTTAAAGCTTCTTTAAGTGCTATTACAAGTTGAGAAGCAACAAGGATTTGTTAGGCTTCGGAATCCTTTAGTGCTAGGAATGCAAATCTTTGAATTATTTCCATCTTGCGCACTTTTAAACTTGAACTCTGCTTACCTTTGTTTGTTAATAACAGTTGAAGGTCTCAGCCGTAATTCTTTAAGTCTACATCAAAGCTCTAAATAACACCTGCTCCGTAAAGCCATCACATAAATATCAGGTGATCACCATAATGGGCGTAAATTACGCACATTATTGCACTGTATGATACTGCTTACTGAATAGGTTTTCAAGCAGTACAATAGGTCAGTACGCGTTTTTTCTCTGCGACCTAGTTCAAAGTAGGTCTCACATAAGAAAACAACTGATCGCCGCGCTGGCTTGATTTCTTCGAGAGCAGTTCAAGGTGTGCTCGCATTGTGTAGAGCATTTTCAACAATACGAGGAAAACTCGAGGAAATACATCTGTGTACAGTGGCATTATGTGCACGAAGTTTTCACGTTGCACTGTAACAAATGTGGGCCGAGGGCTGCACATCGCCGGCGAGCTCGGACAGCCTCCAAGATAAATGTTTCGTATTAAGCGCATTTCAGCGATGAAAACTGTGCAGATTTAAGGAAAGTACCCGCTGGCAAAGTTAAGATAAACATTTTTAGACACATCGTGTATACAGTATGAACCCTCTTTAATGTTTCACATACGATATCTGGATAGAATGTGGAATATTTTATGCATGAAGCTTGTTACAAATGGATAATAAATTCGCGTCGGATCGGCCGCGCTCGGCAGCGTTACAGCGTCAACATAAACCGGTTATTAGAAACTGCTTGACAAAATGAAGAGCGTTCAAGCCTCGAACCGCGCTCAAGCATTAAGAGCCCATCCATACCCCTACTTAACTCCAGCTGGATAGCTTGCTTCTTCAAATTAACTACGATGAGGTGATTTTAATAACAACGTCATCATTTTGGTATTAAAAGATAATTTGCAGTGTCGTGTTCCCAAATCTATGCCGTTACTTATTTAATGAAGGAACTGGAGGACTTGGAGGAACTGGGTCATGAAAGGAAGAGCTAGCTTGTCCAATAATGGCCTGTTAGGGAGAGTATTATCAAACGAATGTACGCTTATGATACCAATGGGAAATGAAATAGCCTTTGTACATTGATACGTATTTAGACAAAACACGTGGTATATGAGCCAGAAATCTTTAGAGGGACGTTATTTTCAGTAGATATCTTTTGACTGTGGATAAAGTGACATTTACCACCACCTTCACAGATAATTTTCATGAAGATAAGCCATAGGTACCTAGGCTTTAAGAAAATCTAAGTAATCTTGAGCAAAAAGATTAAAAGAGCTAATTACAAAAAACGAGTTGTAAAACTGCAAATCGAGAGTGTGACAACGAGACAAGGCAACCAAATTAAACAGAGGATTAACCTTGTGCGATGTTTTTACATACCAATCCTTAACGCGCACAATTGAACCGCACGAGAATTTTAAGCAGCCATCGAATTGCCTGATTACAAGCCGTATTGCGTGCTAAACAGATCTATCTGATCGAATTATGTAGTTAGCACAAAGTGCGGATACACTCATTATTCTGCTACTTATTAAACTGATAATCTGTTGGGAGACCTTCTATTTTACGTTTACTGTCTTCAAAAGATGTTTTAACAGGTATTTCGAGTCTCTTAGCTCTTACAGCGACGCTTTGACGGCTCTGAGTATCTCAAGCTTGCTAACATCTTCGTCATAATAAATTCCGCGATTTTGCCAAGTATACCCTGTTTGGCAAAATTTCTGTTCCATACAAGAGATTAATTTCCGCTTGGCTCCGGAATATTAGGTACCTACACATCCGTATTCTGTATTATTCAGAGAAATCTTAACATGCTATGGGAAATCCTTTTGAAGCTCACATTAATATCTGTTGCCTAGTCACTATGTGATATTTTTGCTACGATGACAATACTTCGGAATCAGAATACGGATGCGTAATTAAGCGGGGCTTAATTTTAGATAAATCTAATAAAACTGCTTATTTTTGTATGTCGGTCGGTACATTCACGCATTATGAAAAATGCTTCCGGAGTGAACGTGCAATAACGATGCGACAACACGTTTTCATAGAAAATGTTCTATGGATTAGAAAAACTTTTACGAAAAATAGTCGTCACGCCTGTATGAGAGAACTTACATGAAAGAAAATTATTTAATAAGTACATATTATGCAACGCAATCTCAATCCGACATTACGCCTTTTCAAATATAGAAAAGAAATTAACGTTATCTTTAACTTAGCAAAGTACTGCGTACGATAAGGGGCGGGGACGTCGCGTGACGTCACGGCCGGCGGCGGCGCACGCGTCTCGCAAGGTGAACATTTCACATAATATCAGCTGAGCCATGTTGTAAGTGTGTGAAGTATGAGGCCTGGCTTCAATGTACTACATGATAACACACTAAACTGCCTACCTAATTATTATTAAGACATCGATCAGAAAACTTATTGGGCAAGTTATTTTAATTTATTTTTTCAGTTAAGTATTTTTGTCCCATTCAAGTTCAGATTTTATTTTAAATAGGTTTTTACAATATTCCATATAAAAGACATGTGAACTTTTGCTGATTTAGACTTTAGATAATCAGCTCTAGAAAATACCACAAGTAATGATATAATATTACAAATATTTTTATTCATTTCCTGACAATAGGTATACAGAATACTGTATTGAATAGTTAAGTATAAAAATAACTGTATGTTACCTCACAACGTAACCTAAAGAAAGTTGGAAATAAATAAATAACTTCTTACAGGAATTTAAAATCCTGACAATACACCTTAACTCAACAGAAATCTATTACAATAGTATCAGTTATTCAAGGATTTCAGTGCTATTATTATTGATTTATGTAACATGAACTTTGCAGCTTCCTTATTGGAGCCTCACATAAAAACTGACCAGACTTCACACTTTATGATGGTTTAAAATATAAATGTATTGTGCGGCCCAAGAGGAAGAAACATTGAAGTTCTTATTTCCAACATTTTCTTGGCTCAGATCCAGGGAGTGTGGTCTGACAAAAGCCTTTATAATTTTGGCTTACATAGTGCTTTCCTTATACCAAATAAGCCTGTACCAAGGCCAAAAAACTTCAGACAGTAAGATAAATAAAACTCTAATAAGAATTCTTGGTGATTATTTATCCTTTTTAATTTCACCGTTTTTAATTTAAATATTATTTTATTAGATCAGATGTGCTTTTACATGTAGATTTCTTGCAAGAGTTTCAAAAGTATATAGATGGAGTTACTTTGTTAATTGTTTGATGCCTTGATTAATCTTACACTATGAACCAAAGACTCTCTGACTGAAATATTGAATGCATAATTGCAAATATAGAGCTACATAGTAGAATATAGTACTTTTTTGACAATTAGTTTCATGGTAACAAAGTTTATTGGATAAGTTTTACAAGTTAATCAAACTCTTCGAGCTGAACTATTGTGTTGTTCCAAATAGGTACCTAACCATAGCATGTCGTATGTTCAATTATCCTGAGGTACCTGTATAACTCTTGTAATTCAAAATTAAGTTACCTATCTCACAACTTTAACTTTCAGATGAATGATGCAAAGTCTCAACTTTTTATCAAGAGAGCAATGTTTCTGGTGTATGTGCATCACTTTCCAACTCGGCACTTGGTAAACAGAAAGCTCTAATGAATTAGGAAGTAAACAGTAACGACACACGCAATAAATTGGCACAATGCGAGTACATTCCCATGCACGGGCGACAAGCTGGCAGAGCCACGGCACGCTCGGATTACACGGCTAACGGCAGCGACGCAGCCTCAATGGGCGCCAACCGACAATATTGAGATAAATCGAGTAGCCTCAGATCGGAATTACTTACCAACAACAAGTTTCACACGAAATAACACCGATAGAGCTTGATAGTATGCGAACACCTACACAAAAGTTCTATTTCACTGTCCGAAACCTTCCAGGATATAACACAAAACTTGCACTATAGTTTATTATTTACGGAAGATAATTTATTGGAAGATACACAACTAAACCGTGTAAGAATGCAGGCTTTCGCGATTAGCCAACGAATTGTTCTCCTTCAATCGGCCATTGCACGACACCACACCACAGACTGTACAAATCTGTCGTCATCATGTCGCTCGTTTTCGTTCGATTGCTAGTATTAGTTTGACAAATGCTACTATTACAAATTATATACGTCCGAACACGGGCTCGGACATATATAATTTCTAATAGTAGCATTTATATATATTGACCACGGGGTCAATATATATAAATGACCACGGGGTCAAAAGGCCAAAACTACCTCGGCTCCCAACCAATCTAGGTTCGTCAATCGCCACACAGTCAGGCAAGGTCTGTGAAATGTGTCTAAGTAGAACACATTTCACAGACCTTGCCTGACTGTCTGCCTGGCGTCAGTAAGTTTTGTTGAGTACCAAAATGTTAATAGGCGTAGCTTTCCTAGTAAAAATGTTTCTAGTTATAAGAGCCAAATAGCCATAATTAGGTTCGGAGCTTAAATGGAATTGATGTGAATGAGTGGGCCGTGGTAGCTCTCTCTTCAATGTCCTGCAGCTTGCTCCTCATCAAGATTTTTATGTAGACCGTCGTGTTTTCTGGTGTCTTGTGAGTGCAACAAGAAGACAACGACCTTTCGGCCTTTCCGGAAATTTAGGCGACCCTTTTTTCATTTTGCTCTCGCTCTTCACTTTGTAAGGTTTTCGATTAATTAATTCCTAACACATTAGAAGGTTTCGGCAAAACTGGCAATATTACGATTGTTCTCATTCATGTGGTTTTTAGCTAAAGCTATATTCGTAAAACCTTGTATATGTCAGTGGCTTTGACAACGACATTCAGCTGACGCCTGACATCCGACAGATTCCACACACACACACACACACAATCCCAATTGGATTGGAGCACTCAACACCGTGCTTGTTTGTTTACAATTAAAATGTTAAGAATATAATCACGATGGTTAAGTTTAAAGACGCAGTATCAGCCTATAAAACCCTCAATGGACTTATATGTGTTTATAAGCCACCATGTGTACCAATAAAACAAGTCATGCATACAGTGAAAACCAATCTTTGTAGAGGTTAGATTTTAATTAAAACTGCTTGCCACTAATTTGTTTTGTGTTTTTCTCCATTATTTGTAATCCTTTTCCAGATCTTAATGCCTTGCCTGGTAGACCAATAGAGAAGAGAGTAGAAATAATAGGATCAACAAATGAACCCATGATGGTAAAGTTGGTGCCCAACTACGCTGATAATCCACTTGTGTGCGGCCCCAGGTATATCAACGATGACTTCAGGTGCAGCTGGGCAACACACCTGGGCTTATTTAGCACTGGGGTGCTGTGTAAGTATACTAATATAATCCTAATTCACATAGTTTAGAATGTTTACTAGACAAAAAAATCCAGTACTAACGATTTGGTACATCAAAATAACCTATTAAAGCATATAATTTATAAATGTCCAACAAAATTGTATGTTCTAGTACTAGGCATCAATGAAGGCACAAGGATCACCTACAAAATAAACATAGGAAGACCAACAAGAGCCTTCAAGGTGCACGGGCAGCTCGGCAAAGCTACAGACACATACTTCTGGAACGGCAGGACTATGGAGAGGACCACCTTTCACCACATCACCAGAGAGAAGATGGACAAGGTGGTGGCTAACATGCAGGCTGCACATCAGAAAACCATGTTTGAGTATGTACTTCAGAATCACTTTGAATTATGGTTTCCTCAGGAGAGAATTTACACATGGGCTCAGTCAATTTGTGAAATGATCATCTGAAGCCTGTCAGACATTAAAACATTACTGTCACTATTTCAAGGCAGATAGCAATTCAAATCAATTACCTATTTATATCAGACAAATCACAAAAAAAAAAAAAAATTGCAGTCTTTCGAAAATATTTTTTTATTTCCATAATTGATTCCAGTCTATTAAAAGTAACTCCATCTATTAAGTCATCTGTGGTAACTCATAAGAATAATTTTTATTACTCCACAGGCAGTCAGGTCTCCAGATGGATGCACAGAGCACATATGAGTTGGCCTCCAAGGGCCTCATCCGACCAGCCGACAATAAACTGCCAGTCATCTACGGCATGAAGTGTGTCTACTTTAACCCTCCTAACTTTACATTAGGTATGTGTGGCCTATTTGTTGATCAAAAGATAGACCAAAAGTTTTTGTGAAACTTTTATTGTGAGGAACTTTAATTTAATTTCTTTAATTGCACAGCTAAAATTAAAATTACAATCAAAGACAGTTTTTTTTTATCATAAATCTATCTTTTCATAGTTTACTGATCAATTTACATGAAACAGTTAATACTACTTAGACCTAAATTAATACATTTTATTTTACCTACTTTATCTTATCTTACATGCTACATAGCATATAACTTTTATTATATTCAATTGAGTAATTTTCATGGTACATATTTTTTTCAGAAATACAATCAGTTAATGAGTATGACAAATACCTATGGACACTCATCCATGACCTAGGTGTCCAACTGAAGTCCACCGCCTACTGCACAGCCGTCCAGTGCATCAGGCAAGGCAAGTTCGATGTGGAGCTGGCTCTACTGCGGAAGCACTGGACCCTGGAGCACATTGCAGACAACATAAACATGTGCCAAGAAATACTTGATGAAAATGAGCGGCTCCTTCAACCAGAATCTGCTATATTGTCAGTTTAGATAGTGTAGTGTTATATGATTGGCTAGTTTTATTGTAAATTTTATTATATGTATAGATTTATATGTCATATAGGTTAATAAAGTATTGTATTATTGATTAAGTGTTTCTTATTATAAACTATTATCAATCCTAACACTAACATAGCTTAGTTAAAATGGCAAAACACATTGAGCAGTAAGGTATAAAAATCCTTATACTGTAAATGCTGAAGAACCAGGAAGCTTAAGCAATAGGAATACTACAAGCTAATAGTATTCCATTGCTTTTGAGGAAAAAAAGAAAATTCACTGACTATTATAAAGTCTAGCAAACTAATATTAGTAGTTGACACATCTATTCAAAACATCAAGTTTTATTAAGTCATTTTGGTCCTTCAATTTATGTTCATGTCACTTATTACTCCCGCCCCAGAGCTCCCCACCACTTTATTCACTAGTGTCACTATTATCCTCTAATCAGCTGCCACTAGAAGACGGAGTTGATGGTGAAGTGTTGGCTTGCTTCTCCATCTGCTCAATCCTCTTGTGCCTTATCATGTTAGAGAGGATGCCATCAAACGACGTCGTCTTCTTTTTCGCCGACCCCCTCAGTGTGTCCTCTCCTTTACTACGTACTCGTAGCCGCAAGGAACTGACTTCATCCATAAAATCAAAGTCTGATTTATCTTCTCTTATCGGAGACGCAGGAATTTCCGGTTGATTCTCTTTACTCACGGCCACTGGTGTAGGGGGCCGTCTCCCAGGGCATTTCCATTCTAGAGTTACAGTACCAGTTTTATCAAGAGCTTTGTATAGTTCCTCTAATTCGGTAGGCTCGGGCATCCAGTTTTTACCGATGAATACACCACTTTTAGATAGCTCGTCATCTGAGCAAGGTAGGTCCCAGTCATCACCTTGTAGATCTGTGGTGCTCATAGTTGTTTTTTATTTAAATTGACAATTTATTAAATAATTTTAAACTTTCAACCAACTCGTGTTTATTTTGCACTGTACTTGTAAAGATTGACGTTTTCACGTTTTGTTTGTTTTGACACTACGTCTTTGATTTGAGGACAGATAATATAATTTTGCGTGTTTTATTTATTGTCATTTTTGTATAACAAACGAGCCACTGAAAACGCTCTTATTTCAAAATTTAGGAGTAGATAACCGGAAGGTTCCAAAATAAAGTTTTAGTTTGGAACAGAGGCAAGTTTCTTTGAATGCGCCAGCAGCACCACTCTAGTCTCAACTCCACGTGAAGTTGACAGTTTTCAAAACAAGTTTGTTTTGAGTAAATATTGGATAAGTAAGGGGATTTTTGCTAAATCTAAAGATATATAAATGTCTTCATCATCAGATAGTGATTCTGACTGTGAAAGTGAAAATAACAGGCAAGTAAACATTCCAATCAGGACAACTTTAGTAACCTACGAACTTACAATAATTCCTCATTCTAACCTATTTCACAGACTTGGAGATTGCGAGGTTTGCGCTAAAAACAGGGCTAAATACACGTGCCCGAAGTGTGAAGTGAAGACATGCTGCCTAGACTGTGTGAGGATACACAAGAAAGAGCTGAAATGCGACGGCATCAGGGACCGCACGAAGTTCATCAGAATCAAAGACTTTAGCGACACAGACCTGCTGAGCGACTACCGACTGCTCGAGGAGTGCGCACGGTTCGTGTACGGCGTCAAAATAGACGAGAAAAAGAAATATACTAGGATTGACAAGGACTTACCTATTGTAAGTATAAACACATGTATTATGCATTTACTGAATATATGTAGCTGCAGAATAATAGGAGCTAAAGAAAAACCTTGTTCTAGGTGATGACAGCTCTGTTTATAATACTATGAAAGATAGTATTATAAACAGAGCTGAGGAGTATTTTATTATTACTTAGATGTGGAGTATTTTAATTCTTTACAGTTGGTTACTTATATCAGAAACAATAATGCCCAATAACTTTATTTACAGTATCTATACAAACTGAAGATGGCAGCAAGGCAAAGAGGCACAGTCCTACAGTTTCTATCACACAACTTCTCAAGACACAAAGCCAACACCACAAGGTACAACAATAAGATGAACATTATCAACTGGCGAGTGGAGTGGGTGTTCCCTAACGTTGAAGCTGAACCTTTGAAGTTTGTGGATGAACGCTGTGCAGAACAGAAGCGGCTATCAGAACTCTTGGACAAGTATCTCAATCCTGATGCTTTGACATTTGAAGGTTCAAAGGCTTTGACTTTTTATAAGTCTACTGGATTTAGCGGTGTCAAGATTTTACTAAGGGGTAATTTTATGTTTCTGTATTTAAAAATATTCCAATAATATTAACATTCTAATATAATATAATACAAAAATATTATTCATAAACAAACATATTACATTCAGGATAAGAATGCTTGGAAACATGCTGGTCCTGCTCCATAGGAAAATCAAGGGTGTAGACAAAATCAAACTGGTTCATTTGTGTATTAACTTTATAGATAATTACTGTTTCTGTTTTTATTTTTCTGTTAACTCACACACTGTTTAATTAATGGTTCCTCATTATCTGTCTTATCTTTTCCACTCAGTGTTCGGGTTGACTTACCTTTCTTAATTGATACAGTTGTTTCTGTTTCACAGCTGAGAAGGTGAAAGGCTCAGCTAGGAAGTTCTTTGAGCTAGACCCAACTGAATCTTTAGCTGAAAATTTATCTGGGAAGTGCATAGTGGAGTTTCCAATCATTTTTGTAGTTCTCAAGGACCATGCTTACAACTTTGAAATTATAACACCAGGTAATTATAATGAAACCTTATTTGAAAACCTCATTACTATTTTGCTGGCTCTTAGATGGCAGGTTCAGGCCAGCCAGTGTTGACCATCCCCTGATCATATGGTGCAATTATTTTTTTGGCAGCACCTCTGATCTACTCTGTCTGTATTTATTCTTTCCTCTTTAATGTGTTGTGTGTGCACATTAATGAATTCATCATCTGCCTAGCCTTTTTCCAATTATATTATTTCCAATTAAAATATGTGAGTACCATTTACCTAAATTTCTTTAGGAAATTAATAAGTTTACCTCTGCTGGTGATACTTTGTTCTTATAAGTAGCATACTCTGGGTGCATCGTCCTCACATAATATTAAATTAATTTTTGTAAACCAAATTTTGTAAAATCATTATTTGAAAAGAGTAACTATGGAGTTTCTTGTCCGTTCTTCTCCATAAGAATCTACCTTTCCGAATGGACAGTAGAGTCACTTTATTAATGTAATTCTATTATTTTTACTGAACTGTAAACAATGACGTTCAAAAGTGCCGTTTAATGGCCTAATTGAAATAAACGTTTTGACTTTTGACTATTGGGGTTGGCTTCCAGTGAAACCGGATTCAGCTGAATACCAGTATTAAATGAATTAATAACTGATAATTGATTTTAAATCAAAACCTTCACATTTTCAGAAGATGAAATTGAAGAAGAAACTCCAGTTCCTGCAAAAGACAAAGCAAGTAGCAGTAACCAAGAAAACCCCGTTGGGAATGGTCAGTCTGCTGCCAACAATGACATCACACATGGACATCCACCAGAACATTCTAGAAAGAGACCGAGACAGCTGTTGACAGAGAAGGTAGCTCAAGAGAAGAAGATGGAAATTGAGAAGGAAATAAAAGCAGCAAGGAAGAAGAAGCCTAAGAATCTCCTGTTTACCACCGGGTACTCTTCAGAAGAGAGCATAGATGCTGAAAGTGATGATGAAGAGAAGACCTAGGTGACACAGGAAGCAGCGTTTGGAATAAAAATACCTAGAATACCTAAAAAGGAACATATAAGAACTGGTTTGTTACAAAACATTACAGTGAATGAAAAAAAAATACCCAAGTCTTCACAGCAAACTGATTAAAGTGATGCTTATTTTTGCATAGATTTGGGCAAAGCTTGCTGTTATCAAAATAGCAAGTATATAGGTTCCCCTCTCACTTTGTGATCAAGTGTCAAATGCATATTATATATTTTATAGTAGGCGCCAGATAAATGTGGAATAAAGTATATTGACCTTTCCCTAATAACTGCTCATAGGTACCTGAGCAATTAAATATGAATCGTTTTTCATTATTAGGCAATGTTAAGGATCAAGAGAGATGATGATTCGGGACAGTTTTGTGTCATTAATTCCGTTTTTCGAATTAACAATATCAATAAATGTAGGTGGGTCAATGACCGATATTCCACGAATATCTGCCGCCTACTATAGTTCACTTTCATCAGTGGCATAATGTTTGCAATTGTGTCAGTACTTCCAGAGCTAACTACCTATTTCTGTGTACATTGACATGTGTTCTTAAAAATATGTATTTCGTAAAATAACTTCCGTGCTATATTATTATAAGTAAAAATTTGTAAATATGTAATAAAAAGTGTAACTTTCACAATTTGTTTTATTGTATTTGTATGGCTACTAAATGGTTTTCTGTTAATACAAACAGGTATTCATTGGTAGCATTGATCCCTAACACTTCTCCATACTTGTCAATGTTGAACACATGCTGTTGGCCAATCTTGATGTTCCTCATGGCGCCACCAGTCCTTTTTCTGAGCTGACAGTCCTGGTTACTGTTGCTCTGATAAATGAAGATGTGTCTGGTAGCTTCACATACCACACTGTATTGGAAGTTAGGAGGACATGTCACAAACTTTCTGTTTTGTTTAGATGACTGTACATAACCAAATGCACTGAGAGCACCTTGGTGCTTGAGGGGCCATGTGTTAGAGTTGACCAGCTGTGCGTAGGGCTGCCAGATGCAGGCGTCCACGTCGTGCCGCAGTGCTAGGGCTGGCACCTCTTGCGTCTCAATCTGAATGCTGAAGAGGTATTGGTGGACACTGAGTGGTGCCCTGTGTGTCACAGTGTGAGTTGTTGCATCCAACCTCACTGAAATAATAAATAATAGTGGATATGTACTCATTCAAAATATTAGTTTAGGTTCAATTCATATCAAGAAATTTCTCAGAAGAAGTTAGAAGTTTAGTCATTACGTTGCGGAGACAAGGGTGAACTTGCAATGTTTCATTTCAGATTGACGCTTCAATGCGCTTTGACACTGTGCTAGTATGAATTGACCCTTACATTCAAAAATAAAAACTAGATCTGAGATAAAAATCTGAAATCAGTTGAACAATTCCTTACCTAAGAAAGTATCTTCTTCAGATGCAGCATCACATTCTTCTAATTCCTGTGTAGACAGCCCTGGCACAGGAGGATCAGCTGTCACCTCAGTTTCAGCACACAAGTGAGCCAAGCGTCCATGAGCTTCCTCCACCAGGCTAGCATCCATGATCTGCTCTCCGTTGGGGTCCCCGCCTTCCAGCAAGTCCTCCCACAAGGAACTCTCCGACTTAGTGAGCAGAATATCCACCTGGCCACTATCTTGAACATTCCATGTTGTTAACTCACTATCAACCTTCTGCTTCAGCTTCCCATCAACAAATGTCTTGCCAGCATAACTGACTTTTATGCTCAATGGAGTCACATTTACAATAAGAAGCTGCCTGTTGAAGTTTGCTTCCAGCTTTAAAGTAATAGTAATATCTTCTGTTGTCTGCAGCCATGTGTATATGCGTATCCGTGACTCTTCTTTGGATGGTTTAGTAATTTCCCTTTCAGAATCTGATGTGAACTTAAATGAGTTGTCTGAAGCAATATACAGAGCAGTACAACTGGTTTCAATTGCAGCATAGTGCACAATACCTTTGCCTTGTACTTGTCTGAAGCTCATCTGCTTCCAACCTTGCCCATCATTCTCAAAGGAGACCCACGTAAGTACTGAGTTGAAATGTGATTCATTCTGTTCAACTGATTGAAGAAGACAGTGTAGAGTCTCAACACTGTCCTTCTCCTGTATTCTTGAATCCACTATAATAAAATACTTTCCTTCACCAAGAATGAGACTTGACTGGAGAGTCTGCCACACTTGGTTCCTTCCTGAGGGTCTACTTCTTGCGCCAGTATCCACAATATGCAAGTATCCTGTCCCATCACTGACTAAAGCCAAGCTGTTGGATGGAAAGGATAAACAAAGGTTGAAGTGGCCAGACTTCCTCTCCACATGTGCGGGGACGTCGTAAACGACGTCATTGTGGAATGTTTGGTTGGTACTCTCGAAAGAAACATGACGCACCTTCTGCTGTTTATCGATGTAGTAATAGTTGAGTGAGTAATCCCAGTAGTCCAGAACTAAGTGATTATGAAGTGCAAAGAGTTTAGCGTGGACAAAGGAGTATTGCACCTCGTCTGGGTACACTCTGTCTACCGGAGATAGGAGTTCATGCGAGAAGTGCGGTAGGGCTTGCAAGTTTAATTTATAACCTTCGAAATCATGGTCCAAAAGTCGCCGGTTCGGACGCAATTCAACAAGAGCAGACATCATATTTAATTTTGCAATTAACACGTTTTTTCTTCTGAAGTAGGCAGTATTATTGACAAAACTACGAAAAATTTATTTTATTATTGTCAACAAGTAAACGTCAAATTGCCAAGAATTGAAGCTGTCTGTCAATGTCAGCATTGTCAACGGATCTTTTCGTGCAATTATTATGCATTATGGTACAGATCAAATGAACGAGCAAATAAACGAAAACGAATGGGAATTAAATCATCGACGGATACAGCATACTTGCTCGCTCGTTGTGTGGCGATCGTGCAGTGAAAGTGATTCCTACTCGGTGGAATTCGATTGCTTACTCCGTAGGTGTAGGCGAATAGAGTACCCTAATTTTATAGATGTACTTATCTGTGGCACTGACACACACTTGACAGATAAAAAAGCGGGAATTTTATTCTATATATTATGGTTATATCTCATTCTGTTTTATTTTCTCGTGCATAATAAAACCAAAAACATTTATTTAATGGCCTATATAAAAAATCAATCCTATTGTGAAATCCCATTTTGTGTCGAGACACCTTATGTAAGTTCATTGAAGTTCTGTTTGGATCTGTTGTTACTATTGGTCGTATAAATTCTTTATATATTTTCTTCCAGCATGATTTTTATATATACTCAGATTTGAAAGACATACCTGATAAATGTAACATTTTAAGCGATGAAATTGTGAAATGTAGGACTATTGGGATTTTACAAAGTTTAAATGGCCGTTTCTATTTGTCAGATGTAAGTAATTGTCCTTGATTTTTCTAGTTATTTTTTTAAATAGTTGATACTTATTTACGTTTTCTGTTTGCAGCTCAGAGAGACTAAGGGGCACTCAGAGCCAATTGTACAAGTATCAGCAGTCTACCTGAAGTCACCGCTACATTCCACAGTGATCCCTTACCCAGTTCAAGTGTTTGGTACACTACAGTGGAAGAACAGGCCCGTTATATTTGCTAAAATATTGCAGGTAATCTCATAATTTACTTATTGGAAGCTCCAAATACTTTCAATACGTGTGAAATTTACTATCTAATAAACAAGTTGTATTTTTTTAAAATTGTAATAATTTGACATCATTATTTTGATTTCCAGGTGTTGAGTGTGTCAACTGCACTTCAAGTCAAGAATACGCTTAGTGGAATCACTTGTACGCACTTAGCCAGAAATGTGTCTGAATATGAATGTCAGGAGGATCCCCCATGAGGCCACAATTGTGATCTTTTAAATCAAATAAATTTCTCACATTATGAAAGCAGATGCTGGAGTTCACAGCATTTGCTTTCATAATATGGAAACCTGAAATGTGTTAGGAACTTGTAATGAGAAATAAAAGCAAGATATTTAAAAGAATGCATATTTATTAATTCTTAAACAAATACATTAATTAACAATATGTGATAAAATTTACAACATTCCATCACCAAGCACTCACTGCGCTTTAATAAAAAATAATGATGGGATAACTTTGCTTCTTCTGGAGTTTACTTATGCTCTCAAGCTGATTGTTTTATATTTTTTAGACAACATATCACTAAACAGTATGAACCAGCTATATATATATTTTTTTTTTTGGTACATTTTACTGCAAAATATACATTGCATGGAATGCTTTTTTCGTATTTAGTAATTTGTTGAGCATATTAGCATCCTTGGATTTAAAGATCAATTCATTGTGAAGAGTGGTACATGGACCGACATTCAAGTAAGCAGAAAATCTTAAAATACTATTGCAGAGTAGATAAATCATATTGTTGAGTAATTAGCTAATAGCTCTTATTTCTATCATTTCATTGCTATGTCTAGTTATAAAACTGTCCAGAGTAATCACATAGAAAATATTAAATCTTACTATGACAATTTATTTATAGAATATCCCAAATGTGTACTATTATAGTTTCAGAAGGCAATTTAACTATAACAGCATAGCTGTCACATTGCTGGGGGACTGCTGAGGAACTCTGCAATATCAAAGGGTGCTATCAGATGTAAATATTGCTTTTAAGCTTGGCATTGTAATACAAAAAATTGCCAATGACTTTTTAGGAAAGTTTCATACAAATTGGCGAAAGTCTTGGGCTCTTGGGCAGTGTTGGTTGAATGTTAGTAAGGATCTTACTAAAAAATAAATCAATTACAGATAATGCTCAATAGAGAGAATGTATACCCCACACCATTTTACCAATCTACCCAATTTCTTTCTAAAAACTAAAAAACTTAGCATCCAATGATAATGCAGTGTTCCCAGTCAAATGATACCACTGTACCATAGTTTAAGGAATGCGAGAGGAACTAAAGCACCCAGAAGTACAGCACAAACACTAGCAGTATGACAGCTCCTGCCGTCACCTTGACCAGCATGGACTTGGTGTTCAGGTAGGTAGCATCCTTCTTGTACTTTGAAGACATCATTGACAGGTTCTGGGTTTTTGTGTCAAGCTCTGAAACATGAATTAAAAGGTTATTTTGCTGAAGTTATTAGTAATTTGAATAATAGATAACAGTTTGTAGTCTAATCATGATTTGCATACTGCATGACGTAATTTTACGTATCACTGGTGTGTAACGATATTATCAATACGTCACGCAGTTAATTAAGTACATATTTGTAGCAGGAAACAGTTTGCAATATTAACAAAGGGTGATTGCATGAAGATATTAGAAAAGGCACTGCTTGAGATAAGCAGTGCCTGCTTGTGCATGCTTGAGGAAAGCACGTTAAGCCGTTGGTCCCAGCTGTCATTTGTAGATCTTTGGCAGTCATTATGGAGTCAGTCAAGCCAGAAAATCTGACACCAGTCTTGCCAGGAGTACCGTGTTACCTAGTTATTGGGTTGTGGGGGTCTGGTAGGCAGCCGCTCCACGTAAAATACTGGTATTCAGCTGAATCCGGTTTGACTTGAAGCCGACCCCAATATAGTTGGGAAAAGGCTAGGCAGATGATGACTGCTTGAGATAAGTACACTTGTTGCAGAATAAACCCTGTAGCCTGGGTTAAGCACTGCACATGGAGTTATCTGACTTGTAAATGATTAAAACTAATTTCGTTTATCCTAATGAGAGTTTTCATTTAATAAAGTTAGCACTCCACACTTGTTAAAACTACAATCTATCATGGCTTATTTATCACCTTACTATATATCGCCTATTTTGTCCCTCAGCTTGGCAAAGGCTTTCCCCTCCTTTTTCCACACATCTCTGGCCTTTGCTAGTTTGGGCCAGTATTTTCGGTAAGAGCAACTTAGCCTTGGTCTGTCGCGATTTAACCCCTTGGGGGATTTAATTTCAAGAGTCCTTGCTTATTCTGTCAGAAAATTTTGTAAATGATATAAGCGAATCCCTGTCTCACCAGAGAGAATGGCGCCCCGTTGCAGCACATCGTCGATGTTCTGCATCATGATGCGCTGCACGTCGCCCAGCTGGCCACCGAGCTGCGCGGCGGCGCCGGCGCGTCGTGCGCGTGCGCCGCCCTCCGCGTACTGTCGCCGCGCGCGCTGCATCCACGTGTCGAACTCGATAAAGGTGTATGGTCGGGTGACTGTGTTCACCTGCAACAAGATAATATTGGCGAATTATGGTCAATATTCACGCTTTTCAAGGAGGATATTTTTATTGTCAAAGGGTATGCCATTTCATGAATTACACAATTAGAATGCTGGTCAGCATTACCTAGTGGTGATCTTGAAGCTTCAAGCTATCAAATGATAATAAAATTATGAAGAATTAATCAACATTGATTGAGGGATTGAAACACAGACATTAAAGAAATATGCAGAATATTTATAAAGGTATAAAATAATTTCAGAATGGCATGCCAAGCAGAATCTGAATTACAGAAACATGTTTACAGTTATATAAATTACACAGCACTCGGATATGGTTGACTGCCAACTTACGCATTGTAATCAGAGCATGCCTAGTTTGGTGAGCAACCTATTGAAGTAAAAGGAGTTTCAACTTTTTCTTCACTTCCTTCAATTTTAGTGTTGTTATTGTTTCCTGTGGCACAAATAATGGCCTTTTTGTTCTATGTCATGTGGTTTATTCTTTTTTACTACTATTTCAGACTAATTGGAGGGTCTGTAAAAGATTGCTTGTAACAATAAGACAGCCCACTGTTACACCTTCTTATTTTTGAAACAAAGAGTTTCATATAATTTGTTACAGAGTAAAACCAGATTGGGGTTACAAAAGGCCTCTTTATGATAGATCATCAGCTTTTTTATAAATAAGAAACTTAGATTTGATTCAGATTTGATTGTTTTTCTTTCACTTGGCTTATTATAGTGTTTTTTAAAGTATAGAACCATTGAGTACTATTATATGCAAGTGTTTGTACATACCCGTTTCCCGTATTGCTGGTAAAACTCCTGTGCTATCTCTTCTAGATAGCTGAATGCAAGTCTCTTGCTGTAGTTGCGCTCACACAACACTAAGTAGCAGATCTCGTGTTCAATTAAATAACTGAAAAGTCATGAATTGTTTCTGTTACTGAATTGCTATAAATTGATTTCTACCTTACCAATTTCGTTTACCTTAAGGTCTTGGCAATGACTACACCTCAAACCAATATTTGTTTATCATTAGAAATATTTTAGTGCATAAAGAAAAATAATAGAATAAGGTTGCATTAATGAAATAAAATATTACATCAGAATGACAATAAAAATTGATGAAAACAAAAAGCAGTAAAATTAGGGATCAACTGAAACATAACAAGCGGTAGGACTCACTGGAAGAGATAGGGCCCAGTTTCGATGGAGCAACGGGTCGGTGACTGCGGGCCTAGTTTTCTAAACAGCATTTTAGCCTGATTTTGGTACTCCAGAACATTGCAGCCGCTCTGCGAACCACGACAGCAAATTAAATTATAAAATAAAAATAATAATGAGGACAAATTAAATAAAAATCATGTCGTAAAACTCGTCGGAATGTGAAAACATACGTGAACCAAAAACATGGCATTATATGAACCAAATAAACTAATATATATATAAAAGTGAGTTACATGTTACACGTGGAAAGTAATAAGTTTGGATATTTGTAATATAACCAGTAAGAAACTAGTTACCTGTTCATCTTCTTGCATGGTAGCGGCCAGAGGCAGGCCGTCTACGACCCTCGCGATCATAGTCATAAGAACCATTTTGATTTATTATAATTGTCTCTCACGTTAACATATAAACAAATGTATGTTTTAGTAAGATTTTCACATTACACTGATTACTTTTTCCTTCTCATTATCGGGAAATGGGAAAACAAAATCTGAGCCGAGGTGACAGCTGTGCATACACGTCAAAGCAACTGACATGACAACAACACGTCAGATAACTTGTTCATGGTTGAGGTATTGCCAGAAGCAAAAAATCGAATCGATTTTATTATGCCAAAACGAACTAGAGATGGGCAATAAACCGGATTTTATCCCGATTCTTGAGTTTAGACCTATCTTATGTCATTCTCTAGAACGGACAAAACCACAGGTACGTTTCATTTAGTTTCATTAGCCTGGGGGTATATTAGGACGTGGTAATAAAACTTAGAACGTTTTTTTTATTGTGCAAAGTGCCATTTACCCACAGTGGGAAGTTTTAACGCAGTGCTACCACTTTTAAGTAATTGTTGATTTTATAATTTTTCTTTGATTAGTCTATTTACAAATAAAGTTGTAAGTAATTTATTAACATGGTCTCTTTAATTTTAAATTATTTTATTAAAATATTGTATTATCTTATCAGTAATAATTTTAGTATGAGAGAGTAGTTTACTGATACCGAACGCTAGCGATGCCGAGTCTAAACGTCAGCACTTCACAAGAGTCCACCGGTATTTTAAATGCCAAACTAGGTGTTTTAGTGTTATTTATTACGTTGAGTTCAGCATCATTTCTTTCGTATATACACTGAAGGGAGTCTCGAGCCCGATTTTGATGAAAACTAAAACAGCATCGAAAAATTGGTATCCCTAACTAGAAATCGAACCGGTTGATTTGAAAAAAAAACACTGTATTAATGCACCATCCGAAAGTGTCGCTAATAAGGATCAAATCCAGGGAAATAATTCCACATGGCAAACTAAAGGAAAGCACTCATTTTTAACTAAATACTTTTAACGATTGCGATTGCGATAATTTTACAAAAATCTATGGTGCAGTTTTAGTTTTCATTAACATCGTGCCCGAGTATCGACAACACAACGATATAAGAAGGTGGGGTTTGTCAGAAATATAAAAAGTTATTTGCTTTTACGGTCTTGAAGGTTCTTGACTCTATTAGTTCTGCTACTCGATACTAGATGGCGCTAGTATTACGACATTAATTCTGGCGCGTAACAATACATACACAATATACGAACTTTTAAAGATACGAAAGACAAGTATCTAGAAGTATGTATATCGACTTATTTTTGGTTCATTGCTTGGCGTTAAGAGGGCGCTGATTGTTAACTAAAACCGAAAACGTCCGTTCCCAGTCTATCTCATAAAATGTATTAGTCTATGTTTTAGGACATATCATCCAGCTAAGAAAAACCAGACGATAGTAAAATAGAATGCAAGTTAATTTTCCAAGATTGTAAATCGTGTTTATATACTTCAGCAAAACCAGAATTTTCAAAACGTTTATGCTTAGAGATGTTACCGGCAATCTGTATAATTCAGGTATTTTACACAAAACCTGGGTAATGTGTAGAATACCTGGGGCGTCTAGGCAATGTATGAAGTATTATGAATATTATTTTCCATTATATACTTTGCCTAGGTAGTGTATATGTCACCGGAAATTGCAATCGCCGTGAGTTTGTAAAATATCGGATTTATTGTAAATTTATTTTTTCATAATACCTATATCGAGAAAATAATTTCTCGATATATTATGAAAAAATAAATCAATAAAATCTAATTAAGATTTATTACAATTCTCCGCGTTTCGGATATTGAACGGTTTCGTCATGAGATCCTCTAACTTTATTAAAAGGCGCTCTACTTACTTATTTCTATATAAGTCATTAATACGGTCTCAGTTGGAGTACGATGTTCCGGTTTGGAGCCCATGTTATGATAAATACAAAAACTGTATTGAAATGGTACAAAATATTTTTTTGCGTTGTATGCATTACTGATGTCTTCGTACTAGAATTAATAACACCGAGCTGTTAAAATTTTACACCTTATTAAACTTGTAGTCCAGGCGAACATTTCTAATGGTCATGACGTTACACGGTATTTGTAACAATAAGTTTGATTGCAATAGTCTCATATGAACAATTACTGCTACGTAGTACCTAGAACTGTCATGCGGCGAGAGGTGCGCATTACTCGATTGTTCCATACTAAAAAGTGCAGAACACACGCGGGCGAGCGAGCACCTCTGCCGCCTCGTAGCTACATATAACTCCCACTTTATCGATTTAGATATTTACATTTTAACAAAAACCAAATTTAAAGAACAGCTTAAGGGTAAAATATTAATTAATTGTTCTACATAATCATTAATATATTTGTTAAACGCGACAGTTCGCTAACTTAAAAGATGGGCCTTTTTGAGCCTAAAATGTATGTATAGCAATCAGAGTATTTAGGCGAGCGTTTAGTAGCGACGTTCGTTGCTGATTGAACCAAAAGGCGAGAAGTTTTCAGGTTGTCGAAATTCCTATTATAAGTTGTGCTTTGCTTATATCCGCCCATACGCTTTTACTTAGGCCTCTCCAAAAGTTACACGCGATTTATCTCATCCTTGAATCGACTAGCGCTATCACCTAGTCAATTGAACTGACTTTTTTTTTGTGAAATCTTTTCGTATAACGATATTATTTAAAAATCTTCCTTTACCGAGTGACTGACAAACTGCGCACAGCCGAAACTACTGGTCATAGAAAGCTGAAATTTGTATGTAGGTTCCTTGAGGAGTGTAGGAGAGCACTAAGAATGGATTTCCCGAAATTCCTACGGGTACAGGAAAAAACGGAATATGCGCGTTCGAAATCGCGGGCAAAAGCTGTATACCTATATACATTTAATATTTTAATCTTGAAGTTGGAGACGTCCAGTGGGGGATCTATTCCTACTGAGGATATAATGACAAACAAGTTTGGATTTTATTGTGGATATTTTATTAACATTATCATCATGCATCAAATTTATGTGCTAGTTCATTTACACTTATAACTAACTATACATAGAAAAATAACTTAACTAGGGGGCAGAAAATACAGTATTTTGTAAAATTAAACAACTAAAATTACAATTAAAATATCGGACTACATACAACTAAAAGCAAGTATAACGCAAAATCACTGTATCGCACGCAACTCTCAGAATAATGACGAAATTTTGTTAAAAATTTGATCAAAGCCAAACGACAGCGCCATCTATGAGCGAGTAGCTGAAATTAAAGTTTACATTCATCTAACGAACTCGTTGTCGACACAAACGTAACACACCACTCTCATCCGGAATGAATTACGTATTCGAATATTGGACATTAATTTACCGACGAACAGGAATACGTACATTGAAATAGTAATTAACGATAAACATGAATGTGTGCCGCCGACGAGCGACCGCAGCGCCCTCTTCCTCTATCACCGAATTCACTAACCTTCTCATTGCTTCCTTGCAAAATATTCTCATATTTCACCTATCTAGCGACGCCAATAACTATTCGTTCATGGGTCGTGAGGGTGTGCGTTTGGATTATTATTATATTATTAATTTTGTATTTACAATAATTTTGACGTGCAAAACATTTGCGGCCACGATAAGTGGACCACTATACGACGACGCCTCGTACCAATCTGGCGTCCGTTATTATAATTTAAAATCAAATTATGATACTAAAGACTAGGCTCAATTTAAAATAATTTCATTAATAATAATTTTTTTTCGAGGTGCCTTTAAAATTTACATTGAAAATTTAAGTACATTAGTAATTAGAAACTTTGATTTTTTATTCAACAACATCAATTCGACTAAAATTATTTAAACTCTCCGAGCATTTTTTTAAATGCTTGCTCAAACATTTTGCCTACTAACCGGTAACTAGTATCTCACATTGTCGATTAGGACACACACTAGCCGAATTATAAATTCTGAGAGCGTTCGCCTGCCATCCCATGGTCCATTCATTACCTACTAATTTATTAATAAAGATATTTTTACAATAAAATTTGTAACCTACAGAACGAAATTCCCTAAAAAGGAAAATAATTGAATGCCCGTGGGCGCCGCCCGCGTGACAGACAAAAATAAATAAATTAAACCCTATAGTTATATTTACAAAAGCATAAGAAGTAGTGCCGAACAGAAAATTACTGAGAATTCCATCTAGCTATATAAAAATACGATTAAAATTCCACAATTTTGTTTTTAAAATATATTAATTTTAATCACATGAAACGGCCACTGGTTTTGTTCGAAGAAGTTTGGATACTGAGATCTTTCACCTATATAAAGTCACTTAACGCACTGGTTTATTAATATTTAGTTTAACACCTGTATATCGGTTGGACTGGTCTAATATTATTGTATTGTGTGCGAGTGTACCCGAGCGCCTGCCCCACCGGTCCCTCATCATAGCACCCATTGTACGCCACTCGTCTCCTACCTCCTAAGGCTCCTCTGACCCTCAACGTTCGCGACCACACGCACCCTCCGTTACAAGTTACACTACGAGAGACACGTTACACTCTAACATCTACTCTGATACCGTTTATTTCGAATATAAAAATATTTCGTTACTAGGTTCAAGACAAAGTGTGGTGGCGGCCGGAGCGCACGTGTGGTCAACAATATTATATTTGACACGACGCCAACTAACAATTCCTCCTCTTACGTACATTTACTATTATAACAAACTTTATTGTATACATAGAAGGATCATTTTGTCTTTGCATTGAATGAAATATCAATTATATCTGTTTCTATGTCGAAGTGAACTAGGCTACACCTTAATCGATCTTCTTTTACAACTATCTAGTTAAAAGTATTATGATTCATTAACATTGGACCACAAATCGTAATTAATTATTAATAATATTTATTCAGGTAACAAAAAATGGAGGTCGCACGCTGTTCAACTAAAGAAATTATATACAAGCGGCCTGATATGCTGAGAAAACAGGATGTATATGTTATACACAGTAAATAATTGTCTCTGTCTGATATGTCGTTCTAGTGATCAGGGGCGCGCGACCCCCTTGCAACATGCTTAATACAATTTTTAAATAAACTAGAAATGTCCACTTAAACAGCTCACTTATAGTAAACATATATTTATAATTAACACAATTAACGCACAAAAATCATTTCTTAACTATTCATTATGTCAGTTTTCTATCAGAAAGTTGGCAGTAGGTTTATCAGTACATGCGTATTGCGTAGTATTACGTCAAAACATTTGAATTTAACGAATGTTTGCAATTTAATATCATTTCCAAATTCGGTTTCGAAATGTAAAACAATTGAGATAGACTATGCGAGACGAGAGCGTGTTCCGAGAGTGGGCCGGACTGTCTGCCGTCCGGTCCTGTGCTCCACAGTCCACACTCGCCGGTACCAGACCGCTGTCGGAGCGCGCTCTCAAGAAACAGATTACAGCTAGATAATAGACAATTACTAAATGTTCATATAATATACATAGTTATACATAAATCAACAGCAGTGAGGTTGCTTCGTTTGTAACAAGGTGTAAATACGAGATGGCCATAAAAAGCACCAAGAAGTGAATATATTTCATCTGAGGATATTACTATAAGATATTTTTGTTATATAAACATTTTACGTAAATATTTCTTTATAATAAACTCTTATTTAGACTATATAGATATTCTTATTGCGTATAGTAAACTGTCTCGACCAATGTAAATTGTATATTCATATGAATCATTTGTTACTCTTGCGTAGTACTGAGGTAGGAAGTTCTGATTTCGTCCAGTCGACCGAGGAAATGTACCATCGACATTAAACATGCAATATATAGAAATTTCATTTACAAACATTTAAAAATTCGTTTCAACATTTTACAAAATTCACTCCGCCCCAAATAACATCTAGCAAATTTAGTGTTCCTCTTCTGAAATACCCTAAAAATAGGTACCTATATAAACATTTGAGCAATCAATTTCGTCTCTCCTATTTTTGTATAAATATTAAATTCAATGATAAGTTAATATTAGTTCGATTTGAGAGTAATATTTATATTAATAACATTATATAGAAGCGATCTGAAAAACGAAATGCATGATGATTTGAAAAATAGACGAATTGTAACTATTAGTGAAAAAACTAGTAATGTAAGAGCGAAATGAATACGCGCCTCTACACCGTGTTACGTATGAGAGATAGTGTCCGCCGCACTGCGTCACGTCGTCCTCGTCATCACCCGTCATCACTCGTCATCACCACATCACTCGTCATCACCACGTCATCACCGTCACTCGCCGTCACCGCACGCGCGCTCGCCACGCGCTCGAGATTCGTCTACGCCAGCGAGCAGTCGATCTCGACGATGTCCTTGGGCACGTCTACGAACTGGTAGACGAGGCGCTGGCCGTCCACCTTGGCGAGGATGCCGCGCTGGTAGTAGTAGCGCAGCGCGCGGCCCATGGTCTCGTAGTTCATGTCGGGCTTGTTCTTGTGCAGCCCCCACAGGCGCGACACCGCCTTCGAGTCAACCAGTTTGAATACGCCCTTCTCGCGGTTGGTCCACTTGATGAAGCGCGGGCAGTACTCGCGGTCCTGCAGCAGCTTGAGCAGGAACTCCCAGAGGTAGGTGGTGGAGCCCTCGCGGCTCTTGCGCTTCACGCCGGGCGTGGGCGGCACGTCCGTGCGCGGCCTCTTCTTGGGCTTGAGCTTGTTGTGATGGTGGTGCCGCTGATAGTCGCCGAAGTCGAACACGGAGTAGGGCAGCTCGTCGTGCGGCAGCGGCGGCGGCGCCGGGGCGGCGAAGTGGTGCGCGGCGCCGCCGCCGCCGTAGCCGTAGCCGTACGCGTCGCGCTCGCTCACGCCGCCGACTGCAAACAAGAGAAACACACGGTCAGACAAGAGTTCGGGAGCACTGGCGTGAGGGAACATCAACACAAGGGCAGCAAGTACCTCAGGCGCTTCCTAGTTCTAAAAACAGGTTTTGGGTTTGTAAAAGTGGCCAATTTCCCTATTCTCCAAATCATCTCTATTAAGCAGCAATTATATTTTAAATCTCACCCATATATTTGATTTATTTAATGTTTATGCAAGTTTAGGAAACTAAACTTGCATAAACATTAAATAAATTAAACAATTAATTGCTAAACAATAGTGGGACTAGAAGGCGGCTTCACTCTCATGCGATTAGGGCGCTCTGTTGTCTAAACTAACTCCGGTATTTTGATAACAATATTTTTTATATTGTTTCTATTTCATAGACTGGGATCCGGGTTGATATATCGAGTATAAGGAACGTCCTGTTGGTCAACATCACAAGGGCATGCACCAGTAAACAGTTATCGTATAACAAGGAAAAATTTACCACAATTTCATTAGGTTACTTATTAGGAAAGTGTGGTCGAATAATGTATTTATTTTATTAATGCTCTCATATTGCAGTAATAAAATAATAAAGTTCCGCGCAATGAAACTCAATAGCTACAATAGCGATATGGCATCGATAGGGGTGTAGCGTGTAGCGACAGTTGATAACAATAAAATGCTCGGATCCAAAGGATGCGGATGACGTTTATTGTTATCAAATTCAATTATTTTTCATAACATTAACATTGATTTATGTACGTGTTGTGGTCCAGTTTTATAAAGTAATATACGAGTAGGTACTGTATATTGAAATAAGTAGTACTTATTCAGTCATATTATTCTGACCAGAAGGGGACAAAACACCCCACGGCAAAGTCGTACGTCCATGACACGTAACAACGCCTTCGGCAGTTCTCGGAACAGACATAGTTTTTTTCCGAAACTAGTTGTTTTCCACGTCTTCGCTTCGTTAAACGCAGCGAGCGAGTTCGTCGCCGATAGCGGCGCACTGATAGCGTCGCGATTGCGTCAAGCTCAGCGCCTTGACCCCAATGCCTGCGCCTGCGCCGGCCCAGCCCCCCACCGGCCCAGTCGCCGTACGTTTTCCTCCTTGGAAAAATAAGCTTCTGCTTACTGTTCTAAAGGAGTTGACTGCACTTGTATACTTGTTGAACGGTTACTAGTACAAACTTTGGAAAATAAAAACATCGTGCGACTTGAAGGCTCTCGGTACTACTGAACTTAACCGACCTTTCAACGTTGAAAGCCAATAAAGTGATTTGTGTTGCCTGTAAAGCAATTTGTAGTAAACAGTTCGTTCGCTTTCCTAGACACTGATATAACATCAAAGTCAACGATTCCTAGGAAATAAAATAAAGATATTTTTCTCAGCGCTCGACCGCGTGAGTTCGATCTACAAACTTCAAACCGTGGGCTATAAATTTCCTCTGGCCGGCTCAATAAAACAGTTGTTTGGCTGCGATTAGCCCAATTCGCGGGAAATGATTTAGTTAAAACTACATGAAGCATCGCTGTCTGTCTGTGTCTTGATAATGGCTTTATTGTGATATCTATGGTTGTATCTGTTTACTAGCTGTGTTTTGTAACGTCTGTACACATTGTTCATGGCGGCTGCTATGTATGATTGACTACGTGTTTGATTCATTTCTACTCACGAACTCACACTGTGCAACCTTTTATTTTTTGTGTGATGGATGAGGCAAATATTTCGTTTTAAAAAAAAAAATAGGGTTCCGAACCTCTGTATGGAAAAATGAAACCCTCATAGGATCACTTGGTTGTCGGTCTGTCTATCTGTCTGTCTGTCACAGTTGATTTTCTCCGAATCTACGGGACCGATTCAGTCGAAACTTAGTACACATATGACCTTCTATGACCCAAACACGCATGCGTAAAGAAAATAATAAATTTTGAAAATAGGGTCAGTTTTTGGGGGGAAAATAAGAAACATAAAAAACAACAACTCTACCGTGTGAAATCAAAAGCTCACTGTAAGGGAATCAAAAGTATTTTTTTGGTTATTTTTAATGAAGTTTTACGAAGTTATTAAAGAAAATATCTGAAATTAGACCGTTCCCCCACTTATCTCCGAAACTAATAAGCCAAACCTAGAAGAAGTCTATGATAAAAAGTATTACAAGTAAAAAAAATATTATTCTTTCGGAACCCTTTGCACGCGAGTCCGACTCGCACTTGGCCGGTTTTTTTTTCATCATGTCTAGTTTAAAAATATCTTGGAGAAGGTAACATCGGATTTTTGTCTAGTCTTTCGTAGGTAAGGAAGTGGAGAACGAACGCCTAGTTTTTCGAGAATTTTATGGTCCGGAAGGCACATTTTAGTTCGTATAATAAGGTTGCGTAAATTATGTGTTCCAGGAGTTTTATGTAAGGTAGTAAATACAGTTCTCATTCCGTGGTTTTTCATGTCAGTCGATGAGTGTTTTTATTTAGCATGAATTACCACAGAGTCGGCACGGGTAACAAGCTCGCAGACAACACAAATGAATAGCTACCTACTTAGTGAAGTTGGGGATAACACAGGCGAGTGATAACAATGTTCCTACAATAACAGACCACAAAACTAAGTTTGTGGTCAATATTAATGAGCTGATTTAATGAATCAATTATGTCACGCCATTATTGCACTCAATTCCCTACATATTTAATAGGAATATTACAGGGAAAGGCCCCAAACGTATCGTTTTGCTTGCAGCTACAATTCAGGGCGAGGATTTTTTATATAATTTAATCTGTTGATCTCCCATTGGGTATGTCGAGTTACGTTTTTAATGGCATCAGAGAGTAGGCGGAATTGCGGAAGTGCGTTTTACAAGTTAATTTACTTTTATGAGGAAATGGCATTAGGTAAATGTAGAATGGAAGCTTTTTGCGGTTTTGACGTACCTAATGAATTCACAAAAAAACGTGAAGTAGTAGGACCGTGGTTTTCCTTCTGGATGTACAAAATTGTACAATGCTGTCAGAATGAGTGTAGAAGAAACAAAGAACTGAATTAATATTATTCTAAATTGTAATTCATAATACTCAAGACTCGAACTTGAACTAAGTTAGCACACTGCCTAATGAGATAAAACGTGTTACATTTGCGTACATATTTATAAACGTCGCCAGCGTGTGGTGCGTTGGCGCGATTCGCCATTTTCTAATATTATCTAACTGGTATGTATTTTCGCGCGGCTTATCTGCGCGGTCGTTGACCCTGCGTTCAGGCACGTGTGGCTGACACATACCTATTCTTTTTTTTTTTTAGACGAAATCAAGAAGCAAGACAGTACAGTTTTTTAGGCTGTCTGATAGGGAAGTGGGTGTTTTAATGCATGTTAATTTTATTGGACTTATAATGTTTTTTTAATATACAATAAGATTATTTTATAAGCTTAAGAAAATTTGCTTAAGCAGGTGCGCGTGCGACCATCTAAAGTTGGTTAACGCCCTCGTATTGTTGTTTTCCTACTGGACAAACCGGAATTATAAGTTTCACAGTCTAATTTCTAAGGTAGATAACAGTTATGCAACTGTTTAAACAAAGAACAGATAAGTAATTATTATTTGAAATAATGTTATCACCACAACACATTTTTCCGTCCGTAGGAAAAGTTTCAAGGAAAAACTACGTATAAAGGGAATTAGTGGTATGTGGTCCAATTACCTAATTGGAATCATTACGGAAATGTGATCATAATTGTAGAATTTCAGTTCAGTGATTATAAATAACTGGTAATTTATCTAATTGACTGATTAGCGGACCAAATGTCAGTGCACTAAATTATTCTTTGTTCAGCAGCTTTGATCGGTCACTTTAATTAGATATCATTCAATTGAATTAATTAATGAATGCAGTGTCAATGAATTAAGATAAGATGCCAAATCGGATAAGATGCGTTGATCAAATTTATCTTGTTGATCATCCGAAAAGAGGACTTCAGAATCAGACTTGCAAGTAGAGCGAACGCTTACAACGGTAAAAATACCTCGGGTAGGTAACATAGATACCTGTTATTTATAATTTAACGTTCCACGAACATGTCTCTCATAAAAATCCCTCGCGAGCATGGGAAGCTAACAAGACGCCGCGTAAAAAACCCGCATTTTATGCGCCGGCGACTCTATTTATAGCGCATGCGCTGGACGCATCCTACTGGTTGCGCTGCAAGATCAAGGTTACGTCGGCGAGTACGCCTGCTGCAGTCTTAGAATATCATCTTCACTTTGCTAGTTAGCAGTCCTTCGGGGCGAAAAGAAAACTTACCGAGAGAGCACCCGCTCTAAAGTGCACCTTACTCTCACTGGACTGGGTGCTATTTGCTGTGAGTGCCAGCTGAAGACGGATTGTTTTGCTCCCGGATGCGAGTATGCGAACGTTTAGGTTGATGTAGGGTGTGGTGGGGGGAGGGGGAGGGCTAACCGGTTGCGGCCGCGCATCCCGCGGTCGCGATAAATGGGTTACCCCACAAACCTCTTGCGATACAAACACGCAACGCTCCGCGCCCGGGCGCGCCTGCTCTCACTTATTATTATGGTTTTCAGAGTTTTTGTTCCACGTTAGCCGCGAGGGGAAGTGGAAAACGATAGTTATGTTTAATTAGTGCGCAATTTGTGGCAAAAAGCTTGCAACTGACGCAAACGTGCATCTGAGCTAGATGCAAAGTGGCTTTTTCTTTGTGGTTGGAGTGGTCGTTAAATTACTTGCAATGAATCCTGCTTAGCTATAATTTTAACACGTAATTGTTACATTCCTTATTACGAATAGTTTGAAGCAATTAACTTGTTTTTAAACGCAAGTTTCATAGAGCTCTTTGTGCTCCTTCTCTAATGTCTAGGTTTATTGGAATGATAGAGTGGCGGTCCGCTGACGTCAATCGGTTGGTAGGTACATAAACACCGAAGTATGACGATATATCAGTTTGCAAATTCGCTATTTTGGACGCGATAAAAAGAATTAGAAAGATAAGATAGCTGAGACATTTCCTCAAAGCAACTGTTCTATGAACGTGGCACAAATTAATGAAAAACAATGTTTTTTATCGGTTTGTTTTTCAGGCGGAAGCGATAAGGTAATCTGTCGTGTGATGGGATTGCATCGCATGCGGTGACGAGTTACTTTCAGACTCATATCCTCCCATAGAGTGTCTGACAATGCATCTAGTTTTCCTGTGCGACCGGAAAGCGTGCGTGAGGCTAAGATTGCGAGCGGGCGGCGCAGCGGAGCGCGGGCCGGCGCAGGCGCAGGCAGCGGGCGCCGTCGGATGCGGCGGCGGCGGCGGCAGGCAATGACCAGGAAATGACGCCGCCGGCTGACCTTCACACACACGTACACACGCGTGCGCCCGCGCATCCCTGCTCCCGCTCAGTTGTCCCTATCCGTCTTCTACGGGATTTTGCGTTAGCGCGCTGTGTAGCCTGTGTATGCGCATGTACCGAGTCCTTGTAACAACAACGTTGGATCACTTTCATCCCGATCGATAATTTTCACGTGTCTATTATCTGTTGTTGTTCGCGCAGCTCGCTGATTGGCTGCCGCCGTCATGTATCGATTGATGAGGGCAAAGTGGAGAGGTGGTTCAACGATAACTGAGTTTTTGTGCATTCATTGTCAAGGTGACATTCCGTTTTACCGAGTATAATATGAATGATAATGCGGTTGTTATGTATTATGTAATTTATTTACGAATTATTAAATAAGCTTATCCAGGATTTATAAGAACTCTATCGTACCATACACATTGGTTTATGTAGATCTACGTCTTTATTTTGTTTGGTCCATTAAAACTGCAGCGGACTTGTAACTCGTGCATGACTAAATCGCTATTCTGGAGCTTCGCGCTTGTTATATTTAAAGCGCAAATTCAAAGATGGCGCGTTCTATTTCCCTGCGCGCGCATGTGCTGAACTAGCGCTGCGTTAAGTAAGGTCAGCGCTGCGCCTGCTCCGCCGCGCGACACTGCACCTTACGTAACGGCGATAACACGCGGCTAGAGGGCGCCACTTGTATCGGGGTCAGGGGACCAGGTCCGCAGATTTCAGGGGAGCAGGCCCGGACATGTTTACTGTTTGTTTGTCTTTGCATCATGTCACCCAATCATTGTATTCAAAGTGCTGCGCGAACTTCAATTACGCAAGTATCTTTAGTACAATGTGCACTGAAAGCTCTCTGGGTTCCGTAGAAAGTAGAGCACGGCGATATTTTAGATTTACGTCTGAAACTTTTGTGCATCTAAAGGTAAAATCGTAAAATTGTTCATCTTCGTAAATACTATATTTACGAAGATGAACAATTTTACGATGTTCAAGATTTCACATGGCGAGCTCCGGATTTTCTGCATGTAAACGAAACACGGTTAAATTAAAATCGGTACTACTAGGATACCTGTTCCGAACCGAAGTCAACGACCACGTTCCCAATAATCTTGTCGGGTGCACATCAAGGAGGTTTACATTATCCTCTAAATACAATAAATACTCAATTTTCCGGCACATATCGTAATAAAGCGTGGAATTCATGATTTGCATTCGTATGTCGTTCACACCGGCTGGGACGGGCTTCGTGTCATTTGTACATTTTATTTTCGCTCACAGCGACCGGTTTGCCTGTAGACCACTTTCCTTGCATAACCAATGTAATTGTTGCAATCTGTGATATCACCCAACAACGATTATGTAGACGACGAACCTTTAAAAGCCGCCCAACCTCTTTTAATTACAACCTTATTTCATTCTAGGGTTATCTGTGGTACCAGTTTTATCTGTGGAACTGCCATAGACAACATAGACCAAGGTAATGTATAGGTACTTTTTAAATATGGCTATGACTCTGCTCTTAGCTTCTTTTTGTGTTTTGCAAATAAAATCAATTTAATTGCGCTTGTTAATTAAAAAGCACATCGCCATCTCTATTTCAACTCGCTTAATGAAGCAGTTGTTGGCATCCTTTATGATTATGACTTAATCATGTGGAGTTTTATTGGATTTATTACATGTGAGCATGAAGCTGGTATCGAGTTATTTGATATTATACTTATAAATAGATAAAACTTAATGACCGCCATATATAAGTTATAAATATCAAGTGTTTATAAGAAGTCTGTATGCGAAAAAGGCAGGATGAGTTAATTCATTGAATTAGTTATATTTGTTTTGTTCAGCTGCCTGTAAATCTTGCCAAATTTTCTGTATAGAAAACTTTATAGAACACTCATGTGGACTCGGCCCATAATCAATGGTATTTGGTTATGTGTGGTTGTGAAACAGCCTTCGTCTGCGCCTGCGCTCCGCAAACACCGCGCCTGTTTATCCAACTGTACTGAAATGACGACATTATACACGTCTTCAATACTTATTAATGCTTGTTTATTCGCACTTATTGGTGTATCGAATAGGTTATTATTAGGTTCAAAGTCGCAATCTAATGAAGAAAAGAATATAGTCTAGAATTGAGTCGGAGTTAAGTGGTTAAAGTTTTCATTTGTTCAGACATTAATCTGTGTTTACGTTTATATTGACGTCTAAGGAAGCATTGAATCAAACTCCTGTGTGTACAAAAATATAACATGGTATATAAAAGTACCAAAAGGCGGAAGACAGAACATTTTAAAGTGTAAAATAAACACGGAACATGCGCACTTGGATTCTCGCGAATTCATTGCGAAATAACATCTGTTCAAACTAATGGCGGCATATATTACGACACACAGTTTCTATAACATGTATTTAGTCTGATTCATACAAAACCTTTTGCGAAAGGACAATAGAGCTAAAGAAATTGTCGTTGTTTATGTCACATTGTCATGTTATTTTCTCTTTAACTGAAAGAATTTTAGAAATAATTATGTAGGTATATTTGATGTTTATAATAGAAGTTTTAAATCGCTCGAATTTATAAGTTTTCGCTGCACGTTCTTGTATCTATTGTACACGGTTACACAGATACAAAAACATCAGATATTCTGATGTATTTTCTTAGCAGCTGCTGGCTATAATTTTGTGCAAAAAGAAGAGGTTCTAAATTCAAAGTTGTATAAACGACTCAAATCAAAATATATAATAGTATATTTATGCCACTGTGGTGTGTTCTCGAACAAATATTTTCCAATTTGTAGGCATTTAATTTAATTTTTGTTTGCTGCCATTTTTGTTTGAAACAGTAAAAATATGTTAGTATTCCGTGTAAGTTCATTATTTGGGCACATCATTACGTGTCAGCGTTTCTTTCACGCAGTTGTCGTTCATTATCTAAATGGGAAGTTCCTACTTATCTAAGTGACATTTTTGTCTCCTACGCGCGGCGGGACACCACCATGTTTATATTGTTTATGCTTTTGAGACCTACAGTATTATAGAAAACATTAAATGCACGTTCTAACTCTGACAGCTCGACGAGACGGTTTAAACTAGTAGGTAGTGAACATTTGAAGATGATTACAAATAATACTAGCTGCAATAAATCATCAGTTTATTTTTGAACGCAGATAAAAATCTGTTTCTAATTCAACTATCTAGTTTATTATCGAATTTGGTGGAGCAGGTTGCATCTATTAGATAAACCTGTATAATTCTAGCACTGATAGCCATTTCGCACTATTACATAATAAGCAATAATCTAAAGTTTATCGGTCTGTAAACGCGGAACGTGAGTTCTGACATTATTGTTCTTTGCAGTCACATTATTCAGGAATAACACTAGGTGTAATAAAATCGTAAGTTGAGAGGTGATAGTGTTATCAAGTAGGAGTTTATTTTTTGTGCGGTGGCCGGGCGGATGCCGTTATCAGTGCACAATGCGTCGGTTCAACTATCTGTTTATTTAGGCCGTTAATACGAATGCACTCGATATTGTGTAAGGTCAGTGGAGACGTGTTCTGTTGACACTTGCTGCTGTCGAAATTGACGCGTAGTAGTGATATGGGCAATGTTTGTCGTGTTTTCTTAACCTTTGCTGTGGGGATTTTCCGAGCTGAAGTTTGGCGATTTCCTTCTTCGTTTTCATGGGACGTACGGCCGTACGCAGGTAGGGTTGATAAAGGATTTTTCTTTCATATTTGCAGAAATTGCTACTGAGTAAAACAATAGGTTTTAGTCGTTGCTATAACTAATTCGTCCCGCTCGCTGCGTCCCTTACAATGACACACAGTGTACCAGGTGCAACAATAGAAACGATTTGAGAACGTACTTTTGACTTTTATCGACTTTCCCGGCAAGCTGGCGAGTAGTGTTGTAGTGAGTAGTGTTGTACGCGAGTCATCGCTCATCTTGTTTGTCGCCGACGCTATCGATGACTATTATTGCCGATACGACCTCAACCTATAGTTTGGGACGCGTCGAAGGTGAACTCGAGCCGAGTTCGTGCACCACGCTTACGTAAACATATGCAACTGTGAAAACATTTTTATTTTAATATTGATACAATGTAAGGGCGCGTTCCGCCTCACATGTGTCAATTGCTGACGCGTTCAATGATCATTGTTTTTGCGAGAGATGGAACGCTGCCAAACTATGTTTCACGCAGACAACTTCTAAATCTCGGCAGGATTTTAGAATTTTCACAAAATTTATTCTGTGATTTTTTATATTTTTTAATCATTTGTGAGTAAGCCAATTCACAACTTTTAATAACATTACAAAATCATGTCATAATTTACGAGAGCTAGAATAATTATAAATTGAATTTTAATTAGTTTTTCCTAATCACTTGTAACAGTCATGTTACGTGTAATGAAATATGTAGGTACTTCTGCCGCAGTCATGAGTAGTTGACATTGTACGAGTAAATAGATTGTGAAAGTTTGACTGAAAGATAAGCCCACTATCGTTTCAGCTGCAGGCGGATTATCATCTACACTGCTTATAAGATTTCTTATTGATTCTAACGAGTTAACTAAATTCTCAAAATGAATATCTTTGTTAAGTGAGACTGCCCTTCCTTTGTTGTTTTTTGTCACGTTCCATTTCCATCTCAATCAAACCTTTTTGCGTACAATGACGTCGGTTAAAAATAAAAAAGAAACTGAACGCTGAAATTTTCCTGATCCTCATTTAAAAATTATAGGTAGGTAGGTATCCATGTTCTAAATGCAAACAAATGAATATCGTAAAACCGGCAAAAGTTTGCTGTGCACGCTGAGCAGGCGATGGTGGGGGGGAGGGTGTGAGGAGGGGGCGATAGACGTGGCCGGCGGGGGGGGGACGGGGGCCGCAAGGAGCGGTGAGACGGGGGTGGAGCGCGGGGGGCGCGTAGCTGCAACTGTTTGCGCGCGGCGCAGCGTGGTCAATGACACGGCGACATTGCATCAACGCGCGAAGGTCACCCCTCCCCGCGCCGCCGCACTCCCGCGGCTGCCCTCCCCCGCCGCGCGTCCTCTAACGCGTCTCGCAAATTCCTGCACTTCCTTGCAACAGGACGCCATATTGGATCAATCATTCTAGTTGCAAGTCCTGCGAGCAAGTCTTTGTGTTTGTTGTGCCTTGTGCGATAGATTGTAGGTAGTTGTGTATCTTTGTGGAAATTGTATTATCCACCGGAAAAGAGATATTAACTGATAAAACTATATTTCTACATAGGTCCTATTTATGTATCTACGGAAACAAGTAATTAGAAACCTACCTATTAATTGCCAAAATACGTTTTTGGTAAAAAGGAAAACTATTCATAATATTAATATTTTATAGGTATATATACATTGTAGGTAAATAAAGGTAAATCTATGTTCTATAAAAGTAGTATATATTTACATGGGTAGGTAATATTCATAATTGAGTCTGTTTCCTTCCCGGCTGAGTCATATATATGATGTTATGTATAAGTAAATAAAGTAGGTAGATGTTATGTAAATGTGCGCTCACACATAACTACATGGTACGAAGAGACTCACACAGGAGTTATGGACTACGATACATAATATAAAGTGCAGGTCAGCTCTGTCATGATAAACGTGATCCGAAACTTGATTTTTACATTAAAACTTTATCTGTGGTTCTACTCTATAGTCTATGCATATGCTTGTCATAGACAATGTAATGATAAAATTTTTTTTCTTGCGTTTTCTCTGTACTTTTCATGACAGTTTTCGATCGCGACTTTCCTTGTCTTATTATTATGTTTTAGGTAGCTTAATATTTTAGCCTTGAGATTAATATGTATTTTTATTTCCTCGTTGGCCAGTTAAACCTCCGAAATCAATACTTTTATGGTTCCGTAGTCAACAAGGAACTCGTATAGTTTCGCCATGTCCGTCTGTCCGTCCGTCTATCCTCCGCGGTTTAGTTCAGAGACGCTTAGCACTAGAAAGTTGGAATTTGGTATGGGTATACATATTAATCACGCCGACAAAGTGGTCAAATCAAAATTTTAGGAGACCTAAAAAAAAATATGGTGGTAGCATATTTAATTAATTTTAAAGGAAAACTATAACTGCTAAATAGGCTTTACAAGTTAACGACTTAGTCGAATTACATATAAAATTTTACTGGATAACCAAAAATTTCGTTATAATTTCATAGAAAATGACTTAAGACTAACTCCGTTTGTAACTTATAGTATTTATTTCCACGACACGGGTAACTACGGAACCCTTCACGGTGCGTGGCCCGACACACACTTGGCCGGTTTTTTTCTTCTTAAATCATCCTAATGCTTGGATATAAATTTATATTGATTCAATCGAATTTTGACCCCAAAAGGTGCCATTTTTAACCTTTACAAGTTATAGGTACCTTAAGAATTTGAGGGCCCGATAAAAAATCTTGCCTACAAAGTTACCGTGGTGTGACATTGTGGTTTTTGACCCTAGTCGTATCTGTTTGTTTGTTTTTACACCTAAATGAAGAAACATGCGGTTGAAGTTTCAAGCTGATGGTATATTAGTGTAAAAAAACAACTGCAAGAAAAGCAAGAAGGCTTGGTAATCCAACAAGAGATGAGTGTGGCCAATCTCAAAAATAGGTAATGAGCGAACATCTTTCATTCTATAGTTAATAGAAGAGTCATAAGCCTATGATAACATTATTATATTCACCTGGAAAATAATGCAGAAACAGGAAGGAAACATACTATCAGTAAATAGGATACACGAAACGCGCGTCTATAAATAGGGATAAACATCTATTATTTACAACTATAGCTATAAATGTACACTTACTAATTAGTGTATGCCGCTATTAATTTATTAACCGTACAGAACAGTTGCGCCTGCGCTGGTTGCGTGACGCGCGCAAATTTTCGCCTTCCGCTCATCTCTACGTCGATTTCCGGCTCCGAGTATATCCGGCAGCGGTTATGGCCTGAATGCATATTGAATTGTACTTGTATTGTTCCACTGGGTCACAGTGCGGTAGCGTGCGGGTACTATTGTTATTAAACTTATTACAGAATACAAACAGATGTTGTGTCTTCCAATTATAGAGTGAATCCTCTTAGAGTCAGATTTGTTTGAGTCTTATTTAATCTTTGTATGGCACGCTTCAGTTTTAAGAGCTTGTTGGAGTAATATTACGATTGTAATTAGTCGCCATGAGGCCTTTGGCTTCCTAGTATGTATCTTGAGTATTGAAAGCTCTATGCCAATGCCAAATCACGAGGCGCGAACGCAATCTGACAAGAAACTGTCAACCAATGACGTTTCCGTTTGACATAACAGACTGTTTGTTATGAAATTGGTATAATTATGTGCTATAAACATTTTGTCGTCAAGACGATGGCCATAAAAAGCGGGTTGAGGGGCGGACGCGGCGGCGGTCAAGGCCCCGCTGATTTCCATCAAACGTGTTGCCCAACGCGACCCTGACTCGGGACCAATCAGGCCGGAACGACTTTTTTCACTTAATTTATCGATTTGTGTTGTCGTCCAAGTCCGAAACTATTGTAACATGAAGTTGAGCGGCAGGGACGTCCTCTGATGACGACCTGCCCAGCTTAGGACATCGTGATGTGAGACTCCTGAGTCCCGCGGGCCTGTCCTAGCGCGCGATGAGACCAAGCAATCAAGATGAACGTTATGTCACCCCGTTATCTGTGTCACGTGTCTATCGTTTGAGTCTCGTTTCAGCAACAGATAAAACTTTGATTGTTGTGTCGCAGGTTATCGATAAGGAAGTAAATTATGTAAGTAAGTAACGACCCCGTGGAAACCCGATGGCGTGTGATAACGAAACTGAAACACGTAAGCTTATATTACGAAGCAAAGAGTTTCGAAAAGTGTCCGCCGACTAATTTTAACCGCCCCATATTCCCACGGTGGCGGCGGCGTCCAGCATTGACACGGCCGCCGACGTTATAATATGAAAGCCACGGTTTTGCAACGCTAGTATTCCGTGGAATCCGTCGGTTTGGCAGTTGGCACGGGGCATGTGGGGCGCGCGTAAACACATTGCGAAATGCTCGATATCGGCCAGTCGAGAAGCGCTCGCTGCAACGGGGAGCGACGCATCTATTTATGCAGCGCTATGCGACCTAACACTGACCCGGTTAGGCTCGCGACGCATAAACACAAGGAGAGCGAGTGCGAGCTGCGAGTCGCTCGGACCCACCCGCCGCACGCTAATCGACCCGGTTATGGAGTTATGCTATTTAGAGTGGCGGCTGGCGGGGGCGGCTGTGGTCCGTGAAGGGCGAGCCTTTTGCCGCTCCGCCGGGGACGCCGGGGACGAGCGGGTATTTTAAACAGCCAGGAAACCATCGGAGCGAGTATGTAGGCCGCCTGGACACGGCGCCCCTTCTGTTTTTATACCTATCGTAAAAGAAGCGTGCGAGGTTTCCGGACAAGTGGAGCGCTGAGATTCCATCGCGCACAATTAGGTCGCGACTGATTTTCCGAGTTCACGATTCGACGTGTGGCCGCTATTCCGCGTACCGAGTATTTCGGAAGCGGGAAGATGGCGGCGGTTGCGCCACTCGGCTCGCGAGATGTGTTGCGAAACGCGCAGGAAGCCGCGTGTGAAACGGAACGCGCGAAGGTGACGCACGGCCGCCGCAGCACCGCCGCCACTTGCTCGTGATTCACTGCTTCCCTAGTCCCGATAGCTTGTGGTTAGGCTGCCACTCATAGCAGGCTACAGGTCGCTTGTCACGTACGCACCATGGTGAGCTAATGGGGGTTTTGTTATGGTAAATTCCGGGATGGTAAGTGGCTCCTTTCGCTTTCGGCAGCGCGTGCGGCGTGCGCTGCGCAACACTCAAGGTCGCGGGCCGTTCAACTCGGATGCGACCGCGCGGTTGCGACACCGAAATATGTAATTGTAGAGGAGTCGAGGCGCGTTTGGCAGCGGCCGCGGCGCAAGTGGGTCGCCGACGGTTGCGCAACCGCTTTTCGTACGACAGATGGCGTGCGTCGCGTCTTCCTTATACGGCGACGGTACACTCGCGATTAAAAACAAAGAAACCTCTTTTTAGAAGTAACGTTTGTTTTGTTCTGGATTTAGAATAAGTCTAAACCGCAATCGCGGTGCAATAGTAGCCGTGATCGCATAACCGAGTTATTTGGTCCCGTCACTCGCTGCTTAGGATTTATTCGATGACGTCACGACAATCTCAAGAACGAGCACGGAGAGAATTGAGACTACTAATTGGAATCCAATTGGGAAAAGGATAATGACAGACCATGGAAGCATTATAATGAATAATTAAAGACGTGCTTCTACTCTTTCAACAATTCAGCATGTATTATTATAAATATTAGTAATGATTACCAAACAATTTCATAGAATCATCCAATGTGCATTGATTAAATAAAATAAACGCAACCCTTATCCGAACCGAAATGTAAACATTTCTTATCAGGTTCGCGAGTGAATCAGTAAGTGAGATCGATTAGCCATGCCCATATTGCCCATCACTGAGCGCACTGCACAGCTCTACGCTAAACGGTGATGAAATATATTTGATACTTTGAATCAACAGCGATATTTCAGTTCTCTATTGACCCATTTTACTAAACTACACAAGTAACCGAGAATTTAAAATATGAAGCACTAAATAAATAGGTAGGTATGTAGATACTAGAATTTAAATTTAAATAGGCAGATAAAAGAGTTGTTAAACCGCAGCGGGACGTTTCCCCGTGTGTCACCGCGTGTCGCGTGATGTAAGGTAGTAAATCCATTTTGGAAGTTCGCGAATGTCAATAATAACGTTCCGGTCCCCCCAGCGGTCGGCAGGCGAAAATAGTCGCCAACTATTAATACGAGGCGAGCGCTAGCGCTGCACTGCCCTTGAAACGGGACGATCACCTCGCGCACACTGCTGCGCGGGCGCACACACCGCACCGACGTTAGACACGCACACTCGCGCGCTTATCGCGATGCAGCGCGCTGCACAATACACACCGCCATCATTTTAATTTCCATTTCGTTTGCAAATGTCACATTGACATCTCTATGTTTACTTCGCGCACTGAATGCTTGAATAGTTCTTACTGCATCTCTATTAAGATCAACATAAACTTAATTAGGTTTCGTTCGATTTTATAGTGTTCCTGCGGCCATCGCTGTGTATGCGATGATTGTATATCGCTGCAAAGCATGTACGAAATAATTTACTAACTCACCGATCGTCTCTATGAAGGAGATCATAAACTGTTGATTAAACTGGGCTTTTATTATTTGTATCGAATAGTTATTTACATGTACAATATAATCATATCCTGTCCATAGATCGTGATCTCGCAACCAGTAAACGGATACGTGGATTGATAGTGCGGCACGACTCGTCCCAGATTTAAGTTATTTAATTTTTGATAGAATAGTCTAGATTAATGGTTTGCCTCCAATCACTTGCCTAAACATGCATTCCGTTGGTCGAGCAAGGATACTTCTACAAGCGAGGATACTTCCACGACCAAGGATACTTCCACGAGCTTGGAGCGCAGCGCTGCGCTTACGCAGCCGTACGGGTACGCTACGCCGCCCGCATACTGTGACGCAACTCGCGCAACCAAATCGCATTCAGAAATCAACTCTCGATATTCGCACGCATACGAAAATCGCGTTTCGTGCTACCTACATCAGCACAATTTGGCAATTGGCAACATCCATTCAAGGTTTCTTTTGTTTTAATTAAGTTAGCTGTACCAAAGTTACAGTTTAGACCTGAATCTTTCGGATTCTTGGAAGGTTTGGTTATTATGGCTTGCCAAATCAGAAAAACTATAAATTAGGGATCGTAATGAATCTTAGAATTGTTTCTGTGACTATTGCTTAAATTCACTGCTGGTATCTAGAAAGTTTTACTGCTCGAGCTTATGGCAACCATAAGCATCATTGAAATTCGTAAAATGTCTATATTGATTACGGACAGGAAAAGCTTTGAACAGCAAGATTCTAATAAGGTCCTAATTTGAGTGAGTTACCTATTATTTGTAGAAACTGGTTGATTGAGTTCGAACGCGGCCACATACTCACACAATCAGGTTTGGACTGCCCAATCCGAGTAGGAAGGTCGCGTTCGTTTCGCCAGAGGCTGACAATGGCGCCGGCACCGCCGCTCTTGCCCAATATTCGCGTTTGCAACACCGAAATTTCGTGTGTGCCGCATTACAGCAATGGCCGATTTACGGCTCACACCTACCTCTGGTATGATCCACATACCACCACCACACTACCGCAATCGCATATCGGTTTCCTTTCAGCTGCACGGAGCACATTTATGCGCTTTATTATTTTCAGGGTGATTTCTAGGTAAATGAATCAACCGTTGCATAAGGTAAAATTAGACGCCTACGTCCTCTTTGGGCTAGAGACTTCATTCATGGCGTGTTATCGCAACTAGTTGTAACAACAAATTAGTCAATGTTAGGTACGAACACAAGGATTTTCTTATGCGGTTTTGCCTGGTGTTTTTCATAATATTTATCCTTGTTAACATTTTGCAGCGGCACAACAATAAGTACGTAAATAAACAGCTGATGACGTTTTTCTAAATAATAGTTAAACTTAGTTTTCCTCTATGCTTAGGATTTATCTATTGCTACGGATACTGCACGCAACTTTGTTCTAAATTGCTGCTAATTTGAATTCCATTTCAAGAGGCATGGTCGCTTCAAGAACGTGATAATGAAAAGTGTTTATAGCTCATTTCCCTACGCTTCGTTATTTCGACTTATCATGCTCATAATGCCTCTCGGCGGTTAACTGTGTCATTCCGACGCTCATTATAATATTCCTAGCTATGTTTCGGTACATCCGTTCACAAGACAAAGGATCCTAGTCGGGGAATTCGCAGTATACCTACCTACAAGGCATTTTTAAAATGCGACACAATCGAAAGTGGTCGCTTCGCATGCGCCGGCAATCGCGGACGACGCGTCTCGCATATCGTTTGGCGGTAGTGTAGTTTTTTGCATCTTTATATTAGGAGCACTGACCTTGCGCAATGTCAAATAGCTGAGGACGGGCGTGGAGCGCCAACTCGCGATAAATGCCCGATGCAACGCCATGCCAACTGGTTCCGTCCGTCCGTCAGTTGCTTCTTTCGTTTTTGTGTCATGGAAACCGGCATCTCTACACATCTATCGATTATAAACATTCGTATTTCTCGGAACGGCCGCTAGGTATTGGAAGGAAGTTACTTTTCGTAGGCATATTTGTTAAGCTGTGGCCCTGGCTCACTGATAACGTAATGCAACAACACAACTTTATCCGCAAAAACAAATAGCTATGAGTAAACTGTACTTCCCGTGTTTTCGTGTCGTGAGTTAACCCGTTGCATCGAGGAACAGTTTACGCGTTTTAAAAACAACGAGGTATTTGTGTAGTTAAAGTTTAGGGATTAGATGTCGTTTGTATAGGAGGGGGGGGGGAGGGGGAGCAGCGACTGCAATTATTCGCTTTGTTTTTTCAGTTAGAAAGCGTTCACTGCACAAAGTATTCCGCGTGTTTTTCTTGAGAATTGAAACAGTTGCGGGAGTGAATTATTGGCACACATAAAAATAATATGTGCATTTAACGATACGCTTCAAAGTTTGGAAAGAAGGCCAGTTGGCGGCCGGCCAGGGTGCAGGCACCACGCCCCCGGAAGTGGCGAGGTACAGCTGTGCACTGTACACGTTTAGATAACGTTCGGCGCTCGTTTGTCACGAAGACATGCAGAGCTGCACAGGCCTGGAGGAGCTCCGTGATAACGACTCAGATAAAACAACGGCAGCTCTTATTCGCTCGGTTTTGCAATTTTTTTATAGCCACATAAAGTAATTATCTCGTCATGTCGGCTGCGCAGTTAGTCGAGGCATGCGTTCGTCACCATTGAATGAATTAGTATTTATTATAATCAATTAGGTATTCTTGAGAGAATTCCCAATATGATTGAAGTTACGGGAACGAGTTTGGTTTTATCCGACTGCCTAGAAGGAGGTTAATGTTTTTACGCAAGGGTTTATAAGCAACCGCGACAAAATCACTGTCAGTGATTGGTAAACGAGAGAATACCTAAACAAAAATAGTCAACAAACTTGCGGTAATGTTATTCAATGAATTTCCTACGACATAATTCCGAGAAACTCATAATTGTTGGTTTATTTGAATGCTCGCGCTAAATATAATACTAGTATTCCTGTGAAACGATAACACTTGTTGTTTTCTTCTGACTTCATTTCAAGAAGTCACCTAAATGTTCTTAACGTAAAAAATTAATTGACTTTTCAGTGTTATTTTTCATAAACATTTGCAGATTTAGCAGAAAGTTTTAGTCAGAATTAAAAAAGGAAAGTCATAGTCACAACAGTATTTAAATTGTCAACATATTTGCAAGTTTATGCGAATATGTTATCGAGGGTCAAAACGACTAGGTCGCAGTTCCCCCGAATTCCCTGCGCGCACGCAGCTCGTAAGGTGACCTCCGGAGCGGGGCGTTCACCGCGCGGTCACCTACAGCGTTACGCCGCATCGCTACATCGCTACATCGCTACACAATACTACACTATTCTCTATTTTTAATAACAAGTGCTTCTTTAATTTTTTTTTTAACTTAGGAAGTCATTGAGGATATGACTTTATTTATTAATTATTTTCGCATGACGTGTAGCTTTTTTGTTTGATTGGATCGAATGACCGGAGTACCTACTTTTGGTTTGCCACTACCTTGTCTGTGACTTAATATTTACGTCGGGTAAGAAATCGTATACATATGTAAAGCATTGGAGGTACCTGATAAATCTGTCTTACTGACTTACAAAACAGCGGGGCTATTCCGTTAATACCTCACCGTGTAAACTTGGAGAAGGTGGAGTGCACATGAAGTGAACTGTCATTCCATCTTGTTGGCATGGATTGACAGCTCACGTCATGTTCACTTTACCTGAGCTTACACGATGAGAGGTTTACAGAATCGCACTGCAGAACACCTGACAAAAATGAAACAGATAAATGAATGAGTTGTAGGGTGGACGTACCTGGTGGCCGGGGGTGTGCGGAGGCGTGGTGCTGCAGCGTGTTGGCGATCTGGTGGTGCTGGTAGAAGGGCAGGAAGGGCGCGTGGAAGGGCGCGGGCGGCGGGGGCTGCAGGCGCGCCTTCAGCTCCTCGGCCGAGCCCGCGCCTGATGAGGACGACTCCACGTCCGACACGCCGCTGTCCGCCGGGGAGGGGGGGAGAGAACCTGCGGACGAACCGTACATCAGTAAACTGAAACTAGACCTAAGGATGAACAGGAGAGATTATCTTTGCAATGATGGTAGTTGGTAGGTGTCTTAAAAGTCCATAAAGGATTTAGGTAGATCCAAATGTAAGTATAGTAGTTCTCTCTAACATGAGGAAAGGAGCAGTAAACATGTTAGATCTTATTCAATCACCCCTCACAGCAGGTTGCATAACTAAATAACGCATAATGAATCTCCTGAGATGCATAACCGTTATTAGATTACATTCCTAAAGGACTTCATCCTATTATACCAACGGTCACCTGACTTGCATATATTTGCATCCTGCAACCCTGCAAATGCAATTAATGCTACGGGGTCTTTGAGGCCCAACGGTCGCTTTATGAGATTAACCGTTAGAGAGGCGAATGTCTCAGATGCATTTGCGTCCACCTGTACCCTGTGGGAATGGTCAGCAGCATGCCAGCAGTGGGAGCCAAGTAGCCAACCCGCCTTGTTGTGTTTAGATAACTCACAATTATGCAGATTTTTTATTATTTAAAGGACACAATAGGTGCAGGGTCGTATTTTTTTGCATCTCTAATGCGAAGTTGTTTTGGTTTACAAAAGAGTAATTTATGGCGATGCAGTTCGCTCCTCTGGCATGTTTTCTTGTAATTATTATCTTTGCATAAAGCTTGGTTAATTTAATTATTCTTTATCTGAATAATAACTTGGTCAGTTTGACCGTTACGCGTTGCATCTCAGATAATGTTTTGTGAATATTTTAACATTGCAGTTTCGAGTCGAGCTTTTGAAGGAGCAACAGTAAACAGTATTATTTCGTGAATGAAAGAGATTATAAGAATCCTTTCTTGTCAAGTAGCATTCTCCTATAAAGCTCATAGAAAAACTTGATAAAAAAACGTAATCTGTGCATCGAGTCGAACTAGCCGAAGACGAAGGGACGAACTTTCTCATGTCCGGGTACCCTAAAGTTTGACGCGTAACGGTTGCCCGGTATTTAAATAATATAATCAACGAACAAGTAATAGTAGAAAGTTGTTTATTCATATTTCCTCGTCCATTGAAACTATGACTGGTATAAAGTGACCATTTGACCGGTGCGCGGCGCCGCTGTCCACACCCCTTTGTGCACATTGTTAACCCTTCAATGGCACAATGCATGGGAATCGGGAAGCGATCGCGGGCTCGCCGGTCACTACGAACATTTAAATCGAGAATGGCTTGAAATAGGATGAAACAAATATAACTAGTTTTAGTGTTCGATTTTTTATAATATTTAACGTACGGAAATACGTGTGTGTATGTAGATCGTCCTTCCATCAGCGTTTGTTATTCAATTTTAAACATAAAAGGTAAAGGAAAAATGCCACAGACTCGTTTGATTACCTATATCCTACAAAATATTTGTTTAAATTAATACATTTTCTATTTTGATCCTCGAAAACAGGTAAAATATTTTACCTGGTTTATCCGATATCCATATTAGTTAATCTATATGTGTTCGCATAAAGTGTAGGTAATGTCCGATGTTAGTTTTATTTTAATTGATTCAGTCACCTCCGGCCTGCTGGAAGTTCCCAAGCTTAAACAAAAGCATTTGGCACCCCATTCCGGTTGACACGTCCAGCACACGAGTGACCAACGGCCATATATGGAACACGGAATACGAGTCCATTGTGCCAACCCTTTCATCCCGCGTATCAAAATAATAATAAATTAACTATAAATAATGACCAGGGTCTTATAGACCGGGGGTCGCGATTGTCCCGAATCTGGTGTACCGGTCAGCGAGGAATGCGGTCCCATTAGTGAAGCGTCACAAAGATGACCCTTCCTTAATCGGGCCATCTTTATGGAGTGACCGCTCTTCATGTCCATTGTGCTCACTGGCGTTAGACCATAATCCGTGGAGTCTTAGACGTCGCCATTTTTTTGCATATGAATAAAATTGTGTGGTAAATGTATGTGTTATGTAACGGATCGGCTAACGACTAATGTATGGCGAAGCTCCACGTGTTCAGCGGTACTTCCCTAACAGTCTTCGCATCGATATCTAGAAATACAAAGGTGTCATGTCTTCATCTGCATTGTTCAGGATCATTCATTGGTTTATGCATATGATCACTTAACTGCTTTTTTTAATGACTAAGCTATGTCTACTAATGTGCAAAATTAAGGGGGCTCTCATACAAGAAACGTATTTTTTCGGTTAAGGTACGGAACCGTTCGTGTGAGAGTCCGATCCGTACTTGGCCGGTTTATTTTTATGAAATTAGTTTCAAACTTTTACCTTAATTCAAGATCACTTCCCAGTTGACGTTAACTAAATTTATCAAATGCGTCCCCTAACTTATTATAAAGAAAAGAAAAAGCTTGCGATCCTACGGAGTATCTCTTAGTGTCCCTTTGTGAGCGTCCATTGTCGCATGTCTCCTTTAAGATGGTAATTCAGCTTAGAATAACATCACAATGGCGTTATATCTGTTAGGCTCGTTATCCACCACCACATACGCTTAGGTACACAAGTACCTGAGCTCCAGCACATAGCACAAGCCACTGCTCGGAAATGATACACTATCTCATCGGTCATTCGAAATTCACAGTATCAGATAGTGTTATCTAAATGAAGGAAAAGAGTGATTACTTTATTATTTATACATTCTCCTTATCAGTGATATTACGTAAAATCAAGAACTAAGACTGATAACTTAATCATATAGATCGCAGAGGAAATCATAAAATGTAGAAGCTAGTGAGGTGCTATGAACTCGGCACATATAGCAGATGACGACAATGGGCGCACATCCTTTGTCGTATGCAAGCCACTATAATTAACCCTTACAATATTCGACGATTGCAAATCGAGTCCACACACAATACTAATGCCGACAATGGGTTGCGTTCGCGCACCCACGCGTGACATTCTAATTTCAAAGTGTCAATAGCTCCGGAAAGCCGCTGCGGGGTAAATTGAAAAGTTGAAAGAGATAAAGCTATACGCCAAAACGAGACAGCAGTCGAGATTAGCGCCTATTGTGATGGATGACGCGTCGATTTCGCAGTGCAAGGTGCAACGTAACCCATTTTTGCGTAAAAACTCGGCATTTTGGAAATGTGGACAGTGAGTGGCGCAACGTGTGCAACCATCTGCGAGCTCAATTGTTTGGTTAGGATGTTGCATGTTTAGACGGTCCCAGTGACCCACCGGCGGCTTTGTAAGGGTTGCGCTTTGAAAGGTGCCCGACGATTTTAGGATTTCGCGATTTTTTGTTTATTATCCCCAAATTATTATTATGTTAGTTCGATATTCAGTGCATGAACATGTGTCAATGTGCAGAGCAGATTGCATATCACTTGTGTCCGAATAAATGCTGAGCACATAATAAAACGATTATTCATATCTCCCCAAATCGTTGGAGCTGCACGCAGCATACAAAATTGCGTTTGTGCCCAAAAATAAACATTGTGCAACAGAAACTGACTGAATCATGACATAATCCATCAAATACATCGCGCGTTGCGTAACTACAGTCCTTTGAGTAACCCTTTCAATAAATATTATTTATTGTCCGCGGCACAATCCACCCGCACGCATCGGGGGGTTAAGTGCACATTTTGGGTCAAATGTGCCCATGAGAATTGGACATCTGCGCTAAATGACGCAAAAAGGGGTGGACAGAGAGCGAAAGTTGTTTACACAAAAGGTATGACAGTGTGGACGATATATCAACATCATGAATATATGACATCGGAGGTATAATAGTGCGGATTTTAGAGCCGTTAAGATTAAGTTGTAAACAGTTTACAAAATTATTCCAGTTTATTCGGCGAAAAACCTATAAAAAGTTTGGTAGTTTTCTAATTGGGTCAGATTTTTTTTGACCCAGATTGAAGCAATCAGACGTTAATTAAAAAACTTATTGGACAAATGTCAACATTGGTAAATATCAAACAGTAACTACAGAATTCTGGGAAGTTTTTTATTAAACTTGGTTTTTTAATTTTTCCGAGAGAACTTAACAAAGCGTTTGTGCCTTGAGCTACTTCAGTTGACGATAAAAGGGTTAACAATAATAACGAACTAAGTAAAAAGTTTGTCTAGACGAAAAACAATAAAAAAAAATAGGTTATAATTGGTGTACAATCACGCGTCTACAAGGCTCTAATTCTCATAAAAATTATCACGTAGACAATGAAATGGGTAGAATCAGGCGAGTCCCCCGGGAGTCGGGAGTCGGGAGTGCCACGTCTGTTTCCCTGTGACGCGGCGGGTCGGGCGCGCGGCGTGGTGTGCGTGCGTGTGCGTGCACGCGCGTGTACGTGCGTGTGCGTGACGTCTCGCCGCCGCCGCCGCCCGGTCGTGACATTGGGCGGGCGGCGGCGGCGGATCAGCTGACGCGGTATCGATTGCCGCGCGCCACTTCCTCTTTGTTCTTTATGAATTTTTCATAGAACAGAATGCCGGCGTAAGTTTTGTTATGACGCCTCTCAGGACACTATTTCATACTTTTGTTTTCAAACTTTTTGTTTTTGCATACTTATTTGTTTTCTTAGAGCCTGTCTGAAGGCACAATCTACCAGAAAATAAGGAACGTTTGTGTGAAATTATGTCCCAGATAAGTTACTCGGAACTTAGTGCCGGTTCCTACTGTCATGCTCAGTTGAAATACTCTCTACAAAAACTTTTTTGTACAGATTTTTTGAAGTATCTTCTAACGTACTTACGTTGGAGTCCCTTGTGTGTTTGACAAACGTATATATAATCATAACGTTTGTTTCAATATTATTAACAACCATGATCATTAAGTTCAGTATATAAGCTGTGGTCGCTACGCTGAAGTCAGGTGGAGCGTGCATTAGGGAGGCCTAACACATACCTACACGTCTTTATATACTCCTGGTACATGCTCTGTCTGTGCGGCTTACAGACTCAGCTATCAACAGACTACCTAACTCGCCCTAAACAGAATACTTGAGCAGACTACATAAGTGATGTGAAACAAATAATTGAAATGTATTTCGTGAAGCTTCTACAATCTTACATGCTTTGACATATTAGCTAGGAAACCCTTTACTTATGTCAATGACGTTAAAAGAAGATGGCTGACTGACACCGCCTTTTAACGATTGCCATAGATCTATGTTTAAAATTCAAATTATGTCTATTAAATTGGTATTTCTTGAATTCTAATGGATGAACTTTAGAAAAAGGAAATTGAGTTTTATTTTTTTTTGCAAAACAGGAAACATATTATTTTTCATTTCCCTGCAAAGTTTTTTAGAACCTTTAATTATTAAAATTTATCATCGCTCACGCTCAATTTTCATAAAGTTGTATTTCCCATTAGTTACTCAACATGACACACTTTGTATAATAAATAAATTCTTATTAATTCTATTTATAATACTCCATCGTACACGATAAAGGTCCGTTTTGGATTTCGAAGTGACATCTTCCTGTCAACAGGAAATAACAAATGTATTTCCTGTATTTATGAGCAACTGAAAATACTAGTTTTTAGGTTGCCTGAATGGTATGTGTCACGTAAACGCTAATTGGTAATTTTATTCCATCATCAAGTAACATTCGTTCGTAAACTGGTTTTATCAAAATCCCCTGTGCTGTTTTCGAGATTTGTTCACACAAAACGTAGGTATAATTTGAGAATAGCAGGAAGCTTAAGTATACGTCAGCGGAGGATTACAGGTGTAGATTAGATTAGGGTGCTAGACCAGTCGCATCACCCGATACGTTACTGAAAACAAGATAAACTAAGTGCAAGGAGCCGTGTTTTTTAATGTGACATAATCATAAACAATGGTCGGATTTGTAGAAGAGTGGAAATCTATGGTTTCATTCCTTATTTGATCTATGGTTATCCAAACTTTTTTTCAAAAACCAGGCACTATCGTCTATGATCCCTTTCAAGATATTGTATCGATAAAATAAGTTATTAATAATTAAATTACACGTGACAAGGGAAATTGAAATTAATTTCATGACATTATGCCGGTTGATAGGTAGATAGGGCGCTGGTCCGCTCCGGAAATTACCTCCCGGCTCGCAGTATTGTCCCTTAGCTATCTGCGAGTGTATAGAACACGACATTATATGTAACTTACGTAACTCGCTACAGAATTCTCGAAAGTCGACATGAATGGTAGAGGACTTTTCGAAATTTGTTGAATTGAATTAAGATAAAACTATGCATGAATGTAAGATATGAGGAGTTATGGCTGATACCGAATTCGCAATTCTGATTAAAGATTACTTTCAACAAAATTATCGACAAATTAAACAATAGGTACCTATTTATCTATATTATCTGTCAATCATTTTGGAATGACGAGTAATATTTTCGCAAAGTTCTGTCGCTAAGCAAAAACTCGTCATGTAACTTCGCTCTTGCCCCGACCTTTGGGCTCAAATGCTCATGTTCAATATCTAATGTAGCAGTCTGTAATTTCCGTTGTGAGCCAGTATAAGATGTACTCGGTGGGAAATGTCGAAATATGTACGTAAAAGACTAAGAGTCGAAATGTCGGTGATTACCGAGCTACCTGCTTCTTGCCAGCTTTTTGTTTTCCGACGTATTTGTCAGATTTTATAATGTATTTCGTGCTTAATACGTCACTTTGCATTCGAGTTATTTACACACGTGCTTTTCTTTTCTATTTATTAATGTAGGTGGTAAAGAGAATGGAAAAATTCTTTCAGCTAAATAAACGTTGTATATTATTTGCAGTGTTACGAAATCTCTTTCTAAAAATAGTTATCTAGTCAGGATATATAACTTTGCTTTTAATGATAAGATTTCATTTTCTTTTCCTGCTCAATGACTAATACCTACTGCTACCATTCACCTACACATTCCTCGTTTCGTACTAAAACGTTAATTATACTCTATTCTTCCACCTACGACTTTCAAAACTACATAATATAATGTTAAGGGATTTCTCTTATTTTATAACTTGTCTGCAAAGTCCTGTTATTTGCTTGAGATATTGTCGAGCGGTGGGCGCTTCCACCACTTACGTACCAAAAACTAGACGATATTCGTAAACAAATTTTTAAGCATGCCAAGTTAAAATACTGATTTATTGATTCTTTATCAAATTTTTCTACAGAGAATTTGAATTTAGAATCTGCTAATTGTTATTTTGATGTAGCAAAATTATCGACTGCAAAACTAAAAATTAAATTCATGTTGTTCGTTCCTGTCAACCGTACTTAGGTTATGGGCCCAATATTTAAACTAAGCTTCCGTTTTATTCTAAGCCTGTATGTTAGGTCTTGTCTAGAGGTGGGTGTGTCCACCACTTATATACCAACTACTAGTCTGTTAGGCAGTTACCTGTGTTAGGTGCTGTATAGAGATGGTGCCTGGCGGTGGGCCCGGGTGCCAGCAGCAGCAGCGCCCGGCTGAGCGAGCTGCGCGCGCTGAGCGGGAGTCCAGCCGGCTCACCATCCACTGCAACAAGACACACACGCTTAGACTAAGGCTAACTAGCTAAGGACTAAGAACTAAGCTAGTGAGTGGACTCCCCTGCCGGAGTCTATGTTTCCTAACAGCTACAGCCTGGGGGTGTTTAAGTCAAGAGTTCTAGGCAAGCAACGACGATGGTCGTTCTGGAGCACCATTGTCGACCACATCATCGCTATCCATCAGGTGGCTTTGTGGTCAAACGCGAGGCTACCATTAAGAGTAAAGATTGGTTTAGTTTTGTCACTGGCTGATAACTTATATGTTGGTAACAGGAAAATTTTGGTCAATCAGTGAGTGACAAAACGGACACAAGTATCTACTTTTAAAACTCGAATTGAAAGAGTATTTATAAGAAAGCGGAAGGTTAATTCCCCGGTGTATTGTGAGTCATTCGGACGGATCCGTATTGATCAACCATCGCGTATCGCTACTTATTACAACCTCCCAGAATGTTCCTGACTTTCTTACAGAATCTCTGATTCATACGAAACTCAGACAAACGACCCTTAACTTTAAATCAAAAGCGCGGAGGGCTCGCTTCATAAACGAAGACAGGTCTGACGCTAAAGGGTTTAGTATTTAACGTCTAGAAAAGACAACTTTGAAGCTCGTTTATCAAAATTTCTTCAGGTAAAACTTGTGGACGCTACCCTGGGGAGGTCGCGCCGGGAACGGGAACATTCTAGAATTACTTAGGTACGTAGGTACAGACCGTGTCTAACCCTTTGTTACACGCGTGTTCATCACTTATGTATGTGGAATAATGTTGAGCGTGGAGGCCTACCTAGCCTGGTACCTATCGCTCTCTGAGAAACGACGAGCAGACGAGATTTGTTGAAATGAGCTTCGGATTATGCGCGAAAAGATGTGTTGCTTTAATAATTTATTGCTATGGCACTGTAACGAGCTAGTGCTGAGCTGTGTGCAGAGGAAACGGAAGAAGGAATAATTTATCAATTGATTAATGCAATTAAACACTATTTATGTGTAGATCGGTGATTAGATACCGTGGCATGAGTCTCAGTAATTCAATTAGTTAAATTTTATGTGTTGTGGTGTGGATGTGGCTTTAAATGTCGGACTTCGATTTGTGACTCACATGGCATATAAACTAGCGTGACAGCTACAAGTTACTTCAGTTTAACGAGTCTGATGGACTGATACGTTTAGTTACTTCATTTGTTTTACAATTTATAGTCTGTCAGTGTGTGTGTCCGTCACGATTGTCTCGGGAGTTGGTTTTTAACAACACCTATAGGTGAAACTTCGAGATCAGACAGCGAAGAAGTTAGACGACCCAGTTCTTCAGAACTTAAGAATAATTTAATATCGAGTTACATCCCAAGTTTAGATCATTAAAGAGTACTCGAGAACTTGCCGGAGGTCGCATGTTCCAGGGAAATTACCGCAAAATCGATATAACATTGTATATAATCTGGCTACATCCGAGCCAGACGCTTCCGTGCGCCGACCTTGGGCCCCCAACCCCCCTCAATTATTCACGGACCCACCTGTTGTCTCGTTCTACCCCGAGCCGGCACTGCGCATGTTTGACGCAGAGAGCAGGACGGAGGGAAGCTTTCCCTTTCGTTTTTCAGGTCGAAGTGTCTAGACGGAATTTGAACTCTTTACAGCCCGGCCACATGTGAGCCGCTTGTGATAGCGGCTATCAGCAGAATGCAAATGGTTCCAGTTCGGCGGCACGCGACGCGCCCGTCGCCGCCGCCGCGCCGCGCCGCATGCAACCAGGATTTATGACAAGAGTACTGCCATGTAGCAGCCACTCACAAACCGAGCATTAGGGGATGACAGCTTAAGGTTTTAAGTATTCCATGATTTTGCACGAGCACATGCCAGGGCATGATGTAACGAATATAAAATCTTAATAAACGAATGATGTAATGTGTCGCAGTTTTAGGTACTTGTATCAATTTATAGCAGTCTGCTGAGTAATGCAAAAGATCTTGTATATGACACCTCTTGTTACCTACTGTAACGTGCTAGCGAGTAGAAGCGAGGCTTTCCTCGCACATATTCGCGCACTGCACACGCGAGCCAGTCTATTTTCCCCACGAAACAGATTGATGAAATGGTGAAATTCAAAACAGATGCATTGGAAATAGTTTCAAATGACTTGGAGTCCGCAGCGGAATGGGGACAAAGCTCTGAGTGGATTAGACGCCGGCTTTGTGGGGTGAACAGCTCGCGTATTAGCGAGAGACGCTCTGAATACATACCGGATTTACACATTGTGAATACATACCGTATAGGTATGGAAGGTTCCTGAACACACAGCGCCGGGAGAGAGACACATAAAAACAGAATACATATCAGCCGCTTATCGAGCGTGATAACAATAAAAACAGTATGAGAACAGCGCCGCATTGATAGCAGCACATAAACAACATGGAAAATATACATTGACAGTTTCAGTGACGATTCAATTAATTCCGTCGAGGAGTAGTGTGGAGGGCGCCGGGAGATGGGAGCTAGCGAAATGGAGGACGCGGGACGTGCCGACGCCAAGCTGCATTATTCAGCACCTAGGAAGGCGATGCATACTCCACTCATTCAATCTTCAGGTTCATTGAACTCACTACATGTTTAAGAAAACAAAAATACTCTTGTTTTAATCAGAATTTTGCAACTGAAATAGGGTAAAGTGAAGCCATAGTAGCTTAGCTTTGTGTAGGTGGATTCAGATGAAAACGTGGAGTTGAAGTTCTTATTTTAACTGCGTACAAAGTTTAACGGAGGCTTCTCGTTTCAGTTTATCCCTTTCCACTTAGAGCTTTCGGAGAGTTTCACTCGAACATGACCAGCCATGTTCAGTCGCTGACATGAAACAGAATGTCATAGGCAGGTTTATGATAAATGATAGCATTCAGCATCCACTATTATGGTACAAAGACTGTACTTCCATTTTCCCACGACAATTTCCGAAATTGATTAGCATATATTTGTACAGCCAATATTGAATACATCAATAATTAATTAATATTTAATCAACGGCAGATGCTGAATTTTCAACCGAGAGCAGGTACAGTGATCAATAACTGCGAAGGTCCGATCCAGGATTCGTTTGCGAGTGGTCGCAGGCAGAGAGCGCTGTCAATAAATAACAGTTTAGGTCGCACCCCGCGAGCCTGTGATCTAGGACGTCTAACACTCGCCTAGAATAGGAAATACCCTAGAATAAAACCTAGGTTTTGCAGCCTCATAAATTGTGAACACTACAATATGGTGAGCGTGGGTTATTTCGACGTTATTGGTTTCTGTAGACGTTACCTAATAACCTAAACGAAAAGTTTATACGAGTATTGATGTATTCTGAGAAGCAATCATTACGGTTTTATAACTCCTAAGTTTAGACGTTTTAGTTTCTGGATTACATCTCTCTAAGATTTGCTAGACTGACTGTACCGTGCAGACATGTCTTCATTACATTTTACGAAGTCTGAACCATTCGCAGAAGAGCTGTATCCCCGTCTGCTGCAAACCTTCCTTTGTACTTTTAATCATAAAATGTTAATACAAAATATTATACATGTAGCGGAGTCGGGTCAAAAACACGGGCTTCCTACAAAAAGACGAAGCTTAAGGGAACGTTGCACCGGAGCAAAACATACCGAGCATATTTCGCGGAGAGCTCCAGCACGGAATAATAGAGGTGCAGGGTGGGCCGCCCCGTGCATTCACCTGCAGGGGTGCAGGGTGGCCCAGGGCGGTGGCCGGGCGGTAGGGGGCGCTGCATAACTTATGCAAGTTTGTTAATATTTCAGCGCAGCAGGAAAGTAAAAGTTGTGCTTAGTTGGATTAAAGCGAACTTGTGTGTTGTCTCTTTATGAATAGGGGAATGTCCGCAGCGGTCCTGCTAATTAGACGGGCTAATTTGTTGGAATTACTTCAGATACAACTAGAAACGTGATAATTTAGGTTTGGTTTGGACGATGTTTTTCCAGGTATTTCATGGAATTATTCCTAATTGGTTATCCCCGCGGTAAAGCGGAAAGATTGGCGGTTGATACGACACGTTTTTCTTTTACTCTTTCAAAATGATTTCCCTGGCTGTTTGAGGCGAGCGTATCTCGGATACACAATTAAGCCGTCCGAAATGCAAAACCTGTTTTAAGCATTCTTTAATCATTTTAATATTAGACAGACGTATAAAATAATTTGCGCCTCTCGTAAAATCTGTCCCGAGCGCGCAAGTTCAAAGCGCATATTTCTTAAATGAACGTAAATCGTCGGTTTTAATTATTTCCTGTCGCTTTTATAAAAATATATACGAAACTTCACCCGGTGTTTGTGCAAGTGGCATTTCTTTGTGTTTCGATTTAAAAATAAAATTGCTAAAATTATAATTGTTGTATGCAGATGTTGGGAGATTGGGAGCCAAGAGTGTGACGTGACGGGAGACAATTCTGGTGAGTTGTGAGCTGAAGTTGGACTGCACGCTGCACGCCAGCCCGTCGTGTCCGGGACAAGTCACAGATATCAACGAAAATATTCGACACGGCCGTACTTCGTGAAGGGACATTTCACTGCCACCCCCGAAGATCATAAAGACGTAAACAACATTCCTGAATGAAGTAATAATCGTCATTTATTTGGAACGCCAAACATGTTACATTCAACATGTTAAAAGTGCTATTATTCGATTGTAAGATGTGTATGACTCTTAGTAAGTCGGCCCGGATTTCCCGAGGTTTGTTCCCTCACGGTGGCCGTAACGAGTGGTTTAATGGCGGGCTGCCAGTCGACGACTAGCTTAAGGCTACTGGGCACCTGACTTTGCACTACATTGAAACATACTACCTTAGTACCTAACCATAATCCTTATATATATCTAGAGGAGTTACATTTGAGAGCTGCTAGAACTCCTTTGCTCAAATCGTTTCAGCAATTTCCGAGACGAGTTGACACACACAGAACTGTTGTCGTCACACAGTTTGTGATCCTATTATGGTCACGGGCAGGGAAGTGGCTGATAGATAGCACAATAAAATTAAATACATGTGGTTCGGGTGACGTCAACCAGAATGAATTCCATGAGACCCAATACAGGAGAGATGGCGATCTGATACAAAATGGATGAGATGCTGAATACTAAATAGTGGATCGAAAAATGATTGAATTATTGCAGTTAAAGATGGCATGATTTGTTATGATGCTGATGATATGAAGATTAGTAACAATTCTCAAATATTTAAAGGATTTAGCGTGATAATCCTTTTAATATTATTTGTTTTTCTATTAAATATGATGACTTATACACTTAATAGGATTACACACTTTTGAAGCTATGTAATGGTTATAATCATAGTTTTATGTTATACTTAATAAAATTGTGGTTTTGTTTAAAAGCAGCGATATTGTTGTAGACATGTTGCAACTTCGTGGCAATATTTCCAGCGTTGTTCAAGAAGTTATGCCTAAAGCTTATGACTTGTGCCGTTCTCATACAGCTGCAGTCGTTGAGGAAAATTGCCGCAAATATTCAGAACGCACACAAGTTCCTTTGATTTGATAAAGTCATTTTTGGCATCGACTCTCAAGTTATAATGCACTTTGAGGTGAATCCTAATCTACCTACCTACTTCTTGCAGAAATTCGTGTTAGTCAGAATTTGATCATGTATTTAAAAAAAAAATCTTTTGAAATATAATTTCATCCTATAGGAACTAATGAGTTTTATTCAATAAGTCAGTTATATTTTACAAATGTTATTTAGCAATCAAATAAACACTAACAACATTTACTATGCAAAGCAAATGGAACTCTGTTGACTAGCAAATAAGGGTACTTTGTCACTGACAGTTCGTTTCGGCAAATCTCTAGCGAGATGCCCTGACGTCAGAGCTACATCCGGGAAGCTATGCTATTTCCAACGCGACGATGTCCAGTGTTGTGACCCCTGGGGGTATTAAAGGCTGTAGTTAAGAGAGCTCAAGTAACAATGGATAACGTGAGTCCACGTAATGAATGTTACTCCATTTGTCTTTACAGTAGCTTATGTGTGTGTGTCTGTGTGTGAATAATCAGTTTTTTAAATGACTCACTGAACTTTGTATTGATCAATCTGATTTGGAAAGCAAAGTAAATTGTAAATATCGAACTGCTAATATCAACAATCTCGTTTTTCCTTAGGAATGTGCGTTTCTGTACTTCTCTTGAATTTAAACCGTATTTTTAAAACCCGGAAAAGCGCGTGCTAGACTTAAAACTATTACAAAAATAAGATAAATGGACTATTTTCCGGCATTTAACTTTTCTTTTCATTAGTTCTTGTCAAGTGACGACAGATGTCAGTAGCGTTAAGTTTCCGCATTACTGAAACTGAATTATTTACGACGGTATTTTAATTTATTCACTATTTTGTAACCTGAGTATTCAAGATTGGTCTAGGCATATTTTAAATACGTATGTTTATGGTATGTTTCCGTGTTTGTAAATTGTTTTACGAATTACCGCACACAACGACATGAGTGGGTACATTGTTGAGCTACTTATTTCGATAGACCTCTTGTTTGAGTAACGAGAGATGCAAACGACTAGATTCATTGCACAAATCATTTGCGAAAGGCAATAAACAAACTAATATTTCCAGGTAGAACACGTTATTATTTTGTTTCTACATTTTTCATAACCAGTGCGTAGCACGAAACATGGCAAACATGATTATGTCTTCATATGTCGAATTCAAATCGATTTTTCACCATAAAATCGATTTCGATACCGTCGTCCGCGCTATAGATCCTTGATCGATGCGTTAAGTTTCTGATCACGGCTGCGTTTGCGCACGTATGCCAGACTATTCGTACCGAATGATAGATCTTTTGATAGTAGGTATATTGGTATGTATAGATTTGTTTCGACCAAATTAACTTGAGATTAAAATTTTATCTTGATTTGACACGTTTTTTTTTGTCGTAGTAAATTGAATGGTCATAAATGTTAAGTTTATGTCGATTGCTAATTATAAACACACTTAGCATAAATAGCAATCCTTAAAACAGTAAATCTATACTAATATAATTAAGCTCAAGATTTTTTTTTTGTTAGAACGCGCTAATCTCTCTAGAGACTATCAGTCGGATTTGGAAATTTGTTATTGTATTTGATAGCCAATATACGGGAACGGGAAGAAACGGGTAGCACGTACGAAGTCGCGGACAAAAGCTGGTTGATCATTAAGTTCATTTTATGGCGATAGTTGCAGCGTCAAGTTGCGTGGAAGGGAGCGTGGTTTCAAAGATGGCGTCGGAAAAGCGCAGGCACTTTCCCCGCGCGCGGGAAACGTAAGAAAGTGGCGGTCGCGCGCCGCGAAATGGAAACTGTCGCGATTAATGCTGATAACATGTTTATCTGCTAACTTTAATAACTGACTGCTACCGTTGGACACACATTTCTACTAGCCGATATAACTTGGAATCTATCGTAGAAAAAAGGTTTGAGTCTAGACAAGCTTTATCTGTGGACGATCTTTTGTTCTTTTTACGAATCTTTAATTTTTAAAACAGAAACAAGATTGATTGAGACGTTTGTAAAATCGGCACAAAATCAGAATTTTACAATTTTGATTTTGTTTTGTGTTTTATGATGTAATTTTTAATTTTAAGTACCTACATGACTGCTTTTGGCCTAATAATTTTAATCGTCTATGTCAACTGTGATGCTTTCTTTTTGAACGATGACTCAATCTCTATTCAGCCAGTTAGACCGATACATCTCAATTTTGGTATGGAACTAGTAAACAATAGATATTGTCCTGTCGCGGTCGTTTGAAACATATTATGTCAAGTCGAATGACATGCGTGTGGTTACGCAACCAAGTCGTGAGTCACAGAGTAAGCAACCACGGCACCACACGACGAACTGCTGCCCAAATTATGTGACACGACAGATTTATCATCGGTAATATCCGATTGACACATTTGGTTTAAGAATTTCTTCTCACTAAAATTAAAATGGCTGTTTTTACAGTTTCTTGAATGGAAATAAACACCAAAAATAGTCATCTGCACATACAGACAAAGCCTAACTTATCATTTTAGCGACGTAAACGTAAACACGCTGAGATACGATCACAACAGAGTATATTAGTGTGGCGGCCGCTAAGTGGGTCAGCCGGGCGCGAAGGGCGAGATGCGCCCGCGCTTCCTACGCCGCGCCGCGCATGCGCCGCTCACCGCGCCACTCACTAGTGCTGGGACACTACCTGCTCCTATCTCCGGGATACTTGTAAATACACTTGACATGATAAACGTACATGACTAAATTATTGTTACTTTATTTTTTGGCAGTTTATGGACTTTATAAGTAGTTACTCAGTTAAATATCGAGTTCTTACTGTATGAAAACATAGGTTGTCTTGTTAAAAATAGATACCTACGCTGGTAATTTGATAAAATTATAAATTAACAAAATTGATTGTAAAGTTACTATTAGAAAAATGATTTTCGGTCTATCAACACTATTAATGCTTTAACGGTTCACGAGGTATTTTTAGCCAAGTTTCGGTAGACGTATTTACATCAATCGACAGCTGATACAATACAGATAATACAGGCGATTCCGTTTCGCAAGCCATTGTCCATTAGTCATGTCCCAGAAGTTTGTAGGTACGTTGCGATAGATTTTTTTTGGGCCAACCTTGTCTGAGGAAACAACAGGTTGTAGTACGTGCAGCCTCGGAAAGACGATAATTTGATTCACGGTCGCTGAGATGTAAACATGCCTTTATAATTTGTTTGTTTTTTGTCTACGATCACACGAATATTGGCTGATTGCGTCGCTACTGTTTCATAACCGAGAATTTCACGCGTCGTTAGTGCCACGGTTCGGAAGCTCGCTTCATGCAAATCAACCACTATGAAAGTGGGAAAGAAAATGCGTAGAAACTGTAGCACTTAACGCTTGATCTTGATTGCCTACTTTGTAAAGGATCTAGTATCAGATTTGCATGCATTCTTTACAACTAAGTTTCTTTATTTACCATATCCATTCGTAATGTTCCAACATTCCAGGCTAAACAATAATAAACCTATCCTCGATTACGACGCGCCCTTTATCAAAATGATGTCAAATTAAAAACAAATAATAAAATCTGTTGTTTATCATATCCGACGGTGTATTGCATTATAGTAGTGCGCTGATAAGATGCCACTACGGCCAGATAAGCTTACTATCTCGATTACGCGCGATACTCGACGTAGGAAATAAGAAATAGGGACAAGGATATTGGGTCGCTATAGATATAAGTTTGTTTGTTTCGTCAATTACAACACACGTGTAAAACGTTACTCCACACTTCAGTGGCCTGATTAAGTAGCCGGAACGGGTGGAAAACAAAGCGGAAAAACGGAAAACCGTAAAACGTGTCATCGAGAACGAAACCGCGCGTCACTACGTCCGCCATGTTTAGTGGTGCAGCGCGCGAAAGTGAGATTTAACGCGAACGGTGCATCGGAGCTCCCTTGACCCGGTTGCGCCGCCCGCGCCCGCGCCCCGCACTACGATAGTAAACCGAACACATAGATACTTCGTCTAGGCGAGAACTGCATAGTGACGCCGCCCGCGCTGTGTGCGTCGCCGTCCAGCCGCGCGTGTGTGCGTATTCATAGAACGTTCCGTTGCCAATGGAAATGTTTTTCAGGGATGCGATTAGCTTCATTATCAACATTTTAAGATTACGACATTATTTGTTTTTGGTGAAAATATTGGGTCACGATGATAATTATGTGATTTAACGTTTGAGGTTAGGAAATCTAGTAATGAAATAATCACCGGTTCGTGGTAAGCTATAGGAAATGATTTCGAACCGGATCTATTAGTGGGGTACGTACAACACGTGGGCGTGCTAGTTAACAATATCGCCTTCAATCTGTGAACTTTACATTGAAATAATTGCCAGCTCTGGTTCTAATGACATAACGCCTATTTTATTATTTACCTAGGATATTGAATAAAATTTATTATATTATAATATATGTATGTTATATTCGTTAATCATCATCGTAACCGCTAAATACCCAGTAGGTAAACAGATTGTACCTGACCTGCAAAACCGTTTTCCTATACCTAAAACATTTGAATTTTTATAAGAAATTCCATCTGGAAATTCAACAGAATTAGTGCTTAAACAACTAACACCTATGTAATCATAGACAAATGTCTAACTACTAAAACATGCCGCAGAATATTGTGCTACTTAAAAAACTATGTTAAAAGATTAAATACACACAAAAAGACTACCGCGAGGCTTAGCTTGTTCTGTAAAGGCGCGATGACATAATTAGAGGCACAAAAACGGTCGCAAGAAAACCGGTAAAGAGTTATACCGGAAACATTTGCCAATCTCTACAGGTCGGATACGACGCGGCCAGATACGAAATAGTTGCCACACTAATACGTCACCATAGCCAATCACTGATCTGTCGAAACCTTTTTTTTCTACGCAGATGAGAGTTTAAAAATAGAACGTTTGTTTTATCGTGAAATGCAGCGCAGTTTTAGATCCGTCGTTCCTGATAGTGGGGGTATTTTAAGCTGCAGCGACCTTTGCGGATGCGAGGCGGGTGAAAACTCGCTTCTATTTTCAATTTCACTTGCCCGCACACACGGTGGGTGGCAAACTTTATCCTTTGCTGTAAGTTAGTGTTTTAATTTTAGCTCAAACTCTCTCTGGCTGGCTGCAAGGTTCCATGTTATTGTAAGTGACGAGATAATTTTAACTTTTCCTAAATATGAGATTCTCAGAGCTCGTAAGCTCAGTAAAGATCTCTCAGAGAGTTCTCTCTGTGAAGGGATCTTCTTGTTTGTCAATCTTAAAATAAAGTTTATAAGTTCCGGCTTTATTCAATGTTGTTTGTGATGTTTGCTATGAAATTGGATTAAAAATATCTGAATTTATTTTTGGTACATTTTGGGCAATGCAAATAACTGTATGAATGGATTAAAAAATATAAGCGTCGGCCTCAGCTTTTCGGGCCCCGTTTTCCTGTTTACTTGCGCCCGCGCAGTCAGTTGTAGGTCGCGCGTTGCGCAATCAGAGCCATATTCTTCTTGTTTCGGTTACGATACTATGCAACAGGTTTTTGGCCAAAAGTTGTCAACTGTCGAAATATGGTTCTCTCCGTGCCCCTTTGAAGTTAAATATTGGCGAACAGTGTGCGGTTCTCCGGAAACCGTAAAATACCGTCATTGCGCGCGCGCCGGCGGACAAACAAACAAACAGCAGAACTGCAAACATCCACGCGAGCACATTGTTGTCGCTGGCTGCACGGATGCTTCCTTTGCCTGTTTTGATATAATACACACTACTCGTACACGTAGTATTGTTGTTGTGGCGTGTCACATTTTACCTTGAAACGCCTTTTATCTGACTAAATGCTTTTCTAGAACTTCCTCCAGTTAAGGACGCCGCCGTCGCAACGACCTTTTGAGCTGGTGGGCTTATTTCTAGAATTTTCGAATATTAGATGTTTGATTTGTGTTTTTCATCTTTTCCTTAGTTTTTTACATAGCATAAACTTGCAATAAAATAATGATTTTATTAAACATGGTATTAAGGTAACTTAAGATTTGCCTCAATCGTTGTTATCGCAGTGTTACCGGCTAGGAAGCAGCCCAGCCGCGCGGCGGTACGGCAAGCTGCGCGCGCGCCGCGGGAACCGCGCGACATTGACACACTTGCCGGTGTCGTAACCGCGATGTTTGCGGTGATTGTCTACTGGCTTTTTTATTTCGTGGAAATATACGGTTTTCGTCCCACTACGGATTTTATATAAACGTCACATATTTGAGTCAGACATGTTGCTTTTTTCGAGTGACGCAAAGGAAATGTAAAGTCATAAATTATGTTTTTTTAACTTTTTGTGTTGTGGTTTAGGCAACTCTTTCTAGGTTCAACTATGAGTAAGCGCTACAATGGCCGATGCTAAGTCTGTCAGAAACTCAACAACAAAGAATGTTGGACCATTTCTGTTGCAATTAGTTTTGGTGTAACAGGACAGTTTGGTGAAAACACTGAGTATTTCAGTGTTTATTGTTTTGTCGACAATCACCTTTGATGGTGGCTAAGTAGCATCATTGTTGGAGACGTCCTTGGGAGACTGGAGATCAAGCCGGTCAAGTTTGTCGGTCGTGTGAGTCACGTCTCGCAATAATATGCGGCCTGTTTGAGGATATACCTACGATTGTACAAATTAAAAACCAAAAACAAGTAAAGGAACTTCCTGTTTTGTTGTTTTGTACTAACACTAACCAACTTTCAGGTACTGATGACTATTTATTGATTTAACGAATCTAACTTGTTCTCGTTTCCTCTAGATATCACTTTTATGCCTAGAAGCATACCTACATTTGCGACCATTACATATTTTTCACATGAACCGCTGGAGATCTCGCTAACTGCGCAAGAGTTGCGTTTGCGTCGGATGATCTTAGGAAACAAACATAAGATTTTATGATCAGTAGCTCACAGCCTCAGTTCATGACTGCAATGCAATCTCAAGTTAAATCGAGTGCGGAACAACAAAACAATCGAGAGGTTCATATAAAAATGTTTTGAAATGGCGTTGTTGTGGGCGTTCAAGGTGTACAGTTAGCATCGCGCGTGCGTTCGGCACATTGCGTCACTGGCCACGTTGTGCAATGCGTGTGTTGTAAAAACGCCGGCGGCAAGCGAAATGCCCTGCTCTGTCTGCGGTGCCCCTATGTGAACGCACGATGGCATAATTTTAAGTTCGTGCAAAATGTTTGGGCAAGACATTTGATAGGTCTGTAAACCAGTGAGCTTTTAACTGGTTGATGTTGTGTTGATTCAATCTCTGTAGATACTTCACAATGAGAACGCCAAAACACCCAATTATTTTTTAATTACACAGAATATTGAGAAACGTCAGTTCACATCCCATGTTATCGCGCAAAGTATCTTTGAAGTTAAGAAGGTTCTAATTCATGTTGCCAGCGTAAAAAATAATATATAATTAACATTTTAAAAGCCAAAACACTCGATTTCCTGTACAATAAAATGTCAGTTTGGTGTCGTAACATCCGCCAACGAATGCCAATAAAACGGACAGGACTATTTGGTAACTACATATATATTTATCGTTTACAGCCAAATTAAGTTTTAAACTATATATTTACATTACAGTCTGTTGAAATACGTTTTCGTACATATCCAAAATTGAAGTAGGTTAATGACCTTATATTTCCGTAATTGAACAAGAATCGTATCTTACAAAATACGAATTAAGGGAAATTGCAAAAGTACTCATTTGCTTAATAAGTTTAATGGTTTTGCAGGGTTTGACAATCTCGTACTGTTTTTTATCCAAGTATGCTAAGTGAGTCGACCTCACTCACTCTCAGACTTCATTGTAACTAGACGCGACTGAATGTCAGTATTAACGCGATTGTGATCTGATAACCAATCACGGGGGAATACCGATATCTTGCCTGCGCCTGGATCGTTGTAGTCAGTAGAAATTTGGGTTATTGACGGTTTGTCGATCCGAGGTTATAGGCTTTTGTTATAAAACCTGGGAACCTGCTTATAAACTCCAAAGAATAGGCTATCTCCGCAAGTAGGCTATATAGGCCTATTTTCATATGAGATATTTTGTAATACTACTTTTTAATATTTAATCTATTTTTTCTCTTTACTGAAAAGGAAACTTTCCGCATAAAATCCCAATTTCACGCGTAAATTAACTTGTTGTGTCGAACGAAAATAAATCGGATCGATCGTATATTATTTATAGATTGTGCGTTATTTTATCGACAGCTAATATGTAAACAATAGTTGCGACTAATTGGGGCTAAGGACGGCTCGTTTAACTTATTATAAGTACTTCTACTTTGGCCTAAGTGGGCCGTTTTGTTGAGAATGTTATAAATGTTATAATGGTAGCACTTTCTTTTAATCATTACGAAATATGTGAACCTTTACGAGTGAAATAAAGGGCGGCCATAAATTAGGCCACACGTGACTTTGATAACTTTGGCTTAAAGTATTAATTGAGGGCATTACAATGGGTGCCAGCTTCCACCTGGTCCAGCTCGCCCATCCCTAATGACGTCAAACTAAAATCTATCTAGAATACCAATATCAGCGACCGCTAATATTGAAAACTAACGAAACCCAAACAAAGATAATATCTGGGTCAAAACCCTCACTAGACAGAAAACGAACTACCCACATCAATTAATATGAAAAGTTTCAACTGAAATTAATTGTAAATCAAGCACTCGTCTAGACGGTAAACAAACAATGCATGTTAATGAGTTGTTCCCTCAGCCCGCTCCGCTCATGTTCATACATATCTACTGTTTTCCCTTCCAACACGCCAGTTGTCGGCGTAGCGTGAAGGCAGCGCACCAACTCAAGCGATACGATAAACAAGCTATTAGAAGCTAGGAAAAGGGACGTTGGGACGACGTGGAAACATCTAGAAAACTGAAATAAATAACACACGTTGCAAATGTGTTGAAAATAAAGCGAAAAATGTGTTTTGGCGAGTTGCCAATATTGGAGGAGTGATCGTTGTCCGGTTTTACCAGTATTTGTGTACTTAGCAAGCTTTCTTTTAGAATGGTTGACAACAAAACAAAGAATGTTTAGTTTACATTCATACGCGATCAACATCTGCATTGGTTTCTGTTAGTAAATATAGCAAATCTTCGCCAGTTAGTTCGTAGTTGATAGAGCCAAGCTTCGCATAATGATATGTTGCGTAGCTGATAAATCAATACGTATAAAACAAAGGCATAGCTCTTACTAGCAGTCGCGTCGCTCACGGTAAAGCACAGACGTATTAGAAGCCTCTAGATCCGTTATTCTGTTCGTTTAGCTTCCATTATTATGTTAGTCTGTCTATCCGCCCGACCTAGGCCCACTGGCCCGCCTGTCGCCCGGGGCGAGTAAAAAGTCCGGCTACCTAAAAAAGCAAGGTCCCTTAGGCCTTACATGTTAAGGTAACAATATCTGGCTAGACATGTACTTAATTGGTATTAACTCTAGTAACTTTGTAGTCTATGAAAGCAATACATACAACGAACACAGTCGGGTGGACAGTTTTCTATTTTTAATTTGCCGCTATTATTTTATATTTCTTTTCATCGAGGTTAAACCGACCAGTTCCCGGTATGTGCAGGTTGTGAGCTACTATCGAACTAAAAGGTTCTATTTCTGCAACATTTCGCGGAACCGCGGGCGTCGGCGTCGGCCCGGTCGATGGGAAACCTACTCATGTGATATAACTGCCTGCAGGGAAAGTACGTGAGCTTTTCCAAACATCCACGTATAGGTACTGCATTACTACGTCTTTTCCTTCTATATTAAATCTTCAAAGACGCGGACGTCTGGCTTTTTTTGCTAAAATTAAAATTCAAATGATTACGTGAAAAGCAGATAGCGTTTACATGTGATACTGATAATAATTTTGGCATACACTGACGACTTCCTAGTGTGACGTAGACTCGTTTGAACACAGATGTTACCGAATATTTTAGGTTTAGCTCAACTAGTTACATGGTTCTATTTTATGAGCTTACAAATTAAATTGATTATCTATTTCCGCAGACCATCGAGGTATATCTAGTAGCGATGAAACAACACATCGATCTGTAGGTAGGTACTCATACTTTTCATAATGCTGTTGTAACTCTAAATGATGAGATTAGAATGTTTGGAACGAAGTTCCTTATCGCACGGTACGGACATGGCGGAGGGGGGCTAGGCGAATAAAAGTGTAAGATTTTTCCGTCACGACCCTTTCTTAATACGTTTATCATTAATAATATACTACGAAAGGAACTTCGTTCCAACCGATTGTTCCACGACACTCACGCATTTTTTCATTAGCCATGGACGCGTTCGGGGTTTAACTAATAAGTTTAATGTGACCGTGCATAACTGGAAGAAGGTGCAATAAAAGTGTTTGGCTTGTATGTCCGTCCAGCCAGACAGACAGGGTGTCGATGGCTAATTGTCGACACGTGCGCAACGTCTGTGTGTGTGCGTGGGCGCAGCGGAAGCGGTGACATCACAGACTGACTCCCGACAGACTCGCGCACTGCTCGGATGACCTGAATGAGACTGAAGTGGAATGTCTCGACCGTATTGCAAAAAGTATTGACATTTACTCTTTTACACACCGCATAGTAAAACATAGGCCAACAATTGAGAAAACAAGTGCATAATGGACCGCAGTATCTATCGCACTGATCGATCTCGTTGGAAATCCATCCAAAGATTGTCTTGATTGTTGATAGAAGGAGATGGATGGGCAGCCAGTGATTTGTGAGGTGTATTTTACAGGTTTATGCAAAATAGTGACAACATTGACCGTATTACAATATTGAATACAGAAATGCCGTCGGATTTCCCGCGTGTTATTGCGCTCACCTTCACTATATATTGTAATCTATGTATGTATAGGTCACGTCATACTCTCAGCGTTGCGGGGCGCCATCCGAAATATACCCACAGAAATATCCATTGCATTTTTACACAAGATAAACCGAAACGCGTGTTTGAGCACGTGTTACCACACTTGTGTGTAAACGTGCTGCTCTTTAGCTTCCCAGCGGTGTTGTGACGGATGACGGTGATCCTTCAACTGGTGCGAGTGATAAGAAGATGATAATAGCTATAATATACCTACTCGTTTTTTTGGCATTGTTTTTTTCGGTGCGGAAATGTGAATGTTAAACGTGACCCCGAGCTATCGTTATTTTGCACTTTAATGATTAAGTTTCTTAAAATAACGCATATAGGTAGGCGTGTTAGATGCCGTGGGCATAGACAAGATGCGGTGTAGATGGCGCATAACACGACCATATTACCTACTAATATTGTAATTCTATTAGCACCGTTATGTTTAAAAATTTGTATTTAGTATTGTGATGTTATGTCAGGTTTATGAGCTTTGAACTCTGTGTTCCAGGCCCTCCCCGTTTCTGAATTCATAGAAAGATGTTGGTGTTGATGTGTTAGTATTACCAATTATAAATTATTTATGCAAAACGGTCTTATATTTTATCTTGTGTATTTATGAAGCCAGGCCTCAAATTGCATATTAAATGAGCAGTTTTTTCAGCAACTAAACTTGAATACTAAATATTTTTAAATAATTTGCTGCGAATGAAATCGCAGGAAATATCTAACGGGGACAGGAAGCAGTCGTGATAGGATTTATTTATGAAACAATTGTTTATCTCTCAGATCTTGAGTTTCAGTCCCGTCCACAATCATCAACAAAAAGATGTATTTTCCACCGAGACATTATCGCGGACTTTTGGCAATGCTTGCGAAATCGACAACAATTTGTTTGTTTAAAAATACAGGGTTAAGATGTTTTTAAACAGAGGAGAAAGACAAACAAAGGTTACTAAAAATGTTTTTGAGGAAGTCGAAACTCCAAAGCTATTATTTGCAATAAAAAACATCTGCAATGCAATAATAGACAAAAGAGCGTAGCGGGACCGTTGCAAAAACCGAACACAGCCGTAAATTTGCCAATAAAAAACATTTTTTAACTGTGGAATGCAAAAAAACCGCGAAAAAGTACCACTTCATTATTCGAATGCACGCCTTTAAAGGTTTACAGTTAAGATGGTTTTTTTTTATTCGAGGGGGTGTACACCCGCTACCGGCAGGTACCTACGTGTGTTTTTTGATGCCTTTCAAAAAATTGGGTTAACTTTTTTATGTGACAGATGAAGCGAATAAGGTAAGCGGTGTACTGTTACGGAAACCACAGCTTTTTTACTGAACCTACTACCCTATTAACTTAGTTTTTACCTCCGCCCGTAATCGGTTCACATGTTTTAGCGCACATGTAAATGTCTAAAAATAAATTTATGCGCATTGGGCCCATAAACACGTAATGATTGGTTCAGAATATCGGCGAGCGGGGATAGTCAGGGGCCCCGAAGTAACAGTGGTCTCGCAGGCCAGTCTGTTTGTCCGTATGTGTTGTGAAACGTAACAGCCTTGCGCCGCGGTTGAAGGCCGGCCAAAAACTGCGCGCGGCCCCACGCCCAGATGTGCCCGATTTAAAGAGCGTTGCACGCATAAATACATAACAGATAAGATTAAAATGTTCGATAAAAAATATCGATACAGACGGCAGGACGCGCCCGTTCATTTATTGCACTAATTTGCCGATGGCACGCACCCATTCAGCCTCAGAGGGACGGCCGTTGATATAAGTGCTAATACGTTCTCGTAAAAAAACTAACAGCTTTGTTTAGTTAGGAAGTTATAAAACAGTTTATTTTATCAATAGCCGCTGGTTTGGTACGTTTATTTATTTTTGAAATTCTAAAAACGGATGCGTTCACGTCATTTGAATACTAAAAGTGCATTTTTTTAAATCCAGTCGCGAGTCGAGATCAGTTCGATAGTCGTCGTCTCATTCTGACGTCGATATTGGCTATGGTGTGAATGAGATGCACAGTTTGCAGGAAGCTATTCAAAAAAAGAACAACCCTTCCTTACCCTTTCGGGACATTCTATTGTTTACATTAAAACGAAACGTCATAAGTTGTTTTCGCGGTCTTTAATATTGGACGCAAGCTCTTTAATTTTAAAGTTTATTTTGTGTTGCCGTGTACATATAGTTGCTTAGCATAATTTGGATCGGTGAAGGAATTAATGTAATTCAAAATTGTTCTTTTTTTCTTTGTTGAAATTTCTCGGAACAGGTAGCTGGCCAGTGTTGTGATTGGACATAATCATAATGATAATCTGGAGATATTTGGACAAGTCGACGTGTTTGTCTATGCCAATAATAATTATGTTTTTTTTCTGTGTAATTTATGCAAATGTTTGTAAGAACAACGACCTTTGTGATCTCGGGGTGTCGTCTCGCTACCAGTAACACAAGTTCTGACTTTCAACATGATTTTGGTTGGAAATTATTAATAATCAAGAATGATGAATCTTCACGTTGGTATTCGCGACTGAGAACAATTTGAATTACCTGTTTAAGTTGTACTCCGCCTATATTTCTACGTCGGACTCATCTATAACCATTGCATGTGACATTAAAAATGCTGAATATTTATAAAAACGCCACTAGCTTCCAACCCGATCACGTTTGCGTATTGTTGCTGGTGGATGCGCGGGCGCATCCGGCGCATGCGTCGTCGATCGCGTATAAATAAGATTTTTTACGCACCTTTCACTTCCGACCTGCGCGCGCAGGTATCACACATTTCACCCATAAGGGCCTGATAACAATATTATTTGGCAGCTGTTTCATAAAGTTGTACACAGATTACATTTCCTGGTGCATCCTTTCTTCTTGAATATTCATGGGAAAGTTGCTCCCACACAGGGTCATCTTTTATTTCGAGAATCTTGGTAAAGAATTGCTCATTGAGTTTGCTCACAATGATTTCAATTTTGTCGCACAATGGAAGCTGTCTCATGTTTTGAGGAGTAATTGATCAGTAAAATGAATGAGTCACTGTCAGTCATTTGCCTTAAAGATATTGTCGAGTTCGCGAGTACTCAAGTCCTCCAAGAGACGTGTATCTGTTGGACACGGCGGCGGCCGAACGTCGGCATTCGGCCTATTTCCTTATTACATTTGCGACGATTTCTTCAAACTCTGGGATGAAAAATATAAATCTAGTTATAAACGTCAAATATTTTGGGTCGCGACCGTATTCCGATATTAATCTTGTAAAATACAAAATGGCGAACGAAGATATGTAGTATGACAGTCATTAATTGATTGTGTTGTCCCGACGATAAATTCAGTACTTGATACGATTATTTTTCTAAGTTGATAGGTGAGTCTTTTCTAATACTAGACTAATAAATTGTAGACATGAGTAATTAATCATTTGCCTGAGCTCGCTTAGTAAAATAAATGAAAGTAGAGTGATATGTCTTTGAGTGCCATAGAGTTCCGATCCGATTGCTTTGTTTCGTATCTTGTGTTAAGTCCGCCATATTTTCCTGTAGTTACGTTGAGCATAATATATATTTATAAGCATTGTTATAATTTAGCGCGTGTAATAAGAGTCAGGTAACGCGATGCAGCGCCATAGTCGGAAGCCCGGGCATCGAACCCGCACTACGGCGAAGCGGCCTGATGAGCGAGCGATTCGTGTGTTTTGATGACAATATGTGTAATATAATGCTATGCTATGTTGTTGTAATATCACGGTGCTTCCCATATTAGGGTTAGCAGAGATAATAAAATAAGAGCGAGACTTCATGTCAACCAATTTTTTTTGAAACTGAGAATTGGTTCTCAGTTAAGTATTCTTTACACCCACAGCAATTTTTCGTATTGTTTTACTAGATTCCAGAATTCTATTAAAAGGAAATAAAACTACTTGGAAACAAATTATGTAACATGTTACATTTCCCGTCGGGTGCGGTAATAATTTTAATGGTTAATTGATTAATTTGCACAATCAATTGATAATTATATAATTTTCCGGAAGACCAATATGGCATTAATAACTTTTTGAATGGCGATAATATTTCACTCATTTACCATGAGGATATGTACTGGGGACCATGGTTAATTAAAGATATGAAAATCGTTCATTAATAACGTGATTCCTAACGTAAGCCAATAACCATACCGGGTTAAAGGAACCAGCTCTAAATTTAGCGTGGCGCATATACATTATAAAACAACAGTACGTATATATGCACAATATGCACATATGTGTTTTCCGTGATGGGTCAATGACCTCTATTGATGTTAGTGCAGTGTGTATGATTGTACGTGTTATTGTCAAGACGAATACCGCTGATACACGATTATTTGATCAACCAAACTACCTAAGTACCTAGGTACTATGTTTATGAAAAAACTTGCTAACGATCACAGTTCATCGCTAAGAATTATGTCATTTAAACAAATCTAGTTGTCTTCCATTCATGTTAGTATTCAATGACATTTTCTTACAAGTTTCAGGTGAATATTTAATAGAATTTGGTTGAAAAATCACGTAGTAGCAATAGTAAACAGCGCGGTACAATAAGCTATTGTTTAGAAGAATGTGCCGGATTCATGTGTGGATTCTATGTATGTATGTATTCTCACGACACTTGTTACAATGGAGTAGGCAGGACTAGCTACTGGAGTTTCATGCCGCTAGAAGGTAATTGTTTAAATTTCAAGCTATTAGCTTACCCTTCAAAATATGGTGTCCGACGGAAAACGGAAAGTTACACCTAATTCTAGTGATGCGCCTTAATGATAATAATTCGGTATCTTATTGTAAGTTGTTCATATAACATCCATACTTAGAAATCAAACCTTTTTTAGTCTCAAGTATTTTGGAGCTAGTTCTTAGAAATTAGAGTTGTTACAAACTTTGTGTAAATGTTATGAGCTACCGCTTTCTTAGGAAACGAGACGCTACATACAAGCATTTCCTAAATCATAATTCATAAAATAACCCATAGTAAATAGGCCTAAAATAACATTTTTTATTATTGGTCCCATCACTTTTCGTGGGTATCATAAGCGGCGACTAAGGGACTCGCCAGAGTATGGGCAGCAGCTTTTTCTGTGCATTGCAACATCTACACTGCAGTCGCCAACCCGCCTGCCAGGCGTGGCGATTATGAAAATAATCTCCACCCCCACCTGGGCGAGGTCTATGTCCAGCAGTGGACGTCTTTTGGCTGATATGATGATGATGATTTGCTTTGATTAAGGCTCATATTTGATTCAACAAAATAAATAGAATCGAGGAAGGAACAGAAGTTTTGTTGTTAATAAGCAACAGTTCCTTTCAGCAAGCGGATCTCAGGAAAGGACGCGAAATTGTTAGATTAAGAAAATGGTTCACACAATTATAGATTAAAGAACTATCAGTGGGTGGTAGTAAGTCGTGTGCGTGGAGATGTCACATGAATCACACAAATAACCTTTGTCTAATTAACAAAGTTTGACTAATTAATAAGAACATTGGTTTTTTCCTTCATAATTGTAAAGAAACCTACAGTATAATAAAAGGTTCACCTTTCCCTATCTTACTGACAACAGTACAAGATGCCTATTAATTAAGCCTATTGTTCATAATGTTAATAAACCTAATATACACAGAATTGTTCTGTAATCTAGTGCCCAAACCCAGTCTGAAAATTACAATTGAGTCCCAAAGTTACACGTGCCGACGTTACATTTAGGTCGCCAGACGTTATATAACCGACCAACAAAAACACGTCTGGCAAAATTCTTGTCGTGAATAAAACGTGGCTGGTGGGCTCAGAGGGCTCGGGCCCTCCCAGGCACTCCCGGGGAGGGAACAAATGAGACCTAGGTTTACTGATGAGATCTGTGTTGAAGATATCGTCTTTGATATGACGGTAGATAGTTATAAGAATAAAATTTATTTTGGTGAATTGGTTGCGTTTATACATTTAAAGCCGGTGTTATGGTTTTCATATCTATACTAATATTATAAAGAGGAAAGATTTGTATTTTTGTATGTAACGAATAAACTTAACTACTGGACCAATTTGAAATTTTTTTTCAGCAATGGATAGCTTCATTATCAGCGAGTGACATACGCTATATTTTATCCCCATACTCCCGAGGGAACGGGAACTACGCGGGTGAAACCGCGTGCGTCCGCTAGTTAACTATAAAACGGCTCTTTTGATAAGCAGACAAATTATGCAACACAAATTGAGGTACAGGAGTTACATATTTTAAGGATAATGCACAATTCCAAGTACCAGTTATAAATTGATCCGCAAATGTTAAATTATTGTAACATGTTCTGTGTACTAATTTTATTATTACATAGGTACACGGAAATCCCCAAATCAAATAAATCTAAATGTTAACAACGTATCCTTATGTATTTATGAGGAAAAAAATAATGTCCCAAAACTTGTGTTTGTCTTAATGCTGGGAAGGGAGCGATGCGAGGGACATACTTTGATAACAATTTTTGTCAAACGATACAGTTTAATTGTGAGTAGAATACCTATCTTTTAATATCACACAGCTAAGTACATATAGTGCAAACGTAAGACTTATTATAAAACATGAGTACTGTAGCATTCATGGAAACAAAGAAAATGTGCAACAATAAATAACGAGTATTGTAAATTAATGCGACGCAATTGTTAGCACCACCCCGCCCGCCCTCCGCCCTACGCGGTGCATGTTACGCTAGGTCAGGGCGGCTCACCAACTATGTACATACATACAACACTATTTACACTATGCGTATCATTCCAATCTAAAGTGTATGCAAAATGGACTCGTAGCAGGGCGCGTAGCAACCCGTAGCGCCGCTACGCCGTAGCTCGTAGCACTTTCTTTCATATGTGACGTAGCGTTTTGCGGAAAATCTTTTTTGAACACTTCTATTTCTCGCTTTTATGTTAATGTACGTAATGTCATTAAAATATAACAATAACAACTGTTGAAGCAAAAATATCAACTTGTTTAATTTATTCAAATGTCTTTAAATTAATATTTGATTTGTGATTGAAAAGATATTTCTATCTTTCGTTTTTGTTGCTTGTTATATTTTATCGTACCGGCTTGTTGAATCTTGTACTTTAACATAAATAACATGCGCACAACGAATAACAAATATCCTGGGGTATCAGTGGAGATGGAGAAGGAGACTTACTGTATCTCTTCATGAGCGACTTCTTGTAGGCCTTGCCCGAAAGCGCGTCGTCGCCGGGGCTGAGCCGGCCGGCGGAGTCGTCGGACTCGGTGCCGGAGTCTCGGCCTGACGCCAGGTAGTCCTGTGACTGCCTCAGGATCATCTGCGTCCGCACGTAGTCCGCCGGGTCCGCGAACGAGTGGCGCGCGAACTCGCACACAGAAATCTCTTTGCGAACAGTCAAGTCTAATGGGGCATCGTCTTCCTCTGGCTCTGGTTTCGGAGAAGCCGGCTCCTCGGGGTAAGCCTTCCTGGCGGCCAGCGTGCGGGGCTCGCTCTCCGCGCTCAGCGCTCGGCGGTCGGCGGCCGGCGCCCGGCGCGTCTCCGGGCCGGCACTCGCCGGACGAACTTCCACAGCCATCATATTTAATTATTAACACCAAACACCATAATCACAAGCCCACAGTTTGCAGTTATGTCATAGAGCGTAATGTGTCGTGTTGCAACCGCGCGCCGCGTCCGTCGGCGTTCGCGTCGTATTACGGACTGATGTCCCAGTTTCGACGATGAGTTCCACTGACTTCGTGAGCTCGCTTCGGGCGCGCTCGGCGGCGCTCGGACACTTTCGTTTTCGTACCGGTGCGCGCTGGTGTGCGTGCGACGCACACCGGCGCGGCGCGGTGCTTGTGTGTGTGCGCGCTGCGTGTGTATTCGCGAAGCTTTTTCCACTTTCGTCGCGGAGCTTTCCTTCATGTCCCGAGTTACCCAACAGGTTTTCACTGTTTAGTCGACTTGATTAATTAGCGTCGCTGGTTCGACGCCGGTCTCGTTTGCGAGCAATTGTGTTCAGGTAATTAATTTACGTGGAAAATTATATTACTAATTAATTTTTGTTTGACCCAATACAGGTTCTGATTTTTTTGTCGAGTTCTTAATTACTTCTTATCGTTCAAGAAGTTTCCTTATCTTTTAATTAAAATCGGAACTGTGTTTGCAGATCAAATTGATGAAAATTACTGATAGAGTTGACTCTATTACTAAAATAATATAATTTCACCGAACATGCGTTAAATAACAATTTATAATATTTATCGCGAACCGGAACGCTTGGACAATCAGCAATGTTTTGCGTAACACACCGCGTAAACAAATTGTGTGTTTTTTTATCTAACGCTCGGGGCATTGACCGACTTTACAAATAAAGTTGCGCGAGCGGCGACCACGTGACACACTGACATCGCCAGTATAACCAGAGCCGCCGCGCCGCGCCACTCCGGCGCAACGTTGGGTCATCACGGGGTTTTTGAGTAGTAGTGAGGTATCAAGCTACACTTGTGGTTAATAGATAGGGTAGTGCCTACTATGAATTTAGAGCCAATGTCACACGTTCGTCCTAAACAGATAAATGTTGGCTATTACGGACGTGGAAGCGTGACGCATGATTTTGGCATAATTATAGAGGTGCGCCTGAGTGACAATGTTGTAGGGAACGCGGCTATTTTAGTGAGTGTTACATTGTATTTAGTGTAGTTTAAAATAACACTGGAACAATGATGTCAACACAATATAAATGTTGCACACTTCAGAGGATGAAAATGAGAGTTTTCAGTGGTTTAGTAACAATTTTCAGGTGTATTTATCAAGCTAACCAAACAATATTATTTGTGATTTACAGCAGTGTGCCCACGAGGTGTCCTCACATAACTAAGTTACGCAGGAGAACCTATATAGCTAAGTATATACCGTACGATTCGCTTCCGCATAACGACATTATGGACCGAAATAGCTTCCGCAAGATTATTGTGATAAACAGAAATTCACGATAATATCGTGTTTCAGTATACCTTCAGCTTTTAGGAATTTACAAGAGCAATTATTTCGTCAGTCAGTGAACACTAATTAAAATTAAAAATTTCTGTTTTAAATAAAACAAATAGCAAAGCTTAAAAGATAATACATATAAGGTCCCATTAAAATAGATGGCAAATCAAACCATAGATATCCAAGCAAAAAAAAAATGATAATAGTGATTTTATTTTGACCTAAAATAATTATAATAAATTGTCAACAGTTTTAGTGTATTTTCGTTAGCAAATTTTTTTTCTTGTGCGTTCATCTAATCTAATGCGTTTTGCTTATTATTTTTTACCATTGTTCTTATTTCGGTGGTCTGAATGATTTATAAAAATTTGTCCATCTATTATTTATGAATAATAGAAGTAGTCTATAACCGTCTCCAGGGTACCGTATATACCTTTACTCATCAAAATCAGTTAAGGCATTTAGGCGTAAAAGCTTAACAAACTCACTTTCGCATTTATTTTATCAAATGCGAACTAATTTACAAATGCACGTTTCAAAAAACAAAAGTCTTCAACATTTAGACCATTTAAATCAAAAAAGTTTGAGTTCAATTTGTCGCAAAAGATAGAAGACATATCAACAATACATTTTATCTTTCTGAAAATACACATGTATTGATGCGCATTTAAATAACAAAAAAATGTTACAGCGATAACCATTCGTTTTATTAGCTATCAAACACGCGAACTAGCTAAATCAAATTAGGTATTTAAGATGATATAGAATTGGCATAGTCACTGATAAGGATACTATATATACAAAGATTCATTCTCGACGAATATTATGATAAACAAAGTGATAACGTTGACGCAACGTGACTGTTTCGGAAAGAAAAAGGATTTGTTTATGGTCTTGACAACTTCCTTGTTCACGCCGGGTTGGCTTTTTTGATGGTTAATTACATAATGCCTTCATAGTCTTGTTTTTTTAATTAAAGTAGAACTCTTTTAATATCAAACAATACTAGATACTAGTGGTCGCCCAGTGGTCGAAATTCGACCATTTTGTTTATTAATTTAATGTATTTCTAGATATTATTATAAAAATATTAGCTTTCTCCACTCCTCCATATTAACTTTAACTGTGCCAAATTCCACACCCCTCCGCGTCATTGTAGTAAACAGATTACTTACAAAGTTTTTGCTTCACGTATTAATATTGATAGAGGTAGATGCTTGCTATGAGAAAAAGACAATATGCAACTTTTTCTGAAAAACTTTTGTTTACAGGTTATCTTCTGTGCATGTTTCTGAATTTACTGACTAGTTTGAGAGTTTACTGTCGAAAATCTGAAGATATTTGGCAACGTTTGAATCCAAAACTATTTGGTCTCAAACATAACTCGTGTGGGAGTAAAACTCCAGAACATTACCAAACAGGAAGCGTCCAAAAGCCTAACACCGGCATAGTGCATGTCCTGGATACCTACAACAAGTACTGTGTAACAACCGACCCACTGTTTCAACCAGCCCACAGCCACACAATTACAGAACATGACGTTCGCGCGACCTACTTACCGCTAGCACTTCATTGATAACCTAAGAAAATATTGAATGAGATTTGAATACTTTGAACAATGCCTGAAGACCTCATTTAAAGGTGTGAAAAGAATAGGAATTTTCTTTATTCTACTTTTGTCTAGTGATTCACTTGTATTATATGTAGTTCTATTTTTATTTAGTCTAAGTTTAAACTTCTTAAAATATACTTGACATTTACTATACATATGTATCTGTATTCGGTATTGTGTCCAATTACGAAAATTATTTTACTGGTATAGAAAGCTACACTGTCGCTGAGAACCATAATGCTGTTTTTTATCTTGGGAACAACATGGTTCCTGAGTAATATGCTACGGGGAGAAGCCGTGCGGCAAAGCTAGAATATCGACTGTATTTTGAATAACTATGCTGTAACGAACATATAGGTACTAAAGTACCAATCGTACCACCATCGATAGTACCATTTATTATTCAACTATTCTTCTTAAATGATCATCATTAATTGAATCTTGTAATAGGGATGATTTGCGAAAAAAATATGATTCTGTTAAGTCCGTCAGTTAGTTATCGAGAAATATTGGACACGTATTTTTTGTTTTATCAAATCAATAAAAATTTATGAAGATAAAACGCATCAGAATCAGGTGTGCGGGCTTGTGACGTCACTTTCCGGTAAAAAATGTACCGAAATGTGACTTCACACGAGTTTCCAATGCTTTGTATCGTCTTCATTCGTTGTTTATGTGAAAAAAGAAAAAAAAACGTCCACTTTTTTTCGAAATCTATCTGACAGACTAATTAGATTTTTTTAGTCATCTTCCCTAGTCTTCAAATCTTATTTTTTTCTAAAATTTAAGCGTTCTTCTAGTACAAAGAACTGTGGCCTTGTGTGCACAAAACGTTCAAAGGTTTATCATCTGAAATGTTGGTTGGCACACAGCCTTCACTAGAATTCTGAGACTTTTTTTCACAAAAATTACACGTGTATCCTGAAAAAAATATCAAAAGGAGCGTGAAATTTTATTTTTCCTTTATTGTGAAAATGGTTTTTAGCAGTGTCTAAAGCATACATTAAAAAAAAAGAACAACAAAAAAATATTTCAAATGGTATTTCAATAAACATGATTTTCAGGAAAACGTTATAGTAGATAAATGATATCTATTATAACAGAGCTCTTTTTGGTCATATAGGCAGAATTCTACGAATTTTTACGGGGAAAAAAATATGCCCAACAAATTCAAATCACAGATATTGTTTTGTGGTAATGAGCTCCCCACATCCCGACATAAAATAACCGATGTAGGTACTTGTAAGTTGAATCTAAGATGGCGGTCGTTATCAGAGGCAGGTCGGGGGTCTATCAGATCGCAGAGCCGGCCATCGACCCGGCTTATGTAACTAACTACTTATCATCATTTGTTTTTGACATTTGATAAAACGTAATTCTTTCCTGTAACTATTACGCCAGCAAAAACATTAATTTCAAAAATTAATAAGTAGGATAATCATGATGATTGCCGTGGTAAATATAACTAGGGTGAGGAAATATGTTACCTGTTTGTTTAAACTATGTCCTGTCTCTGCATTTTTACCTACCTCGTTGTTAACAAAACTGTCATAATATTGAAATACATTTAGATTTATCGAAGTCTAGTAGTGATCGATACACGTGAAGGAAAACACGAAAACGGTTTCAGTAAATGATGTGTAGTAGTAAAACTATCTCTTTTTCTGTTGAGGGACCTAATGTTTATAACAGTCGATTAAGGTCGCCATGCTTATACTTCAGAATAAGGCTGTGACATGGTACATGGAATAGGGTACTTTCTCTGTGGGTTGTACCTATTACGTAGCGGGATGTCATCACAGGAGTTCTTATTTACAGATAGTCTCATATCCGACAACCAAAAAACAATTGGGCAAGTTTTGTTCTTTCTTAGTGGATTTCAGCTCCACCAAACATTTTGTAATAGTCAATATTGTCTCTACTTACAAATACAGTTTTCTTTACGATTTCTCTTTCGTATCCCTCAAATAAAACAGCCTATATTCCCTCTCTATAGATTCGAACGAAGTAATATCAATTTATGAGAACGTCCCTGTGATCCTACAATCCGTCACAGATGATAACGCTAAAAGATTGGCTCTACTCCACCGGCTGTTTGTCGCTGGTCCAAATGTCGCCAACCTTAGGATATGTCGCTAATATTTCAAATCTATGTATACTTTGTTAGGCCGGGAACGTTATTTACTTAAAGGCATTATATTTGGGTTAGAGTCGTTTCTATTTTTGGCTCAAACAAAATTCGATTTCGTCCTTGTATGAATACGGGTTTAAATGTAATATTTACAAATATTTTTGCTCGAAGATAATTTGAAAAAAAAAAATACAGAGAGAATCTGCTTCTGTAGCATACCCTCAGGCAAGGTAAGGAGCGACATCCCAATCCTACAAGGAATTTCTTCGCCCCTCGTCTACAATACATCTCCGAGTGATGTACCCACTCAAAGTAGGTCATCTGTAGGGCGCTGAAACAGACTCTCCGTATGTGCGTGAGCCACGTCTACAATTGTAATGCCTGTCCGTAGCACCGACCTCTAAATTCTAGAGGTCAGAACGAACCCGTTAGCGAAGCTAGCGCAATGTTTGCGCAACAACAAGAGAGAAATTGGGATGATATTTAGTAATAACGGGTACTAGTACCCAACTACCCACTACCCGCTACCCGCTCCCCACCCGGGGACGACCTTCAGGCCCTAGACAGGTAGTTATACATTTTTGATGCTTAACAGTTGTTGTTTTAGAACAAAATAGACCTAGATTTTGGCAGATAGTTTTCAAGATACCTATTACGAAACTTGAATTCTCAAAGGCTTCGTATTCGCTCCTGGTCTTTATTTTCAGATCCTAGTCTAAAGATATTGAATTAACTAAACGAAAAACTTTCTTACAAGCTAATACGCTAAGAAATATGCAACCAGAACCAAGAATCTAACAGGAAAACGTTAAGAAAACCCCTCGAGTTGCATACAACACTTAATTTATAAGACTACAACATTAACACACTTAATTTAACAATATTAGCTCACTTTACGTCACTATTATCTCATATGAGGCTGTAATATTAGGCCAGAACTCTAAGCTTCGAATCGCGAGCCAACTCCTCTGTTTATCCCGCCTGGCCTATAAACCCGAGCATCGGAGTCACGGCCATTAAAATAACCAACGGAACTTGCAATAACGAGAAAAATATAAAAAACAACTATCGATCCCGCGCTTAGATCATCAATCTCTCCGCGCTTCCTGCGGCGCCAATTATGTGCGCGTGCGATGGTGCCGGCACCATAGGGGCCTCCCTTAAGGGGGAGAGAGAAGACAGTATTAAGGAACGAGATGCCCGGACAAGGGACGGAGGTGTTGCAGATCTTGGTGCGTTCCGAAACGTTCTACGTGCTTATATTTCTTGAAGATATTTTTGCTTTTGAAGTTTTAAAAGTCTTGTTAGAAGAATTTTTGATGACCTTAATAGATTCCAATAGAAATAGGAAATTAGTATTCTAAGAAGAAAGCTACATTCTGCTGATCTTACAAGATTATAGTAAAAATAGGAAACTACAATCTAAATAGACTCACACCCAAGTTGAGCGAACTAGTAAACTTAGAATATGAAAGCGTTTAGTTAACCTATCTTATTACTATTTCACCTATAAGAAAATAATATGAAAAAATGATATGATGTTGAAATGGTGTCAGACAGTTAAATAAACATTACTACATAGATATAATAGAGGTTACATAGTATAATGATTCCAATGCGCTTTGTTATCACAAGGAATTTTACAAGTTACTGTAATGATACAAAAATATTATTGTTACAAAACAACATTCTGATAAAGTGATAAAACATGAATATTTCACTTGTTTTTCCATTACCAGAATTATGTAAACATTTGAATGAATAAAGCGGCAAGTGGTTCTATGAGTAAATATTATATGACTAAGTATTTTCGCAGTCTGCCAAGAGGCAAATACTGTAAAAAAAATATCAATTAAAAATATATCACAATAATACATTTCCGAACGGTTATCGTTGTACAAGTGCAGTCGTTGTACGATTTCAAGGCTACGCGTCGCCTGCGCCCGCGCACACTCACACGCGCGCACGATGCAGCGCAAACGGACGCACACGCGCGCACGTCATGGATGCGCCTGCGCTGCCACTAACGGCAGCACAATCAAGGGTTATGAATAGTAAAGTAGCCCCCACCTTGTCTGATATCAGCTCTGGTCTGCAAGTGTGAACGAGATAGCATCACCTCCCTCCGTTCCGCAATACTAATCGTTTTTGCATCCAGATATTTGTACATTAGTTGCTTGGGGTAGCTACTTGTAACGTGTCGTTTGGGATAAATGGACATTTTTCCGTGTTTTTGGAATAAAATTTGGCATGGTTTTTCCTAATCTTGATTCCTGGAATCGATTTATGTTGAAATGATGAAGCTGTGAAAATTATTGACTGAAGTCTAATTAATTGCTATAACTAATTGAGAATTGTATTAACAATCTTAAGTTAGAAGATCTTGTACGATCTAATCTGATCTCATTTTTTATCTAATCTAATTTGGCCTTTGACTTGTTATTTACCTACACAACAGTATATCGGAGATATGACAACGAGTATATTAAAAAAGTTCCATCTGAAATAATTTGTGTTTTGTCTTTACTTAAAAGCCCACACTTGCAGGTTCTGCTTAAAAAGGGTAAAATCAAAAAGGATTCAGAACTCAACAGTATAATATTTTAAACAAAATACTGCTTAGCACTTCCAGCAAATAGACATCACATTGTAACTATACACCACTTTCCTGTTCCAGTGAAACGAAGCTCAAAGAGGAAGCCTATATTTTTAGAATATGGACTAATATGCCAGTTAATACAATTATTTACCCATAGGTACAAAGTTGTCACGTTTATGGAGCAGTTGTTTCCATAAAGGTAATCTTTTAAAACCCAACATTTCCTCGTTAAAATTGATAATTCTTATTAAAAACAAATGTTTATGCAACTTTCCTAATAAGTAATCCAGGACGTGTGCAGGATAACCAGCCACATGGCGACCATACTTATAATTGGCATCGATTAGCACAGGAAGACTGGTCTATGGTATGTTTTTTTTTCTACGCAAGTACGAGTATTTTTAGCCTGTGTCCGGCTAACCGCGGGAGTGTTGTCCTAGGCTGTACAGTGTACCTGCGTTTGTATTCAAATGCACACGACTGTGGATGACCAGATATCAATCTATTGAATGTTCCACAAGGAAACTTGTGACCTTATAGCAGCTTAATAAATATTTTGTATTACACCTGTTTTTGTCATACTTAAATATGGAAGAGGGAATTGTATAGTACCTACATAATATGTTATAAAATAAAGTTATAAATAATACTAACTTAATTTAACTTTGCCAAAACTTGCAGAAAATGCAAAATATTGAAAAAGTTTGGTTTTTCACCGAACATTTATAGCTGCCTGTCTTGTATTAAGATCGTATCATGTCGTGGACGCTTTGTGCCAACCCCTGTGTAATAAAATTATAATTATTATCATTAAGTAGTCGCCGTTTTAATATTGTCTGTTTCATTAAACCTAATTGCTGTAATGACTCAATAACGGCCTAATCTACATATATGTATGTAGTAGCTACCTCATCACACTATCCAGCAGTGACCGTGGACACGACAAAGATATAATAAAACAAATAATTCGATACGTTGTGCAAGCACTCGTGGTGTTTGTGTCAGTTCGCCTTGACGGCAAACACTTGGCGCAATCAGTCGATAGCTGTACCCTTGTGCTGCTCAGCCAAGATACGGATACAATGCACTTGGATGCCGCTACAGCTGATAAGAGTTACCTGGTGGACAGGTGACATGGAAAAGTTTTAGAAGGAAAATTGAACATAACGCGTAAATGTACCAGGAAAGCATGGTGCAGGTGGAGGTCTACAATCTGTGGTGAGACCATCCAGGAAAACATCGGTTAGGATTTAAATTATCTGCATTTAACTTGGCACGTAGATCGACAGGAAGCAAAGTATCTTATCAACCAGGAAAATATCCAAAACCTAACAATTCTGACTGATTCGGAGCACCGAACTAGGGCATTTACGAGTACAATATTAATACGGTCATTATTTCCGCGAAATAGTGCTGAGTCTGCCCCCATTTTGTGATACACTTACGATATTGTGCCTACGATGAGAGCCTCGAAAGTGTTCCTGTTCCTAAATGATGACTATCGAGAAATATCGTGTCATTTTCGACACAAATTGCTCTGAGCAAAGCGGCCGCGTTCTATGAGTGATGTCCCTAGATTTGTGTACGTAATATTGTGCTCAAGGTTACCATATAATGTTAGAAGAGATCTAAGAGTATTTGATTATTTTTACTCAACACTATCTTCACGAATCAATAGTTTTATTAGGTAAAAAAACATGTTTTCACAAAACACCAAGACATCATAAAATGAAGCACGTTCACAACTCTTAATAAATTATCTCTTCTTTAGTTTATTTGGAAGCAAACATCCCCATATTGTAAGGAAACGTTGTTTGCCGTAATTAGGCCTTGTTTATCACAAAATAATCCACTTAACCTGAAAATTAGGGGGGCGATAACCCGAATAACCCAAGGAAATGTACTGGCAAACCGAACTGTGATCAAGTATTTTGTGTACACATTTGTGGTCTTGATCTAGGTGAGGAGAGGAGCAATTCTCGTATTTTTAAGAAGGGTTGGATTCACTTCGCTGTCGCAAACTGCCAAGAATACCCCATTCTCCTACATTATTGTTAATTTTTTGACATCCACTGTCGCTGAGATGATATTGCGACTGGCTTTTAAAGTACAAAAATTAGCCATAACATCTAGAGCTTTTTCAAATGAAGTCCGCACGGTGCAAAGTGAAGTGCCAGTAACAGGGTCAGGGATCAGCGCTGAATATGAAAGAGATTCCTCGCGAACACCCACTACATACGATTCCTTTAGAATAGGGATGAAGCTGGAAAAATCCAGAAGGAAGTGTTGTTACAGTAAATGGTTCTGTAACTGCCTGGAATGGCACTCAAAAAGGATAAAACTTTTCTGAGTTACGACTATGAAAAGATACAAAAAAAAAAAACAAAACTCAAGCACTACTTGCTACATATACGACAGTGACAATAACTGCTGTAACCTTTCTTGACTTATAGAAAACATACTCAAACAAACTACTCAAAAGTCTAGTAACCCAAGTGTAATTTAACTACCAAAGATATCGAACAAAGATCACGAAAATCCAGCAAGTAATCGTTCAATAAAAACTGATCACGATCTACTGATCTCATAACGTGGAGAAGTAAAAAAGATTCGCACGCATTGCGCCTGCGCAGCCGAGCCGCTGCCGGAGGAATTTTCACTCGCGAGAAAAATATAGAGAGCGAAAACGGTAAACAAACGTGATACTGTACTGTACGGTGAGAGGAAAAATGATGGGCGGTTTGAAGGGGACTTTATTATTGTTCTTAATCTAGGAAGAACTCGTTGGTTTATTTTTAACCGACTGCCCCAGAAGGACGGTATTTTTTTTGTTGTCAATCTCTCGGTAAAGTTTATTGCCTACATTTTTTCGAGTTATGCTAACATAAATATTATCAAATATGAAAAAAAGTTGTTGGATTTGATCTCATTGTAAACAGTTATTTATTACATACACGAGTACCTACTTACACCCTCTGAATGACTGATTCTGACATATTATTAAAGTTATATAATGCCGTACTTATAATTTAATTCTGTATTGTAAAATCCACACTATCAAAAATGGTATACGGTCCTTTTAGCGGGTTTTAGTAAAATACTATACCTAATATTGTTATCACATCGACCGGAAACTTTATTATTAATATCAAATTGAATTCTAATGAGGACGTTTACAGGTTCTAAAAGTATCGAATTACAACAATATCTTTTCCAATAGTCATTACAATTTTTGGTAAAAAAATCTCAAATACTTTACTCAATTAAAGATCCGAGAATGTATTACTTTTATGCTAACCCATCCTGTCTTTCCCGCCACCTAGCTCTCAAACCTATTTGCCGCTACTCCAGTAGCCCACCAACCAATAAATCGCTCATGATATGTCACCAGTACAGCGTTCGTCGTGTAACATTGGCGCAGTTTTTGCGGGCGCGCATCGGATCAGCGTCCATCAGTGAAAACGAAAGTGGAAACTAAATGACGACATTGTTCTGCGGTGAAAAACGCGAGCGTGCGAAAAACTGGAGAAAAGCGGACCGAGTCGCGGCAATTAGTATAGTCGGCTAGTCACGATACTGTCGATACGAGTACTTTGTTGATGGGATAATAGTAGCTGTCGCCAGGCTGCGTATGATCGTATGGAGCTAAAACTGAGACGATTGGGAATGTGTGTATTGCTTTTATCAGCCCCTAGTTATTATGCTCCAATCCTTGTCAGATACCACACTTATTTCTTTCCAATTAGCAATTATATTAACCTCTCATGATTAACAAATAAATATATATCTTAAAAAAGTTTCTTCTATACACAAAAAATAAATTTCATGATGTCAAAATATGCCTGTTTATATTATTTCGCAGAACTCATTATCTACGAGGAAGTAGGATATAACAAAAAAATATATTACCTATTTGAAGTACGCTTATGATACCTCATCACTTAGTCAGTCATATTTATAGTCGATAATACTAACTGAATAGGTGTTAACATGAGGATAATGAGGTCCCATCCGTTCCTATATTAGCTCAGGTTGTTTCCAGGGGCTATTTTAAACATTACCGTTATAAACGATGTACACAAAGCATAGTAATTGAGAGATTAATACTAACACATTTTTGAAGGGTTATTATTTCAACTGTCAGGTAACTTTCACCTGAGAAATAAAAGTGGTGGTTTGACAGCTGTTGCATAGATAAATATGTCACTGGCCATATTTATTTTTCAGTTAAATATTGAAAAAACAGTTGAAAAATCTGCCCTAAAACAGTGAGGACGAAGTTAGAACTATTATTTTTCGGCTACTACCCGATCCATCACAATCCCGATTCGACTAGGTGAACATAGTTACAAAATATTTATAATTGTATAAATGTGTCGCAACGGCATTGTTACTATATAAATTATCAACATTATTGTTTCCTTATAAATATTAAAACATGACAAATTATAATAATATCACAAAAACTGCCTACAAGCTAGAATGACGATTGAGTTCCTATATTTCTAGTTAGACTCAAAATAGCCATAGATAAGGCAAGATTGACGATAACTTGTGAACGTTTCTTTGTATTAAACACTTCTTTATAATTTTACTTGCTAGTAGTATTATCTGGAAGTCCTGCCCTTGTTAACCCTAAAGAGGTAGACACACGTAACAGCAGGGACTCTTGATGAACTGGAGCATATTACAGCTTTGAGCATTACTATTGTGACAACACGGCTGAGTTTTGAGTTTAAATGAATTTCTAGTGCCCTGTTTATACCGTGCTACTATTACCTACAAATACTGATCAAGTCAGATGCCTCATTAATTTTTTTCTGAACTAAGTTAACAGAATAAAACTGTTTTTCTCACAAAATACTACAAGAAATTCAAGTTGTACACGTGTAAGGTCTAAGTATATTTATTTATACTGGGAAGCCACCACAGAAGCAATTTCAGAACCTAAATTGACGCCAACGTTAACACAGAAGAACCTTATTTAGGAGCTAGACATACTAAAAAAGTACTGTATACGGCTTTTAAGTCAACAAGTATAATGCCTGATTCATTTTGTAGTGCCTACTGTCGATCTTGTAAACATTTCGAAGTGAAGGCTTGGGTGAAGTGATCACGAGGTGAGCTGTCAACTCATATAATCAAGATGTCACGTGATCACGAAATGAGCTGTCATTCCATCTTGATTGTATGGATTGACAGCTCACCTCGTGGTCACTTCACCCATGCCTTCACTTCGACATGTTTATAGAATCGACCAGCTGATTCTAATGACCGGTTCTACTACCTGAAATTAAACGGGACTTCCGTTTAATTTGTTTGGCAGATAATCTTATCTGAATTTTACTAGAAGGCCAGCCGGGATTCTTTTTATAGAATTCATCTAGTAGATTGATCTTCCCGGACATTGTGAAATGTTGCCTAAAAGTCTAGTTTAGCGTAAAATCGTTACCATACGACTGGGGAGTCGTATCGTATCCGTCATATATAAGTACCCTCCGACAGTTTTGCGGTATTTTTGAAACTAAGAAGCGTTGGGAGCTCGACACGATATGCCTAGTTTATAGTTGACGGCTTCACTGTTATGTACCAACGTTACATTTTATATTATGTACAGGGCAATATATTACAAACATATATTAATATTTCTGTAGGGAGACATATGTAGCGGTGTAGTTATGTGTAGGTCAATATATTTAATCAGTAAGTGAAAGAAGCCTGCAGCCCTACTATGACGTGCTAATGCCATCCAATTTCGATGATGTAAACGGGATATTGCTATTCGCTATGTATAGCTCCGTCTCCCTCTTAGAGCGGAATCATGATCGTTTTAAGACTTCATAGTAGGGCTCCTGATCAAAAAAGTATGTCATATATCAATATCTGCGAATACAACATTGGCACATAAATTGGCAATCCATATTCCAAACAGGGATATTATAACTTCCCAGTGTCAAAGCGTCGCCCACACGACCAGCCAGGCCTCAAGTTTATTTTATGTTAGAAATAATATCTGGAGAAACGTGCCTCCGACTTAGCTCCAAGGTCTCACGTCAAGGTCCCGGCGTCTAGACTTCGCAACAGGCCTAGGACTGTTATACACCTAATTACTAGGACCTGAGACCCTTTGTAGACCTCTGTTAGTAACGTAGGGCCCTGTGATCGAAACACGAAAGTATAATTGAGGTTCAGCTTACTAGGAGGGCTTTCCAAGTTGGAATGAACAGAAATGTTTGACTAGCATTCCCTTATGATTTCAAAGTGTAATACGTCTGGTAAGTTCGTGATGAATGTTGAAACAGGAGTCGATATATACTGATGAGGCAGCAAATAGATACTAATTCAAGTCGGAAAGACAATTGTTATGTGAACTGTGATTGCAGCTTTTTGATTAAGGAAATTGGTGAATAATTTTAGTAAAAGGAGTATTTCAGGTTTGTAACGATTGGGGCTCTATGGATTTCGCATGCTCTAACAGGAAACATCATTCCATTCATCATTCTTCATTTTTATGTGTAACAAACCATCAAATTAAAATCATCTTTCTATTTCAGTGAAAAATTTGGAGATGACTAAAATAGTATGATATTTTAATATTAAATACGTTTAGCGTTAAATGCATGTCGTTATTTTATACTTAAGTCAACCTAAGATGATGAAGAACTTTTATGGACCACGGTAACAAATTACCATTACGAATCCATTGAAATGTTCTCAAACATATTTATTAGTCCAAACAACCACAAATTAAATCAACAAAACGCTGGCTCAATCAATCCATCAATAACTAAACAACGATAGCTGCGTACGCGCAAGCTCAAGTAAAGTAGACAGTCCCCTCGGACTCGGGCGCACTACGAAAGGGAAACGTAATAACAGACTGGAACTGTTTCAAGTTTACTAGTGCAAGTGCATCGGCGCCGGCGCAGCGCACGAGAGACAGCCGCCGGGGACCGCTGCGGGGATAAGTTGTGCGACGAAGTGCTGCTGTCTCTATGTTGTGACATGAAGCTATGTGGGCAGTACTATGCTAACTTGTAAACAGGAAATGTTCTCATAATTTTCGAAATTTGTAGCTGCTATACATATAGGGTTTTCTTGGTTTCTTTCCCTTTGTTGGGTAACCCTAACAAGGAATGAAACTAACTACAAAGTTATCCTGTTACACAAAAACTCGCCAGATGAAAAGGAGATTCGCATAAAAATAGCTCAGCATATCTCAAGATACACGCTATCTAACTCGCGCCAGTGTGTACCGAGAGCTATAATGTCAAGTTTCCCTCGACTAGCCGTCCGTGCAACCAGAATGCACTTTCTTCCTACGCACACAGCCGACACTGCACACACCGACTCTGCTGCACACTGTGCAGTTTGTATTTGCACACACACGTTAGATAAGCCCGCATCTGTGTGAGTGAGGTGTGGTAAACGAAAGTTTGAATGGGAGTCATACTATATGTTTTATTACAGTCTCTATACTTTACTAAAATATTTATCGTTAGGACTGAAGCGGGGAAATTGCTAGGAAAAGTGTAGAAACTTGGTGGATTTAAAAGTGTGCATGTTTTGGTGGCGTTGTCTCTTTCTGTGGGACGACGTGAAGACGTGTACTAGTGGGTAGTGGCTGTACGTGGTTGTGGAGGACTGGAGACACCGCAATGCGGACTGGATGACTTCTGGTGAGGGTCGGAAATTGAGATTGATTAAAACTTTTATTGGTTTGTGCAGGTTCCATTTTTTGGAGAGTCTAATACAGAGCAACACTACTGAACTAAATTATCAGTAAAAATTTACTGTTTTTCATTTCAATTTGCACTTGGTAAGTAAGTACTAAAAGTTCCCCACTCGTTTTCGGTTTCACACATCGCTACGCGTCAAGTTTTTTTACAATAAGTTAGTTGTCCCGTGACCAGGTGCCTCCATTTCAATGATTGCTGGCGTAAATGTCAGAAATAATTAATTTTCCCATTGGCGCGGCCACACGGGCAATTATGTGGCTATAAAAACTATATGTATGGAGTTATAACGGGATCGTCCGTAGATTGAAGGGTTCTGATATAAATGAGAAACGGCTATTTAAACTTGAGCTAACTTATTCTTGTTTTTAATTTAGAAATTGAAACTTCGTATGACAAAGTTGTTTTCATTTTAGGAACTTAACCAATCACGTGTGGGAAAATTTCATTTGCAATTTTCACAACGTCAAAGAGTAAGTTAAGAAAGCTAGACAAATATAAAAAACATGACATTTAAAGCCATTTCGCTTTACACAGCATTTTCCTTGACGAACATGAGGAAATTAAAAGTTTCATTACGCGATTGACTCGTGTAGAGTACAATGCATGTCAATTTCATACTTCGTCCTATAGGTATTCAATAAGAGTCTAGGTACCTATTAAACCTATTTCGTAATTTTCGCTAATGAAAATGTCTAAGTAATAGTACTTTTTTGTAATAACACTAAGTGAAGGCCCAAAAATATATGTGCAGAAATGTAGCATAGTCGTCTAGATATAGTAAAATGGATAGTTGAGATAGAAACAGCGAGTGATGGTCGCTATACACACGGATACATTTGAAAGTGTCCGCTCGTGTCCCATTTAGCCGGTGCATCGCGTCCTTGCAACTGCATTCCCACGCTTCGCCGACGTTCTATTACGCGCGCTGGTATTCTCGACACCTTACCGACATCGTTAGAGCATTTCATTTTTATGCTGTTTTGAATTTAGATTGCAAGTTTACTTTTATTTTGTTTTTGGTTTTTGGATTAGGTTAGGTTGCTTTTGTTGCTAATAACTTATAAATATCTTTTTAAATAATAATATAATCGAACATGATAATTTCATGTCATCAAGCCTGTAAACATGTTTTTTTGTGAATTACGTACCTTAATTTTCAGCATTGCAATTTAATAGTAGCCGTTAACGTTGTAATTTAAGATATCTTTAAGGCATATAAATGAATAAAATAATAAATAGGCCTTTACAGTCAAAAACAGCTACTGATGATAAAAGTGGTTCTGCTTTTGTTTCCTACTAAGTCTTACCTGTTCTAATTTACATTTTTAAAATTTAGTTTTAAAGTTATTTTCTCTTCAGTGGGGATACTAGAATGTCAGCCTGCTCGAATATCGTATCTATTTTAAGCTGCAATAGTGTGTAATCCTTTTTATTAGAGGTGACGATGATTTCACGTCCAGCGCGCATGCTAGCCACTGGAACTTACCTGGAAAGAGAGAGACACACATTAGTATACAAATATTGTGGATAACGACGGAGAAATGGCGGAAAACTCGTACATCGATAATATAGGGAGTGCCGTGTTTCTTTTATAAGGACACTGTTACTTTTTCATAATTGTCCTTTTCATTAAGGAAACGTCAAGAAAAATCAGTTTTATTATCCATAATTATCCATTTTTTGTGGTTTGACATTTACGAAAAGCTCTAGGCTATATTGTTGTACACGTGTTCACCTCATTCGTCAAAATGTATGTTTCCACATTTATTTGCTTACCTAGCTTAGTCTCAGTTATAAATATAAAACTCGTCGCTTTCTCAAGTTGTTTCATATATCTCTGAGATTGAAGTTAGTAAGTAAAAAGGTCTTGTTTGTAGAAAGGTTACGGATTTGGAACGGAAAATTTCGCCGTGTCTTAAAGTTAATACGTAGCAACGTACGATATTATCACTCGTAACTCCTTTTAGTATATGCACCTACTTACTTCAACTTGAATATTAAATTATTCGCTATTTCTGCGGTGGTAAAGGAGCTATTTATTAAGCAATAACGATGGTACAATCAAATAAAAGGACAGCTATAAATCTTACATATTCTTCCCATACAGACAGACCAGCTCGTTACTCGGCTACCAATTAATAAAGTCACGCCAGCCGATCGTCTAACGGTACTGAGAAAAAATCCCCTCGTACCATGTACTTGTTGTACTGCTAAAAAATCCCTCGCATTTCCTAAGAACAACCAATTTATAGGAGCAGTATCGCGTGACCGACAGTGAAAACTGCATTTCTTCGCAGAGAGAAACAGCAAGACTCATCACCCTGTCGCAGAAAAGAGACGCGGGATATGCGCCAGCGCAATTTACTATCTAAAAGCGAATGTTTTTCTCAGTGTAAACAATACGCGCCAGATCTATCCAGTCCACGTTGACCTAAAAAAGGGGAGGGAGGGAAGAAATGGCGGACCAGGTTATGATGGACAGGAAATGCAGAATTTAATTAATAAAACCTTTGTAAGCTGTAATTGGGTATGCTCGCTCCATCGTCTCAGTTTCGGCTCGTATTCAGATAATAAAAGAAATCAAATAGCTTCTTTATTTAGTCATATTCGGAGTATTAGAACTGGAACTAAATTCGAAAAATATTAGATGCAAACGCAATATCAAGATGACTTCGTAGAAAATATGAATATTCATTGGCTGCCGTGCTCCCAATCCTTTCCGGACTAAATATAATATCAAGAAAACTTACAACGATCAGGAGCTTCCAGGAAGAATCGTTTCAAAACGTAAAACCAGAAGCCGGAAATTGATTCCCAGAATCAATGACACCGATGAAAAGAAAATTCATACGAGGAAACAGTAAGTCTTTGATACATCCACCGAACAATATCGTCTAGTTAGGAAAATACGTTTCTGCGAACAATTATATCTTTTATTTGTAAAGGTAAAAGCCCGGAAGCCGAGATTCATATGATATTAATATTAAAGCTCATTTAATATTTATTGAACGTCTTACGATCTTACGATAAAAAATAACTAAACCACTTCCTGATTTTTTAAACTTCCATCCTAATCTAAGATCATGTGTTGCTCGCACGCTGACAAGTTTGACAGCTGTCAAACTGTTGAACGTCAGCGGCTAACGTTTGACAGCTTGGTGACAGCCCCATAGGGATGCTGTCGATGCCGTCAAGTCTTTGATGAGTAAACGCGGATACGCGCTGTCGTCGAAATATTTTAAAACCTTTGAGAATTTTATTTTAACATAAAAGTATTTGCGTCTCTTTTGATTTGAAATTTTTTATTAACTGTTGTTGATTGAGGGTTTTTCTGTCAAACGTAAACTTCAAATATAGGTAAGTTTTAATTCATTATGACCAATGAGATATAATAATTTTAAAAGATAGATAGTTGTCTTGTAAAAATAATACTAGGAGAACGAACGGAATGCCTCCATATCCTTAAGTAAAAGTAAAGCCTAGTGTTTAAATATAAATAATTATACAAAGCTACACAAATATTGCCTCGTTTCCATCCTTAAAGGCCTCGTTAGACCGGAAACAGATCAGGTATTGTTTGCGCATTTCCCGCCAGGCAGCGCTAATTAATTAAATTCCCTTATTACATGAAGTGTGTACCTACAAACAAATTGTTTTCCGGTGTTCCGAGTGATGGAAAATGTTAATGTTTTTTCAGAGCTCTTTGAAAGTAGTCTGTGAAGTAATATAATGGAGGTTCCCTTCGTAACCACCCGGTCGTAATATTTTTTTGTTATTTATGGGCTCAAGTTTGGCCCAAAATCTCTCCAGATGGGAAGTGATGGTGTGGTCGACGAAGCGCTTACCTTGAAGTTTTCTGTTCACTCTTGACTTGAAGTCTCCCAGATTGTAGCTATCAGGGAACACAGATTCCATGTTTTAGAAAAAGTTTGGCAATGTATAGCGTCATCTCAGTTACTCATACCTGTTTGTCTCTCTCTAAAGCTCGATGTGTCATATTTACGGCGGTTGGCAATAATATGATCGATCTGATGAGCTCTAATTGGCCGCGCTCACTCATTGCGGTTATTAGACGTCATTATCTTCGGCAATCTTTACGCTGTTCTCTGAACGGGGAAAGTGGATTTGCAGAATTTTCTTTCAATCAAGCATATTTATTTCGATATTCACTTGTTTTCACATACGTTTAATAAGTCCCAAGCATTGTTCCCTAGGCTTCGTTTGCTTCTATACCAAAACATTTCCATTCCAGTTTTATTCCACAGACCCAGACTCTCGAGAAACTTTCCGTCAAATTCAGTACAGAGCTTCATAATAAATAAGCTACAAGATTTAACATTTTACTCATCTTAATTATTCATTAAAAAATTACTAAGACACGTCACTCCGCTGTAGCTAGTAATTAACATGGAATCATTTTCGTCTAGACTAGTCCTTATTATTTCAGTCTTGGTTTAGGGCGTTTCGTGTGAGGCGTGTTCACTAAAACATTCATTACATTTTCGTACAATACCGAACACACTGCTCAACAGTTTCTAGGCCGTTAGGGCCGAGCTTCTCTTACGCGTGTCGCAACGTTTGAATAGAGAGCGAACACATATATTATCAGAAAATTGAGTTGTTAACCTGTTTGTGCTACTAACTGAAAAACATTTTTGTCTGAAACAATTGATAAAAGAACGTTGTTAGCAGGGGCAAAGGTAAGATTGAGTTGATTATGGGGTTTTCATAAATACTTTTTCAATAGGGGCAAACAACGGCTATAATGAAAACAAAGGGATGTTCCAAACCCTAAAAAATACTTTAGTGCACATGAAAAATAACAAAACTTAATACCATGGATACAACGACCGGTCTTATCACTGACAGCGACACCAGACACCTTTGGATGGATTGTAAGAATTTAAAATAAAAACAAGAATAGCTTGCGGTGTATTTTTTTTTTATTCCTTTATAAGCAATACGTCTTTGTTTACCCTTAAAAGCAAGTTAAATTGACCTCCCATACCAAGATACCATGATATCATCAGCGCATTATTTTCCTCAATTCGCAACAGCTTGCGTAACATCACGCTCGCGTAGAAAAATTTCGTCTTTACGTCATTATTTTACGTTTTTATCGCAGCATGCGTCCCTCAGGGGTGCTACATAGTTTATGCATCGCGCCCTTGATTGTAAGTGGGTACTGTCCTGCGTGACAACCCTAGCGTCAGTTCCTAGAATATACGCAAGTAAGTCTAGACCAACTTATTTAGGGAAATAGACGGTTGGTGTGGTTTATAGTTCTTGATAAAGAACTTAGTAAGAAAATGTATCAGGACGGACAGTTTGTTGATGGAGATCCTTAGTTACTTCAAGAGAAGTGACAAATATCGTACCAATGACTGTTAGCTACGTTAAGTGCGAATTACTATAAACACCGTCGTGCATGGTGGATTAATATTTGGGGATTCATGAAAATTGATACTTTCTGGAGCAACAGTCGCCAGCTTAAATAGCTAGATGAAAGAGTACTTACTAGAGTGGTTACTGTTCCTATTACTAAGCCTCTACTGTCCGTCCGTCTGTAAGCGGGCTGGTTCTCATGACCCGTAATGGGTAAATAACATTTTCGGAATGACAATTTCTATAGCCGCTTTAACAACAAATAAATAAAATTAAATAAAAATATTGACAGATTTTTTTGGTCACGTTTCGGGGACGGAACCCTTTGTGTACGAGCCCGACTCGCACTTGGTCGGGTTTTTAAGAAAGGAGCACCGTGCTTTCAGAATCAGAACGCTTTATTTACAAACACAGATTAAGATACAATAACATGTGAAATGTTAAATATGACATTTCACCAAAACTACCTAAGTAAGTAATTATCATATAAAATATACTAGAATATAAACCGCTACGAAGATTAGTTATAAATATTAAAATTAATGAGCTCATGTTCTCAGCGTAGATAGGGCCGGTATATATTGATTTGTGTCCTACTTCTAGGTGGCTAGGTGCTGCTATATACCTACCTTCGTGTGTACTTATATGAGAGCTCTGACGTCTGCATAAACATATGTGTACACGGGCGGAGTATGTATGTATGTATATGGCTTAACGACCAGTGTAACTTGGACGCTGGTTGCGAGTGTGAAGTGCAATATTTTGGTGAATGATATGGTTGAAAGTCTCTTTCCTTTGTGCTATTTTTTTAAGGACGGAGTGACATTGCCTCCATATTTGCGGTTCTTTCTTTGTTTTTAACTTTTCAAAGCCCTTTTATATTAAGTGGTTAGCTAGTAAAGCTTCTGAAGCTTCAAGAGCTGTTCTTTCAACCGTTGAACTGAGGAAAGTCCCCAACATCTTAGTTTTCCTATCTTTTTTATTTTCGATTTCCATCCCTGCATCGTTTCATTGGCTAATCGCAAGAAGATTTTCAGGCATTAGAAGATTTTCTTCACAATTTTCAATCAACTTTTTATTGCAAAAGTAAGGGCAGCTGCATCCACACTAAAGTTATATAAGTGAAAAGAGTAACTCTCGAGTTTCTTCTCCGTTCTTCTCCATAAGAATCTACCTTTGTGAATGGACAGTAGAGTCGCTTTATTTTTATACATATGCTTTTAACTGTAATTTTGACGTTCAAAAGTGCCTTTGAATGGCCTAATTGGAATAAACGTTTGGACTTTGGCTTTGAAAGTAGCTCTGTCTATATGTCCGTAACCTCAATGTCTTTACGGCTGAACCTTTGGATGAACCCTGGCACAGGGAGACGAAACCAAAGATACAAGACAAAAGATACTTTCAATCCTAGGAGGATGCTCCTTTGATGATTTTCGAGTATCACGCGAGCGGAGAGCTGGCAGGGCCTAGTAAAATACAGTTATATAGTATTTGAAAAGATTTACATACTGGAGCTTCCATACCAACAAAAAGCTTACGATATTCGTATAGTCAGACACAAATATTATTTGAGACACGATATTCGTGAATTCAAACACGTTACGTATCTAAATATTAATATCAGGCAGCGATTGACATGTTTATTGTATTTACATGCTTTTGTCGCTAATATCTGCCATATTTTTTTCTTTTATGTAGAAATATTGTATTTGTTGATTCAGACGTTTCTCATTAGACCAGATGAGGAAAAGTGTAGCCTTGTCAAGAAATAAATATTGATGTTCACTAATACATACTAAGTTAAGTGTTTTGTGGTCTATGACCACTATAAGTTATAAAACATACTACAAAAATATTTCTCCATTTCTTCGCCAAAGGTCACCCAACAAAATATTACTTCCTCAATTCCTGCCTACAAAACACCTACACTCACAGCAAACAAGACTGAAAAATCAACAGTGTCAAAAAAGCTTAATTTCACAAAACCGTGAACATTACAAAATCGCCTAATAATACACCTGAAAAACTCGCCCCCACGCACACAGATGGGGGTGCTAAGACACGGCTGTGTGTACGTGGGGCGGGCCAGTGTGCGTGAGTGGGAGTTGTCTGGGGGTGAACGGCCTCCCGCCGACCTTCAGACGCGGGAGGGTGGGGCGGGGGGGGGACCGTCTAGGAAGCTCCCCACAATAGACCAACAGTGTAATTAATACATAATGTACCGTTTATGCTCGAGATTTGGGGACTAACGATCGTTATAATGAAATTGGTTGGCCTTTGATTTGCTGACTGGAGACGATTGGGGAGGTTGATGGAAACTTTAAATATGACATTTAATACAACTTTTCTTGTTCTTTCTTACTCACTGTTGTCCACATTTCTTTTTCGAAATTTCTTTAGAAATAAGCAGTACCTTTGTACTAAAAATTATAATGTTAATCTGATACTTTTTCTATGTGTAATATAAATATATAAATAAATAAAATGACGATTTGGAAAACAATTGAAGAAATGTACAAAGTATATGGATGCAGAACATTGATATGACGCAGAAAGCCCTTAAAATGTCGAGCTCTTCTATCAAGTTCTTCCATTATATAAAAGCTTTTAAGACCTGTTGTTTTCGCCTCCAGACTTAACTAAACCGATGCTGTTAGTGTGATTATATGCGCTATAAAAACTCGACTGTACACTTTCCCAAGTTACCTCTCCTACGCAAAAGGAAGGCGGTAAATGCCGCACAGTAAGCATTTTTAGGTCATTTCGTTAATCGCTTGTAGCCAACAATTAGGGCTAGACCTTATCCTAAACGAGGATGCCGATTTTTAATTAAACTAGCCTTATCCACATATTTGGAAACAAACAGTCGCTATATACAAGTAACGAGGTTTGTTCATTGAATATTTTAAAAAGCAATTTTCTTTAATACTTTTCCGAGAATATTGTCGATGGCAACTTTTGCTTTGTCTATGGCTCCAATTAATTTTGTGTTTATTGGGAATTTTTAACTTGTGTTTTGTTGGCGTTAGCTATATTTTTTTGGCTAGTAAAGGTGCTAGAATAATGCGGGCTCCAAGTGACTATATTCCATTTTGTTAAAGCTCGGTACTTGATTTCTGAACCTACAGAGGTAAATTCATCCGATAACTTCGATCCAAAATGATAATGTTCAAAACATTATCGAAAACTATATCGACTTTTTGTCAGGTTGACAGTGACGAAAAGAAACTTGTTGACGCTATTTTTAATTAAATTGTTGTTTGGATGATCTATGGTATGGTGGTATTTTTCTATCTGGTATTTTTCAGTAGCAAGCCGGAGTCTGCATTTGTGCCCCGTGGTAGCCAATTACTTGGAACTTAAATATAACAGGCAAAAAGTAGGTGTACTATAGATACCTAAGTACGTCTCTCTTAACCCTTCCCTTTTTTAGGTATCCGGGTGTGATGATATGTTGTGAATGATCTCTGAAAGTCGTTCTTCTTACTCTGGGTCAGGCTTATTGTAACCTATAAAGACCTAACGACCCAAACTACCTACCTACCTTCAAACTCTACTGTAACTACCCTCATTTCATACAACTAAAACTAAGTTACCGTAGGTACATAAGTTGGCGATCGGAAATCATTCGTACTCTTTCAAAGAATCTAATCCAAAGATAAACTTAAGCTGAGAAAAGAACTCGTTGCTAATGGCCCTATTAGTATTCTCCTTTTTACTTAAATGTATTGAGATTCTTAGGAGGTTAGAACTGTTTACTTTGAACTTGATTTACTTTCTAGGTATCAGGAATTGGTCAATTTACTTCTGGATGTTAATTTTAAGAATTATTGATGTCCTGGAAAGTAAACTTCAGCAACAAATAGTACGAACAAAATTTGTAATGCATATTTCTTTGCGAGATCAACATTGAAAGTAAAAGTGATGCACCGGACACGTCTTGAACCGAAGACCTCTTCATCTACTACTCATATATAATTATAGAATAAAAAAAAGTATGTATGGTGAGATTTGGATGGAGAAATACATCTTTTTGCTTATGCAAATAGTTGTATTTCTCCATCCTACTAATTTTATAATTACGAAAGTTTGTGTGGGTGGATATTTATGTCTTCCACGCAAAAACTTCTGAACGGATTTTGATGTAACTTGACAGCACAAAATACCTGAGCTTATACATCAGCATAACACGAGGCTTTCTTTTATAAGGAGTGAAGTACCAATTCAAGGCGGGCGGTGACGCGGTCAACAGTTAGTTCTACATAATACTTCATCTACTTATTCCCCTGCCTACCCACAGCGACTACCCAAAATCACGTCCTGAAACCTTTTAATATCCTGTTCTCATTTCCTAAGCATTAAATATGAACGTCGCGGCCCGAAACAATGTACCAAGTTTATTTATCCTGGAATATTTATCCAAGTTCTTAGTTGTTGAACCCTTCACCCCTAAGGCTGAAATTTACGCAACCCTTATATGTCTATGTACCTATCGTTTTGAAATTATTATATTGTACCCATTTAACCAAAATATAAGAAAATATTAATTGAAATTCAAAATGTATTTATTTTAATTGGGTCAGAAAGTTTTGGATAGTCTATTGTCTCCAGAGAAGTTCCGCAGTTTTGGAAAATCGAAACGGTCATGATTGAACCTTGATCACTTGTGAATAGAATAAGTTCTGCAGAAGCTTGTTACCAATGAACGAATTTCTTCAAGTTTTGTTGAGCCCTATAGCAACCAACCTGTTGGTTACAAGAACTCTCATACATATATTAATTACAGAGGCCTGTAATTACAGGAATATCTAGTAATAACAGATATTTCGTCGAGCTCTTGAAGTTGTTTCCATGTAGTAACTTGCGTATTACTGCCTCTGATATGACTTGGGTTCCAGCATGGTTCTAGGTATTAATATCTACCTATAAGAAGAGGTATTATAGCATACATCTTGGATGTTATCTATACTTATTAAATCGTTTCTCCTGACTATCAAAGCACAGCCAAAACTACTAAGTCTAGAACATTCTACTAGGAATAGGTTTAATAAATTAAAGCATCATCTAATAAACGATTTCAAGACGGTGAGGACAACCCTTTCCAAAAAAAGGAAAGTTTTTTGATGAGGTTTTCACTAATAGAAAGTCAAAGTCAATTCATTTATTTCAAGTGGACCATTAAAGGGCACTTTTGAACGTCAAATTTACAGTTTGAAAACAAAATATTATAGTGACTCTAGTTGCAAAAAGTAGATTCTTATGGAGAAGAACGGACAATAAATTGAATAGTTACTCTTTTCAAATATTAGTTTAACAATATTTTGTATTACATTAATCAATTGATTATATGTGAGGACAATGCACCCAAAAAGAAAAAAGCTAGGAAGAGTTCTACTCAAAATAGTTTTGTGTAATCATTTGTACTCGTACAAAGCCGGGGCAGGTCGCTAGTTTTTGATAAAAGGCTTCCTTGGAACATGCCAAAAAATGGATGTTTGTGTGCGTACATCCGTCATATCAAATGTAAACTTATTTTGATTCGTTTTCCTGGTAATAATGTCGGGTCACACAATGGCGTGCTTCAGTCAGGCTGTCTGTGGCGTTATTTGGTTATTTGATTATGAAGTCTGTTTCTGGATATTTTTGGCTGTGACTAAACTTTTAAAATCCACGTCATAGTAGCGTGAATAAGGCACATAAGTAGTCGGATGTTGTTGGGAAAAGCTCGCAATCACTTTGAGAATACCTTCAAAAGGACCTCAAATTCAATAATGAAATCTTTAGGGATTTCCTTAAGTATAACACAAGTAAACTTGGAGGAATCGAGTCGCTACATACTCGTGTTTCTTACCTTGAAGGTATGGTTACTATGTTTATGTCGCAGTCAACTAGATTAATTGGCTGCCTAGCTCTTTCATAAAACGGCGCCGTCTAATCAGCGGCCGAGCTGACATCTCAGCATTTAATTGAACAGCTAAACAAATGATTTGGTTCAATATCGCTTAATGACTTGCCTAGCCAACCAGCGGAACGTAGGGAGGGAGCCTAGGCCTAAGTGTCCAGCTAGCCCGTTCATTTAATGTTGTTTTAGACGCGTTGGCTGGATTATTTAGGCCGCTGATTAAATGGCGCCGTCTAATGAAAAGGCTGGGCAGCCTATTAAAACGCTGATTAAGCCAGTTGGCTGCGACATCTAATTTAATGTTGATTACGGATAGTAGATTAAATCATAACACGACGAGACAATTTATTTTTTATTTTTTTAACTTTGCCCCACACGGTACAAACATACAAAGTCACAAACACAAACAGCCAGACCCGGAACAACTATCTGTAGGCCATACATGTATTTGTTCCGTGCGGGAATCGAACCCGCAACACGCAGCGCAGCAGTCAATCGCTCAACTACTGCACCAACTGTTTAGTTAGCAGCACTCGATAAAGGGCCTCGATAGCGACTTAGTTTGCGGCAGTAGTATATCATAATAATTGAACTTTAACCAGCATTTTATTATCTGTCAGAATGTACGCCCTCGCAATTCGCATATACCCAGGAACATGTCACTATGATATATGTCACTTGCTTGTTTTTCATAAAATATTTTGGGAACTGTCTAGAATGCCTAGGCTACAAAGCCTAGACCGGGCACCGTTATGTACAACATTATGTTCATATATGTACTAACATTTACATAAATTATTATTCCCAAGACTAATTCGTCCTGACCGACCAAGGACGCAACGTCGGGAGACCTGGAAGGACCAACAGCATCTATCATCACAATGAACCTTCAGTCCACACACTTAGAATTCAATTTTAAACGAAAATTGTTATGAGTTGTCGCCTTATTGATACTGGGACGACTTAGCTTTGAAAGCGAAATTTATACCTGATAGTGCCCTTAAGGAAAACGACGGTTAACTCCAGCGCGTAAGGTCTGAATTCAAACGTTTGAATGTTCAGTTCTGAAAGTAAGGGACGGATGTGTAGGTTAGAAAGGGATAGCGATGTCCGTGGTGGTCCGTGACCTATCCTACTGACGAATGTCGAGCCCCGGAACATCGCATTTTAACAAGTAGTCTAGACAGCTGCGCCAGTGTGCTCGCTGCGGGTCTGTGGGCGTGCGTCAGATAACGAGAACGTGCGTGTGTGTGCGTCTCCTTCAATAGCTGCTCTGTGTACACACGGCGCGAATGCCTCAGTGTGCATGTCTGACTCCTCACGGATGGCGCTTGAAGTTTTTAGCAAAGGGATGTTTATTTGACGTCTTCTAAGACTTTTATCGCTTGCGAAATTGCTAGTTGTAGTGCCTGGGAGCCTAGTACCTAATACATCTAGCTTAACACTTTGTTCTTGAGTAGTGGATCCGCTGGGACAAGTTGTCTCGTAATTGGTCCTAAATTAAATATTCTCTTTTTTATTTGACAGTAAAATTCGCGTTTTGTTCGCAACAGCTGTTTATCAAATCACCAAGCAAAATGTTGTGTCATGAAGTCAGTAACAAACACAACAAACTTAAGATACAACAAAATCGTTTGTTACTATGTGTTAGGAACTGTTAGCTTAAATCATCCCACTGTTGGGCTAGTGTGGACCAAAAATGGTTTGAAATGGCAATCAATCTGCCTAGCGTTATCCCCACCATGTTGCTTTGAAATTGCAATAAAACATTATAACATTTTATCATAACATGTAACACAAGGAAAATTAGAAATAAGGAAAAAGATGTGGGCTCAAGGGCGTCTGGAACGTTTGACTGCGACGTACAGGGTCCAAGTTTAATTCTCCCATTACTGCTACAATCCTACTTAATATACTGTCTGTGTGTGTGTTTGTTTGTTAATCGAGAACGCCTCGACAGCTGAACGGATTTCGATGAAACTTGTTGTACTACTGTTTCCGTCACATGGGGCGAAGCCGCATGCAGAAGCCAGTGAGTCTTTAAATAGAACTTGAAAAAAAGGTATGTTTACACACATTATGTAACTAACATATAATGTGTGTAAACATAACCGTGTATAAAGTCTAAGCGCTGTACACATGTCTATGGCCTTATTTACCTACTCAAGTGCCCACGCGCATTAAAACACATGCTATATTAATATATTACCTTTATTTACTTGCATTCACTCCGGTTTCAATGTGTCATGTTATGAACATTTCGTGAGGCTTAACATAATGTATGTACACCAATAATGTTTTATCTATAGTAATATTATATTCTGTGCTAATATGATAATGCGTCTATACTAATATTATAAATGCAAAAGTTTGGATGTTTGGATGGATGGATGGATGGATGGATGTTTCTACCAAACACGTTAGAACGGCTGAACGAATCTTGATGAAATTTGGCACAGGATACTTTTTATCCCGGGAGTATATTCCCTTTGGATTTTTCTAAACTCATGCGGGCGTAGCCGCGGGCGGCTGCTAGTAATTCATATAAATTTCGGGCTTCCGAGAATTTTTTTGAAACAATTATTGTTTCAAAAGAAAAGATTTTATATTCCCATGTTCCGTATTAATGAAAACAAAATTTAAACTCATTATAATATATCTGGAGAACAATATTGTTGCTTCAAAGGGCGGTACAGACCTGACCTTCCCAAAACCCTACTAATTGATGTCAAAGAAAAATAACATGGAATTAATTAACGTAGAAACTCAAAGCCGCAACCCATCAAAAACGAAAACACACCATTATAAACACACACATGGGGCTGAACAATACAGACACACCCACGTTACACACACGTCTACCCCATCTACATTCACACACACATTTTTGGGGATGGTTTATGCAATTCGCCCTTGTGGAGGTGGTGCGATGAACTTTGTCCGGGACGTCCGCAACCTTCGCTAAGGTGAAACTAGGGGTGGTGGTGGGGAAGGGGCTGCAACGCCCAGGATGCCCGAAATTAGGGACGTTTTATAGCTATATTTGTGCATACAAGGCTTTGCGTGGGTGGGGTGGAAAAGTTTTTAGATTGTATCAAGGGGGTGGTGCAGGGATGAAGTTTTTTTGGCGGCCATTTTGTTGCATATGTGTACATTATGTATTAGGGAAAACCAACGTAACAATGTTATATCTACTGCTTTAAACAACTATTTAAAATGATTCTGCTAAGAACCAATCTGCAATATCGGCCAGTAAACATCCACTACTGAAAAGGTCTCGTCTATGTGGCTTAGCGACACGGGCAAATAGGACATATTTCCCATTACATTTATTACTTTAGGATACTTGCGTCTAGACAAAAACGTTTTTTAATCAAAGACAGACATATTCCAAACACGATGAAACAGCTGAACTCCGCCAACTATCTAACTAAACGTCGAAATTAGTTAGAGAAGAAATGGAAAAATTAGTCTCTTTTTTCCCACAATCCAAATTTAACTAATAACAAGTCTAGCCGGGGTTGTGCCTACCCCATTCCTGCGCCAGCGTGATAATTGTGCCCCCGACGTAACGCTGATTGTCGCCATTACGCCTGTGATTTTAATAATAGGCGACTTTCGTCTGGAAAATTACCGGCTGTTATGTAAGTCGGGTAGGCAGGAGTTGTGCCTCGTTCTCATTTGGAAGACGCGTGATTAATGCTCAGTTGGCTCTGTGGTTTCACAGGTAGGAATGGTTTGAATTACGTTTTGTATGTGGAGGAAATAAGGGGGAAATTGAGAAAAAAGTATGGGAAAAGTGAGATTGTGGAAACAATATTTTTATCAAAATGGTCGTATTTCCTTAATGAAATGTATTTTCGGGTACACAAATATTGGTTAGTAACTAAATTGATAAATGTAGATGAGAATAATGAAACATTACCTAAGATTGATCTAGATTAATATGTACTCCTTTTTTTAAATATTTAGTGCAAACGATATACCAATGAATAAAAAATAGCTGCCACGTTGCTGGCTACTCGGAAATATCCTCGCCCATAACTTCTCACATCATAGGAAGGTTTTCTATGAAGACTCCCAACATACTCTCCAAATACATAACCCCTTATATTATTAGAGAAGTACATAGACGCACTTGTACACCGTTCTCGTTCGTCCGGTCGGCAGTTCGTAGCCCTCGTAGCGGCTCGTAGAGGTGTCCTCTACGCCGCTACGGGCTACGAGCTACGCGCTACGCGGGAGGTGGCGCCGGGGTTCAGGGTGAGGTCATGTCTGAGGCAGCGGGTACTGAAGTTCTGGGAGGTGTTTTTAGGTTTTGTTTTGTAATAATTTAAAAACAGAAAAGTACCTATTCTGTTGAAAAAAAAAACATTGAATTTTTTTTATTTGAATTTGGTTCTGTTTGTTTTATGTTTGACTAAAACAGCAAACTTTTATGGTAATTCTGTAATATTACTATGCTACATAATTATAATAGTCACTTGTTGAATAGGTTTTCGATTGTATAATATTCTAGGAAAACTTTTCAGCAGTCAATAATGTTAGAATTATTTTTGCACATACTTATATACATAGTAACTACATGAGAAACCCTACAAAAATAAGAGGCTTCTCTTCATTAAAAAAATATCAAAAGTTACTTTTATAATATTTCTAATGTCCTAAAAGCGGGAAATAATGTAATATACTTCTCGTCTCAAAAGAATACATTTAGATAATAAAACAACGCCGCAGTAAAAACATAAAATTCTACATAAATTGCAGCATCCAAAGTAGAAAGCTACATAATACCAGTGTACAGAGAGGACAAAGTGGAAGGCTAGGGCGGGCGGCGTGTCCTTCCGAGGGCGGGCGGCGACCCGGGACCCGGCCAAGCGACCGTCCTTTTGATCCTGAGCCTTTTGCTCTGGTAGTGCTTTATTTATGGGAGGTATTGATTGCCATTAATAATTATCTTCTGCATAATTAATGGTTGACTTTTCACAGAAAAACAAGGTGATAAGTAAAGAATTTTGTCGCGGGTTTGTTTTGTCTTAATTTTATGATTTTTCCGGGATAAAAATATTAAATCAACAGTAATCTACTCCGTCAGGAAATATCATTATCTAACTTTAATTAAAGTGTATAACATACACATCTATAACTCATTAACTAATGGTTTGGTAATTTGATCGTGAAGTTTAAGATATTTGTTTTTGTTTGAAAACCGTATTTTCGATTAACTTATATGACTGTATTATCACACAATCCAGTAGAATGATATTATTTAAAAATAAAAACAACGAAAGTCATAACAAATGCAGCATACTAACATATTATCCAACTAAAAACCGCCCACCCAAAGTTTTACATTAGTTGCATCAAAACACGTCGTAACAAAGTCTGTCTGTTCGTGGAAGGCTAGGGCGGGCGGCGCGTCCTTCCGAGGGCGGGCGGCGACCCGGGGGCCCAGGGGCCACTGGACCCGCGTCCTGGGTGATCTTAAGGCTTTCGTTACTGATAGTCTAGGTATTTACTGTCTACTGATTGCGTAAAGGTAATAATGTAATACATAGTTTATTTTTGCAATCCCACTCAAATTATATGTACATTTAAACGTTTTTATTAATATACATTGAATATTAGTAGGATTATATGTTTAACATTTCCCTCTGCTCGAATCTGAAGTCCACGCAGACGGAGTGGTGGGCAGAAGCGAATGTATCTAAATGCGAAAGTGAGTTTGTTCGTTTGTAACGTTTTCACGAGTACGTGACCAAAGCGATTTTGATGAATTTAGGTACAGTTTTTTGTAAGGTTGGGAAATCATCATATGACTTCTTCCGCCCTGGGTGAAGCGGAAGGGTGTGTCAGACTCTTGACTAAAACCCATCCGTGTTCCTTCAAAAGCCCTTTACGTTACAGGGCCGCGGTGACTCTCGAACAAATTCCGCAACCCAAGCAGGCTCTGGCCCAAGCGGGCTTCGTCTTCTATGCTGACATCTCTTCGAGGCGCGCGTGGAACACACGCCAACGACCTGGACTTGGTTGTGACCGGACAGTGAGCCACCCAACGTTCGCTGTCATAGATGGGGGCCTGCAGACGGTTATTGGCTGCGCTACTACTGAGTTGGAAGAAGCTAGTGAATTAACAAAAGTTTTGTATGATTTTTTTTTTTTTTAAATCCGCGGCGCGCCTCTAGTTTTCGCGTCTCATAGGAATTCTAAAGGTTCAACTGTATATTATATGAGCGATGTATTAATTATTAAATTAGTACCTACACACATAATTACACCCTATGGTTAGTAAAATTCAGTATTTCAAGACTATGTTCTAGGTATCAAAGAATTCAATGTTCTAGGATAAGTGCCTTCTAACATATAATTATTATACTGCTCCCAGCTATCCTGAGAAATTAACGAATTTAATGGATCCTTTTGCCGTCAAACAGGAACGTGTAGCATTACGCTGCTTTAACTCAAAAGGAACAGGCAGAGTCAGACTCGAATCATGCAACCATATTTTCTGGTAACATTTTCCACAGAAAATCGCACGTTATGAACAACTGAACTCTCTCTGCCTAGCCTTTTTCCCAATTTTATAAGGTGTTAAAAAATCAACTGCAAGAAAGGAGTTCAGTGCGCATAATCAATAAATTTGGGCGTAGTGAAATATTGCATATCTTTGAAACGGATTGTTATAAATAAATAAAAAGATCAACTAATTTTTATTTCTTATTCTAAACCTTTTCCTAACCTTATCATTTTCATTGCATTATTTCATTTCTTGCAGTTGATTTTTTAACGCCTTATATTGGGGTCGGCTCCCAGTTAAACCGAATTCAGCTGAATACCAGTATTTTACGTGGAGCGGCTGCCTACCAGACCTCCACAACCCATTAACTGGGTAAAGCGGTACTTCTTGGCAAGCAATGAACAACTATGAGCAACTAAACTGAACTTGGAAAACAAGTCTGTAATAAATAGAACGGGACCGGACTCTGAGTTGATTCTTTTGTTTTTTCTCGAAGAAAAATCCTTTACCTTGTGTTAATCTCAATATTAAGTACTATCATCAAGAAATTTTATTCAAATTAATAATTTGTATGGATGTCAGTTCTGTGACAGTAAATTCTTTTTCTTTATTTCTTTGCGTCAAAAACTAGACTAAACATTCACCTTGTTTAGTCTAGTACTCTGTCAAAGCTCTATGTGGCGGTTATAAAAACATAAAACATATTTAACGAAATAATATCCACTGACGTATGAAAAGAATACCTTATTTCACTTTAATATTTTCAGCAAACAAGCACTGAACGTGGGTCGTATTCAGCCGGGACAAGTGGAAGCTAGGGCGGGCGGCGCGTCCTTCCTAGGGCGGGCGGCGACCCTAGCTGAAGCCTTTGGTTTAAGACTGCGAGGGTAGACATGGGTTTCAAGTTGTTTTGTTTGACACGTAAGTGAGGGGTGATTTCGAAAATCAAGGCGTGGCGTTTGGCGAAGTGAAGTAAATAAGGGGAGGTTAGAATTGTCCATGTCAAAAGTTTTACCTAAGCCATACTTATATTATAAAGGCGATAGAAACTGTCTGTTTGTTACACGTTACGCGTCATCGTCTTCACGACTGGACAGAGTTGGCATACGGATTGGCAATTACCTGGAATAGGAAACTTACTCGTACCATCCCGGTAGTATATTCACTTTGGATTAATTTCGACTTGACGACGAAGTTAAGCGAAACCGCTGGCAGAGGCTAGTTAAATATTGACTTCAGAAGTCTATTCCTACAAACGGGGTGATAAATCGAAACAAAACTTAGAATTCTGTTTGTAGCAAAAGAAACTTTGCTTTCCAGAAAACCAATGAGATGACATTAAAGTGAAATTACCTATCAAAGTTTTGCATCGGTTCACCCCGCGTGCCTATTCACTCCGTTTGACTGTAGTACTTCCACAATAAACCAGCTACTAGGCTACTTACTATTTAATTTTTTTGTCGTCTTAACCTAGTTTGGGCCAGTTCTAGTTTCATTCTCACATAATTAATTCTCTTCGAAGTTTTTCCTGAAACGAGATCTTTAATTTCGTTCCTCACAATGTTGACAGGAAAACAACAAGTACTGTCACCTTCCAATACTGAAACTGTCACAACTGAATAATAGCGTTCAATTGTTCGTAGCATTTGTAGCGTAGCTATGAGGTGGAACTCCCTGCCCGATTGTGGGTTTCATTAGGACACCCGAGCTACATCTTGAGGGTCTTTCAGTCAAGGGTCAATAGGTAACTTTTAAACCAGCGTGTTTTCCATCATCAGGTGAGATTGTGGTTTAACGCGAGCCTTTCGATAGTAAAAAGAAACCCTGAGAATATTATCGTCAAATATTTTCCCCAGAAGCCGGGCTTGCACCGAGCTCCGGTCGGAAGACAAGGGCGCCGCGTCCGCCAGGTTGACGCACCCTCACGTAACGACGCACAGCCTGCAAGGAACCGACGGCCTGTGCACCAGTGGCAGCTAAGCAGTGAAGCTTAGCTATAAAACTTTGTGACTACTTCCACAAAAAATGTGAGGTAGCTAATCCCATTTTCTTAGTTAATTCCTCCACTCGGGTCAACCTCGTCTTAGCCTCCCAAAAAAAACAGTTTCAAAATTCTAGTTTTTCTAAATTGACAGTTATAGCTTCTCATTTAATGACATTCATCGAGTATTTTCCTTATTGTCCAGGCGACTGAGTAACGTGACGTCAAGGAAGTCTTCTTCAAGAGCTAGCAAGATAACTAGAATATAGCTAATATCTCACTTCTACAATCCAGTAACTTGGTAACAAGATATCTCTCTGCAAAACTGGTGTCAATTTAAAGGTCTTCCGACTACCGTTACGACTGTCAAAGATATTCAAATGACAGCCGAGACCTTACTCTTAACGTGTTTTCCGAGGCGCGAAGAAATATCAGTGTGTAATAAATGGCCACCCATCCAAAGACCGACCTTGGCAATCGTTGCTTATTCTTGAAGATCGACCTGTGCGGCTGTTGTTACCATAGGGTGAGTGACCCATTGATAAAAGTATCGTATCTATCCATCGCTTCGCTTAGCGCATCTGTTGTGGAAAGTCAGTCTTATGAGCTGGGCGGGCGGGCCTCGTCTGTAGGAAAGCAAGGGCGGACGGTGCGTCCTGAAGTTCGTCGAACGGTAATAGTACATAATGCCTGCATCGTGTCTGGTTATCTACAGACTCGTAATACACAATGTGGTGGGTATAAGTTTTGTTAACGGGTTTGTCTGCGTTTGAGGGTATTTTCTTTTTATGTTGTGTTTTTATGGATTGTTTTCGTGATTCGTGTTTGCGTCGTTGTCGATACTTGATTGTCGAATATATGGGTTGACTGTAATATTATTAGTATTGTTTTGGGTGATAGAAACTAGTCAATATTAGATGCGTTTGAGACCCGGAAATAGGAACCAACTACCGGAAATTAAAACGATGTTTTCCGGAATACAAATATAGGAAATAGTTATCCAATGTTCAATTTTGTATATTAAACCGTTATAGGTTTAAGATATGTTAAGAAGATGTTTCTCTCTGACTTAAGACTTGTAAAATAAGGATACAAAAGTCAAAGAGTCTAAACACAATAACCAAATATCAAATCCCACATTTGGCACAAACAGCACAGTAAAGTTTATCACATTAACATAAATAACTAACATCCTTTATGTTCATCGCTCCCCGGTCACCCCGACATCCCCAGTGGTTAGATACAACCTTCCCCGGCGTACCCGTACCCGGTGGCTGCAGGGTAGCGAGGCCACAGTCGACCTCTAGACTGCAAAGTCAGTGCCCCGGCTGGTAACAAGAATTAGGTGACTTCAAGGGGATGTTGCAGGAGGGATGTTCGTTTGGCTGGTTAAGGGGTGTAAGCAGAGTAGCATGGGGGGAAATAGAAGTTTAATTATGATTTTTAGCCACAAAGACATAAGGTCCCTTTAAAATAGATGGACAAACTTTTAGAAATCATTCAGACTACCAAAATAAGGAAAATGGTAAGAAAATAAATAATAAGAAAAACGCATTAAATACAAGAAAAACATCAGCTAACGAAAATACACTAAAAATGTTGGCAATTTATTACTTTAGGTCAAAATAAAATTACTTCGATCAGTGTTTTGTTTGCTTGGATATCTTTGGTTAGACGTACTGAACGCTGTGTAAGGTTTGTCCATCTACATATTTTAATGAGATCTTATAAAGGAGAACACACAATCTTAATGTTATACATGCAAATAGCTTCATGTTTTTGACGGACTGACTTTGACAATTCAAAAGTACCTGATAATGGTTTATTTGAAATAAATGCTTTGACTTTGACTTTGACTTTGATACTCTGGTGTGACATAGACACTTACACATACTTTTTATTTTTTTATATTCCATTCGGCGCCCGAACATTTCCAAATGTAAAACTTTTTATGTTTAGTTTAGTTTTGATGCTTAGAAAGCCACAAATTATGTGTTGGTGTGTTTTGTATTATTGCAAAATAATATAATATAATAATAATAAATTTCTGTCTATTTTTAGATGGAGAAAGACATCGGCGGGATTTATATGGCGGGAGGAGGGTAGTAATCTCCGGAACCAGTGCACCAATTTAAGCAATATCAAAGTACTTTTTTTCCAAATGAATATAGACTATATATTCTCGTATTGTGCATAGTTGTGTTATTACGTTTGTTTAGTTAGTTTTACCCCAAAAGAAAAGTAGTTATTAAGAAACAAGTAGTTATAAAATTATAACCTATTAAATAGTAACTACTTTCCTAAATGTTTGTTGTGTGTACAATTGACTAAATGTTAATTGATAAGAGTTTTGAAAATATGAATTACTTGTCCTATATTTATAAATGCATTTTTAAACCGCTATTATCAATAACCGCAGACAAGTGTTGAAATTAATTTCCGTTTCTAGTATTTGATGTTACCATGAAATAATAGTTGTTTTGTAATGTTTCAAATATGATGCAATATTAACTACAGTTTGGTTGTTTTAATTTTGTTTTTACTAGATTGAAGTGCCACTATATGAAGTAAATACCATTTAATAGCGAAAAGTAATGATTCATTTCTATAATTTATTTATCGATTCATGGAAATAAAAGAACAATGTCCGACGAATCAATAATAAATTAAACACACGAATATTTGCGACAGCACACAAATAATGTATTTAATGGCATTACACATTAATTATATGCCATTGAGACTGCATTGACGAGTGCTGCAATGTTTACAGTTTATATAATTGTATGTGCCGCACATCATGTATGCAAATTCATTAATATATTTTCTTTTAGCAAGTTCTGTACATTCATATTTTCATGCTTTATCGTATAAAGATGTCGACTGTAACACTATATTTGGTAATTTACGGAACCATCTAGGCAGAGAAAAAATCTAAGCCGGTCACATTGCTAAAGACAAAATCTTCACATTATAATCTTCATAATACATTGTAACATTACTACCTAAAACCTACATACATAGATGATGTCATGAACAAAAAAATGTTCTGTTATTAAACATTGTATGACTCATCAAAACAATTTCATAACTTCATTAAGTATTTCAACCACCTTTATTTCATCACGCATATCGATAAGATATGCGTGATGAAATAAAGGTGGTTGAAATACCAACCAAAACACAACTTTCTGCCTCTATGGAAAACCACCCTCTCCACTATTTTTCTTCGTTTACATCGAGACAGCACATAAGAAGCCTACTAATGTCAAAAAGGTTTAAGGGCACGTAAAAACGCCCTTCAGACGTATAGGCCGTTACCCTGGGGACGCCCTTCAGCCGCGTCAGTGTGTGCGTTGGATGCACTTGTCACTTGTAGAGGAGCTCCTCACTCGTGTGCGTCGGTGAGTCGCGCCTGTGTGCGTCCGTGAGTCGCACACAAACGCACAGCTCTATTCGTACTGTACAGCGTGATGATTAGAATTCGGTGCTCGTCTGTGTGTGTCAGAGAAATGAATTCGTCTGTTCGATCATCGTTACTACAATTATCTAAGTGGTAGTGAAAATGAGTTTGAACACGATTATGAGGTGACTTTTTTGTTTTGGCGACTGATAAACTTTGACTTTTAATTGATTGTCGTTTTTGTGGTTTCCCCAAATGTTGCAATTGATCTTGAACTAAAAATAGTGTTTTGTTCATTTGTTTTTCGCAATTAAGTGTTAGGTTTTCGAGTTCGAAGAAAAAAGTAAAAGGATATATCTCAGCCATAGTTTTCTACTAAACCAGGAAGCTTACTTGTGTCAATGAGAAAAATATATAATCAGACCTACCTTTGATGACACATTTTTAATTATAATAAATACTGATTAGCATTTTTTACATTCAAATTCTCTATGGAAATTAATAAAAAATCTTCTAATCAGCAATATTTAAACTAAGCATTTAGTTTGATTTTCTTATGTATCAGCCTATAAATGTATTTCCTGAGTGTGGATATTACAGTATAATTATTTAAAAGGACAAAACATTATGTCCAGGACTTTAGGACCCAAGTAGGTACCTATAATATGACAAAAAAGTCCAGCCGCGCGCTCCGATTGTGCGTCGTCTTCGGGTGACCTTAGCAGGTGGGTTGCGTGTCTGAGCACATTAATGTGCGGTTCTCACTATTACATAGATACCTACATTATTTTGTGTACCTGCTATTACTTGCTTATTATCTTGTTCTAACGTCTAATTGTCCTCGTGAATAGAACTGCTTACTTGCAACGTTTCGCCCTCCTAGGACTGGCAGAAATCGCTGTTTGTGATGACACCGCAGTATAACATCGAGAGCTTGAAGTTCAAGTACTAGGGCATCATAAATCTTGAGGAGTGTAAAAAATACATATTGGATGTATCGCAGTTGCGCTTTCGGGAAAAAAAAGCATCTGAACTTTATTTGAAATTTTAGCGTGTGAGGATAATTATATGAAAATTGTGCATTCACGAGTAAGATCGCAATATACAGGGAGTGTCCCTATTTAATTCATTTTAGGAACAAATTTCAATCTTGAAATCGTGAACAAATCTACTGTTGCCTATTTTTATCACTTGATTCCATTGTTCTAGTTTTTCATATTCATGACTAACTTCAGCCTTTGAAAGATTGTCAAAAAACTAAGTCACCCGGTCGATATAATTTATCTAATAAATAATTTTCTAAAAATGAAAATTGTTTTTTTTTTGAGTAAATTTTGCGTGCAATAAAGAATATCTACAGTTTCAGTAAATTTATGCAATACTAGTATGTGCAGCAGTAACCTTGGACTTCATCAGCGCCTCACTTGCAATTAATTGAATGTCTTCATTCTACGACTACTTGTGAGCGAAGCCTTGATTCTATTAGTGAAATATTTGCTTTTATTTATTTGTATGTTCTTGCGGTTGCAAGTTGACAGTGTGGTTTCTTAGAATTATGTCCTTTTGTAGGTCAGGTTTTTCGCTAGGTACGACTACCAGGTGCAAAGGGTAAATAGAAAAAAAGTTGAAATTCATATTTTTTATCAACTTTTGCCCAGGGTTATTCGCGCTCAAGTTTTATTTTCGGCTCCAGGTTCTTTTATATCTCTACCAAAATTCATCAAAATCAGTTCAGCGATTTAGGCGGGAAAGCGAAACAAACCAACTCACTGTCGCAGTTAGGAGTTAGGATTCGGTAGAGACGGCCCGTCCTGATCAAAATAAATGTCATTGTACAATCATGTTGCCGTATGATAATACCGTAGCCAACTTCTGTCCACCTAATCCTTGAATCCGTACCACAAGCTCTATGATTCAACATGCTATTTCAAAATTCAGACATTCCTATTCAAAAGCATGCAACTCTTGTAAACTCCGTCAGGCTCCATCAGTAACTCATCACTAAAATAAGGCGTCATCAGATAAAGAGATTCAGCGAAGACTCACAAGCAAGCGGAGGCGTTTAAAGTTATTATCTATGCGGCCGACCTCAGTCGGGTATCGAACCCGCGGCAACTAGGTCAATGCAGCACGCGATGTCATACTCTGTCGCTGACTGGCTGACTTGGCGACGCGGAGCTACGAACCGAAGGTGACGAGATGATAAATAAATTAAACGTACAACGTTCAACGGTTTACAACTAACATTTTCAAACGATCATTCCAATTTCGAATGTTTTCTTTTTTTTTAATATATTCTGACAGGATGTTTTTTTTTAAGAAACGCATGTGACGTATGGAATTTTTAGGAAGAAGGTTGAATTATATATTTTTGTTGTTTTATTTTTTTTATTGTGAGAGGATTGTTGCGTAGTTTTGTTTCAAAGGTGTTATTATTTGTTTATGATAGTTAGCGTAAATATTTGAATAGTATTCGTTAGTTGTAGTATTGTGAAACATGTGGCGAGGCTGTAGAGTTAGCTTGGAGTATTTTTGGAAGCAATTTTGTAGTGTATTATTAGATTCGCGGTCTGTGAAACAGAGTTATATATCAAAGTTGTGAGATTTCAACAAGTTGTAAGGACCTTGGGTTTTTAAAGTTGCTCAAAAACGCTAATCTCTAGAAAAATCTTCAAAAGGCACCATTTCTTGAGTCTAAAACTAGGCAAATTGTCTTCATAGACCTCACAGAGTTATTTAGCACGTTCCACATACACCAATAAAGATATAGATCAATAAAGTGCGTAGATCGCGATAAGATGTATCAGGAAGCGACTCTTGCGCACGGCATTAGAGAATGGAGTCAAGGCTTCGCGATGCGCGCCAGATTATTGCGAGAGAAGCCGCAGCTAGACTGTATGTATGTGTGCTGACGTCACTTCATATGTCTGTAGTCATTATAATTGGGAATCGTTAGAGATAATTTAGTAGGGAGAATATTTATAGGTTACCTGTTACGGTTTTTGTGTAGGCTGAAAGAAGTTTTTTATTTTACCTTTGTCAAATATTGATACAGTCCTTACATTAGGACCAACTGATACTCATTAGTAAAACAACATACTTACCTACTTATTTTTAAACTAGGTCTGCTGTGTCAGGTAGTCGTTAGGTGAGTCAATACTCCTGTTTTAGCTTGAATAAATTAACTAATAAGAATCTAAGCATTTTGTCATTTGTTGTAGAAATGGCCTCCACAAGGTATCGTCACTAAGAACAATAAAGTTACAAAAAGACTAAAGAAGAATTCCAAGGATAGAATTTAGAGGCACGCAAATAGAAAGGAATCGAACGATATCCTTTACAAAAACACTCTAAAAAAAATTAAACAGATTAAAACTTATCGAATAAACTGTCACATCCTCACATTAGTACCTCATTGTAATTCGCCTTTTATATCGCTGAGGAAAACACAGCTCCAAGAGGAGTTAATGACGACAATTACTTATATAACAACTGGATAACAAACTGCAATCACTGTTCAGTTAGCAGGCTCGATGTGACGCAGGTCCATGTAATTGTCTCAAATTGAGATGCTGGGGTCTCTGTTTTTGCCTACTTTGTGCTAGGCTCGCAGGTTGGTGGAAGAGTTAGTTGTTCAAACTAAACAGGTGTGAACTGTGGTCAGTTTATTGTAACAACTGGATAACACACTGCAATCACTGTTCAGTTAGCAGGCTCGATGTGACGCAGGTCCATGTAATTGTCTCAAAATTAGATGCTGGGGTCTCTGTTATTGCCTTCTTTGTACTAGGCTTGCAGAGCTTGCAGGTTAATTGAAGAGTAAGTTGTTTGAGCAGCAGGTGTGGACGGTGAATACTGATTAGATTAGGTTTGTTTTTGTGGTCACTCGTAGTATTGCGTACTATAATCGTCAAGTGCGATTTTCATTGTATAAATAAGATAAAGGGAAGTAGTGTCTTGTAATCATTTCTATTATTACAAGTTAACGGGGTGCATGAAAAACAATGTGGACAGATTCATGTGAATCAATGACGCAATCAATACCAAAATAACAGATAATAGTGAAAACTTGCAATATAAATTCAAGTGGATTCACTCAAATGTAGTATGCTCTGAGAATATGAACAGCAATATTGATGTCAAACAATATTTTACTTGAAATTCATTGTTTTGTGAAGTAATCGCGGAATAAGATCGAGCGTACAAGTACTAGGGCTACCTACACAAGTCTTGAGGAGTTCAGAAATATATTGGATGGGAAATGTATGAAAATGTTGCAGCCTCGAGTACTAGGGCATCATAACTGGGTAGTAGCTCAGAAAATATGTTGAGAAAATGATGCAAACTTGTTCAATCTGATTTGCAATTGTTTTTCCAGAGTGGATTGGTAGTGGGCGACTGGATTTTGAGGCAAAAATAGAACGCAAGATGCTCTACTTCCCCGCAGTTTACGAGCGAGAATTAAGATGCAGAATGAAACTTGCTGTTATCATAATTAAAAGGAGATTATTTACCAAAATTATATTTTCTTTGTTACCAAAGATAGAAGCAACGAACTCAATTACGTTCTAGATCTTAGACCTTTTACAAGAAAAACTACGTCGTATTTTCATTTCTCATATCAAATTGATGATTTAGCCCAAACTACAATAGATATCGAAGCCTAACATTATCTATCGAAAACCTTCGACCTATTTATTTTCCAATACCCTTTAAAAAACTACAATTCGTGACTATTATTCTTTCCTATTCACCGAAAAATAATACTAACGTATAAAAATTAAAATAAACAGTTCGTAGCTACCCCCGCGTCTACGTTCGAGAACAGTCGGGTAACCATGGCAACCGGTCTAGACGCCTCGTTACCTAGCCTAGCCTAGATAATCGTCTGAATTACATACTGCCTGTAGGCGTTACAGCAATGTCGGCGGAATAGCGAACCTTATGTACCTTTGTTGATATGTGTTGATGGTATATAAGAGTAAATTAGCAGTATTTAGAATTTGAGACATAAGATTATGTATCGTTTGACACTTAAACACTGCGCCAATCTTAATCTTGCTACATCTATAAATCGATTATGAAGACAAGGGCGAAAGTCAGTAGGCTTCAAACCCGCTCTTGTTCGCCTAACGCAACGACAAATTGACAAACTGTCCATGGTAATATAGTACTTAGTACCTATCAAGATTAATAGTAGGATTGCATCACGCTGCATTCTGGGATTATGGCACCCCTTGCAATTAAACCCCGGAAGAGAAAGGACGGAAATCAATTATTTCCCCTGACTGAAAGAATTGATTGTACAAAGTGACCCCTAATATTTTCAATGAAAAAAAACATGATAGTTAAGAGGCTTAACTTCTGCAAAAGATACTGTATACTTTAATCCAGAAAAATAATCATCTACATATATACACGTGCAAGGGGCCCCGGGCACAGATAAACGTATATATACACGTGTCAGGGGTCCTGGGCACAGTGGGACTTGTAGCTTAGTATATGTTCTGTCTGTACACACGCACAGACATAGTTGTGGGGTTCTCGGAAGCGGGGCTGGCAGACGGGTCGGCATTCGCAGGGTCGCCCGGGACAACAATGGAAGCCTTGTCGCATGTCATTGTCAAGGTTACCCGACTAATATGTATGGGAACATTTCCATATCATAGGTCTATTCTGCGTTTAAGCTAAGTAATTTAAAATCTTGCTTCTTTAAAGCAATTTCAATAGTGAAAACTTAGGAAATGAGTGTTCTAAACGGTCGCTTTATTAAGTAGAAAATTATTATATATAAGTACTTTCTTTAATGTGTAGCTATCACACATAGTCCTTAACAATGATAAGTACGTAGCTAGACAAAACGTCAATTCCAAGAATTTGAGGACGTTTATGATGACATAGGTAAGATTGTGACAAAAAGTTACACAAAAGAAAGTCTGTCTGCCTAAATGGCTGTCCATTTGTCTAGTTTTCGTCCTAAAACGTTTTACCAAGGTCGGGTTGTTACATATTATTAAAGCAAGTGGTCGGTTCGCGTGTGATACCAGACAGCTAATCAGTAAATAATTAATCGAATGCATTGTGTCGATGGGAACGACGACGTGACGCGAATAATCGATGTTGTTCAGTCGATGGTACCTGGTGTAGTGAGACGATCGATGTGGCATAATTATGGTAGAGAGGCGAAACATATGTAAACTCACGCCTTTTTCTCATGAGGTAAGGTAGACACTATAGAACGCCGACTGCTACAATCCTTAGGTACTTTTATTACCCGACTGCCCCAGAGGGAGGGGTAACGTTTTCGCACTAAACATTAAAAGGGAATTTAGTCTTTGTTAAGTCCAAACGATAGACTGTCATTCAACGATGCTAGCTCTTTTGTACTCATTTATGTGCGTAGCTCGTCATATAAGTAAAAACCATTTTGGACAATACAAAGACGTACACACATGCAAATATTTTGCGAACAGTAGCTAGCAACCCTGTTACAAATCGATATAACAGTAGTAATGAGAAAATTCTCGGGATTCCACAAACTTGTGTCGGAGAACGTTTCTATCCGACTAATACATATTGCTGGCAGACAGACTGGAACTTTAGCTGATAGAATTTGATAATAGGGTAATATGGCTGTCCTTCGCCGCACTCACGCATATATTATGTATCTCTAAATAGTATATTACAGTCGCTGTCTGGTTGTGTCTATTTCTTTACCACGCAACGGATTTTGATAAGGTTTCAGTAATAGAAAGAGCTATAAACGGGGCCGGTTTATAATTTGTGTCGATTTTTGTTGTAAAAATCCGTGCAATCGAACAAAGGACCCGCTATGATATTTAGAAGATGTCTGCATGCTAACTACTTATACGAACAAAATACTAACTTTCCTACCATTTTGGCTTGACGACATTTTCGCAAGGATGTGATTTTATTTCTGTTGTCAAAAATCTTTCATACAAATCGCTCATTTGTTGCAAGGTCGGCAAAATTATCTCAAAATGGATGTTTTATTTGGTTAATAAAACAGTTGTTGTGTTGAAAAAATTGCGCTCCGTTTACTGTAAAAATGTAATTTCTCTAAGCTCTATAGTAAGAGAGAGAGACAGAAACTGCGTTTTAACAGTAAACGGAGCGCAAGTTTTCAGCACAACTGCATTATTAACAAAAAAAACATCAGTTTTGAGATATGAGGACTTTGTAGCAAATGAGCGAAATCTTGTCCTAACAAATACGGAAAGTTATGATCTTTTTAACCGACTTCACAACAAAGGAGGAGGTTCTCAATTCGATTTTTTTTTTATGTTTGTTACCTCATAACTCCGTCATTCCGTCATATGAACCGATTTGAAAAATCCTTTTTTTATGTGACATTTCATCAAAATCGGTTCAGTAGTTTGGTTTTTAAATCAAAATAGCTGGAGAAAATAGAAAATTCAAGTAAACGAAATTGCGTGTTTTGCTTTCCTGTGACATTCTAGTGGTGTTGTTAAGTGTGGGGTACCAACAAAAAGTGAAAGATAATAACCTTTTTTACACAAAAATAAAACCGACTTCCAAATATACTGTAGTGTTTTTTTTTAATTTGGAAGTCGGTTGTTTTTTTTATAATATTTGCAAATACATAAAAACTTTTCAGATAGTATATACACGCCAGTAGAAATAGGGCTAAGCTCGTTAAATGCTAAAAAAAGGTTATCAGTTCATCGTCCTCAGCAGATCAGCCTATTTCCTGAACTCCATTTATTCTACTTATGCCTAATGATAAGAACTTTCGCTTAAATTGACGTGAGGGGCTCATTCGATCGTCACTCATTATAGACGTGACCCAAAATAGGTTCGCAAAGATTTCATGTCGCGTGTAAAAAAATCGAGAGTTATCTTTGGAAATGGAAATAAATGGAATTGGATGAATTACTTATTTCCTAGAAACAATTTTGGTTTCTGAAGAGGTTTTTTTAGTTGAGCAAACACGGTAACATAAGGTACCACGATGATATTGGCTTAGGAACACACGCGCGGTAGTGCGACAACGCGTTGCCGTTGAAATCATGATATCTGTATTCTGAAGGGCATAAACTATTTATTTGAAAACATTTTATCGTGCCTGTAGGTGGTATATTAGCATTTCCTATTCAAAAAAATCTAACACTAGGTATCCGTGTTCTTAAAAACATGAAATAATACTTCAATTTGACACCACACCCAGCACCCGGAAAAACTCTTTTGGGCCACATTCTGAAAATCAACCAGATTATATAAAAAAAACTAGTGGCCCACCCCGGCTTCGGCCGGATGCATATATTTTTTTCAAAATTTTGCTTTCTTTAGAACCTTCTCCTGACAATAACAAACACAACACAAAAAGAATTAGCGAAATTGGTCCAGCCGTTCACGTGTGATGCCGTGACCAAGAGAAATAGGGATTCATTTATATATATTACATAGATAGATATTCCAAGTACTGATAACTCAAACTTTTTCCGAAACGTATCTATATCGAACAGTTAGTTACATAAGGAAGGTACATATGTACACGTAGCCTTTCTGCTCAAACTGAGGGTAGACAAACTTCTCAGACGGCCATCATCATTACTCCGGTCTGGGTTTAATCTGCCCCCTCGACAGACATTCTCACCTCATTTATATGACGATTTAAAAGCTTCGTAACTTTGAAGGAAGATTATAAAAAATAATAGTACCATATTTCACTGTCAACAATGGATGGTGAAATTGAATTTACAGTAATCACAAGAAAAATTTGATTCCTTATTCCTAGAAAAAAGGACAAAGCCATATTCTTCTTGTCTACTGCGAAAGCTTGGAATGGTATGTTTGGTACTGAACCACGGAACGAGAAGAGAAGACGAGATGGTACGTAGCGACATTCACGCGGGCGAAAGCGCTGGCCTCGTTGATTATAATTCCTTAGTAATAGCCAAATATTTGCCTAGAATCTTTAAGCACAGACTCTATAGAAAAATGTAGGTCCTACTTTAGTCCCGAACGGGTATCAAACCGACAACCTAGAAATCGGACGCTCCGCGATTGCGCCACGGCGTCAATATCAGATACTAGCTGGACATACTAATCAGTTTGTTGTAGTAGCCTAACAGCGAATAGTTTATGTTACAATCCCTTGTGGGAATATGTTACGAATCGTACGTGTACGTTACTGGTAAAAAATACTGTCTGTTACCGAACCTAAAGTTCTAGAGCTAGACAAAGTGAAATGTAAAAATATAAGAGATTGATCACGTGATATTTCGATGTTCGTCAATACCATACATTTTGACGTTTGTCGAAACGTCAAAATCTATGGTACGCTTTCGCCACGCTACTGCTGACAGAATTTCACTTGTCTAGAGCCTCTAAAGTTTCTAAGTATTAACAAATGATCACATAATGATTATAATTCAGGTTATGAGTTTTCCTGATAACCGACTTAATCAGTACTTTACATTCTGCGCACACGCATCGTTAGATCCGCGGTAAGGTGCCAAATACACGCAGCTTTTGGTGTGACCGCCAGCACAGTATGGCGGACCATTCATACTTATGTTAATTTTATTTTAAAAATGGATAAACAAAGGTCAGTCATTGATTGAGTGAGGAAATCACTTCTTGGTGAGAGGTGTGTTGAAGACAGGCTATCTTCTCTTCAAGATAGCTTCAATTTTGTTTTTCTTTATGATGAGAAGTTCTGGAATGATCGAAAGTCAAAGTCATTTTTTTTTCAAGCCAGGTTTCAAAACGAATCGTTTACAAGCTATGCTCCGTGGTTATACCCAAAATTGATTTTTTTATTTTTTAATGTGGTATTATTGGCAGAGTCATCACAATTAATAGAAAAGCGAATAGAAATGTAAAATGCAAGGTGCGTTCATTTGCCGTTCTAGTTTCAGTCTGATTTACCTATAGTATTATTTTCGTCTCATAGGACCAAAAATCTACTGCAAAGACTGGTTTGAAGCTGGCTCGGGAAAAGAAAAACTGGAAGGAGTAGTGGGATGCCTTTTCGCAGCAGTGGGACAGCACAAACTGAATAAAAAAGAAGCTAACTTAATTGTACCCAAATCGATTCCTTAAACAGTGCATGTGCGCCCAATTTCCTTATGAAAAGATTAGATTCCTATTGCTTAGTACATTGTTATATCTGCTAAGCAACAGGCTGAACATTTTCGTATTTTCTTTCATTTTCAATAGCTGTTATTTCAACTTGTGTAACAGAACTTCATGAGGCTTCCCGGCCACCTCGTGACTTTAAAAGATTTCTTAATAAGTCACGGACTATGTTGGTCCACATTACTTTTATTTCAATATTGTAAATTGTGTAGGTGTTTCAGAATTTCTGTCGGATCGAAATAGTCTTTGACTGACGAAACATGTTTTTCTTACGAATAATTGAAAATCAGTATTGACTTATATAAGTCTAATGTAAATGGACACCAATTTAATTCAAACAATATCCTCAATTAAAGTTTTTGTTTTCAGGAAGACAGCGTGCATACTGAAACATACAGGTATATTTCTGCCTTCAGTTCACACACCACTTCAACAACAAATTCCATCAATTTAATCGACGTCATTAATCACTAATGAACTGCATTTTAACTTTGGCCAATCATTTTTTTTCTGCAAATGATTTTACTAAAAAGGATCGTGTTCGTGTCACCGTCTCCATCCGATCGCTCTTAGCTGCACAACCTTAAACCTGCCACCATCGCACGGAAAAACAACCTTTATTGATAGGTCATTAGGTGTTACGTCAGTCGCAATTACATGGTTGTGATGCAAAGTTGTTTGTGCGGTTGGTCGGTTGGGAGTTAGACCTTAGTGGGTTGAGATAAGGTTGAAGGTGATTGTTGTGCGGTGTTGTTTTGAGCGTAACTAGGGCGGGCGCCTTGAGAGCCGCATTTACATGACACGGCCTCGCACGGTCGCTGCTCTCGTGGCCTCCGCTGTAGCATTGCACGCCGCACGCCGGCCGCACAGCTCTGTTTCCTTCCTCGCCATTATCTATATTTCCTATCCACGCCAACTGACAAACAAGTCTAATCCTTGTTTTGAACGCGCTTGATTCATTAGTTTGGAGTAGCGCCAGGGGTTTGGGAGTAGCAGTCGTGTTCCTAGTTCCTATTGTCTTGGACTGCGCATGAGTTGCATTGTGCAAAGAGATCTAACATACTCGCCAATGTTTTTTTTCATTTTTCGGTCTGAATATTCTGGAATGAGACACTACAGTGCCTGAAGATGAAGATAGATAACTGTAAACACCTGTTCTATTTTTAGTAAAGTATGTGAAAGATCAAACAGACTAGAGAAGTTTCTAGATCTTCGTAGAACCTACAAACAACTCTTCAACCTGTACCAGGTCAAAACTTAACATCAATTTCGACCAGACTCACCACCGAGTCTCGAATCTAAGATGTTACCTAATCCTGTAAATTCTAGTCTTTCCCAAACTACAGGATGAAAGGAGAAGGGAAGATAGGTATCATTGGTATTTTGGCAGGCCTTCAGCTCAGTCGGAAGATCACATTGGTTCCAATTAACAAGTGTTTGTGCAACATTCGAGAGTTGTCGGTTGCGCCACCCGACACAGACCTTGATGCGTGCGCGCGCCACTAGTTCAGTATATTATTACTGCCACCCATATACTACGGTATTTGCAACGAGTTTGAGGTAAATAATAAATATACTGCTTGTTTTTAAAGCTTGTGGGAAACTGGTCGGTAGAAAGGACGGAGCTTTGGAGGACATCGGGTCCGGAAGGACCACAACTATAGAGAAATTGGTCCTTTGAGTCTTAACGTAAAGAGTCTAAGGACTAATTTCTACGGAAAGAGTTTGGCAAGCAGAAATTGGGTTAGCTGCTTCATCAGCATATTAGCACTATTAATAAACTTGACACTGTTTACTTCTGCTAATTTATTTGCCCCAATTTCATCTAAACGTAGATGCAGTAACAGCACATTACTATCTAACTCCTATAGAACAGTTTATGTATGTATTCATGTGACCCAATCAATCTTCTTTGGTAGCCATAATTTAGGTGCCCATCTCCCAAAACAAGAACTGCATAATACCTAGATTAAATCCTTGTTTTGCAAAATAAATTCAATGTTAATGAGTTGTGGTTCTACCAGCATTATTGCAGCCATGTCGGAGAGCAGTGGCCTTCTACGCCCATATGTGGCATATTTAGACTGCACTGCGAATTCTTGGACCTAGATACGTTGACTGACTGTACTGGTATTATTGCGACGGCTGTGCGTATGGAGCTCGCAGTTTTGTAGGCAAAACTGTTTGAAGAGACACGGTAGACTAAAGGGTTTTATGAAGACCTTAAAAATCTTTCAAAACTATGAAAGATTTGTAAGGTCTTCTTATGAGACCTGAAATGGATTTTGATCAGAGAAAATATAGGAGGAGGGGATTATGAAATGCAAGGGCATGAAAATTGAGTGACATGTGGGTATTTGTAAACAAAAATATGAGAGCTCTGACGTCCGTTGGTTTGTGGTGTATACGTCAGATCAGATAACAAGTTATTTTGGTAATTTACACATGACACTTTTGGTTGTATTTATCTAAATATGTTTTCAATTGGCTGTGACATACTCGTATATATGGATGTTTCTTGATATAACTGGTACCGCCAAATGTGTTCAAGGGCCATGTATTAAAATCTAGTACAACTAAACACCTTTAAACGCTGCGCAGGCACGCAGGACGACCATCAAAAATGGTGATTATGCAAATATCGATGTTATATCACACTGAACCCTAATTAGTATAAAACTAATTCCACCATACTAGTTTTTCACCATAGACAAGATCCATAGATCGACCGGTTCACCTCACTAAGTGGGACAGGATGCAGGCTGCGTACGCGCAGCCCAGTGTGTGTGTGTCAGACTCACATGCGCACTGGTGTGTTATGTAACAGATTTGTGGCCTGTGTGCATTTACCGACACGATTAGGCCGATAAATTTATTTATATGATAAATACTCATATGTTTCGCATTTACATGTTCTAGTTTTAGCGATCCGGTTTGCTCCGAGTTTATATTATTTTATAGTCATTTTATAATAATTTGTCGTGACTGCTGTTCAATTATTTGACGTAATACGGGCATTATCACATTGCTTGTGACGTAACTCTACACGGTTCTCATGTTAAAATATGTAATAAATTATTTAATTGACTACGTACTTATTATTTATTGTCGCATTTGTTTTTTTTTTATTATTGGTTTTGCTCGAATTAAATTTTTATTCGTTTTGCACAACACGGGTACTGAGTTTTATCTAGATCTTGCAGTGAATAAAAGAGTTAAACAAAAGCAAAAAACACAAAGAGCTACATTTTTTATGTTCTTCTAAACAAAAGTGCATTGAACACTAATCATAACAGCACAAGTGCATCAAGGTGAAAACGCAAAAAACAGCTATGAAAAGACAACTGACTAGTGGCGTTAGTTTGCTTTCCGCGGCGCACGCGCAGCCCTGACCTACATGGTCTACAACCAAGTGCAATGAGACAAACACGTCGGATAATGTTACTTTCGTTCACGCGTCGGCGTCACATTCGCGCCGTTATGCAAACTACTGGTATTGGGTGATGTAAAGCCCTCATGGGGTCAGAGGACAGGCCTTTAGTGGGTGAGCCAATATGGTTTTTGGTAGTTCAATCTTCGCGGAAAAGGCATATTAAATACGGGCAACAGTTTTCAGAATTTCGTTTTAAATAGTGCAATAAAGGGAGAATTACCAATACTGGTATTCAACTGAATCCGGTTTGACTGGAAGCCCACCCCAATATAGTTGGAAAAAGATTCTTCCTGTTGTTCAATCCTGAAGACTGTTATTGCTATAAGAATCGTCTCATGAGATTTGTTTGGTTATGTATAACAAAAATCATTCATATAAAATATACTGTATTCAGGAAAATGCCTTGTAGCATTAAGTCCACCCATGTACCACTATTGTATATAAAGTTTAAGTAAATAAAATAAAAAAGGCGATATTGTTGTTACATAATATGGAAGAAGCTGGATACCTAAGTAAGTACCCATTTATGAGAGTTATGCTAAAGCTGTGTAGGTCATTATTACGTCATGTTTCTTATTTCAGAATAATCTTTCAAACAGGGCACTTCTATGTTTAGAATCAGATTGTTTTAAAAGAAGGTAAATTAGTCGGTTGAGAATTCAGGTTAAGTATAGACCTTTCTATTGATTCTGACAAACTTGGTTGTTTATAAATAGTCAGGCAGACGTTACGATATTTTTGCGTCGGAAGCGGCTTCGGTCGCCCAAATATCGATACGATTACAACATCAGCAAGCCGTAAACGAAAACTATTTCTATAAAAATAACTAAAACGCAATTACGTAAGTTAATTGCAGTATTAAGTATAGGAAGAAAAGCGAGGCTGCTCCTAAAATATGACCTTCAAATACTTGCTTCTATTTCCCGATAAGCTAGGTATTTCCCTAGTCATTCAGGGTGCGTGGAAATACGCAGTTTTTCAGGCTTTTCGAACACGGCACTTAATCTTGGCCCAATAACGGTGAAATATATCGTGTACGAGTTATTTTAATTAGCTTACCGCTGGGAATTCCGGCTGAACTCGTATGTGAACTTACCTGTAAGAAAGAGAAATGTAATTAATATGTGGAAGCGGTTATTAGGTAATATTCATCGATTAATGTGGAAAGGTATTTCACGGTCGCATTGTTCCGAAAATAGGTCGCTTGGTGAGTAAGGCAGCAGGTTTATAAGTATAATCAAATCATTAAAAAAAATCAGCAGTTTTGTGCTTTGAGGGAACGAAGTACTGTAAAATACCGATATCCTGAGTGTGACGATTACAGCTATTTCATTAGATCATGTTTTCTTCAATCAATTTTTAGTTTTGGTCCATTCTGTTCATTGGAAGTTTTTAGACTTGTTCCGTAAATGTCTTTTTAAAGAAATTTCAGCCATTTTCACATCGTTTATTTGAAAACAGCTTCCTTCTAGTTTCAGTTCTGTTACAAAACTTCTTGAAGGACGATTACATTTAGAAGCTTCGGCTGTAAAAAGCCTCGCATCTACAAGTATATTAATAACTTAACACCAAAACCTTAAATCTAAGAAGCCAACATGCAAAGCATTAAGCTCAGAATATTTTAAGCACAAAAAGTTGCAATTGATGCTCAATCAATCCACTATAACTTTGTCTGTTTTTAAATAACACCAAATAATAATTTCTACATCCGTCTAAGCAGTTACATCGGAACTCATTATCTCATAAATAACACATATTAGTGACCTAACAACAACTGAAACGATATTATTTTGACACGTTTTATTTTTTTGTCCCGAGGCTGATTCGGACAGCCAATGTGTCATGCAGCTCATAATTGACGGGAATATTAATGGCTCTATGTTAAACGATGACTAGACGAGATGAGCGGAGCGGAGCGAAGATGAACGGGATTTCTCAGGATATTCCCATGAGTCATGTGATTCAAGAAACTTGGTCCTAAGACCCATAATACCCCTAGGACCGAAAGCCAAATTAAAAAGACAAATTTAATCATTGTACCCATATTTTTACTAAGTGTTAACGATACTATAAGTACAAACTTTGTAAGAAGTGAGGTATTTCAGAAACTTCAAAAAAAATGTTATTTTCTTTCTAAAAACAGAAACCATTTTTCAATAAATGACCTTTTTAGACAAAAACTAAAAACCAATATCCAGCTAATTAAACGCTAAACAAATACATCGCAAACCTGTCAAATGTTGAAATACTACACATTCCGAAACAGCGTCAGAATTCCCCTAATTCATTAGCGTTAAATTCAAATGGCTTGTATTTGACACCCCTAACTATTGGTTCTAGTGACAGGGGCCGAAGGTAACCGAACCTAGCCGATGAGCCGTGACGCGCAAAAAACTGCGCCCGCGCACCGATACACGTGGTGAGGTGTCAGGTGCATACATACTCGTTGGGTTCCGTATTTATAATATTTTGTGATTTCCTTACAAATATCGTGTGTTGTTTCTTTCATAAATAATTGAATAGGCATGTAAATAGTTGTAAAATGAAAGATTTTTGTTAATATTGTTTTTGTTGTTCAAAGTTAAGGTTCATTGCCGTACCAAAGGACCAAAGTTAGAAAATACAATTTCGTATTATTGTGGCTTATATTCACGAATAAAGTTTGAAAAGTTTCTGTATCTAGTTAAATCCAGCTTTAAATATATTATTTAAACCTTAATTGATTTGGATGGTTTAAGGATTTGCTCGAAGCGCCTACGTCAGTCTGTTGCTGGGTGGAACATAGACGAAGGTTAATAAGTTACGAATATTCTCCATAATAACATTCCTACCCTGTATTTTCTTCTGAATGTTGACATAAGAGGTCTATATTTGGAAGCGAACGTCTGGCTCATAACTACCCTCTGTCTGGTTTAGATTGCGTCACTATGGAACCCTAGAAACAGGCGATAAATACGCTCATCCGGGGTATTTAGTGACACACCCAGAGTCGTCGAAGTGCGTTATATTAATACTACCACATTATGGGGTGGCGCCAATGACACCAAAACACCCGTTTTTGCAAGATTTTTTACAGCTTTTTGACCCATTTCTTACATGGACTCATATATTTGTAAAAAAACTAACAGGAATCGACCTCTACAAAACCTGTAGAGAACTTAAACTATGCTGGCTTTCCTTGAAAGATCAACTGATGGAGTTACTAGTACGTCCTTCTCCATAAGAATCTACTTATGCAAATGGACAACTGGAGTCACTATTTTATATTTAACTTTAAAGTTCAATTACAAAAGTGCCCTTTAAATGGTCTAATTAAGATAAATTATTTAACTTCGAATTCGTTTGAAAAGAAGATTCCGTATTGTTATTAAAATGCCGATATTTATTTTTGAAGTTATGTAGCCCAATATTATATAAAGGAATCAAGAGCAATTACTTGGAGATTAAAAATAAGTAACTAGGTGAATTCCCATGACACAAAAGAAGTTTCATGGTTAATTTTGGACTGGATTATGATTATTTATTACTAAAATTTTCTGTCATCCTTAAAGACTATTTTTACGACAATAACCTACATATGAAAAGAATGAACATTGCTTAAAGTAAAGTAGTAACCGAATTCAAGCTAGATTGCTGCCTACCCCTTATAGCTAATTAATTGGCCGTTATCATCATTGAGACATACGAACAATAACACCATGAGTGTGTGCACTAGATAACTTGCTCCATGGCCATTTCATGTAACAATAACGTTACGTTTACTTTATACGCACGTTTTACTTCCATTATCTACTAATGTTATGAAGTGAGAGTGAGTTTGTTTGTGTACCGTCTTTATTTGAACAATAGGTACCAACTGAAAATGTATTGGTGGTGTTGATCGCGAGAAAGGGATTGCCTATTTCTCATTAGCAAAGCGTATGCATGATAATTCAGCCAATATTGTGCCCACTGCTGGGTCAGGGGGGCTACTCTCTAAACCCGAAGTCCGTAGTTTCGGGCTTAGTTGCGGGCGTATTCTACTCCGTATCACCTACGGACTTACGATTAGTTCCGAAACCGTCATTGTCATTCATTCTTAGTGGTTAGGTGATACGGACTAGAATACGACCGCAACTAAGCGCGAAACTACGGACTTCGGGCTTAGAGAGATTGTGGTTGTGGTGTGTGTGGTCTTCGAATTCACGCACGCACACATACATCAAATTAAATTTAAAACGTAGGCAAAACCAGGGGTAGACCTACTTTATCGTGGACTTATTCGTGCGAATAGTTGGATGGTACCTTTCAGTTTATCAATTTAAATTTAGTTATATAGGAATTGAGTCGCAATTGCGCACTTACCATACATTACCATGGACTTTGTAACTATTAAACGACACTACAATTCACCATTAATGTTTTTTAATTATACAACTGAATGATTAATATTTATCCGTTTCGAAATACGTAATTGTTATACTATAATAAATATTATTATTCAGTGTTTTATTTATCTGTCAAAGCTGGGATTTCCCAGTGTTGTGCTGTTTATTAATACGTAATTTTTAACCGTTTATGGCTAAGAATAAATTGGCACAAAGTATTATGAGTCATAAGTGACAATACCATGATAATCCAATGATTTTATCAGCAAACAAAATCTAATTTTCGTTATTTTCATAGATGCTCTTCAATTTTGTAAGTATTTTTTTGCGATCGGCTTTGCCCGCGCTAATGTCGAAAATCATCCCACTAGTATCCCACTATCAGGAAAAATAGTATTCTTTGTCCGAATCCAGGCCATAATCTACGTTTTCTAAATTTCATAAAAATCCGTTCATCCATTCTGCAGTTATCGATTACCACACATCTGTCTCATCATGTCTATGATATTAACACTTTCACATTTTGTAGTAGGTAAAACTACGTACCATTAAAACGATATTATTTTAAATATTGTTTAAAAAATATACTTTTATCCGTCAATTTCGTTTTGTAAATTAAAACTAGATAAGGCCAGTTTAACGACAGATTTAGCGCTCAGCGGCCAGATGAGGTTAAAGCCGGGAATTATCGAGACAAATACAAACTTAAGCAATGACGTGATAATGGGCCAGAGAGCCAACAATATTGTCGAATAACAGGCAGGATTTAGGCACTAGACCAGTCTAGCTCAGCCAGGTGTTCGTCCGGTTTCCGATACACATTCAGGCAACCTATCTTCGGACTATGTTTCCTAGGGCTTATGACTTCCGCTCTTACGCTATTTGGATTACGCTACAATAAATGGCTAGGTTTCGTTCCCAATATATTTAACAAAGTAAGTATTAGGAGATACTGTTATACCTACCTAATTTTTTTCGAATAATAATTATACCTATTATGATAGCCCTCTTCCTCTATCCTAACTTGCTGTGCCCGACAGGGTCCACAATGATCTAAAATTATGTATATTTTATATGTACCTACCACCTAAGCTAACATTGTGGAATGCAAATAAATATTGAGTATTGAGTATTCATTATTTACGGATTTTTTTAATTTAATAAAATAATCTCATATTGTTTACGTCAGAAGGGAATCACTATTTTTTTAAGAGATGCGAATTCGAACGTTGCTTTAAAATTAGTAGAATAATTGTCCCTCATTATTAAAAACCTTTCATATTAAACACCTTTAATTTGAATTATCTGCTCCAAATGTTTTAAAATGTCATTCAAATATGTAGTTCATTGGGTGCATATGTGATATGTCGACCGGTGCATAATGTATGCAGTTTACCGTTACTCGCTCCCCTGCACATCATACCTCCAAAATTTCAAATAAACTAACTACCAAACGGTGAATACCATAAACAATTTAAATCAGTTAAGAAATAACCTAATGGTTATAATGGGCGAAGAGACATTTTTCTTTTATATCTTTAACGAGTTACTGGTTCATTCAGCTACATCCAGTTACGAAGAAAACGAGCCTTACATAGTTGGCAAAAGCCTAAACAAATTTTGGACGATTTATGATAATCCAAAAAATGTCTACTGCATAAAGATAACTAAATATAACCGTCCTGAGGGCAATGTCGTAACACTACAGACTGATTGATGGCCACAGACTGTCAAAATACCACTCAACAGTTACCAATTCCAAGATTTCTTTTTGATTACGTATAGGTCATTTACCATACTCATTTAAAATGCACAATATTATAAACAGATGTTAAAGACCATAGCAACATGTCTGTAATCCCCAAAGGAATAGGATGAATGGTAAATCCACTTTTGGCAGCTATGAAAGTCCTAGAAGACGACTCTATTTAATATATGTAAAAATCTAAACGACTGCTACTGAGAAACCAGTAACCAGTAACGCTTTTCTAACCAGGGCATCGGAACTTATGCTTTACAGCGGTAACATATGCTACCACTAAGACCTGCCCTTCAAAAAGCACAAACATTTAAACTATCCAGCACCAAAAATACCGTTGTCATCACCCAGTGGAAATTCCCCTTAAGCCCGATGAATTATGAGACCACTTCGTTAGGCATACGCGTCCCAGTTAGTAATGTGATTCCGAAACCTTGCGCCTGCACCTCTTTTGTGACAGATGCTTATGCAACGAGGAGTGCAGGAGGAACGGTCACGTGGACTCGGAATATCTAACCAGCTGGGAATGGAACAAGGAAAATTAGAGAGCAAATACCTTTTTTGGCTCGCGTTGCCCACTATCTCACCTGATGGTAAGCAATTATATGGTCGACAATGGAGCACTTTTCCGTAACAATGACTTTTAGGAATATAAAATAAATAGCTGAAACTGGGTGACCATTTAGAAAACTTTTCATTCTGTTAAGTACAAGCACAGGAAAGAACCACACTGACTAGGAAAGTATGACACAAAAGAGAGGAAGCCCATGCTCAGCAATAGAACAAGGTCGCTGATGATGATAATGATGAAGACACCAAGAGGAAAGCAAAAATATACAGACATTGAGAATGATGTAGCAATCTACTTGACTTTATTCATTTCATGATACTTTCCCAAGTCACAGCCTTTTGTTTTTGGCTGTGACGAACGCCTAATAACAATTATGAGTAATATTGTCAAACATTATCAACTAATCACTGATTATTACCGGAAATCCTTATCGATCTTCATTCATTTATAGTTACTATCGTGAATATTTTATTCATCAATGTGAGTTATCAAAAAGTCGCGTACACCGGTACACATGTTGGTTAAAGGAAATTAGGGATTTAGATAAAACATATCAAGCTATGTTTTGGGTTTAGTGGTTGCTAGCCGCAGCTACCGAGCCACCGGGTTTCAATTTACCTGCTAGAATCTGGCAACTCTAGCGGCAAATGGCAATAGGCTCGTCCGTGGTCCATGAGGCTTAATATGCCATATATGTTCATATAGAGGATTTGATCGAGACAGCACAAAACAGAATTGCGACAGAGGTAGAGGAACACCTCCTGTTAAACTTGTAGAGTCTTTGAATGATGATGAGGAATGAGATCATACAATGCAACATTAGGCATAACCACATCCATACCTATTGCATATAGAGAAGATTATACAAAATGAAATGAAATTCAAACTAACCACATTGCATATGGAGAAGACGCAGCATAAACAGCATCAACTCTTCGATAGCCTATAAAAATATCCCCATTTCGGTCGTTTCTAGATCACTGTATTCTGTGGCTATAGAATTAAATAACAACAAACTTCTTGTTAGCAATAATAAACCGGTGCACAGGAGAACGGTGTCGCGTGCACTCGTGCAGGATGCTATGCGCACACGCCAGTCCATGTGTGTGCGCGCGCATGTGTGCGTATGTGGTCGGTCGTCATTGACACGATTCAGGTTGTCGCACTGCCTCAAGGAGCTGTGCTTAGATTCAAGTGTACTGGCGAGCTGGACGACGCGTTATCTCATTGAAATATGTAGGTTATTTATGAGAGAGTGAAATCATCTATTTGGTAGTGCCCTTGGAGGGCCTAGATAAGTGCTGTAGTATTGTTTGTCTTTGTTTACTTCTGTGAGGTGAAACTATTCATTCTTGACTTAAAGACCCAGGTTGTAGCTATCAGGAAACACATACTTCGGCAGGGAATTCTAGCCCTTAGCTGTACGCACAACTAAAGTATTCACAATACGTTTTGTGCTTATGGGTGGGAGAAGAAGTAGAACCATAGAGTAAAGTAAATCAATTAAAAAGCTGGGAGGAATTAAACACAGATACAATCAATGACAGAGAGGTAGAAGATAGATTAGTAATGGACTAACTCAATCGTTCCTAACTTGGAAAACGTCAGGCGGTTGATAATTTCAATCTATTGACACTTTCCAATACCCTATAAAAGGAGATTCAAGAAAACCGATACATTTTCTACCAGCACTAACATTTGCGCACAGGACTGTACCACTCAACACAATTAAAGGTAATATAGTTTCATTGGTTTCCGCCGACCGTGTGTACCTCCCACTGCTTGGCACTCATTATGCTCTGGTAAATGCTATAGGGGAGCATGGAAACTGCAGGTTTAGCCCTTTTGATGACAGGTGTGACGTCACTCAAGAAAGGAACGCGTATTTGTAAATGACTTGGTATTTTGCTAATAGAGGTCTAAACGGTTGGTTGTCACGGACAATTTAATTTTGCTTTGAAAATGTGTGTTTAGAGTAGGGGGCCTTTTTCTCGGAATATTTGCATCGGTCTGTATGCAACTTGATTGTCATTTGTTTTGTGTTTCATAGTCGAAATACTACGTAAGTCCCAGCTAGGTGCAGATCTCCGCGAGCCTGTTTATTTGTGTTTCACAGCATTTCTGGGTCAGGGGCGCTCGGAACTCCGTGAAATGTTGCCGGCTATCGGATTCCGGGAACACTTCGTTCATAAACGTTGTCGGAATCGGCTATTATTTTATAACAGCTCACTGGATTTTCCTTCAGTGACGCAGTCTTACAAAAACTGTTGACTGGAAGTTGGCTACCGGTTCCTACCTTGAACGGTGATGAGCGGCTATTGATTAGATGTTTAACACTTATTGCATCCTTCAATAGACAGGGCCAATTATTGAGTATGTAACGAAACATTTTGTTAAAGGAAACGTGTCTCTCTGTACCTATGACGTTATTTTTAGCAGAATCAACAGACAGGAGGAAAATCAGAATTATTTATCGAAACACAACGAATTATATTAGTTATTTAGTAAGTTCTGACCGTTCTGGGTACTCCGATAAAAACTTCTCATATGCGACTAGGGACCCGTAAAAACATTCAAGATTTTTTCATCCTAGAAAAAACTAAGTTCTACTCTTGTTTGCAGCTTGTTATAAATAAATGGATTAAAGCTAAACAGGTAAAATCGGTAGAACTAAGGTAGTGCTTTGGCGGCCAAACAATAGCGTGAGAACTCGCGTAGGTTTCAAAAGCAGGCTGTTAAAGCATAGTTTCCTTAAGCCTACGGTTCTCCTAAAACAGATTTTAAAGACTTGCAAAAGACCAATTATGTTTCTTGATGAAACGAGTTAGGCCTAACCAAAAAATGTAGGATCCCGGTCAACATAGCTTTAATTGGTTTATTTCTTCATAAAGAAGGAGGTTCTGAAAAAACAATTTCATGAGGTAGATGCGACTATCGGCGAATAGATATGATGAAACTGAGCTAAATTATCAAAAGCTATGATGATACACCGACCATACATACCAACATTATAATTTGTATGATGTAATACTTTGGACGTCCAGGGAGTTGGCAATCTGAAGATGAAGTTTCGGAGAATTTAATTGCTCAAATGTGGGTTTTTCTACCCTGGAATTTCCTCCATTCCAATTTGATCTCACATAACATCTATAAATCCGAAATCTGAACGAGTGCGTTCGCTAACAGTTCTCAAGGCGACGCGCGCGGATGTGCGCTTGCGCAACGGAGCCGTGCGGAGTATGCTCCACTTCGATAGATTTGTTATTAATCAGCGGACGTCCGGCTTTTAATAGTTCTAATAGACACCGAAATTGCCCTGATCTTCGTGTGGGTCACGATTATTGGTCCTTGATAGTGAACGGTAAGAAAGGCTTCGATTTGTGGCGTAATAACGTTATTTATTGTGGGTCATTGTGATAAGTAGAGGCGGGAAACCATTTATCTTTTCATATTTAATTGCTGTTTTTTTAAATAAATAACCCATTTTTATGGCTTCCGAGTGCAAAGTCGTATGCTATAAATCAAATCAACTAAAAAGGGTCAATGAAAAACTGGTCTAATTAAACCTCAGACGGGTTATTATCTCTAACCTATATTTAGTTCCTTGTATTGGCCACAATACAATAAGGAAAGCAGAGCATCCTCTGCAGCGTCGCAGGCGCACGCACCGCACAACGCACGCTCATCTCGTGTGACATAACACAAGCACATGTGCCGCACACATGCGCGGCGTATTGCGCGTACGGCACACACGCGTGATGTTTGCGCGCGCGCAGGGAAAACGGGGTCATGGTTGTACACGCACACTGGCGCAAAACGCACCAGTGACGCACGCGCTGCACCGTGCACTAAGGATTGCGGATGCGGTTGTCAAAAATAGACAGTTTTTGATGGAAATCTGTCATTTTCAGCGGAAAGAATTATCTGGGAGATTTGGCAGGAGTGTTTACAAGTCCCGGTGGAGATAGCAGCTTGATAGATGACCTCGTTAAAACCTTATGGTCAATGTAAAAACCCTATGATATGAGGGTATCTCACAATCGAGACACATGGAAAACCCTGAGGACATGATTTGTAGGGCATACCAATGAGAAAATTACTTCCTGGATTACCAGCTTTAGTAGAAATATGACCTTTTTAGAGTAGTTAGTGTAGGTATCCTTTAATAAGTACATTCAGTGTTTCGCAAAGGTAGGTACGAGGTATTATGACAAGAGTAAATGTAATGAGTTCTGTGAAGAGTTGAGTTATTTTAAAAATAAGGGTAAATAGGCAAGCTTTGTTTGACGTGTAATTACGACTTGTTGTTTCAGAATATCACGTCGGGAATGATTCGGGCTCTGTTACGTCGAAATACTGTGACGTTGGACGAAATAATGTTAGAAGGGGAGACTAATGAATTAGAGTTTATTTAAGATACTTTTCATTATTGTTTCTAATTGGATTGAAGGACTAACGACATTTACATCTTTTTTTTCAGATTCAGGATCTGTAAACTGCTATACAAATTGGCTTGATGTTGTGTTGACAAGCACCTAATAGTGCCTGGCTATTTAAAAGATTTGGTCTTCCACAATGTCATATGCCTGCAGGTAACTCTTGAGGAAGATAGAGAAAACCATTTTGATTGTAATACCGCGTTTGCAACCTACAAAACTACAACGCATAGCTGTTGTGGCTAGCAGTAGGTACAATAAGAATTGGTTGAAGACGGCAGCGACGGAAGAGTGGAAGGCTAAGAGAGATTGGGTCAAAGAAGAATGATTTAAACATGGAGAAAAAAAACTATAGTAGGCGCCAGATAAATGTGGAATAAAGTATATTGACCTTTCCCTAATAACTGTTCATAGGTACCTGAACAATTAAATATGAATCGTTTTTCATTATTAGACAATGTTAAGGATCACGAGAGATGATGATTCGGGACAGCTTTGTGTCATTAATTCCGTTTTTCAAATTAAAAATGTCAATAATTGTAGGTGGGTCAATGACCGTTATTCCACGATTATCTGGCGCCTACTATAGACCCTTAAAGGTAGGTACATTAACTTATGAGTATGACACTTAATTTCATAGAGTTAATTCAGCGTTCTACTTCCAAAGAAAGGTTTAAATATAAAAATACCATGTTACGAGGTCGGAAGCGAATTAGCAGGAAACGTTGAACGTTGGTAGTCGATAACCTAGATACATTCGATTCAATAGATAGGTAGGTTTACTGGATTCGTAGAATGTCTTCCGACATTCCACATTTATTACAGTATTCCTGGTGATTTGGATGCAATAAGGATAGTTTTTACTATCAAATTTTTATATGGGTTAATTGTGTCTTTGATTGAAATCTGGATTATGCCTAGAAAATCATAAAAAATCAGGTGGTAGGCAAAGTAGAAATATTGCCACTGTGGGCTTATGTGTACCTAGATATGTTTTGGGGGACTGTCTATATGTAGAACTTTGACGTTCAAAAAGTGCTGGCACTCAGCCTTATTTGAATAAATGACTTTTGATTTTGATTTTTAATAGAATACCGACGGAAATCTCAATATGACATCGCTTCTTTTTGTTTCAGACAAATAAATACAAAATAGTAGGTACAATGACCGCTTAAGAGGTATTGCGTTTATTCTGTTACACGTTGTTTAAACAAAATATACCTAATCAAAACAAAAAAGCACTGGATTGTGTAGTACAAACCATTTTGCCCGCCTAATTAAAGAAAGCTATTAATTCCTTATTATGAAACAAAAGTGCGCTAGCTCAGAAACTTGTCCTCCCACGCACTTGTTATGAGTTTCTTTCTAAATCAGGTCAAACAGGACACGCTATAATAATACCTTAGGAGACTTCAATATTTTATAGCTGGATTAAAGATAAAGAATGTTATTTAGATGCTCGAAACCGATAAAAAATTTGATGTTCTTTTACAAGAAACTTTACAAATTGTTTTGCCTATAGTGTGCCACTTAGTTTCAACCCCGCAAACTACTGGTAACATTACTAATCTAGAAAATATAATGTATGCATACAGAGATCTTTATCATTTCGACATCGAAACACCGAAATCCCGCTATACCGGGATCAAGAAAGAATGAACAAGAATGAAGGTAATCCTTGTGTGGTACAAGGGTATCCTTCATTCTTTTTCAGGGCAAAGGCAACTTTCAACACTCTAAGTACTCAATTATTTCCCATCCCCATATCCCAATAATTAAAACAAGCATCCTTAATGGACGCCATGGGAGTGATTCCACCATCCCCTAGCGATGACGTCACGGTACTGCGGCGTCGCGACATCAACCTTGACATGGAGCCCTAGTACCCCACATCACGTTCTAGGAAGATACTCCAGCAATTAATTACTGAAGTGATTCACTCCCAACGTTTTCCTACTGTTTACACAATTATGTGTCAATTTTTATTGAAACTGCGATCGGTTCTGAAAAAGTTTTCGTGTCAAGGTTGAGTGGTGGAATTTTACCTGTTATGTGTGCATGTTACGGGCCGGGAAGAAGTGGTCAACAGGGAAAAATGTGCATCGGTTTGAATCGTCGAAAAGAGGATTGAATCATCGAAAAGAAGATTGATGATTGAAGGGCTATGATAAAAGACTGTTTTCGTAGAGAAGAGTTGGCCTACCTATTTCATTATGTAAGGTCTTTAAGAAACGGAGACGTTGCTGTCAAAAAGAAACCTGGAGAGACGAAATCTGAGCCTAGGCTAACGTAACTCTTATAATTGAAAAAAAAAACAAAGCAAATCTCTTTTTTTGTCTTCGCTTGGAGTCTTGGAGGTAATTAATTCCCCTTCAAGCTCCTTCAAGACTCCTAACGAAGACAAAAAATAGAAGCTTAGAAAACTTGAAACTTTTCTAAGCAGCTACACGAATACACCACTGGCAGCAATGAAACAAAATGGACATTTTCGTACCTAACTTAATTCAAAACGCCGACATAACTAGTTATGAATAACTTATAACAATTCTGTCGCAGTTTATTTTTTGCCAAAAAATCCACTTCAAAGTTCGGCCGTCTCTAACGGAAAAAAGCGAAACTTCCTTAATTCGGCACTACACTTGTAACTTTGGTCCCAGTGGGCGAAGCCCTAAGTGCTTGAACGGCAGCGGTTCCACCAAAAAGGTTCTTTTATTTAGTGATAAAAACTTACAAACTTTTTTGTCGTTTCATTAATAGCATTCAGACCGTTACTACGTGGTTTAGAATAAAAAAGTTGGAGTTGTAATTAAAATAAATGTTGATGCTAGAAATAGAGTAGGGAACTTTATTTCTAGTTAGAATAATTTGTATAAAATGATAGCTCATTTTAATGAACGAACTAATTGGAATTGCGCCGTGCAGGGCTGGATTCTTGCCTTAGCAGATAATAAACTAAATCAGTAGCCCTAAACCTATCTCCTTTCGTTCAATCCATACAAAGGTTGTCCAGAAGAGATTGCCTTGTGCGAGAAGACCGCCCATTGTACATTTTTTATGTATGATTATCCTGTTCACATTATAAGGTGAACCATAAAGTATATAATAAATAAATTACTCCACAACGCTAGCTCACTGTTTGTGAGTTAGCGCCTTAAGACTTCACACATAACAATCAGCGAAACATTTTCATCACTGATTTGTCTATTATTATGTTTATGAAAATGTATTTATTGTTCAGGTGAGTATATTGAAAAACGTCTTTTGAGACACCTGGGTATTTGTTCAGTCTCTGGACTCTATAACGGCCTCGCTTTCGACTCGTTCATCTAATACACCTAGGGTTGCCAACTTTTTTTAGAAGAAATAGAGTATTTCTGATTTTAGAAAGGGTAAATGACGAGTACAGCCTGAAGAAGAGTACCTTATATTATATGACTCATTCCGAAACCAAAATTTTGTTGTTTTTAAATAAATTGTTCGACAACAAGAAAATTACAATAAAGCCACGGATTTCTTTTATCACCAAAAAATCTCCTTCATTCAGTTTAATTATAAAATACAGAGTCAAAATAAATAGAGTATTTTAGCGTACTCTATTGCTTTTGTAGATTATAAAGTACGTCTACGCCAAATAGAGTACAATACTTTATTTTAGAGTACAGTTGGCAACCCTAAATACACCTCGTCTCGTAAAGTTTGTCCACTTGCATCATAATGTACGTACAATATAAAAACGACAGATTTCCATTTAGGTAGGCCTACATAATGTAAAGTTCTTATACCCAAGTGTTAACGACATGTTTTGTGTCTAAAATATCTGCCTTCTCTCATGAGCTTTCTATGAGCATAAAATGAAAGTGATCATTATTAACCTATCTGTGCATTAAATACGAAAAGTTATATACAACAGAGGCAACAATATTCTTTGTATAATTACCTAGGGTGGTGTATGCGCGCATATGCACCGCCAAGGGCCACCGCGGCCCGGCCAGTCCTTGCATTTGAAAAGGAAAAATTTATTTAATAGCTTAACCTAGTCATTAACGGGCTAGACAAAACAAACCATAAATGGTCTTACATTCGCCTTGGATCAAAAGACCTGGAAGTCTGGAAGCCTGGGGACGGCCCTTCCCAATAGTAGGTAGCTTACTCATTAAATTGATGAAACAGGAGGATGCATTATCCTCGCAGTTGCCTGCCACTAGTAAAGGTACTTCAGAACTAAAAAAATATTTGGTGCTTTCGTTTTAAAATCAGCTAGATATTTCCAATGCATTGGATACTTTTAGATGCATTTTATGGATCATAAAGTAAGTTGAAGTTTATTAACTTTCCCATTACACGTCTGTGTCTATGTACAGTATGTACACAGTTTCAGATAGATTATTAGGCGGGGAAAGCGGTTAGATGTGCCGTCCAGCGCTCGCGTCGCTTTCGCTTCCGGCCGCGCGGGGGCGCCACTGACCTACTGCGTCTGAGATATATCTCGTCGAGCCGAGTTACCGACTAGATTTTATGTCTAAAGTAATAACGTTTTGTTGGATTTGACATTGAATTAGACAGTTTATACAGATGAAATGGAAGGCTTGAAGTACTTTGAAATACTACATACCCTCATATCAAAGTTATTTTGATAGGTAGGTACCGAGGTGAAAAAAGAAATATTTCTAGTGCGATAATTTAGAAAAACTTCATCTTTCGTTATCAGCATTAATCATATTCGTGGCCAATTAGGTGCCTGCTTATGTTCCTACTAAAATCGAATAAAAAAGTTGCACCGAAATCCGATTACTGATGGTACTTCTCAATTTCATTTCGATTGAACACCACTTTAGATTGTACCTACCTGTATTAACGCAACATGCTTCCCAGAATCGATTAGACAGAACAGATTACGTATCTCAGATACGAGTACATACCTAGGTATGTATACTAGCTGCCTAGTATCTATCTAGCAGCTAGCTTTATAAAACTTTCTCGTGGCCGCCGGCCTAAACGTTTGACGAGGTAAAAGCGGCAAGTCGTGAAAGGAAAATCGTCGGTACTTCCTCGAGCGGAAATCGAAAGTGGATTGTGATCGCGAGGAGAAAACTGCATAGACGGAGGAAACTAATGCATCAGACGTTGCAACTGCACTTTGGGGTAGTAGCGACATCTATTATTTGTTTCAGAAACAATTCTTGTTACGCTATAGTGCTGCCATCTAATAGCAAATAGTAAAACTATGACGAAAAGTCTGTTTTGTCATAGTTCAGCTATTCACCGCTAGATGTCACTAAAATAAATGTGGCCACTTCACCCTCTAGCCTTATTACTAATAAGTAATAAAACTCACCTTTACCTCCACCAGCATCATGCACCTGCGGCTTCCCGCTCGGCATCCTCTGCATCGGCGACGCGCTCCCATAGTTCATACTCGTCGTATTGTAATCCGAGCTGATTGGTTCTTGCTTTATCCCGCTAGGTGACGCTGATAGCTTCTCAGCCAGCAGCGGATTTTGGGAAGCGATGTTATATCGTCCATTATTAATGTTATTTGTTACGGCATTGTTGATGGCACTCGTGCCCGATCTCAACAGTTGTTGTAACCGCTGTTGGCCGTTGTTTGGCAGTGCTAATTGACTGTTTTGTTGGTAGTAGCCTTGGAGTTGGCTGCTGGACGCTGGCGATGATATGTTGTTGTTCTCTTCTTGCTGGAATTGAAAAATAGATAATTTTGTTATGTTGTCTTTTATGAAAAATAACTGGTCATCGTGATAATAAGTATGCGATAGCGTTCTTATTGTTTGTGACATGCACTGATTACAAGATAACCGAATAGACCCGAGAATGGGTACCATTACCCATTCTGAAGTAGATACGGCCCTAGTTTCGTTTTAATAGAAAATATAATACAGTCGCGGCACGATTTGCTGCACATATAAATTGGATAGTTTAATAGGTTCGTTGGTTCCTGGTCTATTAGCCTGCATAATCCACATCAATGTCAAAGGCTTTTCTAAGGGTTAATTAATGTGGACCACTGGTTCAATCCGCCCAGTTTATACTGCCTCTTTTTACGTAGCCTCTTTGAGTTAGCCCGCCCCTGGCGTATTTAAAGCTTAGCTTACTTACTACTAGTAATAACTTAAACCAGAAATAAAAAATGTTATTACTACTAAATCTTTAAGAAGTAAATGGATTCTCACCTTTATTTCAATAGGCGGTACAGAAGACGCGGTGGCATTAGTTAAATCCGTAAAAAATGTTTCAAAATTATCGAAGGCGGTCTCTCCCAGTTGCTTCAGGATGTCATCGGGGTCGGCTGCCTCGCCAGTGTCGGGTTCTAACGTCAGGCCGCCGACGATGTTGGTGAGCTCGGCTTGCGAGAGGTCACCCAGAGAAGTCGCCATTTGTTGCAGTTGTGCGGCCGCTTGGCCACCAGCTGCTACTACCGCGTCCTGGAACTAGCATATATTTTTTGCATACATTCTTGTTTAAAAGGTAGTCTGTGGTCTTAGTGTTTGTGTTCCTACCTCTGATTTAATATAACTGCTAGGTTCTATAAGTCATGTTAGTCAAGTTATGCGCTAGTGTTGGGAAGAGTTAACGGTAAACATAATAAATGTAATAGGTATGAATCTAAACAGTGCTCCTGATCTCCTTTTATCCTGATGTTATTATTTTCGATTGTCCATACTACTCCAACGATAACTTGATGAGTTTGTCACAGTACAAAGTGTAACTTGGAGTGTGTTACCTGTAGGCAATTGGAGAGGTCAACCATCCTGCCCTCATTCTCGGCGGACCACCATTCGTCTTCAATAAATGGCATCGCCAGCGCCTGTCCCGATGGCGCATGTGTCCCCGCCACCTTTATCACGGTTAACACTAGGTGGCGCTTTCACACCACTCTTACACACGCGAGCACTCGCGAACTATACACAAATATAAATAGTCCAAAAATGTATTTACACTAATAAATTCGTTCAAAATGTTTGGCAGCTTCTTGGACGGAACGTACATTATTCGATGTATGTAGGTATTACGCGAATTTTAGGTACTTAGTTACGGGGGAACACATATCGGTTTGTTTGTTGTTGCCGCTGGACGACAGATGGCTCTGCTTGTTCGGCTTGCTTGTCCTCCTCCCGGCCAGGTTACCTCACTCCTCGTAATCCACTTCTCTTCAGCAGCGACCTGTTAAGATTACGAGCGTAGGCTTTCACGTCTTAACACTGTTCGCAAATAAAATCATTGAATTCTTTGAGATAGTCAGGTTTTAAATGAGAGGGGAACGTTAGTTAGTGCTAATGTTAGTAAGTTTCAACAAAAGGAACATCTAGAAAGCGGAGTGTATCAGGGGATGTATTTGAATTGAAATAAAGGCAGCATAAAAAGATTAAAGAATCAAGTTAGCCAACGCTTAACAGCAATTAAGTTTTATAGTGACAGAATATTGCTGATGTAAGCGGGTTAGTTTACTAGTTTTGCTACTCGGCAAAAGATGGCGCCGGCCTGGAGTAGGTATGTAAAAATTGTGGTTACATCAAAATTTCAGGTTAAGTGGATTTCTTTTCTTTTTTCAGCTGGATTTAATGTTATAGTGTTGTAAGTGTGACGGCGGCGATGCGCCGAGATCACCTGGCGACGTCCCGGTGAATGTCGAATCTGCGTCGACACAGCATAGAGGCAGCGCGGCGCTCACTTTCTTGCGCACACGCTCACGCCGCTCTGAAAACAGAAACAACAAGAATATTCATTAATTTGCTAAGAAATTATATATATTAATAACACTACAACATACTTAGTAAAATAGATAATTTAAGAAATTACAGTTGCGATATATTTGAGACAGACAGTGGTTGACCTATTTAAATTGTAGGTACGGTAGATTAATAAATCATTCGCGGATCGTTTGCGCATCACATGTAGCAAATTGTACAATAAATCTAATCTGGTGCCGTGACGTATGTGCCAGTCAACGAACTTACACTGCTCAGCTATTTCGGGCGACACCTAACAAATCATTGTTCTTCTATGATAACACTAAATGTTTTAAGGTTTTTTTTTCAAGTAAAAACAGTGCAATTAATGAATAAGAAAAATGAACCAGTGATTTTCAGAACTACCTTTTAAACTTTCACAACTATTTAAAAATAGCCAGCAATTGCCTTCCGTAGAAACAACTTTTGAATCAACTGCCTAGTATAACTGAGGATAACCCGGTATACTAAGCAGGAAATCCGGAAATCAATTTAATTAAATGTTCAAAGGTTGTGAGAAAGCTTGTTCTTCCTGCTGTCACAAATACTCATAATTGTATTTTCAAATACAGGTATAAAAAAAACATGCGGGGCAGTCTTTGGAGACTGCCGATAGAAGTGAAAACTAAGTAAAACCTAAACGTTCGGTGATGACGACGTGAGTTCCATGATTTTTGTTCACCAAAAAAGTGCTCAACGCGCCTATAGAAGTTTTCACTCCAAAAATCAAAAAACAAAGAAGAACTTTTAATTATTTATCTTTTTACACCTGTTATGAGTTGCGTAACCCGGTTCATCTTAAGAATTAACTGACCATAAAATACTTGGAGCTGCTAAAAGAAAACAAAGAAAAAAGTTATTAACGTAACAAACATAAGACGTTCTCGTAATCATATTATGCTGAGCTCACAATGCACGGAAGACTGCGCGCGCGCCGCGAACAAAGAAATGCAGCCAATCAACGCGCGCCGTTTGAAAAAAAGTGAACAATGCTGGCTCAGTCTTTCACTATAATTGTCGTGTGTGAAACAAAAAGAATTACTTTTCTTTTCTAAACGCTTCCTTGTACCGCTTTCTTCGTGCGTAGATTTTGTTTCCAGAATAATTAATTTCTCAACTGTGAACACATTTTAGATGTTATCTGGCTGATGTAAAAGTTGGCGATTGTGATCAAAATACTTTTTTCTAATGGCCAACATTTGTCAACCGCCTTTAAATAAATTAAAAACTATGGTAAGAACCGCGTGCGATTAGATTTCACTAAAGTAAAAAATCAGGACAACATTTTCAAATTCAGGCACAAACGGACACATGGCAAATAGGAAACATGCAATATTTTCATCTTACTTTCATTTTAAGGAATTTCATGTTAAATAGACCTTATATAGGTACTTTTCTTTTTTGTCAAAACTGCAGTTAGAAACTGACAATTAAAATTTCGCGCGATAACGGATGATGAGTCACTTTTGTCTATCAGTAGTCATGAATTGTCATGACTAAAAGAAGAAGGTCCTCTTTTCGTTGTCATAACAGCAGTGACATCACTAGCCGCTGCTTTTTTACGTCCCGTTTCACAATATTTTGAAATCGTAATTTTTGTTAAAAAAATAATAGGTAAATGTAGCAGTAATAATAATAACATTCTGTATTTAATTTTGCACGTTCCATACTGAGTCTGTGCATCAATCAACTCAACAATTAATTTCACTGACTGTACCTACCCACAATATTATGTATTTGCACACAGATGTCTATCGGGAACAAGATTACATTTAGTTAGAATCTTCATGTCATTTACCTAACGTTGCATTATTCATAGCTTGTCTATAAATAAGTAGCCAATTAATAGGCGACAGCGAGCAAATACGCACTGCCTTGATTTAATCATAGGATTAAATTAGCGGCACAGTCATACTTCTAATGCGAAAGTTGGTTGCGCCGAAATTATTGGATGTTTAGATGTTGTTTTATGAATTACTAGTTGACCCGCGCAACTTCGTCTGCGTCCCAGTTTTCATTAATACTCCGCTCCTATTGGTCGTAGCGTGGGGTTTATACCCTTTCTCTATATATGGGATATCAACACTAAATAATTTTTCAATTCGAACCTGAGATTAGCGCGTTCAATCAAACAAACGAAAAAACTCTTCAGCTTTATAATATTAAGTATAAATTTGATCAGTAGATATTTTTGTTTTACAAACGAAATAAATTGGCAAACTATAGCATCAATGACCGGGCTTATGTAAAACGCCATCTAGCGTCGAATAGACAAAGTTTTTTTTAACGCTACTGCATTGATTTTAGCAATTAGTTTAAAATATAATTATAATGAGCCTATAAAGAATTTGAATATTAAATAGTTGAATATAATTTTAAACAACACTTTGAAATTGGATTAGATGCTTATCTATTACTTTCATGTAAGGCGTTACAAGTGCGTTCGTATTATTTTTTCTTTTTATGGCAATTTACTAATCAATTTTCCTGTATAAATAACCTATTGAAAGATTTATAGACTTCAGTGAGACGCAACCTTGAATCATTTACTTCCTATTGCATATTGCTCTGAGGACCTTGCATTGAGTTGGCGTAATTGCGACGAGCTAACATCTTGCTAATACTTATCTTGTTTACACAACCTGTTGTTTGTTTTAATGTAGTAAAATAGCATTTAATGAAATAAACATATTATTCTTAGTAATATTATAATAGGTAAACGAAGTAGGGACACGTACATATTGTATCTACAACTTAGTTTCTTTTGCTAATACGAACTGTAATTATAGCTGAATTATTGCAGTTGAGGAAGAACCTTCAGCATTCTACCACGCGATCAATATGACTGTAATGTCAATAAAAAATGTGCAATTAAAATAATTTACTTCGAGGTAATTTAATTACTGTTTCCAAAACGATTTCCGTATGATCGAAGTTTTATAAGTTTAGCCAAATCAAACCGAAATAATTCACCTGTACTTTGAGTATATTTACAAAAATATATAGCATTTGCTTAGCCTTTTTCCATCTGTATCGGAGTCGGCTTCCAGTCAAACTGGATTCAGCTGAATACCAGTATTTTCATTAAAAAAATATACACTTTCATATAATTAACAATGAAACCTAGTGGTCGTTTATTTTATCTAGTTTTTTTTTTAACAAAATTAAATTCTTCATCAAATGCGTGAAACTAAACGTAATTCATACCATAAGACTTGATAAGACATTGACAGCAGTATAATCTGTGGTATCGTCTCTCAGCGGTCGGCCAATGTTATTGTTTTGCTCATTTTACGATGTCGGGGGACAATAATTCTGATTCTTCCACTTCAGAGTCAGAAGTAAGTGCGTGTAGCCTTAGTTATAACCCTTTGAAAGTTCTTTACTCTGACAAAGTAAAGGTTCCCGTGAAATCTGCACCATTGTATGAAAACATTGTTCAATTTGAAGCCGCACAGAAGAAAAAACATGAGATAATTCCTTTTGGTCAGACTGAGCTGGTGGTAAAAAGAAAAGAAGAGAAGGAAAGAAAGAGAGTTGAAGAAGAAGCACGGGTACAAGAGAAGAATAAGCAGCGGTTCGCACAGTATGGAGGTAAGGTTTAGAGGTTATGTTTTGATACAACTCTTGTTGATATGTTCCAGTAGAAATATAGGTATTCATAAACTGTAGGTATACTTACAACTAATGTTAATGGTTAAAATTTGAAGTAGTTATGAAGACTAGTCACAAATTTAATTATTCTAAGTGGCAGATATTTTTGCAAGCTATTGCCCTGTGTTAGTGATGTTTCATGACTTAATTTGTAAGCGAAGTTAGGTTTTATTGTTTTGTAGAGTATCCAAAACAGAATTAATTAGATTTACTACCTAGACAAATAAAAGAACCTAGACGGACCTCAGGACTACCATATAGTAATTATTTTTAATACTGTAAGTACTGAAAAATGTATAGTATGTTAGTAGTTAGTGTAGTTGCAATATGAATAGCAAAGTTGTTAAACTATTTTGATCAATACCTACAAAAATGAATGAATTAAAAGCAAGCACTAGGTACTCAACTCGAGGGAGGTTTGACACATGGATCAAATATTTACAGTCACCAATTACTAGGCTGGGTTTTGTAGCATTTCAGACTTTAGTGTCAAGGGCCTTAGTGATAAGCCGTACCCACTTACCAGAGTTATCTGATTAACTCCAAGTTTATTGCTAACACGGGCCATTATGTATGAAATATTTGTTACTTATACTCGGGTTAGCAACTAACTCTGAGTTAAGTTTTGGTGCAATGGGGCGTGGATAAAATAACATCAATTTTTAATTAACTCAATCAGTAATTCTGTTGTCTTTATCTCCATGTTATAATTTATTCCCAAAACTGACAACATTTAAGATCATTTACTTTGATATGCGATTTAACAACTGATTGCAATAACTAGGCTTTTGGCAAACAAGTACCTAAATATACAGTGAAATTAGAAAAAGAACTTTAAATGCAATCATTTTTGATAACATCCGGAATACAAATTAATGTTTATGTAGATTGGATTGCGATCAGATTATTTATAGCTGTACACAAGTCTAAAATAATATTTCTTTGAATTTGATACACAGTCTAGTTTTTTAATTAGACTATAAAATAATATACAAAGGCACAAATAAAGCTACAAAAAAAAAAAAGTTGTTGTTGTTTTGTTGTACAAATAGGGATGATGCCTGGGTTAATAAAATATGATTCTCTTTTGTCCGTCAGTTAGATTACCGAAAAATGATGGATAAGTACATATTTTTAATTTTATCAAATCTATAAAAAAATATGATGATAAAATGCACCAAAGATAAGGAGTGGGAGCTTGTAACATCATTTTTTAGTAAGAAGTGTACTGGTAAGTGACGTCACACAAGTTTTCAACACTTAATTTTTTGTTTACATGACAAAAACAATTTTTTTTGACTGAATAATTAGAATTTTTTACTCAAATACCCTACTGAGAGAAGGAGCCTATTGAAGCCAACTAATTTTCAAATCTGAAACATATGGTTATTTCTAAATTATTTTCACACAAATGATCCAGCAAAACACTCCCAGAAAAAATCACAGCAAATTACTCCTAAATCATAAATGATACCAACCCAACAACCTCAAATTTGTCACCCATCATCACAACCATCATCCTCATGCTGCATCTATCCTGTCACATCGTCACATGGAGCCAGGTCGCCGCGAGGTCAGACTAGGCCGTGCGTTCAATGCACGCGGTTCTATGTCAACGGCGGCCGACGAACCTGGCCCCCACCTCACCGCCCGGCCTACCCCGGGATAAGCTACGCAGCCCACCCAGGCAGCTGTGGGACTTCGAGCATTCGAGGATCAAGGTTCGACCCGTAAAGATCCGTTTGTCGATGATTTGGATTAGGGGAACTAGGGGTTCAGAAAATTGCCTATTTGTTTGAGAAGGAACTTTTCGGACGTCGTGATTTAATTCCGTTTGTTTGCCAGTTTTTTGTGTAAGACTTGTCCAAAATTACCATTGAACTTTAGCAATTTCTTTCGAATCATTAATCAAAGTCAACGCTAACATAACGAGGGTCCTTAACCAGAAAATCGTATAAGCTATATTTCAATCTATTAAGTCGTTATTTTAATCCACGTATAACTTTGACATCTCACGCATCTAGCAGCGGAGTCGTAAATAACGAGTGAACCTACATAGCTTTTTGCATTACTGCGGAGCTAATCCGTAATATCGGACGGTGTCTTACAACTAGTAAACCAATCATTTAGGAGCTCTGTCGTATAAAATCTGATAAAACAACATTCTATGTTTAAAACCATAACTGCCTTGTGATTCAGTGAGATTAAAATCATATTCTAAAAATGGTCCTAACAGTCTCGTCTTTAAGGACCACCTCGCAAAGAAGTAGCATCGAAGCGCCAATAAAATCCATAATAAAAATCCTTTTATTACCGTGAATGGACGTAACGTATCCAGGTCCGCATAGTCAATGACTTGCTATCAACAATGGCATCAGCTCATTTGCATAGCGCCCGTGACCCGCTGCCCTGCCGGCCTTGCTTACATAAACCTTTATTTTTTATCCACAATTTGTTTTGGCTTAGAACGAGTGGTTTGGTTACGTTAGCCGGTTTTCCGCGGCGAGCTGTTATATTGCGAATCCGTTTGAGGGCGGAAAGGCTTCGTTTTAAGCGTCAAAGATTATGTTGGGTACTTAATATGGCGAAAATAAAGACAATGAAAGCTTTGATTTTAAGAGCATTTTCTGTGTTTTGAGCCTTTTCATATTAATAATTGAATCCGATGTTTCGTGACTCGTATAAAGATAGCAGCTATCATCTTTCTCCGAATTTCTTCTGTAACAATAAGGTTCCCAGCTATCGGTCTGTTCCCATTTTAAGCTCTTTTTTTTAAAATACATAATTACTTTTAATAAAACAATAAAGATAAACCATGGTAATTTCTGTGTCAAATTCGCGATATAAGAACCCTTGTGCGTTAATTAAGAAACTTAAAATATTTTTAATGGACAAACCACATAGGACTCAAACACGCGATCGCGTGATAATATTACCAATTATTTTCCCGCCAAATCGACAAAAATGGCGGTGGAAAGTGACAGGTACAGCGCACCATAGATTAAACACAGCTGGCTTGTAAACTCCTTGTTCGCTTCTATTATCGGCTACTTTTGTGCAATCGTTAAGCCTAATATAAGCGTAATGGTAGATTCTAGAGTATAATTATTGCGGTCGCCATATTGTTTTGCAATACTGAAACACGGTCTGAACAATCGTGCGCATTTACATCTATTGAGTCTATCTAAGAAAGTGCTTGTTCGAAAGCAGACTAACATGGATTTGAATGTAGCTAAGAATTACTTTTGTTTTGACTAATACGCACTTTTAAATGTAATTAATTTGGACAATACAGAAGTCGTGCTATTCATGGCTATAGTCATATGGTGATTAATAGTAAAATTCGCAAATTTAGTATGGATGTAACGTGGCAGAGCCGAACCCAAATAATTATGCATCCCACTAATAGTCAAGGAGCAAATTCCTGAAAAATTAAAAAGAAAACCTCGACTATTCGCAAAGTAATTTGTATTTCACCTTAGATGAGATATGTTTTTAACAAAAAAGAGCATTCACAGCCAATCGCTCCATCACTAGCCCGACAGATCGTTACGACTGTCGAGAATATCTGAATAAATCGCGATGCGTTCATCTAGATGCATCGCCGCAAACGTAACATCGTTCGCTAGACTTTCGCGTGTACGATTGTTGCATAACCGCTTTCCACATGAGTGGCGTTCGCCGTCTCACTCGGCCTGGACTCTCGGTCGTTGACATGCCATCCAGAGATTTTGCGCCTAGGGCTGTTGGCACTGGACTCCCGACCCGAAGATCATGTGTTGAAGCGGCATCAGCTAACCGCAAACGAAATGGATTCCATACGAGCTCGATTATGAAGCTACGCTACGAAAACTTTAGTTTGATGAAAGGGTATACAAATAAGCTTTATCAGAGCTGTTGAAAAACCAATCATTTTAAAATTTAGATGTTCTGGACCCAAATCGCGAAAAGATTTAAAAACTTGCGTGTTCTGAGAGCGACGCACTTGACGAATGTGTAGGTAGATGAACTTTGGCACCCGTGTTTTCCATCTGTATAAAGTTTTGTTGCTATACATACATTTATGTAACAAGTTGAGAATACTGAACAGGAATCCCAATTATTTTATCAATGATTACTTTGATCTTTAACACGCGGGTGGTTTCAAAGAACTGCGCCTTCGCGTGTAACCTTATCTGAACTTTAATAAAATATTTTCAAGAACTTTTTCATGAGTCTTTTTATTATTACCAACAACGATATTCCCGAGACAGAATCGCTAAATTATTTTAAGACAACCCTGTAAGGCTGATGAAATGTTATCTTAAAAAGTTGTGTTACCAGTCGAAATTATTTTTACTTTTACGAAGCGTGCTAAGAAATGTCGATAAATATTTGTGTCATGCAAGATAAGAGACAATAAAAATATTAAGATTGTATGTTTTGAATGACTGACTAAAGGTTTTAATTCAGGTTACTGGCAAATAATTCTTATGAATTGAATTAGTCTTGCCAAGATGTTACGACCGATTGAGGACTACTAAGCTAATAACCTTATACCTTTTGTTTTCTTTGTTGTTGTTAACAATAACTTTCTTTAAATACTTCAGACTTAAAAGATTGCTGGTAGGTACTACATGTGTTTTAACTTCGCTGTGTGTCTCTAAAGTAGATATGTATTTACTATTGAGAACCATATCAAAACTAATTCATCAAAACAAAACTGATATAATTTCCTTGGCACGAAAATGGTTTTCGCAAAGTTGTAATGAAACGCAAACGAAATTGTGCAGGGGAAAATATTGTTTTCCCAAGAAAATAATTTTAGTCAAGTATATTAGAAACCAAAGAAAGCAATTACGTGTATAACACTGTTTACGAATTATAAAAAGAGATAACAAATAGTTGCGTGCTCTGTTATCTATCACGCTAAGCCAGCGGCCTGCGCGTGCGCGCCTTCTACACACCGGCGTTTCGTCTCACTGTTATCGTCGCCAGAAAATCTATTTGTTGTTTCAGTGATATAATTAGGCACTGCATAGTATTTTGACTAACGAATACATTTGTAACAACTGTAACTGATAAAAAAAAATCAAATGTTTAAGATGAAAAGCATATGCGTAAAGTCGAAGTACCGCACGGACATTGCGTAAGCAAATAATTGTGTTAAACGCATAAAAGTAAATCGGTACGTCGCCAATAAGCGGCGGAACGGAACGCAAACGGAAGTGATGCAACGGCACGCGTTTCGGCGCACATCTGTGTAAACATGGCGCGCTTTTCTGAATGGCGCGATGGCGGGTGGCGTTTCCCGCGCTCGGCTCGCGGGCGACGACCCCGGCCGCGCGGTCAGCGCCCGGGGATAGTGGAGTGAAAGTAATTCGCGATCGGCGACCGCTCGCGAGCCATGCCGTCCTGGTACCTCCAACGCCGACGCTGCATAGATTTGTTGATACTATACGTTTTTTTTTAAACTGTTGTTGATGAATTGATGAGTTTGGTTAATGGATTTTGTTTCTTTTTTATTTGTTTTGGTTGTTGAAATGTAGTACCTACTTTTACAGCAACGACGCCTTGTTTGTTTATTGCTTGCGTTGCATGATTGTCGGCAATAGAACTGGTCCAGTCTGCAGGGCTATTGTGTCATACATAATAGTACTCTTAACTACTCGAGTACAGCAAAGGTCGGCTCCAATTAACGTAACAACATTTACAAATAATGGTTAACAAAATGCCATAATGACCATAATTCATCAGGGTTTTATTTAATCGATTGTAAACTCGCGATTCGACTAATTTCAGTGTATCGATAGTAATCGTCTCGTTTCTAACACGATTCTAATGAGAAACCTGTTTCGCGTAGCCGCTCTTGATTTCATTTAGATATAGTCTATATTTAGAAGCGTTTATCAATACATCGTAATAGTCTTACTTATTTAGTTCATGAATAGTTTCGAAAAGTAGTCATTGTTACTACCTGTTTGCTGATAAGAGGTATATTTTTAGCGCAGAACGTTTACCTTCGTCAATGGTTACTTTCATCACGACTCTAAACCACGTAACCTATGTTGATATCTTTGATAAGATATCTGGTCTCTCAAAAGCAGGTATTCTGCAGGTATTAGAAAATAGCAGTTACCTACTAGCTTCACCGCGACTTCGTCCGCAATCCTCATTATTCCTTGTCCCGTGGCAATTATGGAAAAATCTTTCTTGTTCCCTGTCTACGTGACACAGGGAACTTTTCAGCAAAATTTCAGCTTTCTAGGTACATGAGTCAGTCAGTGAGGCAGGACTATACTTTTGAAATAGATATGTCACCGAAAAATTACAGACTCCGTAAAATTACAATAAATCTTTATTAGATTATAATAAAGATTTATTCAAAATTAAAATCTCGATATGTTATCAAAATATCGTTTTGTTAACAATAAATCTAATCCAAATTCAATAGTTTCCAATATATCCGTTTACAATTTCACGCGATATTTTATTTACACTTCATGAATTGGCAACTTCAAACCTAACTTCGACGACGGACTCCGTTGGCGGGCGCTCCTATTTCTGTCTGCAGGGTTTAAAGGATCATCTGTGTCGGGGTTGCCCTAAGTTCCCACTAACCTCGGGCAAATCATGAAATGGCCAATTCTACGATATGTGACACAGCATATAAGTATTAAAATACTGCAGTGGTATCTAACATCTTGGTGAACTCCCCAATCACAAGGGCAGGCAGACGTTGACCAAACCGTAGGGTGACTGCACGCTTCACCGTCCTGCAACAACCGTGTGACGTAGGCGCAAGCGGCGTGCGATATTTTTACAGGTGTATGTGTGTCGCACGGCGCACTGATAACAAGTGCGTTGACTTTTTCTTCGGCATTGTTATCGTAATACACTAATACGTACACTTAAGTCTTGTTATTCATTTTAATAGGTAATTTTTGGCTGAGTAAAGTAACATGTTTTTGATAATTGTATTAATTTTGGTACTCAATTATCAGGGGCGCTAGACAAAATGCCATTCTATATGAGAATGCGAATTTCCTTGCCGAAATAGAAGGTTTGATCACGTGACATTTTGACGGTGTTTGACAATCCCATACAATTTGACGTATTTACAATCGCCTTCGTCAAGCTACTGCTGACAGAATGTCACTTGTCTAGAGCCTTTTGACTGGATATTAACGGTATATCTGCGAAAATTCTGTAGTTTTTTAAATGAAAACAGCAAGGAATGTGTTGATTAGAATCTTGACTATTAAACGAGCATTGAAGCGTAGAATTGGATACTTCATTTCTTCAATATTTTTTACCTCGCTTAATTATCAATCATCTTCTAAACAGATAGGAATTTACAGTTGACAAGTCTTATAGGTACTTATACCTAATACTGGAACTTGCAAACGCCACAAGTTTACCTTCACGGGACATTCTTTGGTATCTTCCTCGAGTTGTTTATGACATCACCTTATGACATAAAATGCTCATCAAATTATGAAAACTAAACACTTCTATCTACCCCGTTTGCGTATTAGAAACGTGACATGTTTTGGTATGATTCAAGTTAGTTTTATTTTATTTTTTTGAATGGCGTCTCGCAGTTCAATCTATGAGGTTGTCGACTGCTTAACCGGGCTTGCCTGTGGTGGCCTTAATATAAACATTAAAGCCTCCAGCCAGGGCTTATAAAAAAACTTACAAACTAAGCGACTACACTCTAAGGGCACCCCCTGTGGGGTACGGGCCCTGGCTTAGGGCGTCGGTGGGGGGAGGACAGCTAGGGACGGGCTGGATCGAACTAGAAGTTAGTTTTATAGGGTTTTTTTTTTAATATGATTGATTGGCGCGCGTTGGACCATCCGGACCGTCCGAAAGCGATGATGTGGTCGACGATGGAGCACGATTGCCTAGAAGTAACCTATTCACTCTTGATGATGACCCCGAGGTGATTGCTATCACACAGACTCCGGTATAGAATGCCACTCCTTAGCTGTACCTTTTTGAACCTGTTCAGATGCTAGAATCTTGCTCAATCAAAAGCCAATCTGTTCAACAAAACTTCAGCGAACGAAACGTAGTGGCTGAAATCAATTTTATTCATAATTGTGTTTATTTTCAGGCTTGGTACCGAGAAGGGAATACAAGGCAAAAAATGTGTTCACTCGTATGGAAGAAATGGATGGACCCCTCTCACAATTGAAAGACTGGGTCGAAAAAAGGCTTAGAGTTAAGGTAAGTACCAGAGAATGTACTGAAGTAGATCTAACATGATTTTGGGTCGTATGATCTTTGGTAAGGACGTTTTTCTCCATAGCCTGTAGTCTGACTGAAACTAAAATAAATTTGAAGGTCGGGAAATGTACAGTTAAAGGCCAGAAGTGCAGCCGCATGCTAAGGTTTATTTTGCTGTGAACTCGCAGTACAGGCCGTATCTGCATCTGTGTGTGTAAGAGATGTATGAACACAGAACGCACACCCCAGAATTCACACTGGCGTCGAACCAAACAAAAAACATCTAGCTAGTCGCTTTTTCACTCACGCAGAGTATGTAATTACGTATGACCTTGGTCGGATCCTAACATTGCTAAAATTCACAACTTGAATATAAGATCTGATAACTGGTAACGTATCGTATAGGATTAGGAAGCACGTGGGTCTGGGTTCCAATCTTCAATTGAGACTCTTCTTTTATTTTTCAACAATAATCTCAACAACAATAATTATTAGATAAAGTAACAAACGAGAATAAGATTTTATTTTTATTATATTCTTATTGAAATAAGGGGTTAAGAATAAAATTTTAAAAAGTGATTACAAAATGTTTATTTGTAAAACAGATTATTTTCTCATAATAAGCTAACAATAAGCAGCTAATCAGTGAACTATGAAAATCAGGCTAAAAATATTTTGTCTTAGTAATATAATAAAATTGTGCTTTAATTACTACTTTGTGTGGGTACTCTAACAAAACACATCTAGCAAATGTATAATATAACAAGTGCAGACTCGTTGTTACAATACAAGTAAATTACTCAGTAATACTACTTTTATTCTACTGCGAGTGAGTTCGTTTTAACATTAAGTTGCCTATCTCAAACCTCAAAGTTAAGAAATCGTATTTCAGATACTAGGACTTATTGAGGGTATAGCTAAAGTACCAACATTAAAAAAAAACTATCACAAGGCGTGAGATTCGACCCCGCGACTCACTACGCATGAACGTATTTACCCTATTAGAGTAACCACTTAGGTATCATACCATATGCGCCAATGGTTGAATTTATGAAATACAATCATTTGCAAAAGAATGTGAGTGTGTGTGCTTTGAAGTCACTTATTAAAAGAAGGTCGTAAGTTAAACCGAAGTGTCAAACAAACTATTGCTTTGAGAGAATGATACTGCACTTTTGACTTGTACTGTACAGCTTCAGGTATTTTTTTTTTAATCTTCATTAAAAAAAATAAGAAGCGAAAAAGCCCTTTAGATAAAACGGCTGTATTTTTAAAACTAACATAAAAAAGAGCTTATCGTGATCCAAGAAGTAATTGTCATAAATTTAATTTCTTGTTTTTGCGAGAAATGAGATCCTCCAAATTTGAAGGACGTCCCTAATCAACGACTAAACAAAACCTTTGCCATTTTCTTTTATTGTTAACTCATCAAATGTGCCTCTAAAACTGGCAACGATCCTGGAACACAAGACTCTAAAACCAAAATGTTTTACTGCCAATCCGTGTTTAGATCATGTGTCATAATTCTGGGTCCTTAATGCACCCTTTGTACATTACTGGCTGGTTTCCAACGCGGAAGCTGCGAGCGCTCGCTTTGATGACTGATGGCTTACCCAAAGCCGAAATAGTACAAAGCTCTTTCTACGGACTGGGAATCGCAGAACATTAACTAGACATTGATGGAGCAATCTTGGCTTTAACGGTTCAAAGTACCTTGAATACTGGAAAAGATGCTCAATTGTAGCGTGTCTATCACAGAGCCCTATCAATAAGCGTGTCTATCACAGAGCCCTATCAATACGCTGCATGGTTTTTGACGTGACAACGTCTAATAAATCGATGAACACCGGCTGCACGCACGAAAAAGAATGACTCGTTGTAACGTTACGCTCATTGTTTTGTTATGATGTTGTTACACTATCGTCCGTAAACCGACTTTACAGACAACCAATTTTTTTTTTTTAATTTTGCAGCTCGTGCTAAGATAGGAGCCTTTTTGGTCTCGCATACCTATTTTTATATTGTTAGATTGTTTGTCCTAAGCGAGTCCCAAATAAACGTATTTTCTTTATTACTAAAATAGTTTGCTAAAGTTGATTTTATTTTATTTTCTGAAGTAAGCTTGCAAACAAGTGTCCAAAGAAAGTAAATATTGATAAGTTTTACAGCATGACTGTACCGTCTGCTCTACTTTCTTCAGCAAACAAGCAAAGCAGTAAGCTATGTCAATAGCAGCTGCATTGTATCAAATAATACACGCCTAGAAACTGGCCAGCTCTAAACAGAGCTCAATATTTGAATCTATAAGAATTCAAATGATTATACCAAAGAGTTACCAAAAAAGGGAGTTATGACCAAAAAAGATTGACGTGTAAAAGTGTTATTTTTAACTTTTTTTTACAAATTAATCATATCGTTTAAAGTTTATCGATTCTGATGAAAATCAAATGATGAATAAATTGACAAGATGTGTCATAAAAATTGGTGCGTGCAAGGCAATTGATATATGACTGGGAATTGATTGGCGGAGCAAATATTTGGGTATCAGACTGACCTCCAAGTTAACCCGGCTGGAACAAATTAACCTATGTCTTGCTTTCTTATAGGTATTATATTTTTTGTCACCAAAGTTTATATTTGCCATCAACTTGTATCCATCTATGTAGGTATCTTTTGTAGATATAAATAGATCTATCGCCACGAAATATTTTCATTTTAAAAGTGTCGCCAGGTATGAATTACCAAATTAATGTCAATATTTATGTAAAATAAGTGATGGATTCGGAGATTTACTATTTTGCGGACAAACCCTATTATTTAAGAAGTTCAAAACGAATTAAATTGATGATAGCAATCATACCTATCATATCCTACATTTTTTATTTGCAAAGTTCGGAACATATTTCAAGTTATGTAGAATAGAATACTCTTTATTATGTACACCATAGACGTTACAGATAATATAGACGAAGAAAACATTACTGCCGTAATGTTTTCTTCGTCTATAGTCTTGCCGTATAGAGTTCTGAAAGGTTTACTTAGACAAAGCTGCAAGTTTAGCCATAAAGTACTACGTTCAATTCTTTTTGAACCACGTGTAAATTAACACGTAATTTCAACAGCACAAGGGCATCCTACGAGTAGTATAAAGTGCCCCTACTTATTGTTGCGACGCATGTTACATAGAGTCGCCTTGGTACCTCCTCTAATTAATTTGCATTCTATTTAATTAGTTACGCAGAGCTCTTGAAGTCAAGTAAACGTACCTACTGCAGCTATTACCCATCACTGGCCTTTCCTTTTATGGTGTAAGTGATCCAATTAAACTTGGCCTGAAGTATTGAAACTAACCCTAGAAAAACTTCTCAGGATCTCTCTGATTTAAGGCAGCTGATGACACTTGGATCCCATTAAGGTCTACAAGGAGAAACTGTACTAAAGCTACGGTCAAACGATATCCCATTATACCTAAAGCAGTCCGGATATCCCTTGCAAAGCGAGCTATCTAGATTCTCAGTGAAATTAATAGGAGAGGAACGAATATGGTTTCAGTAGGGCATGCGACGGTTCTAGAAGAGCATGTGCTGAGTCACTGCCGTCTAGGAAGAGCCTTGCGGCCGTCCGTCCGGCCGGCGGCGTCTGCGCATCGCGATTTGCAAGTTACTATTATTGGTGCGGTGCAGTGCGAGGCGTCTGGCGTACTGTTGGCAAATTAATTGGGAGCTCTTTCGCCATTTTATTTTTATGGTCTTTTGATCGAAATATGTTTTATGGTTTTCGGCTTGGTAAATTGCTGTGTATTGATCAATCATAATTCACAAATGATTTCATGAATCATTTATCCTCGGGATCCTTTGAATCATTCGGAATGAATCACGCGTTTATTTTCCGTTTTTTATTTCATTTATTTCCTTACGTTAAGGTTTTGCGAAAAAATATTAAAATTATTTTTATTCTCTTTAACATGTTTATATTTAAAATAGTGTTGTCTGGAAATGAAGTAATTATAGTGATTACATAGTTCGTAGCCCTTGAAGGCTTAAAGTAAATATATTCAGATATAGGTACTAGCAATGTTGTACAAATTCGTTTCCTTGTACAAAATACATGCGAACAAATTGTAATCATCGCATTGAGCCCTTCTTACCTTGAATACTAATTACTTGATTACTTTAAATATCTCTTTGTTGTGTATTTCAGTGTAACTGGAAAATGTATAGATAACGTACAATTTCAAATCCGATATTTACTGACTCGGAATTACCAAAACAGAGAAGTTTAATAAATCGTAAAGGTTGTACGTACCGAATTAATTTCAACTTCTAATTGTTTTCAAAGGTCTATCGGTAACCTCAAATTGATCTAGTTGCTGTAGGTCAACGACAATTAAATTTGGTTCAAGTGTATGCAGGTATTTTAAAAGCATGCGTTCGGTTGCGTGGGCCCTAAGCTCAGTTAAAAATATTCATCGGCTCTCGGGGACCGAAGGCCGGCGCCGACACAAACACTGTCATTACTATATGTTACACAGCATGCGTGATGCACGTGGAGGTACCGATAGCAAAATAAGCACAAGGCTGTAAGAAAATGAACGAAAATGGTAGTACTTTGGGGGGCAAGTAGTAAACGAATCAATTCATGTGCTTTCCTTGCTATAAACAGTGCGTTTGCCATGTTATCTCACAGCAGCCTTAGTTGACTGGTAGAGAATGCTTGAGGCATTCAAGTCCGCCATTATACCTTTGTGTATGAATTTTAAATAAATGGCGACAGTGTTTCAGAGAACTAAAGAGATGAAAAATTATACATAGTACCTGCTAAAGTGATGTTAATATAACGTTTTAGTCGATTTGTCAAAACTTTTCCAAAGTTTCGGCTCAAATCTAATGTCGGTTGCGTTTCAAAATTAAGGAAATGCGGAGCATGTGGAGTTGTAGATTTAGATGTGGTTATGGCAAACGCATATTAGGTCTCAGGTTAATTTGTTAAACGTGAATAAGCAGATTTTTTAAAGTCAACTAGTGGATATCTTGACCCGGCACATAAAAATGCACCTATAAATCGTGAGCTAGAGGTCTCATTATTTCCAAAACAAACGTCATAATATGTAAATCTGATCGTAAAACGTGTATTTTACCTTATTTTGTGGTTATAAAATGCATAATTTTCGTGATTTCATGTAAAGTTCAGGGTTAAAGTGAATAGAATATAATAGGCCAATGACGTCATGTTACAGGAACGTTGCATTGAAAGCATTATTTTTTAATGTTTGGTCTGAACAAAAAATCTGTTTTGTTGACCGTACCGGCCGGCGGGACCTTGCCGTGATGTCAGTTATCTCATGGCCATTTTTGTGGTCGTGTGTGCGTGGCGCGCGCGTGTGTGCACGCGGGCGCGCCCGTGTGCGTGCTGGTAACAAGGGCTTGCTAGGACGAACCGGGCACGATACTTCCTCGTAGATTTAAGAAATTTATCTGCCATTATTCGATTTCGGTGCCGCTCGCCTTGAAGCCAACACTTCAATTCATAATTGAATGCTCAGTTAGAGTCGTAACCATGAAAGGCACTGAGTATGCGCGACTATATTTGGAGCCGATTTTTTAGTGCAGCTTTTTTAAGTTAAGTTTTTCTTGAGATTATTTTCGTGGTACACATTTATTGTGACGGTGGCCTTTACGGATTGCGAATCTGTAAGATGTTATTAATAGGCTTGCTCAAAATATAATGACTTATTTAACAAGACTGTAATCCGGAAAATTTACTTAAACTGTTTGAATAATTGTAATGTTCGACATGTTGTGAATCAATTTCAGTGACAGAGGTCGGGGTTCTATCAAATATTGAAGGTTCGAATCTTAAGGATCTGACATGATACTTTATTAATAGAACAATCGATACTGATTACGTCCATTTATGTGTTCAATTAGCTGACCAGGGACAACGGTCATGGTTGTAGCGAGCAGGAAATAATATTCATGTTTTTTCCTGAAACCTACTGATAATGGTGATGTAATCTCGTTCAATTAAACAGCGTTTGCTGCGGAAGGTTGACGTTTGTTTCAGTTTTTACTGAAAAGAGGGCAATTTGTATTTATTGGAGATTTAGGAGAAAGGAGAACCTGTTGATACTCAATATTATTAAATCAAAGTTATTCAATCCCGGGAAACCGGGATTACGTATTTATTCAGAAAGGAATGTCCATATTATTCTTTCACGGGAAGAAGTTTAGGTATATAAGCGCTCGATTATCCGATCACTGGTAATCACTTATCTTTTTTAAAATTAAATTTGAATTCTATGTAGATATATTAAATAAAACTAAATAATAAATTTCATGTACTTCACATGTAACTATAAAAAACACGAAGTAAATTGTTTTCATATAGAAAAACTAGTAAAGGACCATTATAAGATTATAACCTCATATTATACAAACTCTAACTAACTCATTCATTAAGTTAAAATTGATCGAAGGATAACGACTTCGCTAACGTTTTGATAAACAAGCTGTATTACCGAGGCGGAAGATATTATTGTAGTCATAAGGATGCAAATGCATATCAAATGCCTAGAATAAATATCAGGTGACTCCCGTTTTGCTCAGCCTAGGAAAATTATCTAGGAAGTGCCCCCTACCTATATTAACTTTTCTAGTAATTCGTTAAGGATATTTATTGCGTGTTTCATCAATATAATTATTGTAAGTTATATAATGCGAGCGTAAATGAACAGTTTGCGACTGAACGTTTATCGTGTTGTATCAATATTTTTGAGTAGCATCTGAATTTTCTTGATATCGGAGAAGTTGTAGTTTATAAAAAAAAAATTGCAGTTACTTCGTTGAATGAAAAAAAAATACAAAGTGCAGTGTACTCATTAATGCAAGACGGTATTTCGTGTTTATTTAAAGAAATATTTATTCAAAAACATCATCTTTATCGAAAATATCAGCATTTAATATTGACTAATTATATACGTCTTGTTTTGCGGTCGGTACACGTTAGCTGTTCACCCCGAATTGTGAGCGATGACAAGGTCGCCTACATTCAAAGTGAGATTAAAAAAACCTCCGCACAGTGCAGGCTGGTAGGTGCCAGTTGTTTTAACTGACTACACGTATCTTTAGAGGAAATAACCACGTTTTAAAATATATATAAAAGTTTTTAACTAGGAGTCTGTTTGTCTGGCTGTGCACTAAACTGTTATTTATTTATGTACCTACATACAAAACCCTGAAGAGAAAAATCCTACTAATATTATAAACGCGAAAGTTTGTTAGTATGGATGGATGGATGGATGTTTGTTACTCTTTCACGCAAAAACTGCTGAATGGGTTTTGATGAAATTTGGCACAGTGGTAGATTATAGTCTGGAATAACACATAGGACTTTTATTTTATCCCAGGAATATTTTCCCTTTGGATAACGGAGCCGCGGGCGGGTACTAGTTATATATACATTCATTTAATTTATATTTTAAGGCCTTTTTATTCACATTCGAGTCGTATTTGGTTAGGCGGGATGTTTTAAGTTTGCGGTAGTTTTCCACCTATCTGAATCCTACACCAATCTTTTCGGCTAACTTAATGTCCTTGCCCATGTTGTTAGAACCTAAAACCGAAAAAACTAGCAATAATTTCTAGGTAATACCTGGTACAAAGGTCTGATCGACATAAAAAAACTAATGCCTAGAAGCGAAACAGAGCGAACCGTAGCAATTTGGGTTTTTTTTTGAATCTGTGATAATAAGGCCTTATCCGCATACATTTACGTAAGTTAATTTATCACCATCTCATGTGCTTTGTTTTGTTCTAGAAATAACTAGGCTCTAATATCGTGATGCCGCGTGTCAATATGCAATTGAGAAGATTATTTATAATCTACTGTACCTACATGAATTTTCAACGCATTTCATATTTGCTTAGGGGTCCATAGTAGAACAGGAAACCCTTGTAGTTTCGTCATGTTATCTGATACTACTAATTCTTGTTTAAATGAATAGTATTTTTTGTACTTACATCTCACTAACAGCTCCCACTCGATCATATAGTTGATACGGTCACTTATATCGCGCCATATCTGAAAATAAAACAAAACAACATTACTTAAAATATAAGTAACAAATGATAAAGTAAACAATATAAATGTTAATACACTAAACAGAGCGCCTCAGTCGAAACACCTCAGTACCTCGATTCATTATCACTCAATTTATCTACAAGGTTTCTCTTCAAAAAGAAACGTATACCCTAACGATAAATTTATGGTTTCAATAATCATTTAGTTTTCAAGTACGCGCCAAGCAAAGGTATGATGCATTCGGCCTCGCGGGTAAACAGACGCTAGATAGCGCTAGACAAAGACGGTGCGAGGTCATGAGCGTAGCCTTGCGCGGGTGCGCGCGCGCACGCTTCCGCCTGTCGACGGCCGAGGCGCACGGCGCACTCCAAGCGCAGTCGCCGCCGGACCGCCGACGGTGACGGACATATAGTCAGCACCGCACACGATTATGTTTTTTAATTATATGAATAAACAATATTTATATTCCACAAACTGTATTTTTAATATTTTTGTTCTATCAAAAATAGCGATACTTACAATATTTTTAGAATAATGAAACCATGAACGGTTTTTCAGCAGACATATTAATATTAACTTCCCTGTTAATAAAAGGTATTATGATGGAAAAAAAAGCTTACAAATAGCTCATACATAATCATAATGCGTGTTTCATCTTCCCACGCACATGCGTTGCGGTTGCAGCATCACCATGAGACAAAGACCGATGGCGTTTACAGTTAATACATGTAAAGCATGGCCTGAACATTCGCGAACAGCGTAGGTCTAATAGGCATCATGATTAATAAACCCATTGTCTTACGAAGCCATTACTTTCGCCGGGAGCTATGGGAGATTGATGCAAATACTAGAGTCCGAGATTGAATGTGCAAAGGTCCTATTACAGTAATAAGTGACCCGCAGATGCTAACTCGACCTTTGCTTGCATAGCGGCTTTCCCCGATGATTACAGCAGAAACATCAGAGCTAACTTATTATAAATGAATAGAGATAAATAATGTAATGCGTAGATTAACTTCAGAGTTTCGTGCTGCGGCTATTTTCCTTGTCAGTTTAGCGAGATCTCATTCAACTCTGACCTTTATGGTTATTGTTTTAAGAGCCATCGATCATTTAGTCCAGGATGATCGATCAGTCTTTGGTCTCGGCGGTGTCATCGCTTCAACCAAGTTTGTCATATTATTTGTATTGGCAGCCGAGTGTGAGACGGTATTATGCAATGTCGTTGAATTTTCAAACGTAAGAAGTTTTAAGAGCACTTTGAGCTTTTTAGGTAACTTTCATAAGGTTTAGCCCAAGGTAGGAATGTACTCACTTACGTATTTAGACTCGGCGGGTTTTTACATAACTTTTACTTGCGAGTCATGTTTGTTTTATGCATATTGGTGACTTTAATCAACATGCTTAGAATTTGTATGTAATCGTGAATTTTATGGCTACTGCTTACTTAGGTTTTATGAGTATTTTATAGGCAATGCTAACGGCTCTCGGTAAGGTATAGTTCTAAGCTTATTTAGCGGGATACCAGGGGACGTGTTCGTACAATATATCGCTGAATCATCACTGATTGGCGCAATTTGCATCTTCACTGCGCCTGCGCATAGCAGCGCATGTGAAAGTTTAGCATCACAATGTATGACTGTGGAGATTTAGAAGCTGACTAATGTCAGAAAACGAGAAAATTGCGCTTTAATATAAGATTGTCAGATTGTGCAATATCTTTTGAAGAGTGTTATTTTAAATTATTTTTTGCTTTTACGTATTGTTACTTTTAGTTAGTAGTTATTTAATTTGCTCCTTTCTAATTTAACATTCACTTATTACTCATAAAAGTTATGTCAAATAGGAAAACAATATTATTTCTGATGTGACATTATATCAGAAAAACAGTCGCTATGTATTAAGAATAATAGTGAATAATAAAGAATAGTGAAGTAGTACCGAGATAATTTAATTATGGAAGAAGAAGAGATATTACGCCGACCCCAATTAGTAAATTGAAATAAGAGCAACGAAAAAATAATGATAAATAATAATGTAAAAAAGAAACAAAAGAATTGTCTTCTTTTACTATTGATTGGGGATCAATCATCTTCTAACTTTGAACCAATCAATCAATCGTACTAGAACAAAAGTATTATTACGCAAAACGCGTCACAAGTTACGTTGCAGCGCCTACGACCTCGCGGCAACTGTCATGGCCGGCGCCTGCGCACATTTCCTGCTCTATGCGACTCTGCACTTCTGCGATAATATTGTTTTGATTACGATAATACGCGGTATTTATATGTAACATAGAGAGTAGTGTGTGAGTCGTGATCATTATGTTATCGGTTCTCTGTTGCATAATTGATTGTGAAGTGCACTTGGCTTGGACGTGCTTCATTAAGCAATCTTTAAATTTAAGTTACTATGTGCAAAAATCGTTACTCAGCAAAAGAGCAACAAAGAGATGGTTTAAGGAAACCATTTATCTACTCCTCGATGCTCACCATCATCAGTTCGGCCGAAACACCTCCACTGCTGGGTCCCCCCGATTCTGTGCTTTTTGGATCCATTCGAAGTAAGGAATACCAAACAAGATGATGATTGCACAAAAAATTGCAGTTAGTAATTAAAAAATTGCTCTTAAAAATGTTCTTATAAAACTCAATGTTAGCAATTAGCATAAACTTGAGTATTTCCTAAACACATTAGTTTGAATATTATCATCAACGGGCCATCACTTATTAGGTAAGCGTTTGTTCTTGAGATATTTCATAAACGGATTAAAATACCAAATTATATCATATCGGTAGACTGACCTCAGTTATTGGCCGTTTTATTTGACATATTTCATGGTGTTTTTGAATGGGATTATTTATATGTAACACGAGCTTTGGCCACACCTAATAGAAATAACAGATTTAAATACCTCCTGAAATCCCCAAAATCAAGCTGAGTTTTTTTTAAATTTAATATGGGTTTGCTCTTGACTATAGTCTAGGTCATAGATGACAGAGACAAAGTCGACGATGGAGCAAGCTTACCCAGAAGAAGCCTGTTCACTCTAATTTTGAGGAGATTAGGGTTGTATGCGTTCGGAAACACAGACGCAAACGCAAAAGACGTTTGGAAACGTTTAGTGCGAATTGGTGGAATAGCAACAAGGTAGGGATGGTAACTTGCAGTGCGTCTAGATGTCCGATGGTAGAAGGGGGCCGGTGGGATGAGGTCGTGGAGTTCCTGGACACTCTCCCCGAAGTATAATCTGTAGAAGACCGACAAGCAGGCAACCTTGCGGCGATGAGCCAAGCTGTGAAGCTTGGCATCCACCAGTCTTACGTCGCCAATGAGCCTTTTAGCTCTGCTTTCCACCGAGTCAAGCGCGGCAAGTTGGTATTTAGCTGAGCCATCCCAAAAGTGGCTGCAATACTCCATGCAGGATCGGGTGCTTTGTAGAGGGTTATATATAAAAGCTGTCCAGGCGTGAAGTATCGTGAAGTTGTAAAGAAACTAGAATTCTAATGCTTGTTGTTGAGAATACTTTTGGAAGCTTCTAGTACAAATTAAAATAACTTACATATTTATATTATTGCATGGCCAATACCGGCAGGTATAACGAATGCATATTATAATAATAACTATAAGATCATGATCTAAGTGTTAATTGAAAATGCGGAAATCTTACGCCTATAATAATTTTAACGTTCAATCAAAGTAAAATAACTGAGCAATCAATTAATTTTATTAAGGTCACTCGGTGCAGTTATCCAAAAATAATATGTATTTTGACAAGGACACTGCCCCGTTCTCAGTAACCTTTGGAAATATTACGAACCGGAACTTAAATATAATAATAGTTAATTTATCTGATGCATTAATCTTATTGCAAAAAGTAAATCTTTACGTTTTCGTAAATCGTTGCATTTCCGCTGAACAACGCTGGAATGTCCAAAAGCGGTATTGAAAAAGCGCTGCATCGCTTGCTGCGTCTCTGCCACTACTAATGTCTTTATTTTAAAGAATACTGCGTCATGGGTAGTCTTGACTCATTTAGTATTTAGATTTTTTCACGACGTATACACAATACTACGTCTCAGATTTTTCTTTAGAAACCTGTGAAATCTATTTTTGAAGACATCACGTTCCCCTCAGGGCACAAAACACATTGTTGTAAAACCTGCATGATCATCCTCCATCTGTAACCTCAGTAGAAGAAAGCCTCGCCGTTCAGCAAAAAGTTCAGTCCGAGCAAAAACGAAAGAGCATTTCCATTAATCACTTTTATAATTAACGCCTATTATACTCCATGCTTGCTTCCTATATTAAAATGTCTTCGTGAGTGAGAATTATTATGCGCTTGTTCGTTTTTCGTCGTGCGCAATGCAAGGACTTGCGGATGTTGCTCATTTGTGGTTTAAAACCGATTTTTTTGGTAATAATCGAAGTTTTTTTCAGTCTTACCTCCGAAGGTGGTACATCATCTTTGGTCTTGTAGATATGGTTTTTAACCTAATTAAGTTTTAAGGTTATGTTAACCTTTTGAACGCCAGAGTATAAACGCATCGGTGTGCCCCCGTCCCCGACGCCAAGCCACAAATTCCCCTTAGTTTTTGACACATATTTGTGACGTGTGGCGTACAAGGCACGCCACACATAATACTTGCTTGTCATGTATACGTGACAATGGCGTTCAAAAGGTCAAGTAAGATGCTTTTAAGACTAACCACTGTTTGTTGTTTCCCGTAGATATTTTTGATCTGATGATTTATTACAGTGGATTTAGGTTTGTACCTTATCCCACTTCTGACCTTAGTAGGCCAGTAATTGAATTTTACTTGCCACGATATTACGAAAATGATTTTTCTGTTATTGCTACAGTGAGAAGGTTTAAACACGCCAAAATTATGTTTGTAAATAAGAACGGCAAGGTGACATAACCGCACGTTTGACACTGCTAATATATCTGTCAAAAATAACGCGACAGTGTCACTGCGCACGCGCCGCTGAGTTAGTAGATTGCTCGTAAGTGCACTGTTCAGTAGCAATACCTACGTTTTATATTTAATGAAGCCTAGCCTTCGCTACTCCATCATGTAGGGTCGGCCGAGTTCTTTCGTGTTAAAAATACATTTCTTTTATGTAGACGACGTTGTCGGAAACAAGAAATCTGCGATATATCTTGGAGACGATTACCCCGCGTATCTTTGGGATGAATCGGAAGATACAGTTCAATATTATATCCCTGAAGCAAACATACCTGCCACAATTTTCCAGTTTACCATGCAAACAAGATGAGAACTCACGGAAAAAAACTCCAGAGGCTATTCTTATCCAAATAAAAAACAAATACACCTCGACCTTTACCCGGTAGGGCTGGCCTCGAGACGCTTGTTATCATCGTGTTTGTGTGTTTTTTTATCATTCGATAAAGGGCTGGCCTTGTCGAATGTCGAGGAAGGCCGCTTCGTACGATTCCGGTATTTTTTCGTCAGGATCTTTATGCACGGCTGAATTTCCGGCTCCGTTTTCCTTCCTACCTCTGCAATGCAGTTCTGATGAAGGTCTGTGGTTCGATCAGTTTTTTGGGTCTTTGATTTTATTAACCGGAAGTTTACTAGTATTTGGAAGCAAAGTTCGGCATTCTAAGTAAATGAAGCAACGTTAAAAGGGCCTTTTGAACTGAGCAAATTAATTAATCAAATTAGTTAATTTAAAATCTGTTCTAGTTATCTTTAAGTTATGAAGGTCGATTAAACGACTGATCATGGTCATGGTCTTGAATTAAAATTCACGGTTTCAAATATATATTCCAATGAACAGATGATATCGACAGGCGTTGACGCATACATTGACTGACAGATATTGAGAAAAAATTAGCAACATTGTGGGCGTCCATTGCCATCAAAGTAAAATTTAAATGATCTTGATTGTTTTTGCTTGTTCACGCACTCTGGTGAAGCGTGACGTCGAAAGAAACCATCGTCACGTGAACACTGCGCCTCGGTGCACAGACTGTACCAGGCATTGTTCGACTTTACACGCGAAGGTCCCGAAATGGAAGAAAACATGCGGAAGTCATGGCTTCAGACGTAGGTTTCTTTATTAAAAGAAAAAGCGACTAAGTTTGAAAAACTAAGATGTCACTTTGGTAAACATTTTTTTGTTTACAATAACCGCTAACTAAAATAGTATGTCTTTGTCCCCAAGATTTAAAACCCAATGCCAAAATAAACTAAAGCCAACCTTACCGCAAAAACGAAAGTAAACGTCAAATCCAAACACACAAAACAATAAACTACACCACACACCGTACACAACAACACTATCACAAATAAAGGCAGGTGCCCACTGTCACATGACGTCACATCGCCGAATTATGCCGAACGAAACAAAAACACCGGCGTCAGGTGCCCGTGACCGTGGTGGCTGCGCGCGCGCCGAAAACGAGAGTGCCGGATCTGGAGCGTTTGCGCAACGAGACACGACCGTCTTACAGACTTTCGCGGTTTTCAAGAGTTGTGATAGGTCGTGGGTCTCGATCTAGATGAGATATGTGAAGACCACACGTCATAAAGATATGATAATAAATTATCAGAAAATTGGCAGTGGGTGTCCTAGGCCTAATTCTCTCTTGAAGGCCTTTCGACTTGATATGGGTGTAATAAAGTTGATTAAAAAAGATGACAAGCATTTAAAGCAAGATTTCTTATGCTGTCAATAAAAAAGAAAGTTACGATATGGCTTGCTAGCGAAGTATCACGTGCTTATGACATGTTACATCGTCTCATTTCGTTTGCTACTATACTGACAAATCATAGATGTTATGTTTTCTTACACGCTGTCGTGAAGTTATTGAGATGTTTGTTATGCAATCAAGAGCTTTTCTAACAGTTTCAGTTCATTAAAGTTTAAAAAAAGATTGCACAAAAATATGGAAAGGGAACGACAAGACTTTTCCAAAAGATCACCAGTGGGCAAGAAACCTTACTGCAACTGTTTTCTAAATGCATAAAATATTTATACTTGTAAGCAGCTTTTGAACAAAAAACTCAAGCTTATTTATTTTTTGCTTGTTTTTAAGTTGTTACATAACTGCGTCCGGTTGCGTTTAGATCGCGACAGTTCTTTGACGTTTGTTTCGGCTTTGACACTGACCTTGGAAAGGGGATATCCGTTATGCGTATCAGTCAATCACATCATAATAGCCAAACCGGCTTCGATCCAGATTTGGGCAATATGGATCTTGAATTGAAAACTTAATAATTTATGATAATATAGAAAAACGTCTACAGATGACAAAATAAAATAGTGAAAGTTTCGGAAATCCTTGATTTTTGTATAAAGTAAATATCGTATGCCGCGTTCCGCGTAAGACCGTGGTTAATAACCAAGAAATACCCGCAAGCAGCATTCCACAGCCGTGTGTCAAATGCATCATTCACAATCAGACCCAACAGTTGTAGAACCACTTTCTTAGTTGTCAAAACGCGAGCTTGTAGCTAGTGCAACTGGAACGTCCACAGTCCACACGTCTATAAATAAACAGTTTTATTATCCAGTATTACCTGAACGAGGCATGCGAGTAAATACTAATCACATTATCATACCTTCACCTTAGCTGCCGCGCTACGCTTCCGCGTGCGCCGTCACCGCTCACTTTCACTGGGCGACGTGGGGGGACCGACAGCCTGCCGCAGCCGCAATAGATACAGCACCACGACTTTATCCACTAATATGTACTCTATCAGCCTCTACGTAAGGCACAATTTTCAAGGTCGCTCGCATATTCTTTTTTAAAACCGCGAAATCGGTAATGAACAAAATTTGACTCAATTTGTTGGACTTTAAAGTCCTTTTTAGGTTGTGGTTGTCCAGAGACGGCCTCGCCAAGGCCGCACGTACGTCGCACAAGTGTCTGTTTACTTTCTCTAGCGGTCAATGGTCACAGCTTTGGGAGATGGCGGAATATTTGAAGTCTGTTCAAGGTCGGGCAATCTTCTAACTCTAGCCATGTGACATGCATGACATATTCCGACTGTAGTTTGAGTCACGTGGGCGTTTAATCTCCCGGTACTCATTATAATTTTAAATATTTTGCGGCTTATACATCGCAATGGCTTGAGTACGTCATTATGTAAGCCCTTACCCTCAATACCCACAGTTGGGACAGCGTCCATTAAATCTTTTAAAGACAGTCCTCAATAAAAACGTCCAAAACCTGGCATTCAAAAACAAATTTGCCTTACCAAATCTGTCACAATGTCCAATACCGAATATAGATCACGAAACGACCTTTTTTCAAGAATTATTACAAATGTAGCCTCTGCGACCTATATACTAAATGGCGAGAAGCAAGCGTCATTGAACTTTGCTTCGTGTGTTTTGGCCTTAGAAGTCGCAGTCAAGGATGTATCGACTCTATATTACTGGCAAGGTCGGGCAATATTTACCAAGTTTGTCTTGTTTGTTTTCAAGTTAGATGATCGAGAATGTTTAGGGTTCCGTACTCAAAGGCAAACAGGACCCGATTACTAAACCTCCGCTTTCCGTTCGTCTGTCTGTGAGCAGGCTCAATCATATGAACCGTACTAGGTAGACAGTTGAAATTTTCAGAGTGTGTATTTCTGTTGCCGCTTTAACAACAAATAATAAAATTTTACAAAATTATTTAAGAAGTACATAGTATTAAGAGTCTAGTACGATGGTACGGAACCCTTTACGCGCGAATACGACTCGCACTAGGCCGGTTTTTTTTGTAAGTTTAGTTATCTGTCGCCCTTTATATGTGAGCAAATATATGTTTAGTTTGTATGGCACTATAGTGGGATTATCTAATCTTACCACTCTATCAATAAGTAACTAAAGTTTTTGATCATAGGTATCTAATACACTTTTAAGGGCCTATATCATAATGTTTGGATAACCTTTATGTACCAAATCAATTTAATAAAACCGGCCAAGTGCGAATCGGACTCGCACACGAAGGGTTCCGTACCATTACATACATCGTCATCATCACGTACATCTATAAAAACGGCAAAAAAATCACGTTTGTTGTATGGGAGCCCCCTAAAATATTTATTTTATTCTGTTTTTTTTTGTATTTGCTGTTACAGCGGCAACAGATATACATCATCTGTAAAAATTTCAACTGTCCAACTATCACGGTTCATGAGATACAGCCTGTTGACAGACGGACAGCGGAGTCTTAGTAATAGGATCTCGATTGGAACAGAATTTTATGATCTAATCTCCCTGATTCGACAACGTTAAAAAGGTGGTGTAACAGAGGGCCTAGCACGAATGTTTTGATGTATAGTGACGTCAACGTATAGTATCGTTAATGTCAGTGAATTTTTAATATAAAAAAACTACAACCCCGTAATATTATGGTTTTATTTTATGCGACAAATTGTATTATACAAAAATATGCGTATAGTATCCGATTCAAATAAATATTATGTGCGAAACGACTGTTAAAGTTATAGTAAAATGTTACGTTACGTTACTATACGTTAAAAACATAAGTGCTAGGTACTAGGTAGATCTCCATAATTACATTTTCTTCCAGCCAGTCTATCGTATATAAACGAATGCAAACTGAGACAAAGTCGTATGTCTCTAGAAGAAGATATTATGTCCCTTTCACTCGCAGATATAATGTAGGAGCATAATAAGTAGGTACTATTCCTCCGTTGCATCAATTAAGTCATACTAAAATTGTTTCACTTATCACAAGTCTATAATTATATTCATTGGCGATTGACTTTATGAGTTATTCTGTGTTATCGCTTTTACGATACATTTCACATATTTGTAATTATTTTGTATCCCTCTCTCTTAGACATTTCGTTATGCAAGACTGCACGACCAATTATTATTTAAGTCACCGGAAAATTGCAGGCTCCGTAAGATTGTAATAAATCTTTATTAGATTATCATTTCTCATTATATTATGAAAAAATCTTTTTGTATACAATAAATCCCATCCAAATTCAATATTTTCCAATATATACCTTTTGAACGCCAGAGCATAAACGCATCAGCGTGCCCCCGACGCCAAACCATAAATTCGCCGTTTTTTTTGTCGGCTCTAGGCGACGGTGGCGTGTTGGGCACTTACATATTGAAATCTTACTGCATTTGCAATTTTCTGGTGACTGATATTATAAATTGTTATAAAATATTATCTCCGGAAACAGATCCGATTACGGTTTTTTTTCTCATTCATAGAAAGCTACACAGTTAGTTGCTGGTTAGTTTGTATCCCGAAATGCAGGGTTGCGACGACATTGTACAAGGAAGCAAAGCCAAGAGAAAGCCTAGTCGGCGAGCGTTGGGTGGCTCGCGGTGGTTGTGTTTCACGCGCGCCTCAAAGAGATGTCAGCATAGAGGACGGGGCCCGCTAGGGCCAGAGCCTGCCAGAGTTGCGGAATTTGTTCGAAAGAGTCACCGCGGCCCTGGAACGCAAAGGGCTTTAGAAGGAACACGGATGGGTTTTAGTCAGTAAGAGTCTGACACGCCCTTCCGCTCCACCCAGAGCGGAAGAAGTCATTTGATGATTTCCCATCCTTAAAAAAAAAAGAGAAAGCCTAGTGCAGATATAATTTAATCGTGGCGCAAAACAAAAATTCTGGTCTGTAAATTATGCCCTTAAATGAATTATGGATTTCACAAGTTATTCATAAAGGTTTCACATCGGTCTCATAACATTAATCGGTTTCTATGCAAATCCCTGTCTAAACTTTCGTATTTAATATTAGTACGATGACAGTTTAGATTAATCGCCTGTGTTAATATTTATAAACGGTAAACAGTTTTTGCAATATCTACTTTAATGTGATATTTTATTGATGTGAAATTTTATGACCATCTAATTATTCAGCATCATTGTAGACATGCTTAGAGTGCAGTCTCATAATTAATATAATATATATATATCTTAATATATCTTGGGACAACTCACACACGGTCATCCCAAACTAGGCAGAGCCTGTGCTATGGCAACCAGACAACTGATAAACATACTTATATATATTTCTAAATACATACATATTATAGACAAATTACACCCAGACACAGAACAAATGATCATGCTCATCACACAAAGATTTGTCCTGGGTGGGAATCGAACCCACGACCTCCGGTTTAGCAGTCAGGGTCACTAACCACTCGACCAACAGGCCAGTTGGCAGGTAAAGTTTGATGCTGTGCATTGCCTGGTCAGAAAGCTATTGAATCTATATTCACATTAATTAATTCTATTGTCTTTCTAAAGTACTATATTTGTTATAGTCTCGATTGCACCAGCCAGAGTTATCAGCAGTGTGATTCTGTAAACATGTCGAAGTGAAGGCTTGGGTGAAGTGATCACAATGGCAGTTCACTTCGTGATCACTTCAACCAAACCTTCACTTCGACATGTTTACAGAATCAACGGGCTGATTACCTCCGAGTTAGTTGATAACACGGACCCATTATGTAAGAAATGTTTGTTATTTAAACTCGTGTTAACAACAAACTCTGAGTTAAGTTTTTACGCAATTAACCAAAAAAAGTACATTGTCAAAAAACAGTTATTGTTTATTGTTCGGTTATAAAAGCAAAAAACAATCTAGAAATAAATCTTAAAGTTAAAAATGTTCATACCTTAAGAACTATTCAAGGGTTTCATTGCAGGCAGTGAATAGCTAGAATATCTTACGATTCCATCATCATTATAAACTTGGAGACGAGTTCAATGCATATGTGAGGAGAAACGTGTCTAGCAGTACTGCATCGCATATCTTGTGCACTTTCACTGGCAGTTACGTCTATTGAGACTGCATTACCATAGGACAGGTGTTTGTGAAGCATAGCTTTACCTCACAGTTGAGATTTGAAGAATGCAGAGCTGAGCGCCTTTGTTGCTCCAATATTGGAAAGATGTAATGCATATATCGTAAAAATGGACATATTGTAATTATGAAATCACCTGAAGTACATACTATCTTTAGATGCATCTGTTTTTCGAAACCACTTTACTACAAGCATTATTAGTTTAGTTCTTAAACACAAGAACATTATTAAAATTACACTTGACCTTACGAATACCGCTAAAAGCCTCTTAACACTTCGAAGATCAAGCCATAAACAAACCATTACGCAACCACGATGAGTCGTAATTACTCAAATTACTATACTAAGTAATAAATTACCAAAAATTCGGCACATCCCTGATTGTGATCGACCTCACAACTTCACGGCTGCAACCTTCGTCTTACGAAACCAGAGCTTTTTCCTTCCGTTCGAGTTCTAGTAGCTACTCCCACATTACTATGCCTGCTGCTGCCTCTATTGTAATAGAACGTAATGTTAAAGGAAAAACTAACAGAATAATGAACTATGTTGCCGCATTTGCGTAGCTAAGTTTTAAAGCGTTAGACTAAGAAATTTTTTCAACAGGTTAGAAAAGAAGACATGCAACACACGTGTGACTTGTAAACGTTATGTGGACGTAATTAAAGATGACTTGCAAACTATATTTAGATGATATTGCGTAGTTAGTAGTAAATGAATACACTAAGGACAACGACCGTTCGTGAGGTAGATCACCGGCCAGATGGACCGATGACATAGTAAGATCATGAACTTGCAAAGAATATCAATGGCATGAGCTGGAGCTACAAAATAGCTTATTAATCACCTGGACGGTATAAAAAGACAGTATGGCATCGTAAAGCCAACGACACTTCTGAACCCTGCGAGGATCAGCTTGCAGTTTAACCAGATGCGAAAACTTTGTTTCATTTTTTCGTTTCATCTTTTCTAACAGCTTTAAAACTCCATAAATTGTCCATTACGTACAATTATCAAGCCGGCTACGCTAACATTCCTTATACACGGTAGGCGGCCGCATCTGCCAGTGGATTCCGCACAATCGCCAGCAATATCACTTTGTTGAAAATAGACGAGTTGCGTAAGAGACTGGGCACTGCCCAGCGCCCTTCGCCTTGGCGACACGGAGCCAAATGTCTTCGGCCCTGACGGAGAACTACGTCTCATCAATTTGACCGGACTCTTCCTGGGATGTCCGAACGTTTCGCGTTGTTGCGTTGTTTTGTCAACCGGGAAGTGCATGAATAACTTTTGCGATGTTATCCCTCTTTTTATTGGTGTTTCGTCTAGCCAGTACGTTATTTAATTAGTATAACGGTCTCAGCAGCACCATCGTCATTATTTTTAAGCGTCATTACTTCATAGCAACAATTCAACTCCATCCTAATTTCTGAAATATCTTCAATAATCACAATAACATCAAATCTGACCGCAAAAATGAGGTCATTCACTGCTGGAAAAACTGACCGGGAAAACGTTTCATGTTCTAAATGTGTTCATCGCCGTTCTGCACGTTATCTGCTCTTAGTGTCTTCCGCGGCCTTATCGCCAGATCCATCAGATCAAGTAATCAACATAGTTCACCCAATCAGCTAGCAAGTGTCGTGGGACGCAGCGTCCTCCCTTCACCTGGATTCTGCACTTGAGGCAATTTCCCGACTATGATTGTTAAATTGCGTCTGTTCATTTTGACCTCAGTTGTACAAAATTCCCGGAAGATTCCAGTTTTCGAAGAGCTAGTTCATGTTCAAGGCATCCCTTACAATTGTCTCTGACGGCTGGCGGCTGAGCTACGATGACTAAATTGCATTCAATGATCTTCCTGGATTACATCCGCTGAGCATTGATCCTGTCCAAGGCGCTTCTTCAATACTCAGGATTTAACTGGAAGTTTTTTTAAAATATGTACTTACATATTGCTTCTGCTCACAAAGTTTTAAGCTGTTTGTCGAGCCCTTCACCTTGAAGCGTGTAAGTACCTGTGACTTACAGTTGAGCAGGTAGTGGTGTCAGATAAAGGTGTTCCGAAAAGGTCACAATGAGATCACCATTAAATCACAAGGCTCCAATTTCCCTTTCACAAGAATCAGGCTAGAGTTTTTTATGGCCGACATATTCTTGGTTAGACGAAAAATTTGCAGCATTTTCCTTGTGGAGATGGGAATTGGTGACGTAAGTACACACACATGCACCACGTACATGTGGGTGTACTTACATTTTGTCTGTGTATAAATATTGGCAGGTGCCTGCAATAGGTATTGTGCACGCAACTGGCGCACCTGTCCGACTGTGTGTTTGTACACAAAAGCACATTTATTTTTATGGCTATTCATTAGAGGTTATGTGATTCTAGTGTTATATCCATAATCATGCTATAATTGGTTGATTTCCTTATTTTTTTGAGAAGCGAATGTATTGTGTTCTGAATCATCAGAAGCCTTCAAAAAGTTTTTATGTCTTCTTTTATTAAACAGGCTTTACCGAACACTTAAACCTGCCTGCATAAGGCTTTAAAGCTGAACATAAGGTCGCGCGAGTACCGAGTGACGTAAGCACACTTGTCAGCAGAGCAGTGCCCCCTGGCGGCAAGAAGGCGACCTTGGGCCCAAAGCAACTTTCAACCCGGAAGCCGCCGCGTCAGTCTAGCTGTCACGTTAAAACCGCTGAATTTTATTTACATTGCCCTTATTTGGCGCAAGCTCGATATATGGTTCGTCCAGACAGTGTAATGGATGTTTTAATTGATTTATATATTAAAAGTTCGTGCCCTTTGTGGCGGGACTTTATTGAACGGTGACCTTCGTGACCTGAGGGGAATATTATACTTTTTAAATGGCTATATATTATGTTAAGCCTTTTTATCGGGTTTAATAGTAAAGATACTTATGAGAAGCAAGTTGGGCTTTAAACTGGGCTTATACCCTGATTTATAAATGAGACTAGCATTCACATCTTATATTTGTTTTTCAGCTCTTCGAAAATAACTTTTTAATCGACTTAAAAAAAACCGCCGAAGTGCGAGTCGAACTCGTGCACGAAGGGTTCCGTACCATTATCTATAAAAACGGCAAAAAAATCATGTCTGTTGTATGGGAACCCCTTTAAATATTTATTTTATTCTGTTTTTAGTATTTTGTTGTTATAGCGGCAACAGAAATACATCATCTGTGAAAATTTAAACTGTAACTATCACGGTTCATAAGATACTGCCTGGTGACAGACGGACAGACAGACAGACAGACGGACAGGGGAGTCTTAATAATAGGGTCCCGTTTTACCCTTTGGGTACGGAACCCTAAAAAGGAGGAGATTCTCAATTCGGTTGTATATTTTTTTTTTTGTATTTTTTGGAAGTTGTTTGAATATTTTTGTAAAAAGATTTTTTCTGGTATTTTAACGTTGTATTAAAGCTTCTATTATAGTCATACGGTCTATTTCAGTCCGTCGGCCGCTACCGGGTATATTTCCACTCGATAAAAATATTCATACGTTGACCATGCGACTCGCGTGAACTCTGCTCATGTTTTTGCCCGCGGTGCATTCTGTCTGCCGCACAGTTTCACCTGGCGGACTTCCAACCTCATGGAGGAACGCTTCGACTAGGAATAGGTCAGAATCTGCCAATAAATACAAAAGTTCGTCAACTCCATTACTGACCTTACATTCAGGCATTGCATTTGGCAGTCAAAGTCAGTTATTAAGAATTTATTCCAAAACATTTATCTTTGTTTTAAAAATTCGTGATTCCACACACGCATTCCTCTGTCACCTTGTCATTAACGGCTTTAAAAAAACACCAAAAGCCGCAGAGGAGGAAAAATCAAAAAGTTTCCATACGATATAAGCGGCGAACCTTGGCGCGGTACTTACGAATTAAATCGGCCCCCGCCGAGGTCGCCTCGCCTTCCGCAACAACACCGCGTATTTGTTCGCTACTGATTGAATTATAACACTTAAACGTGTCTGTATGGCACCTTGTGGTACTGATTTAGCAGATCAGGGGTGATAACGATGTAGTGGTAGAATCTCTCTGAAGGCCGCAGTATTCGGTAGGCTCTAATGTGTGGTCTTAAATGGTGTCAATGTTACAGTATCCTCACTGACCTCACCTATAGTTAAGCGGCTTGCATAGCACCATCTATCACCACGAGGTTGTCATACACGTACTACATGTTACAAATGCTCTTGTGTTTACGTTTCGTTGTCAGAATAAATATTGCCATCAAAAGGAGAGAGGAATGTTCCAGAATGCGTGGATCGTAGAAAAGTTGAATTGAATTGGCAAAGTTCCAAGAGATATAATAAAGAAAGACATATGCGCTCCCCGGATCTACGTAAGTGACGCTGATGACGTTACGAAGCCTCCTACCCTACATTGGAGGATTTATTTAAATTCACATTTGACCCTGAAACCAGGCTTATCTTTATGGTAAATTAGTAACTGGAGGCTTCTGCGGAATTTACTGAAATTGTTGCTATTTAGTGCAATAACGTTTTTCGAGGTTTAATACTTTTTAATAGGTACATTTTATTCTGTTAAAAAGTGCTTAATGACGTCATAATTTTCAAGCCAAGTTTTCGATAAATTTATTGGTAACGTTTTAGATCATTCTAGTTTTATGAAAGACATGACTATCCTGAATTATTTCCGCACTCAACAGGTACTTGAACTGACTGAAAATGTTCACTTCTCTAAGCACTCTTTCAATCCGAAAAAAACATCTTACCATAGAGCCTGTTGGTGTATTGCTATGCTGGAAAGCAGGTTTCCGTGTGAACACATGGGGCAGGGAGTCACCACGCGCTGTCATGCAATGTTCCGTCTGAAAACAAAGAAATAAACGTTACTCATCACTGTTAACAAGCAAGGCCCTTCCTCCTCTGAATACTTTTAGATTTCCAACGGCATTTTCCATTAAATTCTAACTAAAACTGTTATAATACAACAGTGAGTTTGTTTGTTACGTTATCAAACGTCGTCATATCAACGTCTAAAAGGCTGAACCAATTTTTTTTATTTTAGCGCAAAGATAGATCCTAGACCCTGGGGACCCTGGAGTCGGTTATATATAAGCTATATTTTTTCTTCGAAAATCTATTTTAACGCGGGCGAAGCTGCGACCTAAAGCTAGTTTCAAAAATTTTGGTGATGCTACTTGTTGTTTTTTCTATTTAAAAACATCACGGCTTTATTAATATTGTTGTTAGAGCAACATGGCTTGTAGGCGTCCCATAGGACGGAACGGAAGGGCGATGATTAATATGCGCTGTTTGTTTTGGAGTAAAAACAAATTGCTTGCGTTTATATGTATTAGAAAACTCGCGCTGCAGTACATTTATTATGATTCTTTGGCTAAAATATGATGAAAAGTGTTATTATCGTCGTTTGGCGGCTCAAGCTTACTCTGTAATGGATGATTTGTGACATAAATTTTTGGCTTTTCCCTATTTGGGCTAGTGCGAGTTTTTTAACGTTTTATTAATTATATTAACGTTATATTTAACGTTCGCTTATGTCAAATTGTATAGAAAAAAAAACTGGTTTTCCGTGAGTGTCATCAGCTGGCGCTTATTCGGTTTCAATACAAATTGACGTTAACGCTAACGCGATCGAGAACGTTAAAAAACACGCACTTATACTTACACGCACTGATACTTTTAGGCCACTCTTGGCTATTTTGCGTAATTTCTGGCGTTAAGCCCATCGTCAACCTGTCATTGTGGACTGTCTTTATTCAGATTGCCTAACAGTACTAAATGTACTTTCCTTGTTCTCAGATTATCACCCGCACAGACCGAGGGCTGAGAGGTGTCTTACACGCGACCATAGTAGCCTTCGACAAACAATGGAATTTGGCGCTCAGTGACGTCCTCGAGATGTGGATAAGGAACGCCAAGCAGGGAAAAGGACTTCCTGGTACCGGTAACTGACAACTATTGAATATTATTCATTAATATGGGTTACTTCTTCTGTATTGCTTTGATTTCGGAATAAAATTCTAGCCTTATCACCACGATATTTCTCTACACAGGTACACCGGTCCCCAAAGGCACGGCGGCAACTATTTCCCCGGTCCCAAACGTGACTAAAAAATATCTAGGTAAAGGACATTGGGAGTGCATCCGGCACATACCACAGTTGATGGTGCGCGGTGAACATATAGTTATAATCCATTTATTGGTGCCGTGATCTCTTGTGTTTCATGGCAGCCTGGTACCTCGGATTGCGATGCCATTTTTTGTTTGAGCATCGCAGGCTTTTTGTAGCAGTCTATTATTAAGTTTTTTTTACTTTATTACTATTTGATAATTTATGAAGTATAAGCCTGTTGGCTATTAAAATTACTTAAATATAATTTAAGATGATATTATTATAAAATAAGGTAAATCTCGAATTACTAGCCTTAAGAAAAAAGTTAAATCATGTTGCATTTTATAAGGCTTTTTAATGTTATTTTTATGAGATATGTAAATTGATAAGCTGAAATTAAGACGATATAGTAATATCAAGCGTCATAAACAAAGTAATTTTACCATCAAAAAAGTTTGTATACTTTTTTTAATAACAATAAAATGTTCACACTGGTATTCCCATGCGTTTCCAATGTCCCAGTATTGTCAGCGTATTAATAAAATAATATCCACACAATGCTTGTTTTGAGGAGCGTTACTCGATTTTTGAATGATATTTCATGAGAACGAGCCGCCATTGAAATTAAGAACATTACATTTAATTAGTAACTATTTTTGAGTTTCTTTTCATGCGTCCTTTTAAAAAGAAATGTTTGCTTTTATTCGAAGTATTATTCAAATGCGTTTGAATATTATCTCAAAGAAACAATGTCGGCTTACAAACGAATGAAGAAATGTGAATAATGTTTGTGTTTTCACACAAACCACAGTGTCCGCAAATTGTACGTTTTCCATACGTAATTTGGGAGACAGGACATGTTATTATAACTGGACTTCACTGTTACAATCCTTGGGCAAGATCCCGCACAGTTATTAGGGAAACATGACAATAAAAGGGAGCACTGATGCGTAGGACTCCTACCTACAGGAAACACTTACGCACTATCGAATACATCTGCATAATACACTGTTATTTTTGTATTAAGTTGTACAGAATTGTGAACATGGAAAAGGGCGCTTAGAACGATAAGGATTGTTTAAACACCTGGTGTATTCTAGTTATGAGATCATTTCTTTCCAATTCTGTTCCGACTTAGGATACCTATAACTGTATAAATTCTAGTAGATGCTGTTTGCCCGTACGCACACACAAACCCATATAAGTTTTGCCATAAGAAAACTAAAGAAAAACCCTTATTTAGGGCAAGTAGGTACACGTACGGTTACTTACATGCAAAATCTAATGGATGCAAATGAGTGAACCCCACATAAATTACACACAAGCTACCAGGATCCCACAGGTGCTAAGAGCTATCTATCCGTACGGTAATTTGCGGGCATAGCATCCAGGTTGGTTGACACGGAAGCACGCATTGTGCGCAACAATAGTTTCCCCATTTTCCCGCGCGGGGAACGGCCGGCGTGACCGCGGCCAGTCCGTCGACCCCGGGACAAGGGACGCGGGAAGCTTTTCGCGTGCGCAAGCGCATTGCTACCGAAAACTCAGGATTTTTCTGCGGAGGAAGTTTACTATAGGTTATATTAGAAATTTCGTTCTGGAAAATCTATAATTCGGCTTTTTGGGAATTGTAGGTTAATACACACATAAAAAAACTCTGTTTTTAATTTTACGGTATTTTAATTTTCAAAATGTTGTTTTGATCGCTTTTCTATAAACTTTTGCATTTCGGTTGTTTAAGTGCGAATATTGTGAATCGATAAATAATCGCCACGTGGTTTTCTGTCGGTAGGTTTATAGATATCTTTAAAATCTTATTAATTTAACTGAGACCGTAATCTTCGTCATTGTTTTATGAAAATTATGTAAAACTGCCTAGATACTGTAAAAGCTGATGGCAAAGTTAGCTGAATAACAATTTAGTTTAACTCGAGAACTTTCCATAATCCCATTTATTAGAAGCTTCAAAACAGTTCCGAACATAGAAACCAATTTTATAACAATTAGAAATAATGTTGTTACTTTAAACATGAGCCGATATAAACCTTTTATATTTTAGATTTAGCTCTTTATTCTTTCGTTATTTCTGGAAACAATTTCTAAAGTAAATAGTTTATACTCATTCTTATTAGAGAATGAATAGAAAACTTGAATGTTTCAGCTGCTAATCCTGCGCAGGTTGTACGTGTCGACTGCATGCAACGAGTTAGTAATGTTTAGCATTTAGCAACATATAAATATGTGGAGAATTAAGATCTTAGACTTCACGTGGTCCCGCAATAGGTGTCAAATGCGCAGCTGGGTATTTTATAAGAATCATTTGAGTGGAGAAATAGCAATTAAAACTTACTATACTACTGCGGCTTCATTCCCTATCTGACAGGCACATTGATTTTTCAGGATAAAAAGTAGCCAGTGATTCTCAGCGAAAGTACCTATAGCTCATCGTAATCGGATAAGGTTTCCTTCAGAGAAAACCTATTACAAACAATTAAACCTCTTTATGAAATCAGCTCAGATATGATGCCAGAGCAGAACTTATCTACAAGAGAATCACCCACAAGTCATACAAAGATAAAAAAAAAATTACGCACGGTGACGAAAAAGAATCTCGTGTAGCCAGCAATGCATCATTTCTATTTCTGTTTGAAATCGATCAGGAGACAATGGCCGGCCGGGGCGACGCACCCTGGCTACCGGCCAACGGCCAGGAGGGTAGAAGACCGTCATATAACGTCTGACAGCTTGCAAAACATGTGGCGGAGATGTGCACCGCGGTTTTTGACAGGTATACCTGGCCTTCGGAAAAGCCAGATGTTTATGCAAGTTAAGTAGATAGGAAAGTAGGGAGGATTTAAGTTTTTGAGTCTTGAATGGGTTGATCAAATAGTGTTGTTGTGTTTTGGTGGAAGCGATGAAAGATGTTGCTCGCCTTACAATTGATTCTGTTGTGGGAAATGCTCGGTTCACAATGAATTGGTTTCATCTCAATGTAATAAGTTTTCTCGTGATGTTTCAACAATCTAAACTGATTACTTTGTTGCTAGTTGTGGAATATTAATTGCCTGATGTAATCGATGAGTTTTCACGCAAGAAGGTACTTCATTTGTTATCAACCCACTCGAGAGTTGTAGTATTTTGGTCGTAGGAGTTAACAAATGCTTATAAACACTATTTAAGTAGACATGTTTCTTATTAGAAACTCGTAGAATAGAGTATTTTTTATTTACTTATTTAATTCTGGTGTTTTTTTTCCAATGAACTGGAAAACGTATTAGCCTTTTGAACGCCAGAGTATAAACGCATCGGCGTGCCCCCGACGTCAAGCCACAAATTCGCCGTAGGTATTGTTTGTCACATATTTGTGACGTTTGGGGTAAGCTTTCGTTTGTCACATAGACAATGGCGTTCAAAAGTTTTAACGATCGGTTCTGCTTGTGTCATTAATTATTGTGGTTGTCAACCTTCGCGGATGACCTTAAACGACAAATTTTAAATAGTACGCGGAAGTGGCGGCCATTCTTGTTCGTTTTGACAACAAATTAATACCGTTTGTTTATAATATTGTTTATAAATAAGCGAGGACGCCTGTATAATAGTGATAATGTTGTATTAGATAATGCGCGTGTTATGTTTGTAACCTTGCTGGTGAAGAATGGACTGTTCTTTATCTGATTTATCTCCAGACTGCACAATGGATCTTGCAAGCCGTTACACGAGCCAAGCCCGATTAGTTCGCGAGATCCATACGATTTCGTTCGAGATTGATCATTCAAACTCTTTTTTGGAATCTCTAGCTCACTTCTGCTACCTTCCATCGTAGAATTTCCCATTCCGGAAGTCACAGTTTATTTTTACTGTTCTGCGAATATCTTTCGTTCTCAGTGGGTAGTCCCTTTCTTCGGAATCTCTACCTCACTTCTGCTACCTTAGTACTTTTATCGTAGAATTTCCCATTCCGGAAGTCACAGTTTCTTTTACTGTTCTGCAAATCTTTCGTTCTCAGTGGGTAGTCCCTTTTTTCTCATAGGTACTGTGGGTAGGTTAGGTTTTCTGAAATAAACAACGCGTTCGTACAAGCATGTGTATAATGGAGTGTGGGCGTAGGTAGGTAGTAGATATTAATAGCTCTGCCTTTGAACAATAATATATCAGATATTTAGATCACTAACTACTAACTACAGGAGAAGTAATTTGGCTTGGGATTTCAAAATAAGGGTAGATATGTAAGGAATCTTGTCGCTTTCTAGGGCACCAAATCATTAGGAAAAAATTGCTAGGGTAGCTGGAAAACTTTAGTGACGCAATTAAAACTCATATGTAGCTAAGTTTAATGCGAGCTTTAGATTTAGTAGAAAATTAGTAGTGGAATATTAAAATACCTCGAAAATTTTAATATCGAAATGTTGAAAATTGTTTTACCTAAGCGTAAAATGTCTAATAAACTTTTCACCTAGCGAAAGAGTGTAAATAATCTTTATTTGTGGAAAATTTTGTGTAGATTACTTATGTATAAAAGATTTTGTTTTGGTTATGGACCACCGTTTACGAATTATTTACGAAAAACTAAAAATGAGACTATCCTCACTATAGCTTCACCACCACCACCACCCATCAATTCAATTTTAATACCATTCTCTACAAATATTAACTTATACACGAATCATTTCCCCCTATTTGGCAGTTTTTGGTTTTCGTTAAGTTTTCGATGATTTGAACCCATTATATTAGTATTTTAATTTTGGGCGTTCAAATATTTACCCCTAATGGGATCTACTGGCGCCAAATCTAACTCCAGTTTACCAAGAGGTATCGTGTTCCCCAGTTTTTGGGTGTAAGCGGACAGATAGACAGTACAAATACTGGTATTCAGTTGCACCTAGCCGATTCCAAAATAGTTGGGCAAAGGCTTAGCAGATCGATACAGTGGTACTGCCATTACGCAGAAATCGTACAGCGTCCTTCGTGTTCAATATAATTATGCGTCCAGGTAAATGATGGGGTTGCCCCGCTTCTGTAGTGCGTCAGGGATGTTTTGCTGAAGCTCGGTTCGACTGTTTTATACAACGATGCCAGCCGTGCAGGCCAGCTCCAACCTTATTCTGCGCTGTGTGGCAAGCAGACTCGATTGTTTATATGTATGTGAGTTGCTGCTGCAACCTGCAAGCTGTCCACCTCGGTGTTAGGCGTCATAGAATAGAAATACTAAAACGGGGGTAAGGAATATTATTATTATTATTATGTCCTTTATCACCTACTTTGTCAATAAATATGTATATCAATTCAACGTATCTCCGCAAATATTCCCGTATTAACGTTTAATGGCATACTCACAATCAAAACTGAAAGTAAACCCGCGAACGTCAAAAGGTCAAAAAGTACACAAAAGCCTGTTGATTATACATTTTGTGATAAAGGTCATAAAAGCCATTATAAGGTGATTATCTGGAGGTGAGAGATCGCGCTACGTTCTACAAATTAGTATGATTATTTATTTTATGTTGTAAGTAGTAATGGTCTAGTGGTTTATGATAAAACTAGGAATTATCTTCATGTTCTCGTACGGTGTCTGTTGAGCTGGCTATTAATGTCTTAGGCAAATAACTCAGGTTTATTTACAAGTAAATTAGAGAAATGTAATTGATTTTTGGTTCTTGAGATGCAAATTTAAAACATTGAGCTTTCTAAACTCGTGGCTGTATCTTTTATTTCTAACACACAGAATTAAGATTTTTTTTTTCAGTTCTAGACACTCTATTTGGAGAAGATAAAAAAACCCTGTTCCAGCTTATGTCAGTATTCTAAGCAAAAGGGAGTTACAGCTGAAGTTATTACTGCTGAAAATTAACAAAAAAAAACTCATCACCGAAATTAGGATGATCCTCAAAAAAATTGAAGCATCCACGATTTCCCGAATAAAATATGTATATCTAGTAATAAAAATATAGTGCAAACTTTCACCGGAGAAGTTCCGGCGTTAGGCGAGGGTGGGTATAAATAGCCGCGGTTGCGCAACGCGGCCGATGCACTGCGCGGGCGCACACCGACACACTGCCCGCCGGGATCGATGCTAACTGCAGTTTAGTGTGACGTGGTTAAACTGGACGTTAGTTTGGGAGCTTTTGGGAAATACCTTTTCATGACACCCGAAAAATTGCTCTTGTCGCGGCGCTTTGGCTTGCAATTCAGTGTATTTCACTCGCAGTGCATGTTTTATTGATAACTGTCTCATCCGATGGTTAGCGAAGATGTGGTGGAAGACGGAACACGATTATCTAGAAGTAAACTCGACTTAAAAAACCCCAGGTTATAGCTACAAGGAAGCATATACCCAAACTGTTATTGCTAAGGCTTCAGTTACCTTGGGGGCCATATATACCTAACACACTAAAATTATTCTTTTGTGCGGTCAGTAAACAACACCAGCACATTTTACAAGATCAAAAACAAGTATAGTTTATAATAATATCGTATATAGACACGTTAAATGTATCGACATTACTGGTAAGGCGAACAGGTCTCGACAAGGCGACACTTCCGCCTTATGTACGGCTATGTATATGTATTATATGTGCGTCCAATGTCGTCCACTATTCTTTTTTCCAACCTTGGTGACTTGGCTCCGGCGTGTAATGATCAAGAAATTGGAATGTATGGAGATTCCGGTGTTAGTACACTAACCTAGGTTATAGTAACGCGCGGAGACGTGAATTTGCGATAGACTCTTTGGTATTTCTGTTGTCCTGGTACCTTTAACATCAAGAGGTGTTATTTTATCTTTACGCAAGCAGAAGGGAGAAACAAAAACACTGCAGCATTTTCTATAACAACTGAAGGGTCATCATCTACCTATTTGACAAACACAAGTTCTTAAATCGAATCTACTATAGTAACAAATGTATGAAAGACTAACGTCCAGTTAACCACCCGCTAACGCTGCGCGCGCGCACCGGCCGGCATTCACTTTACTCTTTTTGTATTCGTTCTTGCAGCTAACTTGGGATTGGCTTGACCCATTTACTGCAAATAGACGCAGCCGGGATTCAAACGCGCGCCCAAACGACACGTGGCGGTGGCTTATGGTATTCGCGTTTTAAAATAATGGACGCCTCGCGGATGAGTCAGCTTAGCATCCGTTGTTAAGATTTATATGGTCTTATGAGCTCCTTAGTATCGGGGGATAGCGTATTTGTTTGGGATGTTTTGATGGTATTTTAGACATCATTAAGGGGGTTTTTTCTCATTTTATATAATATAGTTACACACTTTTATACCTACTTACCTAATACTCGATATAAATTATTACTATTGGGCTTCCTAGGTAATGATAACTTTTGGCATTTCCTTAAAAGTATTTGAACGAATAACCAGGTTAGTAACCCGTAGTACGTTTCCGGGTAATCAGAAATTATCCGAATTAATTATTTAAGTAGGCAAAACTCAAACCGCTAATCCAGGAATAAAATTTGGCAAATCCCTATATTTCAGTGATAAAAGCCAGATAATCCTTCAAAGGAGTCTGTCCTTTAATTAAAGGATATTTATAACTTCGCTTATATTTGTAAGTCGGCTATACGATCCCGAAGCCGCGGAGTCGTTTGATGGAGTTCCCTAACTTGTGGATTGGGGTCATGGAAATTAAATTATTCAAGTTGAGAGGCTTCACGCTCCATTATAGATACCATGGTTATATCGGGTTTTAATACGAGGGGGCAGGAAGTGGGGGGTGAGGTTTTTTCGTAGTTTTTTCCTGAAATGCCAAAAAAGGTAGGTACCTGTTGTCCTTGAATGATTCTCATCTTCCTGTTCGTATTTCGATTGATTCTATCGGTCGTTGTGTTATATGATTTCATTGAATAGTTGCTTCTATTATAGCAAATTAAGAATATTATTGTATTTCTGCTCATTTTTGTACACTTTGGCGAATCTGTTTCCGTCTTAAAGTTTTTTTTTGGGAAATAGGTACTAAAGAATAACTTCATACCTCATAACGTCATTTTATATTAAAAATACCGTTGAACTCCCTAAGATACAATTAAATTCTAATAGGCTCTAATTGGCTAGGTATAATGGTCTAAAAAACGATAACTTTACGAATCATAAATCAATCCCTCTGTGGCATTGACTTACACTACCAGGCAACGACCCTCAAAGAAATAATTCAAACCGAATGATCATAAAACAATCGATTTAAACTCGAGTAGTTATCGAAACGTGAACGGTATCATAGGCGATGCAATTACCCGATTGTAAAAAATCGATCACGCGAAATGCGGCTTGCGAGCATGCAAGTGTAAGTCAGGGCCAGCACCCATTTATATTGTTGGTAGTTTTAATAAACCTTGAATATAAGGGAGGGAACAGGCTTGAAATAAATGTGAGGACAGAATTATAGTTATTCGATGTCATCCTTGAACACTCAAAAAAATATAGTGTCTCAATTACTCAAAAAATCTCATTAGTCCGTCAGATAGATTTCCAAAAAAATAAGTGCCCAAATTTTTTGAAAATCTGTCTGATGGACTAATTATGTAGTAGTAAGTGTATGTATGTATGTAATTATGTATGCACGTCTTAAAGTGACGTCAGAATAGGGTATTTTCCGGCACCTTTTCTTTTAGAGACACCTACAACGTATTGTAGGTGTCTACGATCATCTCAGCCTTGGGCATACCTACTAATACTCTCTGTGCCGAAAAACTTTCCGCCCAAGCGACCTATGCGCTGCAATGGTACCCATTCGTGAAGAATTGGGCCAACAATATTTAATTTTACCATAGACAAAAATAAGAAGACAATGAGCATTAATTGTTGCTGGTATAATATTCTTTTCTTATACATATTATACGGCTTTGTACATGGGCACTTTAAATTCAAAAGTACCAGCACTTTTTGAACGTCAAAGTTCTACATAAAGACAGTTCCCCAAAACGCCCGCCCGTCACCACTTCCTAGTGTTCTAACTGGGAAGAAGAAGTGGCGCAACAAACTCCCCAGCAACAATTAAAAACGTAAGTAGCTAGGACACTGTTCCAATTAGTCATTTCCTATGGAGAAGATCCTGAAAGAAACGCAACAGTAACTCTCTTAAAAAATATTGATTTGATGTTTCCATGTTACAGGCTTAATAAGTATGACAGAAGAGTGTATCAAGAAATACTAAAATTATCTACTATTCCAAGAGACCCACAGCTGAACGAAAGATCTGAAACTTGGGTAAAGATAACACACAAATATGAATTCTAATCGTGTTCGTGATGAGGCTGCCCGCCCGCAGCGTCCCGTAAACAAGATAATTGCTAATTAAGTCATTACGTATTAATAAATTACTAGCGCAGTGACCAGAGGCGTAATTAGCTTTTCTCCAGAGTTTACGAGCGAACGACTTGAAGATTACTGGCTCGAGAGATGATAGTACAGTAGAGATGGAGTTGGTGAATGATGCTGAATGAATGTTGGAAAAGTGCTTTTTCCCAAATTCTGTTTCCACTGCAACCTAACCTAGGTTCCTTTGTAAGCAACTTAACTAGCTTGTAAACAGTATCGGTGTTTTTGAAAATCTACGTCTCCAGAAGCTGAATTATATTAGTTTTTGCAAATACACTTTTACACGTGAACCTTTTTTTGCTAAATTGAACTAAAGTTGACCCTGAGAAAAAATATCGAAAAAAAACTCAGACCTCAAAGTTTTGCGTAGTGTTATGCAGCCAAATTGATATATTGACGACAACATCTCAAACCAGACACTTCATATTATATTTACCAATAAAAACAGAAACATTAAATAAAAACGACATAAACCATTAGATATCATTACGTATTACAATAATTACGTAAAGCCGATAGTGTTAGCCGTTTAATCTCTCAAAGCTGTCATTATGAAATCATAATTACAACTTTTACCTGCGCCTGCGCCGCTTACGGAAATAAAGTCGCTGTTACGATTATGCCAGTTTGAATTACGTTCGCTCTTTGACAATTATGTGAAAATTTCATAAAACAAAAGTTAATTGTAGGGCTGTGTGCATAGACGCGGATGAAATAAGTTTAATTGGATTAGTTGAGTTTTTTGAGCAGTGTCTTAATTTCATTGCAATCTCCAACTTAGGTAGGCATTTGCTGCAGAGTAGCTGAGGCCCTGGAACGGTTTAAACCAGCCGGTCGATTCTGTAAACATGTCGAAGTGAAGGCTTGGGTGAAGCGATCACGAGGTGAGCTGTCAATCCATACAATCAAGATGTCAAGTGATCACGGAGTGAGCTGTCATTCCATCTTGATAATATGGATTGATAGCTCACCTCGTGATCACTTCACCCAAGCCTTCACTTCGAATCGACCAGCAGTCGTCTGACACTTCCTCCCACTCCGCCTAGAGCGGGAGGAGTCATTTCATGATTTCCTATGCATAAAAAGGAAGACATTAGGTTGGATCAGTCGAAGAAGAATAAGCCAACTTTACTTACCCCAAAAAGCGACATGTTATTCAGATCCTAACACACAATAATTCAAAAGATAAACTTTAATTTGAGCTAAATAATACCATATAACAATTTGCAAACATCATACAAAAGCGTAAACTTCTCCCATTGATTCAAAGGACCATCTCTCGCTCCATTTGGCAAGAAGACGCTTCAATGCATCAATGTATTCCTGAATCCGTCAATGGACACCACAATACAGCCGCATTGGCCACCATAGGCCATTGTATGGGGGGCCATTTCTCTTACGGCGATTGTGTCACCATGTCTTATGCAAGCATCTCTCGGAACCCCATGCATATTGAACATGTAGCAATAACACATCTCCGTGACACGATCTAAGAGTGAAATGAACTTTCTGTCTAGGGCTCTGATTTCTTAGAACATTAATTAATGATTTTAGTCATGTTTTGAGCATAGTCAGTCGCTCGCATCTTCAAAGCTTGGGACCTGAGTAAACTTAGGTTTTTTAATAGATTACTTTCCATTTCTGTAAACAAAAGTGTTGACATCAAATCAGACAGTGACTCTAAAACATCGTGATTCAGTCAGATTTCCCCTTCATCCAACATCGCTAACAACTTAACCCGATAAAAATCAGATTGAGATCTGCAGATCTAGACCGATTCTAGCGTCAGTTGCATTGTGCACTGCGGCTAAGTTGTGTGCGCGTGCGCCGCGTGACAGAAAGGCTTGCTTTCACTCGCGCTTCCTACCCGCGACTGATACACAACACGACAACGCTATTATGTACCATTTGTTGTGTTTTTGTGCAAAAAAACACTTTTTGTACTTAATTGTCGAGCGGTGATAGTTTTTTAATTGATGCAAAAATATTGGCATGTAAATCGGTGTTTGTTAACATGAAATTAAAACTGTATTGTATCGGGGTAATAAACTCAAGATTTACGAACCATTTTCTAAAATAACGATGGCTGTAACTTCGAGAAAGCTCTGAATATATGCACGTTGAAGAAAATGGTCCCATAATACCCGAACAAAGGCTCATTAGAAGTGCGACTAGAGTCGGTCTGGAGCAACGCGCGCGCAGACGGATAGACAAGTCGCATTCCTAGATGAATTACAACTAGTTAACATCTAAACTGTTGCGGGCTCAGTGCAAACCCAGCAAAGGCCATTTCTCCGCGCCGAACGCGTTATCTGCGATCGCCAGTACAAAACCTCGTATAATAAAGACGCAAACGCGCCCGTAACAACAGACGGGCGTTAGAGACTCGCATGCGCCGGCGCAGTGAAAGTACTTTCGCGCGCTCGTTGCCCCGGTCGTCGAACTTGGCGCGGGAGAGAGATATCGCTATACTCGGGAGCGGGACAGATATAGTTTTCTGAGGAAAGCCGTGAAAAGCGGTTGGGGGGGAGCGGGGTACGCGAAAGTGCGCACCATCAGGAAATCGCCGCGATCGTAAATTGTGAAGTTAAATGATTTTTATGCGTCCACCTTTACGATGTCAATAAAAGGTTTATCGTTCGTGCACTATTATTCGCTGCGGTGGCGGTGAACTCGATTTTTAAGGAATTTCCCGCGCTTTTCTTGTTACCCGGCGTGTCGTCCTCTGTTTAGACGATAAAACTTTTATTGTGTTTGTAAAGACCACGTTATGCACGCCAGCGAATTCTGTAAGCCTTCGGTTTTTACTTTTATCGTAGATTCGCGATAACAATGAAAACGTAAGCTCGAAAATGGTTTATGGCTGTTGAACTACCACACTAAGTCCTGCAAAGGCCAATTTACAAGATATAACTACTACATTATACCAAGCGCCTTCTGCGACTGGATAGGAGCAGCCTGCGAATGGTGGCGGGGACCATCACCGGACACTGCTCACTGAATAAGCATTTCCACACACTAGGTATAACAGACAGTCCTCTGTGCAGAGCATGCATGGAGGAGGAGGAAACGGTGTCGCACGTGCTCCTTGAGTGCACAGGCGTCGCCGATATACGTAAACAAACGATAGGAACACCAAATTCACTCACAGACACCCTGAACTCTTTAGGAGGACTGATCTGCTTCTGGAGGGAGGTCGGCTGGTTGGAATGACGGCCGCCATGGCCCACGCACAATGGTCCAACATCAGGACTAAGTGCGGAAACCATACCCCAATAGATAGATAGATAGATAGATACTACATTATAGATCAGTATCCTTAGCTCCACTGCTAATCTTACAAATCCCTAATCTTCACCATAAACTTCTTACCAAGTGCTTCATTATCAATTCAGCCTCCTGTAACTATTTACGCTTGCAAGTTTCGAGCCAGCCAGCGCCATAAACCTCAGAATTTCGTAGTTTAATAACATTTGGTGTGCGCAACTATCTCTTTGCCATTACTTTATCAGTTACTAGTGGCTTTACAACGTGATTTCTTCCACAAAACATGGACAGATCTTATCAATATGTTCTGAGTGTATGGTCCAAGTGATGATCGCTTTAAAATATTTATTTTATTACTAGCTTTTTCCCGGGACTTCATCCGCGTGGAATAGTTACTTTGGGCAGCCATTTTTCGAAAACGCTTGAACATATGTTTATTTATTTTTATCAATTGCCTAAATACAAAGGTTTCTTCTTTAATTCTTCATTGTATACCATAACAGCTTATATCAATTATTCAGTGATTAAAATAGTTCATGTACAAAGGCGAGCTTAACTCAAAAATGAGTTTTCTACCAGCAAACCTTGTGGTTATTGTCTTCAATAATGACGAACTTCCATACAAACTTGCATCCCCTATTTTAACCCCTTCAAGGTCTTTTCTCGCGACAAAAGGCCATCTATTTCTTTCTCCAAGGTCCAATCTATCTTGATCAAATTTCATCAAAATCGGTTCAGCGGTTTAGGCGTGAAAGCGTAACAGACAGGCAGATTAATAATATAAGTATGGACTACTGATAGGAAGGGAAGAACACTCCTTGAACTGGGAGGAATGGAATGAACAAAGGAAGGCCTTTGCCCTGCAGTGCGACGGTACCTACAGACTGAAAATAAAATAATAATAAATCATTATATTTTATTAATAGGCTCCAGTTTCATGGAAAGTTATGATGTGGTCGACGATGGAGCACGCTCACCTTGCTAACTCTACACATTTTAGTTTAGTACACAGACTCCGGCAGGGAATTCCACTCCTTAGCTGTTCGCACAATGAAAGTATTCAACAATTAAAACAATAAAGGCAATCCATTTATAACTCTGATTAATTAGATTGAATTATGAATTTCGAAATTGATCGATGATGCGTCGCGATCCATGATCGATGATGTTAATAGTTTTTTAAAGTTGTTAAATAGTTTTACTTTTAACAATGTAATTTTATTAGAGTTTATTTCACCCTATCAAATTATTTGACATGTTTTTTTAGTTATCGATCTCGGCTGATGAAAAGAAATGGATGAGGTCTAAACAGAACAAGCGAGCCTATAAGACGCCAGTTCACTCTTACTTTGAAGGCTGGTCCGTTCTAGGTTGCAGAGAACACAGATGTTGAAGGACCTTGAGCTCTGCGTAAAATGAAGGAGTACAGTTGAGTCGGAACATCATCCGAGTGCGGATAGACGATCCCAAAAAACTTCTATCTAGTTGTAACTAGTATATTCATTTCTTTGAAGTTTTTACTTGTTAATCTGTATAAATGAATAATACAAGCACTGTACCCGTGTCTGGTAACAAGCATGTATCCCAGTGGGTGTTCTAGCATGTTCCGTCAACACGCCTGTCGCTTGTGACTTGCGCCGGCGTCACTCGCAGCAGTTAATTGTTGCCGCGGAGAGTGAAAGTTTAATACACGAATTAGTTTTGTTTTCGTTCACATCGGCGTGTGTGTCGTTTGGTAATTAAACTGCTTTTTGACTGCATAAGGAGACTGCATCTTCGGGTTTCGGGTTATTAGATGAGATTTTTAAAACGAGAATTGCTTAGTAACAGCTAGGAAACATTTCTCTTTCGACTTCGAAATCTTTAACATATAAAGGGAGTAAGATAGATAGAAGGGGAGCTTTTAAAAAATAGATAAGTTTTATAACTGAACTATCAGCTTAACCGATTCTTTTCTTCTTATTTTTTAACTATAATAATAATATAATAATATCTTGGGACAACTCACACACGGTCATCCGATCCCAAACTAGGCAGAGCCTGTGCTATGGCAACCAGACAACTGATAAACATACTAATATATTTCTAAATACAATACATATTATAGACAGATTACACCCAGACACAGAACAAATGATCAGGCTCATCACACAAAGATTTGTCCTGGGTGGGAATCGAACCCACGACCTCCGATTAAGCAGTCAGGGTCACTAACCACTCGACCAACAGGCCAGTCTTCCAATTCTTGTCTACTTATTCTTTATTTATAAAATCGAACAAGAAAAGATATAATACATTTGTTTTGTTGTCCAAACAATTAAGAAAAAATCGCTTTCAAAAGCTTCAAGTTTTCATGCATCCTTCCTTTATAAGGAAAGTTTTTTTGTATTAAGTTTCAGCGCTTTTTAATATCAAATAAAATGTCAGCTAGATAAAGGCTAGGCAACAACTCTGCGTGTTTCTACACAATACTATTACACTCATAATATTCCATTTTTCAGCCAACGATCGCCATCACGGGACATTTTAAGGTCAAATAAGGTGAACAACCTCTGAAGTAGGCTCGAAGGCTTTTAGGGAAAACGCTGACGAATCGGAGAGGACTTTACTGCCGTGTCAATGTCCTGAAGATCTTAGTGACGACACTAAAGCGCAGCTTCCTTGATAGCTATGTATTTGTGAAAGCTTTTTTTATTAATTTTGGGTAGATGGGACTGGTGAGAATATCCTGATAGTAGCGATAGCTAGAGTACTAAGAACTTGTGTTTTATTACCATTGCCTTATGAAGTATCTTTCTTCACAGAGGGTAGGGGAGGGTAGTTAGATGAATTCATTGTTCAACTTTAGGTTAAATGTCACTTTCACGTATTTTTTTTTTTGATGATAGTGTATATTAGTGTGTGCCACAGTTACGTTTTTTATTTTCTAGGAAGTGTTGAGCTCATTAAGTACAAAAATTCCCAGTAAAATGGTCAGAGAAATATTAATTTACTTACCTGACTTTTCCCTATTTATTTAGGTTATGTTAGTACTGAAAGGTTGGATGGAAGAAAGGTATATATTCTGTTTATGTTATAGAGATATATCATACATCTAAAACATAAACACTGGACACACATATAAACTTTAAGAACTGTGACGCTATTTCAATTTGAAAATATTGACTTAAAATAAACTTATCCACCGATCCACGCGACTAAACCATTGACCTAAAAAACCCCTAAATTAGATTTGACGAGTACACCATACATTCACATTAATTTGATACAAACATGAACCCACAACTACCCAGCGCACATACTTCTAGCTAGATAGTTCAGTTCCTACCCTGATACGCAATGGTACGCGTACTACGGCCTTGAACCCTCCCCCCTCTCCGCTGCGTATCGATCCGTAGTACTACGCGGCCACCTTTGTTGTTACGTAATACGCCACCGGTACGCCATTCATGTACCGCGTTTGTTCCCTGACTACCCTGTTACGGCGACTTTTACATGTTGATCTTTTGAATCAGTGAACCTGAAACATGGATTTAGCGGTCTTTTTGGTTGGGATCGGTTAGATAAAGGCTTTTTCGCCGAAAAATGGGAATATGTTGTTCAAAATGACCTGGGGAATAGATTTAAATTTTCACCGAAAACGGGTTGTATTCTTAATTTTAAGTTATCAGAAAACTGGACAGCCTCTTCAATGAGCCTCTATATTATTTCTATTCAAGAAAAAAAAAATAAGTAAAATACACTTTTCTAAATGTTTAGTAGTAACAGTACCTCCTGTTTGTGTTTTGTGTTCAGAAAATATCGTGTGCTTACAAGTACTACGCTGCTTATATCTACGTTTTCCTTAAACATTACATATGACCGGCTTCCAATCAAAATACATGAGCCAAAACATCAAATTTTCACGACGTAACGGCTGTAGTTATTTACTTGTGTGACGTCAAAAGATGTGTACATAAAACGTCGTGTTCGCTTTAACTAAGTTTCCCCCTATAAGACAAAAATGGCGCATTGCAGGCAAGGAGGTTTCGCATTGCGTTTCAATTTTGTTTTATTACGGAATAAGATAGGCTTATCCTATTATTTACTAAATTAAATACATAAAAACTTATTTTTATTACTGTATTCTACGTATCCAAGTTTAATTCGTAAATTTCAAGGCATGTTTTCAGGCCACATGTTTTCCTTGCAAATTAAAATGAACCTATTGACGGTAAATTCAGGACTCAATTTTCGGTTACACTGTAGGCTTCTGTGAATTCAGCTTACGATGACAGTTTTGGGAATTCAACTCTGTTCGTGTGTGGTTAAGGTTTATATTTGAATCTAGGCAAGATGGCCGTCCTTCAGTATTTTGGACCTAATATTACGTTAGGCTAGGTTAGTGAGAAAGCTCTTGGCTATGCCTGAAAGAAAGTTAATGGTGGCAATGACCTTTCGGTTTCTGCAAGCATACTGTACACTAGAATGTTACGTTTGGTAGAAGTCTATATACCCACATGTATTTGAACGGAAAACTGACTGACTTATGAACGCTCAGCCGATACTGCTGGAACTACGAACATGAAATTTTGCACAAGGCTTCATTTTATGATGGAGGTGAGCACTAAGAAGGATATTTGGAAATTTAACCTTTAAACTTTTGAACGCCATTGTCACATATACATTGCAAGCAAGCGCGTGTCCTGTACGCCTAACGTCACAAATATGTGACAAAAAGTACGGCGAAATTGTGGCTTGGCGTCGAGGGCACGCTGATCCGTTTATGTTCTGGCGTTCAAGTGTTAAGGGGATGAAAACAGCGAAGGTAGTTCTCTATCATTTGAAAAAGTAATGTGCTAATAAGTTAATAAGTTTATTTTTTCCTTATGACTAAGCCTGATTATATCACTGTATAAAAACAACAACGATGCACGTTTTAGAAAATGTACGTAAAATAAGTTAGCATTTCAAGTCTCCGAAGAAGCCAAGAAACAAATGAATGCTTCCAATGTTCAACGCGCAGTTCTTTTGTTTCAACAAGGACTTTTAAAAGTGTACCTACATAACCACTTATTTTATGTATTTACTTTATGCTGTTGTTATTTTTCAGCCATTATTTTATAACTATCTTATGCCTGCGACTTCGTCCGCGTAGATTTGGTATTGCGGTACAAAGTTCCTCCTGTTATTTCCAACCTTTAAATTTTAAAATTTCCAAAAAAATCTTTCTTAGTGGATGCTTACCTACGTTAAAAAAGAATCCTATTGCAAATTTCAGCTTTCTAGACTAATAGCGAGTTTTTAATCCGCAGTAGTTACCCATTGGTTCAAAATGTTGGGAACGTTAAAATTCGTTCTTCGGCCAATTGCTAGTTATAACCTAATAGTTATTTATTTGACCATTGATCAAGCTAGATATTGACACGCACACTAACGCTATTTCGTTGCCCATAATTGTTAACCAATGCGTAATTACTGATAAAAAAAAACTCGCCCTTAGTAGTTTTGGTTGTACATTCGTAGACAGTCAGGACAAACGATTTTATAAGTTATGCGGGCCATAGGACGTTCAAGTAATTTGATCAAACAGTACCTACGATCAAACTGTTTGATCAATTACGAAATAAGAAATTTCATATTTCTTCATAGATACCCTTTGAAAACTCATTTTTAACAAACTTTCCTAAAGACATTCATGCCAATTTTATACAACTTTTCGAACCAGCCGTTTTGATCAAATAACTTCAACGTCTGCAGCCCGCAAGGTTTAGAACAACGTTACTAAGACCGTTAAACATTAAACTCAAAACAATAATACCACGTCATGCATGTTAAAACGAGATCTAGATGTCTGATATAGAGCCTTTCCATGTCTTCATTAAGATACCGCGATACAGCTGTAGATCGTGTAGATCAATTAAATTTATTAATTTAATTAAAACAACACGATAGCGCATTGAAATTAACCGTATCGTTGAACTGATTACAATTCGGAGATTTTGCTAAATATTTATGAGAAAGACTTGTTAAACGGTCAGATTATCTAGGTTCTGACTAATCTGAACAAGGAAAAGTAATGTTAGTGTAATAGATATCTCTTTCTTATCTTGTTTCTAATCAGGCTAGGTAAGTTATAAATTGTCCTACATTGTTCTCATTGTGTCGATGTTTGTTTACAATTGTACATAGTAGTACATACTAAGTGATGTGCTGTATGTTGGACTTGCATTCGCGAATGCGAATATTTATCTCAAACATTCGCGAATGCGAATATTTATCTCGAATATTCGCGAATGCGAACGCTAACTTTCAAAAAAGAAGCGCGCAAAAATGTAAGAGAGGTTTGACATTTCGTGTCGGCCCTGTTTAAACCTTGTCGTGCCGGGCTGAAATAATATAAAATTAAAATCAAGCATTTTGGATTTTAGAAGTTTAATTTTGTTTTTTTTTTTGTTTCTGTAAAATCATTCGTAAACTTTACTTAAAATAGTGGTTATAATCTGTTGAATAAGTAGTTGAACATGATAGTAACAACACTCATTAGAATTAGGTCATTAGATTATTAATTTGATTAAACCTCACAAGTTCTTTTTTACCGAAGATATTGTAATATGAAATTTGTTGTTTTTTTGTTTATTTGTGATTTTGTTAATATTTAATATTTTCATTAGACTTATAAGAACAAAAGAGAAAGTCTTACTTATTTCGTTGCCTACTTCAAGACTGTTCCATGATCAGTTTTAGGGTCCCGTTTTTACCCTTTTGGTACGGGACCCCAAATTACTAAGACTCCACTGTCCGTCTGTCTGTCTGTGACCAGGCTGTATCTCATGCCAGGCCAGTTTTTTATTCAAATATAAGTAAATAGGAAAAAATAAATCTTATCAGTTGTATTATCATTTCATTTCCTCCAGTCCATATTTCATTTCCTTTTTGTTTGTCAAATACTTTCGCCTTGTATTAATATTCGCATTCGCATTTGCGAACATGCACATCGTTTCTTGCAAATATTCGTTACATCACTAGTACATAATAATATGTATTTCTAATTGTATCAACTGTAAGATATCTTTTTAAGACTGAAACCTTTGTTTTTTTGCCAAGTAAATAATAGTAAACTCAGGCGGTGCTCGTTGTTTTAGTTAATTTTAGGACTTCTTTCCATGAGGCAATATTTATCTTATTTTATTAGATCCCATAACGAGTAAGAAGTAAGTGCAACAAACATCAAGAAAAGTTCAAGAAAAACTAGAAATTCAAGCTCATGAAAAACCTAACTCATCGTAATAATCGAATTCAACAGTTAAAGTCTTATCGTATAATCGTTCAGATTCATTGGAGACATGACACGATATCTGCTACAACTAACTCCCGAAGGATAACGAGTCCAATAGAAAACGACACTTACTCCAAACAAACGCGAGTAGGTACCTAACTAGAAGCACCAACAACAAACAATCTCCACCACCTGAGAACCAATATTATTGCTATAAATATTCGAATAAAGTTGACCCTCTATGAGGATATCGACATTCTTCACACCAATATGTACCTACATAAATATTTATCAGAAAAAGTTAAGGTAACCACTGTAGGGACAATAATGTGAGCACGATACCTACATATAAAACAGTAACACATTTTTCTCATAAAATTTAGTATATATAGAAGTACATACTCATAAAATCGTTTGTCTTGACTGACTATAAACGCACAGCGAAAACTAGTCTTGTAGGTAAGTCTACAAAGCTGATATTTGGAATAAACATCATCAGTATCATCATCATATCAGCGTCCACTGCTGGACATAGGCCTCTCCCAAGTGTCGCCACAAGAACCGGTCCTGCGCGTCTCGCATCCATTGGGTACTCGCGACCCTCACCAGGTCATCGGTCCACCTTGAATAAAATACAATACAAATATACGAATATAGAAACAAAGGTTTATTTTACAACGTAAGTGTGCTTATGCACAAAGAAAGGATTTTCGAAAATTTCAACTCTAAGAGGAGAAATGGGAGGGGGAAATGTTTACCACAATAACCTAACTGCATGGACGAAGTCGCAGGCATCAGCTAGTATTTTATAAGCCTATTACTCCATTGTAACTACTGAAGGGACCTTTAACACAAAGAAAATAATATTTCTTTATAGGAATTAAATCTTTTGATGGTGATGTCACGGGTGAGGGGTGAATGGGGGTGAAAGACACGTGTAACAACCCCCTGGGGTGGCAGCACCCTGGCCTCCGCTTTTTATATCATTAGTTGAAAGTAATCAGAGACGTATTGCCACTTCTCGATATTTATTTAATTCGAGAATGTTGAGTTTTATATACAGAATATATTCGGTATTTATATATTATACGTAAGAGAAGCTCCGTACAGCTTGCTTGTGCCTACATAGTGTATGTCTTTGCATATAGGATTTTGCAGTTTCCAGTCACGAGTTGGCACCATTAACAACTAATATCGGAAAGCTTACCTAAGCGTTTTGACAGGTGCCTGGACCTGACGCCTCAGGGCTGGAAGTCATTTCTAAAAAGCCTCATTGCTTATAACCAAATAGAAGCCTATGCCCACCCTTTTGATGAATCTGTGCAGTAGCCAAAGATGATGATGTTACAAAATAAATAACATAGAATACGCTAGGTTTTTGGCTAAATTTTAGTTCAAATAAGTAGTCCGTTGCAGCCGGGTTGGTTGTAACGTGACGCAAACATAGTTCAGAAAGATCGCTCTAGTTAAGATTAAGGTGTTGCTAAATAGGTAAATAATATAATTGTACTTGCAAACGAGGATAAAAATATCCATTAAAGAAAGAAAAAAATCTTATCAAAACATTCGACCCATTTCTCACATTTTCCTCAATCAACCGCCAAACCCGGAAACTTGAACATGCACGTGCTCAAAGGTAACCAAAAAAATTTAAAAATAAATTAGTGATGGCGAAATATCCTCATATTTGGGAAGGCTACGTACTAACTGCGCCGCCCCGCTCCGCTCGCCGGGCTCATTCTTCATTGATACACGTGGATTACCCCCCGCGTGGGCGTACCCCCCACCCTTCCACACAAACACCCCCGCACTCGTATCGATAGTGTAGAACAAGGCTTTGTTAGTTGAATCTAATAATTGTCGATTGTTAGGGTAAATGTTATCGTTATCATTTCGTTGGTAGATATAGACAACGAAGTAGGTAATTTTGTTTGGAGACTTACCTAGGTGTATTTATATAAGTAGGCATTTTGGACTTCTTCGTTGCAATGTGGTAAGTATAGTCATTTAATTCAAGAATCAAAGCTAAATTATTATTTTTAACACTAAGACCACTAAGAAACTGATGATGTTCAGCAAAATTTTAGCTTTCTAAGTTTGGTCTGAGCATTGATGAGTTGTTAAGAAAGGCGAGGAGTTTTCTTCTTATTTGTTGGGAAAAACTCGAGCTTAGAACACCCATCAAATCAAGGTCCATAAGGTTTTTGAACTTGTTTAAATGAGTCACACGTGTTTGTAGAATTACCTTATAATAAACGATAAGATTGCCCAATCCTGTACTATTATAAATATTGAGCTCCCGTAAGAACGCGGGGCTAGATGCAGTGGTTCGGAGAGGGGGCTCGGGGCTGACCCCCTAGCCCCGGGGCTGGCACGTGTAGCGTTGCCTAGCGATGGCGTGTAGCTGCCGGTTGGCTACAGAAGTATAACTGAGGAATAATGATGAGGGAAACATGCATATTGAGAGGATTAAAAAGATACTATTAAAATTTTTAAAAACTTATTTTTCTTGAATTTGTATTTAACTTGACCAATTAATTCTCAGCCCCTGACTCGCTAAGCTTATATGTGAAAGTCTAAACATCCAAACGTTTGCAACGTGTAACACAAAAGGGGTGATTGTAGTCATCATTATGACCTATGGATACAAAAATATTTTGCTAATACTTTAGTTCGCTACACTACCTGCGTGTGTTTACTAGCTTACTGTCCTACAGTAAGCTAGTAAACACAGCTTAACTTTGAGACCGTCTTTAACTATCGAACGGAACTACAAATCCATTGCTTTATATCCAAAAAGATCTTCTCCTTGACAGCGTAAAACACGCAATGATTACGCTTTTAATGTCAAAATGACAGCATATGCGGCCTATTACATTCATTTTTGTTTTATACAATGAGGCTGGAGGGCTCTCCTACTTTTTCTTTTCGAGATACTAATGTTATTTTTGTATGGTGTACAAGAAAAAGTAATTCTATTTTATTATTTTCCTAGTGAACCTTCTATAACTACTCTTGGTAGTGTACCACACCCCCACGCCCAATTCCCGGAACATCCATTAAATCTAATGTAAGTTCGTTTTTGCGGAAGCTGCCAACATTTACTAAATTCCCTAAGAGAACGTTTTGGGAGTAGTTTTCGCAAAATTTTGTTTTTAATTAATATCAAGTGTTGTTTACGTAATGGAAGTGTAATAATTGGAAAGTGTCACTTGAATTAAGTTCGTAGTAAAAAATTGTTAGATCGAAAGTGATATTTTACAAATTGTTAGTACCATTCTGTTAGTCAAAAGTAACATTATATTGTACATTACGCTATCTCGTAATACTTAGAACTAAGTATTTTTCGGAATGAAAAGTAGCATACTCAGAGGTAGGGTAACTTTCTATCAGTGAAAGGGTTTTCTGAATCCGATCAGCACTCCCACAGACTAGAAACAATCAAGTTTATCTCTTTATCTTATTAGTTTAGATTACGTGATTCCAATTTAAATTCTAACTTTAAAAATCATTCATGAGTACATTAATAATAATTATCAATAAAATTGTAATTGTAATTATTGATTAGTTAATTAATTAAATCAAGTGATATATTTCAAATGGTTCTAAATAAATAATTACTTCCGCGCGATAACTTCAAACGCGTAGTTCGTAGCACCCGCCTACGAAAGCGTAGCACAGCGCTACGAGCCTGCTACGACGGCGCCTAAGCGTAGCTTAGAATACCTTTTAGCATAAATTAATATTTTATTTCTATTTAGCTTTGAAAGACGTAGTATGAGCTTTAATATTTAATTTTAAATTGACAGCATGACAGACTTTTATCCTTATTTTCTGTAAAACTTAGAATAATCCAAGGTTATATTAATTCAATAGTCAAAGAACTTGACTTATATTTACACGTTTTCCAGTAATTATATTTATTAATTTCCTAGAATTCACTTGACCTTACTTCAAGTATATTATTTAGAGCTAAGATATCACAGCAGTGCACTAAAATAACCTCGATTTACCATCGACCGGTGAGTCGATGCAGGCGGCTTCACTGTTAAAAATGTAATCACTGACATGACAACGACACAAAAATAAACATAAAAGAGTTAATTGAATTGTTACTTTGTTTACACATATTTGTAAAACTACAGATTCACATTCTACCGATGCAATTCCGGAATTCTTTTACTGGAGATAATCGTGTGGTGGTCGATGCTTCTTTTTGTCCTGGAAAAATCTTGGCTCTTGAGGAATAGGTCTTGGGTTCAAAGCCATCGAAATAAGCTAGTTTATTATACTTTTGGTGTACAATAAAGTCGAATTTATCATCTGTTTTCATGTAAGGCTTAGGAAGAGATCATGCTCCATCACTAGTCAAATGATAAGTCCAATGTAATGGGAAGGACACAACCTTTTTGCCATTCATTGAACACAATTCAGACTGTTTCAAATGATTTTTCTGGAAGAAAAATACTGTCTGATCCGGGGATCCAACTCAAGCTCTCACACTGAGTTGTTGCGAGTGACTGCATTAAGACTCCTGAAGACTTACAACCAATATGTTATGTTATTGTTGTCTTATGTTTTACACTTAAGCAGGTATTACACACAGAACAATGTCTTAAGAAACATTTGTCACATTGTCGTGGTGCATCTGTCCACGAGAGCCTTAAGACCAACGCCAGTCCGTCTACTAAAGTGATGTAAATCTGCCAAAATTATGCATTTCTCTGACCGAATGTATCATAGAAAGTGAAAGAAGTTATAAAGTCGGAACAGCGTCAGTTTCTACCGAATCACTTTCGTTTTCTTTATTAATAGTCTTAATTCTAAACATGTTATGTATTTATTCGGTTTCTTCTATTTTATTTATGTATTTTTATGTTATTGAATTGTGATTAACGTTTTTGATTGATTGATTTTGGTGAAGCGAAATGTTGTAATAGAGGGCAATTCTTTCTTGGCTTCGCGAAGCAGATGTTTTGATCTATCGACATTAAAAGTTATGTCTTTATTTTGGCTCTCGGTCTTAAGCAAAGCACCAACAAAAATAATACCTGAGGCTCTAATTGTACCAACGATTACTCGAGAGAAACTCGAAAAGAAGAGGATGGAAAGAATAACATTAAAGTTCTCAAGTGCTCTCTTGTTTGTGGTTGACCACGTGTCATTTCAATAACGCTTATCAATCACATTTTGGACTTGTTGACAATCATTATCGCTGAAAAAATGGCCCTCTGGCCCGCTGTTGATTGAAATGGCGTGTTCCAGAAAATTACAACAGACTTGAAATAAATTATTAAACGTCTAAGTAGGGTCTACTAATTTATAGACTTTTCTAGCTACGTTCCTTTGACATTAGCTTCTAGAATGCAATGTGTGTCGTGTAGGAAAACGCCTCGCATTGAGACATATGACGTAACTGGCACGTCTCGCGGACCTCCGCTTACATAACGAAGACCTTACGAGGGTCGGCGGCTACGTTCTATAGCACAGCCTTGACATGTGTCAAAATGGTTTTAATTTTTGTGTTTAAAGTATAATTAACAAAAACGTCTTCAACTAGATTTGAGTTATACCTACAGTATATTTTTCTTTACTAATGTATTCTGTGGGGTATTTTCCTTAATTTGTTAAATATACGTTTATTTATGCAAAATTTTATGCGATATTGTTTTAATTTAATATGTTGCTATACGTTTTAATTGTACACTTAATGAATAGTATTCATAAACTAAAGGAATTGAAGCGCTGATAGTGGCCTAGATTTTGGAAGCATGATACAATGTTATTTTTAAACTACTAAAAATAATGTTTTTAAAACTATATTATGTTTACCTCAAAAAATAATCCTTGACATTCCAAAACTTCAAAACACTTCCAGAACCGAACGTTCCAAATCCAAAATTCAAATTCCGCACTCTATCTGTCAAAAAATCACAAACGTCAGAGCGCGCGCGTTTTATTTTTAAACTGGCAACGCGCGACCTCAGCGCTTGAATGTAGTGCCAATGTCACAATATCTAGGTCTATGTCAGCGAGTGGCCTCACTGCCGCGGGGATATGTCTGCACGTTTTGTGGCCTTATTTGGCGCTTTTGGCGGGGTCATTGGGCTTTTCGGTGATCGTATTCTTGTGTATTGGTACACCTGTATTACGTGCAAGAAGTCACACATCGAAACAAACTTTTTAAATTACGAAATCATTACGGAAAACCACACTACCGTCAATAGTAAATATGTTTTATTTCTTTGACCCTGAGGAAGAAAATAAGCACCAGGTTTAATTTTATTAATCATCAAGAATTCCCAGAGTTATATTTATGTACCGAAGGATTTTTTCTAAGCAAACATTTTGGCGCCAATGTCATAATCACGTCGGCCACGTTTGTCATAGTAACGTGAATCACATCCCTATATCAACTTGCTATAAATAGTCAATGAAATGAGTTACATGTCAACAAGAATGTACCCACGCTAGTTACTCGTAACATTATATATTACGTTCTACTATGTTATTAAGTGATTTTGAGTATGATTTGATTAAAGGGTACCCCCACACATGAAGGCTGGTTTTAATCGGTTACAAGCATTCCATGGTCAATTTGTTTGGTTTTAGTATTTAATTAAAGTATTTTACTAACAAATTAGTGGTTAGCTAATAAATGCAGTATTAAAACAGTGCTGCTTCAATAAATATCTACGTCAAAAGATCTTTATCCAAGGCGATGTTTGTTAATTAAGTGACAAAATTACTATTAAAAAGCAAGAATATACCTTAAAAATCGTGGAATTATGTTATTATCGTCTTATTATTTTGTCAGCAAGTTACTCATTGTCTCTGGTTATAATTATTCATCATAAGTCACTTGAGTGAGATCAGTCGCCAGCACAATGTCTTATTACGACAGGCTGCCAAATAGCGTGGCGCAAGCACACGTAACCACCTATAACTGTCCCGAACAGCACTTTATAAATCAATCTTGATTATTCTTGTAGCACAAATGATGCAAAAAAGAGAACAAACCGATTGAAAAAAAAAACAAACGATGATTCGAGGAAAATGCTCAATAGCTGTGGACTAAATTCAATTCTACATAAATATCGAACTCAGCAATCGAATAAATTCGCTAAATACACAAATAGTTACAACTAGTGCAACGGAGTTTGTAATGTTGCGAAAATCGCACTCAGCGATCCACACTAGACCAACTATTGCAGTTTACTTGATTGCGAAATAAGTTATTAAGTCAATGCTAAGGTCACAACTTAAAGGCTATGCTAACTTTGTATTAATTGACATACATTTTTTGCACACTATTCTATGATAAAAACAAATATTAGGAAAGATTTGTATGATACTAACAGACTTAGCACCATATCCCAAGGTTAACTTTAATCGACAAACCTTTAATTGCAGTTTGAGTTATCTTTCTAACCTCGGAATCGTTCCCTGAAACCCAATTTTTAATGTCATTAACACGATTTACAGATAAACAGTAGATTCGATAGTCTATAGTACTTGCATAGGCAACTGCTCGTGATGCCGGCCCTGAAGGTAACCTTGCTTCTCTCTCGCCTGCACTTGTAACTGCCTGTATCTATTCGTCTCTATCTAGCTGGATGTTTGCAGTGATAACTACCGGATTCCGTGCGCATGCGCCGCGATCAAAACGAATGTGTTAGATATTTCCTTCAGCGACGGAAGGGCTGTTTGTTTTGGCGTGGGAAAATGGAAGATTTTGTTATAAATCTAGATTATTTTGAAAAGAAAATCGACGAGCTAGTAGGTAACACAAAATTACTGGTCTGAAATAGCAAGACGTGGCCGTGGCAGGCCCAGAGGGAAATGGCAAAGTTAATTAGTCATTGGTAAGAAGTGAAGCAGAACCGGGACTGATGGAATGAATGGAGGGAGGCTTCTTCGACTTTCCAGCAGTCAGTATAGGCTAAATAATACTAGTAAAATAACTTTTAAAAAGAAGGAAATAATCATGAGCTTAGTACGTGCTGGCTGTAAACAATGGAACAAGAACAAATATTTCATATACCCGCGATATTTTTACCAATTTTCTCAGGAGTTTCAATGCGTAGTGCAATTATACTACTAGAAAAAACAAATGACGTCACATTGAGTACCAATAAAACCATCACTTGTGTATACAAGTATATACATTTTGCCGAAATGTTTACAGATACGAACAAGGCCATCCTTGCATCGTATAAAGGTATTTTCTAGATATTATTGTTATAAGATACCAATTTTAGCTGAGTCGTAGTGTTGTTTTAGAATGTTTTCCTGATAAGTGCGGCACGTGTGTTGCAGATAAATGCAGATTTCAAGGTATCATAACAAAGTCTAACGTCAGAGTGATTGCTCATCCTATGTTTTCCTCTGGGTAGGTATTTGGTTTATTTAGTCGAAGAATACTAGTTCTTCTTCTTTATCCCATTATTTGGGGTCAGGGAGTCGGGTCTCCTCACTTTCCTGAGCCAAGTCAAACGATCTTGGGTTGTCGTTTCGTCTTGAGTTCAATGTAAAGAATCTAATGGAGTGGAACTCTCTGCCTGCGTCTGTGTTTCCGAACGCATATAACCCTAATCTCTTCAAAATTAGAGTGAACAGGCTTCTTCTGGGTAAGCTCGCTCCATCGTCGACTTTGTCTCTGTCATCTGTGACCTAATACACCTAAATTTGTTTTTTTTCGTGAACTACCGTTCCCTTCTGTCCAGGAACCTGTCATTACTCATCATAGACCCCAAATCGAGTGGTTTGAAATGTTCAAGACACTGCACTCATAGATTCTAATTAAGAAAAGACTAAAATAATAAAAGTCGTTAAAATTGGAATGATCAAAATTATGCTCGCAAACTGCGTTTAAAAACCATCTGAACGTGCATCAACGAACTTTTCCTGTTTGTTGCTATGCTATGTTTATTAGACACCTTCATTACCAAGGAAAACTTTGGGTAAAACTGGTCTAGTTTCCAATGGTTCAAAAACTTTGAAAAAAAAAAACAAGCTTCAAAACAAGAAAATATTTCAGATTTTTACACCCTCTGCGAGAAAATTAGACTCTTGCTCGCTACATCGCATGTGAAACTATCCTCAGCGACTCATCTACAATAGATCGTTTCTAATGTTTTTGTTATGTAAATGAACAGTTATGTTGAACAAATTATCGCCACAATACATAGAAGTGACAAACTGCTGGTCTATGTGCCCCACTGACCCGCTTCCCCTAATAACTTGTACTCTGATGAGGCGATTCAGTTTCGCGACTGTTCATTATTTTAATATTGTTAATTACTTTGTTAGTTACATGTGTGATTGATAGTTTTGGACACACTTTCCACAAGATAACTTTAGAGGATAAGAATTAACGAGGCTATATTTCCGTAGGTACTAGATCGTGCCTACGACTAAACAGTCATAGGTGTACACCATCCTAAGGGTCCTAATTTTTATAATGTTTTTGTTTTTTTCCGGGGTGGTAGATGGGGAGGCCTTAGAGTTACTAATGTTTAGTAGTAATTTGAATTCACAGATTCAATTTCTTAAAAGAGTTTTTTCTTGATAAGATCCTTCATTAAAACATTCAAACACAATGTGAATTGTGAATGAATTATTGAATAAATGAAATGAAATTACAAAGTACAAGAAAAGTACACAAAGTTTAACTAATAATAACAATTTAGAAAAACACCCACGCTCACTTGAAACACCCACAAAACTTACAATAACAAAAGTAAGTACACAAAACTTGGACACCTCAAAATTGCACCCCAACTTACACTCCATTTACCCCCCACAACCCCACACTACTTAAAGACATTAGTTGTCATTCAAGGGAATGAGGACAACCAATTATATTATCTGCCGGCGGCATGCCCAAATTGGACCAAGGCCGTCGGTTTGGAGATAAATAATGTATGAGCGTATGTGCCGGCTGCATGTCGCTCGTAGATAAACACTTACATCGCTGGCTAGTGTGGAGTCATTAGCTGATTAGCTTTGGCAGGGCTGGAGGAAGATCTGTGAAATATTTGTGGTAGGTAATGATTTTTACGAGAGATCATTTTGAAAAGTTCAATGGCCACTTACACAAATTAATTAAGACACAACTAGCACACAGACTTCTTGGCTTTAATTTTCCTTTTATTTATGTTTCAATGAAGACACTATTGGCGCAGTTTTTGAGCACTTGACTGCAGCGCTGCGTGTCGCGTGTCGCGTGTTCGATTCCCGCACGGTTCAAATTTTTTTTTTTTTTTTTTTTTTTTTTTTTTTTTTTTTTTTAATATGTATTTGCATGGCCTACAGATAGTTGTTCCGGGTCTGGCTGTTTATGTATGTGAGTTTATATGTTTGTACACACGCCCACGACACAGGAGAAATTCCTAGTGTGGGGCAAAGTTTATTTTTTTTTAAATAAGTAAAATGCCCAGTAAAGATTATAATAAGTATACCAAACTGTGCTAATTTCACACACTCTTCAATTATACATGTTAGAGCCGAACAAACCATCATAATTAAATAATTAATCAAACAAATACATTAGCGGGTATCTAGGCCACGTTTGTGCAATCGACAGTTATTGTTTAAAATCAAAACGGTCATATGCGCAGACGCAGCGCTGTCGCAACGCGCCCTAAATTATGATACTTTGTGCAAGTGCAGCGATACACCGGTTACTAGTAATGCGGTGACTCATTTATGCCATATTTTTATTATTTATTTTAGATATTTTTTGTGAAGAAATTACTAGCAAGTAGGTTATTGGGAGTATTTATTTTATTTGGGATTTTTGAGAAATAATTTTTCTAAAGTCAGATAACATGAATAAAAATGACAGTATGGCAGCTTTTGTAAACAAATATGCCAAACAGCAATATTAAAATTTAGTCTTCAATTAAAACAACTGACGATTGAACAATCTGCCATTAAATCAATAGAAGGCTGAGGATGCTGATGATATCCCAGCTATAGGAGCAATACAATCTCAAAAATCAAAAGCTCTAAAAAACCTATAAAAACGGCTCATCAAATACTAATTACAGACAATAATTACCATTTTCCAATGACCTTTTTAAGACCAGTCCGATTGATGCCTAATTAGATCGCGCGATTTCGATGCACCGCATAAAGAACGCAATCTCGATATAATGTTACAAGGCCTCCATATTCGAACCAACACGTGAGCCTTAAGAAATACATAGGAAATAAAGAAATATAAAATAGTCAGCTCTGAGTGTGTATCAAAAAACTGTGCCAATAAATAAAAATACTTTTTTACTACACCGTGCGTAATCTTCAAACTACATTAAAATGAGTTCAGTAGTTTTGGAGACACACTCACTAAAATAACTCATAATCCGGATTTGTTTACGCGGATAAAAATATTGGAGGCGCCAGCGTGTGGGCGGTCACGTGGCTCTTCAAGGTAATTTATCTAATCCAATGAACGTGGATTATATACTACGACAAAGTAGGTAACCACTACAGCCAGCCCCTTACACATTTAGCTGGCCAAAGAATGGTTTTCGGGGATCACTAACATCCACAAAAAGTTTCTAGCGCAAAAAAAAAAACTAAATCAGGCCATGAGGACAGGTGTTTCACCGAACAATTTATCCACCTTTATTTTTATCCCGCGATAACCTACTTGCGAATTAGATTGACCTGAATCCACAGCTTCATCTATCCTGCTATATGCTTCACGTTCTGCCATCCGTTAATAACCAATAGGGCCTTGATTTTGACACTCTAAGCACCGAAGGTAGGAGACAATTCGCATGATGGTGTGAAGTTGCGAAAAGCTGACCTTAAGCCTCGCATGGTGGTGACGTGTGGGCCAGCCACGCCATACCACGCCACAGTATAAAAACCTTCAGTTGAAACGTTTAAACTTAACCCAGTGATCATGACACACTTTTAGTGATTACGTTGTACGGCTGTGGCTGTGTGCGCGCGAGCACATTTCGACCACGAATTTTCGCCCGCCTTTTTTCGTTTACTCGTTTACTAAATAGGTCGTTTTAGTAGGTCGGTATTAATAGACGGCCTTATCCTATGGTTATGGGATTATCGCGTAAGTATCGACTGGTTCAATGACAAGTTGAGTAGAAAATAGAAGATGGCTTTACAAAGATACGTCGACTCAGCCTTCAGTGCCACTTTTAGTAGCTCAAGGCCAAGACGCTGCATTTTTCAAAAACTTTTGTAATGTTAACCAATTTTGGTTGTAGCTCAAATTATGCAAAGGTATGCTAATGAAAATTATTTTAAGGTTTGTACTTAATTGCTAAAATCTAATAAAATTAAAAAAAAACAAAGGTATTTTTAAATATCTCAATAAAAATAATTATGTTTAACTTTAAATTGATTCGGCGAAGGCGGAAAGAGCGGACGCCAGATAGAGGCAAGGCCAACCGCCAAGGTCCACGAAAAGGAATAATTAACGAATGTAGTCTCTATCGGTATTAACATAGAGTTGTTAATTGTGTGGTTTACGTGTGTAGTGCAAGACAATAAGTTGGGTGTTTTTAATGCAACATTTTTCAGTAATAGGTAGAGATCAAGGTTGCTCGATGTAAACGTGTATACGTAGGTAAGGTCAGCACACGCAGGGGGGGCGGGTGGCTACCGAGTGGGCTGTGGAGTGGGCTGATGGATTCCCGATGTGTCTATGGACTTAACTTTGCTGCCAAATACCCGAGCCATGAGTGTCTATGACTAATTCGATCATTTTACCTGTGTATGGCTGAAGCTATTTTTTAACACAAACTAATCACACTATGATCATAAAGAAAATAAGCAGTATGCTTCACTGGTCAAATTAGGGAGGTCTAATAAAAATAATTTTATAGCAGTGGCCATAGAGCATGACATAACAACTCTATAATATTGTTAATGATATAATGTTGCCTTATGTAATTTTATATGGCTATTTACAATGCTTTATTTCTGACAAGTGGATATTGTGCCAATTTAAATATGTTTTTTTTAGAACGAATCGTGTTTGTCTTCATTTTCTGCCTAATACAATAACAAGAAGGAATCGTATTGTTTGTTTTTTTCTTGTGTCCCTGGCAACTCTGCCAACAATATGCTTTTGCACTGTCTAGTTTCTGGTACACACATTCTATTATTCTTGTCACAATAACAAAAGCTTACCTATGCAAAAAGCTTAGTAAAAACGAAAATAAAAGTAAAGCATTTTTCTCTTTATTCTTTACATGTACTACGTCCACCCACCACTGCCGCCCACGGCTCCACCCGTGTTAATGTCGAAAATTATCCCAAGGGAACATACTCTCGGGATGAAAAGTATCCTTTGTCTTATTCCAGACCATAATCTACCTCTGTGCCAAATTTCATCAAGATCTGTCCAGCCGTTTGCGCGTGAAGAAGTAACTAACATACACACACACACTCACAAACTTTCGCCTTTATAATATTAGTGTGATGTACCTACTACGTCATCCATTATCAGATTTCGATAATTTTAATCTTGATAATTTTTTCATAAAATCTCCCTTAATGCTTGGTGCACATATTTGTTCTTATGATGTGATGTTATAAGGAAACATTTATAACAATAATGTACTATGTTAGCACACAGGAGGAAACTAGCTAAAATAATCTATCGTCTATTTCAATAGTCAAGGCTTTCATTTTTATACTTACCAGGAAATTATTAACTAATAACAAAAGAGGGGGACAGAAATAGAACGAATGAACGATAATTCTGTCCCTCTCTCGCCTTCACTATCACTATAGTTAGTAATGATTGGCTGTCTGTGTGTCAATGCCGAATTTTGTATGTAGATGTTGGGGTGAGGCATTGAGTTGTTGAGTCAAACTTAACCTAGAGAAACGTACTTGCTTTAGTTAAATTTCTTGGTAAAAATCTATTTAAACTCAATACATCACACAAGGTAAATTAATTTTTACAGTTAAATGTATCAAGTCAAACTACGTCATCAATATAAAATTCTGAATCGCCAAACATTAAATCAACAATCCCTGAAATCTTAACGATTTTTCCCGTCATAATTCATAAGGAAAAATGGCCGACTTCCGCGAACAAAATTCATTCATCATTTTCTTTTTTTTTGCACCGTACACATGGCATTGGCGTTGTCTTATAAAGCCATAGCTACTCTATATGCTAAAGTAGGTCATGGATGTCCCCGAAATTCATTGCACACTCAATTAATGAATGGTTTTAACAGTGACGAATGATGAAACGACGAAGAGGATGTTGGAAAGAGATAGATTAATCTAGTCATTACAGTTATCGGGAATTAGCTGTTTTTTTTTATAAGTATAGTATAGCAGGTTTTCGAGAACAAAAAGAAAGTTAACCGTTGAAAGTGCGAACTGCAAAATCTTTAAAAGACGTAGGGCAAAATATATAGAAATATAAGCTAAGAACTAATGAGTAAAGTCGTAGCTACGGACTACCCTGCATCTGTCTAGCCTTTTAGACACTTGAAAGTTCGGAAACATGTTCTCTTTAACAGTCATAAATTACAGAGTAATAAAAAAGAAAGTTACTTTTTTTTTCTGAAAAAGATTGATGCACTCTTGTATTTTTTGCAGTGGCATGAAATGAAATATGATTACATGAAAAAAAAGGGGTCATAAATCAGAACTGCGTCGCTTCGGACCAGACAGACTTTATCACTAGTATGACACGTCCTTCTTAGAATTCGCATGTTTGTTCATGCTCCAACTAAAGAAATGCAAGAGATAACGTTATAATTTGACTAAAAGCCATCAAACTTCTATAATGACGTCACAACCATAGTATTTTTATTGTAATCTTCGTTGATAACAAACAAAAAGTCCATTAGGAAGTGAATTATCCGAGCTATCTGTGTAACAGCTGCGAAGCGGGCTAGAGCCCACTATCAAAGTAGGCCAAGGTCGGTGAGACAGGCGCGGATGTCCGAAGACCAGCGAATCGTGGCCTCCGAGATAGTGAGACCAGCCCCCCCTGGGGCCTCGTGACGTCGGCCTGCAGGGAGATGCACAGATCTAGTTATTGTGGTTGCGCATCGCGACATTTTTGCGGCGATGGCAGCCGAAATCCGCCGAAGGTTGCCGAACATTTCGCGCGTATCGACTGACGTTTGTTTTTATATTGTCAGCGCGCGAATACGTTACTCTATGGCCACTTTCTCTGTTTTTCGCAAATTGTCTGCGGAATATAATAGATTTACTCACGCTTTTCTGTATGCCTTTTTAGTTCTAAGTACCTATTTAAGATGCTTCTACAATACATTCTTCAATTTTACTGTGCGCATTGGTGTCATAAGTATTTTTAGTTGTGCATAAATATTTGACTTTGGATTATAATTTATAATCAAAACATGTTTCGAATGATTTGTTTTTATTATTTGTTCAATTCATTCTTATTTTTCTCGAAATAACGCTGTTCTGAGAAATACTTATACTGATGAAAAATAATACACCACGATTTCGGTTCAAACAAAAAAAAAATCACCAATATCGATAGCGATTGAAGATGTTCACGGCAGATTATCACATGAAGAACTAAGAGATTATAATTCACTAGACTACTGTGGCACACCGCGCAAGTCAATCCTATTTATTACATTTTGAACTTTTTAATAATCGCAATAACTCTAACCTCATGAATTGTCAAGGGCCACTTCTTTAATAGCCCAAAACTAAACGATAAATACTGAAATTTCTGCTGAACTTGTCGCTTATGTTGTAACTCCGATGATTTAATAATAAAACTAGGAAATACTCCTAAACTGGAAATGTAAAATTCCAAAAAATATATTAATTTAAATTCCGAATAAACACAAATTAATTATGCCAAAAAGCTTCTGTATTCAAAATAAAAACGTTTCATCTATGCCTTCACTTTGTTTTTTACGGCTACGGCAATGAAATATTGACTATAAAACTTACCATTATTTTATTCTGTCCACAGATAATAAAACAAACCCTTTACGACGAAGTATTGATAGAAAACATTTTTTAACATTGTAGCTTGCATGTCGTAACCAAAGAGTATTTATTACGGGTAACTTTTACGGTCGCCATTAAATAAGCCATAAAATATAAAATAGTCGGTGTAACAACCCTTTACGTAGGGTGAAGTGAAACATTAGAAAACTGACAATGTAACAGTAAAGCACGTTTTTTAAACTTTTATAAATTACGGTACTCTTTGGTTTAAAATGTAGCGGTGGTACGGTACCGTCGTGCAAGTGACAAAGTACGAGATTTTATTATTGTGTCTTAATACAGTCGCTAACTTTGACTTGACATTAAACGTTGACCGGGTAGATGAAATTTTTATCTCTTCATTGTTAGTATGATATCTACCCACCTTACACACAATTTTAATTAATAAAAATTGCACATTGAAATATATGTAGCTCTTCAACATGTATTTATTATCTTACGGTTACAAGTCACCTATGATAAGGTATGCTAACAATATTTTATGATTCTGACTGAATATATTATTGTCTATGTTCAAGCTCAGTGTTTTCCCATCACCACCATAGCTACGCTACGACCCATCACGAGACTGACGAGTGTGATTATCAAATCATATCGTAATCGTTAATTTACGAGCAGAATACTATGGCGATACAACGATATCGTTGATACTGTATCAACCGATATCTGTTAGAATATACAAATTATATATTTGGTTTATCTAATAGATTGGAAGGACTAAAGCGGCCCTTTGCCTGATTGAGTGTTTCTTTTTTTCATACGTCTATGTTTACTTTGGCCTCCAGTAGTTTAGACATTATCTCCCAAACGTTCATCTGACATTCTGTTACAGAAAAGGAACACAAAGATCAAAGATAACTCACAGCTCCAGCTTTAATCTGCAATCCTGAAACTTTAAAAAAAATATCTGGGTACCTACTTACATTTGCTTCTTTTACCAGGCTCCTAGGAACCTTGAAGATCTAAAGCGTAAAAATTAAACAGCACAAAAAAAATAGGGCACACATTAAAAATATACATAAGCTGTTCGATTACCACCTCGACCCTACGGCCTACATACCAACATTTATCGCAAAAAACACAATAAAACAAATCGGCGCCAAGTCCCGCTCTCATACACTCATGCAAAATAGTTGGAATTGGGACACTTTGGCGGCAAGGTCGCTCGTAACCATGGCAACCAACATTCTCCCCGGCTAGGGCTGAAGAAAAACTAATTAAGAAATGGCTCCTGAAATGTAATAGATATCAAGAAGTGTTCTAAAGTTGGGTTTGTTTTCGCTTTCCACGAGTTTGATTCGGCCTGACTCGGAGCAGAAACTCGCTGTAAACAAAAGCTCACAATTTGAAAGGAATGGTACACACTGTTTAGAGAGGTTTGTGTCAGTTTTGATTTGTGTGTCTAGACTGCATGCTACTAAAAATAAGTGGGACTCATAGGCTTCTGGAAAATCGACCGCTAAATAAAAATGGCGGCATGTTCATCAAAAATTCAAACAGTAGCTGTTGCTGCAATTTATTTTACTTCAAGAAACAATCATAATCCATTATTTACATTAACTGAAAACTGACGAATTTATCAGGCAATGATTCAAAGGCTAGTTTTTATCCGCGGCCATTTTTACGCGCGTCGTCGCGGCTGCGCGGGCGCATCAGCGCTAAGTGTGTCAAGGAAACGAATGTATTGGAGAAAAATTCGCGAACCTTGACGCTGTTAGATTAGAATTAGGACTGTCCGAGTTTATTTATTTTATTACACGCGTTAAAAAAAGAATTGCGGCCGGTGGGCGATGGTGGAATAAAATAAACATGCCACAGGAAGGTCAATTGTTTCAGATTGAGATTTGTTGTCATGTGAATCTAAATTATATTTGAAATCGTAAGTATTTTCAATAAATGCCGGCTCTACTACTTTGTTTTTCATTAAAAATGTAAAGGATCAAGTGTGCACGTAAGTGAAAGGTATTAGAATGCAAACATGCATGGAATCACAATACATTCTGACCTCATCGATGCGAATTTGTTAATGTTAATCATTTTGTTGTAATTTGGTTAAATCGGCAAACGTTAGGAAGGTATGACACAGACTAGATCAAACCTATTACTTTTTGAACACACATCCAGACGTCCTTAAACATAAAAATAAATGACATAAGAATCTTCAAGAGTCTTGCTCTCATAGATACTTGCCATTGTACCCAAATCCTTTCTTTCATCTCAAAATGATCAAGAGAGGACCCAACAGCCAATTACCAACATCAGAACCAAAAAAAAATATTGTCTTCCCGATATTAGATGAAGAACAAACTATTGTTTCTCACAAAAGGTCACAGTTCGACGTGATAGCGACCAATCAAAATATAGTTCGTTACCCCCGTGCCCGACAAAACAAACAACTACCTAATTATAATTTGTATCTAGCCACATTTGTCCAACAAACTTGTGTTCTTGGACAATGTATCAAAAAAGATGATATAAATATTCATGTGGGAATTGATGTAACAATAGTAGAGAGAGAGGAAAAAATTCCGTGATACAGAGATGAAGTTTTTGGTCACTAGAAAGAATATACTTACTAGGTACCCAGTAACACACACAGACACAGTACATGACAGAATACCTAGAATACCAGAAAAACTCTTGATTGCACACCATACAGAAATTACATTAGGGGCCCAAAAAAAGAAGGGTAAAACTGCTATGACATGCTATGACAGAACTTTATTAGGAGATGTCTCTCCCTGTGATGGGTTACAATTTATGAAGGTAGCTAATTAAAAGCAAAATATTAAACACTTCTTGGATCGACTCACAAACTATGTTCAAATAGATAAACATACCCAGTTAACAGCCATTTCCTTTTCCTAATGATATTGTTTAAATTATTCCAAACATGAGTTTCCCACAAAACACGCTTCCGGCCATCACCGTACAAAATGAAACACGAATATTTATAGTCCTTAGCCCATGGGATTCGCTGAATAAAAGTTTTATGCCCATCATCAGACCATTGAACTCGGTCGATGCCATTAAATTAAACCTACACGATTCTTCTACGCTTGGGAAAATTTCAGCAATATTTTTGGAAACTACTATAATTAGAAATGCGTTTTATCATTGTTTAAACTCTTTGAATCTAAACAATGCTCTTTAAATTATAAAAGTTACAGCTGCAATGTTTCTGGACCATAGACCAATAACCTATGATACACGTGGCTTTAAAAATAGTCTAGTACCACTTGATAGAGCTTATCCATTAAGGAATTAAATTGTATCTATAGCAATAAGTGTTATGATATCATTAAAATATTGTACTCTACAATCAAATCTATTAGTGTGCGATACTATTCGGCTATATTTATGACTCGTAGTTTATGTTGGAAAGTCCCAACTACCAACCAATCAGAGTCGACCTCAGAAATATCTGCACTGGATTATCAGTTTCTTGACGTTGTCTTATTCTATGTTACTTGGGGTACTTTACTTCTTCTAATTAACTCCGTCAGCCGTTTCTATATTTATAATTCACATCTTTTTCTTTCATATCATTCCTCACACAACACAATCCATCCACCTTTTCTTTAGTCTGTATCTTCCTCTCCATCCAAGATTCCAGATCCTCACAAACGATTCAATCCTCATTAACTTAGGTGTACAAGAAGTTCATAAAAACATATTGATAAGTAAGCTCGTCTACGTAATCGCGGTGACGTCCATTTGAAATCATACTTTCACTCTCTGCGCGTCGCGTGCGCACGTCTATGCGGAAGCGAGCCGGCGCAAGCGCAATGATTTATCGCTATCTTGTGAATGCTACTGAAAATGTTCGAATTGCATTCGTTATTTATTGCTAATGCACCATTCCCTTGTCCTTTCGATCGAGCCTCGATATTAATTTAAAATTAACTGAACAGACACTTTGCTAGAAAGCGTTTTGAAATACGTTACAAATTAGATTATAGATGGAATTCGATATAGGCAGTAGCAAAATAAAAATTTGAGCCGTTTTAATTTTTAAGCTAGAAAAGAGATGGATCTCAGGTAGAGATGACGCAAAAATATTTGGAAGAAAAAAACAATATTCTACGCCAACTTCCAAATCATTAGAACAGGAGGAGGCTGATGATGGAGATACTTAAAAAGTATTATGAGTTATCGTTGTCGTGTTGTGTCGGTGTAGAGAAATCCCTTTTGTAAATCTACTAGAATCATCCAATTTCATTAATCGAATGAACAGAAAAGCGAAATTCGGTTCCAAAATATCACTACACACGAACATTCGTGTGCCAAAGACCCCCCATTTCGCAATAGATGAGCTAACTAAATTAAAAAATAAAAGTTATTGTTAACAAGAGAAAGCAATTTCACCATTATAAATGTACATGTGATTCCATCGTTTGCTTGCAACCATTACTCGAAAGTATAAAATTAAGTTTTGCAGACGAGTTTAAATCTTAATGTCTTTTACGTAAGCCTCGTTATCGCGTGAGATTGGGTTTCAGCTGCAATTGTACCGAATCTTAATGATGGCTCGGAGAATGACACGCAAAGTCGAATGATTTCGAAGTTTTTAGCTGATGTTAAACATTATTCTTTTGTAGAAAGAAACTCATGACTGGTGCATGACGAGATTACAGTTGACTCAAAAAGTGTTAAATGATTTAGAAATGTGCACAACTAAGAAATTTAAAATCAAAGAGAACTTTGGGATAGGAATTTGTTTCAGGGGCTACACCAACTATTCAATATTTAAAAATACCAAACAAAATGTAAATGAGGCACCAACTGCACATGATTTTAGTACTGGAAAAAATATTGATATTAAAGTTAAGTTCAAGCAACCAGCAGAAGATTCCCGGAATGCCTCAATTAATAGAGTAGAAGCAGGAAGCGGTGCAGTATGAGCGCTCGACGTTATAGCTAAACACATTTTATGGCCTAAGACCGCAGCGCGCAGGCCAGTGCTGCGTGCACCCTGCCAAGGCAATAAGCCTAAAACTCCTAAGTGTACTGCTAGATTTAATGAATCTGTATTTGAAATAAAACTCCCGAATTATGAGATGCAATTGGTTGGTGAACTCCAAAGCAGCATTGACATAGTAATAAATTTAATAAAAGAGGTGTTGAAAAGAGGTTGGAACAATTTAGAGGATGGAGACTCTTGCAGCCACATGCGTGCAAGGGAAGAGATGTAACTCATTTTAAAGCAAGATTAATATATATTATGAGAATGAAAGGAAAAAAGCATTTCATGGAGTTGCTATCTAATTCAAGTCAAACCAAATAAATGACAAAAACTGAGTTTTGTTCACAAAACTAGTTTTGAAAGGTAAAACTAAAACTGTCATGAGCGTAACAGAAATGTTTACGATGTTGATTCCGGCTTTATTTATAAATGCCAAAGATATTATTGAGTGCAGCCAGGTATTGATATCGCACAAGTTTTCCTTTTAAAACTTTAAGCAGAATTCAATTATTAGGTATGCTATTTATGACCCTATTATCCTTATAACGAATACAACAAATTAAGTAAAGATATACATACGGCGATGCGTCACCGTTACATGATGGAGATCCCATCCATACGCACAAAACGTTTTGTGCGTACAGCTAAGGAGTGGAATTCCCTGTCGAAGTCTGTGTTTCCTGATGGCTTCAACCTGGGGTATTTAAATAAAAATGAATACGTTACTTCTAGGCAAGTGTGCTCCGTCGTCGACCATATCATTGCTCTTTCCACTATCAATAAAAATAAAGAAAACTCTTTCGATGTACTGCATGCATCAGCAAAAACAGCGTAGCTTCTGAGGAGAGTGAGGGACAGTCAAAACAGCATTCTGAGAACGTTAGCTGAGAGCCTCGGCACTCCAATTGTGCAGCAGTTTGTGAAGAGGTTGATTGGTACTAACACTAGGTATAAGTTTTTAATATGTTACTAACACTCTATGGATCTGTGCGTCCGAAATAAAGTTATTATTATTTCAACGATTTAAAGTTTTTGGGTCCTCCAACGCTTTACCACTGCTACTACAATGCTCCCTTATTCACATGCTGTAATTCTCAACATACAAGTCTATTAGCCTTCAATCAGAGTTAGCAGTTAGAATGCTCTTGAAACAATCAGGCCCACGTGAACAGATGAGCAGTGCTCAGATAAACACAAGGCCGGTGCTGATAAGCTATCGATAGGGCGCCATGTTCCGTGATTTTATAATACGTGTAATTGTTTGTTGTTGTTGTTTTGTGTGGCTGTTGTAGTACTTGTCAGAGACAAGAGTGTGCGGAGGTTTGAGTACAAATGGCGAATCAAGGAAGTAGTTTTTGTGGAGCTTGAAACCATATTTCTCGTTTGGATCAGACTGAAATAACTTGACTTACTAATGAGCTCGATAGTCCTAAAGAAGGGGTTACAATATCTCTGAAAGAAAACCGGGAGCAACGCCACAATATTGGTCTTAAGAGTTTCAATATGACCTAAGTTTGTTTTTTCTTTTAACATTACAGATTGTAAATATGTTGAACCAAAATACTTACCACTCATGAACTACGTATAAAATTGAACGTTTCCCAGTAACAATTTGACGGTAAGTTTTGGAGGCTAAGTATTACTCATCGCTAAGAAAATGACTGCGAACTAAAGCGTTATTTATTGTGCAATATTTCAAATTTTCAAGTGAACACTGCTTCATGAAAAACGCAAAATGAACATGCATCTTTTGAAAATGGAATTTTCACAGAGCTGGAAGCATACATGCTTTATGACATCACGATGAATTTCAGAATTGGACTAGAAACTGAACAAAGCCTTGTGACTGCTGAAATCGGAGACCCTAAAATATGACGGATACGCACGCAAACTGGACTTTTACTAAACAAACAGCAGCCATTCACTTTCAGTCACAACGCACACAAATAGATGTGCTGAAAAAAATCAGAGAGCCTGTTTTTTCGACAGAATCATTTTTATAACTGCGCAATACTTAGATAATACTGCACAAGGTCGCTACGTACACTCAGGTGTAGTCAGCGATTGTTCAAAAGTTTTAGGAACATTATGAGTAATTGCCCTAGTGGCCAAAAGTCAAGATTGCTCTCTAAACGGTGTTGCCACATTGTCTCAACAATAATGGCAAATCAGGATAGTAGCACGTAATTTCGATTTTGTTTGAAGCGTGATTCAAAGTCCGTTAAACTAATATGAACGAAATGGAGACTGTAATTTCATTTTCGTTGCATTCGAAATCTGGTTTGACGAGGTCCAATAATCAAGTACAAGTATCAATAAAGTACCAGTGGTTTTGGCTTCTAATAAGGCCTTGATCGACCATAGTCATTGGTGTTACATCAAAATATCAACAACAAAGGCTTAAGAACCGTTCGGAAACTGCGTAATAGCGTGAATGCGTAATACTGTGGTGTGCCGCCTACGAGGTGTCAGACTCTTCCAGTACGGCAGATCTGTCCAAACGCTCTCTTCTAATTTCACTAGTTCTGACAGTGAGATCAAAAGCTTTCCTCGGATTTTGAGGCTCTGATTAAGTTTAAACAGAAATGTTATTAGTTTATTACCAAGAGAATATTTTAGATCTTGATAACCAAAAGATTCATTCATAAACAAATTTTGGAAAAAATTACTATCCCCTACCCTCGAATGGAAAGAAGGACGTGATTCAACATGCAGCATGCCAAATTTAAACAAATCATAAAATACCTGAATAAGTAGATCTTATTAAGTGCAGAAAGAGTGTAAAAAATATCATGAAGAATGCATCAGGAAGGTCCCTAAGAATATTGACAAAAACTAGAAAAGCTGAGCAGAATCCAGTCTTGTTTTGATCCAATCAAATGAATAACATACTATGAATAAATTGACTGCAGTAATACCTAATATGGTAATAATCTTGCAAAGCGGCGAAAGTTCAGATAGAAAACAAATCACTCGGACGATTTCACGCGACGACTTATCGACTCCGTCATTGTCTGCTTTTACAAACAAATCAAAAGATTTAAGCTTTAATAAACAACAATAGGTACTATTATGGCAACCCAATGTAATGAATTGACAATTATGGGCCTTGATTGGCCCGCCATGCTGCAGTCAAGTTGTTTGGATCCAGTGTGGTCAAATTATGTCATGATTTACGTGCCGATTCAATTCAGGGCCATCTTTTGTGATCAGTGTGGTCCATTTTCCATTACATTATATAAAGTATTGCCATTCTAAAATTATGTTAAATAAAAAAAGAATATTTACGGTGCAAAACTATTTGTCACAAAAAATCGGAGCAATGAAAGTAAACGTGCTCGCAGTTCTGAGCTAGAAAATTATTTTTACTTTCAATTTACTTATAAATGTTTTAGCAAGATCTTGGGCCTAAATTGAAGGTTCGCAAAACAAGCCAATCTTAAATGTTAATTTTTTAACCGAAGCGGGTTTTACCTCAGAAAAATATTTGTGTTTTTATTTCCAAGATTATTTTGAAAATTACGTCTTATCTTAAAAGTTTGTGTAAATTGTTGCAAGTGTATGAGCAATATTAAAAGGCTGTTTATTTGGCCTTTTAAGGTTAAGCTCACGTTTGAGTCAAATGTTTTGTATACTTTGTCGCTGTGGTTTGTTTAATGGTTTTGGTAAAATAACCAAAAACTTTTTCCGTAATTTGCGTTTTAACACAAAAAAATAACAAACGATACTCACCAGGTCCAAATCGCAATCCAAAGGTTCACTGATCCTTCCACATGCACACAATAATAAAAAAATCAAAATATTACCATAAAATCAGTTTCATCCAAAAGGAAATGTAACGGTATTCCTTAAAAACACTGGCAACACTCCTGTCACTGTCAGAAAATATTCAAATTGAGAACACACACAATTTCAAAATACAGTTCCACGCCGAAGGTTGCGTTCGTAACGTGTCGGAGGATAGTAGCGAGCGTGGCACGTACGTGCGCTCGATACGGCGGCCCACGAGTCACTGAACTGCCGCACAACCGCGCCCCCGTCAACCGGTGGATGCTCGCGTATATTTTTATGACTGCTCCAACTAGTGTTATCATTGTCAAACCCTGAAATGGTTGTGGATTTAAGAAATTGGGTCAAGCGGCTGGCGCTGCGGAACGAAAGCGCGGACTCGCGGAGAGCTCATTCAATCAATTGATTTAGGGGCTCCTCTTTTTCACCACAAACGCGGCTGTCAGGACCAGAAAGGACCAATTACATAATAGGTCTGTTATTTATAGTTTTCAGAAGTACGGTTTCAGCTTTATTTTTTTTCGAAATATTTTTCGTAGGAAGTGGTCCATGAATTAAGTTTAAGTACCGACTACACCCTAGCACTTAGAAAGATTTTGAAACAACGATATTTTAACTTTTTATTAACCTACTACGAACTGTATTTTAACGAAATGATTTAGGATAAATAAAGGATTTATTTATTTATAAAATAAAATTAAGTATTTTATAAATAAATACTTACATCCTTTATTTACACCAGTTCACCATTTTATACAAAACAAGAAAACTAGGATTGTGCCGCTTCTACTAATTTAATTACTAGTTTTCATTAGAACCTTCACAATCCTCTGTGTCAATCTCTCCTTTTATTTATATATGTCACCGGAAAATTGCAAACCCCGGAAGATTGTAAAATATCGCGTGAAATTGTAAACTATTTTTTCTTAATAAGACACGGATATATTGGAAACTATTGAATTTGGATGGGATTTATTGTATACAAAACTATTGTTTCATAATATATCGAGAAATTATAATCTAATCAAGATTTATTACAATCTTACGGATTCTGCTATTTTCTGGTGACATAGGTATATATATTTTAAATTAAATAAAACAATAAATCCTGAAATTAAGCCCCTCCAGTTTGATCAAGTTGCATCGTTTCATTCATAGCCTTCAGTTATTTGTGAACGCACTTTCGAATCGGCGTGTATCATAAATCGCGATATTTTCGCAGATTTATGAAACGTAATAACAGCAATTAATGTCAACAACTGCTCGACCGATCGCAAAAACTGACGACAAAATGGAAACTCCCTAAGTGGTAATCATTTTTGCATTCATTTGTGACTTTGTAAGCTATAATTTCTTCAATGAAATTCATGCCTCGGAGCTTTATAAAAAGACCTACCTATTAAATTCGGCAAAAAAATGCCTTAAGGCCAATTTTTTTTTTTAAATTGAAACCCTGAAAAAGAAAATATGTACTTATAACTCAACTCATATCAAATTGAAGCAACCGAACTCATTCAAATAAACACCAACTAATCTCAAACCAATTAAAATGAACACCACCCGATTCGTAGCGAGGACACCCGAGTGGCGCCGAAGAGCATCGACAATCAACGATCTTGCACGAACGCTTCCGAAGCGGCCCGATCGTTGGCGGCCGCCAGCGAGGTCGCAGCGCGGGAAGCGCGTCATTTCAAGGTGAATTCTTTTCCCGCCAAACTGCGTCACACTGACTTTGTATTGTAGTGATACTATTAATTAAAAAAATAACAATATGCCGTCTTAAAACAATTTGTTAAGTGATGTTCTTGGGATTATAAGATATAAAAGTACTGAAGCGAAGCAAACTTGACTCACAAGCTCGCTCAAGTCAATGAAAAAACTTCACCTTAACAATAGAAAACTTTACTTTAACCCAGTAAAAAACTGGTACATTTACAAAAATCTTAATTTAACTCCGTTAACTTTTTCTACGATATACTTACTAATTTTTCGCGCAAGACTCGCAGAAAGAAACTCCGCATTCGATCTATTTCCCCCCTTTTCTTTGATTGAAAACTTCAACTAGTCAATTTCAAAGAACTTGAGTTGACCGGAGGCCGGTACTCCATGCTGACCTTTGCACCCACCCCTCGGCTATAAATGGCGGAATATCGAGGCCACAGCGAGCAAGGTCTATCGATTCCCCGGTTTCATTCACCCTCAATCACAATGGGGATATATTTAGTTTGGTCTTCAGCTTCACTAACATCAAACGTCAAGCCTTTGGAATGATCAATTACCTTTTTAACCGACTTCAGGAGGAGGTTCTGAGTTCGACTGTATATTTTTTTCTTTTTTAACACGCTTTTTTAATAGATTTATTGGTAGCAACTGTAAAAAGGTTTAAAAGGTTTCATAGCTTTGATTCAACTTTTGATGAGTAATGCTTCCTTTGCTTCTCTATGGTATAAAGCTGATTTTAATAAAATGTTTCCATAAATGGGTAATCATTGTATACTTGAAATTGCTTCAGGATGCGAGCTCCTCGTGCTTGTGAAAAACCATTAGTTTGGAAAAACCTGAAGTCCCTGACCTTCGGCTTCAAATGAATTTTACAAGCTCAATGAGGTCTTTTCCTCCCCTTAGTACATTTTTAGTTATTTAATAGTCTCAATGCATCTGTAGATAGACTTACTTATACCATATAAAGGTAAAAAAAACGTCTTTATTTGGAGGTGTGTGTTCACAGATTGAGATAAGATTGCAAACGTTCCTTTCAAGTACCTACGGGAAATGCCCCTCTGATCAACAGCAATTGACATCTTGAACAACGGCAAAAATCAAAACTGTTTTTTTTATTAATTCACGTCTCAGACAAAAAGAAACAAAATATCAAAAGTTATACGTACTTCTAACCAAAAGAACAATCAAAGGGCACAATAAAACCTTGCACATTATCATAAATCAAAGCTGTTCAATATTAGCATAGTCTATGCGTGACCATAGATTGCATCAAATTCTCGTGTTTATCTCTGGTTCCATCTCCGGCCATCACCATACCATCCAGGGTCACTAGGAGGTAGCTACGGTTCCAACTGGTTGCCATGTCATTAAGAATCCTTGATTAAAAGAAAGGTAAAGTTCAAAGTCATGAAAGGAATAACAACTTTGTGCTGAGTTAATTAAACTTTTTGTTTAAATGCTAATCTTAATAACGAGGAAGGAAGAAAAGTAAATGGATTACTTTTGTGATCGGGAGCTGGAACGGTAACATTTGTGCCTTTCAATTCAATTCTATTCTAAGTTTAACCGAATTGATTCTACACTTTTCCGGAAAGGGAGAAATGTAGTGTATAATAAGTAATTCTCGTACTTTTTAATTCTTCTTTGGCAACTGAGTCAATGACGACTATTGTAGAATTTCATCTCAGCGACAATCAATGTGAATTTACAGATTTCGACGGCGATGCGCATGCGAACGCGCCTTAAAAATAAGAGAATTGTGTCCCCGACATTACTCTTAACGACGCTTTTAAAGCTTGTAGTCCTCGGACTTTAGACGAATAGAAATTCTCTCAGCCACAATGATTGTCAAAATGTTCAAAATGACATATGTGCTTACGAAATGTCACGTTTTCAATACCTAACATTTTGTCAATTCGAAAACCGTTAGCGCTGATAGATTGACATAGTCTAAATCCTCTGAAAAGTTTACCTCATTACGAAAAAACATACAAACAAAATCAACTTCATATTAATAGCAAGACATCCATGTCCGCGACCAACAATGCCTTATAAAATATATGACCAACAATGCCTTATGCAATAAAAAAAAAAATTGCAGATTCCAAAGGCTAGCTCTGACGGCCTAGGCATTTTTTAGGCAAACGTATATCCAATTCAATTCACTCCATACATTTTAAGGCTATTTTTAAATTTGTACGTGTTTGTAAACGTCAGGTTATATGTGCGTGCAGTTGCGAATTTAATTACGAAAGTTTATCGCACCGGGAGCCTTGGGAAAGGTCGCGGCGCACACCTAAGGCCCGTGTGAGGTCACACTTATGTGGTACGCGCTGACGATCAAATATTAACTAATTTGACAGCTATTGGCAGTTTTACCGGTCGTTTGTAACGTGATGAGAATGGCTAGTGTACTTTAGTAGTGTATGCATAGCATATGCACTTGAATTACAGTATTAAATTGAAAAGTAAGTGTGCTTAAAAGAGGATACGAAAGCTTTGCTTGAGTTTTGAGCGTTAGGAAGGAAAGGAGCTCTCCGTCAAGGAAAAAAGGGTTTTAGAAAACGAACCTTCTTAAATATACGTCAGGAAGCAAAAATCTGAAACAACATACCTATCTACCTATTTAAAACGACATGCACAAAGGTACAATGGCGGATTTAATTCCTTAGGTTTTCTTTGTCAGTCTAACACGACAGGCGTGTAGGCTTAAATCTGGCCAACATGAAAGTAATCATGAAAAGTTAACACTTCTTTTACAAAATAACACATCGTCAACACCACGAATAAGCTAAAATTAAAATAAGTATAATACATAAGTATCCGCCTAAAGTTTCACTTCAAATAAGGTAAAGTAATGGTGTTTAAACCAAGTTTTATTAGCTGTAAAAAAACATTTGTTCCGTAAATAATGAACAAGCTTTACTCATTCCGGCAAAAACGATGAGATGCGTAAACTATGGCAAAAATGTGTGTAATGTCATATTGTTGTAACTAATGCGGAATTGCAATATTTTATCGCACTGTCGCGGTCGTAGTGTCAATTATGTGAGTCATTAAAAATAGTCATCGGTTATTTATTTTGTTCCATGTAAGCTGAAAAACTGCTTAGAATTGAATAAGCCTATTGAAACTGCATACAAAGCATGCGTTACAGTTACAAATAAATATCGAATGGGAGATAAATAATAAGTTGGTCAACATTTGCTGAACGAAGTGATTAATATGTGCTACCGCAATTGTTCGTATTTTTTTTTTCAAAATCAAAATCAAACGCCATTTATTCAAATTAGGCTGAGTGACAGTACTTTTTGAACGTCAAAGTTCTACATATAGACAGTCCCCCAAAACGATCGCCCGTCACCACTTCCTAGTGTTTTAGCTGGTAAGATTTTAATAGGACAAGCCCCCCACTCTATTTCCAACCACTGCTGAGCCAGAATCAACAGTACAGACCACCAGCTCGACGAGTCACGGAGAAATGATTCAATTGTCTTAAATCCTGCAGCGAAACTAATCAGACAAGAACAGAGTAAAAATAAGAAAATCATAATTTCCACTACACACAAACACAATTGTTCGTATATCTAGTCTGCTCGATATGCCAGGCACCAGGCAGGATGGATCCCTGTAGTCATAAGGTATTCTGGTGGATCATACAGCAGAGTACCAGCGCTGGTATTGTCTGGCATAAGCTGAGCTGTGCGCTCATTTGCTTCACTGACGCATTATAACAATTTGGTCTTTCAAAACTGTATGGGCCACCTCCAAAAGGGATCGTCTATTTTCTTTTATAGTCTGTTTACACCGTTGGTTTTCTGCATTTTGTTTTTTTGCTTTGCTCGCGACTTCGTACTCGCACTCAGTCATTCAGCAACAGAAGAATCAATTATATCAATATATACATATGTCACTGAATAATTGCAAACTACGTAAGATTACAAAATATCTTTTAGAGATTTTAAACTCACGATAAATTGTCAAATGGTAATTTGTTCTACAATTATACGAATCAAAATCTTGTATTCTATAATATCTCCGTGCCGGTCCGAGACATTGTGGACTGACATAAACTGGCGACCAATCAGCGCTCTGGTCTACAATTAATCTGTTTTGGTGTGATAGTTAAATTGGAAACTTGGTCATTGGTCTTTGTTGGTCTGAGCTCATATCTGAACACACCAATGACAGCTTTGTTTCCAGGTTTACTATTACACGAAAACGGATAAATTGTAGACTTGTGCTCAGATTGGTCGCCAATTTATGTCAGTATTTTTTGTTTGTCAATTTCTCGGACTGATTTTGAGAGATTATAGACTATCAAATTTTGATGCGTACAATTGTATTCCAAATGTTCAGTTGACAATTTATCGGGAGTTAACAATATCTCAAGTTATTTTATAATCTTACAGAGTTTGCCATTTTCCGGTGACATTTATAAAACTCTTCCTTCCTTACTGAGTGACTGACAGACAATGCACAGCCAAAACGACTAATCGTAGAAAGCTGAAATTTGGCAATTCCTTTCCTACGGGAACGGGAAAAAAGGGCGTATCCCTTTTTCCCGTACGAAGCGTACGAAGTCACGGACAATATCCAGTTTTTTATATTAAGATATGCTCGCAGTATTTATCCAAGCAAAAGTGTGTTATGTAAATACCATAATAATTTTTCGGTACTAGGTTCAGTTTTCCATTGTGCCCTACAAGTTTTTGTGTACATTTAACGAATGGAAAGCCACTTTATTGGCCTAGATCGGACTGGCTTTATCTTAGAGATATTGATTTCATAGAGCTAGGCGATAACTCACTATTGTAGATAATTCACAATTTTCACTTTCTTGTCTGAATTCAGTTTTACGAAATTGTAGTTGTAAACTGAGATACCATATTTCATAGTACCTAAATGGTTTCTATCACAGATAATAAAAGCTAAAATTTTGATCAGCCCAAGTTTATTGGGAACCTACTTTATTTCTATAATGAGTAGGTGAATTATAAAAATATTACCAATCATATTCTTCAACTTACAAATATTAACGCATTTTACTCAAGAATTCCTTAAATCGAATTGATGGTTAAATTTTTAAATAGTAAATATTCACCCTTTAATGAAGATAGAATGGAGAATTATTGTTTGTTAGGAATTTTTCACTTTTCCTTTAAATCACATCAGCTTGTAAATACATCTAATACCCGATTGGCCGAACGACGAATTTGAAACTCAGTATTTTTCGAATTCTACGTTGGCTTGAAAACTTTTCAAACTTAGGCACCAAAATAAGGTTTGACACGTTCTTAACTCCAAATATTCTATTAAAAAACGAGCCCTGAGTCCAAAGGATCTCTTAAACATAGTCAAGACTTTGTACTCCTTTTTTCATAGCTCTCAAGCTTCTCCCTACTACAATAACTCCAGTTGCCGCCTGCACAGGTGGCAGTGCCCTCGTTTGCCGACGAGACTGCAACCTGTGTACATATCAACTTAGTCATCAACAGCTGACCTCGTTCGACAATACATTGATCACGAATTCTCAGCGTTTAGTTACGATTAATGACCATACGCTGAAGTTCGACTAAAACATGTTGGAGCGATTAAAAGACCCATGTTCATTGTTCAGAAATGATGTATTTAGGAGCTTTGAAGAGGACACTATTGCAGGAAACTCTATGAAATTAACATTGTGTTATTTTCTTTCCACGACACTCACGCATTTTTTGTTGTTATAGAGGCAACAGAAATAGGTACCTACACTGGCACAACTGTGTGAAAATTTCAACAGTCTACCTTTTACGGTTCTTGAGATGAGACAGACGGATGGACGGACGGACGGACGGATGGACGGACGGACAGCGGAGGCTTAGTAATAGGTTTCCGTTCGTAAACCTTCGGGTGCGGACCCCTAACATGTGGGAATCCATATTCAGCCTTGATTTTAGCGTCAAACTTTTATTTTATAATTGGTAGGTTTTTTTTGTTATTTATTTAATATGGGTTTGCTCTTGACTCTAATGTAGGTCATAGATGACAGAGAGAAATCGACGACGAAGCGAGCTTACCCAGAAGAAACCTGTTCACTCTAATTTTGAAGGGATTAGGGTTGTATGCGTTCGGAAACACAGACGCAGGCACAGAGTTCCACTCCTTTGCTGTGCGGATTATAATAAACGTTTGGAAACGTTTAGTGCGAATTGGTGGATTAGTAACAAGGTAGGGCCATCCCTGCATGTTACCATTAACATGCAGTGCGTCTAGATGTCCGATGGTAGTAGATGGTGGTAGTTGTAGGCGTTTGACCATAATCTCACCTGACGGAAAGAAATGATGTGGTCACAGATGGAGCACGCTTTCCTAGAAGTAGCCTATTCACTCCTGACTTAAAGATACCCAGGTTGAAGCTCAGTTGTATGCTCAATTCAAAAAAAGGTACCTACTTCAGCCTCAAAAAAGTCAACTCTGTCTTGACACAGCTAAGCCTCCATTGTTCCAAATAATCTAAAAACAAACAATAAGTTACACACGCGTTACACATGCACCGAACGTGTCCACTCATCACTTACGCAACATTGCGAGTACGAGGCGTACAACTTACGAGGCGTTCGGTGATGGTTTACGAGCGACTGATCGGTCAACGTTGCTTCACTTCGGTTGAAGTTCGGGGACGAATGGTAACAATGTCTTTGGTTTAAAATAATGAGCTAGCTCAGCAGGGTCATTGGTAAAAGCCCATGATCAGAAGTGTCGTTAGGTGCCTTGAATTCGTCATTCCTGATTTATTCCCCGATTTTAAATGAGAAGAGTTGCTCTCAAATACCTACATGTAGGCTAAGAAGTTAAATTATTGTTTTGTGTTTGTACCTACAGATAAATCATAAGGCAAAAAGGACTAAGTTTTGTTATAACTACAAGTACTACAACATGTGATCATGATTATCGAGGAGCTGTACAATTATATAGAACTAGCTTTCGCCTGCGACTTCGTACGCGCATATCCCTTTCATTCCCGTTCCCGTTGGAATTTCGGGAAATTCTCTCTTGATGCTCCCCTACACTTCCCCAGGAATCTACATGCCAAATTTCAGCTTACTACGACCAGTAGTTTCGGCTGTGCGTTGTCTGTCAGTCACTCAGTCACGGAAGAATCACTACATAGTATAAAACAAAGTCGCTATTTTTGTCTGTTTGTTTGTCTGTATGCTTAAATCTTTAAAATTACGCAACGGATTTTGATGCGGTTTTTTGTAATAGGTAGAGTGATTCAAGAGGAAGGTTTATATGTATAATACATGCATAATATAGTAGAGAAACACTGATAAATTTAGAGGTTTCTAATGTGATGTCGTGAATAAGCACGTTTTTTTGCGCTTATATTGCAAACGCTGGCTGAACCCTACGAGATAGACCAAAATAATGTACTATAGTATTGTCCACCTTAAAAAGTTCAACAAAAAAGTCCGTGATGGTATATGTCTATCTCTTAGGGATAACCCACCATAACCATTTTTTATCCTTTACTAAAAAATGGTTATTTACGAAGTGATTTTAAACAATACAGCATTAATCCTTATCCAATTAAGTACCTTAAATAAATTGTGCATTTATTGTAGATCAATATGCTTTTTACAGCAAGTAATTTAAGTGAATATTTCCGAAGATATTACAAATTTAAAATGCAGGGACGTAGCGGTTGCGGCGGTACCGGCCAGGGCCCTATAAATAGCGTTCAAGTTATGTTCTCAAGATGATTTCGCGAAAACACTGACATATGACACAGTTTCAAGTTATGTACTATACTTACATTAAACCAGAGTTCTAAAACCGTGGTATATTTATAGAATCTTCATTGCACCCGTGCGAAGCCGGGGCGGGTCGCTAGTTTTATATATTAGGATAAAGTATCCCCTTATACCATTCCCTTTCCTCGTGTCGATGTACTTGGCCATACATATGTGTCCTTATATGCAATAGATAAAAGAAGGCACTGTAATGTAAACTCTTCCAATTTGAAGGTCCTATCAAACGCTACGTTGCGCCACGTGTTCCTCGAAAATCAATTATGATAAATGGTCCCGAAATGATGTGAAGTACATTGATGTGTGGTGTTCATGGGCAAGTGGGCCCCCGGGACAATGAGCCAGTCCGAGGGGGCCCGGGCCTATTGTCATTGAAATAGTCCGCGTGAAGTACCTATCTACTCGGAAGCGCACACTTAGGCGAATTTGTCTGTCTTGATTGTAGATTATTTATGGCAGATGTCGAGTTATTTTTATCAATCACGCCTTTGCCAATATTGTAGGTGAGATTCGCAAAGTTGAGTCGTCTTCCGTTGTTTTCAATTATGCTATTTAATTCGAATATACTTACTGGTTTGTGGCCAGCAATTCATCAAATTAGTTAGTTACTACACTCAAAGACCTAAGAGCTTCTGAATCCTGTCGAATTCATTTTTTAATTTCCATGTGTCTTTCTGAGCAATGAGGGAATCAAACAGTCTTGCCTTTCAATGATCTTTTGACTTTTCATTCCCAATTTTCTTTATTTAAATTTTCTCACCCACCAAACCACAAGACCGTTCAATTACACATACCTACAACAGTACATTAACAACAAAGTATCACAGAGTGAGAGATAGATTGCAACACACACGTACCTATTCAGCTGGTGTAAAAGCATACCGTAACCGCAGCGCCACCGCGCTGCAGCCGCCGATCTGCCGCATTTCTCCTTCGCACGGGCTCTGCGCGGGCGCATGCCTTACGTAATGGCTTCTATAGGGATTGGGTTGTTTGTTACTTTATTGCAGATTGCTCTAGTTATCTATAGCCATATTAGTAGAGTTGACTCGCGCGCAAGGGGTTCCGAACTAATCATAAAAAACTTTATGGAATGTGAATTTTCAAAATTGCCCCCCAGAAGTGGCCTATACTGTTTTTTTTGTGTGTGTGTGTCTGGATCGCATGTGTACCAAATTTCAAACTGTCCAGCAGATTCGGAGCATATTTTCTGTGGCTGACGAAGAGACAGACGAGTGATCCAATGAAAGTAACATTTTATCAGTCGAACAGGCGGAACCATAAAACAAATTGAAAGGTCAAGACTTGGTGACAACTTTTCTTTTATGCTGCTTTTATATGTTTTATTGGGTTACAGAATAAGCCGAAAATGTGCTTGATTTACACTGCAACACCTTGTAGGGTACGTGCACACAAAACGACTTCAAAAAACAAAATGTTACATTGAATTGAAAATCGCTGAAACCTTAGTGAAAAAATTAAACTTCTAATTATCCAGATACATGCATAAAGGTAGATCAAAAGATGAAACTTAATCTTCGATTGTTCCAGTACTTGATAGCCACACTATTTAATAATATCCTTTCTGTTCTAAGTTAAGAAACTCGGCTCGAAGGACCAGCTGCGCTCCAATAGAAAGTAGTCCCTTTGATAGGAAAGTGGTCCTGCACAATAGACTGGGTGATTGTGAGGAGTAATACAAAGATACCAATAAACTAATTTCTCCTAATGTTAGAACTATTGTTTAAGCTGGAACTTAGACTTTGAAATAACTACAAGAACTTGGAGCAAAAGGACCAAAATAAGTCGAGATTAATGTAACAATCGAAATTTGTAGTTAGGATTCTATGTATACCTATATATTCTGCCTGTCTCTTTAAGAAAGATTTGGTAATTCATTACAAAAAAATAGAAAATAGGTCAATAACTGTTTGAATTAAAATTTAACGTTATTAAAAAAGCAAATCGGATGGGACTTGACATGTCTGCTGCATGTCAAACGAGAAAAGGGCAAAAAAGATCACCGAATGGTTAAATGCCAGGCGACATAGCGGCAGTCCGAGGTGAAGATGGCGGCACCAGCTCGACTCCTACCGAACAGACTAGCCCGTACTACAAGACACGTGACGTATAAGACAGCGTTGTGTGGAAAAGAGTAAGGGAGGCCATTGTTCAGTAGTTGGAGAAAATGGTATAGATAGCTGTTCATCATCATCATCTGCCTAGCCTTTTTTCTCAACTATATTGGGGTCGGCTTCCAGTCAAACCGGATTCAGCTGAATACCAGTATTTTACGAGGAGCGACTGCCTACCAGACCTCCACAACCCATTAACTGGGTAACACGATACTCCTTAGAAAGCTGTTTATCATACAAATAAAAAAATAATGTTAAATTCTAGTTGAAAACGTGTATTTCACCAACAAACCATGTCTTTGGAAGTCACTTAACACTTTACTCAGTCGCCTGTTTATTCATAGATGTCATAGTTTGCATTAATACGACGAGCTATAATTAATATCGAGTGTTGAACCTCTCTTCGATTTCACTTCATGACATGTTAGACAAAACTATGTGATTATATCTGCATGAGTCATTTGATATACAATAAGTTCTTCTGTCTAGATATATGCGGGAAAGATGATGTTGAGTACGATTTCAATCACTTTGAAACTGTCAATGTCTGTCATTTAGTTTGAAACTTATTCTTGTACATTTACGGAGTATCCGCACAACATTTGTTTTAATAGAGGGTAAAAGACATCACCTTTCTGCCCTTCGCCCAAGACTACTTGGTACGCCAAGCATAAACGCCCCCGACGCCAAGCCACAAATTCGCCGTACTTTTTGTCCCATATTTGTGACGCTTGGCGTATAGGGCACGCGTTGCTTGTCACGGATTTAGGTTATGGTCACGCTAACATTTCATCCCTTTCCTTCATCATTCCTCACAAAGGGTAAAAGACTGACCGGGAAATGTCATATCATTAATGCTTACCATCAGATGAGATAGTGGTCAACAGTTTAAAAAAAAAACAGTCTTCTTTTCCAACAAAATATTCGAGATTAGGCAGTTATTAATGTAGGTAGCAAACCTGCCTATTCCCACTACGTACAACGGACGTCGTGAAGATGCCCTCTACCTTCGCCTGTCCAACTAGTCTTCATAATTAAACAACGAAAATGTAGTTTTCCAAAGATCGCAGAGTTCAGTCGAAAGTAGTGATACTGTAGCTCTGTAGCTCGGGGTAAAACCCAGCGGCATTGAAGACTGGTGCTGTCGTGCGGTGTGGCACGAACGATTTCTAGTAAGAAAAGAAAATCTGTGGAACTAGCAGAAGAATCATCTTACATATAACGAATGGTAAGTCATAGGAACTTAGAGTGAACAGGCTTCTTCGGGGTAAGCTCGCTCCATCATCGACTTTGTCTCTGTCATCTATGACCTAGGCTAGAATCAACTGCAAACCAATCTATACCTACATATAATAAAAATGTAACGGATCGCCGTCTGTACATGGAAGATATATGAGAAAAAATATTATTGGGATCTTTATCAACGTAAATAGCACCCAAAACAATGATTGTTAGAATTTTTGTCTGTATATCTGTTTGCTTGTGTTTCGTTTGAGGACGCTAATCTCAGAAACGGCTTATCCGATTTAGATGTGGTGTTGTAGAATCACGTCGAACATTTGTTAAACTATCTAAAATCTATTCTTTCTCTGTTTGGTAGCATTGAATGAAACTTTACTAAACTAAACTACTAAAAAACTAAACGCGGGCAAAAGCTAAACCCAAATTAAAAAAAAAAAACTTTACAAAAATAAATATTGTTAAGTTCCCATTTGACCACAATCTCACTTGATGGAAAGCGATGATGTGGTCGACTATGGAGCGCGCTTTCCTATAACTAACTTATTCACTCTTGATTTAAAGACCCCCAGGTTATAGCTATGTATTAGGAAACAAAGACTCTGGCAGGGAAACCAACTCCTTAACTCAGGCCCGGATCTAAGGGGGGGCAAACCGGGGCCCGAACCCCGGGCGGCAAGTTTAAGGGGCGCCAAATTCGAATGTTTGAAAAAAATCTTATTCGTTGTGGGGTACTAAAATTTTATACTATTCTTACTTTGACCTTCAATATCTCCAGAACCAACGGTTTCCCATATATGGTCTGAAACAAAAATGATGTCAGTGATGGGTACAATGGGTCTTCGTTGTCGGTTAGGTCTTTTTACTCCCGATACATAATAAAATTAATCACAAGCGTGGAAAAAGGGGGGTGCCACCATCAAGTTTGTGCCCCGTTTCGGAAAAAATCGTAGATCCGGGGCTGCCTTAACTGTACGTACAAATAAGGTATGCACAGGGAACTGTGAAAAGTTAAGAACAGTTAGATAAGTAATAGGAATATTAGTTTTCTAACTGTTCATAACTTTTTTTGCTATTCACCTGCATTATTATGCACTCAAAGTCAGAATGCATCACCAAAATGGAGAAATCCGATCAAGATCAGACTTCGCCAATCATGCAGCTTCAGCAAAGTTCTAATGAAAGAAATATGCAAATGTAAGCTACTACAGCACCTACTCAAACATTTATAATAGCTAGTGTCTGCTGACTTTCACTCGGCACCCCCTCCCCCCTCCCCCCCCCCCGACCAGGTCCCCTGCAGGTCTGTCCTAGGTTACGTCAGCGCTGCATTGCACAGCTGCTGCCTGTGGTCGCTGGCCGACTTTGAAACAAAAGCCTGGCTTTTACACATTTTCATGGTAATTCTAGGTTGACTTGGAGAGTCTTGGTGGAGGTGGTAGTTTACCTACATATTTGTTTGTAGATCTTCTCGAAACCTTTCTAAAACTACACAAAAGGTAACGTGACATGGTACATAAAAACACCAAATAGGTACGACGTAAGTCTATTCTGGTCATAAAAAGGAAATTACAAAAATCCTTGATATCGTAACACTATAATTTCAAAGGCTCCTTGGAAAAGTGTAAGGAAGCCAAGCTTTTTCTACACCGCGGGAATCCTAGCCATCACATTAAAATCTAATCTGCATGGACTTTTCATAATCCGAACACAAAAACACTAACAATAACGCACACACGTGCAGAGTGCAGTGTCGCGTGGCTGTGTATGTGTGCGTGCGGTGCGCAAGAGCAGGCTTACATAACAGCCAGCGAGAGTGCATTCACTCTGCGCGGGCGCCAGGGGGCGGGAGGGGGGGAACGCGAGAGAAATGCATCGGTGCACGGCGCACGCGCAACGTGATATAATACGTGACGGATTATGTCCGAGATTTGCGAGATCTAATGATACAAGCTGATTATAATGTAGATGTTTGTTTTAACTTCGGTATGTGGTGAATTTCTTAGATTTAACACGCGATTTTGTACTAGTTATTCTACTAGAATAGATAATCTCACGCATTTTTTCCCATGGGGTAGGCAGAAACTACATTACGCCACTTTCTCGGACTGCGATCCATACATACTCTATTGGCTTTGCTTATGTTCATACATGAAATGAATGAAAAATTAATGAAATGAAAAAGTGTTTATTCACAGGAATTCATTGCTAACAATATAATTATTACCTCTACCAAACTGCAAAGTACTCATAATTTTTTTTTAAGGATCGAAATCATCAAATGACTTATTCCGCTCTGGGTGGAGCGGAATGGCGTGTCAGACTCTTACTGACTAAAACCCATCCGTGTTCCTTCTAAAGCCCTTTGCGTTCCAGGGCCGCGGTGACTCTTTCGAACTAATTCCGCAACCCTGGCTCTGGCCCTAGCGGGCCCCGTCTTCTATGCTGACATCTCTTTCACGAGTTGAAGTAAAGTATAGTTTACTCATACTTAGAATACTTTACTTCAACTCGTAAAATAGCTTTTGATCTAAATCCACCAATTTTATATAACGTCTCCATTGTAACAGCTTTCATTTGACGTTTGCTAAACCCGTCATTTCCGCGCCGGGATTAATGAAAAACGTGCAGTATATCGGCCACTTCCGGCACAGTCTGTTGAGGCCTATTGACGCAAACTTATTGCCTGGTGGAGCTTGTAAGCTTGGGCCATATGGTCGAACTAAAGGGTAGCCACTCTCTTCCTGAACTAGCGTTGGTTTGGTATGACATTTTTTCCTCGATTATCGGGAAATTTTCAGAATTTTCTTCAGAAAAGGCGGAGGATGACAAGATTTTCCACTTTTCCCCGTTTTTCTGAGCGCAAGCTGAGTGATAGGATAGGATAATAGTATTTAGTTTGCTACCTAAACTCCTGAGATTTTTTCTGGTTTCTCACCATAATTTTACTATTGCTCTTTCGATCGACATCTCCCCCTATAGTAAGTGAAGATGTGGTCGATAACTTGTGCCACTTGCCTAGAAGTTAACTATTCACTCTTAACTTAAAGACTTCCAGTCGTCAGGTGTCAGGAAAAACGGGATCCGGAAATAACGCCACTTTGAGCCACAGATTCGAAACTTAAAAATCTTTTAATTATTTTTACAATTCTTCTATTTAATATGTGTTTACTATTTACTCTCATATATTATGTACAGGTAACTTAAAGTAACTACAAAATATTATTCAGCAACTCAACTTAAAAATCTTGTCGTACAAACGCGTATGAAACAAAACAAATCATTGGAAATCAAACAATTGGTTACCGGTACATAATATATGAGATTAAATAGTGAATACATATCAAATAGAAAACAAAAGAAAAAAAATCTTCTATTTAAAAGTTCCTTTTTTATTTGCTCTCTGGCTTATTAACACTTTGTAAACATCTGTATTCGAACCATTTCGATAAAATACCGCGTTCGATATTACCTAAATCACTTTCAATCTAAACCAGTCGAGCTCTAATTAATATTAACACAAACCGAATCACGTTGATATCACACAAACCTGTTAAATGTATTACTATTAGAAATTGCAGCCGTAAACATTTGTGCATATTTACAGCGCAAATATCTCGGAGTAATGTTATAATCACGATTTGTGATGAAAACATTACACAGTAGCTTTATATCCTCTTAAAATTTAGTTACAAGAGTACAAATCAAATATGTTTACGTAATTGTTTTAGTTTAATTAGTTATATGTATACACCTTGTGTATACTGATTAATACAATTTCGTGCCAAGAATTTCGATAAGTAAGGTGACATTATATCTGCGTGAATTGAGAACGTGACATTTTGTCTTGCTTTTTGTCAAGCCCAATTTTTTTTTAGATTAATTATAATGAATAGTTTGTAATTTTTTAGAGAGCCTGCTCTCAAAACCAAATATGGCATTCGTAAATGGGAGACAATCGTCCAGAAACTAACAGTGTATATTTAAACATTAAACGCAACGCTTGCAACAAAAAGGATTTGAAAATATTATGAAACCAGCTGCTGTTCTGTCTTTGGGCGTGAAAGTCGAAAATTACCCTAAGACGACATACTCCCGGGATAAATAATAGGTATCCTATCTTCTATACTAGGACCAATGGAGCCACAGTATTGCCAAGTTTCATTCGAATCCGTTTAGCTGTTCAAATAAAACTGGCCAAATTCAAGTTGGACTTGCACACGAAGGGTCCGTACCATAAGCCGAATAAAACATGTTTCTTGTTTGGTAAATTTAAAATTTCCCAACTTTTATTTAATTTTTATTATTTGTTGTCATAGCGGCAACAGAAATACATCTGTGAAAATTTCAACTGTCTTGATATCACGGTTCATGAGATACAGCCTGGTGGCAGACAGATAGACCGACAGTAGAGTCTGAGTAATGGGGTAAAGAGAAAGGCAGACTGACAGTCAAAGTATTTTTGCATGTTTAATATTTTGTAATCTATTTATATTTAGCTTTAGGAGCTACACAAATGGATAAATACATTGGTATTTATATCTCACATCTTCCATACGGTACCCAGCACAATAAACCAACTCTGGTTGCTTGCTAAAACCGCAACAGATTAGAGAGATCAGATCCCGATGACTAAGGAGATAGTCCTCGATCTGATAACGTGACTGGAATCGAGACATTCGCGAGTACCTACGCAGGTTGCGACATCGACATCGGCTCTGTATAGCGACAGGTATAGTCTAACTTACTGGACTGTTAATTTGGACTTTGTTCTTTTATATGAATGTGAGGACCATGTAGATCGCAATATTAGGGGTTCATTTCATGTTAGTCTGGCAGTTTGAGTTCTTTAGGCAGCCTACCCAAATGTCCTTACTTTGGTATTGTTCATCAAATCGTTGAGCTCCTTAAAGTTCTAAGTTTGAGCTACACGATAACTGACAAATGCTTGCACTGTCTGGACAGGTCCACTCAAATCTATGTGGTACTTTCCTCAAAAGACCACTTCAGACATTAACCTACATGGTTCTCATATGATTTGACCAGTACGATTGTATGGAATTTAAAGAGACTTTGACCTCTGAGTTCGTTTCAGTGTTTCTTCTCAGGGTAGTCAGCTAGAAAACACCGGCCTCATCTAGTTTAAAATGACCAAAAAAGATTGACGTGTAAAAGTGTTATGTTTAACCTACTTACAAAATAAATATCATTTATCATTTATATCAGAGGAGCTTGTAGCTAAATAATAAAAACCAAACGGCTTGATCGTCGAGGTTAAGCGACCCTTGCCGAGGTCGGTCCGGCGATGGGTGACTATCTTAACATACCTACCGAGGCTCCCCCGTACCTCAGACAGCACGTTAAGCCGTCATTCCCGGCTGTCATTTGTAGATATTTGACAGTTGTAACGGGTAGTCAGAAGACATGAAATGTGACAGCAGTCTTGCCGAGGGGTATCATGTTACCCAATTCCTGGGTTGTGCAGGTCAAACCGACAGTCTTTCCATACCTACTGGTATCCTGCTGCACTCGCTTCGACGGGTGGCTACCACCAACAAAGTTGCGATTGATTGCCCTTCGAGTCATCTTGCATCAGTCGAATTTTCCAGTGGGAGATTATACACTGTTGGAAAATTCGTACTGCTAAATTTTGATCACGTTTTTATGATATTATAGCATTTTCTAAAATGTTGCTTAATTTTTGCTTTCCATCAAAGTCGATAGTTTGGCATGAGGCTAGAGTGTGCAGGATTGGTATATTTGGCATAAATGTCGCAGCCAACTGGCTTAATCAGCATTTCAATTGGCTTCCTAGCCTTTTCAATGGCGCCGTTGTTTAATCAGCGACCCAACATTTTTTTAATGAACGGGCTGGCAGATGCTTAGGCCGTTCATAGAATAGGATAACCGTGTGACGAAAATATATGAATATTTAAATTTCGGAATTCTAAATTCAAACATCATTCAACTCTCGACGACGGCATTTCGCTACGCGTGTCTCCTTTTCTGTCTGCAGGGTTTAAAGGAACCTAAAATGAATGGCATGACGGGAGCTAAGTTCGCTCGCTTACCATTCGGCATACCATTCGAACCTAACCTATCGTATTAGGGTGCCCTAAGATCCCTGTACCCTATGTTCCGCTACTTGGCTAGGCAAGTTATTAAACGACACTGAAACAAGTCATGTCACAATGACACTTAGGCCGCTGATTAAAATGCGCCGTTCAATGAAAAGGCTAGGCCAACAATTAAATGGCTGTGTTATTGATACTCTTATAGAGCATTTTTCATGAACTTCTCTCCTTTATCGCACTATTTCAAAGCATGTGCCTACGTGATTCGTCGCCCGACATTTTATTTTAACCTCCTGTGTCGATCACGACAAAAGATTCTTTCTCCCCCACATTACACCTCTACAAGCCTGCTACGGTGTTCTACGGTCGCCCCGTTCCTAACCAGATACGGAAACCTCGATGGAATATCTAAAACAGTATTAATGTATGACCCGAAAACACTCCCTTATAAATGCAGTATCCAAGTTATAACCGAGCGAACTTAACGTGAGATATTATTCAAGGATATCAATTGCATCTTGTGCACGCGCTGATCAAAATTCAGAGTAGTGTCAGCGCGCCTGAAATAACGCATAATGCCGTATAAATTAGGCAAATTAACGTTCACTGTAAGGAAATAACCTGAATATAGTCCTGGGCTTAAAATCATGAAGCGCAGGTAATCTAAACATGAATTGAAGAGAGAGAAAACCAAAAAAAAACAAAAAAGAAAAAAACCAAATGATTAAAATTTAAAAACATTTTCAGTAATTTTAAGTTTTGTTGCGCACTGAGGAGGTTTGCCATAAGAAAACACAATTTTGGGTTAAGTTCGATCTTTGTATCTGTATGTATTTGTGTATGTCACCGGATATTACAAACGCCGTAAGATTGTAAAATATCGCGTGAAATTGTAAACTATTTTTTCTTAATAAGACACTGATATATTAGAAACTATTGAATTTGGGAGGGATTTATCGTATACAAAACGATTTGGTCATAATATATCGAGAAATTATAATCTAATAAAGATATATTACAATCGGAGTCTGCAATTTTCCGGTGATATGTGCAATAAAAATAAGAATAAAATGTTTTAACTTGGTTCACCGTAGTAGGTGAATCAAGTCAAAACATTTTCCACGAGTGATTTTGGTAAGCCCGGATCTACATTTATCTTCTCAAATGAGAATAGTGATTCTGAAAACGGATGAACAAACACAAACAGAATGCACTGAAACGTGCTGATTGTGTAAGCAAACTTGTTTTATCCAGAAGAGAATTAATCAAAAGAAAATCCGAACACGTCGATGAGTTTTTTCGATTTACGATTAATCCCAAATTCCCAAGAAACCCACCATTAGAAAAGTATCTATCAAAAAGAATTTTGAATCTTTTTAATTATAAATGTGGAATATTTGATGCGGTTTTTGATAGAAAGAAAGGCACAATGAACACTCTAGCTACTTGTAATGCATCGCGCGTCGCCGAATGAGTCAACACTCGACAGTAGAAAATGGATTATTGTGGTGCCGTAAACGCACGACTGTGACTTTATAATTTATATTCAAATTATACTTGATAAATACGCTTTTAAAATATTTCTAATTAGTTCGCTGTTTTCAATAAGGATACTTTGATCTTTTATCTAAACAAATACTCGTTAACTTTGTACGACCGGACGCTCTCTCATCCGTTTCTCATTTGGGGATAATTGAAAATCCTTATTTCAGACTAAAATAAGGATTTTCAATTACTTTTCATTTCACGGACTACAAAAACACGAAAATTATATTTAAGGCAGAAAACAGAGTTCAGGTTGACCTAGGGCTCTAGTGGTAAAATATTTACCTATTCTATCAGCGAGAACGATTGTCAAAGATGAAAGGGTGACGTGTGCTACTGAAATGTCACGTGATCAATTGCTAACATTCAGATGGACAATTCCCGTACTTACAATAAAACGAGACTACGAGAATTAGCCCGCTGGACGTTTAACGTTGATAGAATGTCAGTTTTTTTAAGGGTAATTTTGTAATTTTCTGATATGTTTTTAGAACAATTACCTTCGTTTTTTTCAGCTAAAATTTTTTGGGTTTTCGCTGCCAGTGTTCTAAGGTTCGTCTCGTCGTGTGTGAGGATTAGGTTAAGAGCAGTGGGCTCTGTGGGCAGCAGCAGCAGCCCTGCTCGCAGTTTTCCATAAGAAAGCCGCCGAGGCCGGCCACCGGCCGCGTTTGACGCTTCCGCGATATACAGCGTGCTTTCATTCTGCGCTCGTTATTTTATTTTATTACTGTTGTGCCCACAGAGAAACGGAGCAATAGGTAACATTATAAATATGAGTGCAAAGAAACTGCTTTTTCTAAAAGATTTTTAATCCAGCAGACCTGCGAAACTAGAAATTGAATGAGGGTTTTTTTTCAATTTTCAATTGAATTAGCTCCTGTAGCGTTTTACGTGGTAACACATACAATATGACTGAGATTTCTTCAGGATTAAAATCTAACCATTGTTAAAAGCAAGTAATGTAGTGAGTCCTACAATATTTAATAGATATGCTTGATTAGAATGTTGAAACAGGGTTCTGTGAGTATTTTTGGGAAAACATAATAGAACGTTCTCTTACCATCACTATTGTACCCTGAAAAATAAATATAGAATCTATGAAATGGTCCTCCTGAAATCAAGAAAATACACAACTGAGCCTTTACGAAAAAACCGTTTAAACACAAAACAAACCACCAACTCCATCTCAAACAGAAAACAATAGAAATCTCTTCTCAATCAGGAAAGCTCCCTAAGCTCTGTGCACGGCAGCACCCTGTAGGTCGGAAAGCGCAGGCGCATCGCCCGCGTGTGCGCGTGCGCTGCACACGCACACACACACACAAACTTACTTTCACTTGGCGAACTATTCCTAGGGCGCGCGCACTGTGCGCACAAGTCTATGGTATATGCAGTTTTTTTAAATGAAAGTGGAAAGATTTGTTTATAGTTTTGGTCTAGTATTGATAGAAAAATTAAAACAAATTTATTTTAATTCAAAGTACAGCTGATACATAAAATGCTGTGTCCAGGAAGAATTCTATATACTAGAGTTCCTTTTATAATTAAACTAGCTTATTGCTTGTGGCTTTGCTCGCGGTAATATAGATATGCACAAGAAAATGTAGCCATAATCTTCGATTATGAGGGTATTCTTTATCGAACCCTATATTCGTCTCGAGAGTCCCATCTATCTCTGCATTAAAATTCATCAGAATCGATTCAGCGATTTAGGCGTGAAGGCGTAATAGTTGGTACAGAAGAATTGTTGTAATAAATAGACAAACTCACTTTTTTAATTTATATTATAAGTTAGGATTGAGCACTAAAGAAAGATTTCTGAAAATTTGTCTCCTAGGATTCAAGTTGGTGCGGAAGTTCTTTCGTTTTTTTCGGTGGAAACCCAAACTAATGCTAGCTAATGGCTTCTCTTTTTCTAATCCATAGCTTTTTGCCATACATCTACTGGTTTGTTGTGCATCTTTCTAATTTGTTGGTCTTTAATGTGTATTTAATGGTGTAATTTCAACTTAATTGAGAACTGACTCTGAATTTCTGCCGAAAGTGATTGTGCGATATTTTTTTATACTTAGCAACATCGTATATACTTGTCAATCTGAAAGATCAGAAACCTCTTATAAAAGTTTACAAGCATGACTAACATGAACCAAATCTATAATTAACTTACGATAAAAAGCAGTCATTAAAGTGACTTAATGACGTTTTTAATAAAACGCATTACGTTTAATTGATCATGACTATAAGAATTTACATTAAACAGATTCCAATAATAATAAATATTTCAGTGGAAACGGGAGAAAGTTACCGAATTCTCAGTTTTCCGTAGATGTTATCAAAGCGTCACGTTACTGAGAAAAACAACTGAAACTTAGTTTTCAGGCGATTTAATCTTTGTGATTTATACGAGTTCTTGAAATACATCCTGAAAGTTACAGACATATATTTCTAGGAAATAAATGTTTATTAAGTACCTAAGTAATGCTGTAATTGTTTTTCAGGCGGAATGGTTCAAGAGTGGCAACTGCGTGGTGGCAGACGCAGTGGTGTATGGAAACTACAAGGTGTGCGATGACCTGGTGTGGGACACGATAGTCAATGAATTACAGTGGCGTACGAGTGGCACAGGACCGGTTGGTGTGGTGACGCTTAGGATTGGCTATGTCCAGCAGTGGAAGTTTTTCGGCTAAAGAAGAAAAAGAAACGTTCTTCTCCGATTTTCTATAAGTCAAGCTATTAATTATGTTTTGCCAGGCGAGAGTTACTTTGTGTTTGTTCTTTTGTAATCAAAACAAAAAAACATCATGAAAAAATCAGGACTCGACAGGAAATCGTCACAAGAACCATAACTCAGCGACCAACGTACCAATAAGCAACTAAAAAGAAGAGGTTTATGTTTTACATTGGTACAGATTACATGCTGATTTTATAAAACAGCCTATCATCATCCATCATGATACTTTGCATGTATCACCATATGAAAGCGTGACGATCTTCGTCCTTGTGCCACTTACGCCCCATTGTCTGGGACAACAAAAGGTACCCAGTTCGTAGACAACTTGGTCTAAAAATTCGCAGTTGGCTGCACTCAAATTTTTACTATAAACATTGCAATATTTACACATATGGTTTTGTAGTAGGAAATTAGAACGAACTTCTTTCAATAAAGTAAAACGTAGAAGAAAACAGCTACATTGTTAAATGCGTAGATATTGGATTGCAAAAACATTTTAAACATGAAAACCTTTTATGATTCAGCAACTGACTGAATAAATAAGAGAAGGATAGTTAGTTAAGCATTGCTTTAAGTTCAGTTGCGATTGTGAAATACGATTAGATTGATAATCTCTCTTCCTGGATTTTATTACCCATCATCATCATATCAGCCGAAAGATGTCCATTGCTGGACATAGGCCTCCCCCAAAGGTTTGCCGTAATCGCCACGCTTGACAGGCGGGTTGGCGATCGCAGTGTAGTTGTCGCAATGCACAGAGAATGCTGCTGCTCATACTCTGGTCTCCCTTACTTTTATCATCCACTCACTTGTCTGTATGTATTTTTTCACCATGGCCAACAATCAATATTTCAACAAAATGCTATTTTAAATTTCATTTTTATTTATTATAAACCTACCAACGTGTAGTCTTTTTAACCCAAAAGTACTAGGTAGAGAATGCCTTGATGCATTAAGTCCGCCCACTATTGTACATTAAGTTTAAATAAATAAATAAATTAGGCTTCCAGAAACAATATGAGCAAGCAAAATATTTGTAAAGTCCTGCACTGGCCCGTCCTACAACCTTTTACTCCACGTGGTATGTAGGGTAAGCTAGGATGTTAACCTCCAACGCTCCTGTGACGTCATTTCTTACAATCTGAACAATTTAATTTTAAAAAAAAGAGAAAATTTAAAAAAAATCCTAGATAAGTCACCAATGTGCACTCGTCCTGCTACACTATTAGAAACGTCGGCTAGTGTGCGTGCGCAAGATTGCACCGGCAGCCTGTGTGCGTCTAATGCATCGCTTAGATTATATCATATAGAGTGGTTTATCTCCGTTGCTATAATATTATACACTCCGCTTTTATGTATAAGTACTTATAATGCTGTACAAACGTCTGAAGTGCTTGGAGTAGTTACAAATCCACTTTCGATGGTTTGGTGGTATTTTCGTAATTTGTTTTGGTTTAAGGGATTTGTTACCTTGATTTTGATGAAATTAGAAATCGTATTTTTTATTTTTGACGAAAATAATCATGACTTCCTTTTCGAGTCATCCTTTTTAAGTTAGCAAGTAAATGTAACCTCTACCTTTTTTACAGCCATAATTTCAGTCACATAGAATGTTCTCAGTAGAGCTGCAGAGGACGTTCACCTAGGTCCTGCACTGTCGTCTTAGAAAGTGTGATACCATCTTCCACATTGTAGACCTCTGATACTTAGGACCTGGAACTTAACATTTATTTCCGAACAATGTGACTATGGTTCAATAAATCAAAGTAGCGCCGGGGGGGTGTGCGCGCTCCATATGTTGCGTGCGTGCGCGCGGGCTGGAGGGGGGGAGAGGGGGTTGCGTTCAGCACAATGCGCCGCCGCAAAGACGTTCGTTGCTCCCGCGCAGGTCATCGACTCTTTCACCGGCGCTCGCGCACGCGACCCGCCACTTTCGCGTCGCGATAACATTGCTAGACGGACTTTGTCGATTTGAAACGAGACGGCGATACGCAACTCCTTGGCATTAGACGGAGATGGCAACATCACTAAATGACCGTAGTCCAGCAGAAAAATGTGTTTAATTAACGAAAGCATTGCGTGCGACCGACGGCAATAGTAACAGCTTTTTATCATAGTCTGGATTAGATAATCACATATCACATTAATTATAAGGGCAAAAAATATAAGCATGTAAGGTAGAAATGTCAGTTGCAGAAGACTTACTTTTTGGGTTCCTGACACGAATGCTTAGAATGAAATGAAATACTCGCAATAGTAAAATAAGTGGCAATTAATTTAAAAAAATATATTTTGTGAATTTATTTATACGCAATGTGCATCCTTAAAATAACACAGTCGGTTTATTTATGCTCTGCCTTGTCAGGAAAATTCCAAAAAAGGAACATTAACGCGCCTGATTCACAAAACCGTTCACATACATAAACTATAGCACATGTGTTAAGTCACGAAACTCTTTGTTTAAAAATAAAAAGTCAAAAACTTAGCTCGGACAGTAATTGTGTCTTTCACCCTAAACTTTCTTGGAGTTATTAAACCGTAGTTCAAAGAGCAAGAGTCGCATAATCTCTTCGCATTCATTCCTAAATAATTAATTCTTGTTGCATTATTTTTTACTTCGTGTATGTTTCCTAGATTTTAATTAATATGTTTCCTTCTAGACATTTATCAATCAAACCTGTAGGTCAACTTATCTTAAGAAAGAAAATTATTGTTTTTAAAAACGCCAAGTTAAGGCAGGTAATTGATTTTTTGTTGGGTCCTGTTTTCTTTAACTCTTTTGTTTTTATTTTAATTAATTGCCCTCAAGCTGACAGCTTAAGAAAGGGTTATTAAGTAAAGTTAATGGATTCGTTCATAACTTCAGAAATTCAGACACTAAATAACAAAAGTACTAATACGGAAGAACCGGTCGATGTGACGATGCTTGGAGGAAGACTCCAGCAGTCGATGTCTTTATGCGGACATGATGATGATAATGGAGAGCACCGATGACACCTGATTGCAGAAGTCTACAAGCTTCTTCCAGCGACTTCACACGCATGCAAGTCGGATATCATCCTAGAAGATCATATGCCCTGGATGTAAAGGTGTTCTTAACCAGGACATAGTCTATCCGTATGCTTATTTTCATCCAAGTGACAGATTAGGATGTAACTTATCACCAGTTAAGGCGTGAAAAGGTAACAAGTAGACAGAGAGACAAACAGTACAGATGGAATCTAAGATATATTTTTTAATATCTACGGATGGATTGCAATAAGATGTTTTTCAGTCTTTGGGTGTCTAAATGGTAAACCACGGGGTCATCATCTGCTTAGCAGGTATATTGGGGTCAACTTCCAGTCAAACCGGATTCAGCTGAATACCAGTATTTTACGTAGAGCGGCTGCCTACCAGACCTTCACAACCCATTAACTGGTTAACACGGTAGTTCTTGGCAAGACTGGAGTCAGATTTACTGGCTTCTGACAATCCGTAACGATTTTCAAATATCTACAAACGACAGCCGGGATGTACGGCTTAACGTGCTTTCCAAGGCATGGAGGATACTCGGAAACCAAACGCGGTGTACGCTCTAAAATGTATTCACAAACTTACAATTTCTAATATCCAGCCACCATGCCAGACTCGTTCAACCCAAAGAATAACTTCAGCTGCTGGTAAATTGACAATCTAGCGTTCATTTTAAATCTGGGCCCAAAGAGTATAATAACTAATGCAGCCACCACCTTTCTGTACACGATGCTCAAATGACGGTAGATACAGTAGTTGAAGTGATTGCAGTTATAACGATGAATTGGAGGCACCATGTGATATAAGACCTTTTAAGAAATTAAAGAAGAATTGCAATTAAACAAATTCAGGATGACCAGGATCGTACACCTTCAGACGGCAGGTAAATATGAATAGATAGTCCAAGTTATAGGTTTTAATTGGGAAAAATCATAGCCAAGAAGTTCTCGATACCCTTGTAACATTTTCTATTATTCTCATCTAGCAAAAGTTGTGTCCCGCTGTATAATAATTAGTAAAGCACTTTCACATACTGTCATCGCTTTTCACGATTAATTTAAACAAAGCATCATTTTCAACGAACCTTGCAAAGCGCCACCACAATCCCTGCTAACCCTGCGAGTACAATACATGCACTCACAATAAAAATGTGCAGAAAACGAGCGGCGATGCCTTTCACCGGCGGCCATCACGGAAAGCGACAGTGAGCGGTGACGCGACGCTGACGACACGACACGACGCGACACGCTTATTGACGCGTCAGGTGTAAATGTGACCGAACCACCAGAAGCCCAATGCTCGTACCAAGTTAGAGTCATCGTGATGAAAGGATTACAAGCCCGCCACAATAATCCCAACCACTGCAACTTCAGAAACCCAGAATTAACTGTGGCGAGCAGCAGAAAAACGTCGAGTCAATGAAGCTCAACGAATCCCGGCCAAAGATTCAACAGCCTTGGATCCCGCAATGAAATTAATAAGAAAATAACAGCGAAGGAGCGGAAAAAAATAAATTTTCCACTATCATCCACACCAAGCAGGAGACAGAATAGAGGGCCTAGCACAAATGTTTTGACGTGTAGTAACGTAACAGTATCGTTAACGTAGTTAAGTGAATTTTTGAATATAGGTAAAAACTACAACCCCATAGTATTTATTTTTTTGACGACACGGTTGGTGCGGTGGTTAGGCGATTGACTGCTGCGCTGCGTGTCGCGGGTTTGATCCCCGCACGGAACAAATATGTGTATGGCCTACAGATAGTTGTTCCGGGTTTGGCTGTTTGTGTATGTCAGTTTGTATCATGTTAGTAAACGCACCCACAATACAGGAGAAAATCCTAGTGTGGGGCCTAAGTTAAAAAAAAAAAAAAAAAAATATGCGACGCTCACAATTCGTATCATAAGAAAATTTGAATATAGTATCCCATTCATATAAATATTATGTACGAAACGAGTACTAAAGTTATGGTAAAATTTTACGTCAAAAACATTCTTGCTAGGCCCACAGAGCTAAGCCAATAAAGCGACAATCAATGTTACAAAATTGACAAAAAGTAGAGAAATTAAAGGTTTATACGGCAGCTTGTTTTTTAAACGGTTTTTTAGAATGCGAACGCTCATTAAAAATACGTTAATTGTCTCTGGTGGTAGGTTCGAGGATTCATCTCACGTAAAAAGGTAGCTGCTTCATTACAAGATGAGCATCATTGACGGTTGCAAGATAAGTGAACTGAATGTCCAAAAAATCTGCCAAGCCAAAGATCTGCCGGCGACGTTAAGTTGGAGAGAAACAGGACGTAGATGATTGGATAACGAGTCTGAACCAGAACATAACGAATTGATGGATTATTCGGTAGAGTGATAGTTAAATATCTGACAAGACCTGGCCCCCACTATGACGTGTCAAAGGCATCATGATTCCGTTGTGAAAGCGGGATAGTGCTATTCGTCCTATATAGATATGTCTCCCTCTCACAAAGGACTCAGCCGGTTGATTCTGTAAACATGTCGAAGTGAAGACTTGGGTGAAGTGATCACGAGGTGAGCTGTCAATCCATATAATCAAGATTTGAATGACAGCTCACTTCGTAATCACGTGACATCTTGATTATATGGATTGACAGCTCACCTCGTGATCTTGACATATAATGACATAGTAGATAGTAGAGATTCTGATGCCTCAAATACCATACGCAAGGTTGAGCTAAGGAAACCTAGAACGCTCGTTTCGAAGTACCTACTAAATAAGAGATTGACTTAAGTTCTAAACTGTGCGGTCTATTTGATTCACAAAAGCTAATTTACATAATCTAATGAGAACTAGGTAGTACCTATGTTTTAAAGTGTTCAAACTCAAATAAAGATATCACGTAGGTACCTAGGTATGTATATTAACGCTAGGACAATATTGAGTTTGACATCAAAATTTGAATGCAAAGTCCACCGTAAAATTTTGAGAAGTTTTTGAAACAGAAATAAAGACATAAAACATTTTTTTTAATATAAATTGCAAAGAATTCTTGCCATTCAATCGCTTTTTATCTTCCACGTTTCCTTGAGAGCCCAAAAACTCCAACAAAAGACTCTTTGTGGCATTGAATCACGTGAAAAAAGTGAATCTTGAAAAAAGTTCTCATAATACAGATTAAAGTTTTTTGACTGCACGATTCAGGTCATACTACTTAGGTTTAAAATATGCGATGTGGACAAGGTGAAAATTTCACTCGTAAAGAACCTAATTCTTTTTGTTTCCCTCAATGCCGTATGGCTACTAAAATGTAAAACAATGGCGAAACAACACTGTGTCTATGTTAATTACTGGAGGTAGGTATTAGTTTGAACAATTGCATTGAAATGAGTATAAGTTATCCTAGCATAACCTTCTGAGTTTCATAAACAATTGTTTTTATCTAACCATCGAGGTCTGAAACGTTCTGACCATAGACGAAGCGTGAAAAAAAGAACCACACTCTATGGAACTTCTGTTAAATCTAGATGTGAATAGATTTATGAAAATAAAATATTAACTTTCACTAAAACTTAATCAATAAGTGAAAGAATTATAGCTATCTATGAAATTAATTTGCATAAAATTATAGAATACCTACCTATAACTGACTAACTAATTAATAACCACATAAATACATTCTGATTCTGGCGAAGAGTGACCATCAAATGATTGAAATATTTTTGAAATAAAATAATAATTTCAGATCAATCTTTGTTTACGCTTTATTTAACCGTGTTTTTACGTACCGTATCTATCTATTAATATAAATGACGCAATTTGTTTCTTAATAAAGTTGATTGTTATGTCTCGGTACCAGTGGGCAGTTTATTCAATGAACTGCCCGAATTTTATAAATAGTGTAGGTACCTACGTTCCGTTCCGCCGAAGGCATCAGGCAAAGGTTCGTTTGGTTCTGTGCGGCGCGCTCTACGTGTCGACCTCCCTTGGCGGCCATATCGTAATGCTTTTATGTATGTATTTATTTAATTTATTCTCCAGCGTGTGTGTGCGTATGTACCTACTCATATAAGCATTTTAATGTATGACCGTTTTAATAAATAAACTCATATAAGTACCATAGAGTTTTTTTAGCTTGAGCATACTTTTAATTTGTTCCATCGATTGCCCATAGACAAATAAACGTAAAACAAAATAAAACACGAAACTACGATCCCTGTGTGCGTTGTAATTGTTTACGTTAAAATACCTAATTATAGAGGTACAATAAGAAGGCCACGATTTGTTTCATTGTTTTATACAACCTATACATAGATAAATACCAAATAGATAACGAATAGCATTGGTTTGTTCTGTGTGAAAAAGAGCCTCTACAAGGTCGACGCTCGGATGCACTGTGATAGCTGCCTAGCTGGTAATCACCACAAATTCCTTGATTTTTTTGTGTATTTCATAACATTTAGTATCATTAGAAGTATTATATTTGAAAAGTGCAGAAGACAAGCGTAGTTTGAAGGCTACACGTCCACACAGCTCAATAATATCTACCTTTTTCAAGTGCATTAATCATTAGGCAGGTAGTCTATAATTTGCCTGGCCGCAAATAATTTGCACGTTTTGTTACACTGAATTACTTACAAAAAAATACAATTATCGTTATTATACTGCTACTTTGTAAGTATTTGCCATTAAATAACACGAATGATAAAAGCTCTAACTAATTTAGCATTAAGAAACGAAGGCCGTCACACACATCAATATTTATTTATTAGGTAACTAGGTACGTGGGTCGAACGTAATACGCCCATCGCGCATTTTCGCGACCCAAAAAAAAGTTGCAAACTTCAAATTTGACAGCGCGCGAAAATGCAAACTAACGCACAATATGGTGACGATGAGCAGGCGCTGTTGCGCAAATGTGCGAGTGTAAAGAGTTTTGCTCGGTGTATTATTTATTGATTGTTGAAAAACAATGGCGGGCGCTTGCTGGCAGTGAGTCAGTAGGTCAAGGGTGCGCTGGCCTAGTTACGCAGTGCCGTGCGCCGAAATTCGCGGGCTCACCAGTTGCTAACCTCACTCGGTAGGGAGGGGCTAGATGCCTAACGCGCTTACGATTCGCTTACTTTTTGTGTACATATTTCATAATCAGACATTGATGTTATACTGAATTTTATTTGAATGAGAATAAAGTTTCGATTGATTGCGTCCTTTTGATTAAGCATTTTATTTCTTAAGCATTCGCATTAAAAAGTTTTAAATGCTTCAAGTATGGTACAATGCTTACTAGGCTAGCCAGAGTAAGTGGAATAAATAAATAAATGGTTCTCTACTTAATCAAAAGGTGACTGACGTAACTATAGAAAACTATTACAACGATTTAATCTAATTTCAAGTAGAAGTGTAAGAAATATGTAAGTATAAAAAATATGTGTATCTACCTAACTGCCTCCCTATAGGTACATATACTTATTATGTCGATCAGATGACTTCCTATAACATAAACTTTATCAATAACAATCTAGTGCTATCTAGTCAAGACAGATTTAATGACTGTCTTCGTTACTGACGACTCTTTCGACCTTCATACAAGTTGACTGTAAATATGTAAGTACCGAGTGCAGTACACATTTTATGTATTCGGACTGGGTCACATCACTAGCAGGCCGGAGCTTGTGCGTCTCCTTACGTAAACCCAAGTTTAAGGTCGCCTGGTGCAGCCTCTTGGCTCTTGGACTAGTCTCGTGCCCTGAATGCCAGTCTCCCACATCTCTACTAGCTGTGACAACACATCACCCACGGCTATGCCACTGTATCAAACCTGCCCATGTCCAAACTAGTACCTACGATCACTTTTTGTGGTTTATTGATAATTTAATTTTACGATATTCATCCTTGGCAGTTGAGGTCGTGAAAGTAAGTTTTGAATGAAGTACCAAACGAGTTCTGGTGATGACTCAAATAAATTATACCCAGTGTATTGCAAAAATATAATTTTGGTAAATCTTAATATTGTTTATAACGCCATCTAGCGGCGAGTAGAATCACTAACCTTTCCGTAACGACACAACATTGACCAAACAATTTTCATGGTATTGTTGTAGTTGCGCCTTGAAACAATAAAGAAGAACAAATATTTATTCTGTTAAATCTTGCTTAGTAATGGATGACCCAGAGAAAAAAATCCCAGTGCTGTGTCTAGGACCAAAAGGATCCGGAAAAACCACGTTATTGAAGAAACTGCAAAATGCTGAAGGGATAGACAATACATACAGCCCTGTTCCAACGATAGGAACTAATATTTATGACATTTATTACTTGAACAAACACGGGAAGAAACAAATGATGTCAATCAGAGAGGTGGGAGGAGAGATGGCGCCACTGTGGAGCAATTACTTGGATGGTGTTGAAAAAGTAAGTTATGCTGGAATTACTTTTAAGAAGCCTGTTTAAAGCCATTCCTACCTTAAACTTTTGTTTTAATTTGAATTTGTACTCTTTGGGGTTTTCCTAGTAAGAATGTACTGGTTCACGGGATCACGAGATTGTAGCTTTCAATATTTTTCACATTTCAGGTGATTTACGTGGTAGACACATCGAATTTGTGTCAGATATCGGCAGCTGCTGTATTACTCTACACGTTATTGGCTGAGCCAAGACTCAAAAATGCCAAGGTACTTACGCATCACCCTAACTCCATACAGCACTAAGACTTATAGAACTAAACGAGTAGATATCCAGATTAGACTTGACAAAATAAATATAGTCTAGTAAAAGTCGAAACCTTACAGTAAGGTTACGTTGATTGAGACATTCGTCTATATGTTTTTTTGGCTCATTTTAGTTCACTGTCTCATCTGATCCTAAGATATATTAGAGAACTAGCTTCTGTCAGTAGCAGTAGCAGTAGCCCAACTTTTTTTTGTAAGGTTGGAAAATCATCAAATGACTTCTTCCGCTCTAGGTGGCGGGGAAGGGCGTGTCAGACTCTTACTGACTAAAACCCATCCGTGTTCCTTCTAAAGCCCTTTGCGTTCCAGGGCCGCGGTGACTCTTTCGAACAAATTCCGCAACCTTGGCAGAGCAGTAGCCCGCCTGCATGTTGAAAATTAGGATCTCAAGAAACTATAACTGAAAAGTGAAAACACATGGTCTATCCGTGTGCAAAGTTTCAGCCAAATCCGTTTAGCCGTTTAGACGCGAAGAAGTAACAAACAGATTTAGGTACTTTCGCTTTTATAATAATAAGTACAACACGTTTGCTTACAAGCAACCTTATCACTCTTGACTTAAATATTTCTCCATCTATCCCCAGTTCATCCTAGTCCTGAGCAAGATGGACGCGGCGTATAGACAGATGCGCAACGAGGCGCTGCTAATGCTGCAGCACACGCGGCTCAGCACGGAGCTGCCCAACGCGCCCACCCTGCTGGAGGCTTCGCCCCTCTCCGGGGAGGGCATGGACAAGCTGAAGGCGGCCCTGTGTGATACCAAGATTGCTAGCACTTTTTAATGGAGCTGGCATCATTGGAATGGGGGAGAGAAATAATTATGTACCTATCTGAAACGCTTGTATTTAATTATATATGTGATACTAATGAAAAAAATTGAAGAAAGTACTACTTTTAAACTATGTTGAGGTGACTTATACAATGTATCACACTTGTTTTATTGAGTTTGTGAATTGGCTTCTCAATAGTTCAATAAATTGTACGGACGCCAGCACTTCAAGCTACAACAATCTGTCAAATTTCTTCGTCAACTTTAGCGCTAAAGTTTTAGGTTCAAGGTTGACCGGTAAAATTTGATAGTTTCGGATAACTTGATATGCTGGCGTCTGTACTAGCAAACAAAGGGTTTTATCAGCCATTCCTCCGAGCTATGTAATTTACAAAGATTTATGGGTGGGTTCGAATATCAATGACATAGACTTCAAGCTTTCGATGAGAAGCAGCCACGTATCTCTGTGCCTCTCTGTGACTTGTAAAAATCTGCTTCTCTGCTTAGTACCTATGAGCTCTGTCTGAGGCGCAATGATTTGCTCTGAAACACAGATTTCTTGCTTATTGATACATTAGTGACGTATAAAACTACTTCCTTGTTTCTCGTTCTAAATTATATCGTGCTTTCTCTTTCTAAAGATCGATTGAGATGACACAGTTGTATGAATGCGCCGGTAGTTGGATCGGAACGCACACTTTGACATTTATTTATTTACTTGTATCGTCTGCGGCGAGTGTGATTTTAACAATATTTTTTTTAAATGAAAATCAACTATAATGGATACGTCTAATTTGTGTAGAAGTTGTATGAAAGAAGTGGCGTCGTGGGAAAAGGAGAATTTTGATTCTAGAGCTGTGGAAATGTTCTGTTTTTGCACAAATATCACGGTAAGTTTCTTACAGTTTATGAGACTTTTTATTCTATTACGATTTCTACTAATATTCTTCTAATAAATTGAGTATCGGTATCTAGCGCGTCAAGTCCTTTACAAACCTGTGTAGTACTACCTAAAACACTAATCAGCAACTTTTAGTTTCAACGCTATTGTAAATATTTTTTGAGCAAGTCTGAAGTGCCAATTTACTATAGCCGACACGAGAAAAAGGAACCTATAGTACCTACCAGCTATCAGTTGAAGAAATTTAGATTTTCCCACCAAAAAAAATCCAATTAAAGCATGTTACAATTATTATTATTGTAACTGTTGTTTTGTTGAAAAAACATATTGAATATCTTTCAGATCTCAGAAGACGACAAACTACCAAAACAATTCTGCTATGACTGTGTCATCAAGATAGAATCAGCATTCACCTACATCACCGAGGCTCACAAAGTTGACGCCACACTAAAGAATATCATCTCAAGAACAAATACCAGCATCATTGTGGAACCAGAGACACGTTCCAGACCTATAGACAACCTCAGACTTACTTTACCTGACTATAAAATCAGTGTGACCGCAAACAACTATGATGAACACATCCTCTTTGACAATATAGACTTACCGGCCAGTGAAATAAGTCATGCAATCCCCGAAAAACCATTTGAAGAAATAGAACCTATTCAAAATATTGCTGAAGAGGAAAAGAGAGAGGATGCCATACAAGATAGTGTGATAGAGACTGTGAATGTAGAAGATTCCAAGAAGAATGTTTGTCCTGTTTGTAGGAAGGCTTTCACTTCCAAGACTTGGTTTAATAAACATATGAAGAAGGAGCATACAGATCATAAGTTTGCTTGTGCACATTGCGCAAAAAGTAAGTTTAACTATGACTGGGTTGTACTCGTAAGTGTTATAACGATATTAGCGTTCCAGCTGGTTCAGGTAATGAGGCTGCAACTACTTATAAAACTATAAGTATTCAACAAGAGAATCAAATGCAGGGCCTTACTATGAGCAAAAGGTAGCCTACCTATATGCAACTGTTTTACTGTTTATTTAAATTTTATTAGAGTAATAAATCTGTTATGTTGGGTACATTATACACATTTGCAGCTATTTCTATGGGCCACCAAGAAGTTCCCAATTTTCATTAAAAACTATTGAAAGTTTGTTTGATCCTGAGCTAAAAATTCTACAGTATGAACTTTTGTTTTGTTTATTTAATCATGGCCCAGTCTTTGTGGCGATTTTTGGGGGAGGCTTACGTCCAGCAGTGGCTGTCTTTCAGCTGATGATCTTGAATCATGGACTTTTTAATTAACATTCATATTAGAGTCCCATCATACCCTAAACATTTTTCTCTCTTCTGATATATTTATTTATTCATTAACACTATGCACTAATAAAAAATACTGTAAAAAGGCAGAATTTAATTTTGACAGAACATGGCAGGTGAACTTGATAGCAAAACACACAAAAAATACAACAAAAACATACTTAGATCTATCTACCTACATACATACTTTTTTTTTTTTTTAAGGATGGGAAATCATCAAATGACTTCTTCCGCTCTGGGTGGAGCGGAAGGGCGTGTCAGACTCTTACTGACTAAAACCCATCCGTGTTCCTTCTAAAGCCCTTTGCGTTCCAGGGCCGCGGTGACTCTTTCGAACAAATTCCGCAACCCTGGCAGACCTACATACATACTAATAAACTATTTTATTGTGATGTGTGTGTGCCGAGTGTGGTGTGTTGTCTATGAGCGTGACAGAAGAGGAAGTGCATGTGTTTACACGTGTGCACTTTAATATGTCCCGCGCTGATAGCTAGACATCGTTGATAATGGCCGATTTATTATTAATTGGGTCAAAAAGTCATGAAGCTATATTTTTATTCACAAAATCTCTTTCCAGCATTCTCCAAAGCATCCCTACTGTCCGAGCACGCAGCCTCCCACTCCGACGAGCGCAAGTTCTCGTGCGCAGCGTGCGGCAAGCGCTTCAAGCGCCGCAAGCAGCTCGCGTGCCACGCGCGCGCGCACGCCGACGCGAGGCCGTACGCCTGCGATAAGTGTAGTATGAGGTGCGAGTTCTTTTCGTTAATTCTTTGTAGATTTTAGATATGTAGACATTAGCATAGGAGTTATGAACTGTTACAGTTGGGTACAGTACATCTCTGCTTTACCTTTTCGAAAATGTAGGCGCGATATTGTGTTTATTTTATTATAAAATAATTTTTCATCGTACCTAATTAAGGGTATTGACAACCAACTTAATATGCCAAAAATTAAAATATAGGAAATGAGAATTTTATTAAAAAGACAAAGAGAAACAAGGATTTAAAAACAATAAGTAAAGCTTCACAATTTCATGGAACATTGTCGACAAGCTGCGACGCCAGTAGGTACCTAAATGCTCAATTGATTCAGATGACCTTTCTCTTGAGTCCACTTCACAGACGCTAGCAGTAACTAGCTTTGATCTCCAATATACGCCTTACAGCAATTGGGCAATAAAGGTCACAACCTTGAACTCAAGGTACCTACTAAAAACCTGTAAAATGACCTTGAACAAGACATTCCTAAATGAAATCTATATTTTGTCTTAAAACTCTAATGCTTTACCAAACTTGACCAAAAAGATTGTCTAGATACCTAGTAGATATCTTTAGTCTTTAGTAACCAAAACGTTTACCTAGTTTTTTCGACATAGCAGCCAGCGGTCGTAACTTTTATTTTTACGACAAAAATGACCTTGATACATCCGAGCTAGAAAGAACCTTGGCCTCGAAATAACTAGTTTAGGTGACCTTGACTCCGTTACCCACATTTTGGGGCAACCTTGACCCACATGACATAACGAGGCCGGCGTTATATCACAGAATCATGGCCGCGCAACGTTTAGGAAAGATTATTTTATATGTTATCATCAAGTTTTGAAGCAGACAGGATAGGTAGACATATTGGACGTTGTAGTGTTGCGCTGTGTTATCGATAACAACGGCACAAACTATAGATAAACGTAAACGTTTGGATTGTAAAAAGAAGGTAAAAATATAACCGAATCACAAATGAGGTTTGTACTAACTTTCCTAATATTTCAAGAGCCCACGTTGATCGGACCTTCGTTATTTTATAAAAGCTGCAAGTTTATCTGAGTTATCTGAGTATGTTGGGGACATACACAGATTAACTTCATAATCGGGAATTGAACTTACCTATATTGGGGTTCTTACCTACATACATACATAGATAAACTTTCAGCTTTTATAAGATAATGAAAGTCTGATCGGGCTCTTACTCTATAAGATTTGTTGAATAATAAATAGGAAAAATCGCAAGAAATATCCATACTAATTTTATAAATGCGAAAATGCAGTCTTAACGACTGAACGGAGTTGAATGAAACTTGGCACACGAGTAGACCATGGAAATAAAACATACGATACTTATCATACCAGGAGGATGCTCCCTTGGGATCATTTTCGATATTCACGCCGACGAAAACGATGACAGAGACTAAACAGATTATGTATAAAAAATTATAGGTACTCACTTGTTGTCATTTTACAGGTTCAAAATAAAAAGTATCCTCAAGTCCCACATGAAGGTGCACGACGGGGATAAGCAGTACTTGTGCTATTTCTGTGGGTGGAGCTTCGCACAAGGTGAGCTCATTCACTTTTTATTCCAGTACCTACTAGCTTTTGTCCGCGTCTTCGTACGCGCATATACCATTTTCCCTGTTCCCGTAGGAATTTCGGGACGAATTATACACCTAAACCTTCCTTATGAATAACCCTATCCATTGGTGAAAACCGCATGAAAATCCGTTCAGTAGTTTTTGAGTTTATCGCGAACAGACAGAGAGACGCGACGGGGGACTTTATTTTACTTATAATGTAGTGAAGTTAGGGAAAACCTTATAATTAATTCCTTTGCTTTTTCGACTTGAAAGCTATTTATAGAAAATATAGACCTGCAAAAAGTGCAGGGCCGTGACTAGCGTCTAGCGGGCATGATAAACGTGAAATCGACTAATAAACCCTTAGACATTTTTTTGTACTGTAATGGGCGCATTGAATTAAAAAGTAAATCGCCATTCAGCACTGGTTTGGGGAGTACCCAGAATAATGTAAGCTGGGTTTTACTGTATTAAAACAATTAGAATTTGACTGTTTGGTAAGTGAGTGTCTGTCTGCTGCCACCGTCACTGTGACGACACCATCAGTGCACTCTCAGTAGTAGGTACGGAGGCTGGTGTCACCGTGTCACAAACTAATAGCGTGACCGAACACACACGTAACCACTTATTTAATCAAATGCGACTACTACTTATACCGGTTAAGCTTGTAGTAGAATCGCACACTCTAAAACCAATTAGTTTGGTTGATACAACTGAAGGTCGTGCTACGCTAATGAGACCTACCTCACTTTGGCACCGAAATATCACATCGCTAGATTTCAAAATGTTACACGTCAGAAAGACGAATAAATAAAATAGGAAATTACTTTACAAGTTTATCAAAATCAAAATCAAAAGTCATTTATTCAAATTAGGCTGAGTGCCAGCACTTTTTGAACGTCAAAGTTCTACATAAAGACAGTTCCCCAAAACGCCCGCCCGTCACCACTTCCTAGTGTTATAGCTGGGAAGAAGTGGCACAACAAACTCTCCAGCAACACATCACATTATGAACGTATCACTTGCTAGGTCCACAAAATTGTTTATATGTTCTAAGTCACTTATCACTAATTGTCACTAATACTATCACTTAATTATAATACTTTTTCGTCACGGTTTCTTTGATATTTATAACATTTAGACATTTATTTAAAATAAAATACGAAATTTAAATAGACGAGGAATGTAAACAGTGCCAGTGTTGCCAGCTATGCATGCTTTTCATTATACAGGGTGTCCCAAAACTCAACGTCAAGCCGAAACGGGGTGACAGGATTGATCATAACCATCACGAGAAAAATCTGAAAAAAAATCTATCCCATGCAGTTTAAAAATTATGGGCATTTTAAGAAAAACCTAGAAATTTGATCAAACTGTACCATTTTTCGGTTATTGTGGTTATTCTTTTTTATTTTTGTTCATTTGAACTTTGGAAACGTAATCCTAAATAACATTTCTAGAATCCCAATAAAAAATAATGACACAATTGCCTCAAGTTTCCGAGAATTGAGACTATTTGTTAAACTACGAATTTAAAATTTTCAAGATTCGTCGACTTTGACAGGCCCTCCTATAAAAAAAATGTACTAGAGTGCCTTGGCAAGTGGCATTAAAAGTTGGCGCATTTAATCAGAATTCTAAAATGGTACAATACTTGTTAGTTCCATACAATAGAAAAGAGTAAAAAAATTAAAACCTCAAGTAACCCGATTTTTGCTATCAGATTTTACTCAGTTAAAATGTTTTTAATTCACACAAGCTCTAGGTAGGTTCTTAATTTTAAGACAAAATGATGAGAGAGATGGATAATGGGTATGTTCGCCATGAGTGAGCGAGACAGATAGTCACGATAAAGTCTAGCGGCAGCACTTGCGTTGCATCTGCATTCCCCATAAATGAGGTGCATGTTCGCATATTCTTGTGAAGTGTAGCGCGTAGGCATGGTAGATAAAAAGGATGCCAACACAAAAGTCCAGAGAGAAGCCAAAGTTGCCGGTATGTTATCAACAAGTCCAATTCACAAAGATTCAAGTCCAAAAAGAGAAGCCAAAGTTGTCAGTACTAAATCAACACAAGCGAATACGAACGTGCGCAGTAGACGAATGAGCGAAACGTACTAACTGGTTGGTGTCGGACTGGTAGCGTAGCCATTTGCTTGGCTGAAACTAGTGCGAATGAAACAGATAGATGCCATAGCATCTATCTGTTTCATTCGCACTCGTTTAAACGACGCATCTCCGTCTCAATGCGTGGCGTCACTATCTGTCTCGCTCACTCATGGCAAACATACCCATTATCCATCTCTCTCATCATTTTGCCTTAAAATTAAGAACCTACCTAGAGCTTGTGCGAATTAAAAACATTTTAACTGAGTAAAATCTGATAGCAAAAATCGGGTTACTTGAGGTTTTAATTTTTTTACTCTTTTCTATTGTATGGAACTAACAAGTATTGTACCATTTTAGAATTCTGATTAAATGCGCCAACTTTTAATGCCACTTGCCAAGGCACTCTAGTACATTTTTTTTATAGGAGGGCCTGTCAAAGTCGACGAATCTTGAAAATTTTAAATTCGTAGTTTAACAAATAGTCTCAATTCTCGGGAACTTGAGGCAATTGTGTCATTATTTTTTATTGGGATTCTAGAAATGTTATTTAGGATTACGTTTCTAAAGTTCAAATGAACAAAAATAAAAAATAATAACCACAATAACCGAAAAATGGTACAGTTTGATCAAATTTCTAGGTTTTTCTTAAAATGCCCATAATTTTCAAACTGCATGGGATAGATTTTTTTTCAGATTTTTCTCGTGATGGTTATGATCAATCCTGTCACCCCGTTTCGGCTTGACGTTGAGTTTTGGGACACCCTGTATATGCTATTCATTACATATTATTATTTAAAAATATTCATAGATATGCTTCTCCACAATTTAAGTTAATATTAAAATAAATGAGCAGCTTATTTGTTATGACATCAATACCAGCTCTATTTTAGTCATCCCGCCACTTTGCATTCATTACGGAAAACACTCTTTCTGTGAAGTGGCAGGAATACCAGCGATCATAAAAACAGTAGGTATTTTCTTTTTTTTTATGGAACAGTAAAAAGTATAAACGAGAAAAAAAAAGTTTAAGACTGTTTTTAACAGTATGGTTGGGAACCCTACTCACAGTATAGCCTGCTATCTAAAAATAAATTATTTGTCAAACATTTCCCTATAATCAAATGGTTTTGTACAATAAAGAGTATTTTATCACCCGGTTTTCGGGATGAAAATCAAAATTAGATAACAAATTGAAATTTTCAAGCACTATGTAAACAGCTTTGATTTATTGAATTATAAACATCGAATAGGTACGTCGTTGAACTTTAGTTAGCTTATCTAGCAGTTCCAAGTATCTGGTAAGTTAAACTTAAAAATAAACCATAAAATACTCTTCCAAAAATAACAAGTCAATTCATCATTCCACAGCTGGCAACCTAGAAGTTCACATGCGTAAACACACTGGTGAGAAGCCGTTCTGCTGCAACGAGTGTGGGTTCCGTGCAGCCGTCTCCTCCAACCTTCGCCGTCACCAGCGACAGCACCAGGCTAACAGGACACACGTCTGCAAACACTGCAACAAAGGGTTCTACGACGCTAGCGGGCTGGTCAGAACCTATTTGTAGTATTACTGATGTCCTAGTAGATATTCTATTGTCTTTTTACCTGCGCCGTCGAAACAGCTAGAATACATTCATTACCCTCTTTTGCGCCACACACGGGTAAACAATAAAGATGTCTAACTCCAAGTGGGCCGCACGGTCTTCTTTCAAGCCGATACATATTACAAAACATTCGGCCTGGACTTTTATTTATGTTTTTATTTTATTATAACTGTCCAGGCTCGTCACCTCCGCACGCACACAGGAGAGCTCCCCTACCAGTGCCCCGGCTGCGCGCGCGCCTTCGCCGACAGCTGGAAGCGCAAGACACACCTCATGCGCGCGCACCGCCTGGCGCTGCCAGACATACCGCGCATGCGGCGAGATGGACGCACTATACATTGAACTAAAGCAACTTGTGGCCCAGCATTCCCAACTATGTGGAGATCGGTTTGCAGGATAGGGAACGTGGGCGGCGTACACTGCGCCATCTAGCGTTACTAGTTCGAAACGGTTACCTTACAAATACTTTACACTGACGTTTCTGCACTGCCTGCCTGTTCCGGCACGCTCCCAATAAACAAATAACGTGCCGGTTGTGGACAGTGCCATCTAGTGGCACAAATTCGAAACTTGTACCTTGATATTTCACTACTGTACCGTGCCATCTTTTTTAGGGTTCCGTCCCCAAAGGGTAAAACGGGACCCTATTACTAAGATTTCGCTGTCCGCCTGTCACCAGGCTGTATCTCATGAACCATGATAGTTAGACAGTTGAAATTTTCACAGATGATGTATTTCTGTTGCCGCTATAACAAATACTAAAAAACAGAATGAAATAAATATTTAAGGGGGCTTCCATACAACAAACGTGATTTTCTGCCGTTTTTATAGATAATGGTACGCAACCCTTCGTGCGCGAGTCCGACTCGCACTTAGCCGGTATTTTTACCTTTAGTTTCTGCACGTTCCCTTAAACCGGATGCAGCTGAATACTAGCATTTTTCCGTGGAGCGTCCGCTCCATCTGACTTCCTCAACCCGGTTATGCGTAACAAGATACCTCTTGGTAATATTGGTTGACACTTTTTGTCTTTGGACTATCCATAAGGAACATCAAAGGTCTTCTTATGACAGCCATAATCCCAAAGTGCCAGGAAAATGGAAATCAGGTTATTTCTGGATATTTGTCATTAAAATTCGAATGTATTTGTCACCGGAAAATTGCAGTCTCCGTAAAATTGTAATGTTTTTTTTATTAGATATAATTCCTCGACATATTATGAAAAAAACGTTTTGTATATGTCACCGGAAAATGGCAAACGCCGTAAGATTGTAAACTATCGCGTGAAATTTTAAAATATTTTTTCTAAATAAGACACACACCCAAATTCAATAGTTTTCAATATATCGGTGTCTTATTAAGATAAAATAGTTTACAATTTCGGCGACATACGCTTATATTGTTGATAAAATTAATTGTATACGCCATCTTTTTCTTGTAATTACCTTGATGATAGTAAAGAAAATGTTTTTTAGAATCTGGTAGGAAACTTGTCTTGTGTATATTTTCGTTTTGTGATGATCTCCAGAATTAATATTTATTGGCCTAATTAAGTATTTTTATGTGATAACGTTTAATGTTCTATGAGATTAATTTAGTAATAAGATGGTTGTTTTGCTTTAAGTAAAACATGATACCAAAGATTATAATAACAAGAAAATGTATAACATTGAATAAATAAAGTAGAGTTGTATTAAAACGTATTTTTATTAAATTCTATACAAGCCAACAGTCAACAATCATATAGGACATCCTTGAAATAAATCGCTACTGGAAGTACATTTTTGGATTATTATCTACAACACAATCATAATATCTGTGCACATTGAAGAACATTTGCCTAATGAACATACCTTTTTATTAAAAATAAAATAAGGAGAGCTACCTATGTATTTATGTCTGGTTAGTGAATGTATCTATAGGTGTAAAACTAGGCGACTTCATTATATACATCTTATAGTTTATGACGACTAAAACTTGTTGAATCTCAGCCATTTTTTTTTACAAATACCGCTTTTTTGTATTTTTTGTCGGTTTTTCTCTTATTTTTTAATATTTGCAGTTTTTTTTTATCGGAAAAGTCTTGATCCATGGAATATTGCATCCTCGTGCGTCATGTATCTTACACCCTGAATAAGTTAATTCGCAAGTATTTTGGTAGGTCCACACGATACAGACTTGTTTGTACGGACTGAAGTCTGAATGTATTTTTTTACGCCAACATGTCGACAGAATGTTGACGACACGGTTGGCGCAGTGGTTAAGCGATTGGCTGCTGCGCTGCGTGTCGTAGGTTCGATTCCCGCACGGAACAAATATTTGTATGGCCTACAGATGCTCGTTCCGGGTCTGGCTGTTTGTGTATGTGAGTTTGTATGTGTGTAACCACGATACAGGAGAAATTCCTAGTGTGGGGCAAAGAAAAAAAAATAATCGATCGGACACGCAGATATATCTCCATATCATCTGCGCACAGAAGGTGCTTAGCATATTTAAAACATGTATGGATGAAAAAAAGGTCCAAGTAAGGATCCCTGAGGCACACCGGACGGTATGTTTACGAAATCTGATCTATAACCTCCCACAACAAGGGCCTGCGCGAAGGCTTGGATAACTAAGAGCTGATCCATCTGAGTAGGTCACCATGGAAGCCAAGGTATTGTAGTTTTGAAAGCAAAATAACATTATCCACTCGATCGAATGCTTTTTCGAAGTCCGTATAGATCACGTCAACCTGCCCACAATTTTCCATATTACAGATAACATAGTTACTAAAGGTAGCTAAGTTAGAATTTGTTGAGCGTCGCTTGATGAAACCATATTGATAAGGGCCATTGGCCATCGTCGAGTAAATGTTGCTATGGACAATTTTCTCCAACACATTGCTAAGAGTATTGAGAATAGATATCGGGCGATAGTTTCTAATATCCGATTTTGAACCTTTCTTATGTACAGGGACAATAAGCGCAGCCTTCCACAAAGAAGGGAAGACACCCTTCAGACCTTCTAAGCAATAGTGTTAATGTGTGATCAAATCTAGCATCAGCTGAAAGAAGAAAGTTGTTCATTAGAAATGTTCATCAACACATACAATGTTTACAGGTAGAATTTAAACATCTAGTCGAAGCACCAAAACTACTTGTTTCTAGAGATTACATTATTGTTGGGAAGGCATACGAAAGAGCTAAGCAATCATACAATGACACCTGTATACCCTTTTAGGATTTTTATTAATCGAAAAGATTCAAATTGCTACTCGGATTGCATACTTGGGTAATATTCCTTAAAAATGTAGATACTATTTGGATTCAGTTAATAAATACCAAGATTTGAAAATGGTTTCTACTTAAAATTGTGTGAAAGGATTACAGTAAGAATAAAACGACATCACTTTTACAACAGTTCGGATTACATTGGTTCTTTATTATTTTAAAACATTTCTAGCATTATTCTAGTCTAGCCGTATTAGGTATATTTTTTGATGTCAGTCCCTTTTTTTTTTTTTTTTTTTTAAGGATGGGAAATCATCAAATGACTTCTTCCGCTCTGGGTGGAGCGGAAGGGCGTGTCAGACTCTTACTGACTAAAACCCATCCGTGTTCCTTCGAAAGCCCTTTGCTTTCCAGGGCCGCGGTGACTCTTTCGAACAAATTCCGCAACCCTGGCAGGCTCTGGCCCTAGCGGGCCCCGTCCTCTATGCTGACATCTCTTTGAGGCGCGCGTGAAACACAACGCGCCATCGACCCGGGCCTGGTGGTGATCGGACAGCGAGCCACCCAACGTGAGCCGTCCGCAGGCCCGCGCAGCAGGTGGCCGGGGTGAGCCCTGCGACTCCCGACGCCCGGGGCGTCTTCTCCTGTTGCGGCGGTTGGGACGAAGGCCTTGCCTTTCCCTCGCGCGGCCCGCCTCCTCCTTCGCTAGCATTACTGCTTCGCAGAAGGAGGTGACCGCTTCCCAAGCCTCCTCGCTCCGGACCATGGATTCAACCAGGGCCGGACGCGAGAGGTTGCCGCCGCCGATCGCCTCGACGAGGACACGGCGGTGCTCAGCCCAAGCAGGGCAGATCTCCACCGTATGCTCCACCGTATCCTCCGGGCGATCCTCACAGTGCTGACACCCGGGCGTGTCCTCCCGCTTTATCCGAAACAGGTACCTCCCGAAACAGCCGTGTCCGGTGAGCACCTGCGTCAGGCGGAAGGTGAGGACGCCGTAGCGCCTCTCCAGCCACTCCTCAAAGAGGGGTCTTATCGCCGCAATTGTGGCGTGCCCATTGATGTCAGTCCCTACACATTTCAAATTATGGTTTTACCACATAATCAGTTTTATATGTTCATTTGAGACACGCCTTGCGTTTGTTATGTTTGCAAGACATTTGCTTGTTTTCACTATTACCATTTGTGACAACTAAAAGAACGCCAATAGAAGCGAGCCTTTGGATATTCAACGCTCGCAACAGCGGCGAGAGTCTGATCCAACAATCGGTTTCTATTAAGGTATTCATTTAGGTGCCACTCAGTATTAGTGAGGACGTGCATTTAGGTATAGTTTGCGAGAAACATGTACATATATGCGCCTGCGCAGTATCGCCATTTTTTTTTCATTCCTAGCGCACATGCCACTGTGTTTGAATCTTGCGTATGAATCCGAATAGGCGTTCTCTAAGCACCATGCACCATAGCATCAGATTATCTTTGTTGTAATGTTTCTACACATTACTCCTTCATATCCTTTTTAAATACATACTCAAATATTTACATAGACTGTTAAAAACTCGGCTGAAATAATTATAGCTCGCTAGTAATGTATAGAAACAAGAACATCAAAACATTATTTTTTTTCTATTACCTTTGCTTTAATATCTTTGCCATACATTTCCCTTGCTTGTCTCCAGTCTGAGTATAAGATCCTGTACATCCAGACGTGGTCCTCACACGGTGATCTGTACGTTCTGTACGATGTTGGACCACTCCACCTTGGAAGGCACCAGGTAGAACGCTGGCGCCACTTTCTGACCGCACGGGCATTTGCAACCTGCAATAAACAAAATGGGGATGAGTTATTTCTAATGAATAATTAATAATAGTAACCGTCAGTTAGTGTCATATTTTATTTAAAATCTCAAGGGACTGTGTGAGTTGACTTTAGGCCTTTGCATGCCTTCTAAAGTTCCGGTACCCAAATAAGTTGGAATCGTTTCAAAGTAATAATCCAAACTTGAATATTGCAGAGGGCAGGTCACATTCCTCGTATGGCCAATGGCCGGTTGGACCGAAAATTTGTGTATCAACGAAGTTGCTGGAATCCACTGGTTGCCAAAACCGCAGGATAGCTCTTTGTGGCAAGATAAGGGTAGGCAAGCCTATGTCTTATAGTAGACGTATTCTGGCTAAATTAGGATGTACTAACCCATGATCCAGCTGAAAGAGCCGATCTTATTGAGACACTTGGGGCAGTGCAGCTTGCCATGCGCGGAGTGCGTGACGTCACGCATCCAGGCCATGGGCTCCACGAACCACATGAGCCGACAGATCTCGGGCAGGTCCGCCCGCGCCGCTATCGAAGCGTCCACCATGTTTGTTTCGCTGTAGCCGTCTAAATTCTGCGGAGAATATGTCGTTTTTATCAGTGACTTGAACAACTTTTCCAATTCAAAATCAAATGAAATAACCTGCCGAAACTTCGTCTCATCATTTACATCGTCTTTTTTCAATTATATTGGTGTTAAAATATGTTTTTGCTGTTTTTATTTACCTTGTTTTTTTATTGTTTACCTATTGCAAAAAGGCCAGAACATCCAGAGTTCATCCGGGTACCAGGGTTCTATTTAAGAGACCAATAAGCTCTGTTCTGTATGGTGTCGGCCGTAAAAGAGTAGCACCTAACCATCACTTTCCGTGGATTCTTCCCGACTAAGGAACTCACCAGAAAATGCCAGCAACATTCTCTGTACATTGCAACAGCTACACTGCGATCGCCAACCCGCCTGCCAAGCGTGGCGATTATGGCAAACCCCCATATAATAAGCACAACGAAAAAATGGCCCCTAGTGCCTGGTAGCCCGTCTACCCTTGACTCCGGTAGCGGTCAAGGTCTGGGCGAGGCAAGGGGTGCTAAGAATTCCTAGAGACCGACGAGAAAATCACCGAACTTGAGAACAATCGAGCAGGTTGCGATCGAGTATTGCGGGATTGTCTGAAGTTCGAAGAGAGGGGGAGGACACGATCATTCTTAAATCCGGCTTGAGCACAGGAAGTGGACCTGGCAGAGCCCCGACGGTGCAACTAAAAATGAGATTAAGTCACATCATGTCAACGAAGAAGCAGATATTCAATGATATCTCTGTGACCAACGCGGTGAAACCCGGAATTGATCACCGCATGGTAATTGAGGCACATTAAATCTTAATATAAGGTCTCGACAGATTTTTTTTTTTTTTTAAGGATGGGAAATCATCAAATGACTTCTTCCGCTCTGGTCGGAGCGGAAGGGCGTGTCAGACTCTTACTGACTAAAACCCATCCGTGTTCCTTCTAAAGCCCTTTGCGTTCCAGGGCCGCGGTGACTCTTTCGAACAAATTCCGCAACCCTGGCAGGCTCTGGCCCTAGCAGGCCCTGTCTTTTATGCTGACATCTCTTTGAGGCGCGCGTGAAACACAACGCGCCATCGACCCGGGCCTGGTGGTGATAGGACGGCGAGCCACCCAATGCTCGCTGTCCGCAGGCCCGCGAAGTAGGTGGCCGGGGATCGCCCTGCGACTCCCGACGCCCGGGGCGTCTCCTCCTGTAGCGGCGGTTGGGGCGAAGGCCTTACCTTTCCCTCGCGCGGCCCGCCTCCTCCTTGGCTAGCATTACTGCTTCGCAGAAGGAGGTGACCGCTTCCCAAGCCTCCTCGCTCCGGACCATGGATTCAACCAGGGCCGGACGCGAAAGGTTGCCGCCGCCGATCGCCTCGACGAGGACACGGCGGTGCTCAGCCCAAGCAGGGCAGATCTCCACCGTATGCTCCACCGTGTCCTCCGGGCGATCCTCACAGTGCTGACACCCGGGCGTGTCCTCCCGCAGGTCTCGACTGATGAAGTCTACGCTCCGTCCAGCACAGATCCAGATCCAAAACTCCGAAAGCTTTCGGCTCGAATTTTAAAATCGTTTCGAGTGCCTTGGGAGCTCCGTGGACGAAAACAACGACGGGTTCATGGAAACTGTCCATACGGTCAGGTCTAAGTTCTTCAAGACTCGCGGTACAGATAAGAACTAGAGGCTCCCAGATCCTACTCTCAAGCTCATGAAGGAGAGGCGGGGGATAATTCTGCAGTCTTCAGACGATGCGTGCAAATGCTTGCGGCTCAATAGACGGATCTTCAAGTCCTTGAAAAGCGACCTCCGCTGCTTTAATGCTGAAAAGATTAAAGACGCGATAGAGCGGAATGAGGGCTCCAAGGTATTTTGCAAGAGATCTGTCTTTTGGGCAGAGCCAGCTCACGAAAATGAAGATCGACCGACGATGGCCGAGCCATATCCGCCAAATCGTAGCAAAAACAACAAGGTCGTCGGGTGATGACGGAATTACGGCCGAACTCCTGTAGGCCGCTGCAAACACGACTTGGCAAAATGCAGTTTCATAGACCCGTTGGATACTCATTGCCCCAGTTCAGAACATGAGCTTCATGTTATGTGTACTTTAGGGGATCTAATGAATGCCACCGATGCTGTAATAATTATCGTAGCCACCTACTGGGCCAAAACGGTCTTTTTTTTTTAGGATGGGTTATCATCAAATGACTTCTTCAGCTCTGGGTGGAGCGGAAGGGCGTGTCAAACTCTTATTGACTAAAACCCATCCGTGTTCCTTCTAAAGCCCTTTGCGTTCCAGGGTCGCGGTGACAAATTCCGCAACCCTGGCAAACCCCAGAGCCCTGGCCCAAACGGTCTAGAAAAGAAGAACTTTCTAAATGAAACTACTATGTTTACTTTCTATTCTAGGCTAATCTACCAAGCTGCTAGTGTGGACAAAATCTAGATAGAGTATTTCACAAAAACAATACCTCACTATGGCCTTCTTCATTGTCACTGGGCTGGCCGGAGGTCTGACCCAGTTGGGGGCAAGTACCATTGTTTTCATTGTTAGAACTTTCTTTAAGAACCTACAATTAAGGAGAACAGGCAACTTTGTATTAACATATTCCAACCAACTAACAAAGTCGAAATATGTATAACGGCCCTTCCACACGGCCCGGCCGCGGCCCCGGCCGTCCAGTTATGCGGAAACAATTTTTTTACGGATCCTGTAAAACGAACTGAACGGTGTTCACACACATTATTTGCATCCTGGTTTTTGCGGGAGAGCAACGAACGACCCGCACCCCATCCTGCAAATAACCGTATGCAGGAACGGCCCAGTGGGAACACTTCCACTCAACTATACGTGTAATTCCTGTTTTTTGCTGGACAACTGGATCCAATTTGTAGTCCCAAAACCGAATGAAAAATTCGAACGGATCGGTTTTTTTTGCAGGACCCTGCAAACAGGATACTCGTGTGACTGCTAGTATTGAAACACGTACAGTACACTACTAAACGGGATTCTGCAAAAAACCGTACCTGCAAAAGCCGGGATGTCGCCGTGTGAAAGGGCCATTAATAGGGTTTATCTCCAAAATATTCGATTTAACATCTATGGAGATGAGTCTGTTTTTATTTTATTCATAATTTTATGTTTGAGTGCTGTTATACATTACATTATAATTGACATGTAACTCCTTAAACATCTATACAGGGCGGATTCTTAGTACCTTAACTATTGTAACTTCAGGAAAACGTTGTTACAAGACTTATCCTATATTTTTAAGACATTACCAGATTTCGATAAAGTACAGCCTGCTAGAAAATTACACATTCAATCCTAATTCCAGGACTGGGACAAGACTTTAATTTCACGATGATCAAACCTTTGTATTGATTAAGTGGTGTTTCAATACATGGTGTCCAACCGAAGGTCGAATTCTGACCGAAGCCGGAGCCGAAGGCTTAAAATAAAAACCCTAAGAAATTAATTTCAAGATTGTCTAAAATTAATCATATGATAAACATAAATATGAACATTTAAAACTTTGAAATATTGACTTTATAATTTAAGGTTTATAGCCCTGTTCGTCCCTATGTCAATCGCGCACTCGCTCATTCGCAAAAGTTCGTCCAATCTCGCAGCGCATGTCCATCAGCTGGGACGCCAGGCTCTTCAGCTTCTCTATCAGTGGTCGCATACCTGACTGGGTCCCTCATCGCTGTCACTGCGCTGGCTGTGGCTCTGCCCGGGGCTGCTGTCCTCGTTCTGCTCGCAGCGCATGTCCATCAGCTGGGACGCCAGGCTCTTCAGCTTCTCTATCAGTGGTCGCATACCTGACTGGGTCCCTCATCGCTGTCACTGCGCTGGCTGTGGCTCTGCCCGGGGCTGCTGTCCTCGTTCTGCTCGCAGCGCATGTCCATCAGCTGGGACGCCAGGCTCTTCAGCTTCTCTATCAGTGGTCGCATACCTGACTGGGTCCCTCATCGCTGTCACTGCGCTGGCTGTGGCTCTGCCCGGGGCTGCTGTCCTCGTTCTGCTCGCAGCGCATGTCCATCAGCTGGGACGCCAGGCTCTTCAGCTTCTCTATCAGTGGTCGCATACCTGACTGGGTCCCTCACCGCTGTCACTGCGCTGGCTGTGGCTCTGCCCGGGGCTGCTGTCCTCGTTCTGCTCGCAGCGCATGTCCATCAGCTGGGACGCCAGGCTCTTCAGCTTCTCTATCAGTGGTCGCATACCTGACTGGGTCCCTCATCGCTGTCACTGCGCTGGCTGTGGCTCTGCCCGGGGCTGCTGTCCTCGTTCTGCTCGCAGCGCATGTCCATCAGCTGGGACGCCAGGCTCTTCAGCTTCTCTATCAGTGGTCGCATACCTGACTGGGTCCCTCATCGCTGTCACTGCGCTGGCTGTGGCTCTGCCCGGGGCTGCTGTCCTCGTTCTGCTCGCAGCGCATGTCCATCAGCTGGGACGCCAGGCTCTTCAGCTTCTCTATCAGTGGTCGCATACCTGACTGGGTCCCTCATCGCTGTCACTGCGCTGGCTGTGGCTCTGCCCGGGGCTGCTGTCCTCGTTCTGCTCGCAGCGCATGTCCATCAGCTGGGACGCCAGGCTCTTCAGCTTCTCTATCAGTGGTCGCATACCTGACTGGGTCCCTCATCGCTGTCACTGCGCTGGCTGTGGCTCTGCCCGGGGCTGCTGTCCTCGTTCTGCTCGCAGCGCATGTCCATCAGCTGGGACGCCAGGCTCTTCAGCTTCTCTATCAGTGGTCGCATACCTGACTGGGTCCCTCATCGCTGTCACTGCGCTGGCTGTGGCTCTGCCCGGGGCTGCTGTCCTCGTTCTGCTCGCAGCGCATGTCCATCAGCTGGGACGCCAGGCTCTTCAGCTTCTCTATCAGTGGTCGCATACCTGACTGGGTCCCTCATCGCTGTCACTGCGCTGGCTGTGGCTCTGCCCGGGGCTGCTGTCCTCGTTCTGCTCGCAGCGCATGTCCATCAGCTGGGACGCCAGGCTCTTCAGCTTCTCTATCAGTGGTCGCATACCTGACTGGGTCCCTCATCGCTGTCACTGCGCTGGCTGTGGCTCTGCCCGGGGCTGCTGTCCTCGTTCTGCTCGCAGCGCATGTCCATCAGCTGGGACGCCAGGCTCTTCAGCTTCTCTATCAGTGGTCGCATACCTGACTGGGTCCCTCATCGCTGTCACTGCGCTGGCTGTGGCTCTGCCCGGGGCTGCTGTCCTCGTTCTGCTCGCAGCGCATGTCCATCAGCTGGGACGCCAGGCTCTTCAGCTTCTCTATCAGTGGTCGCATACCTGACTGGGTCCCTCATCGCTGTCACTGCGCTGGCTGTGGCTCTGCCCGGGGCTGCTGTCCTCGTTCTGCTCGCAGCGCATGTCCATCAGCTGGGACGCCAGGCTCTTCAGCTTCTCTATCAGTGGTCGCATACCTGACTGGGTCCCTCATCGCTGTCACTGCGCTGGCTGTGGCTCTGCCCGGGGCTGCTGTCCTCGTTCTGCTCGCAGCGCATGTCCATCAGCTGGGACGCCAGGCTCTTCAGCTTCTCTATCAGGATCTCGCCATTCTCTGCACATGTCAGTCCTGTCAGCTTGCTTGGTGGTGGCCGCATACCTATAATGACATAAAATAAATGAAACAATTTTATAATGATATAAGTTTTATAGTTCGACCGGGAGCGCTGTACCGCGCCTTAGGTATGTGCGGCGAGCCGGGGACAGTGCGGCCGACCGCTCTGTCAGTCCGCCGCCAACGTGAGCGGCGGCAGGTAGTGTTGCTATGTATAGAGTATGCTGCTGCCCATTCTCTGGTGAGCCCCTCAGTCGCCTCTTACGACACCCACGGGAAGTGATGGGATGGTGCTATTGTTTTATGTACTGTCGCTGCAGCTAAATGTGTTGATACGCGCAAAACTCGAGAACGGCTGGACCAATTTCACTAATTCTTTTTTTTGTTGTGTTTGTTATTGTCAGGAGTAATATTTTTAAATTTTCTTTCATAAGAACCTTTCTTATGAAAGAAAATTTAAAAATATTACCATCCGGGCGAAGCCGGGGCGGTCAACTAGTATTTTAATAAAAACGTACCTAGTTACTTTTTTAACTTACCATAATAGTACAATATTTCCTAATATATGAAGCTAATTCTCTGTGCTATAAAATATTATAAACTGATATCTGTCCAACAATATCGAACTTTTTTTTCTCATCTCACCGCACCTTCTTAGGCGCGGTACAGCGGTCCCGGGCGAACAATAAATGCTCAGTTTTAAGTCATTTTGATTATATGAACTTCCCAGTTTTAATTGATTTATATCTAGTTACTTTTAAATTTGGCAGTACTGACTGACAGAAACACGGGCGCTGCATTTAATTTCGCATATCTATTGAAACTTAAGTTGGATATTAGTGACAGTTTGCTCTAATAATGTCCTCAGGAGCCGAACAGAATCACAGTCAAAATTCTACTGTTGACCCCTAGAAACCTCATATGCTGAGATAGGGACCGTTTTGTCTTCCCACATATTTAATTCATACTGTTCTAGCTTTTGTTAATTATTTTTTATGACTGTTAGTTTTAATTTATTTTACTTATCTGTTTGTTTTGTGCGAGTCCCAAATAAATATTTTTCTTTTTAATTAAATTCTGGTATTTAGCTGCATCCCGTTACACCGGAAGCCGATATTATGAGCCTGTAGTGTGTCACCGCAGGCCAAAGGCCTCTTTTCTTGGACCCCAGTATAGTTGTGAAATGTCTCTCTATCAATCCCTTTACCTTTCTTAGCCAGCTCCACCCTGACGTCCTTAGGTATGTGCGGTATGATGTTGCTCTGGCTGGCGACGATGCGGCGACACTTCTTGCAGCGGTACACGATGGGGTCGGGCCGCTCGCGCACCAGCCCCGGGTCCGGCTTCACCAGGTCCGCGAACAGCTGCGGCAAGATTTTCACTGAAAATGGTACCATAGATGAATTTGTGAACACACAACTAACTTTCGGACTAAAAAGCGACGTCACTACAAATTGATCATCGCAAAATACGCAACCGTCAAGTTAATTTGTGCGGCAAACTCGACGCATCGCACCGCCCTGACGGTTTAGCCGATCAAATTAACGCGATGATCGTATTGACCAAGATATTATAGAATTGCCAGTTTTAACTATAACAAGTTTTGTGTAGTGGTGTGGAGTTGCTGCCTTTTTTTTTAAGGATGGGAAATCATCAAATGATTTCTTCCGCTCTGGGTGGAGCGGAAGGGCGTGTCAGACTCTTACTGACTAAAACCCATCCTTGTTCCTTCTAAAGCCCTTTGCGTTCCAGGGCCGCGGTGACTCTTTCGAACAAATTCCGGAACCCTGGCAGGCTCTGGCCCTAGCGGGCCCCATCTTCTATGCTGACATGACACAACGCGCCATCGACCCGGGCCTGGTTGTAACCGGACAGCGAGCCAACCAACGCTCGCCGTCCGCAGGCCCGCGCAGTAGGTGGCCGGGGTGAGCCCTGCGACTCCCGACGCCCGGGGCGTCTTCTCCTGTAGCGGCGGTTGGGGCGAAGGCCTTGCCTTTACCTCGCGCGGCCCGCCTCCTCCTTCGCTAGCATTACTGCTTCGCAGAAGGAGGTGACCGCTTCCCAAGCCTCCTCGCTCCGGACCATGGATTCAACCAGGGCCGGACGCGAGAGGTCGCCGCCGCCGATCGCCTCGATGAGGACACGGCGGTGCTCCGCCCAAGCAGGGCAGACCTCCAGCGTATGATCCACTGTGTCCTCCGGGCGATCCTCACAGTGCTGACACCCGGGCGTGTCCTCCCGCTTAATCCGAAACAGGTACCTCCCGAAACAACCGTGTCTGGTAAATACCTGCGTCAGGCGGAAGGTGAGGACGCTGTGGCGCCTCTCCAGCCACTCCTCAAAGAGGGCCGCAAAAGTGGCGTGCCCAGCGCTGGGTCGCGATAGTGTGGATATAGGCGGGATTTTAGATTGAACTTATTAGTAAAGCCGAAATAGTAGTTTATTTTTAGTTGTCAGATAAATGTAAATGTCCCTAAACTGAAAAAGAAAAAATATTATCAAAATCTAAATCTAAAAACTTGGATTTATCCAGTAGTATACAAAGTTAGTTTACAAAACATGATACAGAAAAATAATATGTCAAAATTATTAATATTTACAAGAAGAAACTGTAACATTAGTCACCTTCCTTCAGCTTCTGACCAGCCAACTTTAACCGAAACTGCTTGAACCGTGGATCATCCCTGTTGATAGTGTAGCCCATGTGTCCAAACAGCTTGAGCTGGGCAATGAAGCCCACGTTTGGGCCCACGAACCGTCGTTTACTCTTTACCAGGTTGAAGGCTTCTTCGAAACATAGACCATACTTCTGCATGATAAAGCCGATCACCACGGCTGCTGACCGAGAGACTCCGAAGTGACTGAAATTGTAGCATGTGAAAAATTATCATTTTATGTACACTGTATGTCTATTCTGCAAAGCAATGACAATACATCCAAAATGTTGCATTTTTCGGAATCTATACTAATATAATAAAGTTGAAGAGTTACTGCCAGTCGGATTTGGAAAATTATTTTTGTATATTATAGATAGCCACATCCATAAGAAAGGCTATACAGGAACGACAAAAAACGGGAAATGCGCGTACAAGCTAGTATGATCATATGTTTTTGAAGAAACATTTTAATGTTCCTGCAGTGTTTCTCATTATTATGTACATATTTACCACTCATACAAAATTTTGATACTATGTAGCCCTTACAGAAGAATGGATTAGGCTAAGAGAGCAGTACTTTATCTTTTTGTCAACTAAAAAAATATTCCTGTAACTAGTCATTGACACACACAAACTCAAGAGTTCTTACTCCTATAAATATTGAAAGAAATTCTCTACTGACCAGTGAACAAGGATTGTCCCTCCGTCTAAAATAGCTTGTTTAATGAAGTCATTGGTCTCAGGCAGGTGGCTTATCAGGTCCTCTTTGGGTACATCTGCCACTGTAAACAGATATTAAGAAGCTTGTTATATTTTTTTTACCACCACTAGTCTTCAAAAGTGATCCAAATCTTCTAAGCATGCTCATTGGATCATAGACCTCATCTATCCCTTTCCATCAGGTGAGATTGAATCAATCCAAGGTCTAATTAGTAATTTTAGAAACTGACAGCTCTGTAACTGTTCCAAATATTATTTCTTTGAAAACAATGTTAAGCATAGTATACTGAGAACTCTTGTGTAACTTACACTTAACATAGTGGAAGATGAGGTTGGCTCTCTCCAGAATACTTCTCGGCAGTGGCACCACATCTATTGTGAGGATGTGAGTGATCCGCAGCTTCTCCAGTGTCTTGAGGTCTCGAGCACAGGCCAAGTTTCCTGCAAAGTGGTAGACATTAAGGTTACATAACACATTGTGAGTGTAGGCAGGCCAAAGAGGCACTTCCCTCTATTGATGGCCGTTTCACGAAAAAAGCCCTAAGACTTACTAAACAGCAGTTGCGTACAGTCACAGCCGTCACAAGTGGCCACGGGTCTTTTAATAAACACCTCTATGTCATAGGAGTCACCGACAGCCCACTTTGCAGAGCCTGCATGGAGGAGGACAAGACAGCAGCACACCTGCTACTAAGCTGCCCGGTAGTTACTGATTACAGGGCTAAGTACTTCGGTAACCCAGGTACCCTTTGTGAGGTAGTTAGTAACACCAAGGCGTTGCTGGCCTTCCTTGGGGAGCTGGGGTGGATCGAACGACACATTTGTCCCACCTGCATGCCAGACCAGACCGAGTTACATACATACATAACACATTGTGCTTGCACTAGCACTAAAGCAAAACTACCACTTGTTGTCACGAGGCCACCAGTTTCCTGTTTCTTTGCTACTCTTCGGCATAAAATATTATGTTTATGATTTGATTGATGGTGATGAATAGCACAAGACAGAATTGTGTGAAACTAGGGGAAGCCTAAGCCCTGCAGTGGGACAAAATTGACTAGATAGATAAATTATGAAACAGCGTTTTCCGCTGAAACATTTTACTTGCATACGATATTGCAATAGCAGACAATGGGGGATAAGATGGAAGTGAAATAAGCTTGTCTACAGAGCTTACTGACAACAATGTTACTTCCATTGCCAACATTTGTGGATGTATTGATTATTGAGCTAATATCTGTAATAGCTAGAGATTCTGTTTGTGGCAATATTTAATTACAGCTCGTTACTTGATGTTAATTTAATGTAGTGGGATTTTATTAGAAACTAGTGGCCCGCCCCAAAGTTTTTTTTTTTCTATTCTTATATAAATTCCTCTAAAAAAACAAACAATAAAAAAATGAATTACCGAAATTGGTCCAACCGTTCACGATTCATTTTTATAAAATGGATGTATTTACTTAATAGATTAGAATAGAGGTCAGGTGTTCTGTTAAAAGCTAACCTAGGTATAATCTTTCGTCGATGAGGTCCACGCTGATGCCGAAGCAGTCATCCAGAAGATCGTCTGTGTCATCAGCATCTTCTGCGTGGACCACTGCGGCCACGCTACGTTTAGCCATCTATGAACCGAACGGAGTGCTAAAAATCATAAAATTTGGTCAGCAAACTGTTGCTTCTAGTTTCCCTTCTCGTCATTATCGTAGTCTAAATTAACACAGATTATGAGCCAATGCGTAATCTTTAAACATAAACACACCTTTGCTAAGAAAATCAATACTCTTGTAATCAATACATGTGAAAGTTGTGCAGAGATTTTATACCTATAAATTCAGCTTTTACACAATTACGAAGATTCAAAGTAAGCGGAATTTCAACAACACTTATATTAATACAAATTACGTTACAAAAAACTTAATAAAATCATCCGGAAAACGTGGAATTATCAGAAAACACCCGCGAATTTTCTTATTTTGACATTTGATTTGACATTTACGTATTTGTATAGCGAAACGCGTTTGGTTATTGGTTGCCTCTATGTAACTTAAATGTTGAATTTTACAAATAATTATTATCAAGTTATGCAAACTTTAATAGTAGGTACACACGATAGTATATTTTTCATTCAAACACTTATCTAATTATTATATACTAAATATTACATACTAGCTACCGCCCGCGGCTTCGCTCGGATGAAAATGTATAAAAAAGTAGCCTATGTGTTATTCCAGGAAAATATGCACTATACATGTATGCCAAATTTCATCCAAATCCCTTCAGCCGTTGTGCAACAATCAGACAAAAACGGCTGAAGGGAGCCGTTTTTGTCTGATTGTTGCACAAACGTAGATATACTTTCACATGTATAAGTAATATTAGTAGGATTGATCAAGTTAGAAATTATGTATTAAAATATTACTATACCTAAGTAAGTACAGACACCAGTACTTCAAGCTACCCGAAACTGCCAAATTTTCCCAATCAACCTCAAACCTAATGTATCAGCGATAAAGTTGAAAATCTGCCATTATTGTTGAAGCTTGATATGCTGGCGTCTGTACATTTAAACAAACATATTATTGTACATCGATTGGATAGTTAGAATAGGTTACAGCAAGGGCTACCTATGTTATTGTTGCCGTCAAAGTTAATTTTAAAAGTAACAATGACCATTGAATTTTACCATCTGCAATAACTGACGTTTTATTTTCTCGAAATGAACGTGTGTATTTTTTGGCTCTTCAAGTTAGGTGTCAATGTGTCGAAATGCTTTCAAAGTTAGGTACCTACTGGTTACTAATTACAAGGAAAATATGGAGAATTCAGGAGAATTTGCAGTTTTCTTTTTTCTTAGATTCCCAAAGTAGGTAAGTATTTCACAAAGTATACGGTATATAGACATTTCGTATTCGTTTTTCACAAAAAAACACAATATTTTATTTGGTACAACTTTTACAGTTGTAACAAAGGTGAGATAGTCTCACCTGATGGCAAGCGATGGTGTGGTCGACGATGCAGCAGGCTTGCCTGGGGTTACACTTTATTTTCTCGAAATCTGTTTTTTCCACAGCTATAGCCATGCCACTACAAAGCTTTTAAGATGATGCTGCTGAAGAATATTAGTTTTATTATTAGCCATAATGGTGTGGCTTACCGTAAACGCTTAGGTAGGTTAAATATCTTACGTGGGATAGGTACCTGCTGCCTCTGGTATGCAGGTGATAAATGAAGAAAGTTTACTGCTTCAACATAGAAGGATACTAAATAATTGTGTAACTATTTTGGTGTACAATAAAGCATATCCTACTCTACGTCAAATATATGAACACGAATAGTCCTAAAACGTTTGTATTAATTATTCAAGCCAAAAAGATCACTAAGCTGTTACACTTTTACGTATGTAAATGGGTCGGTAAACAGTAAACAAGTATCCGTGTTTGAAGATATAAATGTTAGAAAGTTGTCCAAACAATCGTGCCCAAACCTACTGCTTGGTATTCATAAATAGTACCTATTCAGTAAAACTAAGTATACCATTTCTCTAAAATACGTACGTGATGTTTAGATCAGGGCCGTCTTTACCAGGGGGTGCAAGGGGTGCGGTGCACCCGGGCGCGGAGCGTCCGGGGGCGCCTGTCGAGTGCTGAATTATTGGATATTCATATTTCGTTGAACTTACCGCCATTGCACAATTTTATATACTTGTTACTTACGACAAATGCGCAAGCAAAACAAAAATAGTCATCAACAATAATATTTTTTTTTACTTTTATTACGCTTTTGGCGCTTGTCATACCGCATTACTACACTACACAAATAACAATTTTATTTAATATACACGCGCGTGGCAAAATCTCTAATCCAAAGAGAGTATATGTACGTTTGACACGTTGCCGCTTTGTCGCCCGCACTTGACGCAAAATGATTTCTAAGTCAATAGAGTGTAAGTTCATTTGAAAAGGGCGCGCGGCGCGACACCTGTGCGTCTCACATAGGCGAGTAATTGCGCCCTTTGACATTGCCGCCGGGTCGCCCGCACTTGAAGCAAAATAATCTCTAAGTAAATAAAGTGTAAGTTCAGTCAATTTATGTTGCGTCCTTCCTTTGACATAGCCGTCCGGGCGCTCGCACTTAAAGAGAAATGAACTCTAAATCACTACAATTAGGTGTAAGTTCATTTGAATTTACACCGCGGAGCGCGGCGCCTATGTAAGTGTCGGTCAGTGATTGATCTGATTTCTTCTTTTAAGTAATTGAATTCGTTAGCTCATTTCATTTGCGACAACCGGTGAATTAGCACGGAAGGTTTTAGAGAAAAAATATAACGACTCGAGTACGGGAGTACCTAATTAGCAGGCAATAGATTTGTTATTGTGTCTGGCTTGAATTTGTGCCGCTGGGGCTCAAGTGAATAAAGGTAAGTCAATTTTATTTTTTAAGTGTTATTGTTAGGTACATTACAATCATTTTCATCACATCATCATTTGTTTATCAGAGAGAGTCATGACTGTTTTGTTTATTTGTTCATAATTGCAAAAATACAAATTCGTAATGTTAGTGATTGATAAAAAACTACTTACTTTATTTAGAACGAGCTTATGCCCGCGATCTCGTCCACGCATATCACGTTTCTTCCCGTTCCAGTTAGAATTTTGGGAAATGCTCTCTTAGTGCTCTCCTAAACCTCCTAAACTCTTGAAAGAATCACCATATTTCAGCTTTCAACGACTGGTGGTTTATAAAAAGATCCATTTCATTTCATCATTTTACAGGTTGAATTTATGAAATATTCTTTCATAGCACAGACACGTCAGAAGATAGACATTTACATTATGATTTTTACCCAGCTTATTAACCCAACGAATACCAATCTTCCATAAAAACTGGAACCCCCAAATTGTCTATTAAGGGTAATGGTGAAAGACTGGCATTTATAATAATTTACTTTGTCCAGTATTCGTACCAAGTTATGTGGAATATATGGCTCTCACATGAAAACTTTAACAGCCCGGTTCAAGGAATTAGGTTTTTCATACAAACTTCTCCCCCCCTTTTCAACCCCTTAAGGGATGAATTAAAAAAAATCCTTTCTTATCCGACGCCTACACCATAAAATTAATATTCCTCAAAATTTCACGTTTCTGCGATCACCGGTTTAGGCTGTGCATTGATCAGACAATCGGAGATAAGGCTTTTATATATATAGATAAAGAAAGAAAAATTAAATACTAAATTGAAATTTGATTTTATTGTAGATGACCGAATTAGGGGATAAAAAGAAACCATCGGGTGCTCAAAATAGAAAAAGGAAACTGGAGAAAGAAGAAAAAATTAAAAAGCTAACTTCTCCGATTGACTCTTTCTTTCGACCTGGTAAGTTCAGTCAGTTGGTACCATAAATAAAACATCTGAAGTGGCATAAATTAGTGACAGAAGTCGCTGGTGTATCCTGCCTGGGTTCGATCCCTAAGTTCCTACCTACTTATTATTATTACACTTCTTATTTTTTGTATAAGTTACCTGTAACTATATACGTAATGAGTCTTAAATAAAGTAGGTTTTTATGATTATGACAATATCTAATTAATTGTTTTTGCGGATTGCGCACCGGATGCGCAATGGTTAGTAACAAACACTCGCTCTTGTGCCAAAGGTCTCGGGTTCGAATCCCGGCCGGTGCAATATTTATTTAAATACATACCTTCTCAGACCTTGTGTTAATTTTTTGTATTGTGTGATATATCCAACACGCGTTCTAATCGTGGAGATTATAGCAATAAATAACCCCATAGTTTTGGATGCTCATATCTAACAGTGGACTGGTGGCTTGTGTGTTTGTGATTTCTTTTTGGGGATTATGAATTATGTTTTTTCATGAAATAGCCGCAGGCGAGATCTGCCAATCGCAACTAAAGTATTTTAATTTCTTACTGTTTGCGCATAGAGCGTGCGTAAGCGCCTCGGCAATTCCACACTGAGCGCGCTCGCCTGGACTAACGGATTAAACTATGCCCGATTGCTCGCCTTAACTTTAAGGCGCTGTTTTAATGTCCTAAAATATTATTGCGTGGCCCTGTTACCACACTTGGTTACAGAAATTGTTGACTGTCTTATGTTTTTTTAGGTACATCTTCGTCAACATCCACCCGACAGTTAGAAGAGACAGTCAACTTGGAAGAGAAAACTTCTACGAGTATAAAATTTCACAAGTTCCAGCTCATACCAGTACCAGTACCTCGCCTGGCTCGCTTACTCCAAGTGAACCAATTCCAATTGTTAACCAACCAGCAACAGAACCAGATGTACGATTTCGTGAAAATGTCGCGAATGATCCTGCTCTCTAACAGAACGTGGACCGATTCAGATAAAAAAAACCGACTATCCTTCAGATAGTAACATGAGGTCGTTTTCAGATACATATTACTTACAGTAAAAAGTAACAAAACAACGAAATTATTCATCGAGTTTGGCTTGTATATTCCACATCTACTGATTCTGTATTTTGTTTTCACTGTAAGCTTTTCAATAATAATGTCACTGCATTTAATGCCCCCACTGGTTACAAAGACTGGGGGCATTTGTCGAGAAATATAGAACGACATGAAAAAAGTTCAGGGCACATATGTTCTTTAAAAAAATATTTGGATCTAAAAAATGACTTATTGAAAGGGCAAACAGTAGACTCGGTAAATCAAACTGAAATAGACCGCGAAAAAAAGAGGTGGACAGCAGTTTTGGAAAGGATAATCGAAATTGTAAAATTTTTGGCAGGTCAAAATTTAGCCTTTAGGGGCACAACCGAGAAGTTGTATGACCCAAATAATGGTAATTTTTTAAAGTTGGTGGAGAGTATATCTAATTTTGATAGTACACTATCAGAACACATTGCTCGAATTCAAAGAGCTCAGCATCGCATGCCACATTATCTTGATCATAACATTCAAAATGAACTGATTAGTATAATTGCTGAAAAAATAAAAACGACTATAATTAGTCTTCTGAAGCAATGTAAATACTACTCTGTAATTCTAGATTGCACACCTGATATTTCACACCAAGAACAACTAACTGTTATTGTGAGGTTTATTTATTTAAATCCATCGACAAAACGCGCTGAGGTACGAGAACATTTTTTAGGTTTTTTACCTGTAACTGACACTACCGGACAAGGGTTGGCGACATATTTGTTAGATTTCTTAAAATCATGCGATATTGAATTAGATGATTTGCGAGGCCAAGGATATGATAATGGGGCCAATATGAGGGGGAAAAATATAGGCCTCCAAAAAAAAATATTGGACATGAATCCTCGTGCTTTTTACGTACCGTGTGCTGCTCACTCCCTAAATTTAGTAGTAAATGACGGCGCTAAAAGCTCATTGGAAATTACAAACTTTTTCTGTATTGTCCAAGAAATCTATGTATTTTTTTCAGCATCCACATCACGCTGGGATGTAATTATGAAACAGATACCTACTTTGACATTAAAACCTCTTTCAAATACGCGTTGGGAAAGTAGATTTGATGCTCTTAGAGCACTCCGTTTTAACATGGATAAAATTTACGATGCATTATACTATATTTTTACAAATAACAAGTATGACAGCGACACAAAAAACATAGCGAGTTCATTAATAGCCAAGTTAAAGTCTTATAGATTTATATGTTCAGTAGTTATATGGTACAATATTTTACTAAAGATTAATATTGTAAGCAAAAATTTGCAAAAATCGGACGTAATTATTTCAGAAGCTACCAAAATGATTAATTTGGTTAAAAAAGATTTGGAGAAATACCGCACCGATAGTGCGTTTGAGCAGTTGTTATCTGATGCGAAATTAATTGCTGAAGAATTAGAATGCGAAACAGAATTTAATGAAACTGCTCGTCCACGTCCCCGAAAAAGACATTTTGATTATGAAGCTGCAGATGAGCCCATTTTAGACCCAACCAACAAATTTAAAGTATGTTTTTATTTTTTTCTACTGGACACTGCTATCTCGAAATTAAATGAGAGATTCGATTTGCTGACGGAACACAATTCAGTTTTTTCACTCTTCCAAAACATTGAATGCTGGAATAAATTAGAGATGCACGAAAAAAAACTTTCAGTGTTGTCGGCTCCAAGAAAAACTAACATTTAAAAATAGATTTGATATTGATGGGGAAGATTTATATAATGAATTAGAATTGTTGCCAATAGTTTTTCCCAATGCATCAACAAGTACTCCCACTGATATTTTAAACTATATTATATTCTAATAATTTAATTTCCTCATTTCCCAATACCTCAACAGCTTTGCGTATATATTTAACACTGCCTGTTACAGTAGCAGAAGGTGAAAGATCCTTTTCAAAATTAAAATTAATAAAAAATTATCTTCGTTCAACCATGACCCAAGACAGACTGACAAACTTAGCCATTATAAGTATAGAATCCAAAATTGATTTAAAAAAAAATGATTTAATTAAAATCTTTGCCAACTCAAAAGCAAGAAAAATTGAGTTTGTTTAATGTTCTTGTTTGTTGTTTGTTTGTTGTACATGCAATAAATAAATAAATTATCAAAATTACGTGTATTGTGTTTTCTTGGTTGACTAGCCTCCCCATACCCCCCTTTGGCCCTTTCATACTGCAGTGTGTCGTCGGTCGCGTGCCACGCTGCAGTGTAAAAAAAAAAAACGGGGGCGCAAGCTGAGTCCTGCACCCCGGCGTAGAATAGACTTAAGACGGCCCTGGTTTAGATAATGCCTTTAATGGAACCATAATGAAAAGAATATGCTATAAAATGTCCTGATTTAGTCGAATGTCGCGTGCGCCTGGACTGGCAGTGGCCTAGTTTTTTAATTATTTTTTTTATTTGCGTTGAGTTTGCTCTTGACTCTAGTCTAGGTCGTAGATGGCAGAGACAAGTTGACGATGGAGCGAGCTTACCCAGAAGAAGCTTGTTCACTCTAATTTTGAAGAGATGTATGCGTTCGGAAAAACAGACGCAGGCAGATAGTTCCACTTCTTTGTTGTGCGCATTATAAAAGTCGTTTGGAAACGTTTAGTGCGAATTGGTGGAATAGCAACAAGGCAGGGATGGTAATTTGCAGTGCGTCTAGATTAGGGGGCCGGCGGGATGAGGTCGTGGAGTTCCTGGACACACTCCCCGAAGTACAATCTGTAGAAGACCGACAAGCAGGCAACCTTGCGGCGATGAGCCAAGCTGTGAAGCTTGGTATCCACGAGTTTTACGTCGCCAATGAGCCTCTTAGCTCTGCGTTCCACCGAGTCAAGCGCAGCAAGTTGGTATTAAGCCGAGCCATCCCAAAGGTGGCTGCAATACTCCATGCAGGATCGGACATGTGCTTTGTAAAGAACTATTGGCCGTGCCCAGGGTGCACCGGCCCGACAACTGCTCTTTCCCCCGAACGCATTCGTAAGGAACCAGCAGCCGTCCTGCCTACCAAGCCTGGATCAAGGCCAGCGACGAAAAGTTGGAGCACGCGGGGTTCGCGCGAGGAAAAGAGCTTTTAATTCTGCCGCCAAGTTCTGCAAGCGAGTTCTACGTGGGGCACGTTCTGACCATGTCGAACGTATCGGGGCCAAACTAGCATCACACCCTCCGGGTAGTAAACAGTTCTGGTCCCTTGCGAAAGCGGTTGAAACGAATTTTTGTTGGCCCACTTTACCACCAATGCTGAAACCTGATGGGTCGCTGGCTCACTCTGCAAGTGAGAAAGCAAATTTAATTGCGTCTCTCTTTGCTAGCAATTCACGTCTGGACGCTGGCTCTAAACAACCACTAACTATAACTCGTTGTGAGTCTTCGATGCCGGAGATCGCAGTTCACATTTAAGAGGTCCGAAGAGTATTGTGCAGTCTAGACGTGAACAAGGCCAGCGGGCCTGACGGCATTCCAGCGAGTGTATTGATACAGTGTGCGCCTAAACTGTCTCCTGTGTTGACCAGCTTCTTCCGCCTCTCTCTTGAAAAAATAACGGTGCCATAATCCTGGAAGCTTGCGAATGTACAACCTCTGCCAAAAAAAGGCGACCGTGCAGACCCTGCTCATTACCGACCGATCGCCATTACCTCCATTTTGTGCAAGGTTATGGAAAGGGTACTGAACTAAGTTGCTGACCTACCTTGAAGACAATGATCTCCTCAGTGACCGTCAATATGGCTTTCGCCGGGGACGGTCAACTGGCGATCTTTTTGTGTATGTTACGGACTGCTGGGGCGAAGCCATCAAGAAACACGGCGAAGCACTTGCTTTATCGCTTGATATCTCGAAGGCCTTTGACAGGGTCTGACACGCAAGTCTACTCAGCAAGATTCCTGCTTATGGCATCCCAGCGGATTTTCGTAGCTGAATATCAGACTTCCTAAATGAATGATGCCGGAGTTCCTCAGGAGTCTTTTCTCTCTGCAACTCTACTTCAGCCTGGTATTGTTGGGTACGCAGATGACAGTTTGGTTTCAGAGAGATACATGTCCAGCGCAATAACCAGCGGGGAAGAGGTTCGTTCCTTGAGAGAGGTCATGGTAGAGCGGACAAATTTGACGTTCAGCCTTATCTCCCACTGGGCAGACAAGGCTAAAGGTCTGGCTGCTTTTAACTCCACCAAAACACAAGCGTGTCTTTTTACCGCAAAAAGGAGTAATTTCGAGCTAACTCCTACTTTTCGGGGTACATCTGTCCCTTTAACCGATCGGCTCGAGTTCCTAGGCATGGAGTTGACACCCAGTCTCAACTTCAGCGCCACCATTGAGCACAAAGCCCAAACTGCGGCCAAAAAGCTAGGCATCCTAAATAGAGCGAAGCAGTGAGTGTGTGTCCAGGCGTGAAGTCGATACTTCACGCCTGGACAGTTTGGCTTTTCATTGTACCACTTTGCTGGCGTTATTAATATGTATGCCCACACCAAATTCCAACTTTCTAGTGCTAAGCGGCTTTGTACAATACCGCGACAGACAGACGGACATGGCGAAATTAAAGAGGTTCCTTGTTGACTACGGAACCCTCAACACGCGAATGTATATAGGGTGTTGCACTCAGAAATTGCACGGTCTCGGCCCTCATATCACACCTCTCAACTTCACCCAAGTTGACCACCCACAGGTCCATAGTCCAAACAGATTTCTCAAATATTGCGCACAGCTTTAGACTTTGGAACCATTGGACCCACTACCTTATGCAAGAAACCTTGTCATGGTTACCTAATATTAGCAACCAAAATTAGTATTTGATAAACTAGGTCAGTGTGTAATCATTTTTGCGGAAATCATTTGACTATAGCACTAACTGAATGATCGTGACGAGCAGCGACTGTCTGAAGTAAAACTAAACGTTTTAAAAAAAGTAAAAGTACTTAGTTACAATTTGTTCAGTTATGCCTCTGATGAGCCAATGACGTCGATCTCGCCTGATGGGAAGTGATGGATGAAGTCTACGATGGAGCGCTTTTCACGACTTTGAAAGGCAGACGGGTCAGAATCAGAATCAGAATCAGAATGCTTTATTTGTAAACATAGGTCAAATTACAATAGTTGCGAGATGGTACAGTTATACAGATCCTCTATGTTTTGCCCTGAGGCGTACAAATATTCCTCAATTCAAATAGTAACCAGTAACTATAATAGTACATGCATAAATTATCAATATGAATTATAATTAAGATCAATTTCAAAAAAAAAAAAAAAATCCAAGAGACTGTGTTACATGTCATAATTGTATAATGCTAATGTCAACAAAAAAAACAAAATTGTCTAAAGTGATGTAGGATTCTAACATGTCTACCAGTCAATATTAATAGGCACATGTAGGTACTTATGTTAAATAGAAAAGATAAAAAAGTCATAATCAATTTTAATAAAATGTCAAATGGATACATGTCATAAAATTGTCATACTAATGATGATGTCAAATAAGATTCAAAATCGTCTAAGTTGGTGTACAGTTTTCGAAAGCAGTAATTATAGAATTATCGTCCAAATATTCCTTTAGTGAGTAATAGCATTTATTTACCAAAATTTTTAATAATGCTGTTTTGAAATTGTCCAGATTCAACGTTTTTATATTCTCAGGTAGTTTGTTATATATTTTTTTAGCCATGCAGAAGGTACTTTTATTCATAAGTGCAGTTTTACCATAAGTCACTTCGAGCTCTGATTTGTTTTTATCTCTTAACTTCCTGTAATAACTTTTAGTGGCCATTTTATATTGTGAGATGTTTGATTTAACAAATACATTTGTTTCGTATATGTATAGTGATGGCAAGGTAAGAATTTTTAGACGTATAAAGAACGGCTGACAACTGTCTGTGCTTTTTAGGCCACACATCGCTCTGACGCATCTCTTTTGGGCTTTAAATACAACTTCCCTATCTACTGAATTGCCCCAGAAAATTATGCCATATCTGAGAGTTGATGCAACATAGCCGTGATAAGCTGTTAGCACGGACTCCAGGCTCACTATTTTTGATAATTTATAGAGCGCATAGGCAAATTTATTGAGTTTTTTACATATTTCGTCTGTCTGGGGTCTCCAAGTCAAATTATTGTCTATATTAATTCCAAGAAATTTAGTAGTCGTCGTTGATTCTATTTTTGTCCCTGAATAGCAAATGTCAAGTATTGTACTGGGAATTCTTTGGTAGAAATGCATGATTTTTGTCTTTTCTAAGTTTATAATTAAGTTATTGCTCTCAAACCATGAAATAATTCTATTTAGCGTCTCATTGATTTCCTTTTCGTAAGTATTGGGATCATCACACTTAATTATTACTGTGCTATCATCGGCGAATAGCACCATGGGGTGGTTAATTTGACTTGGAAGGTCATTTATATAGAGCAAAAAAATTGGGGGTCCTAGCACGCTACCCTGAGGAACGCCGTATTTAATTACCTCGCTTTCAGAACGATATCTTTTCTCTGAGTTGGTTTTTGTGGAAATTTGTGTGATTTCCACAAATTGCTTTCTGTCTGTTAGGTAAGATCGCATGAGATCAAGTATATTGCCTCTGATACCATATCTTTCTAGTTTACGTATTAGTATAGGATAATCGACATAATCAAAAGCCTTCGTTAGATCCATGTAGATGGCACATACTGGATTTCTCTTATCTACATTTGTCAAAATCGGAAGAAGCAAGTCATGTATGGCCATATTGATTGTCTTATCCTTACGAAATCCCTTTTGTTCCTTTACTAATATATTTGATTTCTCGAGATAGTTGTATAAAGACTTATAAATGACTTTCTCAAATATTTTTGAAAAGACGGGTATCAACGCGATGGGTCTATAATTTGACATAGTTTGTCTATCATTTTTTTTATGTAATGGTACAATAATTGACGTTTTTAATTTATCAGGAAATATTCCGCTAGAAATACTCATATTAATTATGTGACTGAGATGCGGAGCTATGTAGTGAGACACTTCTTTGATAACTTTGGTGCATATTCCGTCATAACCAACACTATTTGTATTCCGAAGTGAGTTAATATGGTTAACTATATCTTGAGGTATGGTTGGCTCCATAAATAAAGAGTTTGAGGTATTTGAGCATACGTTAATTTCTGGTATAGTTGTATTTTTTGGTTTGGTAACTTGATTAATATAAAACTTGTTAAAAGCCTGAGCTATATTAAATGGGTTCGTGAATGTCTGTGTCCCTGTTTTAATTTGTGTAATTGGTTCTTTAGGGAAATTAGTCTTAGAATTATTAATTACGGCCCATGTCGCTTTAGATTTATTTTCGGATGTCTGAATGAAATAGTTGTTTTGTGATGACTGTGTTAATGATAGAACTCTTTTAAACCTTGCAGAATATGCCTTAAACAGCTTTTTATTTGTTGGGGTTGGATTTGTTCTATATTGCCATAGCAATTGTCGTTTCCTTTTACTACATTTCTTTATCCCGTTAGTAATCCATTTTGATTTTTTTGTAGTTGATTTGGTTATTATTTCATAGGGAAAACAAAGATCATAAAAACATCCGAATAGGTCAAGGAAATGGTTGTAAGCCTCATTGACGTCGCTAGTTGTATAAATGTCCGAAAAAGTGACATTTTTTAAGCAACTTTTAAATTTTTCAACATTATCTTTACCGTAATCCCGTCTTTTTATTTTCCAACGCTTTAAGACACATGTCTTTTGAACTGGACATTTCAAAACTTGTGCGGTATGATCTGACAGGCCCAATTCTATAATTTCCCCTTTAGAGCCTTTTACATTATGTGCGATATTGTCCAAGCATGTGGCACTGCTTAGCCTAGTGGGCTCATAAAATTGAAATTTTAAATTATAATTTAACAATGTGTGTTCGAAGTCTAAGGTTTGTTTATTTCTTTTCAATAGATTGATGTTAAAGTCCCCACATAAGACAATCTTTTTGTTATTTAATTTTAAACACAATAACTCCAAAATATTATTTAAATTTTCGTAGAATTTATCCAAATTAGATTACCCTATAAATACATATAATAATGATTTTGTGCGCTGTCAACTCTATTGCACAGCATTCTATTTCATTAATTACGGAATATTTTTTTAAGTTTATCACTTTATATTTGTGACCGACCCTGGTTAAAATGCACGAGCCACCTCTTCTGTTATCTCTGGAGAAACTTGTTGCTAGGTTGTAATTTGGTATATTGAGAAGTTCTTCTTGTTCAGGTGTCATAAAATGTTCGGTTATGCATATGGTATCGATTCGTCTGTTGCTATTTTCTAGTTCTTCCAAATACACAGTAAGTGTATCGCTTTTATTCAGAAGCCCAGCAATATTTTGATGAAGAATATGAATACTGTTATAAACGAAATAAACTGGGGTTTTCTATCAGGCGTGAATTGGGTTCGTCACCGATGGGAGTCGTTAAAATCTCGTTATACTCTTGACTGTTGTTATTATTTGTTTGTCCACTTGTCTGACAGTATAAGTCTAAGTCAATCTGTATGTTACTCATAATATTATAAAATATATTTTTGATTCCGTGTTTATTGATTCTGCCCGTTGTGTAAGAAAACATCTCATGAGTTAGATCCCGATTACTGTCGAAGACGTATGCATACTTATGGTTTTGGTTATCTAGATGAAGAAGGTTATTGAACAGCTCGACTTTGAAGTTATATATAAGTGATCCCATCTTATACGTGGGAAGACAGATAACTACGTTAGTGTGCATAATTTTTCGCAGGGACTCCTTTATCAACGTAATTAAGTTTATGTATTTGTTGTCATTTGTGATTATATGGTTTTCTCCAATAAAGATTAGGCAGTAGTCATTTAGAGTGAATCCCTTCAATCTTTCCTCGATGCCGCTTAATAATTGTTCTAAGGTACTGTTAGGCATTATGTAATGACAGTAGTTGAAATATTCGAAGAAAGCTTCCTCGATGTAGGGCAAAGAGCCGTTGGATTTGTTACTACTTAAGATAAACAGTTTATTTTTTTCGTGAGGTTTCGATTTCACAGGGGTTGGTATTACAGGATTGTTTGATGGTTCAGGGGCAGGCGACCCTTTATCTTTGTATGGCGTGAGATTAACACTATTAATAGTCTGAGTACCTTTATTGTGTTTGTTTGTGCGCTTTGGTGTTGCGCTTTTTTTCTCAGGCGTTGAGCATATCTTCTTGTAGGTGTTAACTGTCGTGACCATATTTTGTAGATCCGTTTTGAGGCGGAGGTTTTCAATGTTTAAATTATCTATTTCTTGATGGGCACCTAGCAATTGCTGTTTAAGTGATTCGATTTCACTATTCAACTCACGTATTTCGTCAGTGGTGTCGTGGAAGCTATCCGGAACACTCATCATCGTTGTATCTAATATTGTTTTGTCGCAGTCATTTGATGTCATTTTAGACAAGTCTGATAACGAGCTTGCTCTATAGTACGGTTTATTCCGGAAAGTTATGGTATCGTTTTCGTGGTCCATTTTTGTTCGAAGCACTCGTAGCGCCCTCTAGTGTGATCTTTATTAAGCCACTTACTTATTATATTGGGGACTTGTAGAAGTGGGAATTTTAGAAAACACAAAAAGAGTGACGAATAGCGGGGATCGAACTTGCGTTCGGTCGGGTCTTCCTTGAATCCGCACTTAGCGCCACTGACCCAAACGTGCTCAAGATAAAGCCGTGAAATTGGGCACTCCAATAAGCAGATGAAGTATTTAAACAAACGAAGACGGTTAGAAATGAGTCATTCCATTGGAATTTTTTGCACTGTCGAACACTTGAGTCACTTTGTCTTTGTTTTGAAAAGTTATGGAATAACACACTTTCTTACACTGTTACGTTTTGTTTATTGGAGATTGTTAATGGATTAGTTTATAACACTGTTTTGACAACGGAATTGGTATAATTCAGAGTTTTTTGTCACTGTTTATTTTAATTAAGCCAAACGTCTTTGTTTACGTTTTCTAGTATTATTAATGATCACTGCTTTTAAAAGTCATTACACTCGTTTTTAGTTGTACTGTTTTCTTCACTTTAGTCGTAAATTAGTCACAAAATAGTTCAGTATTATATTTTTAAGACAATTTAATACGGGAGCACAATGTTTGCGTGACGACTCCTCACGCCTCAGCTTGAAAAATCAAGGTCTTAGTAAGGATGCTGGTAGAAACTACCATAGGTACCTAAACTGTGGTACTTTTTGCAAGCATCTTTGCTCATAATAGATACGAAGAAGAAGAGCTGTAGATACCTATGTTTTTATCTAAGTAAATACCTATCATTTAAGGCGTGCGAGTAATACTTAACAACCTACTTGATTAGAAACATCACCCGCTGATGCAAGAGTAAAAACAGGAAAAATAAAAGCCATGGGTAGGAACACTGATGCCGAATCAAAAAATCTCATCCGAACGTTGGCCCCAACTTTTATAATAAACACTTCAAAATTAGCTGGTCTTGGGTAAGAACTACCTAACCTTGGACTTCATACGCTACTTAGGTAACGGTCCAATAGTCCTCTTGGCCATAGTGCATATCGCTATTACTTTCGCATTGTCATTGGCTCAAATCTCAAATAGTTTATTGCAATCCATAATGTACACATAAACAGGTGGTAGAATTAATAAATAGAAACAATTATGGACCCTGTCGGGCATAACAAAACTTAAAATAATTAATTAGGAGAGAGGAAGAGCGTTTTGTTAACTTTTCTTGTAAAATGTATGTTTAATTATTTCCTGTTCATCTTGTATCTATTATTAAATATTTTATACATATTATTAATTATTATCTGCATTGGTATTAGCATTTTTTATCAGGTATTATTAGAAAAGTATATTATTTATTTATTATTATTAGAATTTAGTGTCATTTGTTTATTATTATCATTTATATAGGTAATATAATGTCATTTATTTATTATTATCAGTAGAATAGAATGCCATTTATTTAAGAAAATAATGTCATTTATTTATTATTATCAATAGAATAGAATGTCATTTATTTATTATTGCCAATAGAATAGAATTTCATTTATTTATTATTGTTAAGTTTACATATCTATATTGTTATTATTAAAACTTATCCTTAAGGTATTCTTCCACTGTGTAATAGCTTTTTTTTAATTAAGAATTGTTTTAACTTATTGAGAAATATACTGGTTTTGTTTTCTTGCTTTACGTTTTCTGGTAATTTATTATATATTTTGATCGACATAGAATGTGGACTAGAAGCATGTAACTTAAGGCGGGACGGAGGCAAATTTAGCCTGTTTTTATGGCGCAGTGAATGGCTCGTTTGTATGTTTCCCCGTGTGTTGTATCATCAGAGACATAACTGAACAAATTGTAACTAAGTCCTTTACTTACCTAAAACGTTTAGTTTTACTTCAGACAGTCGCTGCTCGTCACGATCATTCAGTTAGTGTTATAGTCAAATGATTTCCGCAAAAATGATTACACACTGACCTAGTTTATCAAATACTAATTTTGGTTGCTAATATTAGGTAACCATGACAAGGTTTCTTGCATAAGGTAGTGGGTCCAATGGTTCCAAAGTCTAAAGCTGTGCGCAATATTTGAGAAATCTGTTTGGACTATCATATGGACCTGTGGGTGGTGAAGTTGAGAGGTGCGATATGAGGGCCGAGACCGTGCAATTTCTGAGTGCAACACCCTATATACATTCGCGTGTTGAGGGTTCCGTAGTCAACAAGGAACTCTATAATTTCGCCATGTCCGACTGTCTGTCTGTCCGCGGTTTTGCTCAGAGCCGCTTAGCACTAGAAAGTTAGAATTTGGTATGGGTTTACACATTAACTGCGACACATACAAGACGCATAGCATTATCCCGAAGTTGAATTATAAATAATCTTGATTTAAGTATAGTTATGGTATAATTACACATACAACGCTCCGTTCCCACACCGGAATCATGATGGTTTTAAGACGTCATAGTAGGGCCCCTATTTTTCTTTTTTTTTTTTAAATGGGAATTCATCAAATGACTTCTTCCGCTCTGGGTGGAGCGTGTAAGACTCTTACTGACTAAAATCCATCCGTGTTCCTTCTAAAGCCCTTTGCGTTCCGGGGCAGCGGTAACTCTTTAGAACAAATTCCGCAACCCTGGCAGATAGTAGGACCTCTGTTTATTGAAGTTCTTAGAAGCAACTGCTTCAGTACCTACATGGTTTTCCCGTCGCTTAACATTGATAAAAGTAACATGTTCTGTTGTAAGACTATCTAGGCTTTTAATGTCAGCACCTCCACTTTCACATGTCAACAGCCTTGGACTTGTGCTGTGTTACAAAACCAATACGGTATAATGACTGTGTTCATATCATAATTTCGTAAAGGCATATGAAACGAGGAAAACCCATCGAATTTACCTGTAGGAAACGAGTTTACGCATTATACAGTCACTTTCATATAAACCTCGACGTCTCGACGAGCTTATATCCCGAATTTAATTTGTTTTAGCCCGCTTTGTGGGGTGAATGTGAATAGGCCTCCCCCAAGCCAATTTATTTATGAAAATATTATGTATGTGCGGAAAAACCGACATCTTTTTAGTAAAATTAGTGATAGACATAATTTTAATACTAGAAATAAAGACAAATTAGATCAACCATTTTTTAGATTAGCTAAAGTCCACACTTCTTTCATGGGGTATTGTGTTAAATGTTACAACAAAATACCTTCTGACATATTAGAACTAAATGAAAGAAAATTTAAAACTCATGTTAAAAGTACACTTTGTGAACAAGCATATTACAAATTAGAAGATTACATTCAGGATAAGAATGCTTGGAAACATGCTGGTCCTGCTCTATAGGACAATCAAGGGTGAAGGTCAAACTGGTTGATTTATGTGGTAACTTTATAGATATACTGTTTCTTTTTTTGTGTTTTTATTTTTCTGTTGACTCACACACTGTTGTTTAATTAATGGTTCCAATGTTTGTAAATATGTGGGTACCATTTACCTAAATTTCTTTAGGAAATTAATAAGTTTACCTCTGCTGGTGATACTTTGTTCTTTTAAGTAGCATACTCTAGGTGCATCGTCCTCACATAATATTAAATTATTTTTTGTACCTATCCCAAATTTTGTAAAATCGTTATTTGAAAAGAGTAACTATGGAGTTTCTTGTCCGTTCTTCTCCATAAGAATCTACCTTTCCGAATGGACAGTAGAGTAACTTTATTAATGTAACATTATTATTTTACTGAACTGTAAACGATGACGTTCAAAAGTGCCGTTTAATGGCCTAATTGAAATAAACGTTTTGACTTTGACTTTGACCAATGGGGCTTACCATAATCACTACGCTTTGCAGGCGGGTTGGTGATCGCAGTGTAGCTGTTGCAATGTACAGAAGCACAGAGAATGCGATATTCGAAACCAAAATGTATCTCATAACCTAATTGATGGATAAACCTTGACTTTTTCAAATTTTACAAAGAGGTAGGTACCAGTTTCGTAAAACAGCAACAAGTAATTAAAATGAGCCTGTTTCAAGCAAATTGTAATGCAAATGAAAGCCTTCTATAAATTCACTGGTGACTAATTCATGAATTAATCGGTCATTCATACTGTGAACCCGGAATTCTATAAAGTAAGTAGGTAGGTAACTATCGTAACAGTTCAAACTGCAATACACTGCAACTGCACGTCAAGAAAAGAAAAACAAAATGCTGCATTACATAAAACTGATTTCAGCTCAAGACAAAGGTATGCGAATTGTGCAAGGATAGGTGTTGCTAAATCACAAATAAAAGGCGTATTATCGACAACACCTTTAGCAATGGCTGGTCTTGTTTACCGTCATGTAGCTCTTGAAATGATAACTTGAAATATTTATTAACCAAGCTAGTACAGAATCTCGTAGGAAGAAGATAGAATAGGTACCGATGCTAACACAGGATGCTAAGACCCTATTACCTCTGCCAGGGTTGCGGAATTTGATGTCCGTCGTCCCCCATTCATTCATCTGGACCCGAGGTGGCGGCGCGTGGTGTTCCCGTGCGTCCCTCTTTGACTTCGCGGGTCAAATACCTAACTACCCCCGCTGTCGCGAAGTGGGCCCGCAGAGGCGGACCGGCACCATTCGAGCATCCGTTCCCGGGATCCCCGGCGTAGGTAGGAGATGGAACACCGGGGTGGTTTTAGTCAGTAAGACTCTGACAGACCCCTCCACCCGCCCCAGGGCGGAGGACATCCATGAGGATTTCCCCCCGATAAAAAAAAGGGTTGCGGAATTTGTTCGAAAGAGTCCCCGCGGCCCTGGAACGCAAAGGGCTTTAGAAGGAACACGGATGGGTTTTAGTCAGTAAGAGTCTGACACGCCCTTCCGCTCCACCCAGAGCGGAAGAAGTCATTTGATTTGCAAATAAAGTTCCTTCTAAAGCCCTTTGCGTTCCAGGGCCGCGGTGACTCTTTCGAACAAATTCCGCAACCCTGGCAGGATTGGCAGGGGCTTACGTGAGAGTATTTTTTTGTTCCAAGGGTATTTTTACTGGATGGGGTTTATGTAAAGTAAACCAATGTTGCTAATTTAATTATAGTTACTTTTTTATTCAACTTGAGCACATTTTACACACACTTTTACCTTCCTTATTTATCAGTTAGGTATCACTCTTCCTACTAGTGAAAACCACAGAGCAATGAATTGCGCGCAGCCAGTTATCAACATTGAAATGCGCTGTGGTGAAAACCATATCAAAGTCCTTTACGTAGTTTAGAAGATTTAAGCGAACAAACAGACATAGGATGACAGCTACTTTGTTTTGCTCCTATCGCTAAGAATTTAAAAATCATTCTTACCAACCTATCAGCATCATGGGCAAGTTGGCACACACAGTGAGTCCAATTCTTACCTACATGGAAATGTCGATTATAGCATATTATAATTCGCTTTCAACCAAGGTCCTACAAAAACAAAAAGCAATCAACGCAACTCCCAATTACTGTAATGAATAAGGCTGCGTTCAAACAAGGCGTTGCGCAGGAGTTTCTTCACCGCGTATTGGGAGCGGGTTACGTCACTCACGACGTACTACACCGGTACAGTGTGTGCATAGCTCTCTCGCTGTACCGTAATACGAGGAAAACGTTCTGAGCAGTGTTCTATATCGTACGGGACAGCTTACTTTCGGAGTATGGAATATTTTTGACGGCTAGTATTCACTTGTGGCTTAATAATAAGTGACACACGGGTCGATCTTCGGGATTAAGCGACGCTTGACGAGGTCTGTCACCATCACCCTCCACCATTAAATACAGGACTCCTGCGTGTCAACTGGAGATCTTTGATAGTCATGACGTTAAATTGATGAGATGAAATTAAACTGAATTGTTCAACTGGCTCATTTTTAGGCTTCATTACCCAAAGGGTAACCAACGAAACCGGACGGACGGACGGCGGAGGCTTAGTAATAGAGCCTTCGCGGTCCGTCCGTCCGTTAGTTTGTCGGTCAGCGGGCTGTATCTCAAGAACCGCAAAAGGTAGATAGTTGAAATTTTCACGGAGTGTGTATTTCTATTGCCGCTATTAAAAAAAAAAAAAACAATTAAATTAAAAATTTAAACGGGGTCCGATATAAGAAACGTTTTTTTTTCGGTTTATGGTACGGAACCCTTCGTGTGAGACTCACATTTGGCCAGTTTTTTATAGATGATAAGTTATTTTTTTTTAATGCAAGGATGCTGCCCAATCTGTATCGATTCTTTCGATAAATAAAACGATGATGCTAGGCCACTTAGAATTTATCGAGTAACGTCAAGAAATAACCAATTCATCATTGGCAAATACCTACTTTACCCCCTTTGACTGAATACATGAAGTAAAAGCCTATTCCTTTTGTCGACGATGAATGTGTTTACAATGTCCATTCACAGTGATAATAAGACATGGCTCAAGATAATGCAGTCATAGGTAGTGTTACATAAACGGCGTGCTTGCGCCGGCGCCGCTGGGCCGCGTCCAACCGCGACGGAAGTTGTGACGGAGAGACTAGCCGCTAGTGCTTGCCAGCTTGCCGCCACTTCGTGCTACTTCCTATGCTATTTGCCTATGTTAATTGTTAGGTGTTGTATCTACTAGTGGGTGGTCGGTACCATCGGTTTGCAACTGCCATACATTCATGAAGTTGCAATGAATCTTTTTTTTCTTTAGTTGGCATTCCCTATCCAGTCAAACTTCAGGTTAAGGACTTCACTGACAGTAGGTCACAAAATAAATAATATATAATATAACATAGGAATTAGTTTCGAATAGTTTGGGGATTGCTGATTAATTTAAGCACTACGTCCAATAACATTATAAAAACAAAAACATTATAAATAATTCTAGCTAGTAACTAACAAATTTTATAGCTAGGGCCTGAAATACAGTGATCTGAATGATTTCTAAAATATTGTCCTATTTTGATGGGGTCTTATATGTATGCTACATTGTATTGCTTAGTATCCTAGTCTTCCCTTCATGAAAGTCGCAATCCGTAAGATAAGGTTCATATAAAATAACACAATTCTTACAATTACAACTTCGAATACCTATGTAACTACAAAGACCCTTCCTCCTGAGTGTTGTTTATTTTAGCCATTCGTCATCTACGTATACTTGAAGGCAGCCCAAGTTTCATCATCATCATATCAGCCGAAAGACGTCCACTGCTGGACATAGGCTTCCCATGGCCTACCATTCTCTGTACATTGCAACAGCTACACTGCGATGGGACTCCCGGACTCCGATGGATGGCATTCGAAAGATCGAAAAGAAATTTGGCAACGGCTTGGTGAGCTTTTCGAGCCACGTAGTAGGGGCCGCGACACCACTAATTACACCCCTGCTACTTAGTTACTAAAAGCTAGCTAGCGAGATTATAGCTCGCGTGAAACGATTGAGCGATGGCGCCCTACTCCATAAAACAACTTCAGAAGGCAGAAGTAGTCTTTAAGTACACTGTAATTGCTGTTAGAACGTCCGATTTCAGGCTCATAAAAGCAATATTTCGAATAGGTATAGTATAATGAGCCTCTATATGAATAATATAATCCTAAACTACGATTTATGTAGGTTCTATGTGACTCGTAATAGTTTATTGATTGACAAAACGTGTGCCCGAAAGAATTTCTCATAGGCAAAACCTACGTAGGTATATCCATGTCGTGGCCATATCATCGAATTGGCCATTTCATGATGTGGCCGAAAATTTCATGAAATGGTTCTATATCATGAAATGGCCAACGAAAAGTGACAATATCGTTTGAACATCAACGTTTACTGATATTTCAATCCACGTTTGGCCATATCATGTAATACCTAGCCACCTCATGAATTAGTCGGTCGCGGTCGGCCCGGTCAACGGAGCCCCACTTCGCGGATCTCGGAATTCTAGGTGGTTTAAAAAAATAACCACGAAGCACCTTCTAACGTAACCTGTCCGAGTTTGGTTGCCCCAAGTCCCGAGCTCGCTTCGCTCGCTCTTGCACCCATAGTACCTACTGGCCACCCATAATGTAAATATTTTACGATATGATCACCAATGTTTGACCATATCATGAAGTAGCCGTGTGTAGCTGTTGATATAATTAAACGCTGAACTATCATTGATCTGGCCAGACCATATCATGGTGTGGGTAGTGGATATTTTCCATTTCATGAAATAGAACCACTTTATGAAATGGTCGGCCACATCACATCCATACAAACCTCCCTATCGGTGATGAATTTTCAACGATCTTCCTTAATGCCATCGTTTAGATACTCTGGTGCATTTCAAGTTTCTAGACCCAGTACCTAGCAGCTTGTGCTGGGCATTGATCAATTTATTATGCAGCCGTGAGACGCATATCTACCAATTTTTGTTATTGTACCATGCGTGTTTCATTCATGTGCAAGATAAATTTTGTTCTTTCTTAATTGCAAATTGTCGTAAATCTGCCTGATTGAATTGAGTTGAAATTCTCCACTTCTATGTATGTGTAGTCAGTGGCTGGCCATTGTGTGAACAATGGGAACCCTGCAATAGCACATGGTAATTTGTGCATATATACTACTGTGGCTTTTATGTGAGCTAATGGTAGTTGTGTTTGTTTTTAAAAGAAGTACACTTTGTTTCTTACTATATATATCTGTATTTACTAACATAGATTAAATACTACTAATACTATCGTTTAGGAATCTAGTTCTTTCTTTTTTTTTTTAAAGTGTGTTTACAATCATATGAACTCACATAGTCAAACAGCCAGACCCGAAACAACTATCTGTAGGTCATACAAATATTAGTTCCGAGCGGGAATCGAACCCACGACACGCAGCGCAGAAGTCAATCGCTCAACCACTGCGCCAACCGTGTCGACAATTAACAACGAAGTTAATTTGTTGTTAATTGTCGACACAAAACAAAACGAAGTTATAATTTTAGGTATGCAAATCAAATTTGTGTTCTTCTAAGTAAATCCATAAAAAAACCTTTTACCGTCAACAATTTCACTACTTAACAACAAGTGACAATAACCTGCCCCAGTCTTGTAAAAAACAATAATAAAACTAGTGGCCCGCCCCGGTTTTGCTCGGATGTATTTTTTATTTCAAATTTTCTTTCATAAGAATCTTCTCCTGACAATAACAAACACAACAAAAAAAGAATTAGCGAAATTGGTCGAGCCGTTCACGCGTGATGCCGTGACAAAGGAAAATAGGGATTCATTTTTATATATATACTAGTGGCCCGCCCCGGCTTTGCCCGAATGTATATTTTTTTTCAAAATTTTCATTCATAAAAACCTTCTCCTGACAATAACAAACACAACAAAAAAAGAATTAGCGAAATTGGTCCAGCCGTTCACGCGTGATGCCGTGACCAAGGGAAATAGGGATTCATTTTTATATTGATAGATAGATAAGTATAGCTATATTTCGAATTTCGAACCAGAACAGAGACAAGTCAAACTATTTCCCCATAGAGCATTTTATAACACACAAAGAGCAATAAATAATCTTCCACAAACATATTTAATTCGTAACAATAGTCACATCATAAGGGTGTGTATACATCTATGAAAAATTTACATTAAAAAAAATTGGAATTCACATTACAAAAAACCTCAGTACATTTTCCTGAATTAATTGTTTTTACACACTGTTTAGGTCACCGTGTAAACTTAGGTGAAGTGAGGTCGGAGAGTGTTTTCAATCCATAGTTTGATGGAATGACAGTTCACTTCACGGTCACTTCAGCTAATTTAAGTAGACTGGCTGAAATGGATCTTTTGAGAGGCTCGCTTGCTTTCGCTTGAATAGTAGTAGGTAACGCAATGTAGGTAGATTAATGAATGTAGATCTTAATCTTTTAAGTCAAATTTCCGTCCCTATATTTTATCACACTTTTATCCCACTAATATTATAAAGGCGAAAGTTAGAGAGTGGGTGTGTGTGTATGTTTGTTACTTCTTCACGCGCAAACGGCTGGACCAATTTTGATAAAATTTGGTATGCAGGAAGCGGACACCCTGGATTAAGACATAGGCTAGCCTTTTTTTGGCTAGCCATAGCATTTTTATATATATACAGGCTTCTTCTGGGTAAGCTCGCTCCATCGTCAACTTTGTCTCTAGTATCTATGACCTAGACTAGAGTCAAGAGCAAACCCATATTAAATAAAATAAAAAAATTAAAATATATACTAACTGCCCGGGTAACACCTCGGGGCACAGCTAGTAATATTAAATAATAAACCTACATGCATAATTAAATTGTTCAATACAACTTCATTATAGAGCTAGTGAGCTCCATAGCACGCTCATAATTGTGCACGCACCTTTATCACGCAAAACGTACAAATACAGATTTACATAAGTCAAACCGAGGTTCCCATTGCTTTCGTTTGCTCTCACGGACATTTGAATAAAAATGAAAGCTTTCTCGGAATGACCCACGTACTTTGATGAACAACACTTGTAAAATCTGCCCACACGCATTATGGCCAAAAAGACAGAATTTAATGTCTGTGAAATACAACATTATTCTGCTTTTGTGAGTTACATTTAAAAGTGTTGTAGCGGACAGTTGCCCACCAGACACAACAACCGTCTGGTCGGAGGATCCTCCCATTTCTCTCATTTTAACTTTACTCACTGTTCTGTTCTTTCTGGTGACCCTCGACAATGAACGTCAGCGTAGCCTTCGTACAGCTACTTCAGCGTGACGTCATCATTATCACTCCTTATCCTGACCTCAATCTATCGACCTCCGGTCTCCGGAGGGGAGTGATGTAGCAGCATCAATGCCGTCACATGAAAAACAGAAGCGAAATTTGTACGGCAACAAAAAGAACCACAACGCCATCTATCCTGTCAGCGACGAACTAACAACGAAATCCTGCATCGCGCAAGCAAAGTTCTCCGTGCTATTTGAACATGTACAACAGTCCGTATATCAACTATCGGGCAGTTGATCACCAGACACAACAACCGTCTGGTCGGAGGATCCTCCCATTTACAGTGGAGGTGTGCGGAACTTTACTCTCTGTACCACATACGTCTATAGTGTGACCATGGAGTTTCTTTAAGGTTATTTTTATAGAAAATAACCAGACTGAAATTGTATACGTGCACCTGTAGCTTCTGACGTTTTGAAACCGCATGTAAGTTTCTATGAATCCAATTAATTAGGTGGTGGCCCATGATCATACGGATCACTTAACCATGAACCTTAGGCTAGCTCTACCCAAGTAGTACAAGGTACCGTTTATCCGGGGGTCAAAATTCAGTCTTCCAGGCAGGGTCAGGTCAAAGTCAAATATGTAACTGTGTGTCACTTGAATAATCCCTACATTTGCCATTTCGACAAACTAAAATGCCACGTTGTCTAGAGCCCCTTAACAAGATACACCTATCTACTATCGAACCATTCAGTTATTCTAGCGGCCCACCAGTTTAATCACCGTACTTAGCTTACATCGAAGTACTCAGGCGAGTGCTTTAACCTATTGAACGAGTAGTCTTCTCATGTGAACTCTCTTACCTAATCAGACCTGCGTTTTGTTAAGTATTGTGTTTTATATAGAACTAGCTGTGCTACGCGGTTTTGTTCAGGCTTTTGTTAATTACCAAAGATGTTTTTTTTTTGTAGGTTCTACGTATGTGACACAACTTTTCTAGACATTGTTTGTCTATCTTGACTGAGCAACTCTTTCGTATGGCTTACATTTTTGCCACATCTTGTTAAGTATTTAAAACATAAGTAGATAACTTTTTCTCGCAAGTAGAAGCACCAGCGTTCGAACTCGCATCGCAGTCGCTGTCGAAACCCCTCTAATTTCCCTACATTTTGACATTGATTGTCAATGAGATGATATTTCATCTTGAATTTTAACGAATAAGAACGAGAGTATAAGTATGAGTGAAAAACCGACATAATTGTCACGTTTTCGCGCCAGATGTGAAAGAAAGATTACCTACTAAATTGTTGGATTGTTTGTTTTATAAGAATGGTCGCTAGTGGAACTGGTGGAATAAGGGCCTGAAAAAGAAAACTTCGATAGGTACACTGGTTTGGAACGGTGGAATGGTGTTAATTGTTCCTCAATTTAGAAGAGGCAATTTCTCTGTACTTGTCTAGCAGTAACCAACATATTAGTTGATTGATTGACTGATAAAATGTAAGACCATCTCTAATGAAGAATGTAGATACGACGCAAAAAATACAAAGCAGGTTACTGTTATTATAACCCGGTTAAATCTTTATTTTTATTAACAAAGATAATAACATAACTGTTGTTATTAATATTATGGGTTTATAACTATGTTATAACATTGGCTATCAAATTACTCGCTTTTTTACTTGATTGCTTCGTTAATTTAAATCTGGTATTGCTGGCATACGTTTGTTGATTATGTGTGTTCTTTGTGAAAAAACCAATGAGTTAATAAGTACATACCAAAAGGACAAAACCTTATTGTCACATAAATTAGACACACATTATTCAAAATCAAAAGTCATTTATTCAAATTAGGCTGAGTGCCAGCACTTTTTGAACGTCAAAGTTCTACATAAAGATAGTCCCCCAAAACGCCCGCCCGTCACCACTTCTGTAGTGTTTTAGCTGGGAAGAAGAAGTGGCGCAACAAACTCCCCAGCAACACATCTGTCTGTTGAGTTATAAGAACTAGCATTTATACAAAGGTATGCAAAGTATTCTTACAAAGAAAACCATACAACAAAGGCCACACAACATAAAACTAAATAATTCGCTACGTGTAAGTTAGCACACTCCATTATGCCAGCATAAACAGACAAACTCAAGCATAAAAACAATATCACAATAATAATATACATTTTCATCTTAATTTAAAACCTAAAGCTAGTCAAACATACATCGTCATCAACTTCATTATTACTAGATGGGAGGCCAACTGTCTCCAATTCCCACAGCGCCGGGTTTCCTCGTATTAAGAAATCGATGTCGCGAATAATGTATTATATAATATTGTAAATATGTATGTCCCTATTGACATACATATACCTACACATTAAACTCACGCATATGATCTTGTCGGTTAAACAATTAGCTAGGTACCTATCGCTTAGTATCATAGCTTAGCACAAGATAATTTTGCCTAATGGCTTAGTAAAGATCAACAAACTTGCGCAAAATTATTTGGTCTTCATATTAGCCAGATCTATTTTCAAGAGGTTGATGATTTTGCGCAGAAGTTGCCGAAGAAGTTGAAGCCTTTTTTTTATCTCGGGGGGAAACACTCATGGATGTCCGCCTGCTGCGGGCCGGAAGAGCGGTCGAGATCTCCCACTCCCTTTCCGCAGCCTCCTTCTGCGCGATAACTGTCTCGCAGAAGGAGACCACCGCGTTCCAGGACTCCTTGCCGCCGACCATAGCACGGACTACGGCCGGCAGCGAGAGGTCTCTGCCTACCACAAAGATGAGGGCACGGCGCGGCTCCTCCCAAGCGGCACACTCTGCCAACGTTTGCGGAGCGTCCGGCCCCCTGCCTATGCGACACAGGAACCCCCCGAAACAACCATGCCCCGAGAGGACCTGCGTCGCACGAAACGACAGGAAGCCGTGCCTTCTCTCGAGCCATAGGTCGAGCACCGACCGGATGGCCTCGATGGTGACAAGGCCGGCGGAAGAGCTTGAAAGCCTATCCCGCCATTACGCTAAAGAAGTTGAAGCCTGACTCGAGTTATACTTAACATTCTCAACTCCAATATTAAACCTAACCTAGTAACAGGTGTCTCGTATACTCTAGAAATGATCAGCCATTAAGAAACTGTGAGCTCGTACCTCTTCATCTGAGGAGATGGAGAGATTCTCATATGAAGAAATCCGAGGAGAAAATAAGAGTTTTTTAATGCGAATGCGAGAATTTATTATACATACAGGAAGGTTTCCCCTAGAAACGCATAAGTACGAGAAATGAACTTTAGGCCAAAGCGAACGTTTAAAGTATCGCAATAAGCGTATCAGTAATGATACTGCTACTCTTCTAAAATTACGAATGCCACATAATCTTAACAAAGACATCTGTCACAGTTCCATTATCTTCACAAAAGATGAGCTGAAGCCAATCTACACCAAACCCACGTTACATAACAGCCCTGCGCAAGATTCGATCCGGCGCGCGATCTGATCGCACGCAGGCGCTCTGTTTCACAAGGGGCATTGTCCCATTGTGGGCCTTTGAGATTGAGACACGCCTATTACTCGTACTACGTTTCCATCTGACATTACTATTTTTGCATTTTTCATGTCAATATTTAATTTATTTTAATTTGAAATTTAATGTAATTTGCATGCCCATGTGACGGTAGAATATGGAGGACTTATTATAAATGAAACAACTGTATATTACCCATGTTTGCAAATGAATAAAAATGATTATGATTATGATTATGATTACGCATTTCTCTTCCGTGGTGTATGTTGCCTGTTTTTCACTATTTCGTAGTATTCCTACTTTAGTGGCATTTCAAGAAATGGGTAGGCGCTTTATCATTGTCAAATGGTTGGTTAAAGTGATTGCGGGATTATTGCCACAATCACGATGGTTTGTTTAGGGATTGGTGATTGCGATATGTTAATTTGAAATCAGAGATGGGTGAGAAGCATGCTCATCTCGTATTCCTGATGTGCCTACCTAATGTTTTGGTCACATTTTAGGTTTTCACGTTGAAATGCCGATTTTCCAATATCACTAAATTTTGTGTTGTAATACGGATGGACGGTAGGTAGCCGTCTTAGCTTAGTTTATTTTTAGGCTTGCCTAACAAATTATTTAGGACTTTTTGGTTTACCTACGTCTTGAATTACACTAAAAAAATTACTTTCGAGTAATTTTCCATGTTCTATATTGATTTTTGATTAGTGAACTATCAATTTATAGATTTGTTATCTGTCCATAGATTGATTGCCAATATCTATTATTTCTATCATTCCTTTAAACTTCTTACGTAGGCACCTACTTATTGTCATTACCTCACATGCATAGACTTATGATATAAAGCTGCCAGGCTTCCTAGAAACCCAATACTGGTGCCCTACTATGACGTGCTAATGCCATCCAATTCCGATGATGTAAAAGGAATAGTGCTATTCGCTATGTATAGCTCCGTCTCTCTCTTAGAGCGGAATCATGATCGTTTGAAGACTTCATAGTAGGGCCCCCTGCTCTCGCAAGCGGCAAATCCTCACGATCACACTGTAACACGGCACCCATGAGATGATGTACAGTTCCTGGCTCTTGTTCACTTCCGCACAGCAGCCGTCCGGCGATCATTGACGATTGGGTAACAGATGGACTTTCATTCGTAACATTGTACCTACCATCTTAATATATATATTTCTTGTGTACGTGTGTATGTCACTGAACTCCTCCTAAACGGCTGGACCGATGTTGATGATTTTTTTTGTGTGTGTTCGAGGGGATTCAAAAATGGTTTAATTTCACAATTGGACCCGGAAGGTTGCGCTGCAATCGTTTGCTTTAATTTCGTCGGACAGGACAACGTCTGTCGGGACCGCTAGTTATGTATATTTGCTGCAGTACCTACATATGGTATGGTAGATCCCAGTAGAGTTGGATCAATAACCATAGAGCTTTATCTTTATTTAGCGTTCCCAACAATACTCTTCATCAGCATTGTCCTATTTATCTCATAATATTCCCTCTGCTCGGATTTTTCTTCACCTAAAATTCAGCGTTTTTGAAGTGGAAACTTCTTTAGCGGCGTTGTGCACTTTTTAGGAGGGGTAAAAAAATTTAAACTCTCGTCAGGACACGTGACCTGATTGAAAATTCGGCAGACGGAGGGAAAGTTCTGAAAAGAATCCTAGTTGGTCTGATATATAAAATCAACGAGCAAGATTTGTTATCAATGCTCGTTCTGTCCTTGTATACGAAAACATCTTTATAACAGTTGCAGAATTGTGAAGTAATACCCGTGCTACCAAGATCAACTACAATCTGAAAGCTTAAGTTACTTATCAAAAGTTTCCTCAATGTTACACAGCCTGTCGCAATAAAACTCAAGATTAAGAAAAAGTAATATTATTTTCCTTATATGCACATTACGGATATGTCATTCATTATGCACACAATCTTTGTCAAGATTGGGTTGAGCAGGCTATAAACATGGTGGATAAATGCGTTGCTCAATGCAGAGGCCGCGGGCGAGGTCGCGGCATAAAATAGTTGCACTCATAATATTTACCAACACTCGTACGGGGAATCACGGTGTCGCAAAATTGGCAGAAAATTATATAATCGATGAAATTCCACTACTCTTTATGTAAGAACTTCACGACTAAGTTGATGCTCATCTTGCAAAATTGTAGATTATAATATCTAGCTGCTGTTTTAGGACTTTTGTCATCATCATCATCACCATCATATCAGCCGAAAGACGTCCACTGCTGGACATAGGCCTCCCCCAAAGGGAGGGTTTGCCATAATCGCCACGCTTGGCAGGCGGGTTGGCGATCGCAGTGCAGCTGTTGCAATGCACAGAGAATGCTGCTGCCCATTCACTGGTTCCTGAGTCCCTTAGTCGCCTCTTACGACACCCAGGGGACATTGGTGCTTTAATTTAATCCATCTATTGCATAGGTTTATTGACAAAAGACCCGCCTGTTTATTCTGTAATTTTTAAAGGTTTTTACAGAATAATTCTGCTGGTCTGTGTTTGAGACTTGAGAATTTTTGACGAAACATGTCGCTTTGAATACTACTGAATGAGAGGCTCTTCACAAAATACTTCATTCACAGACATGAACAATAGAATTTACTTACTAACACATACGCGTATGTACTTCCCAAAATATTCCAAGTAGGTGCACTCCAATACAATACAAAAAGACAATACACCCACTCGCAAAGTTCTAAACAAAATATTTGCGAGCTCAAACTGCGACCTGCGCAGGCGACGACAACCTGTGACCGTTACTGTCAAAATGTTCGACTTTCTACGACTAAACATTAAAGTCACGCTCGAAACTCGTAATCCCTGGGTTTGGAAAAGAAATCGTTGGAACATATCAGGGTATCAGCTGCTCCTTCCAGGGTTGCGGAATTGTATGAAAGAGTTACCACGTTCCTAGAACGCAAAAGGCATTTGAAGGACCAAGGGTGTGTTTTAGGGAGTAAGACTCTGACACTGATGAAGTATCAGACACTCCTCGAGCGGCACAAGTTATTTGATGATCCCCCATTGAAAAAAACAGGCTATCAGCTCCTACGCTAATGTCAATAACACAAAATGTCTAATCTTTTATCACAACGTGAACTGCTCTTCTAGACGTGATGAAGACGAGAGAAGAACACCGTATTTCGATAAGGAGGATGACCTAAGGATGTTTATAGGTGATCGATTCCTATAAAATAAAGAAGAGGAAGTTTTTCATGCTGCACCTTGGCCGGTATAACGATACCGCCCAAGTAGGGTTGCCAGGTCTTCAGAACAAAAAGCCGGACACCCTTATTTTTTAGTCTTAGTATAACAAGACAATTTTTTTAAGAAAAACAACACAAAACAATCATTTATCATAAAATTTACCTTAAATTTGAATGAATCAAAAATAAAATTGTAAGAATCAATCTCCTTTATTTTTTCATTTATTCATTACTATATTAATTTCTATGATTGCAATAGAAGACGGACTTATGCAATTATATAAAAATGCTCAAATTCAAAAAGGCCTAACAAAAGCCGGACAGGCGGACACCGTCTAATTTGGCCGGACACACAACCAAAAAGCCTGGCTGTGTCCGGATTTATCCGGACGCCTGGCAACGCTACGCCCAAGGTGCAGCATGAAAACTCAAAATCAACACAACACATCTGAAATGTGTCAGACATTGTAGATGTTCATAAGAAGACATCAGGTGACGTGGTCGCGACACCTTCTATTTATGAGCAAAGCACTATAACCAACAATTTGGGACAACTCGACAAGTACGAGTAATACTAGAGCAGTGGAAGTAGTTAAAAACAACTTTTGGCCTAACTGTATCTCCTCAAACCGTTTCGCAATTCGCTAAAGTTCTAACAATTAACGTGTACGTGGAGCCTCCTTCACGACCTAGATTAAAATTAAACATGTTGTAAAATCATATTCTTTTTGCGGGTAATAATCACCTTGTACGAATTGAAAGACTTTCGTAATACTTAAGGAAAATAGTCTAGAATCCAAAGAGTGTTAAAATTGTTATTTTCTGTTATTTAAGTTATTTTTGTTGCAAAATTAACACTAGTGTTGTAATGAAACGTGTTGTTCAAGTCATGATGATTGTGCAGTTTTGTGATGGATATTTTGCATCATCTTTATGACGTCTCTGGTACCTACTGCAACACGTAAGAGTCAATAGATGACCGTACTTATATCCAAACATGAATGGGTTTAATTTACACTGTGTACAAGATGACGTATTGCGCATTGCATTGACATGCTAAAGTAGTTTGAAGTAACGGTAATGAAAGGATCATTTATGGAAATCAAACTAGATGATGATACAAATCATTGACTGGTTTGTTCCACCCACTACTGAGTATGCTCAGCCTCCTCCCATATGTACTATGTTTCCTTAGAATGCGCGGATCTTGTGCAGGTAGTTCGCCAATCAGGCTATAGTCTGGTGACGCTCCTTTTACCGTTGTTCGGTAATCTCTATTCTGTTAGTGCTTTTTTTTTTTTATTTAATATGGGTTTGCTCTTGACTCTAGTCTAGGTCATAGATGACAGAGACAAAGTCGACGATTGAGCGAGCTTACCCAGAAGAAGCTTGTTCACTTTAATTTTGAAGAGATTAGGATTGTGTGCATTCGGAAAAACAGACGCAGGCAGAGAGTTCCATTTCTTTGTTGTGCGCATTATAAAAGACGATTGGAAACGTTTAGTGCGAATTGGTGGAATAGCAACACGGTAGGGATGGTAACTTGCAGTGCGTCTAGATGTCCGATGGTAGAAGGGGGCCGGTGTGATGAGATCGTGGAGTTCCTGGACACTGACAGTTCCTGCTCTGCCGAACTTGTCATCACCACATCTGGCTAAGGGTCCGACCCACCTACATTTCAAGACAGGTAAACCCGTAGTTCGACATTTCCTAATTTCCCAACTTCTGAATTAAGCTGTTGAAGTTGAGTATTTATCAAACACAACTTACTTAAGCCTGAAAGCCTGTCATTAGGCGTTAAAGTAGGGTTTGACCCGCCTTAAGTTTAATGATAGACCTGGCGCAAATAGAGCGTTTAATCACTAATAAGATCCACAAGCAGCCTGCTAGAATTAATTCTGACAACACCGCCACCAGTCTATCTGTGGAGGGATCGATGTTAAGAGGCTGTTCGTTCAAGTTAATTTGGCAACAGACACCTCCACTTATTACATCAGATAAACGTGGCTACCGGTTATGACATCAACATTTACAAACAAACATTCAACTAACTGTCAATCAATGATTACAGCGCAAGTTTTACACTTCTTATGAAATAATATCTACGGTAGACTGTAGATATTTTTTCATAAGTGGTGTGCAACTTAACAATCTCTAGGTATCCAAAACAAAGCCCAAAGGAGTACCATCAGAAAAGATTTAAAACTTGTTTTAAAAAATGCTGCAGCTTGAATTAAACAACGCAGAATTCAATGTGATGGAGCTTACGGAATAAGCTCTTTGAGTAATTGAGGCATTTTTAAAGTGAGGAAAGTCCCGTGTATCATGAACTATATTTTCGCAAAAGAGTCTATTACAGTCACTTTTCCAATCTTTTGCTGTAACAATTTGAGTTTGATCTGAAAAATAAGTGAACTACGCTTAACGTCAACCGCCCTTGAGCCCGTCAGGTTAGTAGGGCAGACTTCTTTAAGTATGTTTGTTATCAAATATATTTTAATAATAACAAGTTAACTAATAAGTTGGCCAATACAAAGTGGCTCAGCGGCACGCATCGGCCGCCCTACAAGGATGCGGCGATCACCTGCGCGCCGCCGACAGTGAAAGTGCTGCAGTGACTTCGTAACGGCGTTATGTCACAGCCTCGCGCCTGCGCAGTCGCGCCCCGACTATGACGCCGCGCGCGCACCTTTAACACCATCCAAAAAATATTCCGATTTTTGAGGCATAAGTGATCGTACTAACAAGCATGTGCGAGTGAAACTTTGAAAAGAAGTTAGAAATATTTTTTTTCCAAAATGTCTCCCCTAGTGATAGTTTTGTTAAGTGCCTTAGTTTTAGTAAATGCTGTTGAACTTCCCGACAGCCGGGAGAGTGCGCGCGAGGAGAAGTTACGGAGTGCTTTGATCGACGCTTTCCAGAGCATCAAGAAAGGATCCGCTAAGGGCGGTGTCGACGAGGACCTGGCTTCCGACCTGATCGGTTCCCTCGCCAAGCCAAGTCCTCCAAACTCGAGTCGAAACGATAAACCTACGACGGAGGATGCTTTCGACGTGTTCGCGGACGACGATGGGCTGTCGTTCGCAGACTTCAGCGACATCAAGACCGAAGCGAAACTATCGACTACTGAGAAGTCTCACAATGTGCAACACATCGTGAAGACGACCACTAAGCCCACGGACAAAACGACTTCGAAACCGAACAAGGATGTTCTGAGTAAACTGAGTGACTCGATCAGGAGCACTGTGAATGAGTCCAGGAATGCTCTGAAGAGAGACATCGCGGGCATATCGGAGCTGATGGGGATCGAGAAAATGCTGCGTCTGTTCGACGCTGATATCCTGGTGAAGCAGTGGCCGGAGCTGCAGAAGACCGTCAGCGGGGAGTGCCGCGTGGAGATGCAGGAGTACGTCGACGGCCTCATGGAGCGACAACTGTGGGCGCTCAAGAGTAAGTACCAACCTTCAATAACGAAATGCCAAACATAATTTTAACGCCAGATCAAGGTTAATGTATACGATTTATAGATTTTGGTTTCGAAACTGAATTTTTGGTCGAGCCTCAAAGTCATGTTGCAAGAATTTAAATGTATATGTGTTTTAAGTATAATTAAATATTTTTTATAAGCGATGATATAATGTCCTCGGGTGGTTCTGTGCGTTACACAAGATACACTTTTACCGAACATTGTGCAAATAAAACGTGTGCTAAGTATCGTTACATAAACTTGAAGCGATTACTTTTATGTTTGGTGTTTAATTTTGAATGAACTAATGTGATTCGCTTTCCAATCTAAGTTCGGAAATATTTTAAATTTCGTATTTCACGACGAAGTTACGAACGGGCTTTCTATTTGAGTAGCAAGAATTTAGTAATGCTTATCGTGATTTGCAAAAAAAAACACCCAAGAAGGCTTTATAACCCCAAAAGGTCATTCTCGTACTTAGGTACTGGTAGTATGGTCACGTCATGTTGCGGAATTTGTTCAAAAGGGTCATCGTGGACCTGGAACGCAAAGGGCGTTAGAAGGAACACGGATGGGTTTCAGTCAGTAAGAGTCTGACACTCCATCCCGCTCCGCCCAGAGCGGAAGAAGTCATTTGATGATTTCCCATCCTTAAAAAAAATGGTCACATACCTACCTATTTATTATCTATCAAGCCAATCTTTAGACGAAAAATAAACCCCTGAGAAATTCATCAATTGCAATTTAATTTATGAAAATGTTGTCTTCAATATCATTATCAATTCATATCAAATAGGACTATTTACAATTTTCTTATAAGGCTTGCTAAAACTGTTATTGAATGGTTTGTAACGTAAAATGTTAAATTCTGATTTAACTGCAGTTTAATGGCTATGCGTCTTTTTAAAGGGAGATTAAAGTTAATGAGAGTTTGCAAACTGTGATTTAATTATACTGTAGGTATCTAGTGTGGACGCAATCGTAATTTAATACTACATGCTTTTGTATAGTTACGATTATGACAAGGTGTTTAAGCTTTTTCATTTGTCTTACGAGTATTTCTAAGTACATTAAAATCATCATTCTTTTCTTCCCTTGTACCGTATTATTTAGGGTTGAAGCAATACGTTTCCTCCCTACATTCTCTACTGCCAACCACCACATCGTCATCCTCTTTTTCTTTCAGGTCCTTTCTCACACAGTCCATCCCTTTGTACTTTGGTCTTCAGCCATGTCTCTGTATTTCAGTAACATGTCAAACTTCGATCCTAAAGTTCAGCATGCTACAAGACGAAGGTTCTCTTTTAGTTAAAAAATTCGAGAAATAATCTGCATTGATTTACATTGAATTTGCATGTATTACGACAGATTTAGAAACGTATAAATTAGTAAATTTAACAAAAACTTACGCAGATATTGGTTTTAAAGGAATGTGCTAAGTATGCTTTAGGGGTTTAGGAGATTTACTATGTGATGTGGCTGTGCTTAATTTAAATAAGTTAATAGGAGTTTTAATAAATTTAGATCAATGAGTTTAATTTCAATCTGTATTTGATATAGGTACCATAAATATTTTGGAAATGAGCTCAATATTGTGTAGTTTTTTTATCCCAAAGGTTGACTGGTAGAGAATGCCTTGATGCATTGAGTCCGCCCATGTACACTATTGCACATTAAGTTTAAATAAATAAATATTTTTCATATTCTAGCAGATATATTTTCTGTATCAAAAAAAACAATAATGAAAGGACACTTATGATAATAATTTTATCTTTATTGTTAAAAATCGGTATTAACACCGAGGTTTAGATAAATCATGAATCTATCTAAACTAGGTCACTCTAACGGATGGACAACAGCAAAAAATACAACTAAACAACTTGTTGAAGCGGCCAAAGTTTTTCTAAACTCACTATACCGACTGCGCGGAGTTGCGCAATGAGTTTTAAGCCCAAATTCCGTATCTGGGTCACTAGCGCCACCAAGCGGAGTTAATAAGATCAAAACGTTTGTTTACTTGCACAACAGATTTCTTTTTTTTACTTCATTATTATACTTAAATAACGGCTTTTGCCAAAAACGTGCTGAGATAATCGTATACTTTGTTAGCGAAAATGAACTCTATGATAAAGGGTTGAAGTGTTTTAATTAAATGATTACTTGGTTAGAGGAAGAAACAGTAGGTATATGCTATGGCGAAATTTTGCTTGAATAGGCATGAGTTATGTTACAAAATATTTTTCAATGAAGAGACTATCAATTTACTTTTTCAATCTTTTTTAATGAAGGTACTAAAAAAATACAAATATATTTTTCTCATATCAATACTCCAAATCATATCAGAGCCAAACGAAGACAACTGGCCAAAAAATAGCTTGATAAACTAATGTATGAATCATATTATAATACTCATCGACAAATGCATTTTTTTCAACCTCCGATATGCATAACGCAATATTTCACTAAGTTGGTACAAACGTACTCGGCAGTAGGTAAGTAATTAGGTATTTGCCTATGCTAATGAATATCCAAAATTTTACAAACCAAGGATTAGGCAATTGAGAATTTCAGGTATTTACTGCAAAAAACCAAGGTTTTCAACTTACTTAATTAAATATATACCGAGAGCCAGCATTCTTTATCAACTGTTTGACCAGCTCATCAAATACATATATGTATGTGGTCGCCAAGTACTATAAGTAGTTGGTAGTACATAGCTAAGTTATATCATCACACGTACAATAAACTTATTTACTCGAATCAGAACAAATAAGACGTTTCCGCCATATTCTCATGGACATCATCATCTATTAGGTTCAAGGTCGATCGCTCCGCTTTTGTTCTCAAACCAATAGCACAAAATCTTAATTTATTTTTTCCTCTCATTGCATTTTAAATAATTATGGCCAATTTGGCAACCTTTACAGATCTATGCTATAACACGCGAAAGTTCTAGTTATTAACTAGTCATCTCTTATTAAACTTACCATATCTTTACTACTAAGGATCTGCTATTGGCTATTTGGTCTACTGTCACAAAATGAGTCCTGCATGATCATAAGTGAATTGCGACAAACGGTTTGACTATACTGGAGTTAGCCGAAATTCACTAAAAATGTAACTTCTCAGTGGCATTTCAGAAATACATACACTGCCGCGTAATTCACGGAAAAATGGAAAAATCGGCGTCATCAATTTTGCAACGGCTTTGGTTTGTAATGTGAGTATCTTCATCATTATATCAGCCGAAAGACGTCCACTGCTGGACATAGGCCTCCCCCAAAGGGATTTGCCATAATCGCCACGCTTGGCAGGCGGGTTGGCGATCGCAGTGTAGCTGTTGCAATGCACAGAGAATGCTGCTACCCAGTCTCTGGTGAGTCCCTTGGTCGCCTCTTACAACACCCACAGGACGTGATAGGATTGTGCTATTCTTTTACGTCTGACACCATACAGAACATGAATGTGAGTGTAATATAAGTAATATAACATATTAATCAGAACAAAAAAAAGAAAGAAATGCCCCAAGTTAGTAATTTGCAGTGCGGAAGTTAAATTATATTAAATAAATCATGAAAGGGAAACGGTACACTAAGACTAAGTTAGATGCTTACTACAGATTACAGTAACTTAGGTTTCACTTAACTTGCACACGCTAACTTAACAAAACATAAAAATATAGGTGATTTCATGTTCGCTGTACATTAAACTATGCCTAACTATTTGCTTTACTTTTCCTTATAGTTCTTGAACACGTAAAATTGCTCTTAAACCTGAAAACATGCAATAAACAAAAACATGAAAACATGCGCGATCTTAAATTGTCCTTTGCTATGTAGAAACTTTGTGTCAATTAGTTTATCACTTCTATATCAAACTAGTCGTAGATAAATATATTTTGAAGAAACCAGCACTTGTCAATCTATCTGCAATGGACTTGCAAGGCGGTTTTAACCTGTAACAGGAGTAGTGGGAATATAATATTGACGACACGGTTGGCGCAGTGGTTGAGCGATTGACTGCTGGGCTGCGTGTCGCAGGTTCAATTCCCGCACGGAACAAATATTCGTATGGCCTACAGATAGTTATATAATATAATAACATAATATCTTGGGACAACTCACACACGGTCATCCGATCCCAAACTAGGCAGAGCCTGTGCTATGGCAACCAGACAACTGAAAAACATACTTATATATTTCTAAATACATACATATTATAGACAAATTACACCCAGACACAGAACAAATGATCATGCTCATCACACAAAGATTTGTCCTGGGTGGGAATCGAACCCACGACCTCCAGTTTAGCAGTCAGGGTCATTAACCACTTGACCAACAGGCCAGTCGCAGTTGTTCCGGGTCTGGCTGTTTGTGTATGTGAATTTGTATGTTTGTAAACGCACCCACGATACAGGAGAAATTCCTAGTGTGGGGCAACGTTTTAAAAAAAAAAACCCAAAAACCGGGCATAAAACTCCTTGGTGACTCAGAATTCCAAGAGCTGAAGAACCAAGTATTACAGTATAATGTCTTGAGCTTAACCAAACTTGCGAATACAAGTGACACATTACACAATGATGCCATTTGTCAAGTGATATTTAAGATAGGATCAATGACCGGATTTATGCCTTTTTGCGAAAAAAGACAGAAAATTAATGCATAGGTTTTAGGCCCAGCCATTAACATTCATATCTTTGGTTAATGTTTGTAATTTATTTAATTCTTTGTTAGTCTGTCATCTTAAACAAATTGAGTCTTGAGGTGCCGCTTGGATAGGATTAAGTATTAAATAACTAAGCAGCTGTTGATGCTTATAGATACAGTCCCAAAATGTCCAACTTCAGTGTTTGCTAGAGATTTATCCCAGCAGAAGATTCAGAATCATAAATACTCTAGCCAAACAAGGAAATATAAAGTGGAGCTAAACTTGGTGCGTCTCCCTCTCTCGAAGTCTTCTGTCTCAGCAGTGGGAACGTTATATGTTTCTTGACGACTGTACTGCTGGTCACACCCCGCGCTATACATCATGTAAACATCATCACACATGACGTAAAAATTCCGATACATTTGCAATGGTGGACACCATTACACCACTGCCGACCTTCAGCGGCTTTCCTACGACATGGTTGGTGTCCCAACCCGCCATCTTTGATTTGGCAAGAACGCGGGCTTATGTAACGATAGCCGGCCGCTGTCTCCTCGAAGTTCGACTGGTCGAGTGCCCGCTTGATTCGATTATGTATAGTTATGTTATCTGTAAAGTCAAACTAGCTGTTTATATTTTGGCTTGAATTTTTTATGGTCATGTATAAAAATATCAACTTTGAGAAGTCTTTTCTCCATTTGCAAGTGTTATATTGATTATGCAGTGTAGCAGATATATGTATAGGTTATTTTGAGACTCGAACCTCAATTTCAAGCCTCCGGTGAACATCTCTATGACTGCAAGCGATTACAATCGGCACCAATGTCAGCGGATCTGCATTCTGTTGGGAAATGGAAGATGTGGAAATTACTGACACAAGGTGACCTTGTCTTTCTCTCTTCGGCTTAATGTTTGTGATAATTTTCGGCCTTTATTAATACAAACAGACAGATAATCAGAGTTGCTTACGCATTCATTATATTCAAGGTATAACTTTTGCCCGCGACTTCGTACGCGCACATCCCGTTTTTTCCCGTTCCTATAGGAATTTCCCGTTCCCGTTTAGCCTATAGCATTCCTCATGAATGTGGCTATCATATACATATAAATAATAATTTTCCAAATCCGACTGGTAGTTCCAGAGATTAGCACGTTCAAACAAACAAACAAACTCTTCAGCTTTATTATATTATAGTATATTATAGATTAGAATGGATTTACGAACCAACTCGTATTTAAACTCTGAGATCAGTAGGGTGCAATATTAAGTTAAATTGATTCAAATAAAATCTTCTTCAGTCATGCTAGACAAAGATATAACTTATGACAAGATGATCTTCTTATCAAAAATGTCAGACAGAGGATTCAATTGGTGTTTTTATCTAATCAAAAACCACAATTTCTCATCAAGACAATATAACGAAAATTAATTTGGAGTTAGTCGACACATAGCGTGATTTGAAAACATTTTGGATTGCTACATGCACTGCACTCACGAAAGAAAGTAAAATGTCAAAACAACATTTTTCATACAAGACCGAATGAGAAATGTTTTTGCATTGCCTTAATGACTTTCTTTAAATTCCACAGAATCGTCTCTAAACACTAACGGCCGCTTTCAATAACATTTCTACCTTTAACCAACTGTCAAATTAGCTACCAACAGTAGCCGAAACGTCATGTTTGCCTTTGTAACATGACGTTTCAGCTACTGTTGGTAGCTAATTTGACAGTTGGTTAAAGGTAGGTACGTTATTGAAACCGGCCGTTAAAGTTGTCTCTGCGGTTATTCTTAATGATTTAAAGACGCTTTTTGTTTCCTAGCACGCTTCGAACTATCTTTTAAATAAGTTTGATTCACAATTTACACAGTACAGTTACAGTGTAATAAAACAACAGCTGGTGTAGGTTTCAGTAGACTCACTCTGCATAGTCCACATACGGATATGGACGGATCGAAAATCTTACAATGTAAAAACTGTACTATCAGCTGTACTAACGGTTACTAGCGTTTTTTTTTGCGTTGTTTCAATCACTTGATAATTCTGTTTTCAAAACTCAATGAGTCATACTGAAGGCGTTTTGCTATGGTTTGGTGCGATGTTGCTATCTATACTCTTGCCAGCTTTTTGAATGTTCATCATATCAGCCGGAAGACGTCCACTGCTGGACATAGGCGTCCCCTAAGTGTTGCCACATCGGCCGGTCCCGTCGTCTCGCAACCAGCGGATTCCCGCGACCTTCACCAGGTCATCGGTCTACCTTGTGTAAGACCTTCTTCGGGCTAGCAAGGCTGCGTCTTCCGATACGCAGTCGTCAATCCAGAAACCTCCGGCCTCTCTGTTTTTAATTGAAATTCTCTCTGATGCCATGGTGCACTGTTGCCGTCAAATGATCTCGTTCCTTGGTGACTTCCCGTCAACGCCTCCGTGTCGGCTGCAGTGGACAAACTTCCTTTAACATTCCACATCTAAGACTTTCCCGAAACAGTTTTGAAGTATCATATACCTTGTGTATTTCTTACATATTATCACGTTTATCGGCGACCGGCTAACTAGTAGCATTGTGCTCGCATCGTGAGAGATACGCCGCAGATCAGCAACTTTCATCTCGTCATATTGTTACCGTTGCGTAAGGTCGCGGGTTCCTTCCCAGTCCGGTTGCTTGCCGCGGTATGTGCTGGATGATTGCCTATTGTTTGCCTGTCATAGATGGTAATAACATTTTCAGCGAGTTCATCATGGCTGTCTGAAATGTGGAAAATAGTCTTTCTTTATTTTAAGGCTGGGCATTATCTTGGTCCAATGTTGTTTCTGAGAAAATATTAAAATTATTGTTAAATTAACAAATTTAGATAAAATAACACTATCGATTGTTGATTAAATTAAATATAAGACGCATTTTTTTATTCAGAAAATGTATCTTTGCAGAATGTATCCACGTTCCACAAATATTTATAAGTTTTAAGTCTTAAGATAATAGTAAACATAGTACTTTAACACTTGCATGTTCCTGGTGAGTTTTTGTATGATTGTCGCACATATTGACAATCAATCACATTTAATCAACATGCTTACAAAATGTTATTTGAGAGGAAATCGCAACTTTGTAACGCTTGTTTGTAGTTCTTCTTAAACCTATTTAAAGTATAAATAATTTTACAAATATTTGAAATCTTATAATTATCATTTTAAAATACGTGTTATGCAGGAAACATAATTAGTATTAAGCTTTGTATGGGCACACCAAAGACATATTATGTTACGATTTTAACAAAACATACTAAAAAAAACGTACAGACGAATTGTGAATCTCCTCCTTTTAGAAGTTTAAATTTTTATTCCATAAATACTTAACTAACTATATACACTAGAAATAAAAATAAAATCTAACTAAATAAACCCTAAAATATGGCGTCAAAAAATTCATCCGCATCGCTGTCGACTTTTGGGTACACTTCCAGTCGACAGCGTTTTAGAAGTTGGTTAAAAACTAGCCAAGAGCAAGTTGGACTTGCACACGAAGGCTTCCGTACCATAAGCCGAAAAAAACATGACATGAAACATGTATGGGGCCCCCTTTTATTTTATTATTTGTTGTTATAGCGGCAACAGAAATACATCATCTGTGAACATTTCAACTGTCTAGCTATCACGGTTCAAGAGATACAGCCTGATGACAGGCAGACAGACAGACAGTGGAGTCTTAGTAATAGGGTCCCGTTTTTAACCTTTGGGCACGGAACCCTAAAAACAGCCAATCACAGTTCCTCGATTCTATGTAAATACATCATTATTCTCAAGGGCAGATATGTGCATTCGGTACACACAAAATATGACTGACAATCACAACATTATCAACTGCCGAAGTCGCTTATTTTGCATTTAATCATTGTCGTACAACTAACAATTGGTTTCAATGCATTACAAATGCTATTTCATGGCCACTGTATGCAAAAGCCATTGCATAACACCCTATGCTAATGCCGCGAATGACTAGAAACTAAAGTAACCATAGTGATGTGCAATTAATCGAAAGTTGTCAAAATTATGTCATTGTCAAACATGACGCTATGAGAATGACATTTATGTATTTCTAGGTTTGCGGAATATGTTCGAAAGAGTCACAGATTAGGAGGAATACGAATGAGTTTTAGTCAGTAAGAGTCTGAGTCATTTGAAGATCATCCCATCCTATAAAAAAATGTATTTCAAAAGAAAATGAAAAAGAAAAGAAAAATATTTATTTGGGACTCGCACAAGACAAACAAAATAGTAAAATAAATTAATAACTAAACAGTAAAATAATGTAAAAAACATGGATAATTATACAATAAAATAAATGACGAGGCTATCTTATCTTTATGATTCATCAATGACCTTTCTTTTTTTCTTAGACCTTTTGCAGTTTCTTCGAATTTTTTTGGCAATACAATAGAGTGCTTGTTTGGTATAGTGGTCGCATGCGCTATTGCTCAGCGTAATGTCCTGGGTTAGATCTCCGAGTCGAACAAAGTGCTATGAGGTTTTTCCAATGAGCGTCATATACAAAGCTTCTGAAACGATGTCAATGTTGCAGTTATAAGTAACGTAATATACTAATTAACTTGTATGTAGGTATGAACATTTGTTATGACAAACCAACCAGGTTACTGGCACAACGTTATGTGGCAAGTTTCGCAGATTCTGCCGATAAAGTGACATATAAAAAGTATTTGACTGGTTATCACAATATGTCCTGACAGTTAGCTCAATTGCTAAGTTTGTTTTTTTAATATGTTCTGCTTTTTAAACAATACTAGACGCGATTTGACAAATCATCGACAAGGGCAACTGTCAGTTGTAATCAATAAAGCCCTGTTTATATTTTAGCCATAGAGAAAAAATATAAACTTATTCCTACTTGTTCGTCAAGTTTGAAATCATCAGAAGTTGCGCCATTTGAGTGTTTAAAATTAATAATAATATAAATATAATAATAATAATATCTTGGGACAACTCACACACGGTCATCCGATCCCAAACTAGGCAGAGCCTGTACTATGGCAATAACTGATAAACATACTTATATATTTCTAAATACATATAATAGACAAATAACACCCAGACACAGAACAAATGATCATGCTCATCACACAAAGATTTGTCCTGGGTGGGAATCGAACACACGACCTCCGGTTTAGCAGTCAGGGTCACTAACCACTCGACCAACAGGCCAGTCAAATAATATCAACAGCCCAAGGCAGCCAGTGTAAATATTAAAATTAAAATAGGTAGATACATATACCTAAATTCCATATATTATATTATTATTTCAAAATAAAATACGTCGAAGTAAGTTATTAAAATTCACTCAGTATCAAAAAACTTACGACACATTCGACATTTGACGCAGAACGTGCGTCGCGAGTGATCTGCGCGTGCGTCGATGCTTGCAACCGTTTCATCATCTGTTAAAGGCAAAGCAATAAACTCGGTGGCTTAAGCCGTGGCGTTAGTGCAAATCACCTAATTATATCTGTCCTTCATTCCTGTTTCTTGAAAGAAGAAAAGAATAAATCATCTGCCTTGCCTTTTCCGAACTATATTACGGGCGGCTTCCAGTCAAACTGGACTCATCTGAATACCAGTATTTATTTACGTGGAGCGTCTGCCTCCTGACCTCCAGAACCCATTAATTGGGTAGGTAATGCGGTACTTCTTGGCAAGACTGGTGTCAGATTTTCTGGCTTCTGACAATTCGTAACGACTGCCAAAGATCCACAAATGGCAACCGGGACTAACGGCTTAACGTGCTTTCCGAGGCACGGGGAATCTCGGTATGTTAAGATGGTCACCCATCCACACACTGACCTCGGCAAGTGTTGCCCCCCTGCATGACCCCCTTTTATGTCATATAATTCCTTACACAACACACCCGTATTTTCTTCCCTCTCCCTCTTCATCCGATCACATTTAATCACTCGCTTGATGATGGTAGCACCCAATTATATCTCAATCATTATTAATCCATTTCAAACCCTTTTCAAAGAAAGAATCTGAAGCGGAAACCATTCCAGTCAATCAAGAAAAGTGACATTAAGCCATACCACGCCATACTTGGCCAATATTCCACTGGAAATACCAAAGCAAGATACAAAAACCCTGAACTGACCATATCAGTTGAGCTATTCGACACGGTGAGGCGAGGCCTTGTTCCGAGTCGCAGCCTTGTACCGGCCGGCGCAGACTCCCCTTTATAGCCATGCGCAATGTCCTGCGCAGTCTGACCGGACCGGACAGTCGCCGGAGCGGACCTGGCCGGACGTACTACTGGGACTGATAGTTTCACTTTCTATATGTTTATTTTACTAATGTGAAACACTGTTTGTATGTCTGTGCTCGTTGATTTTCTTGACTGTTTTCCTCATATGAGTCTTGTTACTTTTCTTTTCTATAGGTAACGGGTAAAACACTTTTAAGTCAATGTCGCGTGTATGGCCCATTTCGAACAACCGTTTAAAACTTAGCGTTCTGCATTCTATTGACAGCAAAGATGATTTTTTTTAATTATGTCATTGTTAAGCTCAACAAAGTTATTTCCCAATTTTCTTTTTCATGGGGGCTACGTTTTCATTTACAACCTTCCAACGTCTACTTTACGAAACCGTATCTATGAAAAAAATCACAAATTTTAATTTACATTCTGTCATTTCGTGTAAAAAATAGTTAGCAACTAGAACGTAAAGAGCTATGTATGTATGTATGTAACTCGGGCTGGTTTCAGCAACTCCACGACTAAGCGCGTATTTTGCGTGCAGTTTTTAACGTAAAGAGCTAACAAACTTGACAAGTACCTACATATTTTACATTTCCACAAGAAAGGAAATGTCTATAAATCCTATGTTTACAAACCCTTGGCCCATAGATAACACCATCGGATAGCCAAAGCTGGCAACACTTTCTACTTTTAACACTACGTGTCTATGGTTTCCTTCTGATTCTACTGTTAACGCTTGTGAGCGAAAGTGGTTTCACAAAGAATTTTTATTGCATTTTTGCACAGCTGCGCGTAGTTTTATAAAGCGCACTGGTTAGATGTTATAATTCATGTGTAGCAGTTTATGACGTTCAACAATAATTCATTATAATTACATATTTAAGTAAGGTATTGCAAGTTTCAGTGAAAAAGCTTCTAAGTAGATAAATAACAGTTTGAACTGACATTGTTGATACTGTTTTAATAGCAATAATTTTAACCATAGTTTTAATTTGTTTTTGTGAATGATGGGTAACCTATTCTGTCTACATCAAACCGTGTAAACTTAGGTGGAGTGCACATGAAGTGAGCTGTCATTCCATCTTGTTTGCCTGGATTGACAGCTCAGCTCACGTCACGGTCATTTGTTCTCATTTTTCATGGTGAGAGATTTACAGAATGGCACTGCTAAGTGCTAGCTAAGCTAAGTGCCTACTGTATGAAGAAGCAGTTGCCCTTACCTTAATAAGTATTGAATAAGCATTTAAAACTAGCTTTTGCCCGCGACTTAGTACGCGCATACCTCGTATGTTCCCGTTCCCATATAGCCTATAGCATTCCTCATGAATGTGGCTATCATATACAAAAATAATTTTCGGAATCTGACTGGTAGTTCCAGAGATTAGCACGTTCAAACAAACAAACAAACTCTTCAGCTTTATTATATAAAGTATAGATAGATAAGTAATGGATACCCATTACGCAAACGATCATCATTCATCAAACAATTTAAAAATATTTCGATTGGCAAAGTATTGGCACATTACTAATCTGTGTGCTATCCTTCGCATTTAGGCTTAACATATTGACGTTCAAGTCTAGCTGATAAACAAATATTATTGGCACAGAATTAACATACAAACCAAACCAACATGCTCCCAGGAAATGCTTGTTTCATAACTTTACTAAAACTTGTACCTGGGTAGGAAGTAAGTTGTTGAAAGCTTATAAGTTATAAACTTTCAGGCCTTAAGATATAAAACAAACAACGTTTGTATACGCTGATAAAACGAGACTATACATAGGTAAATCGATACTGTAAATAACAATAATAAATATTTTTGTATCAACAGTAATACCTAATAATAATTCTGCATTTATACCATGACAATTTTGAGAAACCATGAATTTACGAAAACTTTAAGATGATAATAATTTATTTATTTCTCTCTCCACAAAGGTTGACTTAGAGTTAAAATCTTAGGAATATATGGCGCTAATCTTTATTATTATTATTATTATATATAAAGGAATTTGTTACCACACTTAGGCCCAGTATTCGAACGAAAATTAATTTTGTAAATTTGTCAAACGCGCGTTTTTTAGCTGTGATTTGATGAATAAGTTTTCAACGGCCAATCGAATCACTAACTAACATTTAATTTTTGACGCACCCGTCACAAATTAAATGTTAGTTAGTGATTCTAATTCATTTCCGAAAACGGAGAATTCGGTTCCTTGTACCAGTGTTTTCCTACTTCGTAAAGTAAACAAAAATCCTTATCAATTACGTGTCCTAAGCGTGTTATTTTTACAAATTGCAAGACACTGCGTGTGAGCCCAGCCTTCACCACTGCCCATCAAACCATTATCATCGGCTGGCGAAGACGCGTGGGAACCATTGTGTGGCACAAGACATGGGTCGAGGACCTTCCATGTGGAACATCCTCACTGGCTTTTCGTGCATGTAAAGATCTAGCAATTATATAGTACCTCCATCACTTTAGTTGCTGATGAGCATGGCAGAAAAGTACAGAAGAATCAAATCATTTATTTATTTGCAAACATGTGTAAAAAGTAACAAACATACATAGTCATTAAACATATTACCCTCCTTTGCGTCGCGCAGTAGAGTAAAAAACCCGGCTCCTTTATCAAGAAACAGATGGTTTTGTGAACTTTGCTTTGACTCTGATCATATCTCTGCTGGATTTTGAAAAGACTGAAGACAATTTTTTTATTTAGGGGCTTTTATCAAAGATATACCAGCCCCATCGTACCCTTTTACATTAATTGGCTTTCTTAAACAGTATTACTTTGTAATATTACTTAATAGTTAATGAATTAAAGTTATTCGTGGAGGACCAAGAAAGTGAAGACATTTATATACCCAAACATTTTTAAAGCCAAGTCAGGGTCACCAGAACTATAATATTGGTAGACACAATATTTATGTAACATAAGAAACAGAATAAAGTACGGGTTTAGTAAATTAATCTCAGCTTAGCGCTATCACTTACTTCCCTTGCAGTCGGTGAGCACGCGCCGATGACGTTTCGTTGCGCAACCGGTTGCGTACGTGAGAGGAGAGTGAGTAACCGGTGAACCAGTCGGTCACGTAACCTCGGATGACCGGATGTGTTGCTGCGGTATTGTCTTACGGCCATGCACGTGGCTCTTATCAGCTGCTCACTTCACTTCACTTCACTTGTTACCGACAAAATAGGAAGAGGATATTACTATTAGAGGAAGCTTAGTAGTCACAAGGCCATCTTAGCCATGAAACTGGATCTAAGACATTGACAGCCTTTTAAATCTGATTCAATCTTTGGGACATCTATATGCCCACGCGCAGTTAAGGTAAAAAGTTATAGATGCTATTTCAAAAAGGCAGAGTCCTAGTTTGAGATATTATCGGAAGTACCACCGACACATTATATTCATAAGATTGAAGATTGGGAAAGCTGAACATCAAAACTCAAACTTATATTAGTTTCACTACTAGTAAAATATCTTATTTTCTTTGTAGCGATGGGTGTAAAGTGTGGGTTACATACTTATTTCGCGGCCCTGCCCCGCCCTAGCCTAGTAGTGGGAGGATCATGTTTTTGACATCGATATTATCTATGCCACTATGCCATGTGCCATGTGTGAGCTTTAAGCCATTGCATAAATCAAACAAATTGGTATATTTTCTTAAGTTTATTGGCCCATGGTTTTCAAGTTGTATCTCGTTTTGTAAGAGGCTGTTGGGCAGCTGAACACCCCTTTCTTTTGAACTTATAGTATCTTTATCATTATGACGTTATCATCATCATCATCCACAGCTGAATTGCTGCTGAGCATAGGCCTTTCATATTTTGTATCAATCTCCACGTTCCTGTGTTAGCCTCTTCCATGAAGTCAAAGTCAAAACGTTTATTTCAATTAGGCCATTAAACGGCACTTTTGAACGTCATCATTTACAGTTCAGTAAAATAATAATATTACATTTATAAAGTGACTCTACTGTCCATTCGGAAAGGTAGATTCTTATGGAGAAGAACGGACAAGAAACTCCAACTATGTCGCCCGACGACGGACATTCTGCTTCCAGCCCGCGTACTTCTTGAAGACAACAGACAAAGCAGCCCAAAGGAGGTTTCATAAAGCAAACTCAATTTTGAGCTAATTCTTGATAGCAAGGTGAACTCCTACAACGTTTAAAGATGTTTTGTTTAACAACAACAATAGAATGATGCGTATGATTGTTTTAAACAAAGTTCAAGGGAAAAGTAATACATCAATACAAGAATCAATTAAACGTAAAACAAGTTAAGCAACTCCAAAACTAATTGAACTAAACAATTAAACCGAATCTAAACTAATAATCAACCAATGAGAAAGTTCCATGAAATGATCCGCGGACAGTAGGTCAGGTCGATAAACAGGGACAAGCATATGTGCTGAGCCATAAGTGCGAGAGGGACAGCTCTATGGCGTTACGTAAGGTGGCAGGTTCGATTCTCGCGCGAGTCAATCGTTTCTGCGAGGAAAATGCGCGTTGCAAAATGTTTGGCTAAGTTATGAAAGTTAAAACTAAGAACATAAATATCATTATGAAGCTTGAGTTTATGATGAAGTTAACGCTAATGGTAGAAGAAGGAATGTCATACTCATTACCTAATGTGGGGAAATTGTGACACATAAATAAGTTTTCGAAGAATCACCTTTGCCAACTCATTGCAAAATTGAATATTCTTCTTGGTAAAACAAAACTGAGTAGGAACCCCGTCCCAGCATGAATATAACAGCTCAACTATCATTTACACTTTAGCTCTTGGGTTGACTTTCTGTGGACTTGTTGGGTTGGCTTTGTGTGTGACGGGCGGGCGTTTTGGGGGACTGTCTTTATGTAGAACTTTGACGTTCAAAAAGTGCTGGCACTCAGCCTAATTTGAATAAATTACTTTTGACTTTGACTTCTTTAGTTCCTTGATAACTGCTTCATAAGCTTGCTAACGTCTGATGCTGGACATCAAACCTTCTGCCCGGTTTCAACAACCAGCTGATTCTGCTCTCAATTACCTTCAAGTTCAAACTTTAATGTAAACTACTCTTGCTACCGCTACAGCTCCTGATGAGGCTAAATAATCTATCATTATTGAATGCTTTGGCAGAAATACCTACGTGACTTAAAATCTTGAATGCATACAAACTAACACCGCAGCAAATATTTATGTTAATTTGTAATTTAGGCTCTCGACAAGTGACTTTCTATCAGCGGGAGCAGTTAGCGAAAAGTCCAAAACATGGGATTGACGTGCGCTACCAAAATGTCACGTGGTCAATCACTAATATTTGGTCTTTTCAGCTACCGTTTTCGTTAATAGAATATCTTTTTCTAGAGCCTCTTCTTATAAATAGTTCGATTTGATGCGTTTACAATATCATGTTGGTGGTTCGTTAAATTCCTAAAATACCTATTTTATTTTATCTTTTTACCATACCACTAATCCGCGGAAAAGTTTCAATCCGAGCGATATATTGGCTACTTACATAACTGCCATTACTGGCGACCCAGTAACCGAGTGCCTTCCATGCAGGCAGCATATCGGACCACTTACGACGAATTCTAATGAACCACTCTAGAAATTGGTCGCCTATTGGCTGGTGGTTATTTCTTCCTTATGGGTTTGGAGGTTTTCTGTAAGTTTGTTGATGACGTGTGCCGAGCAATATTTATTATTCCACCTTCATGAAACTGGTGGTAAACTTTTAAAACATACATTGATGCATGGAGTTACTAAATCACACTAATATTTTAAAGGCGAAAGTTTGTGAGTGTGTGTGTATGTTTGTTACTTCTTCACGCGCAAACGGCTGGACCAATGTTGATAAAATTATATATAGGTATGCAGGAAGCTAGGACACCCTGGATTAACACTTAACTGGCTTTTATTCCAGGAGTGTGTTCCCTTTCGGATAATTTTCGACATTCACGCGGAGTATCTGATAAACCGCGGGTAACACCGCGGGGTGCAGCTAGTTATTTATAAATCAATGTTTTGATTAGGCAGAACAGTCCTGTGCATTCGGAGTGCTGACATATACATTGAGAGTGAAACAACTCGCTCAGATTGAAATCATTGAAGTAATACCGTCAGCCTTCAAAGCAAGAATGTACAAGCGTCTTCTGGGCTCGCTTGTTTAATTTTTTTATTATTGTTTCTGTCCGTCTACCTACTCATAGCATACAATTAAGGTGCATCTACTTAAGGGTCAGGCCCAGCAACTTCAACACAAATTGTCTTGTCAACTTAGCAAGGGTGCTGGTGTCGCCACACAATTGTATACCTAATCTACCTGAAATTCAATGTACAACCATGTGCTTCATGTAAAATGTAAAACTTTAATGCAAATAAATTATTATAGCTTGCAATCAGGCGAGATCTAGTTAAATTGTTAAAAGTAATAACAGAATCATGGACAGAACAGGCAGCATTACAAAAAAAGTGGCGTAAATTACATTACATTTAACGTAAATATAATATATCTAATATAATATAATAAATATAATATAATATAATGGTAGCGACTCTAATCGTTGGCATTATTTTATGTCCAAATAGCCTGGTGTTTATTGTGGTTCCGCTTGTGTGAGGTTTTGATTGAAGCCACAAACTTAGTCACAAACTGAATTAATTGTAATGAAACATGTTCCTAAATAAATTAATATAGGTACTTCCGTCAGCAATTATATGAAACATTCCGACTTTGCTGTAAGCATATAAATCTGCAGTGCGATTCTGCATTCATATATCACCGGGTAAACTAAGGCGAAGTGAAGAAGACAAACAAGATGGGCTATGGGATAAAAGCACATTTCATGTTCACTCCATTTAAGTATCCACGGTGAGATGTTGACAGAATTGATCGGCTGTATAGTTTTCGAAAATATATTTTGCAATCTCTATTATTATGAATACAGCTAATAGATTTAAATAATCTCGACTTTGAAAATGCTACGCAAGTTACGAAACACGAAATAGCCGTTTATACCTACTTTCATAAAATAATGCGTTTTTGAATATTAATAATATCGCGAAATCTTTTAAATAATAGTATTCATGGCCTATTACCACAGATTACTATTACGAGATAGATACTGCGTATTCTGCATGTAATTATTATGAGGCGAAAAAGTTAGGAACTTGGCGCACTAGAGTGAACATAATTATGTAGTTTGAAATACATTTGATCATCTTTTTAATATTTAATATCTATCCATAATCCACAAAATTACTCATAAGTACATAAGGTATTGTTGTCATTCTTATTCAAGTATGGCAACCAATTACTTGTGTTCACAGTTCAAAAAACAATAAGAATAAAGAAAGTTTTTGGTCGACAACGTTGTGGTCGACACGAGCGACTGTTACGGTTACATAATTATTTTAAAACAATACGTCTGGCCGACTGAACCGAGTTTTATGGCAGGCCATACGTCATACTTTATGTGTGTGGTTGAGCGGTACTGTTAGGCCATAAAATGTTAATGTATGGTGGTAGCCAGATGGTCTTTCTTACTTTTCCTTTGTAGTTCCTTAACATTCATTTGTAGATCTATGACAGTCGTTACTACAGGCAGAAGCCAGACAAACTGACACCAGTATGCTAAGGGGTATCGTGTTACCCAGTTATTGGTTTGTTCACGTCAGGCAGGCATTAATTTACTGGTATTCTCTTGCATTACATTGGAAAACTAGCAGGTTGATCGAGTTCTTCCCAACTAAGTGGTTTGATGCGTGTCCTCGAAAGGTTTATTTTTTCTAGAGTTTATTTGTTTTTGTGTTTTTACCTGTTTTCCGTATAATTTACTTCATAATAAGCAGTCGCGATCACAGCAATCTGTTGTCAGTTTAATCGATAATTAAAACCTATATGGCCAACGGGCCATACGCCCCAGTGCCCGCTCACCTTAACATCTCAACTTCACCACGACGGTAACATTGCCAAATACCGACGTTTTCTATCCAACAACTATTGGGAAATATTAATTACCTCTATTACGTGGTATTACTGTGGCCTATTACCGGCCATTATGGCAAGTGGCAAGTGGCAAGCCATGGTTGAAGAGTCTGGCCAGAGTACGACCTTGTCGAGTTATGTAAGGTCAGTAAAAGCGCCATTTGTGTTACAAAGATCGGCTGCAGAGCAAATCGTCAATGTTAAAAGGCCTGATTTAAGAGATTTATTTTCGCTATTGTAGTTTATTTTTCTGCTGTATTTGCTGTTATATCTTACTTATTTCTCGTAATCATATATTTTCAGACTAGGTACATAATTGAATTAAAAAATTAACCCAAGGGAACATACTCCCGGGATAAAAAGGGTCCTTTTCTATTGTCTGTTCCCTTTCCAAGACATGGTCTATCAGTGTGCCAAGTTTCATCCAAATCTGTTCAGCCATTAAAAAGTGAAGTGGGAACAAACCGACAGAGTTACACTCGCATTTATTATATAAGAACGTGTTAATAATATTTTACTTAGCTCAAAAATTAACTAGTGAAACCTGACCCTGTTACTTACAGAAAAAGTTTGTTGAAGTAATTCCCACAGAAGTGGCTACTTTTAATAAGTTACATCTATGGCCTACCCTTTTTTTTTAAGGTTGGGAAATCATCAAATGCATTCTTCCGCTCTGGGCGGAGCGGAAGGGCGTGTCAGACTCTTACTGACTAAAACCCATCCGTGTTCCTTCTAAAGCCCTTTGCGTTCCAGGGCCGCGTTGACTCTTTCGAACAAATTCCGCAACCCTGGCAGATCAATGGCCTACCCTACCTACTCGTTTCTGTACTTGCTCCATCATTACATGTGACTTGGTAAGTAAAGGGAAAACTGCATGGTGCCCATAGGTCGGGGCCACGGGGCAACCAACATGGTGTTCAACTTGAAAGATTTATGATTAAAAAAAAACAATAGCCTCTTTTGTCGTCTTACTGTCATCATTGTTTTTGTTTCTTTATTGTATTCATAGAGTACGTAATCTATCAGTAAACCTCGTATTTTGTGTGATATAAACTTTCTTTTTGGAGTATGTCATCGAAACTCATACATTTAGGAGGAACCAACCTTTCTTAACTAAGAAGGGTTGGTTCCTCGTCTATCTCTGGAAATACCGATCCGATTTTGAAAATTATTTCACTGGTCAAAGCTACGAACTTATGAATGAACGGGGTCTCGCCGTTCATTCATTCATTCGTTACCCTGATTGCAAAATCGGTGCCTTTGAGATAAGCGACAGGAGCGAAGACGTGCAAAACAGCTAGTGTCATAAAAAAATACAGATTAGAAGTACGACAAAATGAGCAAATTTCCCACGGAACTTCATAAATCAACCTTGTTGGCAAAGCTAATTTGCTCATTTCAGTACACGAAATTGAATAAAATTTATTACTACTACACCAAGACATATTTTACTGTTCATAGAATTATCCAGTTTGAATTAATCAACGTACCCTGAATCTCAAAACTCAGCCAGTGTCGGGCACGGCAATCAAGCCTGACTCTGCAACAGGGTTGATTTATGAAATGATTTTTTCTACTTTAATTTGATCTGTGTTATCTAATTGTTATTATTTTTAATTTTTCAATCAATGTTTTAATAATTTTGATTAATTATGTTATTATCTGCGCATAATGTAGTGCATGGTGTGCTCCTCTGTAAGTGATGAGGCGCTTAGACTTAAGTTTGCAATGTACAAATTTTAAAGCTTTGGTGTACTCATTGTTGAGAAGCCTTATAAAAGTTACTTTGCTTATTTCAGTACACGAAATTGAATTAAATTTATAACTGCTACAATTTTAAGGCCCTAACTAAGGTGACCAGGCTGGCCATGCAGTGCTCAAACTGATCGGCGTTGCCTTGTACAGTCAATTGTCGTAAGGTCATTTACTTCGAATCAGACCTTCCCTTTTAATGCCAAAGTTAAAGATAAGCCTAAAATAGAACTGGGTTTTTCATTTTGGATATGTATTATGGCTTATTTTTCAATATGATTTCACAAAGATTTTGTGAATGTGAAGACTGTGTAGATCACCATATTAGGGTTTCATTTTAGTTAGTCTGGCAGATTGAGTTATTTATGTGGGCTACCCAAATGCCTACTTCGGTATTGCTCGTCAAATCGTTGAGCTCCTTAAAGTTCTAAGTTTGAGCTACACGATAACTGACAAATGCTTGCACTGTCTGGACAGGTCCACTCAAATCTATGTGGTACTTTCCTCAAAAGACCACTTCAGACATTAACCTACATGGTTCTCATATGATTTGACCAGTACAGATTGTATGGACTTAAAAAGAGAGAGTTCTCTTCTCTTCGAGAGAGTACTCTGAGTTTGTTTCGGTGTTTCTACTCAGGATAGTCAGCTAGGAAACACCGGCCTCATCTAGCTTAAAATTACCAAAAAAAAGATTGACGAGTAAAAGTGTTATGTTTAACCAACTTTCGAAATTAATATAATTTATCATTTATAAAAAATAGAATAAGGCGGAGAGGTAGAGTAGTACGACACCCATATTTTGAAGACCCTTCAAATTGCCCTTTATAGGAAGAGAGCCTATTGCCATCAACCGGGCGCATCCTCACTCTTTACGTTGCTATTGTGATATTCCACATGGAAAACGCCCAATAACACTTCGACTGAACCGGGAATCGAACCTTGGACTTCATGCTTCATGCACCAAAGGCAATCCATGACATATTTTTCTCTTCATAAAATAATCAACATTCCCTGAATGAAAGTAGGCTCACGACCACAGACTACGAAGTATCTGTGTAGGAACTTGAACCCGCGGTTGAACTCAGCCAGTGGCGGGCACGGCAATCAAGCCTGACTCTGCCTTACCGCCCACTAGCATTACTTCCGCTGACTTCACTTCCGCTGAACGTAACAGCCGGTATTCAGAAGTGTTCATTTATCTGTCACTTATTTAAAACCCCTGTAGGTCTAGGTGTCTTTAACCACGTGAACATGAGAATCTTAGGACGTTTTTTCCTCTGAAATTGAAATACATTCGTTAACAAACTATGCTTTGTTCCCATATGGGTTGGCAAAAATTACAGAAAGTGACTTTGACCTCTGAGTTTGTTCCGGCGTTTCTTCTTAGGGTAGCTTTGAAACATCGGCCTCATCTTATTTAAAATTATGAATTAGATTGACGTGTAAAAGTGTTTTTAACCAACTTCAGATAAAGGAGGAGGTTCTCAATTTGGTTATTTTTTTAATGTTTTTACATTGTTTTTTTTTCCATAGACTTTCTCATAGAAATTTTAACAAAATCGTTTCAGTAGTTTGGGTTTTAAATGAAAATAGCTGAAGGAAATAGAAAATATATCATCTAAATAAAAGAAATTGCGTGTTTTGCTTTCCTGTGACTTTCCAGTGGTGTTGTTAGGTGTGGGGTACCACTGAAAAGTGTAAAAGAAAAAACGTTTTTGCAGCACCATCCTAAGGTCGACTGTAAAAAAATGCCTACGGCATTGAGTCCATCTTGGTACAGTGCATAAAGTTTTCAAAAATAAGGTTATCAGTCACCTGCTAAGATCTTTGCATACTCCTTTTGCTTCGTTTCCATTCAAGCACGTTTGACGTGTTGTTGGACTAATCATTCAATCTGAACCATTGTAGATAGAACTTGTGATCGTTCGATCAAAAACTTTGGTTCTCGATAACAAACACACTTCCCCATTACGTAATATTCCATGGAGTGAAAGCGATAAGGATGGGGTCTTTGCCCCTAGTTCCCTTTCACGCCGTATTAACGCTTGTAATCATGTGCTTAGGGGTCATTATGGCGTAACGCCAGAGTGTGTGCTTCTCATTACCGCTGATTTAGTGGTACGATTTGTTTGTCGGCTTTCTTTTCAATGTTTCCTACTGGTTTTGTGGAGTAGGATTTGTTTCATGAAAGTAATTATTCGAAAAAGAAAATATGCAGTCACTGGTGCCCTAAACTTACGGCCAAAGTGACCTCTGCGCGGCCACCAATGAAGTAGAAGTAGAGAAGTTTTGGGGCCCGAGGGCCTTGTGCGAGTTTTCTAATGTACTCGATCGCGTTAACGTAAACTTTCGCATTTGTCAAATCTCATGGAAAAAAGTATTTTAGTAGGTACAAGTTGACGTTTACTTTAACGCGATCGAGTACGTTCAACTCGCACTAAAGCCAAAGAAAAAATTCTGTCGAGCCCGCGACATGAAAGAGAAGTACCTCATGGGAAGTTGCTCCTTGTCCTCCAATTTAGATAGATAGATAAAACATTTATTTATTTACTAATTTATTTACTTTATTTTCGGAAGGCTTACTAATGGAATAATATAATTATAATAACAAAAATATTTAACAAAATTAACAATCCACCACAGATAATACAAAATTATTACTTAACTTATTACTTACATAGGCTAAGTAACATCTTATCTTTTCTATTATATTTCGTTATGTTAAGTTGGTTCATTTCGTTTAATCTTAAGCTATTTTGTTCAATTTTAAGACAATCTGGACAACAAACGGTTCAAGTGCAGGCAGGTGCATCTGGTACAAAAAAATGGCTTTGCTTACTTGGAGTTTTTTTTTATTTTTATTTAATATGGGTTTGCTCTTGACTCTAGTCTAGGTCATAGATGCCAGAGACAAAGTCGACGATGGAGCGAGCTTACCCAGAAGAAGCCTGTTCACTCTAATTTTGAAGAGAGAAGAAGTGCTTACATTGCTGCAGAAATGGTCAATGCCTTGTTCACAACAAATTCCGTTAAAACTTCGACTGGGCCTCTGAAAGTATGCTTTACGCCTATAGTGTTTGCATATTCGGTACAATAATAGAAAACACAACGCACAAAAGCATGGTTATATGAATTATAAGACAAAAATAAAAACTAGTAAATACAAGTGTACAAACTAACATAGTACAACCTTCTTAGCAATAATCACGAGCAGCTCTAGTTGTTAGATAACAGTAGTCTTCGGCCACATTCGGCCCGAATTACGGCAGCTTCGGTAACTAATTTCAAACAATCGATTTGTCTTGTATTGAGGAGCTCGTGGCTAAATAATAACAGCCGCATGGGTCGATCTTCAAGGTTAAGCAACGCTTGTCGAGGATGGTCTGTGGATGGGTGACCATCTTAACATATCGAGACTCTTCCGTGCCTCGAAAAGCACGTTAAGCCGCCGGTCCCGGCTGTTATTTTTAGATCTTTGGCAGTCGTTACGGATAGTCAGAAGCCAGAAAATCTGACATCAGTCTTACCAAGGAGTACCGTGTTACCCAGTTAATGGGTTGTGGAGGTCTGGTAGGCAGCCACTCCACGTAAATACTGGTATTCAGCTGAATCCGGTTTGACTGGAAGCCGACCCCAATATAATTGGGAAAAGGCTAGGCAGATGATGATTTGTCTTGTATTATGTCGTTAGTCAATTGACTCGCAGACCTTCCTACTTTAAATGTCGTAGAGTTAAGTGTTATCAAATACAAATAGAGTTGTTGACCCATTATAAAATCGCACTGTCATGCTGAGTTTGCGAAAATATGGTCTTTTTTATATGTTTGACATTGGCACATACCATATCAATTCAAATAAATTTAAATAGCCTAAATTAAAAGTACGTAACACTAGAAATGATTAAATTAATCAATGTATATGCAATGACTTATGTATCTAATATATTTACTGATTAAACCGAGCTTACATATTGTTTTGCACTCCTCAAAACTGAAGTAATAACTCTTCATCATCAAGGGCAGCCTTGCTCCACCCCCGACACTCTTATTATTACATTTTTTTTTGTGGCGTCTCTATTTTCAACCTATGAGGTTGTCGACTGGTTAACCGGGCTTGCCTGAGATGCTTCCAGCCAGGGCTTATTCAAACTAACAAACTAAGCGACTAAACGCTAAGGGCACCCCCTGTGGGGTACGGGTCTCGGCTTAGAGCTTCGCTGCGGGGAGGACAGCTAGGGACGGGCTGGATCGATCTAGGATTATTATTTAGGGACGAATTTAAACAACAGTCTCAGCGGCGCGAGCTGGCCCGAGCAAGGGTCGAGGCGGACATTGACGGAGACGTCGCGACGGGCCTCGGCGGCGATGGTAGAAGGACGGCGGTCGTGGTTTGCGTAGAGTGGTCTCTTTGCGGCTCTCTTGGAGGAGAGTGGTGGAGTCATCGGGCGTGAGTCCTTTTATTGCATCTTTCTCTGGGGCTTTATACAAAGTGACGTTCAATCAGCGATAACGACTGTCAAAATGTTTGAAATTGACCACGTGGCGCGCATGTCAATCTTCACTTTGAACTTAACGCTGATAAAGTGTCACTCTGCCCAAAGCCTCTGGCCATATTAGTCTCGACCACTCCTCGAGACAGTAAAGTTTTTTTTAACATCATTCTTATATCCACTATCCTCCTGCATTAATCAAAATCCAAAAAAGAACCAAAACTAACAAAGTTTACAAAATTCCATCTTCAAAAAAGGTCACTAAAAGATAATCCTTATTTTTTGTGTCCGCCACCGGGTCATTGCGCCGTACAAATGTTTATTGTAGTACTTCTAACGTAACCCACATTCCGTTTCTACTGCGTTCGTTTTTAGGGTTCCAAAGTAAAAACAAGGAACCCGAATATTTTGCCGTGTCCGTCCGTCCGACCGCGGTTTTACTCAGAGACTAATAATGCTACGAAGCTGTGTTTTGGGATGGTTATAGATATTTATCACGCCAACAAAGTAGTGAAATAAAATCTGGATAATCTTATTACTTCAAAAAAAGAAGGAGGTTCTCAATTCGGTTTTACTTTTTTTTTGTTACCTCATAACTCCGTGATTTATGAATATACATACTTTCCGATTGGTCCCATAAAAATTTCATCGAAATCGGTTGAGTAGTTAGTTTGTTAAATAATTTTTATTGAAATATAAAACGTAATTGCATATTTTGCTTTCCTGTAAAATAAAATACTTTTCAGTGGTATTGTTACGTGTCGGGTATCAATAAAAAGAGAAAAATAAAAAACTTTTACACAAAAAAAAATACTTTATTAATATAATTCCTAAAGTAACTTTAATTTCGGAAGTCAATGTTAAAATATGAAGAAACAACCACCGACTTCCGAAATAAAATATATTTTTATTGCTTCTTTTGGAGTCTGTTCCATGTTGTGGGATATCGTTGGATAGGTCTCTTCAAAATGATTTACATGACAGGTATCTACGGAACCCTTCACTATGCGTGGCCCGACACACGCTTAGCCGGTTTTTGTTTTATTTTGTGATAAGACGATAATTACCAAGAATCCGGGATCTAATTAATTAATGGTTGGTATTTCAAGTGGATCAGCAGATCAGTTTGTTTTGATGACTGGTCCTACTTTTGTAACTCATTAATGTTATTCCTTTTAAAATATGTAGATTTTGGAAAGGTATCCTAGCTGCGTTATTGATATAATGATTGAGAGGATGGAATGCTGTTAAGTGTTACCTTTGTACCTGACGACCGAGGCGTTAGGTGTCAGCTGCAAAGTTACCACAAATGAAGCTGGGAACTATCTATTATTTGACTTGAACCTAATGCATATAAGCACGTAATAATTAATCAATTTTTAATGATAGTCATTGTTCTCAGATGGCCGCTTTACCTGAATATCTCGCCAACGTGCCACTTTAGGGCACCATATTGCTAATATTTTTTGTCCGTTTAAGTGTCCTCTTACCAATTTCATAGAGCGCCGCGATTTTGATAAAAAATAAAAATGGCGGCGGGAGGCTATGCCAGAAAGGTTCTATCCTCTTTCAACTGAATCGATTCAGAGAAAATCGGCTGTGACAGACGGACAGACAGACAGACAACCGCGTGATCCTATAAGGATTCCGTTTTTCCATATAGTGGTTCGGAACCCTAAAAACGTGAATTTATTTATGCTGTGAATACTGCCACATTAAACTGAGCAAGCCTTACCATTTGCGTACATTCAAAGAGAGCCATTGATCAAATTATTTATTTACTAATTGCCACCCGCGGCTCCGCCCGCGTGATTGTCGAAAATTATCCCAAGGGAACATATTCCCGGGATAAAAAGTATCCTATGTGTTATTCCAGACTATAATCTACCACTGTGCCAAATTTCATTAAAATCCATTCAGTCGTTTTTGCGTGAAAGAGTAACAAACATCCATCCATCCATCCATACTGACAAACTAGTAGTAATTAGTAGGATAAGTAGGAATAGGATTATATACTTAATTCTACACCACAAAGTAAAACACAAAATCCATGATGTAAAGCTCGGAAATTCTGAAAGACTGTTATCAATCGTCAACATTAATACATCAACCTACATTACGTATAACATTTAACAGTCCAATACTGGATAGGCCTTCACCAATAGCAAACTTCCTTTCATCTTTTGGTCCCTCAGACTTACTAACACTTCGCAGCACCTGCACAACCCTAATCTTGACCTCACCAATACCAAACAAGTATTCTAATACTAACATTACGTACAACCTCGCATACCTCCATTCCTAACGATTCAATCAAATTATTTGGCTCACCGATGCGTACTGTTCTTCACCTTGTTCAATAAAAGGTTATGGACGATTATCGTAGTTGTGCAGTTTAGTAATGAAACAGGTTAGTTTATTATGATCGCTGTCGAATTGATTACAGTTGTTAATAAGGATTGCAATCGATGTGATAACAGTTTACGTATATCCCAGCCGCATAGACGTTTACTTGAAAAATAAGTAGCATTACTGTGATTTTACTACGGCTGTATAAACTTTTTATTTTTTGCTCTCGGGGAGAACTTTCAATATGCGCTGAGACTTTGGGGATATGTCCGGGGGTTCCGGCGTGGTCTCTTAAGAGATTACTCCGGTACCCCCTCTGCGCAACGCCAGTTAGGGCACATCCCTCAGAATACCGTAAAGGGTTCTCCCCAGAGCCTCGCAGTGCACGGCAGCATGTGATCACTTTGCCACCGTCTTTCCTGGGTTCACTCGGTAGGCAAAAGTCAAAAGTCAAAGTCAAAAGTCATTTATTCAAATTAGGCTGAGTGCCAGCACTTTTTGAACGTCAAAGTTCTACATAAAGACAGTCCCCTAAAAGGCCCGCCCGTCACCACTTCCTAGTGTTTTAGCTGGGAAGAAGAAGGCGAACAGAGTTCCCAGTCGGATCCCCAGTTTGAGCGCCCGTGATTCCAAAGCCCTGCCTGCATAAAATATTGTATATAGGCCCCAAAGCGCTATTCAGCAGTTCTCTTTTACTATTTGATCAAAAATCATCCTGCTTAGTATTCCAAAGAGAACAGAAATCAGAAAACATAATATCCGTAGTCACTGTTCGTACAATTCCTCAGCGTTCCACTGCTTCTGTCTTTATTAATACAGGAAAAATTCTGTTTGTCATTAAATCAGAGTGTAGCTATGATTATGGTTAGCGAATTCTTATACAATAATTACTTTGTGAAAGTTTCCCCTAATAACATTAACTGCAATTATCTTGGCATTTCCGTAATGGATATGTCGTCATTCAGAAACTTTTTGCAAAAATAAAACGTCAGATATCACTCATATGCGAAATACCGGTTCTCCATTTAGCTGTATACCTATAAAATCCACGTCTCCATAATTAAACTGGACCAAAACTGGCTCGACCTCGGCAAAGTGACATTCAACGAAGCAAAGAATCAGAATCAGCATCAAAAAATGCACCACGTATTGATTGTTAATGTTTTTCAATACAACTTCTCTAAACTATCAGATACTCTTCAAAACTTCCGAATAGGTCCTCTCCTTAAGTTCAAACTTCCCTATCTGCGATTGGCAGCTTCCATAACAACCCTCATCATCACACTAAGAATTTCTACTGATTAAAACTACTCATCATCACACTAAAAAAACAAAAAAAGAAACATATCAAACCTAACAAATTATTTTATGCAATAGAGTGTCAATGAAGCAGATGGTAGGTAAGTGGTTATCGCTGCAGACACTGCAAATCAAACAAATAAACAACACATAGATTTTTGCAATGATGCTTAAATGAAACATGGACGAGACTTATTTCTGAGCTAAATCCCATATCGCAATCAACAACAATAGCTTACCATAATTAAAACCAGCGTGCCTATAAACTAGTACGATCACACATGATCACGCGCCGGAGAAAGTGCGTCCCAGTAGTGTTGTGGAAGTGTGGACGTGTTGCGCAAGCGCACTCATGACAATGTCGGCGCAAGCCACGAGCGGTCAAGTTCATCCCGGTTACGTTCATGTCAAGAATTTGTGCTAGATTTGTATAAATAGCGCTGGTTACGTGATTCTGTTAAGATATCTTTACAAAGCCATCGGGATTCTCAATACTTTACCATTTACATATGTACAAAATCATCCGGATCATTGACAGTGTCCATCTGTATTGTCTAACAATGAATCCATTATTTGATCTGTTTCCTCAATGATTCGCGGATTATCTTTAAGAAACGCCAGCAGAAAAAATAGGCCAGCTTGTCGACCAACCGATTGCCGACGAGCTGGCCTATTTTTTTGGAAATACCTACTTAAATAGAATTTTTGAATAGTCAAGTAAAACCTGAATAACTTCTTCTACCTGTCCATCACGAGAAGCCATATCTTTATATAGCACGTGTTATGTATATTTAATTATATCGTCCAACCTTCAAAACGCATTTATTTATTATCTGCACTTTTCAAAACCCCTTTAATTCCTCCATTAACTCACCTCAACACACCTTTTAGACTCTGACCCCAACGCACAATTTTTTTTTATTTGTTATCGCCGGGAAATCCTGATGGATGTCCTCCGCCCTAACCCGCTACCGCTCATGGCTTGGTCCACCCGCACGTCACCACCGCGTCCCGCTAACAAGCGCACGCGCAACTTAGGCGCAGTGAAACTTATTAGCACCTGTTATGCGCCGTTATTATTATTATTATTCACTTTTACTCAAAGAGGCTCGCTTTAATGTTAATTGTATGGATTACGTAATTTAATGGCTGTGCGCTACTTGGGCTGTGCAAAATTATTGTATGTGTGTGTGTGTTCGATGCTTATATTTGTTTTTAGTGGCATTTTGATTTTCACTGGCAGTAGTAGTTAGGTATGTTGCTTAAAGCGTTCTAGTACAAAGACTAGAACATGATTGTGTTATGTATGTCAAAGTACGTGCTCGTACTCAATAACATCACGCGGGTCTTCACATAACAATCAGCAGACGTGAACTGATAGGTGAGCCTATATTGTCATCAGCAGGCATAAATCCCGATGCCCGGTTACCACTGAGAAAATCTTGATGAAAACCGTAGTTAACCGTAACCGTAGGAAACCGTAGTAATTCCTAATGTTTTCGCTCCGTTTTTGCAAAAAACTGTTTCAAAATCTTTAAAACAAAATTAAATCGTTTCTTCAAAAACATAAAAAAACAGAAACTTTCACATTTGGGTCTCCAAAATATTTAATGGATTTTCACTTTTATCACCTAGAAGATAAATGTGGTAGAATAACTTTACAAAAGTGTCTCATAGTTGCTTTGTATAACTAAAAACAACAAACTAAAAAAAAGCATCTTCTAAAGATCTTGTAAAGTCTTACTTCTGATATCACACAAACAACTAGAAGTAAGAAACACAGTACCGAAGAATAGTGTACAAAATCATCAATATGGCAGCACACAAGGCGGAAGTCCAATCAGCAGCAACAATTAAATCAAAACTGTTACAAAAACATATAAGGCGCGAGTACATGACTACGAACAGGTACTATATACCACCATTCAAGCGACAGTGTCCGAAATTCAAAGCGTTGTCGATGACGCGTCACGTCGTCACGTTGCGTCAGCGCGCATCAGCTAATCGGCGCGCGCGCAGTCTGACCGTTACTATGCCGCATGTCACCGGTGTTGCCACACCTCCGCTCGCACTGATTAGGAACCTCTTAATTATGGCATACGTCACATCTTCACTTCTCGCGAAATCTGTAAGAATCCGGTCCTGAATTGAAGAGCTTTACCTTCCTGCATTTTATTACTCAAACTTCTGACTTTATGGTCTGAAATGGTTTTGATGTTTGATAAAAATCAAACGAACCATTAATGTTAATCCTCACAAGTTCAAAACACTTTGAAAAATCGGAAAAAATATAACTTTCTAAGTTTTCCCCATGGCTCCGCTTCTGTGGCAGATCCCACAGGAACCATGATTTTTACAGAATTAAAAGTTGAAAAAGTCAGCGATAGTGAAAATAATCTCGTAATCGGATCAGTAGGTACTTCCTGAGTCTACCTTTTACAAACATAAATATATACAAAATCCTCTTTATAATATTAGTCTAGATAATCTAAAGAACAACAAAGTCTACTCAAAGATAATTGCACAAACCCGTACCTCGATCAAGTCACAAGCACTAACACTTAAGCCAAATCGATTAAGCACAATGTCATTAAAGCCTGTCCTAAATATCCCACACTTACATTCAAACCCGCTTCTGCAGTGAACTGTGAGGAAACGCAATGCGAGCCCATCATTACAACAGATCACTGAGGTCAGCCCCGGCGCGCGTAGCATGCAAATAGCGACCAGTTGCAACTGCAAGCGATTGCGAGCAGTTGAGACATGGTTGCTGGGACGTGAGATGCTAGTTGTGGTTGTAATTGTCCGACGGGAAAAGGAAATGGGGAAATGTCTATGGTATGATGGACGGTCTTGTAGAGCTAGTCTTAGGTCACAGGAAAATTACTTTATATCAAATTAGTAGTATCTGTGTCTGGATTGTGTGAGGAATGTGAAGGAAAAGGAGTTAGTGATAGCGTGACGGCTGACAGGACAGAATGAAGGAAAAATCGTGTTGCGCCGACCCCAAGTAATATGCTATAAAAGCGAAAACATGATGATGATGAGCTATTCATCATTATTCCCTAAAGGTTCATGAGAAAACCAGTCCAGAGTTACCTCAAAAATGGTCCTTTTTGGCGCAGTAGTATGGCACATACAATGATTTTAAAAACATACCATATTTTATTATTTTTGTTGTGTACCATGCGTGTTCTATTATATGTATAACTGTTGCCAAAATTGTTTCTTTTATTTCCTTCTTTTTATCTTACGCACTTGCACAAAATAATTTTTAGATCTTTTTAGTACTGACTATTCCTTCAAAAAAATCCTTATTTGAATCAAAATAAGTATCTACTTTAAGTTCAATTCTTATAACATGTCAATTACTTACAATGTTGAATTTGTTACAAGGATAAATTCAAGACAAGGCGAACTTAACATTTTAATTGAGTTTAACAGCAAATCAATCCATTACACAGCAACGCCCACATTTTTATAAATCACGGTTCCAATCAATATTTGTGTCTACTACTTAATATTTAGTGATAGGATAAATAGAATCGAGCACTGGGCTCACGAATACTATTAGTGAATTGAGGTTCGTACCAGTGAAAGAATTTTACGAAATGGGATCAGTTTACTGCAAGTTTTTTTACGAATCTACTATCTAGGACGTAAAAAAAAGTTAAATTTACACTAACCCGTCTGGTTACAATACCGGAAAACCTCTTTTTAACAAAAACGAACGTTTACGTTAACGTGATCGAGTAGGATATACTCGCACTAAGAACTCAGTTCATCCAGAGATTACCTCTTTCAAACAATTTTACCTTTTTCTAATATTGGATTAAGTGATCACCTGTGCTCGGAGTAGGTAGTATTATGTTGGGTCATGGATCTGAATTATAATGTTAATATGGACATGACATACCCCGGGATACCCGGGAATATTTTTCTGCATGTCGATGTCGAAGTTAAACTGTTTAAGATATCTTGAGTACGCACGCGACATATCAAACTATTCATTTCCAGTATGAGCTGGTTCACGGTGCTGTTTGCCATATTACTTACTGGTCCCGGGATTCAGAAGGCATATCCATGTTATGATAGCACTACCTATGCCGATCACTGGTGATTGCATAACATAAGGTTGCCATTTTATCAAAGTTATTTATGAGTATAAATGTATTATAGATTGATCTCAAAGCGAGTGGTCCCTACAACCTTGTGAGGTGCACCGCTTGGTGACCCAAATGGGACACGTTTGTAACTTAATGATGCTGAGTGATCGTTAGAACATCTCTTGAGAAACAATATTACTGTAGATTGACTTGCGTCTCTAATTTAGGCTCAAATATGAACCTTAGTGCCAACGCTACTAATTTTCAAGCAACGTTCACATTCGTATCTCAGTCGCAATCTGTCAAAAATATATAAAAAATGAGTTTTTTTTGCCAGACTGCGACTGAGATGAAAATGCCAACCTTGTTTAAAAATTATCTGTTCTCCCGAATGTGACGAATGTGAAAACCTTCATTTTAGTTCCAATATTTTAGAGAGAGAGTAGAAAAAATTACTGCACATGGATTAGACATTATTTTAAAATAGCATGAAATTTAATCTTAGATTTTAACGATTATGATTTGAATGAAACGCCAATAAAATAACGTAGAAGATTAATTTTATTGGCGTTTCAAGTTTTCTTAATTTTCAATAAATGATTTTATTTTTCCCTTTGATTGTGTCGGTAAGTGGTTAACTTAAAGAACCATTTTCGAAAGACTTTTCAATTCAATGTTTTCGTGAAAGAATCGATCCCCCGGTATAATGCTCTGCTTTACCGATTCAGAGTGCATTTTTATGATTTAATTAACAAATAAACACTTCTCAAAGACACTAACTGCCTATTACCTACATAGTAAAGATCTTAATAGTTTCAGATTTATACAGTGCGTTAAATAAGGCGCGGAGTAGACTCGGACCTTGGAGTGGGGTCATCGACACTATCTATCGACTCACCTTGACATAGATCTTGATACTATTCACTATTACATTCTGACGAGCTTTTTACTGCGGCTTTTCTTGTACATTCTCATGTTTTTATTAGTTGTTATTTTATTAACACGTAACTGGCTGATTTATTTGTTGAAGTTTTAAAAGGTTTTTAAGGGGTTCAAGAGCGAAGTTTTTGATTTCTCAATAGCTTAAGGAAAGTCCAAGTTGTCTAATAAAAGGCAATCACAAAAATATGTACGAACAAGAAATAAACGCTAGAAGCTTTGTTGGCAACAAACTTTATTTAGTTAATATCGTAGATTTTATTGTTTTACATACCTGTGAAAACGTTTAACACAACACACATTTTATTCGTAAAGTATTATAATATCATAACAATTATTGTGATTCATAATAATTGTCTGGTTTTTCAATATCCTGGAGTCCCTAAGTTGAAGAGAAATTCTAAAAGATTGACATGCGTGACCGAAATGTCTCGTGGAAATACACATATGAAAATTTGTGAGGATGGGTGACTGGTTGGATGATGTTTCCACTCAAAAAATTACTGGATTGATATGAAACTTTACAGTATTTTATTTTTTATAATGTGTTACTTAACACTTCCCTGAATAGGAAAGAAAACCCACATTGATACGTGACAGCGGAAGTTAGAAATGCTTTCCCTTACTGTTGGCAATAGATCATCTGCTTGTTATACAAACAACGGATATCGAGATAATATCCGCCAATACTGCTTTTCTTATACATTATCAACTAGTTTAAAGATCATGTTTGTATTTTATCTCAAGGGAATAGAGTTCAATATGGCATGTTGTACGAAAGCGCTATGCAAATGGGCCTGTCTGTCATTGAAGCACTTTTGTCGGTTAAGTGATATTTACCAGTTATTTTTTTTTGCCTACAACATTATCATTACTTCTATACTTATATTGTAAATGTGGAAGTTTGGATGTTTGAATGAATGGATGGATGTTTGTTACTCAATCACGTCAGAACGGCTGAACGTATCTTGATGAAATTTGGCACAGAGGTAGATTATAGTCTGGAATAACACACAGAATACTTTTTATCCCGGAAGTATGCTTCCTTGGGATCATCATTCACACTGGCGGAGCCGCGGGCGGCAGCTATTGATATGATAAACACACTTTACTTTGGAAATGTTTTTGATTTGATTATGGATGGAGTTATTTTTTTACAAATACATAATTATGACTTTATTTCAATGACAGTGAAATTTGAGCAACGAAAACAGTATTGAACAGTGTTAGGTTATTGAAACGGTTATGAACGTTTTTAAATGACGAATAGAATTTGGACGAATTGGAAAGAAAATGGCAGTAGCACAATGACGGTCAAAAATAGCATCATGAACATCTGAATATTTTACTTTGATTTTCGTGTCTACATTTTCAGTTTATAACTTTCCACTCCTGGGGCACAGGCCTCCTCTCATTATCCTCCACGTAACGGTGGTAAATAGTCGCAGGCAAATCTTGGAATCAACATTTCTCCTTAAGATGTTTTCCTCCATAGTCTTGAGAACGGTGGTGAATATGGTGATTAAATAAATAACAAACGTGTCAACACCGGATTAAATACTATGTCGGTAGGTATTGGTGCTTTCGGTGTAAGCAAAAGATGAACATGACCGATTCTGATAATTTCATTGAGGTCAACGTTGCGATTTCCGACAAACCGACGACGTCCTCATTTATCTGAACTCCAATTTAAAGTGATTGTGTTTATTAACGATTTTTTTTATCAATTGTATTAGTGTAATTTATTTTATTTTGTGATGCATTGTTTAAATTTAATTATTATTTTGTTTCAAATGAACTAATTAATCTTTGTTAATCATGTAATCTTTCATAGAGAATGTTGTGCATACCTATAAGTGATGTATTTGCACAGAATTCAATACCTATAATTTCCTGTTTTTTTTTTTAATTGAAAATATGTCGTTGGTGTGCCTTACTTAATAAATAAATAAGTGTCAATGTTAAAACCTGAGGCGATTCTTATCACATTTCAAGCACTTATATAAATTAAGGAAACTGCGAAAAATAAGTTTTTTCGTACTCTAAAAAGCTGCTGATCCTCAATTATTTACAGTCTTATGTATTCAGAACAGTTTAGCCATATGATAAGTTCATTCTTAATCCGAATTTCCCAAACGTTGATTGGGAGAAAATGCCTAGGAGCCTAGGCATTCCCTACCAATGCCTGAATTTACTAATCTACCAAATTGTATTTAATTAAACTAATCTCATGATTTTATATTTTTTAAATTAATAAGGCGGTTTACCAATATTCCCACGAGCACTAGTCATAAATGAAGGGTCTTATTGTACTACCACGTTTTATGTCATAAACACCGACGGCCACACACTCCAGAGTCCCAAGGTTTCCTGTTACCTGCACAGCCTACTACACTGTAGTGTGCACAAATCTGCACACGATTGGAAAGCGCAGGCGCACAGCTGCAACTGAGGTCAACCGCTCTCAAACTATAGGAAGCTAAATAGATCGGTTTGGTCGTAATAACAGTATGCTGCAACACACAGCCTGCGTGTACGCAACTAAAAGGTTATTTCTTATCTCTAAGGTTAGATTAATTCTAAAAATTTTAGAATTAATAGCGTTTTCCGCGTCGGAGCTTACTTACTTACTTTTCCACCAGTATCGCTCGAGTAAGGCTTCTATATACAGGGTATTAAACACAAATAAAATCGGCAAAGCTGAAATAGCGTCATAGTATTCATCATTATTGTCATCTCTTGTTTGGTCGCATAGTAAAAGGTGGTAAAAGGCCTTTTACTATGCGACCAAACATGAGACCGCAAAAAAAAAAAAAGTTTTGAAAACATAAATTTTAATGTAAGGTGCCGTTGATTTTTTTTTCGCGATTTTAGGGTGGTCTTATTCTGTTACACCTTGCAAATATGAACATTACGATTTTTATAGAGTACTTTATTTAGAAGTCATACTAGAAAGTAAAATATTGACAAACCTTTACAGAAACACTTATCAAGTTTCCACTAAAATAAGCAGGAAATGATATTTTGGAAAGTGTCACCGCACACCAAAAGGTCCGTGTTTCAAGGCAAGCCGAGTAATTTGTTGAAATAAATGCCCCGGGCCGTGTCTTAAAATGTTGTAACAGAAGTGATCATCTTCATCTACACCAAGATAACTTTATAATGATAGCTTAACACTTTAAAATATTTTTTTTTCGACGGGAGTATTTTCGTCTTTCAGCGTTTTTAACAATCGAATCGAATGTCAAAGTGGTTTTAAGTATATTTTACATATTCTATTATTATAGTATATATATATTCTAATCCTTATACAATCGTAAAATTAACGCCCTAAAACTATTTAAATGGGGCTATCGTTAAATTCCAATATCGCTCCATTATTCTACATATTTTATGATTAAGACCATGTTTAATTTATTTTTTCTTTCTTTTCCAGTGGAGGACGCGAGCGGCCGCTACACGTCCATGTTCTACTGGGGCAACAACTACTGGACGGGCTCGGCCGAGCTGTGCGACATCCTCAATGAGGAGCACTCCCCCATCAAACAGCGCAACAGTGAGTACTAATAATTACTATCACTAACAACAAAGTCCCCCCGCCACGTACGTCTGTCTGTACCTACGGGATAAACTCAAAAACTACCGAACGTTAACATACGGTTGTCTCCAGTGAATAGAGTGATTAGTTAAGGTATTTAATTGTCTTCGTAGAGTGGAAACATTTCGCACGGCTAACTTTAAAAAAAAGCTTTGTTAAACCGGGCCCATATAATCAAACCAACTGGTGAGAAGCGAATCTGACAATCCGACAATTTTGTAAGTATCTTTCATCAGTGTTCAAAACCTGTCACGAAAGTGAGGCAATTGTGTCCTTTCTTGACTTTTATCAGTTTTATTAAATACTAGCTTTTACCCGCGACTTTTTACGCGCATGTCCCGTTTATTCCCTTTCCCGTAGGAATTTTCCGTTCCCGTATAGCCTATAGCCTTCCTCATGAATGCGGCTATCATATACAAAAATAATTTTCCAAATCCAACTGGTAGTTCCAGAGAGTAGCGCGGTCAAACAAACAAACTTCAGCTTTATTAAATTAGTATGCCTGAGCTGTCCCTGGATTGATTTGACTTTTTAATCACGCAAATAGCAATCGTTCTTATTTACTTCCTGCATTGTATTGAAATAAAAGTCTTTGTTCGATCACTTCACTACAGTCTTCAATATTAGGTTAGTATGTCACAGATGCCATATTGTTACAAAGCCATTCTCCTCAAGTAGTTTATTAAATACTTATCGTACGTCTTCGTCTCGCAACTGCGCTATTGTTAGTAACATGCATGTCAGTAGGTGCGGAACTCTGTTAGATAGGCTTTGTTGTATGCCGCCGACTTCTCTCTTTGACTTCTTTCGACTCTTTGACGGGTCTTATGAGGTTAGCACGCGATGTGCAGTGAGATAAGAGATAACTACGGCGGTTGTTAGGGTTGTGTAGCTATGGACTTAGATAGCTAGGAGTTAAGAGCTACTCATTCCCACTGTTATTCTAGGTTACAGGCATTTATAATAAGCACTACTGCACGATCCCGAGCCAGTACGGACCAATCCCGACTGTAGGCGTTAAACTCGTAACTCCGTGTACGCTTGAGTCTGCCGCGATATAGTTGGAAATTTCAAGAGGTCTTAGCCAACAATGCATCTGACATGCGGTAGACTGGTCCAGTCCAGGCCCGCTTGATATTGGCTGCTTTTTGACTGATGTCGTCAATTTTTGTCCCTCCCTATCCTTACTTGAGTTGTAATTATTTATTAATTTTCTATTGGCCAACCAACAATTCAATGACGATATTGTTGGGGTTTCTCTAATTAATATAATATGAGATCAATTTATCACCAAAAATATGCAGCCAGAGAGGAAAAAATCTCTGGCCCTTCCAAAACCTATGGATATTTTAAATTAAATAATTTGTAGGAAATGGCAGAATACTTCTTGGTATTACCGACCATCAAGTCGACCACACAGCGCCTTTTACAGAAAACATTAACAATATCAGAATGTGTCTAATTTAGCAACAAGCGCCCTGGGAGCACGTTGAGCGAATAGTAATTAATTTCGTCAATAGTGTATGCAAGAGATTGCAATACTACCCGAGTTGTTCCACGCAGTGTGGCGACACTATCGACTCGATACTAATCGATATGCAGTATCGATAATAGACCACAGCTTACGTAATCCAGTAGTGGTAAAAATGGACGCTGTGGCCCGTGGAAATTATGTGCTTTTTATAGGAATAGTACTGTGTTTTGGGCGAATTAGATAATCTTGAGATTATAGGGAAAGTTTTTTTTATGATTATGTAAAATTTGCCAATTAACCAGAGAGTAGTCGTTACGGATTGTTATTAGCTAGAAAATCTGACACCAGTCTTACCCAGAAGTTCCATGTCACCCAGTTAATGGGTTATGGGGACTAGATAAGCAGTCGCTCCACGTAAAACACTGGTATTCAGCTTAATTATGTTTGACTAGAAGCCGGCCCCCGTAAAAGTAGAGAAAAGGCTAGGCAGATGATGATAGAAATGGTACTATGTTTGGGCGAATTCGATAATTAAGAGATTATGGTGATAAATAAAATTGTAAAAGTTGCCAATTACTGAAGGAATCTCATAGAAATTTCTCATTGATATGAGAAAAGACCCTTAATCATATTTGAAGGGATAAAACTACTCGTAGATTTAAAATATTATCAGCTTGTTTACGTAATGAAGTTTCTTCTAAATGATCTAATTTAATGCAATATGACAAGTTACTAGTGTACCAAAAGTGAACTGCCGGTCGATTCTGTAAACGTGTCGAAGTGAAGGCTTGGGTGAAGTGATCACGCGGTGAGCTGTCAAACCATATAACTAAGATGTCACATAATCACTGAGTGAGCTGTCATTCCATCTTGATTATTTGGATTGACAGCTCACCTCGTGATCACTTCACCCAAGTCTTCACTTCGATATGTTTACAGAATCGACCGGCTGCGTATTTGGATGCCTCTTTCGTAAGTTGTTGGAATCAACAAAATTGTGATTTTGTGTTTTTCACTTGAAAGTGTCTCATTTAATTATCCTGTGCCACACTTTCGTGGGTACCTACTTACACTACAATTTAGAATCGCCTACAATTACGTGAACAAGCAATTATGAAACACAAGAACTAAAACTATCCAAACTGCTCACAACAAGCTCTTACAACAACATGACAGCCGCCAGCCAGCACATTGACTGGGTCAAGGGGTGTTGACTTACGTCACTTTCTACCAACAAGCGCGGCCTTGTCGCATGCGTCCGCGCAGCTCTCGAAAAACCTCCCAAAACAGGGAATGAGTCAGATTCAGTAATTATTTTGAGATTTTGTTCAATCGTATTCAAGGCAAAGTTATTGTTATTTAAGTTCTAGGCCAGTTTTTAATCATTCCCAAAGATAGACATTTACCTCAGACCACTTATTTTAATGTACATTACAAATACACTTAAACTTAAATAATTATTACTCATATATGAGCACTGTAAGGCTAGATAATCTAGTCTTGGCATCATCAATGCCTTTTCAAATTAAAACACTAATGTAACTTTTGTAACTATCAATTCTGAAAATCTGAAACTTTACATTCGACGAATTACACAATAATAGGTACCTTTTACTATTACGTTTCCTTACAAAAAGACCTTAAAGGGTTGATTATGCAATTGTGAAAATTATTGCATAATTGGTGCGCGACATTCGACAAACAATGTTCATAATTTCTGTGCTCACAAATGACAGCGCGCGTTGATGTCTTTTGTAAGGAACTGCGGATGCGCAGCTTTGGCTGCGTAAATTCACATTTAAATTTAGGATTTTAAGAACGTGGTATTGAAACTAAATAGATTTATGAATGCAAAGTTCAATGATGTTAAGTATATTCAACGTTTTTGCATAATGGATTTAGTCTTATTTTGCAATATCTTTTACTTAATTTTTTAGGCGTACATTTTATTGCGAAAAAATCTTAATTCAATATGAATGCTTGTGTTGACGTCCGAAATAAATTAAATTTTCAACCGATAATTGAGAGAGAATACTTAATTATTGGAGATTAATTTAACTATAAGTATGACTTTAATTTTACCAAATTTAAATTAGGTGCTTATTATTATCTTAACACAATAATCACCGTCATGTTAATGTTTGTGTTTCCAGAGACGGTTAGCTCGCAAATCTTCAACGACTGGCGCGAGGACGTGTCCATGGTGGGCTTCGGGCCGCCCTTCGAGACCGCCTTCTACGTCGCCAAGGTCACCGTCACCACCAACTTTACTGAGATCGTCAAAAATGTAAGTTACTGCCTCTACGATGTGTTCGTTTAGCTTGATTCTAACTTTATCTTACTGACTGATCGACAACTTTACAATTAAAATAAAATGCCTGGAATCGGTTTCATTTAAATACCTAATTTATTCAAGTTTGTGAATTGAAAGACTTGATTATTTTAAGTCCAATAATTTTGGCGATTCACGTGGTCGACTCAATTTTCTATTATTTACTAACCCGCGTTCAGAGTCCGATAAACACATCTATGAATATTACGGCACATAGTGCCACTGGCGTATGTAGTCCAACAAGTTATATTCTGTGAGCGGAAGCGTGGCGAAGGCGATTGTCAAAACATCAAAAATGTATGGGATTGACAAACGTTCTCGATATTTTACGTGACCCTATTTTTTGGCATTTTGACAGTCGCATTCGCTGATCAAGTAGCACTTTGACTAAAGCCTCTTAAGGACTTTGGGCTGCAGCGGACCTTCTTTTCCCACTGACTTGTCTATGCCAGTTATGATAAAAACCAATGTTATTTTGCCTCCCCTTAGCAACGCACGCTGCACTTGGGTATATGCCTGCCGCGATCGTGCTCCCGCTCCGCCGTGGGCGCGCTGGTGAGCGGCGCGCGCGCACCGCTGCTGCGGCACCGCGTCATGGCGGTGCGCTCGCCGCAGCACGGAGGGTACTCCATCCTCGCCGACCCCACCTTCCACGTGCTGCTGTAAGTACTTGTTCATGATGCAAGGCATGTGTAAAATATCCTGAAAATATATTAACAAAAAAGCCGTTGTATCAAAATATTAAGTATAGTTTATTTTTATACTAGTTGCCCGAGCCGGCTTCGCCCGGATGTTCATTTTTTTGCAAAATTTTATTTCATACAAACCTCGCCCTTGCAATTACGAACACAACAAAAAAATAATCATTTCAATAATTCAAGTCGTTCCCAAGTTATGTGCGTACATACATTTCGGCGATTCATTTTTATTTATACTGATAGATTTTCCGTGGTGCTTGGCAACTTTGCTTACTCCAGTTGTAAAAGTCCCTTGATAGCATAGCTCAGTTCTGTCTCCGACTGGATAAGGAGGGAACTGGAATTTAGATATGTTTTTCTTTTTTCTCCGCTGTTCTTTCCTGATACAAAGCGTCTCGGGGTTCCAAGACAGTTTAATCATTTCTTCGGAACTCGTCGAGCTTCATTGACTCGACAAGTCTGGTGGTCCCCACTGTTGATTATGGCTTTAATCAATATTTCACCCACTTCCACTGAAGCTATCGAGCTGAAATTTGGCACACATATTTTTATGAATAAGGTTGTATCATGATATAACCTCTGACTTTAGCAACGGAGCCAAAACAACACACCTAATTATGTATTGGACACTCGCTTTTGTAATAGCGCCTAGCACTATTACCTCAGAGGTCAAGTAGGAAGAGATAACATTACAAGTTTATTTACCATAAGCCAGCGGAGACAATGCTTGCGAAAACTCCTATTTGACTTAACAGTTCGACGTAGCAGTATCATGGATTACCAACCAAGTAACCATACTTCGCAAGGAAACAAATATGAAGTACTAACTACTAGCGGTTTCGCCGTGTGAATGTCGGAAATTATCCCATGGACGACACGGTTGGTGCAGTGGTTGAGCGATTGACTGCTGCGCAGCGTGTAGCGGGTTCGATTTCGATCCTCGCACGTAACAAATATTTGTATGGCCTACAGTCTTTCCTAGTGTGGGGCAACGATAAACAAAAAAAAACATTCTGCCGCCGTAAGCCTTTGTGCTATTCCAGACTATAATCTATCTCTGTGCAAAATTTCATCCAAACCCGTTCAGCCGCTCTTGGTTATTGAATAGCAAATAGTAGGTAAGTAGTAAGATTCCTTATTTATTATTTGTTTGTCTACTTAAAGTGTGTCTTGTAAGAAATGTTAAGAAATAACTCGCTTCTTATGTAAGCAACGCAATCGGGTTAATAATGTATTAAAGCCGAGCGACGTAAAATACCATAACTCTTACCGTCCAATACGTTTTGCAAGTTGTTGCAAAACTTGCTTCTAACTGCTACTCCGCCCGCTTTGGTTTCCAGGACGAATATTTGCTGGCATTCTCCTGTTTTGACACCAGATTTTTATCTGAGGACCAATTCTGCAACATTTGCATTGCATCGTAGTCGCATCTGTCAAAAACACCTCAAAACCCCTACATTTAAGAGTGCGATACGAAAGACGTTGCTTAAAAACTGGCGAAGAGCGAGTCGCACTCGCGTGCAAAGGGTTCCGAACGAATTTCATTTTTGTAACATGCTTTGCTCACACTATACACTTCTAAAAAAGGTTTTCCTGTAATTTATAGCCAACCATTATCTGATTTTTTTGAAAATTTTAGGTTCAGTAATTTCAGAGATAAGGGAGGGGGGATTGGCCATTTTTTCTTCTTGAATAACTTCAAAACTGTTTATTTTTTAATTATGAAAAACGTAGTTTTTTTCTAGTTTGTGGGGGACAAACTAGAAAAAAAAGTGACCCCCATACTTACAGAAGTTCATATGTATACCAAATTTCGACAGAATCGGTCCACTGTAACAAACGGACAGATAAACAGAAACCCGAGTGATCCTGGAAGGGTTCCGTTTCTTACAGATGTTCGGAACCCTAAAAATGGTCTAATTTGCTCTCTCTTGAACCTACTTATATAATAATGACATTCTACAAAGGTATACAGGCTGACTTTGGGAGTTTCGATCACCTTAGATTTTTTAATCGTGGGTGTCGCTTTGAGCATGACATATGTCATATTTAGACAAACGTCCCAAATATGAGTAGAGACCCTTTACAGAAACACCGCTACCTATCCTTTTGATATACAGGCGGGATAAGGTTAACGATCTCAGCATTCTGCGGAAAAATCTTTGATGATTCATTCATTACGCGTTTAACACAAAATTATGAAATGGTTGACATTAAGATATTTCCTAAGGCTTGCCTCAGTATGGAGGTTTATTCCACTTTCTACAAACGTCGTGTTTGTGTGTCAGGTATTCTTGCGTGATGTCACAGATCTAGACTAGACCCGCCACCCGGCATCACCGGACCTTTTGAATGTAGTGCGGCGACCTTATGTAATCCACTTAGAAGTAGATTGTACTTACAAGTTGTTGGGCAATTTGGGGACAACTCTTGTTTCCACAGTGTTTTAAATGATCATCATAAACAAACCCAGTGGTTGTTGAGACCGAATATGTAAGAGATTGTCTGTCAGTCACTCAGTCGGTCAGTACCGCAAGAATTTTATATAAGTATTAGGACTAGTCACAGAAATATAAAATATCTATGGGACAAGTGGTCCGCTTCGGCTTTGCCCGGATGTATTTTATTTTTCTAAATTTTCTTTCTTAAGAACCTTCTCTTGACAATAAAAAACAAAACAAAAAAGAATTAGCGGAATTGGTCCAGCCGTTCACGCGTGGAGCCGTTACCAAGAAAAATTGGGATTCATTTTTATATATATAGATCGCTACCTAATAAAAAAAAAGCAGAGAACATTGCTACCTAATACCTGTCCTGGTGGTGGTAGTTACCAATCTGCTCTGCCCAGCCTTCTCCCCGGGATCGGCTTCCAGTCTTACGAGATGAAGCTCAATACCAGTATTTTATTTACTTCTTTCACTTTTTAATGTGTTCTCATATTTGTATTTTCTAGTATTATGATTTATGTAAGTGTGCTTTTGTGTGTTGTGTTTTCTGTTCTTGTACCAAATAAATGTTTTATCCATCTATCTATCTATCTGACTTGCACAACCCAGTAACTGGGAAAAACGATACTACTTGGCAGGACTGGTTGTTAAACTCAGAAGCTTCTGAATACCTATACAATCTGAGGATGGTCTGACGATCGTACGATTGGAGGTAATTACGAATACATTTTAAAATAACATTGCATTAGTCAGGGTCCTTAATGTGATACAAGAAACCTGTCGAGTCTGTAGGAACCGTCTGAAAGCCGCAGCTGTGGTCATAATCGTCACATACTTGAACGAGTATAAAACAACCAGGTACAAGAAGCTTGCCTAATTGCAGGCTAGGTTGCAAGATGCATAAACACAATCTAAAATTCTAGACCAATAGTAACTGTTCCTTATATTCACCTACTCTTAACGACTACTGCTGTTAACTAGTGTGCTGTAGAGATGGACTGACTAGTTGGGAAGCTGACTATCTGGAGATTCAGGACCTATTTATAGTAGAGTCGGCACTTAATAAAATAAATAAATTTTTATATTTTTAAGAATTAAATCAGTTTTTCTAGAACCTGGCTTTATCGTATTAAAAACCAAAACTAATTCATAGAGGTGGACCAACTAGTCGCCGACTAGTCAGGAAAATAGGGCCACATTTATAGTCGTTGACTAGCCACATTGCCATTTACGTGCTGACCAGCCAACTGGTCGTCTAGACGACCAAGTCCATAGACGCGTGGTGCATCTCTAGTGGGCTGTCAAAACTTCAAACGAAAATTAAATGGTGTCTAAATCACAGTTGATTGTGCCCGTCGGGTACGGTTAGCATAATAGTTATGTTATTAAGTACACCGGTAGTTATTTGATACGGTTCTGTTTGTTAGTTACGTTGCAAAATTCCAGTGCTTTGTGGAGCGGCAACTGAGATAATAATATAATGGTTACATTAGCTGTCAGGTTTCTAGAGCACTGTAGTTATGTAGATGTGTCTAATTGATTCATTTTGTTCTGATATCCCTGCCATTTCTACCCAATTCATAGAAAATCCATACTCATATTATAAATACGAAAGTGTGTCTGTGTCTGTCGAAATCGCGGGCAAAAGCTAGTTTTCTATAAAAACAGTTTGTCGCTTTATCTAGGTGTGCCCCAAACCACAAACCAATGTCTTTAATTATTTTGATCTTCTATGTTGAAGCCTATTTCTTTTTATTCTTCTGTCTTTAACAACAAACCCCTTTGTTTTCAGCGCGGTATCCATCCTGGTGACCATCCTGCTGATCTCCGCGACGGTGTACGACGTGAAGTTAGCCAGCGACGTGAAGCGCCGCAGACAGCGCGCCGCCAACATTGCCAACAACATCGCCAACGGTGGCACCCGCAACGACCTCAAATTGGACCTTGACGGCATCACTGTTGCTAATGGTAAGTCAATCTAAATAAAAAAAATAAATAAAAAAACTACTGAATGTTGTCCCTAACAAAAGCAGGTCATCTAAACCCCATTTGAATATAAAGCAAGAATCATGTGACTTTCGCACTGGGTAAGTGACGCTTTTGCCCATCTTCCAACAGTACCTAAAACTACACTGTATAGTTTTACTGGTCCACCGATCGATTTTGATAGGTACTGTTGTCGCTATAAAAGATTTAAAGATATATAAAATAGAAATATGATTAAAGCGGTTAAGATTAAAGGAATAAGATCGTCTCCCTTTAGTTTGAAACACCAACATCATTATTATGTAGTACTTTTTCCTAGCATCAACCAAGCCAGTACATACCAGCTTCAAAATTGTGAAGCTCTGGGTGGCTAGAGCCTTAAGGATCTGTCTTTTGTAACATTTGAGACTAACTGAGAGGTATTTTTGTCAGATTGCGACCGAGATAGGAATGCGAACGTTGCACCTTTTGAACGCCACTGTCACGTATACACGACAAGCAAGCGCATGCCCTGTACGCCAAAGGTCACAAATATGTGACAAAAAGTACGGCGAATTTGTAGCTTGGCGTCGGGGGCACGCCGGCGCCGATGCGTTTATGCTCTGGCGTTCAAAAGGTTAAAAATTGTATTGATTGTGGGTCTAACTTGCATAGTTAAACATTTTGTTAATACTTTAGTTTGCTTTTTTCTGCAGGCAAGTCGATGTACAACGTGAACAACAACCTGGCTCTGAACAGCAACACGTCGGAGGAGCGCCTCACGGCCGAGGCCCCCTCCGCCGATGAGCTCAAACTCAGTAAGTTAACTATCTCTAGTCGCTCCGGAACACGGGAGCTTCCGGGGTTATCGGCACAGGTAGTATTTCTATTTCGTTTGCATTCACTTTTTTGTTAGGCTTTTTCTTTTCATAACTTAAACATTTGGACGCCCTTCCTCCATTTATGGGTGTTTTTTGCGTGAACGTAGCCCTTAGGTATGTAACCAAAAAAAATGTAGTTAAGCCTATTGCCTAGCCCCCACCCTATGTAATGTTTTCTTCATCTATCTTTTTTGTTACTTATATAGTGTAGGTACATAATAAAGATTATTCGACTCTATCATTAACCCAAGTTCCGGTATTTAGTTAGTGTAAATCTATCCTAAAGACAGAATCAGCTGATTCAGTGCTAATGCTTACCGTAAAGTATTTATGCCGCTTTGTGTCAGCAAAAACGAACGCCTACAACTTTTTAACCAGCAATGTTGCTCGCAGCTGTTCTTACTTGCTATCAAACTCTTCCAGGCGTTTGGTCCGAGCTGCTGCTATCGTTCTCCATGAAGGCGAACATCCTGCAGATCTTAGACCAGTCCGTCGGAGCAGACACCGTGCCCGTGGTGCACGGCTTGAGGTCCTTGTCCATGGTCTGGGTTATATTCGGGCACACCTGCATCGTTGTTTTTAAGGTAAACTTCATCTTCATTTTCTTCCCAATGCACTCGAAATCTCACACCCAACGACTACAACCCGCACTCCTAAATATAATGTAGATCTTGTAACCTTATTGATTTAAATATATTAATATGTATTTTTTCCAGTACGCCGACAACACCGCCTTGCGAGCAATCTTGGAGAAGAGTTTCTGGTTCCAGCTCATCATCAGTGCTGTGTACAGTGTCGACACATTTTTCTGTCTCGGGTATGTAATCGTGTAGAATTAGATTTCCAATCATGCAAATCAATCTTTCAGTCAGTAATTAAATGCAGCTACAACACCACAACAACAGTACTTTTCGTCAAACCATGAATTCATCGCAAATCTAACGGACAACTGTTCACTCTCTAATAACATGTCATCTGCAATCAACCGCCCCGTGAAGACTGAACGATTTTTGTAATGAAATCATGTTGTCTCCCAGTGGTATGTTGGTGACGTTCCTGTACTTCCGCACGAAGACGAAGGGCAAGCTGGACCTGCTGGTGAAAGGGCGCGCGAAGATCACGTCTGGAGTGCTGCAGTTCCTCGGCCTCATCGGATACAGATTCGCTAGGTGAGTCTAGTAACATAAAACTCAGAGAACATCAAAAGTACTGTGTACCCAGAAAATCATAAAAAATATTAAGAAACTGGCATCGAAAAAAAATGAGAATGGAATTATCACAAATCCTAAATGTAGACTTTTGATGTCACCACTGGTTGTCACACTCGGTGCGCGCGCAAAAGTATATTTTTGTAATACCGTAGTGATCATATAAAAAAATGGGTCCTGTTACACGAACAATGATTTAGTTCCCGTTAACTTACAAGGCAGATTATTTCATACAAATTCTGTTCCCAGTTTTAAAACTATTCAGTAAGTAGTGGCTGACTCGCGTGGACATCGTGACACAGACCCTAGAGTAGTAAGAAATATTACTTATTTTCGACAGACTATCCGGAATGTTCCTTGGAGAAAAACAACAAAACCTCATTTCGTGTTTTTGAGCAAGCAAAACTTAAATTCTTCATTTGATTTCAGACTGACGGCGCCGTACCTGTTCACCCTGGGCGTGGTGGAGGTGACGATGAAGTGGTTCGCGCACAACGCGGTGTTCGAGCCGCCAGCGAACGACCACGAAACCTGCCCCAAGTTCTGGTGGAGAAACTTGCTCTACATCAACACCCTCTTCCCCGTCGAGCAGATGGTGAGCTTTTTGTGAATTTATGCTTGGAAATACCCAAGCACTTGAACTTCTGATAGCCAGAATAAACAGTGATGACCATGAAACACTCACATTCAGCCGGTCTATTATCTTATATAAAACTAAGCTGAAGTGAACATGAAGTGAAGCTGTCAACCATTTAATCAAGGTGGAATGACAGTTCACTTCAAGCTTAGTCCACCTATGTTTCCACGGCAAGATGTTGCTGCTTATTTCCTCGTAAGAGTTTTAACTGAAACTAGACTACCACGTTGCTTTCAACGTGGTAGTCTAGTTTCAGTTAAAACTCAAAGGAGTTCACCTGAAAAACCATAGAAATCAAGCAATCCTGCAAAGAACCACCAACCAACCTTTTTTTATTGCGTACTTCAGACATTCTAACAATTTTATACACAGAATACTATCTCCTAAGCTAATTTATAAATTGTATTATTTCAGTGCATGTTATGGAGTTGGTACCTCTCGGACGACACGCAGTTCTACGCAGTCAGCGCTATCCTTTTGATTCTTGCTACAAGGTAAGACTTACAAATTATTAACTTTAAATCCTTGGAGAAAATAATCACATGAGTCCCTTATGTATGATGAAAAATTATATGTTCAAAGCAATCGATCCCCAGGGCCTTACTCAGCATGCTACATGTCGCTCCATCATCAAACTTAGAAAGCCACGTACCTAAAACTCAACTGTTAACGAGGTATCTTGCTGAGATAGGAACCTTTTTGGCTTCGCACACGTCTTTTTATATTGTAAGTTTCTAAACACTTCACCTGCCTGTATCTTACTAACGCTTTTCCTCCTTTTGACCAGCCACTTCAAAGTGTCAGCCTCCCTCACGGGCGTGCTGTTCGTCTCGTCCCTGTTCACGACGGGCTACGTGTCCTGGAGCAACGACCACATCCCTAACAGTGAGGACCCCTTCACGCAGTTCGACAAGGTGTATGAGAAGCCCTGGACCCGGCTGGGTCCCTACCTCGTGGGCATGCTCACAGGATGGATCCTGTTCAAGACCAACTTGAAGATTAGAATGACCAGGGTGAGTCAACAACTTTGACATGCTAGGAAGCATTTCGTTCTTTTTTTCGTCAGGAAAAATTGAATCTTTTGACTTCGAATTTTAGTTCTCTTTGTATTTTTATAAAATTGGGTTTCATAATTAGCTTCTTTTTTGCAGCGCGCTACCAATTATTCAATTTGACAGTCATCTTAACTCCCTTCTGGGAACTTTCTTTGTAACACATTTGTAGACCTAAGACATTACCTTGATTGATACGCTTTCACTGAAGTTTTGAATTTTAATGTTATCATACTAATAAAGATTACGCCCTTTTCTGGAGAGGGACAAGCCCGCCACACAACGCGTATCCTTTTCAATACTCTAGCAGAAACTACACTGTCTTTCGGTACTTACTCCTTCCATGTCTTACCACATTTTCATTCTCTATTTGGTCCCCCAGGTATGGGCGTTAGTTGGCTGGGCGGTCTGCACAGCCACGCTGCTGTTCCTGATCTTCGGGCTGTACAAGACGGAGCTAGGCGTCCTGTCAGCCGCGGTGTACAGTGCCCTGTCTCACTCGCTGTGGGCCGGCTGCATAGGCTGGATCATAATCGCTTGTTCTACGGGGCATGGAGGTAAGACACTTCTTTAACACTTTAGATTTTTCTGACAAAAATTCAGAAACGCATAGAGTTAAATGAAGCAAGGCTTTCCTAGATTTGGTTTGCTATCCTTGGACCGCGGTGGTGGTTCTTAATTTATAACCACAACTAAAAACCGATATTAAGAAATAGTGCTATAGTTTGCCGCAAGCAATTTTACGGAGATGGAACGTTGTAACTTTATGGCAAAACCAAGGAATCCTACATCATTACTCTCTCTCACAAACTCATTCAACATGTTAAAACTTAAGTATTATAACTATAACTTTTTTCCCTTCTAAGGTAAAATGACACAGTCCACTTATACATTAAATTGTTCCCTCATTGCGTAACACTGTCTCTTAAGATACAGAACCTAGTTTAAGAGACAGAGTTTAACTTATTGCGTACAGATTCCTATCATCTAAATGTTTAATGTAAATGTTGTCTCGGATGTATACAAAAATTGTAAACTATAAGTGCCATTATCAGTATTATTGGGAAATAAAGATATTTATTATTATTATCATTATTTTTGTGTGGCGACGTCTGCTGTAATTAAACAACCATAGAGGTATGCGGAACGGAACTCCATTGAAAAGGTAGGACCGACCAGACGGGTGCTGTGTCTGATGGGTAGCTGCCCGAATTGCCCGATGGTTGCTGTCGGGCGCCTGTAGGTATTTTCAAATCACGCGGAGAATTTAGATATGGCGACGTAAGATTTGTGTGATGTCAGGTCTATATTAGTAGTTGGTCTGTTGCGGTATAGATGGCGCTACATCATCATCACTTTTACACATTTTGTGGTTCCAGGCTGGGTGCGGCCGCTGTTGTCGGCGCCGGTGCTGTACCCGTTCTCGCGCGTGACGTACTGCGCCTACCTGGTGCACCCGGTAGTGCTGCGCTACGTCGCCATGCACCTCACGCACCCCATTCACATGGGCGAGCTGTTCGTGGTAAGTGGTATTTACAGGTTGATAATATCCACAGTCCGAGGGTCAGTTATCAAAAACCTCGGAACTGCTCCGAAGTCTAACTGAGTTCTTGTTTGAATTTTTGTTTCCTGACTGGACTGTTTCAGTCAGATAATAGAACGAGACAGTAACAGTACATAATGCATGCAATACGTTATCAAAGCCTAAAAACCAAGATGCAATTTTTATTGAAACCTCAAGCGTCCACCTACTCGGGAACCTGCCAATCAAAATAACCGCAAACAGGGTGTCCATAAACAAATTGCTTCCTATTTCGTATCGAGAAACTTCTTAAAATGGCAATCCTATCTGCTAACATTAAAAGATCAGACATTGCTTTTTATTAAAAGCTCCTTACAACTACAGATTATATTAGAAAGGATCCTTCATCCTGCAACCCAGTTGCAGTTGCTTGGCAAAGGCATACAATGTGCGTCCCCACCACACATGTAATCTAGCATTGTATAATCTCAGAGACAAAGCTAAACGTTAACTAAATATTTTTTCTTTGTCTCTAGTTCATCCTGTTCCTGGGGCTGACGGTGATATCGTACGCGATCGCGTTCGTGATATCAGTGGCCTTCGAGGCGCCCATTGTCACCATGCTGAAGATCGTCTCCCCGCAGAGGAAACCCCATCGGGTGTGAAACTACCCTAGCATAAGAAACAGAGACTTTAACTGCCTTACAGCTTGTTCCACCACCCCCAGATAACTTCCAACAAATATATCGGTAAGATAAAAAAATATCTGATGGATAGTGACTATCCGGAGGTGGTGAAACAGAGCCTTAGTTCATTACTGACCTACTAAAAGCGGATGGAATTAATAATCTATATTACATTGCGCAGGTTTAATTGGCCCAAAATGTTTAAATGCATTCCGAGCCTGCGCAAGAGTCGTTACAAAAATGTTGTACAATCTGTCGTTGATAGACGACGCTTCGCTACCTGATATTAAGTGCGAATGTGATTTTTAGTAATCTTTTTGCCCGGTTCCTAAAAAAAGTTACCAGCCGATTATTCTGGTAGATGGCCGACTGGTCACCTGGAAATATTCGTAATTCAGAGTCATAATATCATAATAATAATTAAAAACGTAGTACATTTCTAAAAATAATTGTAATTCGCCGATGATAAACTATGAAAAAAATAAAACTTATTTGCGAAAATTTGAGTGTTAGGTAGGTACTTTTAGTTGCAGCTGTGAGTTTTATTATGACACTACCGGTCGGCAAGTTTTTTAGGAATCGGGAAGCAGTGTGTAAAATAAGTAACATTCCCTTGTATATTAGTAGATATGTCTTGAAACATTATTACTTCGCCTCGTGAGGAGGCAGTCTGACTGAACACTGTATGTAATTTGCTGCCTGTATTTACTGAGGATTGGATATGAACGAATATGTTAGTTCTTGTGTAATTCAGAATTTATTCATCATGACAATTGAGCCAAGAGTTTTAAGTTAAATGGAATGTAACTGCCTTATCTGGGCAACCCTAAAACATAAATTCCTAGGGGGATTTACATGCCTTTTTGGGCCATTTGCCCATGGGTATTAGATAATGTCGAACTAGGTTCAAATTGCGTAAGATCCAACTTGATTGAACTGGGTTTAAAATGCAATTCTAAACAAGTCAATCCACATTTTAAAGACTTTTGGCATCAGCTGACCAACTTATAATCGTAGATATGTTAAGTATAACTAGGTTTGCGCATAGGTACATGCGTATGCGCAACCTTAGTTTACTGAAACCGAGTGAAAATTTAGTCGTTGAAATAAAATTCAAACATGGATTAATTCTAATTTATTATTATTACAAAAAAACACTTAAAGTTAGGAACGAAATAAATAAAATAAATACTCTCGTTTTAATTTTAGTTTTCGTAATGCCCGGTTCACATGTCAATGTTTAGGTGTAACGCTTGTATAGACTTGCTGTTATGTACATAGTTGCTAAGCTTACAGTTTCTAGAAGCGTCGTGTGAACCGGCTGTTATCTTGAGGTTCTTGTCTTGATCTCTACTATTCGCTTAGCTTTTGATAGATTCAGTACTTGATAATCTGGCTGTAGAGTGTTGATAGTAAGAAATTGTTTGCTAAATAAATCAATTTTAATTCTTCCCTGATTCAGGCAATAACTGTCTTGAAAGACCAGCGTCTTCACACAGCACGTTCTTAATTGAATCTCTGGTCTTTTATCATCTGTATGTCACATTAAACTTTTGTTTTGGAATTTTACGTCTTTTAAAGTTACGTTCATCACAACAACCTGACTATCTAGTACCTACATCATCTGTCCTACGCGTCAATATCTTTAATAAATATTTTCTGCTGAACAAACATAATTATTTTTATAAATGACGATAAATATGTACATTTACCTATGTACCTAATGTAAATAGGCTGTAAATATAAATAGTTGTAAGTTTTTTACCGAATATTATAAATAAATAAATATAATTTTGATTATAAAATAAACAAGTTGTTTTATTGTTATGAGGCGCAGTCCGAGAGTCTTCTAAGAAGGCTGCAACATGGCATCTCGACTAGGAGGGAGAGGACCATGGCTGCTAATAACGTAATTACTGTTGTTCCCGTAAAGTACAACCACTGTCGAAAGAAAGAATGTAGTTCAGAACAAATCAAAACAACACAAAACATAGAGCCAAGCTCCAAAAACAAGTCCTATGACAACAGAGTGTTCATTGCTCGAGAAAAAGCTAAATGATAAAGTAATTTAAGTAACCTTTTGAAACGCACTGACTACCGAGAGAGTCACGAATAAAATATAAGTAATTGTATATTGAAACGATAGATCAAATGAAATCAAACAAAACATTCGTTTTCATTCAAAATTCAGGCAGCGACAATAAAATACTTACAATACACAAAGTAGTTGAGCACAGCGCTGATCCCACTGACAGCAGCATGGTCCGAGCCACTGCAGCGTGTAGCAGCAACATGCCGTAACTCAATCTACTCAGAGCTGCTATTGATGAACGGGCTAGTATGCGACGGACCACACCTGACAAAAATCAATGCCTTTATCTAAACAAACCTACAAATGAGACAGATATAAGTATCCGTTAACAATAGCAAGATAAAATACATCGGATAGGGAAAATGAAAGAAATCTTAAAGCTTCTATATTCTAATCAATTTCTACGAAATAAATAACAGATTAATTGTGGCAAAGGTGAAGCGAAAGACTCCTGCTGGTCGATTCTGTTAACATGTCAAGGCTTGGGTGAAATGATCACGAGGTGAGCTGTCAATCCATATATTCTAGATGGAATGACAGCTCACTTCGTAATCACGTTCAGAATCGACCGTCTGTTAAGCAACAAACAAGGCTCTAAATCTTATAAAATGTTTTTTATACATGTGTGACTGAAAATGTACGTCTAACAGATGAACGCCACCGTACCCTTAAAATAAGCAAGGAGTTACAATGCTGCTGCGCAATTATTCATATTTTATCTATAGAAGATCATTTAAAACTCTTACCAGCCATATTAGTAGTGCCCATCAAAACGGGCCACAGCAGCGCGATGGGCCAGCTGACGTGCAGCCACGCGGCCAGCCACGGCAGCCCCACCATCGGCACCGCTGACGACGTGAACATGAACGATACGGACGCTATCCAGAGAAGAGTTGATGTTACCTGCAATTATATGGGAGACTGCTAAGGCGTGTGATTTAGTGCATGACCTTTAATACTTTTTATTATGTAGATAAGTACCAAAAAAACGACCAAATAGAAAGATATAGCAGACAAGAAAAATCGTTGTTTAAATTGTGAAAATATTATGAAAGTAACTTCAATAAATGGCGCGTGTTACGTGAATGTAGGATTGCCACAGGGCTATTAAGACTCTTAGGACCACTTCTGTTTGGATGGTTGCAAGATATTTAAGTAAACGAAATTTGATTACCTTAGAAACCTTCATTTTGCCGTTCATCATGTGAATCAGCCAGCCCGTGAATACGCCCATGAAGTATGGAGAGACGCGCGCCCACGGGCGCTCGATGATAACCGAGTATGCTCCAAATGAGTTTGAAAATCTAAAGGATGAACGAAAAACTATCGATTAAACTCCTAATTTTCCTCACGACATTTTTCTGATTTTAAAGAACTATGCATTTAATAAACCAAAGCGGGTAGGTCTCTCACCCTTGATCAGCAGTGGAAGCGGAAAAAAATACTTGATATTAAATAAGTATGTACTGACAACTTTGCGTAATCAAAATAGGCGGCGCTAGCATCAGCGATGGTGGCGGACAGCATGGCGACGAGGGTGAAGACGGCGGCCAGGCGCGCGCGCAGCACCGAGGTCGCGCTCGCCGCGCACAGCAGCGCGCCCAGCATGTGCAGTTGCGTCTCCGTCGACAGGTACCACGAGATCTGCATGCACTGGTGACAAACATGAACATACACATTAATCTCACACCTGTTGTACCCAAAGAGGTCGGTAACATATAATAGGAGGCAAGCCTGTAGGAATTAACCAGGCACTAATTAACCAGACATCCAGACCCCGGGGTCTGGATGTCTTAGTGGTAACCCGGGTTACCACTAAGGCTGCTCTATATGGGAATCAAACCTAGACATTAATATGTATAAGCAGCTCTTGCGACTACTAGACCACAATGTTGAACTACTTACCCAATAATATAACCTGTTTTTAGGGGGATACCTTGACTGTTTTTTTATTGCTTTTTTTTAACATCAAAGTCAAAAAGTTTATTTCAATTAGACTATTAGGCGGCACTTTTACTTTCAACATTTACAGTCAAAAGAATAAACATTAAAATAATAAAGTGACTCTAGTATCCATTCGCAAAGTTAGATATTTATGGAGGAGAACGGACAAGAAAATATTAAGTCCTTTCCGACTATTCTGAAAAAAAAACCAAGTTAGAGGTCACAATCCAGTCATTATCTAGCTCAGATGATTATGGAGACCATGCAGCTTATTGCAGGTCATTAATTATATTGGAGTTGCTCAAACCTGTTCCTCAGCAGGATATACAGTAGTAATGTAGAGGAGGTTCCTCCAGCCGTGCTCGCGGCAGTTACGCTCGTCTCCGTCAGGCAGCGCCAGCGTGGCGGTCTCGTATGAGGATTGAGCCAGTACTGCTGATAGTAGGACCGCGTACGCGTACGATGGAAGTAACCTGGTGAAGAAGATGATGTTGATTCTTTCTAAGAGCGGTTCCGCACTACATCCGATCCGAATCCGTGAAAATACGCTCCAAAGTAGAACTATTTGTATGGTAGTTTACGCACTAGATCCGACTTCCGTCATCCAATTTAATTAATCTCCGTCATCCGTGAGTCTCCAATTCAGAAAAAATATTGACGGACTGAAGTAACCATAATATTGTGTGTATGATCGCTTTCGCATTACCTCGGATTCAAATCGGACATATTCGCGCGGCTCGGCAGCGGGGCAGAGCGTGGTCGCGTGGGTGGATTTGGATCTGAGATCTGATGCAGTGCGAAAAGCAACATCCGAATTCGGTCCGAGTTTTTTATATCCGTATTTTCGCGGATTCGGATCGGATGCAGTGCAGAACCGCTCTTAGTCATGGAGACTCGGCTACTGATGCCCCTTTTCATTAACACTATTTGATCCCTAATAAATGTCTAAATAAAACCGTGCATAAGAAACGCTTTTTAATGTAATTCCAATCTAACTGATCCACGATGGGCTCGAGGCAAAGTTACATTATATCGGCGGTAACTGGTGTCAAAAAATTCCAATAAGATGAAAATCCAATATTGCAATGATATTTAGGTGTATAAAACGGGCACTAATGAAACTCTAACTTTCAATCATCTTATAGATAACGTTTACCGGCTATCAGCAAAATAGAGGCATAATTACTAAATCGTTACTTGTCTGAAGTAATTAAAAACCAAAAATTCGAAATCTAGCATTTAGTTTCATCTATATCTAATCCGCACAAAAAAAGTTTAAAACACGTTTAAAAATAATTGCCAGTATTTACACTAACAAGACGAACTGGTTAAAAAGAGCTATCGAATCTAGATAGCAATTATACTAGTTAGAAAACCGAACTAGATAATTTTAGAGTTAAAAAACCAGACAAGTGCTATCTTCTTGGCAAATTTCAGGACTATGGATCAACGGAAAGTACCCTTTAGGTTTTGATTCCCTTGCGAGCGTCAAATAATGCGCCATAAACGGAGCTTAAACAGCCTTATCTTTAGATTGCGTTGACTTTAGAAGTTTGGTTCACTGCTCCAAGAGGTAGCTGTTCTGAATACTTGGAGTTAATTTCAGCTTGATTCCTTTACGCGTTCCTGAGAAAAAAGGTCTTGACAGATAGACAGACGGACAACAAAGTGATCCTATAAGGGTTCCGTTTTTGCCGACGGGGTACGGAACCCTAAAAAATCTAATATTTTAAATTATTGCCTGTTTTAAACAAATACAAGTACCTACCTAACATGAACTTAGGCTATAGACGAGTCCCATTCTGTTAGCGAAAACGATTGTCGTAATGACAAAATATCAGGGAGGGATCACGTGACATTTCGAAAGCGTCTGTCAATCCCATAATACCGCTGACAGAATGTCACTTGTCAAGAACCTCTGATTGCCAATTCTAAAAATTTTGAAGCAACGCTCGCTTTCGTCTCAACCGCAATTTGTCAAAAATGTATGGAAATTGAGCCTTTTTTGACAGTTTGCGACTGACATGCGAACCATGTTTAAAAATCTGTAGGATTGGCAGTCTAGTGTAAGCTGCCTGAGCTAGATATCAAGAAAGCAAAATCTCTTAACAAGATAATTTCTATAAAGACTATGAGTACGAACCTAATGACCCTGTTGGTGACGAAGCAGACGAACTGGAGTAACTGCCCGCAGACTCCCTGGAAGCCGACCAGCTCCTTGACGCTGTACTGGCTCTTCAGGAAGAAGAAGTGATGAGCGCTGAAGAGACCGCTGAAAGGCGAGGACCATTGAAAGTAGTCCAACCAATTAAATGGAATTTAATCGCCATCAATTACTAGTAATTAATATGAGAGGCTTTTCCGAAAAAAAGTTCATTAGATTTTGAAATTTACGTGCGATCCGTCCAATTCATTAATTAGAGATTTTGTTTTCGTTTTATGCTAAGGGGGTGGTTCGGACCCCCTAAACACCCTCCTTATATACGCCAATGCATATGCATCCAATCAATGCAGGGAAGTTTAGAAGAGTGACCATCAAATAGTATTCAAAACAAAAGTTTTTTTTTTGTAAAACATCGAGGAACAAAGAAATTGAGCTGGTTACCTCACGTAAAACAATGTATCGAAAGCTATTGTTCCAGTGGCGATTATTAAGTAAACATCGCTCTGTGCATTTATATCGCCAGCAAAATCTGCAAAATAAAACACTACATTAGTACTTCTAATTCTAAAAACTTAAGATTACTTTTCGGCGACGGTACGGTACCTGAGATATACCCGACCATAACAGCGACATGCACGAACATGATCCAGAACGTCGCTATAACTCTCATGACATGTATCAGCGACAGGTCTTTATTCGCCGTGTTCGTGTTAAAGATTCTCTTCCAGCAGTATGCCAGGGAGAAGCACAGCAGAAGACGGCAGAAGATATTTTTCTTCTTACTCTCTGTGCTCAAACTCGCGAACGAGTTGTACTTCTGTCGCGGGCACGGCGGCAGGTTGTCGAGCTGGCGCGGGTTGCTGCACTGCTTCCTGTACTTCCCACAACGTTTGCAGCTTCCCAATGTCTTTTCCGCACAATTCACGTCTAGCGTAATCGTGGGAGCGCCACACTTCACCAGGCTGTCCACAGCCATGTAATGTGTGCTCATGTTCTCAACGCCTAGCGTTTCCGTCTCGGCTTTCGCTTCGTTCTCATGTTTCAAATCCCTTCCTTTTCTATTGGGATCTGTATTGTACTTTTCTAGATCGAATGTCATCGATTTGGTGCCATACGGTAGACATTTCATCAGATCTAGGTCTATGACAGTAGCGACTACTACTAGGGCTACAAGGAGTGTAGTGACGCATATCAGCAGCACTCCGGCTTTGTCTGCAGTTACGTCGTAGTGTCCTTGTACGCGTCTGACGCTAGTGATCTTCGCGATACGAGACGACGTCTTGTTCGTCTTCAAGTTGTCGTTGATCATGATGGAGAAGTTAATGACGGACGTGATGTCGCGAGGTGAGCAGGAGGAGGGCATGCAGAGGCCTAAGGTTATGTCGGTCGACTGAAAAAGAAGACAAAGATAATATCTCCGATCGTTAGGATTTCTTAACCGATTCACAGTCCAATGAACCACTTCTTCGCTGATTGTTTAACTATTGTGTCTGCTGTGCGGACAGTGAACCTGTTAAGCCTGAAGTTGACTAAGTTACTCGCCTTTATCATGTTGGATTTTGTGATGTTCAGTGTGATCCCAAGTGTTGTGTATGCGAGCCGGTATGGCGGCCAGCTTTCTGCAACATTTTGTACTCCCTCGTCATACTGCACCATCCATCGCCACTCGTGTGTTTCTATTGCGAAATAAACAGTTAGTTGATGATGTATGTGCTGCTTCGTTAAATAAATTGATGTTTATGATGTTTTACATACCATCATCAAAGTACTTCGTCCTAGATATCGGGGTGATGACTTCGACGAAATCATCTGCGATTGTACTTCTATTCGTTGCAATAGACTGTTCATCCTGATAACGTGGAAATACACTTATTACAAGTCACACGTAAGCGAATTGTTGTAGGTCGCATAAAATTATTTTAAAGTTATGTTTGTTCGTACCAAATCCAGACATTGTTCTTTGGATCCCAACCAAAATCGATTGCCCATGAAAAGTCCTGATCCATAGCGCCCTGAAGCGTCGAGAGCTGTAAATACATGTTTGTTTATGCAACGATTAGGTACATTATGCTAGAGTTTTTTTAACAAATAAACCAAATAACTCCTCGCTACAAATGGCTGTCGAGAAAAATAATTATATCATAACACCAACCGCACTATCACTCCAAAACTTCGCACCCCCAAGCGTCCACCAACCCATTCATAAATCCTGATTATAACAGTAGGTAACCGAATATCTGCCTAGTAATAGTCCCACACGTAATTTCACCTCATTAGTTTTTCCAGTGCGAGATAACTCTCACTGAAGTCATGCTGAGTGGTCACGCGTCATCTCGGACTGTGCGTTAGTCAACTGTGTGCCTAGCTGCGTCTTGAAATACAATCGAACAAGCTATTTGGTATTCATACATCATTTCAACCGAAAGACGTCACGTCATCTACTGCTGAAGATGGTCCTCCCAACACGATGCTATATTATCTATGTATCATAGACCGGTCCTGTTGAAACATTATTCTATTGAACTGGAGCAGTATTTGTAGGCACCGGTTCATTACTCTAGGTCGGAAGCCAGATAGTCTGACACCAGTCTTACGAATGGATATCGCCTTGGTTAGACGATGCCCATTGGCAAGACTCATGCACAGTAGATCTGTGTCGTGAAGGTCAGACCTTCTCACATCCAGCGGACTGCCGCGACCTTGAAGTGGTGATAGTGATGTAACCTTGTGTTGCCTCCAGCGCTGCGCGTCCCGGAACGCAGTGGCCACTCCTGAACCCTTGCCAGTTGGCTGCCTGTATACCAAATAGTTCGGTCGACTGTACCTATGTTATGTTGACACCGCGCGTGCTAACGGCACTCCACAATTGCGTGAATAGTTTTCTTTTGTTTTTGTTAATAATGCGCATAATTTTTGGTTCAATGCCTAGCGGGATAGACAGGTTTCGTGTAACACCGTTTTACATGGTAAAGAATAGTGGCTTTTTCATCCGATTCATAAAAGCATTGCACTATAATAAACTTTCTAAACAATTACGAGAAATAGAAAACATTAAATTATTTAAGAAAAAATTAAAAGACTTCTTGGTAAATAGACCATATTATACAGTAGGTACATGATTTTTTGTCCCACAGATTCATGATGACTTAGTGCCAAACTGTTTTATGTTTTGATGCAAAATAAAGCTCTACTGCAATTGAAATGTCTAGGTATTTGAATTTATATAATATGTATATCACATAAACTTAGGTCTAAGACAACAAATTCTAAACTATTGTATGCCTGACATGGTAGAGCAGTGCAAACGCAAACCTAATGACAACCCTGTTACCACTGTCTCACAATTAAGATCTTTGACTTTGACTTTGACTAGGAAACACATAGAAAGTTGAATGGAAGCTTCAATCTGTAAAGAAGAATTCTTCTGCATCTTATTGAAAAAAAAACGTTGAACCACACTAGACAAATTAGAATTTGGCAATTCTTTAGTAAGCCGCAGAAGGGATAGCGGTAGGTCGAAATGTTCTCTAGTGGTGTCGGCGAAACAGAACGCGCATCATGGCCCTTCAGAAGATGAACCGAGGATCTAGTAAAGTTCGGGATATTCCAGAACACAGCTCAGGATCGGTCGTTGTGGTAGAGATTGAGATGGGGTGCGATTTCGGCAAAGTGTCAAACTACATTCTTAGTTCTTTTTACACATTTAGATGCAACACACAGTCCGAAAATGGTTATTTTAGAATCGTAGTGTATTCTGGCTGAATAGTGATGTAGAAGAACCATAAAATGATGCCTAGGTGAGGATACCTATTTCATAGACTCATCTCAAGCACAATAATCTATTTTTATCATGTTTAGCTGAACATGCTGTTGCGAGAAAGCATGCGATGTGTATGTCTGTTCGTCTGTCTGAGACAAAATAGGTTAGCGTGAAATTACTACCCCGTTGCCCGTAGTAGCAAACGGCTAGCAGCAGAGAGAAGTATGTCCCAAATACCTATTGGATTCAATTTGCTCTTAAAGAAAAATATCTCACCTACCTTTTCAGTAATCAATATTGTTAACCTAAATTAAACTTTACTTCTCCGACTTGTTTATATTAGGTACTAGCGTGTTTTTCTAAACAAATTACAATCCTTACGTCTATTTCGTAGCCACGACAACAGAGCACCCATACAACTATTCTACCATTGTTGTTGTAAAAACATATGACCAAACACAGCACGAATACATTACAAAATGCAGTCATCTTTCTTTACACAACACATTCAATAATCATAATCGATTGAAATGCGTTAATGAGACAAGCTAGCCGAACGAGCAGTGAACTTGCGGAGCGTTCACATTACTGCCATTAACAATCGAAAGTTGATATTGATTAGTGGTCACGCTAAAGAAAAAAAGGGGAAATGAAACGGTGGAATTACTACTTACCTTGTAAAAATAGTATCGTGATCGGGGGACAAACTTGTCGGGGTGTTTTGCAATGTTGCACACATTTTGTGAATGGTTCCTAGATGGAACCTAGTAGGTAACCTGCCTGCCTGGTAGGTTGCCTGCTGCCTACCTACTCATATTTTGACAGTTATTTTGGCTTGGCTGTACCATGTTGGTGATAGGGTGCAAAGTTATTGGCAACTAGGTACTGGGTACTAGTTACTTCCTACTACCCAGTAGGAAGTAAAAATCCAAGAATGTCTTTGAACTTTTCCAACCAGGAAATCAAACCCAGCACCTCAAGATACTATCAACAATTTCATCTGCCTAGCCTTTTCCCAACTACGTTGGTGTCGGCTGCGCATCAGACCTCCACAGCCCAGGAACTGGGTAACACGATACCTCTTGGCAAGATTGGTGTCAGATTTTCTGGCTTCTGCCCACCCGTAACGACTGTTAATAGTAGGTAGATTATGCACCGAGGGGATAAAGAGTGTCTTATGTCGCAGGCGTCACATTGATTCCCGAACGCAATAAAGGATTCCAGAGTTTAACTCACGAGCAAAGCGAGGGAGTTAATATAAGAATCCTGAATGCAGCGCGGGATTTAAGCTAGCCCAAGGCAAAGACACCTTTATCCCCGAACAGCAGAATCTACTTCAACACACACACGAGGGCATAGCTTCAGACGCGCGACCCGCTCCTAGCAGTGGTGACCGACGCGCTCCCCTAGTTGAGCACAATTTTCTCGCAGTAGGTGTGAAAAGTAGAGTAGCAATGTTCCTCAGGGATAAAGTTGTCTTTGCCTTGAGCATGGGAATCCATCGCTGCATTCAGAATTCTTGTATTAACTTCACCTCGCTCGGCTCGTGAGTTAAACTCTAAACTTAACTCTCGAATCCTTCATTGTGTTCGGGATTCAATATGACGCCCGTGACATAAGACACTGCTCTATTCCTTCGGTGCATAATCTACTTAGAAGTGCCAGCCCGCACCAACGGCTTAATGTGTTTTCCGAGGTACGGCGGTACCCATCCATGGAGCGAACTAGGCAAGCTTTGCTTACCTTATAGGCTGATATCACACTGGCGATTTTCGAGCGAGTTCAAAGCGATGCGAGTGCAAAACGAGCTCGCAGCGAGTTCGCAACGAACATGCTACAAAAACGCGGTGGGCGCGCAGCCGTACAAAATAGCGTCGAAGGCGCTATTCGCGGCGAGCTCGCTGCGCATTCGCCTCGCTTTAGACTCGCTTGCAAATCGCCAGTGTGATAAGGCCCATAGATCGACACATGCCCATGTTATTATTTAGCCACAAGCCACGACTATCAACAATCCCATCGTACCTACTTTATGATTGGTTTGCATGTGCATAATTTGCTATCACTTTCTTCAGGAAAACTGTCCCACGCGATCATTAATTTGATGAACTAATGTAAGGTGACTTCTGTTGGTATACTTAAAGCAGCTAGGAGACAGCGAGGGAGTAGCGACACAAACTTCTATAAAGGACAGGGCCTGCACCCATGGGCGCCGGGAGGGGGTTGCAAGGGAGTGCACTTATACCTCGCTGGCTTTTAAATAACACATGCAAAAACATGAAGAAATAAAAAAAAAGAGTGTGTGTACTTATGTACCTACACGCGTTAGAAGTTATACTTCTTTGGCGTATGGAAAAAAAAAACATTCACAACTAAAAAATATAAAAGTTTTAAAATATTTGTATTGTTTTCAGCTTCAATTTGTTGCGTTCGAACGATCGCCAATTAAGTCTATTAGGTACGCTAAACTGATACGTTTCATAGTTTTAAAACTGTTTGTTCATAAAATAGGGCAGATATCATGCAATTTTTTTTTTTATTCGAATGTTTTGTTAGTAGTATTTGAAATTAATACCAACTTTCTATTCTGGATGGTGTGTACCTGAGAAGTTTATGGGTACATACTTACAATGACATATAAGTTACGAGACTCCTTTTTTCAAAATAGTCAATACTATAATTATTATAAACGGTGAAATTTTTTGTTCCGTTCTACTGTAGATACAAATCCGATTAAGAAAACTCATTCATGAAGAGGCTGTTTTTTGTCTTCGAAAAATCATCATATTCCAATAAAATCTTCTAGGATAGAATAAAAGGAGCTGAGCCGCGGGAAACATTAGTGTCTAATCAATTACTTTTATCAAAATATTAGTATCTTATATTTTGGCGCTTTATTTCGAAATTAAAACCACATTCTTCTTCGAAATTCAAACATAAAAGAAACAAAAGACAATAAAAAAATACTAGAATTATACAACTTGAACATAGTTATCGATTTTCATGCCACCTAGAACTAACTTCACGATGTAGAATTCAGGTGTCGGTGTGCGCGCGCATCGTAAAAATTCACTCTCATAAGTTTTCTCCATCGCGCCAAAAGAAGTATAACTTCAAAAATATTAGGCTCAGCGGAATTTAGTAAAAGAGAACCTAGCAAATCCGAGGCAGTCTTTCGGAAAAGGCAAAAGAAAATCTATGCTATTCGAGGCGGGGTTTTCAAGATGCACCCCCTGAGAGTAGTCCTGATGGTGCCCATGCCTGGCACCGTCACAGCATTTTGTAAATTTAGAGATGGTTTATTAGCCTATATATAATTGATATCTAAATCTGTAGAGCATAAGATTTAAGTACTTGAAATTGACAGTAAAATTAAAAATAAATATTCTCTTCTAATGCATCAACAAGACACACTCCGAGCTAACAAACTAATTACGTCTTCGCTTAGAAATTAATACTTAGCAATCTTATACATTATGTATTAGATGTACCCACCTGTATTTTCTTTTCCATAACATCTACCTAATTATTTTACCGTATACTTATTGTCTTCATTATCTCATTGTAAGTGCCGTTAATTGGTAAGTAAGTACTCACCGTTGTACGCCCAAGCCTTGCCTTCCGTCAACTCTCTGAAGAACACTCCGAGTTCTTCCCAGCAAGCGTGATCCACCAAAATATGTATTCCATTTGTTATTTTGGGCCACACCACTGCCAAAAACGTTGGATCGTAGATATTGAACAAGTTATCAAACACTTCCGCTTTCGCAGGACGTTTGGTTAGTCTATTTAGTTCCTTCTTTGGGCTTAGGCGCGACTTTCCGCATTCAGCCAAAACTATGAACAATAATAGCACACAACACAGTTGTAACTTGAACATTTTGTTAGCACATATTTTTTCGTATTTCTATATCGCGAATGCGTGCGTGCGCTGTAGACACACGTTAACTAATGTTCACTAACTGCAGTAAGTTGCCACTCGCGTTTAGGCGTGTTTACAAGCAGTCAATGCGAATTGTAAAGAATAAATAAATACTAGGTACAATTCCTAGCAGACATGTACCTACTCTGGTTGTAGTAACAAGACGATTTGGAAGTCACAGCAATATTTTTTAGTACTAAAGCCTGTTTACCTAAGTACGGTCCAGTCCACATGGGTTGAGCATTCGATTTTCCGATAGGTGCTCAATTATGACTTTCTCTTTTAATCAAGATGTTATGGAGTAATTATAACGGGGAATAAAAAGCAATTAGAACAATTATGTGGCGAGATGAATACAAACAACGCTGGTGGTTCTCAACGGCACACTGAGGGCCGGCATTGTAAGTGGTCGAGGCAAAAATAACTGCGGAACTAATTTTTATGCATGTTATAGTCCGTAAAATTAGAGATACACTATGAAGTGAACTTTGAATTAAAGAATCTTAACTTATGAAAGGTATGGGGTTCGTCCGTGTGATGTGTAGGTCCCTACATATTTAATTGCTATGCGAATATCAGGATTTAGGGAGTAGGTCAGCACATCTACACTAGCGTGAAAAAAAATCGACCCACCCCATAGTAAGGAACCCTGTTCTTAATCCTATTGAACATCAATGTGATGAGCATACAATACGCGTTAGGGCTAGAACACAGGCTGCAAAAACTCTTCATAAACTAGCGGTAACTAGCTATCCACGAGTGGGAAGGTATACCACAAGTCAAGAATTCGTAAAAACATTACCACATAAAAAAACATTGCCAAGTATAATAGTAGATTATGAGCCGAGGGGATAAAGCAGCGTCTTATATCACGGGCGTCATATTGAATCTCGAACGCAATGAAGGATGCCCGAGTTAACTCACGATCGAAGCGAGGGAGTTAATACAAGAATTCTGAATGCAGCGATGGATTCCCATCCCAAGGCAAAGACAACTTTATCCCTGAGGATACCTACTCTACTTTTCACACCTGTAAGAAAAAGTGCTCAAGCCATGAATAGAGCTGGCGCCGCGAGTGGTGCGCGTCGGCCCCAGCCGCTAGGAGCAGCTCGCACGTCCGAAGCTGTGGCCTGGCGGAAGTCGGATTTTTTATTTTGATTTAAAAACCAAACTACTGAATCGATTTTGATGAATTTTCTATAACAGCAATCGGAAGTATATCCTTTCACACAGCGGCGGCCTTTACCGTTGCGAGACCCCGAGCGTAAGTCCTTGGCGAGGCCCCGGGTGGCAGTCTTTGGCGAGGCCCCGAGCGTAAGTCCTTGGCGAGGCCCCGGGTGGCAGTCTTTGGCGAGGCTCCGAGCGTAAATCCTTGGCGAGGCCCCGGGTGGCAGTCCTTGGCGAGGCCCCGGGCGACAGATGTTTCCGAGGCCCTAGTTCTTTATGAAATTCAAATGAAAGTAGATATTTCTGATTGTGTTTGCGGCGTTTCCTAAGAATAAAATTTGAAATAAAATGACAAAAAAAAAACAAAATTGCAAAACAAAAAACCGGTCTTGCGTCATCGAATTCCTCAAATTCGATGGCACTCATTACTATTAATATTATTAAATAATTTACTGTGAAATAACTTCATTTAATTGCTAAAAGTATAAAAAAACATTTCAAATGTTAGGTTTTTGAACTCGGGTAGCGCGAGGCCCCGGGCGGTTGCCCCGCTCGCCACCCCCTAAGGCCGCCACTGCTTTCACATAAAAATAGAGAGTAGAATAGATTTTTCTAAATCTATTAATAAATGATGGAGTTATGAGGTAACAAACATACAAAAAAACAACCGACTTGAGAACTCCTCCTTTTTTTGAAGTCGGTTCAAAATAGAATATGGAAGTTGCAATAAGGGCAATACGGATTGAATGAAGTTTTGTTGACAATTTACGGTCGTTTTATTGTGTATGTCACCGGAAATTGCAGACTATAAGATTTTAATGAATCTTTACCTATTAGATTATAATGTATATAATTTATGAAAAAATCGTTTTGTATATTATGTCACCGGGAAATTGCAGAATCCGTACGACTGTAATACTTCTTTATTAGATTGTAATTTCTCGATACACCTACTATGAAAACATCGTTTAGTATACAATAAATCCCATCCCAGTTCAATCGTTTCCAATATATCCGCGTCAACAATTTCAAACAATATTTTACAATCTTACGCGTTTGCAATATTCCGGTGACATGCAGAACAAATAAAAAAAAAACACTTTACAGTGACTTTGTTTTAAAGTCCGTAAAACCCATTAAAACAATTTAATTACTGTTCAAAATGTTAAAACAAACCTTACCTCTCCGACTATCAGAGAGTATTGAACCTAGTACATACATTACTGCTTTTACCTTTTTGATTTATCATACTATAAACCGGCCTTACGGGGTGGATCGATTTTTACGCGCAAGTGTAGTTTCACAATGACGCAGCATACATAGGTATTCACCGTTTTTTTAGCCTCGCTCACTTTGGTGACGACCAATAATATAGTCGCCCCATACCAGAGTTATTATTTAGATGGATACACCTTGGTTCCACATTGGATGCCAAAGGCATATGCATAGGGTCTTACACGGTAACAGTGAATCTTAGCATGTGTAGCAATGCTAGTATTCACTGCTACTGACGCAGTTGCCGCATTGCATGACCCAGCTAACCTTCCCCAGACTGATCTATCGCAGCGCCATCTGCCTGTTTTACGTTACACTCACTACGAAAGCTCAAGTCTAGGCTTTTTGGTTCTGTCACTCCATGGTCACACCATAGTCCAATAACTTTTTAATTTTGGGATTTATGAAATTTAAAATCATATTTTTTGACCAGAAATTGCAGAAATTTCCAGTAATAATTAATTAAAGTGGATTTTCAATTTTTCACATTAGTTTTCAATTAAGCTGCACGTGGGTCGGAAAAATTATAATTAAACATTATGATATGATAATCAGGGGATTTTTCCCTACACATTGGTATATTTTTTCATACCCTGCCGTCAAACTTAATATAACACATAGGTATAATAATAAAGTCTAGATTGACAGGACTATCCGGTGACGTCGAGCTTTCTAAAGATTTTGTTGGTTGCCGTTCTTGTTATGCCCTTACCAAAAGTACCTAATATAGTTATTCTCGACCGCTTTTATATCAGTTATACAGCTGTACCTGCATATTATTAGACTGAGCTTTTCCCTGAGTTAGCTGAGTTTTCCCAAATTATTTCTGATCAAAATGTGTCAATACTCAAGTAAGCTCTTTAGTACCCTTACTTAAAGCCCCTAGTTGTTTTCGACAGCTTTGATGTCAGCAATGTGCAACTTTATCTACTTATCGAGCTTTGAGCTGTTTCCCAAATTTATTTCTGTTCAAAATGTGTTCAACCGACGAAGCATAGCATGTAGGTAGTGAAACCTCGTGCTCAAGCCTAGTATTAACGCTACGACTTCATGTTCCGGTCACACAAAGCGATGATATTGTGTTAATTAAATGCAAATAAAAGGGAAACGCTCGCCACAATATCACTTTCTTTCGCTGGCATCAATTACTTTCTTTAGGCGGAATTTAAATGAAACAGCGGTGTAAATGTTAGTAATTACATTCTATTACCTGTCAAAAAGACAATAGCTTACAATTATTTTATTCCATGTACTTAGTAAATACAATTAGCTAGATTTATTTCTTTATTGATACTGCAAATCATGTCACTGTAGTAGAAGTCTCTGATAGGGCGTTCTTCACACTCACACACACGAACATAGGACGACGCACGACACTGGATCTTATGTCTTAACGAATATGGTTACATTTGCCGGAGCCTCTTGTTTGGCCGCTGGCCGTCGTTCATGAACCCACCCTGCTGAGAATCAAACTATTATTGCGATTAGATTACAGAACTGTTGCATTTGTTGTAAATGTTGGTGTATCAAAATAAACTCTTACTTCAGGCAACTCAAAAGATAAATACAGTATCCGGCCGTAAAAAGGGCACATCGCCAGTGACAGAGGCACTAGTTCAACTATATCTAAAACAAAATGTGCCATTTTTACAGCCAGGTACTGTACAAATGAACATCCAATGCTGCTAGCAGATACATTTTATAAACTAATAAAAATATAACATTGTACCATTTGAATACATGCAACCTAGCAAGCGTTCATCTACAGGCGGTAGGATTAGTTGATGACTGTGTGTCAATCGCGTATTTATTCCCTATCCACGTCGCTTTGTTACGAGTACACCCTTTGGTTGTTTGTACCCAGATGGCACAGTTAGACGCGACATTACCTTGACTTAACTGGTGTAATGTACATGTTCTACAGGTAACTCTGAAAAGAATGCACAGAATGTGTTAATGCAAAGAGAATTGCAGAGCTGGTGTGTATTCTGTTGTTCTTTTTTTTTCAGTGTCTCGTCATTGTACTGCATTTCTTTGCACATCTTTCTATGCACTCGTTTCTATGAAATGGACGTGAGCATGCAAAGGAAAAAAAGCTTTCTTAAATTAAAAATTATTGCAAAAAAATACAGTTCGAAAGATGTCAACGTAATAATTTGTATAATGGGAGGGTTAAAATAAAAATATAATACATATTTATATGTTGACATCTACACATGAAATCGACACTATTTTACACCGACTCAACGGAAGCTCTGTACATGAATCTAAAAGCAAATGCAATCTGCTATTATAAAAACTTGCAAAAACATAGTCATATCTGGCTGACTGGACGCTACAACCATGCTTAGAAATAGACTAGGATAATATAAAAATGAAGCCGTGTCGCTAACATGCCGTAGTTTTAGTTGCAGAAAATCAAAAATGAATCAGGCATAAGTAGTAAGTGAATGGAGGCCGCTCTGAATAAGGAGACAATTTCGTAGAAATATGCGTTTGTATTATTATATTGCCATCATGAATAAGAGCGACGTATTCAGGATTGGTGGAGAGTCCACACAATCATAGGACGATTTACCAAGTAGTATTTAGACGTCGCGTTTTTAATTATTTAAAATTGACGCGTTCACTTTACACTTCGTAGTTTTTCGGCCTCCATCGACTTAGTACTGTGGTATTAGTGTGTTGTGACGTGGTGCTTACCGGGCGACCCATGAAGCCCTGAGGCGGCATGTAGGTGTTGACTGGGGCGAAGCCGCCGCGCGGGAAGGCGCCGCCGCGGCCGCCGAAGCCTCCGCGACCGCCGCGGGCTCCTGCGGGGATTGGCGTCATTGAATAAAGCTGGTCAGACTCTACCAAACAAATATATCAAAAATATTTCGATTAGTTTCACAGAATAGTTTCAAGATCATGACGGAAAATGCAAACAAGATCTTCATCCACCTTTAATCCAACTTGTACCAATGTTGTTCCAGTGTCAACTGACCTGGACTCCATTATAATAAGGGAGCTAAAAATTTTAAAGTGTAAAGTTGTATTTGCCCTGCAGTGGGCGAGTACAACAAAGCCCATAATGATGATGTTTTTAAATAATTTGACAAAATATAGTCTGGTATCTTAACTGGTTCCTGTTCGCATGCATGCCTGCATCATTCCACACCAGACTAGCAAAGACCTCCCATGACTACCTGCTTTCATCATCATATCTTTTGAAATTGCATTTAAGAGCAGACCTCTGCTTCAAAGATCCTTAATCTTTTAATTGTTACGTTTACATTACAAGCAAGCGCGTGCCCTGGACGCCAAACGTCACCAATATGTGACAAAAAGGACGGCGAATTTGTGGCTTGGCGTCGAGGGCACGATGCGTTTATGCTCTGGCGTTCAAAAGGATAAAGGTTGCAAAACATACAAACTGATCTCATACATGTGTCTAAGTTCTAATTAAATACGAGAACTATCTACGACAACAAGTATAATGAGAGAAAAGCAGACACCTCTGAAGTTACCTCTAAAGTTGCCTCCCCTGGCGTTGAAGGAGCCGCCGCGCGCGCGGAAGTTGTTGGAGCGGTTGCTGTTGGGGCTGGCGTTCGTGTTGCTGTTGGCGTTGTTGCGGTTCTGTTGCTGGTTGGGGTGCTGCCGCTTGTTCTGGGGGACATGGCACATTTGTAGCAGGGCTGCAGTGTTCTTATGACGAAACGGTGACGGATTTAATTAAAACGATGATAAATATTTTTCCTTTGGAAGCAACCTCACATATAATTAATACATCATTAATCAATACATTATTGATTGTTGTGCTGGTTTCACTCTTGAACTTTACTTTTGAAACCAAAGCCAAGTCTGTATTCCCCAAAGATATACCCATATTTAACCAGTTTTGTTCAAGTCCATGTAATGGTAGGAGAGCCTCTATTGACATAAACAAGGCACATGTCTAGAATCAAACATGCTACTGAGAAATTGCAGATAGAAAAATCTAATAACACAAAATGGAATAGTTATCCTATCCTGTACACAAAATTAATTGCTTTTTTTTATAAATTAAATGTGCGGTCGTCACTATGGCTCCTTTAGCGTTAGAGAGACTCACATTTGTTAGCCTTTACTAAAGCTATGACATCACAAATCAACGCTTAAATTTTAACACCACTTTAGTCAAAAATAGCAACTTTACAGGAGAGTGTAAAATACTGTATAATAATTATACATAGACACACTTTTTTTTTAAGGGTGGTAAATCATCAAATAAGTTCTGCTCCGGGTGGAGAGGAAGGGTGTGTCAGACTCTTACTGACTAAAACCCATCCGTGTTCCTTCTAAAGCCCTTTGCGTTCCAGGGCCGCGGTGACTCTTTTGATGTGTATCATATCGTCACCGGAAAGGCAAAAGTACTAAAGCGCCATTTTGGCTAAAATGAGTTTAGTACTTTTGCCTTTCCGGTGACGATATAATTTATGTCTAATTCAAAAAGATATTTTAAATATAGGAACCTTATTCATCATCATCAATGTCAAAACCGCCAAAAATTTACTTGTGGTATTAGAACTTAAAAGATGAAATGACGTATATAAACTGGCTGCTTTATGTGTGACAATTTGTTTTATTACTGGTTACTTTAGTAGCAGCGTCTCTAGTAGCAGCCACGCGGCGACGCCGTGCCTTATGGTGGTTCCACACGACAAAGACTTCCAATTTTCCAAATTGTCAAAATGTCGGTTTTATAGATTTTTTTTTTATTCATATTTCAAAGTCTGTAGGGACAAAAGTGTTTATCGTATGGAGCTAGTATTGAGACGTCACACATACGTGGTAGGGTACCTTGTTAACGTTGGCGGCGTTGTGCGCCTTCTGCTCGTCCTCGTCGCGGTACTTGGACACGGTGACGAGGAAGCCGTTGATGCGCAGCTCGCGGTCCAGCTTCAGCGCCTTGTCCACGCAGTCCTTGTCTTGGAATGTTACTCGCACTGTGGAAGGCGGAAAAAATTATGTTTGATGATAAAAGGCTAGTTCGAGGTGGCTCAAGGAAATATATTGGGGAGGCAAGCTTTGGGCAATAAATAAAAATGCTATTGATAAAATCTTATTTATTTATGTGTCGTAGCCAACTGGTTTTATCAGCCGTTTAATTAGCTGACTAGCCTTTTCATTGAACGGCGCTATTTGATCAGCGGCCTAAGTTACTTTCCAGCATTAATTTGAACGGCTAAGCAAGTGACCTGGTTCAATATCGTTTAATGACTTGCCTAGTCAAGTAGCGGAACATAAGGCACAGGGAGCTAAGGGCACCCCGACATGGGTAGTTTAGGTTCGAATGGTATGGCGAGAACTAGAGTGAGCGAGCGAAGCAAGGGAACAAAGCTCTCTTCATGGCATTCATGTTAGGTTCCTTTAATCCCTGCAGACAGAAATAGGAGCCCCATCGCGAGCTCCGTCTTCGAGTTTAAAATGTTGAAGTTCATTATTGTTTGAATTTAGAATCCACAAAAATAAATATTTCATATATTTTCGTTACACGGTTATCCTATTATATGAACGACCGAAGCGTCCAACTAGCCCGTTCATTAAATCTTGTATTAGACGCGTTGGCTGCTCAATGCTCAATAAAAAGGCTTGACAGCCAATTTAACGGCTGATTCAGCCAGTTGGCTGCGACATATAATAGCTTATCCCCATTACCCCGTGGCCTATCCGACAGGACCCGTGCACATTTTTGGGATAAATACACTCGGCAATAATGTAGTGTTTTCGATATCGAATCAGTACTTCCAGAGATGACCGCTTACAATCATATTTTACCTCTATATTAAATTAGATGAATGGAATATTGGCTAAAACAACAAAAAGCTGCTAATTAAGCGCTTATAAATAAACCTTATCTATTGTTTTACGAGTATTATAACATCTTTCCTGTTAAAAACATTGATTATTGTTTGTGTGACCAGTTTTTATTAACAGGTGTTCTTACAAGTACGCGCTATTTCGTGTCACGTATTTTGTAACCTTTCTATAACTTGTTCAATGTAGCCAAGATAGCTAAGTGAAGGCAGCGTCCCGCGGCGGCCGCCCCTCGTGTAGCCCCACGTGGCGGTGCCGCCTAACCCCTAAATGACGCGGGCGGGACTCAAATCATTTCTCAAGCCAGCCCTACTTCACGAAAAGGTAATATAATACCGTTTCTTTACCGCTTTTTGCACAATATTTCCTTGCAAGATTTACTCACCAAGTTGTCCTACACGAGTTACGCCTCTGACTTGTGGACTCATTCATACAAATTACCCAGCAGACTGCGCGCCACGTGGTCACAGGAAGATACCAAGTGTTTTATTATTGACTTGGTAACCCAACGACACACCAGACGCTCATGTGCGATGACTAATGGCTTCCTATCAATTAATTATTAGCCTTGTTGGCTATCAGAAAACTAACATCATGCTTGCATTGATTTATTTCATGTTATTCAACAAATGTATAGCGAGATGCACGAAATCACCCCAACGCAACGCCGACCCTCGAATTCGCAGACGTGGGGGAGATGAGAGACATACGTATAACAGAAATACGCCTATAGGTCTATCTGTGCGATCGATTCAACGGCGGGACTACCGGACTTGATTCAGGTAGCGGAGGAAAGGTACAGGAGGAAGACATTATTTAGTTACTTTTCCCTCCTTAAAAATTAAAAAGCTATGCACGATGACTTGCTTTAATTCCTAGATTGCCAAGAAAACAATAGGTACACGGAGCATTGAACTCCGATAAAATCTTTATAGTTTTAAAGGATTCGCATGACGACAAAGTCACGAGCCGTGGCTAGTTTTGACATGGTTACGTAACTCATTCAAGTAGGTACTACTTTGTACTCGACCGGTGGACCTTGAAACTATCGTAAACTCATAATAGGTACGGTCAGTAAACGTAACACGCCTTAAAATGTCTTTCATGAACTCTACTCTCAATTCATACATGGTTAATTAATTTATACTACAATCAAAGCTCTTCTACAGTTTCATATAATAATATGACGTGTTTTATAAAATCGAATTGTGTCAATTAATGCGCAAATTGCATAAAGCTATCGTTGCAACTAGACGGAATGACGGACGTTAGAATGCGATAAGAGTGTGTACAACATCGCGTCCCCTCGCGTTGGGGAGCTAACCCTCCAGTTACGACGCTCATTTACATACCTACTGTACCGTGCACACAACATGGATGCCAATCGTATAATAAATCAATATACGTGCCATGCCGGCGCCGCGATTTGCTCTTAACGCGTCCACGGAAAACGTCAATAATTTCTTGATGTACTACGAAGACGTACGTACGTATCGAGAGGTGTACCTTCCTACGTATGAATAGAACTGGTTAGGGGACGAACCCTCCTTGCTCTCAAGACGGGACGGACGCACAATGAGAATTTAACAAAAGATTACCTACAAGTGTGCATACACTTGTAATCTTTAAATAGTTTCAATACGAAGGTGTTTTATTGTTAAGATTTCGCAACAAAACAAGCAGGTGCTAAAAAAAAGAGGCCGGTGGCGTTGTGCAATATTATTATGTCTCCGTAAGTTTAGCGCGTCGTGCAAGCGCGGACAGTTAATCAATATTTTTCTCCCGCGTCGCCCTTCACCCTTCTATGACGCTCCCCTTCTGTGCGCTAATACCGATGCCGCTTTATTGTCCGAGGGGGTCGTTACCCCAGAGCACATTGTTTGGGCGGACACCGGGTAGCGGATGATACTGGCGCGGGGGTGATCGCAGCCTCGACATTTACAATCGGGACTCGCCAAATATTTTGTTTCTTATCTTTAGGCTTCAAATACCGCGTGTTAATTTCTGCTTCACTGCCTATCTATAGTAGTAGTCTTTAAAAAGCTCTCCTATTAAGGAGAATGATTATGAAATTTACGAAAACGACGCTGAAGAAACCTATACAAGTTTACATCGATTTTGGTGAGATTTTCACCACCATTTGCAGAATTTCTTGCAGCAACCGATACAGCAGGAACTTATACCATTTCACCCTTTCAAAGCCGGAGTGCGTATGTGGTGTAGCTAGAAATAGGTAGAGAACAAGAGAAAGAGTATCCACTTACGTATTTTGTACTTGGTCTTGCTGAACTCGTGTATGTGCGCCACGTCGCCGCACTGGGAGAACAGCAGCTTGACGTACTCCGTGCTGGCCTCGTACGGGACGCCCACGAGCACCGCGGTCTCGGCGCGGGACTCCACCGACACGGTGATCTTGCTGCCGTCGATCACCGTGCCCTCCTCGGACAGTGCCTGCGTTTGACGGCAGGGTTAGAGATTGAAAAGATATGGTGATGTTGTATGTGGTCACGTCAGGGAAATGTATTGTTAAGACTGGTCGGACAAAATTTAATATGATGCAGTACGACACGAAAGTAAGGAAGATTGTTAAGCGGTTGACATGCTACTACCAATTCACAAGACTGAATAACCCAGACAAACAGAAGGGTTATTGACTTGTGTATCTTTAACATAGTATTATGATTTGAAATATGGACCAAGGTTGATAGTCAATTTGCTAAACAATACGTTTCTTTGACTCTTATAAGTAAGACGATGGTGTAGAATGGGATGAGAATTTCTCATGTTGGCTTTTTTTGAGCTGTGATGTTATGCACTTCTTTTCTGTTTTAAGATAAATAAAATCAGGCCTGTGTTTTTGAACGCCATTGTCACATATACGTGACAAGCAAGCGCATGCCCTGTACGCCAACCGTTACAAAAAATACGGCAAATTTGTGGCTTGGCGTGGAGGGCACGCCGATGCGTTTACACTTTGGCGTTCAAACGGTACTTGTATACCAGATTTTCATGCTCATAACGACAAAAATTATATGAGTACCGATCTAAAATACGAACACACGTTTTGTTTAGCAATGTGTACAAGATTTAGACATATGTACATTTAGATTTTAGATCATAGTACATTAAAACAGATAGTTTATTGGCTATTACAGTCTACGTGTTTCACAATGCGGTGTTCCCCGCTATTACGAGGAGTAAAGATAGAACTAATAAACGCTCCCTGACTTCTGCATTCGACACACGCGCATAAGCACTCGTTTACAAGAAATTCTTCGGATGTCGGTACAAGTCTACTTCCTCGTGGTATGTGTAAGCTAATATAGGCGGGAAATAAATAAGCCGGCCCAGTTACGGGAACGAAAATTTTCGCAAAACGAATTTGATGAATTGTTAAACGCGCATTGGCTGTTGTGATTGGTTGAATATGAACATGTAACCCTTATTTTGTAACTATTTTCTGATTTACTAGTGTCCATGGAGTTACTTGTGCTAGCTTCGTGTTTTTGACTGACCGTCATCGATAATTCAAAAGTGCCTTTAAAAGGTTTATTTGAATTAAAAGCTTGAGTTTCAATGAATTTTCTACAGCCAACCACATCACTTGATTTGAGTTTATGTTGTGACGCGCCAATATATCTTTCCAGAAACCGGGGTTATGTTTCGTGTAAAAGAGAGGTTAAGTAGTTATCCTTACTTATTGAATATGTAAATGATGACGTTCAAAAGTGCCGTTTATGGCCTAATTGAAATAAACGCTTTGACTTTGAAATGTTGAATATTAGCCCTAACTATTGCAGATTTATTAAAGTTATCTAATCAAAGTTGGTGTTTAAATTTTAACTAGCTTCAGATACCGTACTATTTTACAAATATAGATAACGAAACAATAACATGGTCGAATACGGAAACTTACGTCGTGTAGTAATGAAAGGCGTGTGAAAACAAAACCAAACATGTTGCCGGCGCCAACGGTTGCCAGTTGGCATGGCAACCGTGTTAGGTATGGCAGAATGTTAAGTCTGTCAGTTGGCGAGTTCGCGGCCTCTCGTTATGGACATACACATTATATTTAGCATGTTACAGCTCTGAAAAACATCTGGAGTTCTACTTACCAAAAAGGCTGTGCAATGGGCTTTATTGGTTGCAGAGGAATCAGCAGAAAGCTTACATATTTATTGAAATGATTTTGTTGAAAAATAATTATAGGATACAATATGTTAGAAAAACTTTAGTATCTTGTACTGTTGGTAAGTACATAAAGTCTTGGTTTTTCTACAATGTAATATTAAGCCTTATTAAAATTGTGTAAAACGCTTACAGCACAATTGCAACCAAAACAGTTACATATGAAACAATCAAGTGTTGCACACATAACTTTGATGATAAGCCCGAGACCAAAAGCCCACTGCAGCAGCCCTGAAACTTACCCTCAGCCACTGCAATACACATAAAGACACGTCACAAGTGGACATGAGAATATACTCAGCTGGTCTACTACATCACAATGTCAATCATCAATTTTGATGTTTACTTTGTGAACACACAAAGGGATGCATAAAGTGTAGAAGAGCAGCCTGTTCTAACATTCAAATAGTCACTCATTCTACTCAAGACTTGAGGAAAGTGGCAACATTTCTGTCTGGATGTACATAATTTGGAAAAAAAAATAGTCTTAGCCATAAATACAGCCTCTTTCAGAAGCAGGCTAATAAAATTCTAATATCTACTTAATCATTTTTCAGTATAAAATATAAAATGTTAATAAACTTTTGTTTACCTTTTCCAGAGACTCTTTGTTTTTGAATTCGACTATTGCCGATAATGTCGGAGTTGTGGTCAGTTCAGTTACAATGATTGGACCACGTCTAAAAAGAAAGAAAATTTGTCTCATTAATACTCCGTACAGTAGAGCCAGTGTTGCTGTGTTCCGAGAGCAGCTTGCTAGTTCCTCGAGAACACATCACACATTATCATCACTAATCAACTTCAATAAGAAATACAAATACAGTGATTCATTTAACAGTTATGACATTTTAGGGACTGATATTTGAATGTTGGCAAGTTGTATGTTTCAGTTACATAGCTGATATTGTGAAACAGATATACTCACTTGACGTTGGTAACTTCTCCATGTTTTGAGAACAACTCCTTGAGTTTCTCCTGGTAGTCGAACAGGTAGGTCGACGGGAGGTTCTCAACAAGTATTTTACCAGACTCTACTTTGTCTTCCTTCTTCTCATCGGCCGCGGCGTCGCCGTCGGCGTTCTCCTGGCTCTGGTCGGCGTCCCCGCTGCCCTCGGCGGCGCTCGTGTTGGCCGCTGCCGACTCGTCGCCTTGCTCCGCCTGCTCGGCCTCGCCGTTGTTATCTTCGGCCTCCACGGGCTCAGAAGTCTCCATCTCGGGAGCTTGTTCCTCGGCGGCTTGGGCGGCGGCCTTAGCCTTCGCAGCCTGGTTCTTAGCGCCGCGGCCTTTCTTCTGTGCTACCATTATGACGATCCAGCTGCAATACACAAGAACCGACTCAAGCAATCAGGCGTGCGATCCGTCACGCTCTCACAGTGGCAACGTTTCCCGCCATATCTATTTTTTGCTAAAACTTATCTATTACACTTGGCGCCTATTCTCAGATCTCAAGGGCGCAGTTGCTAACGCGCGAAACATCTTATTACGCAGAAACGCAGAAAACACAGTCTTGTTTAGAAGATGAGCTAATTTTAAGTATGTGAAACATCACAGATAACGGTAAATACATCATAACAAGCCATACGCGCCATGAAGCATGCCTTGATTTCGAGTGGAAAATTCACGAACCCGAAGCGTTACCTCGTAATAGCTTGTTACAATCGCATTTCGCAATCCTGATTAAATATTTTACAATATAATTGAAAGTTTTACTTACCAAATGCGAATTAACAAGTAAAATCGATGATATCACAAATTCACAGGGAAAAGACGCCAAACTATATGCAATAATAACACGAAACCGGCATCACGCAAGCGCATCCGCCATTAAAATAGATTTTAAAAAGTGAGGTTAGTGGTGTTGCCGTGCTAAAATCACTTCTTGAGTTATTTTAGATGTATCCGAACGGATCCGAACTTCCCGTAAAATCAATAACCACTTGACTGTCTGTGTTGGGTGAACCTTAGACGATCAACCTAACATAACAATTTCTTCCGATAATGTTCTCAGGGAAATAAATCAGAAAGTATGGATATTTACATCAGTTTAGCTACAAACAATACACAAATACTTTAAACCATGGTCACAACTTGAACCGCTGCAACATTGATCGTCAAAGGTCTCCCGCAGTAGTTGCCATAATTTCATTCTTGCAAAAAAAATACATGGAGCACACCAAAAGTGAAATAAAACAAAACTTCTTTTTTTCAAAATAAATTCTAGTCCGGTCATGTTAGCTCATTTAATTGGGGTAAATTTGCATAGAGCTGGAAATGTGTACGAATATTTGAATCGGCATTCTCATTATAAATGAAATGTGAAAAGTCCCCGTCAATCCGACATTTTGCAAAAAATAAATAATAGTTCACAACTAATGATATTTTGCGTTTTTCAACCAAACGGTAAGATTTATCTTAAAAATTGGTCAGTAAACTTTTATTACTTAGTAATAGGTCAGTAATTTTTTTTAATTGTTGTAATCTCAGAAACGGTGACTCTTATGCCAGTCACTCACTCATTCGCACGAATACGCAAACCCACAAGTGCACGATGACATTCGCAAATGATTATGCAAATTTTACGCTGCATTCGCACAAAAACGCAAAGACAATATTGTAGGAAGCTGCATGATTTACAATTTTAGTCAGACCTATTTTGCTCCACATAAGCCAAAGGTAAACAATCCGGCCCGGTAGCCAGGGACTGAATACCGATATAATTTGGATACCGATACCAAAATGTCGCTATAAATACCTGTATTTAGGTTTCGATATAATACCGTTATTATTATTTTTTTGCGTTTTTGCGATTTGCAGGTCAGTGTCAGGTTGTATCTTGATCAAAAATGATTCGCGACTGTAATAAATATGTATTTACTTAGGAATCATCAATAAAGATTCTGTGACGTCCTATTGTAGTCTGAAATCGGTACTGAGTATTGATATAATTATCGATATTTTATATCGATACTCAAATTACTGATATAAAATACCAGTATTTATCCCAGATATCGATACTGTTATCGGTATTTTCTTAAAAATGTCGGTCTTCTTCGAGTATCGATATCGGTCCCTGCCGGTAGCATACGGTTGTTTACCACCTTATTTTATGAAAAAGTCAATTTTCAGGGGAAGATCGAGAGAAAAGCTACAAAATTAAAGTAAATAGTATATTATTTTTCCATGGATTCAAATTAATGGTTCAAATCAAATTTTGCTGTTGGCAAAATCATTTGATTATATGTGAGCGTGTAGTGAACATGCTCCATAGGCTAGTTGAGTCACTCATCCTCATTCGATTACACGCTTATTTCATGTGTAGAATAAATTTGGCTTTGCCACAGAAATTTTGCACTTTGTTGGTAGTTGGTAGCACTGAATTTTTGACATGTGTCACTTTCACTGGGCAAAATGGCAGCAGCTGCAAAACATAACCTCTAAATATTCAGTGCACGTCTGTGCGTCGTTTTTCTTGTGTTATTACATTTTGTTAAACAATATTTCAAGTTAAGCTAGAAAAAATGAAGTCCAAGTTATTTGATTTAAAACCTAGTGCCGCTGAAAGTCATACTCACTCAGACAAAACTTTAGACTTTGTTGGACTTTACAAATCTGTTGCTGATTCAAATAAAGTTGCTGAGAAACGGAAATCTGAAGAAATTGCCAACAACGAAACTATAAAAGCTAATACAGGTACATCCAAACGTGAACTTAACCAAAATAGAAACAAAAAACGGAGCAAAGAAGAGCCAGTAGACGTATCGCATATAAACATTGATGGTTCTAATTTGAGCCTAAGTTTACCTCGGAGCAGCCCTGTTGACGGTTGTAAAGTTACTTCTACTCCTAACACAAGCGGCAGAAATCAATCAGTGAAATCCATCATGAAAACTAAATCGCCAGCTGAGGCTGAGTCTTTCGACTATGCCATTGCTAGCGCATCCAGTGCTAAGCCCAAGAAGAGGAACAAATCCGTCAGCTTCATGCTAGAGGACCACGAAGAAGTCGTAGTGAAGAGGACCAAGTCTGATGACACCAAAGTTAATAAAAGACCTGAGACCACAGCCAAAACTGTAGCTAAAGACAAAAACAAGAAACTTAAAAAATTGCAAAAGTTCCAACAATCTGGAAAAGAGAACAAAGCAGCTGAAGTTAACAGTCTAAAAATGGAGGAGGATTGCAATAAAGCTAGTGTACCTGCGAAAAAGCCTACCAAGTTCAATAAAACTAAAAAAATGCTGGGAGAGTCCCCACCAGGAGATGCTCAAGTTTCAACTCAAGAAACTAAAGAAAAAAAAAAGAAGTTTAAAAAACTTAAGAAGCCAAAATCTGAACAAAGTATAGAAGCAACCGATGTGGAGACAAATGGTGAGGCTTCATCAGAAACCAAAGTTAAAAAACTAAAAAAGAAAAAGGTGAAGCCATTACCTGCTGAGAGCACAGAGGCTGAAGGGGAGCCAGCACCTAAAGCACGTAAAAAAGATGGTAAACCTGACATAGCTGAAGACTTGGAGAACCTCAGTATTGGAGACAATGCACACACACTGACAAACTTGCTGGATGAAATGACTGTAGTTGATAAGGTCAAGCGTAAAAAGTTGAGACAAAAGTTTAATAAGAATAAAAAACCAAAAGGAGCTCTGGATTCCAGTAAGGAGGAATCAGAGAAGAGTGAAGAGGTGAAGGAAAAGGTGAAGTGGAAGAAGAGGAAATGGAACAAGGATAAGAAGGGGGATGCAGACGAGGAGGGCCTGGCCCACACTGTGGTTGTGGAGAACCTGCCCATCTCTATCATGCTCAACTATAAGAAGTTGCTGACGGACCATTTTGTCAAACATGGATTGATTAGGAAAATTGGGTAGGGCTCTATAATTTACCAAAATCACAACTTGTTTATTCAATTAGAGTGAGCACTTTTTGAACATCACTATTACATACACATAGTCTACTCTCTTCCTATTGTTTTGGCTCCTGGTATTTTACCATTTACTAAAACTAAAATGGTAACTTTAAAAATGTTGGTGCAGATGTCATATACCCTTTTTTTGTTTCAGCCTTGCTGAGGTATACCCCACAGAAGAGTCAAAGCCCGTTTTTACAACCACCCTCAACTTCTACAGTGATATGGCTGCTGAACAGGTAACTTATACAAGAAAGTTTTCTGTAAAGAAAAGTATTTTTGTCTCATTTTGTCTCTAAAGAGGTATGGCATTCAATGGAAATGTGTCAAAATGTTTATAAATACCTTTATAATTTGCCCCAACATTCTCCATGTTTATGCAAATTAAAAGGATATTTATAAACATTTCAACTTCACTTCCACCCCCGCAAACTTTTAAGGAAATTCTATTTTGTCAATAATTTAGGAAAGATACCCATACTATGTGACCCATTTTGTCAAATTTTTACCCCCCTCAAATCCCGCCCCCTCTAGTCTTCACATAGTAATTCATAAATATGATTTTAAATAGTCTTTTGCAAACAGAAAATTATATATAGCACTTTTCCTGCGACTTTGTCTGCTCAGATTTAGAATAAACAATTTTCCCCTTGAAGTCACCCCCTTATAGGTTGAATTTTCTGCTAAGTTCGCTCGATACCATTTGAAACTAACCTTTCGGTGTCGGGGAGCCCTAAGCTCCCTCTGCCCTATGTTCCGCTACTTGGCTAGGGAATAAAATCCGAAAAATTATAGAACCATACCTGATTGGTCGCTAACATGTCTTCAGTTTATGTTGGTTCACAATTGCTCGGAATGACTTCGAGAGATTATAGACTATCAAATTTTAATGCATATAAAAGTATTCCAAATGTTCAGTTAACAATTATAGAGATATCAAACTCTCAAGAATCTTACGGAGTTTGCCATTTTCCAGTGACATGCTCATCTACATCATAAAAGAAAGTCTTGTGCAGATTTTCATGTTCCTTGTCCCAGTATTTTCAGCTGTGCGTTGATATGTCAGTCAGTCAGTTACCCTTGTATATAAATATAAAGAATCTTCTATTCTATATCCAGGCCCTACAAGAGAACAACGTGTACATCGAAGGCAGCCGCATCCGCGTGAAGCGAGCACTGCCCATCACGCAGACCACACTTGTGGTGCGCTCCTACGCCGACCTGACCGACCAGGCGCTCAGCTCCACCTTCCACGCAGCCGGCAAGATCAGGAGCATACGGCATCTCGTCAAGGGGAAGAAGACCATGGGTATGTAGCCAGTGTACTGCTGAAAATAGGCACTTTGTTTTTCAGATTTAGGTAAATGGTTAGTTGGTGGCCCATTGATGATGATAAGTTTGATTATTCGACCATTGAAGATAATAAGAGGGCTTGCTATTAATCATCATCAGCCGAAAGACGTCCACTGCTGGACATAGGCCTCCCCCAAGGGGGCGTTTGCCATAATCGCCACGCTTGGCAGGCGGGTTGGTGATCGCAGTGTAGCTGTTGCAATGCACAGAGAATGCTGCTGCCCCTCTCTGGTGAGTCCCTTAGTCGCCTCTTACGACACCCATGAGAAGTGATGGGATGATGCTATTCTTTTACGTCCGACACCATACAGAAATATTGCTACTAATATCACTACTTATTATAAATGCGAAAGTCACTCTGTGTCTGTTTGTTACCCCTTGACGCCTAAAACAAAACAATGGAGGGACCCTGGAGACGGTTATAGGTTTTTGCGAAACATAATTTGAAAGTGAGCACAGCCTCGGGCAAAAGGTAGTCCTCTATAAAATTGGCACTTAAGAGTAACGCCGAGCGGCGCCTATCCGACAAGCGATAAGATAGGAATGCATGAATGAAGTGCACTTCTTAATATAATATGTACAGTCACATGTCGCCATCTAGCTGATGTTTATTAACATTATTTGATATTATTTACAGCGACAGCATTCGTCGAATTCGATGGACCTCAAGCTGTGGAACGGGCAATCAAGTCGTCAGCTGACGCCAAAATTGGCGGCAAGAAGATGCACCTGTCAAAGTTCGAGATTCGCGCCAAAAAAGAAAAGAAACCTAAGAATGAGGGTGACAGCGCCGCGGACGCTGACAGCGAGGATTCTAACGATTAGATTATACAAGCATTTAGTTATTTACAGTACAATAAAGGTAAAAAGAATGTAAACACATGAAACCTCAAAGAGTATTTTGTAAAGCGCTTTTAATTAAATTGTACACTGCCATGATCTGAGCACGAAATAAAAAACAGGAGGGGACGGTGTCGTTTCAAGAATCCATGAAAAATTGTACTACAGACAGCGACTGTTTGAATATGATGTTGAGTGGTTGCTATTTGTACTGCGCCAAAATTCCGATGATCGTGTTTAGCCATTTAGTATCGAAATTTTTATTTTGTAACAGAGTGATTAAAAATTATAGTGATTAATTATATTGATAAGCTTTTAGTATCATAATACAAACAAATTATACACATTTTTGATACTTTAATACAGCGCCTTACCTACGACGACGTAAATATCTTTTGGAATATTATCTAGCTAATGTGTTTTTACATAATAATACAATACATATTTTAATATTAAAATATTTCATGTTATCCTTGCAATGTATGGATTTAATGTTACCACTGGTCCTTTTATGTTATTAAATAATCTAATAGTATGTTTTAAATAAGGTATTTGTCTTTTTTGCAAGTACTATAATTATATTATATTTGTTAGATTATGGCTAATTTCGTCCTAATTTTGTAAATAACCCATATTATGTGGCCCTTTGAGAAACGTTGCGAATTTATTGATTTAATTGGCACTAATATAAAAAGGGCTAATTTTGGGTTAGTTATGGAAAACCAGCATTGTTAGATATAAAAGGATAATTAAGTTGTGCGTGACGAATATTATGAAATAAACAGACTCGTTGAATTTAATACTGTTTTTATTCTTCCAATCGGTCAGCCAAGTTACTATAACAATAAAATAAAAAAGTTTCCGACGAATTGAGAACAGGAGGTCTTCTTGAAATTTGTTAAAAATACATAATAGTATACTTTTCATCAATAATATTGGTTACGAAGCACAAAAAGCTATGTTTCCGCCCGGGATCGAACCGGGGGCCTTCTGCGTGTTAGGCAGATGTGATAACCGCTACACCACGGAAACGATATCAATAGACGTGAATTTATGAAACCTTTTCTGTGCATGCTACAAAACATTTATAAACTAGCATAATAAGTACCTACATGAAGATTTCTTTCATTCATACTGGCTTTTGCGAGTGACTTCGCCCGCGTGAATGTAGAAATTATTCCAAACGAACACAATACGTACAAAAAAGCCCTATTCAGCCTGTTTTGCTTTGCTAAGTTGGTCCAAATTCTTTCCGCTGTTGAAATAGCGCAGGTCACACCGCCAGCTAGCGAGCGAGCTGGCGGGCACAGCGACTACAGCGAGGCGAGGGTAACTATACATAGGAATAATTAGCTTGCAGCTATTAGTTTTAATTTTGATTATTAGGTGCCATTCAAATATGAAAAGTATTAACTAATGCAGAGAATTAAAACAAGTAAATCAAATTGAAACAATAATTTATTGTGTTCTTAAAGTTAATAGTTATGCTTTAAAATTAATCATACTGTATACACAAGATTCTTCATCGTCCGACGTTAATCTACGGTCTTTATTACAATTAATTATTTACAATAATTACGAATAAATTACACTTATGTGTCGCCACGACTCGGTTACAACTATATCGTACAAATAATACTTTTAAAAACGTACATTATTACTATCACTGATCTGTATTGAGATAATACAAAAATATTTTATTTATATCAGAAAAATAATGTCCGATTTTGATGACACAGTGGGTATCTGACTTACTATAAAAAATCGATCGGTAGGCGTGTCCAGTCTCAAATGACATACAGTATATGGGACTTAATTTACTATAAATGTAAAATCTATTGTGAAGTGAAACTACGAGTAGGTTTCATAAGACTGCTTTAGATTTACTTCAATCAGATGCAACATTCCAATGTTTATTATAATAAGTAATTAGTCATTTAGAAAGGCGTGGGCTATGTCTATTATACGTCTTATAAATAAATTTTTAGAATATTTTTTGTTAGAATTGCCTTTTTTTATCCTGCTAGAGTCATCTTTAAAACTTTAGAATCAACATTTATTCTTTTGACTTAATTAATTAGCCATTATTGTTTTGAGCGAATATTTCGATAAAATATGTTCGTATTAATAATTTGGGCAAAAGTATAAATAAATATTTTTCAATAAATTATACAATAAATAATGATAAATACATTCCGAGATCGTGAACATATCGACAATAGAACCTTATTCCAAAGGCGGCTATAACAAGAACTCGACTCGTCACTATTTTTCAGAAAATAACATTTATAGAAAAATCGAACTCATAGAAGTTCATCCTTTTCTCTCGTAGATAACATAATACGAGATGATAAAAGGTCAGTTTTAATACAGAATCACTTCAATATTATAATACCATAGAATGTAGGCCATTTACTGCCGGTCCAAAGGCCCCTGACACACTGGTCTTGCACACCAGCGAATCAGCGGCTTGGACGTGTGAAACGCTTTAGGCCGCGTTCCCACTATGTCGTGACGATTTTATCATTGGACGACTGTCACATATACCTATATGTGAACAGCTCCATTTAAATACACAAGCCACGACGCTTTAAACGACACGATAATTTGTCGTCACAATATAGTGGGAACGCGGCCTTACGCTTCACAAAAGACACTGGCCTGTTCCTGTTATAGCGCCGCAAAAAAATCCGCTTGTTCAAAGTCCCAGCTGATTATTGACTAAGGTAAACCAGCCGCTGAACAGCATCACGTACAAGCTCGAATCCGCATCCTCCTCTTATCGCTCACAATCCCCGAGACGCTCACACTCCAACTATAGTAAGCCATACTTAAAATACTGTCTCACAATTTGTCCTTGCTGGCATTATCACATTTTACACTGAAATAATTAACTATACACGAATTGGTTTTTGGAACTGTTTCGATTAATTTGTCTAGGCAAGCCGGTATGATGCTATACAGCTTCAGAAAGCAATAGTCAGTTATTTGAAGGGCTTTCAAAGTCTAACCAGAGTTGTCTGAAAGCGAATGTTTATGTGGTCGACGCTCGCAAATGCGCACTTTGAGCCTATTAGTGCGCGTTTTCGAGTGTTTATAACTTGAAACATGAATAGTATCGTACCGGAGTGGCTAGGTCCTAACCAACTGTGACGTATTCAGGGTGCACATGTCGCCATGTCGAGTGAAGAGCTACGCAGCGCGACGTCACGTGGCTCGCGGGCGCCGCGCCGCTTGGCTAGTCGTAGCCCTTCAGCAAGCCCTACGGGTGTCGCTGGTTCGGCACGGGGATGCTGGGGAAGGAAATGTTACTCATTACTACTTTATTTAAAACTCGTCCCCTCTCAGCTCGGCAGTAGGGTGAAGATGTACCTACCAGACTATTTATTATATAACAGTCTATCACAATAGTGACTTTTTAGCAAATATATTGATCTTATTATTATTTATTTAATATGGGTTTGCTCTTGACTCTAGTCTAGATCATAGATGACAGAGACAAAGTCGACGATGGAGCGAGCTTACCCAGAAGAAGCCTTTTCACTCTAATTTTGAAGAGATTAGGGTTGTATGCGTTCGGAAACACAGACGCAGGCAGAGAGTTCCACTCCTTTGCTGTGCGCATTATAAAAGACCAACTCAAAAGTAAATAAATTGTCAAGCAGAGCTATCTTTTTCAGAAGAGAGAAATAATATATTATTGATCAGATATGCATGGATTTTGAGTTTTAGCATCTTTCATTTGCAAAATAACTTAGACTTGACTTTCCTATTTGATTTTCAAAGACTAAATTTTACTGTAATTTGAATAAATACCCGTAAAACGCAGGAAAGCTGGTATCAGTATTGAACTGAAAGTTGACAGGCGTCTTGGGCGACGCACAGCTGTAACTCAAGTAGTCATCAGACGCATGTAGCTGACGGTTCAGGTTCGGTTCGGAGGCACTGCGCGTGATCTTGGGCATGGCTCGCAGCATGGACTCGAGTGAGGCCAAGATCTGACGAAAGAGAGGCCGTTGTTCTCTGTCGAACTTTATGCAGTCCTCGAATAGGCGTTTCAGGGCTTGTGGAGCGTCTTGACGTAGGCGCCGGACGTCGGGCCGGAGGTTACCGCGCCCTACCAGCCAGAGGATCTGAAAAGAGAGATGAATTAATTAAATGGATCGATGATTTGGTGAAGGTCGCAGAAAATCCGAAAGCCTGGATCCAGGAGGCAAGACTGTTAATTGTATCCCCCGCGTCGATGGCTAGTCGCCGTTGAGATTGGCCGCCATTGGTCAGGAGGATATTTTGGTCGCACGTTACCTAGGTCATAGTCTTTCGCATAAGAGAGACATTTGGTCCTACGTTACCTGATCCTAGTCTTATACATAACTGAGACATTTGGTCCTACATTACCCGGTCATAGTCTTATACATAACAGAGACATTTGGTCCTACATTACCCGGTCATAGTCTTATACATAACAGAGACATTTGGTCCTACATTACCCGGTCATAGTCTTATACATAACAGAGACATTTGGTCCTACATTACCCGGTCATAGTCTTATACATAACAGAGACATTTGGTCCTACGTTACCTGGTCCTTGTTGTTGAGGTGCGCGTAGGGTAGCTCGCCCGCCATGAGTTCGTACAGCACGATGCCGTAGGCGTACACGTCGGAGCGGAAGGTGTACGGCGCCGGCTCGTCCATGCGGATCACCTCGGGCGCCATCCACAAGATGGAGCCCGTAGGCTGCTGCCACTGCACGCCGCCCGCAGTTGACGTGTCTGGAAAACAGGACATCTACATTGGAATAAAAGTTTTAAAAAATTGCAAGTTGATGATCATTTGGACTTGGGATATTTTGTTCTACAGAAAAATCTTTTTTTAAGAAGATACTAGCTATTTCATATACTAGATATTACCCTCAGCTCCATTCCTGTAGCCTATGAATGCCTGATTTATAGTCTCGCGCGAGTGGCGGCACGAGACGCGAGGCGATCTAGACGACGCCGACGTGTGTACATCTATGTGCGAGTCAACAAGCCTCGCAAGTGTATTGTTTACATTCGCGCTCTCACTTCATTCGTTTACTAGCGTGTAGCCGTAGTATGTATAATTTGTTACTTTACCTTCAAAATGGATTGACCTCACAAAATAATTTTAGTTTCATGATCTATTTCGAAAGGAGCCGATAAATTTGGGCTCCGAAACAAATAAGCCACAAAAATAGTCAACAACCGTCACCTAGTGCGACAACTTTTGACTGAATGCATCGAGAGTGTTAACAGAAAGTCAGATCACGCGAACTCGATATAAGGTGCGAGGCGAGGTACGAAGGGACAGTAAGGCTGCCTGTCCATTGACGCAGAGTGAGGCAGCGGAGCGGAGTTGCGGACTGTGTCTGTCCATTGATGCGGAGCGGAGTTGCGGACTGTGTCTGTCCATTGATGCGGAGCGGAGTTGCGGACTGTGTCTGTCCATTGATGCGGAGCGGAGTTGCGGACTGTGTCTGTCCATTGATGCGGAGCGGAGTTGCGGACTGTGTCTGTCCATTGATGCGGAGCGGAGTTGCGGACTGTGTCTGTCCATTGATGCGGAGCGGAGTTGCGGACTGTGTCTGTCCATTGATGCGGAGCGGAGTTGCGGACTGTGTCCGTCCATTGATGCGGAGCGGAGTTGCGGACTGTGTCTGTCTATTGATGCGGAGCGGAGTTGCGGACTGTGTCTATCCGTTGATGCGCAACGAGATCTTGCGTAGCGGAGTTGCATAATGTGTCTATCAATTGATGCGGAGCGCAGCCTAGTGTGGGGTCTAGGGTTAAAATTTAGTTTGAAATTTATGTTTTGGCAAAATAATACTTACATTTATTATTTTTAATATTTTTTTTTTTAGGATACCCACAATATTATGTGTCACATAATGATGGATAATACGTATATTATTATGCTTCGTAAAGTTATATTACTCACCAGACCACCGTACTTTGGCCGTGGCTAGACCGAAATCTCCGATCTTCACAGACCAGTCGTCTCTCAGGAATATGTTGTTTGATTTTAGGTCCCTGAAACAAGAAAATATGGCTTATTAATATTAGGTATTCTTCAAACGACTGTGTCATGCTATGTTTTACTATACAATTTACATAGTCGATGCAAAACGCGATAACAAAAATGATTAAAACATAGTGGCCCGCCTGTATATGTTTTTCAAAATTTTCTTTCATGAGAACCATCTCCTGACAATAGCAAATACAACAAAAGAAGTATTAACGAAATTGCTCGAATATAGGAATTATTGTCTTCTTATTTTAACCTGCATGTGTTAAGGAGTTAGCGAGTAGGAGAGAGCAGAAATGTTAGTGTAGTTTTCACATTTGTTATCAAACAATAAAACGCAAAAGAAAATATTTTCTTTTGATGATGATGATGATGATTTTAACAAATAATTTTCATGAAACCACATCCTTTGTCTTGCTCAGAGTGGGATAGACAACACTGATTGCTTCATCATCATTCATCATTATTATTTGGAGTCGGCGTGACATGTTTTCTTTCGTACTCCTTTATTAGTGGCCATCTTTATCTCATCATTACACAATATTTTTTTTAAATTTTCTTTCATAAGAACCTTCTCCTGACAATTACAAACACAACAAAAAAAGAATTAGCGAAATTGGTCGAGCCGTTCACGCGTGATGCCGTGACCAAGGGAAATAGGGATTCATTTATATATATATATATATATATATATATATATATATATATATATATATATATATTATATTGATATTAATTGTAAGTGCAATTCCTGGGGTCATTATGTATGGAATATTTGTTATTTTACGTCATGTTAGCAACTTACTCTGAATTAGAAGAAGATTTTGGTTTGAGCAAGCGGGCCTAAGAAGTTAAAAGTGACTCGTCCAGAAGTGGCCATCATTTTCGAATGTTTATAATACCTATGTATGGAGGAACTCGTGGCAAAATGATGACAGCCGCACGGGTCGATCTTCAAGGTTAAGCAAGGTCGGTCTGTGGATGGGTGACCATCGAAACATATCGAGATTTCTCCGTGCGTCGGAGAGCAGGTTAAGCCTTTGGTTCCGGCTGTCATCTGTAGATCTTTGGCAGTCGTTACGGCTTGTCAGAAAGTCAGATCACACAAGCTGGTCTTGCTATGAAGTACCGTGTACCCAGTTACTGAGTTGTTGATATTAGATAGGCAGTCGCTCCACGTAAAATACTGGTATTCAGCTGAATCGTTTTTTTTTTTTTTTTTATAATCTTTATTTATTTAGAGGCTTTTACCTTACAAAGGTACGTCAGCCTCATCGTACCCTTTAAATAACTAATATCTACTTATAATATAATTACTGATTACACGTACCTACCTTTAATTCTACAAATGTTATTATTGCGTAAGCGAGGGAGTTAGTGATGCAGCAATCATTTCATAAACCAGTTTCGCTTCTCCCGAATTTGGTGTAGATAATATTCTAATAAAAGCCCCAACATCATACAAATTAAGTTTTAACTCCCGCATCACTATCTCCCTCTCTCTTCGGTTCTTTTCACATTCCACCAGCAAATGTTGGACGTCTTCGACTTTATTACACACTAGACAGTTAGGGGAATCGACTTTTTTCATTAGATATCCAAATTTCCTAGATGGAAAATGACCGGAACGCAATCTGTGAGCCATAACAACATATGACCTCCTTGTATGACTCTCAGCGAACCAAGGGATTCGAGGAGGCTCACTTTGCATAGTCTTGTACCATATGCCTTTTTCTTTAGACCTGCTGTCGAAATACTCTTTAAAACTATTGTAACATATGTTCTTGTAATAGCTAAGTATTTCTGTGTAGAATGGAGCAATGTCTATTTCCACTACTTCCAAAATAGCTTTTTTTGCATAAATGTCAGCCTTCTCGTTTCCAAGTATACCAATATGAGATGGAATCGGTTTGACTGGCAGCCAAACCGGATTCAGCTATAAGCCGGATGCACCAATGTAGGTGGGAAAAGGCAAGGCAGAAGATGATGTTTATATATATAGATGATATATGATATAATAAGTACCTATGTATAATATTCTTGGCGTGCAGATAGTCCATGCCCTGCGCGGTCTGGCGCGCCACGTCGATGAGGTAGAGCAGCGGGAAGGGCGTCTCCAGCACGTGCAGGTGCTGGTACAGCGACGAGCCCTCGCACCACTGCGTCACGATGGCCAGCGACGGCTTCGACACGCAGCCCATGAACAGTAGGATGTTGCAGTGCCGCGTCTTGCGCAGGACTGCCACCTGGTCCAAACGAGAGCATGGTATTAGCCTCTGGCTATAGTATTCACAGCTTTTGCTTAACTTGCAAATAAACCAAATTCTGAAATACTTATTTATTTATTTAATTTATTTACATCTTATTATTAACATACATGAGTTATGAATATTCAGTTCACCTCCCCATCAATGAACAGCCAAATGCAATATTGCAACACAGTTACTGGCATCTTAAAGCCTGCATAGACTGAACATTGATGGCGAGATGATAACAATTATCTCTTAGGCCAATAATAGAGTTTCACGGCATTGACAAAGCTATAGGTTATCTAGAAAGTGAGTGTATTAAATGAAGACACTGAATGTCAAGTTATACAATACAGTAATTACCTCATTCTTGAAGGCTTGCAGCTGTGCGGGCGTGGGTGTCTTCACGTTGAGCGTCTTGACGGCGACCGGGCCGTGCCAGTGCGCTTTGTACACCGTCCCGAAACTGCCCGACCCTGAACACGAACACTTTTGTTACGGCTGACTTTCAAGACTATTTTAATCGTCATATTCACAGCTGTTCTTTTACAAGAAAATTGTCGGTTAACAGGACAGAAGTTTGGAGGAAAATAACGTGTTGCGCCGACCCCAAGTAGGGCAGGAAGATGATGATAATTCACAGTTGAAAACAAGTTCAATGTTGGATCTCTTCATACTTTCATAGTGACCCAACCTTACTGTGGATTGGAGGGAGCAGTGCAGTAGAACTATTGTAAGCTGACAGGCTGGTAAGCAGGAGGCTTCCCCCCTAACTAATAGATTTTGTTTTGTTATTTTTGGAAGCAGCTCGATCAGAGCTTCTTGAGAGAAAAACTTCTTTAAAAAAACACATCTACCAAAACAATTAGTCAATATCCATGACTCGTGGACATAGATAACCTAGTGCACTCACCTATCCTGGCGCCGATGAGTATCTCGTCGGCATGTATGACCCAGTCGTCGTAGCTCTCCCGGAGCGACAGAGCGTTCTTCCACGACTCGTGGACATAGATAACCTGGTGCACTCACCTATACTGGCGCCGATGAGTATCTCGTCGGCATGTATGACCCAGTCGTCGTAGCTCTCCCGGAGCGACAGCGCGTTCTTCCACGACTCGTGGACATAGATAACCTAGTGCACTCACCTATCCTGGCGCCGATGAGTATCTCGTCGGCATGTATGACCCAGTCGTCGTAGCTCTCCCGGAGCGACAGCGCGTTCTTCCACGACTCGTGGACATACATAACCTAGTGCACTCACCTATCCTGGCGCCGATGAGTATCTCGTCGGCATGTATGACCCAGTCGTCGTAGCTCTCCCGGAGCGACAGCGCGTTCTTCCACGACTCGTGGACATAGATAACCTAGTGCACTCACCTATCCTGGCGCCGATGAGTATCTCGTCGGCATGTATGACCCAGTCGTCGTAGCTCTCCCGGAGCGACAGAGCGTTCTTCCACGACTCGTGGACATAGATAACCTGGTGCACTCACCTATACTGGCGCCGATGAGTATCTCGTCGGCATGTATGACCCAGTCGTCGTAGCTCTCCCGGAGCGACAGCGCGTTCTTCCACGACTCGTGGACATAGATAACCTAGTGCACTCACCTATCCTGGCGCCGATGAGTATCTCGTCGGCATGTATGACCCAGTCGTCGTAGCTCTCCCGGAGCGACAGCGCGTTCTTCCACGACTCGTGGACATACATAACCTAGTGCACTCACCTATCCTGGCGCCGATGAGTATCTCGTCGGCATGTATGACCCAGTCGTCGTAGCTCTCCCGGAGCGACAGCGCGTTCTTCCACGACTCGTGGACATAGATAACCTAGTGCACTCACCTATCCTGGCGCCGATGAGTATCTCGTCGGCATGTATGACCCAGTCGTCGTAGCTCTCCCGGAGCGACAGCGCGTTCTTCCACGACTCGTGGACATACATAACCTTGTGCACTCACCTATCCTGGCGCCGATGAGTATCTCGTCGGCATGTATGACCCAGTCGTCGTAGCTCTCCCGGGGCGACAGCGCGTTCTTCCACGATTCGTCAGCGGATCGCGCGCGCGCTCTACGAGGTCGCAACGTGCCCGTTGGAGATGCCTGCACATATTGTTATGTTGTTATTATTACATATTAATAATTAAGGCAATATTAAAGAAAAAAACAAAACCCACAGAAACAGTGAAATAACTGATATCGAAAAAATAATTCATCACTCCTCAAAGTGGCCCATTAAATAAAACTTATAACATGAAATTTCTTAGGTAAAGTACATAATATGTGGAACGTATATTATGTGGTTATGTGGAAACAAAACTGACGATTTTATACGCTTTGGGGTGATCTTAGTCTAAGAAAAACAAAATTGTAGTAAATCATGCTATACTCTATCCGTTTAGGTAGTTAACTAAAGGTAAACAATCTTGATGTAAGTAACTTTTTACTTAAAAACTCAGTTTAAAAATAAAATGCAAGTAAAAACCAAAGTAAATACAACAGTAACGAATACTAAATCAATTGAACCATAAGTTTGAAAAGTAGTTTATTTGTTTAATATGAATTTATGGAAAAAGACACATCAAGATTGTTTACCTTTAGTTAACTACCTAAACGAATAGAGTACACATGGACACAGTTCTACAAAAAAAAAAATAGTCAACATAACCCATCGTCGTCAAGATTTTTTAGTAAAAATGTTACCAGTATGGGGCCTTTTTTTTTTTTTTTTTTTTTTTTTTTTTTAGGATGGGAAATCATCAAATGACTTCTTCCGCTCTGGGTGGAGCGGAAGGGCGTGTCAGACTCTTACTGACTAAAACCCATCCGTGTTCCTTCTTAAGCCCTTTGCTTTCCAGGGCCGCGGTGACTCTTTCGAACAAATTCCGCAACCCTGGCAGGCTCTGGCCCTAGCGGGCCCCGTCCTCTATGCTGACATCTCTTTGAGGCGCGCGTGAAACACAACGCGCCATCGACCCGGGCCTGGTGGTGATCGGACAGCGAGCCACCCAACGCTCGCCGTCCGCAGGCCCGCGCCTACGGTGGCCGGGGATCGCCCTGCGACTCCCGACGCCCGGGGCGTCTTCTCCTGTTGCGGCGGTTGGGACGAAGGCCTTGCCTTTCCCTCGCGCGGTCCGCCTCCTCCTTCGCTAGCATTACTGCTTCGCAGAAGGAGGTGACCGCTTCCCAAGCCTCCTCGCTCCGGACCATGGATTCAACCAGGGCCGGACGCGAGAGGTTGCCGCCGCCGATCGCCTCGACGAGAACACGGCGGTGCTCAGCCCAAGCAGGGCAGACCTCCACCGTATGCTCCACCGTGTCCTCCGGGCGATCCTCACAGTGCTGACACCCGGGCGTTTCCTCCCGCTTAATCCGAAACAGGTACCTCCCGAACCTACCTGCGTACTCTGACTATGTTGCTGGTCCACAGCCTTGTCCTTATCGTCCTGTTTGTGTCGCCCCGACATCAGGTAGTTGGACGACTGCGGCGAGTTGTTGCACTGTGGTCACAAAATACAATATAATAGAGGCCATACACTTTGCATGATGGTTTTAGCCATGCGTGCATAAACGACAGGAATAACCGAATTTCCTAAAAAAGGAAAACTGTTCAGTTTTATAACATACACGCTAGGGTTTGCATGTTTTTTTAAGCTTTTAAGGTTATAACCATCATGGATACTCTAGAGCCACCTTTAACATTACATAATTTCATCTGAGGCCACGCGCGTGGCGTGGCGTATCAACCTTCAAGCATCCCTCTTTCAAGTATGATTACATTGCGGGGCACGATCGAGCGATTGATCACATTATACCTGGGTAGAGTGCAATGTAATGCAACTTGCATCGTAAGTTGGTTGCAGGTAGGATCGTAGTTTAGGCCCTGTATTTATAGATTTTAAAATACGGGTTTTAAAATAGCCTCATTTTGATTGGTTGTTCATATTTTGGAGGACCTATTACAACAGAAAGTTCAAGATTAACTGATTGACAGTGAGGCTCAAATACTCGAACAAAAATGTTCACTAAATTATTGTAGCAAATTGTGGAACGCGCGTAATCTGACTATGATCGGTTGAAAACTCATCACTTGACTTGACTTGCGATTATTTTATGTCGGGTCGATATTTTTTATTTCTGAAATCGGGGGTGAATTTGCATTCCAGAAAAATAGGGAGCCATTGGCTTTTATTCATTTTCCACATTGTAATCTGGTTTGTGGAAAAAATGAGCGGTTTTGCAAAGCTGCACTCAGCGACATGCGAGTGCAGTACAATGACGCGTGGCGCGCCATGTTCTGCGAGGGCCGCGCGCCCGCTGGCCGGCCCTGCTGACGAGCCGCTCGGCCGCCGCACGCTCTACCATACATCGCTCCGATAACTCCGTGGTGGCCGCGGTGCGAGACTGGGACAACAGCCCTCTTCACTAAAGGTGGCAGTCCTACCATCGCCGATAACATGATTCGCGGCGTCTATGTTTGTATTTTATTGTAATTTATTTTATATTGTATTGTACCATTATTTTGTATAATTTATTCTTATTGAAGCGATCCGGCTTCTCGACCACACGGACATAGTGAGAAGACTAAAAAGAACAAAACCGTTCGAGTTAGTGTTTAGTGTTTGTGAAAGTAAATAGTGTAATGTAGCACAAGTGTTACCAAATAAACACAAGAACGAAGTGTATTCGCCTTAATAGAGACAATAAGAAAAGTGCCATTGGACACATTCTTAGTGAAGACAATAATAACAGTTTAGGTTTTAATTAAATTACTTATTAGTTTATATACAAGGCTAGATTGTAATAATATTTGGGTCCATCCATTTGATGAACACTAGGATAAGAGAAAAAAAAATCTTATTTATGTGTGATATTTGGATGTTAATCTGGCAATAAACAATTTAATTTCATTTGGATCACAATAAGGCAGAAATACACACTGCCTGCACTAGGAAGGATCGTACCATTGACGACCATTACACGGATAATCCAGTAATCATGATACCTACTCATAACGCCGCACGCACTACTGTCAAATATCAATTACATACTAATACAAGCGCGTGGCTTCACGCGCAATTGCGTGCAAGTTTCTACGCATTACTCACTGTCTTCATAACAATTATTGACGTTGAAGAAAGTTAATTCAACACATTATCAAATTATCGCATTATCCAACAATACAAATTGTATTGTATTGCTGACAGACAGACGGACGGACGGACAGCGGAGGCTTAGTAATAGGGTTCCGTTGGTTACCTTTCGGGTACTGAACCCTAAAAAGAAAGACTTGTATCAAAATACCCGACTGAAACAGCGATAAAAACGTGTGCGTCTCGGGACGCCCGACAGAAGTGATAACTTAAACTAATCTAAGTTGAACTATTTAATACGGGAAGCGTCTGTCTGAAATACGACTAGCGCTGTGCGTTAGAGTGAGAGAGGAAAGAGCCTCTTTTTTTTTAAGGATGTTAAATCATCAAATGTTCTTCCGCTCTAGGTGGAGCGGAAGGGCGTGTCAGACTCTTACTGACTAAAACCCATCCGTGTTCCTTCTAAAGCCCTTTGCGTTCCAGGGCCGCGGTGACTCTTTCGAACAAATTCCGCAACAGAGGAAAGAGCCTGCCTACCGCTGCCGTATGCGTGAGAGAAAGGGAAGCCAGACAGACTGGCGCCGTAACGCGTTACGTTACGAAGCGGTTTACCCTCCCATAAGAAGTTATCACTTCAAAAGATGCAAATAAGTCACTCGATGAGATGTGAAGCAGTCGATGGCATTTATTTTAGTTCGATCACAGACCGGCTGCCATCTACTGGATCAAACTGGATCAAAGTGACTTGTTGCTACAGGACTGCAGTTAATAGTTTATACCTTAGTCATCTGCCTAGCCTTTTCCCAATTATATTGGGGTCGGCTTCCAGTCTAACCGGATTCAGCTGAATACCAGTATTTTACGTGGACCGGCTGCCTACCAGACCTCCACAACCCATTAACTGAGTAACACGGTACTCCTTGGCAAGACTGGTGTCAGATTATCTGGCTTCTGACAATCCGTAACGACTGCCAAAGATCTACAAATGACAGCCGGGACCAACGGCTTAACGTGCTTTCCGAGGCACGAAGGAAACCCGATATGTTAAGATGGTCACCCATCCACAGACCAACCTTGGCAAGCGTTGCTTAACCTTGATCGACCCGTGCGGCTGATATTCTTTAGCCACGAGCTCCTACCTTAGTACAAATTAATATATCATACCTGATTATGCTTCCTCTGATGTTCAGCGAGGGTCATGGGTCTCTGCACCATGTTTATGCACACGTTTGGCGCAGAGTTGGACCTGTCCTGCTGATTCAGCGAGCGAGGGTGCTGGTGCCTGCGCAGGAGATATGTAGTAAGGGATCAGATGGTCAGAGGATGGCGTAAGAAAACGTGTAAGATTTTGCGTTGATTGTGGGTTATTATAAAGCTGTTTAACAGTATGGGTCTTAACCATGATCATAAGAACTCGTTAAATATTAGTATTCCAAACAGGATACTATTATGACAGTTCATAAAAGATATGTTTCCTTGGAAAAATAATAATACTATCTGGTCCATCAGATAGATTTTCAAAAAATATAGGACACGTATTTTTTGCTTCTCAAATCTCAATTCGTCACTTGTGGGTAAAAAGTGTATCAGGACGTGACGAAATAATACGTGTTCAAAATCAAATAGATTTTTCACGATAATACCCTTTTATCATACGTGGGATAAAAGGGTTGCCTATAACATCCCCAGATGTTGGCTTGTAAATTCATGGTTTTAAATTAGAATTAGGCATTATTTAAAACACAAAAACTCAATCTGATAACAAAAAGCAGTGTTAAAGTATAGCATCGCGTTTAAACACCGCGTTATAAAATGCGCAGGAGAGATTTTTTCATACTTTTTGTGCGGAAGTTGCTAATAAATTACAATAGGTTTTACGATACAAATAGCAGTTTAATTACATACATAAAAACTCATTAGAGATATAACTGAAGTAAAACAGGTGCTTATTATCCTATAAATATCTTACAAACACGAGAAATCTAGGAAGAAGGAAAGGTACAACTGAGAGCTAAATACAGTACAGTTTGTTTGTGTGAGGGCTGGTGCAAATCTGACGAAATTAGGACGTGAGAAACGGTGATTTTACTTTGGTATCATGATCCAATTATATTTTCGCGGTGTGGAGATATAGGGTGAAATTCAAATATTTTTTCAAATATTCTTGAGAAGTACCAGCCTAGCCTGGATCGAGAACTTAGTTAACAAAGTCACACCCAACGATTCATTTACAAATCAATACTTTGCAACAGCATTTACAAGATTTCTGAGATGAATCGATTTTAAATACGTCAAGAGTATCATGCAGGAACTATTATCTACTCAGGTGCATTGATTGCTCCGCGTTCAGGCTTCAATTTATCATTTAAAAAGCAGGGTAATTGATACCGACACTTAGCGAATTATTACAAAATATTCGCATCACTTGTGTGATACAAAATATACCTTATGAAGTTCGAAATAAGGTTAATGTTGTATTGCAATAGTTACGCGAATATTTAGTAGTGCCAGCATGGCATGAACGGCGATGTGTCCTCATCAGGTTTACGCCAGCCTTGCTGTCTGACGTGCGTGATGGGCGTGCAGTAGGCTACAGTAAGGGTAGGCCAGCACATGCATAATGCCCAAAAAAAAAAAACTCACCACATTATTCAGGATTGAAATCACGATACAGGCCGTGCGAATTTTCGTCCACTTTGAAATTGGACGAATTTTCTTTTTTGGGCATTGTGTATGGGCTGGCCTACCTTTATTGTAGCCTACTGCACGCGCATGGCTGTGTGTCATGTGTTAGTGTGATCGTGTCAATGTAAGCGTTGGATTGCGGTCACAGAAGCAAGCGGTGCCAATCTAGTGATCGATATTCACCAGTGGACATCAAACTCCTTCATTTTCTTAGCTGGAGAGATAGACCTGCACATCACGACACTGCTTATTAACCTGCCTTATTTACTATGAACCTTACTGTTTATTGAAAAACATCTATAATATTGGAATCATTAATAACTCAAGATATGTGGACTTGTTTCACAACTGTGTGGAATTTTATATCTAACAAATAAATCAACCAGTTCTTGTCAGAAAGTTGTGAATCAGGCTATCAACATCTGCCTTGCATTTTCCTATTCATATTGTGATTGGGTTGCAGTCTAACGGCCGGTTTCAATGACGTACCTACCTTGAACCAACTGTCAAATTAGCTACCAACAGTAGCTGAAACGTCATGTTTGCCTTTGTAACACACAATTTGCCAGTTGGTTAAAGGTAGATGCGTTATTGAGACCGGCCGTAACTAGAGCTTGGAATCCAGTATTTTATGTGGAGCTACTGCCTATCCGACCTCCAAAATCCAGTTCATCATCCACAATCCGATACCTCTTGGCAACCCTGGTGTAAGATTTTCGGTATTGTGACTGTCAAAGATGATCAAATGACAACCGGTACCAACGACTGGTCGCCAAACTTTCGGGGAAGTTGTGAAACAGGATATAAATTACGGAATAATCTGACTATGCTTATGATCGGTACAGTGTTTGGTATAATACTGACTTGTTCTGGTCGGTCCGGGCGATCATGTGGTGGTAGCCGAAGTGTGGCGGGAAGTGCAGGATGCCGGCTTGCGTCTCCGGGTTCTGTGCCAACAGGGCTGCGTAGTACGTGTCCGTCATACGCACCTGGTACCAACATAGTACATGGATGTTTTACATTTTTTTTTATTGAGAAATGGGCTTGCTCTTGCCCTCGATCACGCCTGATATTTAAGTTTTAATTTATCTGTGGCTTGACACCTTGCGAAAGGGGCGGTACAGACAATACGGAAACGAATCAGCGTCTCGCATATACAGTGCACCACTCGCTACTACGTTCTACTTATTGCACGGCTAAGTTTTGTTTTCATGGCGACAACTACGAGCCTTGGAAGGCGCCTTCTCAGTAAGGAACAACGAGAATGGGCGCCTGCTATGCTTGCAAAGCCTTCTACAAATCCATGTTTGTGTTGGACTTAAGCGAATTGATGACTCGACATGGCGGGACTCGGCGTCAAGGCAATAAATCTAAGAATTTCATATAAAAAAACTGGTAAGGCTGTCTGTTTAGCATAGCTTCAATCTTACCACATATAGTTTGGTCTTCATGATCATCAACTAAGTACTACCATTTGGGGTTGTAACATTATGCCCATGGGGTCTGGTTGCTCATCAAATTTTTCATTTTAAACAATTAGTCTACTCTTCATGTCACCTGACAGAGGTCTGGCCTTTACTTCAGTCAAAGAATCAGCATTGACATTCTATTACTGCCAGTGTTCTGGGTACTTTTCCCATTGATAAATTTATTGATGAGTTTCTCTTTTTACTAAATAAAAACTTCATAAAGCCTCGTCCATACCTGATGACAAATACTGGGCACTTTGTCGGCGCATCGCTGGTGGAACTTGAAGTTGCACTGCGAGCAATAGAAGCCGTTGAACAGCAGACGTCGGCAGCACTCGCAGAAGGCGAGCGTGAAGAACGTCTTGCGCGTGAACTGGTGCGATATGTGCGACATTATGGGCAGCTTGTCCAGTGTGCGGACTGTCACCTGCCAACATAGAAGAACAATTTATTGACACATTTAATTAACGTTTTCAGAAGTTTAGTTTCACCTTTCCCATAGATGGATAGGCAGAAACTAAAGAATCCAATTATTTTCTGCATTGAAAATATTAACTATTGAGAGAATTCAATTTCTTAATAATTAAGTAACTTTATATCCATAAAATGTGGTAATAAGATATTACAGATATTTTTACACACAATTAAATTATTATTTAAATAGCTTTGCTTTGCTTAGCCTATGTGAATATCAGGCTACCCCAATGGGAACCTGTATGCAGAATACACGCCTGGATAAAGAGTGCAGACTCCAGCCTGACTTACATACTATCCAGGGTCCAATCCATGCCAAATTTCTTCAAAATCGTTTTGGTAGTAGATGTTACATGTTATGGTTGCGGAATTTGTTCGAAAGAGTCACCGCGGCCCTGGAACGCAAAGGGCTTTAGAAGGAACACGGATGGGTTTTAGTCAGTAAAAGTCTGACACGCCCTTCCGCTCAACCCAGAGCGGAAGAAGTCATTTGATGATTACCCATCCTTAAAAAAAAAAAAAAGAAAAAGTAGATGTTACAACAAAACAGAAAAACACGGTTACATTTTATCTGTGCCGCCACTCATGACATCTTTCCATCTCTCACAGCTGTTTGCTGTAGCGATAAATCCTCTCATGAAGTTGTAGTTTTTTTTAACAACAAGTGCCAGTTAAATTCCACTGTAGAAGAGCTCAAATTACAGTTTTCCTTAAAATAGAACAGTAAATATTTACTAAAAGTTATTTTCATTAAGTTTAATACATAAATGCAAAGAATTTAACATGAATAATAAGGAAGGAAACTGTTTTGTTCTAAAACAATATTCTAGGATCATAATTCTATTGCTCTGCAAACCATCCAAATAGTTGTAGTGTACCCCAGTTTGGCAGTACATGTTTATTTAATGGGCTTCATCCTTTTGTTACTTGCTTCCTTCACTCTTGCTATGCTCACTGTAAAGTTTCATCAAAATCAAGTCAGTAGCTTTTGCCTAAAAGAGTAACAAACTAACATCTATCCTCACATCACAAACTATCACAATTATAATATTAAGTGAGATTTCATAGTAATAGAATTTATTTCTAAAGGTGTTTTTAACTTATTATTACAGCATTACTAAGCAAAAAGAGGCCTTAGAAACACAAATATGTGTATGTGCTTGATTACTGCTCATTTAAGAAGTCTCAATTATAAATTGGATGCACAGATACAATCAGATGAGAATCCATTATTATTTAGATCATGAACCATGATTTATTTGTACAAACTATCATCATTTTTAACTATTCACTCACTCAGTGCCTAGCCTAGGTTGAAAGCCAACTCTAATCCAACATGGTTACAAAAACAAATTGTGTTGTAATCAGTTTCTAGCCTAACCAGACGCAGATGAACACCAGTATTTTACATGGAGCTTGTTCAAGGTATTTAGATAATAAATCATTGCAGAATACTAACTGTATGTTAATATGCTGCTATAGATTTTTTATAGACTAATAAAAACAGCTATGAGATAGATTCAACAGGGCTGAAGAGTTCAAACTGGAAGGAATGCATTCTTAATGTATCTAAGCTTTGCAGTAGGCCTATCTGCATCAGGTGTTTACACAAACATCACTGTGATATCATTGCCTGGGATACCAAAAAGCAATGTTATTGTATGTACCTGTAAAATGACTACAGTTTATCTCACTTCTTTCAATATTTACTCTCTTTCAAGCCTGGAGAGATAGGCTACAGGAAAACCAACAAACATGATGTTGTATAGCAAACTGCACCATGTGTCACTGACTTACCACAACCAAAACAAAATAAACAACACTGGACTGACCTCCTCAGCGTCGATCACAGTAATGTCGATGTCCCAAGGTATCACTAGGTTATTGCCTGTCCGCACCACTTCACACATCTCACACGTCAGGTTGCGCAGCTTCAGCGCCTTCGACAGCGCGTCCCGCAGCGTCACTCCCTCCTTCACCTGCACACTCGTCCGCTGCTGGTTCGGCAGGTGAGCCCGAAGGAACACCTTCGGCTGCCGCGTAAGAGTATCGAACTTTTTACTATCATCTTGCAACGAATACTCCTCACTCCTGTCCGGCGACTCACACTGCAGCAATTCTCGTAAAGTCCGCTCTCTCAACTCTAAATTATGCAACTTTGACGTCAACTCCTGGTATTCAGACAAATACAACGACGGTGGATGCTGGAAACCAGCGAATTTTGCATTCAGAGCGTCAATGTTTTCACGGGTTACGTTTATGATGCTTTGAATGTTCCTAATTTCATACGTCGGGTCCGCTACGTCGTCACTATCCGTGGACGTCGACATATTATCACTATTGAGGGATAATGCAGGTATATTTCCATTAATTTTTCTTGAACAATTTTCTTTCTCTCTAGTAACTGCCATTTCTTTTCCTATTATTTTTTTTTATTTTTCTGCGCACACTCGCGGCGCAAGACAAGGATTTTGTTGCCATAATGTGTGTGAGCGTTTTTTACTTTGGTCACACGAAAAATAGGGGGGTCAACCATATAGTAGTTTACTGATAAACCGGCTGAAATCATCAGGATTTTGCTCTTCCCTAGAGAAGTAATACTCCACAACATTCACAACTCAAGGGAAATGGAATGGGCCAGCTGTACGAACACCTGCGGAAACTGGCCAGGCTGCCAGCAAAGTATGCCGTATGCCTTAAGCTAGTGACTACACTGCGCTTTTAAACCAAATGTCGCAAACTTTTGCGGCTGTAAACTTTGCGTGATCTACCGCAGTACCTTACATTTTCGAACTGAAGACCATAAACCATAAAGATTTCGTCAGTGTCATTGTCACGTAAACATTGATGAACTTGACAGCTGATTGAAAACAACATGTTTTTGTTGTTATTTTTCCATCAATTTAATCTGGTGTACAAATCAATATTATAAATTTGTGACCGAGAGGAGTACATACCAAACAATTATTGAGTTCTGATGTAAGTTTGCAGACATTGTTTTACACAAATGTTCAGTATAAGCACGTTTTATTCCGTAAAAGTCTGTCTAAGATTGCAGCTAAAATAAATAGTCAGAATATTTAGTCATGAACTTTATATTCACATAAACATGAGACCACTGTAAACTTGATATAGCAAATAAATACGTATTATTGTGAGTTCTAGTTTGTTGTTAATAAGTCTTTTTAAATGACTTCTAAATACTTAATACACGTCTTCTAAAACTATTTTCAGTTATCAAAAGATGAGTGACAACAACGGCCAGTCCCGTCTCGTATCGTACGAACAAGTGAAGTCCATCATAGACTTCATGGCACAGCATGTAGAGTTTGCATCTGGCAACCTGCGGTCACTTGAAGCCAGGCATACATCCAAAAGGCTGTGGGAGGAACTCACTAAAATGCTCAACAGCTGCCGAGGAGGCACCAGGAAGACTGCTGATGGATGGAGTAAGGTTAATATAATATACTCACATAATAGCTCAGCATTTATAAGTCATTCACAAATGTGAATGATATCCAAAAGTACTCTGCTTGAAATCCAAATAGGTAAAAATTAAGCCAGCATTAAAACTCAACCAAATGGAATTTAGTGTAGTCTGTAATCTAAATAAAGAGGTCTTTAACTCCTTAGACTATAATAAATTAATCATTAACTGTACTTACTAGTTTCATACTTACAGTACTGGAGTGACTTCAAGAACAAGCTGAAGAATAAAGTATGGCTGCTGAAGAGGAAGAAGTCAGGGTCTTCTCTCAAGGGCATCAGACCGCTGACAAAGGTGGAAAAGAGGGCACTTGCTATACTAGGCCCTTATTATGAAAAACGGAAGACTAGACAAGGGTTCACAGAATCCAATTCGGTATGCATAGATATTACTAAATTTTGCATTAGAGCTTGCCTTTGATTATAACATACATTCCTTCTATCTTGTGTAAATGCTTGGATATTGTCAGTGATACTGCAATACCATGAAGCTACACATCGAAAATTAGACCTTACAGCAAAGTGTAGTTTTGCGGTGTTGCAGTATCACCAACAATATCCATAAACTTATCTAGACTGTGTTTGGAGGTATGTGTTTTGGTTTTGAGGGATCTATAAGACGTTTTCGTAATAGAAAGCGATCATCGCGCTAATACACGAACAACGGGAATATTTGTTGATGTTATTCCGTTCTATACGGAATAACCCTGATAAATATTAATAAATCTTCTAAACTACGGATTTGTTGATTTGTTTGGCATCTTAAGGCATCATCATAAATCAAAGCATTTAAAATTTTGACATTTATTGTGTTACAGAATAATTTACACCCAGAAGTGAAGCTGGAATCCTTTCAAGAGACAGTACATGCAAACAGTTTAAGTCAATCACACAGTGAATCAAGTGACAGATTATCAGGTAAAACACTTGCTTATTAGCTATCCAAGAATTGATCGTACATTTATTTTAAATTTTAGTATCCTATTTTATAGATATCAACTTTACAGTGAAACCATCACATTTTTGCTTGTGGGTAGACAGACACATACTCTGATTCTTAAAACATCATTTGCTTCATCATGATGCATGTTATTTCAAAACTAAACATGCTTCCCAATTTCAGGCGGAGATGAACAAAGTAATGACAGTGCAGAGTCATCTGGTGGAGAATACGTAAACGACAATGATTCGAATGAACCTACCATACAGAGTAAGTCTGTTGCACAAGTACTATACTCATATTTACACCAAGCAACCAGTGCCAACAGCATCACCTGCTTGTAAGCTCTCTTTAGTTGGACTGACCATGTCCACCTTAAGAGAGCTTACAGCTGCAGCTTCTCAACAACGACCGCACATGCTCTGCCCGTAAACATTCAGTTGCTTATCCCCGCGTCACTCTACCAGTTGACACTTTTTATTTTTCCAACTTCGTGTGACAACCCAGTTCTTAATACACAGACAGGGTCCACAATTGTTACCAAAGAAATGTTTACCACCTAAGTCTACATTATGGAATGCAATAAAGAATTGAGTATTGAGTACACTCGTCATGGAAATACCCAGTAATATACTGATAATAATATCTTCTATTACTGATTTATCAATTTTGTGTGACAAACCACTTCTTAATGGGTTTGTAATGTTTGAAATAATAACAAAAGTTCTAATGATCATATGACCTAATTTCATTCTTTTCTATCAAATGACATAATTAATTATTGATATAATTTCATTTTACCTAATTTTATATGGTTTAATGAACATTTTATATAATCAACCTTAATTTAAACCTTAAAAATGCAAATCATTTAAATGGATAAGGATTAATATATTGATATCTAAATCATCACTTTTTCTTACCAGTCATTGTGACTTAACCATAATAGTTAGACATATAGCCAATAATACATTATTTTTATGTATCATCAATAGTTTTCGCAGCGCATGCGACGAAGGTCATTTTATGAAAAAAAAAAATTTACACCTTGGGTTACATTATTCAAGTAAGGATCCCTATTTTTTTCTAGAAATAAATGTGTAACATGGGCTAATGTTACACTTAAAATTGGTTGAGTAGTTTTTGAGTTTTTCGTAACAAACAAACAAATTTTTCCTCTTTATAATATTTTATTTAGATATAGATTATGTTTAGATTCGTTTAGATAACATTAGATCACATGAAACTAGCTAATGTGTTTTTACGGCATATGAAAATTATATCATGTGAACGTTATTTCAAATTATATTAAACTATCTGTTATTATATTACATTACACACCCGTTCTTAATACAACCGTCATGAAAATACCCACCAATATACTGATATTAGGTACTGATTTTTTTCAAAGACCTATACCCCCAATGGCTGATAGAAGTAGAGAAAAAACGAGCCGACGCCGAGTTAATACGAGCCAAAGCAGAGGAGCAGCGCGTCGCCGTCGCCGCAAAAAACGCAGAAGCAGCGCTTTTGCAGGCCGAAGCGCTCAAGCGTCTGGCGGACGCTGCGAGCACGCAGGCCGAAGCTGTCATGAGGATAGCTGCGGTCATGGAGACCAGGGGACAGAGGGACATGCTGGCTTTGTGATCCAGGCTACGAGCTTAGGATTATTATTTTTGATTACACCTGGTGGAATTTGATGGATGAGGTCTACGTTGGAACAAGCATACTCAGAAGATACGTTAATGAACACTAGATGTGTGACAAATGCTGGATAACTTTGTTCAATTACTATTTATACTTTGCTCTACTTCAAGTTTTATTTTCGTAAAAAAGTAAGCAATTACCGTGTCCAGGGACTTTGTCTGTACTAAATTTTATCAAAATCGGTTCAGCAATTTAGGCGTGAAAGCCAAACAAACAAACTCACTTTCGCATTTATAATAATAGTTAGTAAAAATTCATTCCTCTGTCCTTTCCTTCGATTAGCAAATTGGGTAGAAAGTTCCTAGCTAAATATAAAATGTAAGAAGAGTTATATTAGAAAGTGTTTAAAAATAAGAGTCAGGTTTGTCTTTACTGATTACTTTATTTCTTTAGAGCACCACTAAACTAATTCCAGATTAATGGCTTAATGAAGTGTGCTAGCTAACAAGTGTCAATTAATCACATTAAAATTAGACTAACATATTAGATATTACTGTTTTTCTGTGTCCTGTTTTGTAAACTTATGTTGGACTAGCGACCCGCCCCGGCTTCGCACGGGTGCAATGCTGATACTAAATATACTACAGAATGTCGTCCCTGCATTTTAAATCTGTAATATCTTCGGAAATATTCATTTAAATCAAATGCTGTTAAGGCCATATTGATCTATATTAAATGCACAATGTATTTAAGGTACTTAATTGGATAAGGATTAATGCTGCATTGCTTAAAATCGCTTCGTAAATAAGCCATTATTTCTCGTAAAAAGTAAAGGATAAAAAATGGTTATTGTAGATTATCCTTAAGAGATAGACATATATCATTGCGGACTTTTTTGTAAACCTTTTTAAGGTGTATAATACTATAGTACATTATTTTGATCTATCTCGTAGGGTTCAGCCAGCGTTTGCAATGTCAGCGCAAAAATGTGTTTATTTACGACATCACATTAGAAACCTCAAAAATTATCAGTGTTTCTCCACTATATTATGCATGTATTATACATATAAACCTTCCTCTTGAATCACTCTATCTATTAAAAATAACCGCATCAAAATCCGTTGTGTAGTTTTAAAGATCTAAGCATACATAGGGACAGACAGACAGCGGGAAGCGACTTTGTTTTGTACTATGTGATACTGCTGTATAAATTCAAGTTTTTAAAACTTAACAGACAGATGTGTTGCTGAAGAGTTTGTTGCGCCACTTCTTCTTCCCAGCTAAAACACTAGGAAGTGGTGACGGGCGGGCGTTTTGGGGGACTATCTTTATGTAGAACTTTGACGTTCAAAAGGTGCTGGCACTCAGCTGAATAAATGACTTTTGATTTTGAATGAAGTAGAATGTAGCAAACTTGTTCTTGGCTGAAACCTGTGTCTAGATTTACGGAGGCACACGCGCATGTACTCTCCTGGGCCAGGAACAGTGTGGTTTTAATTTTCAGGAGCCCGATATAACCCTCCTCCCCAGGCAGAATGTATCCTGGACATTATATCTTTTGGACAATTCTCCCACAGGGAAAAGATATAATGTATGTGATTATGAGAAATGCATTATTCTCTTTTGGAAAGCGGAGAATAGAGCAATAAAGGTTATAAGAAATGTATGTTATAATTATGATAGTCATCAATATTGTAAATAGAATCTGGTCAAATTAATACAAGTAATAAATTATGTGACATACTTATTTTATTTTTTCATTTCAATACTCCACACAAACATTCCACTCTTACAGTACCTATTTATATACATTATATTAACTTAATTATAGCTAAGTGGTATGTTACAGCATCTCGAAATCATCCCTCTGAAACAATAAAAACATTATATTAAGAAAAACAATTTCAAGATTCAAATCATTTGAAATGGCGAGTGGCGATTGGAAGCTTAGGCGCCGCCTCGACGAGCCTATATCGATGATATTATCGTCCTGCAATTTCATATTGTAACAACTCGACGAGCAAAATTGACTAGGAATATTTCACCGTTCGCCCGCCGCGTCACAAGACGTACTACCAGCGCAGTGGATTCAAAACTATAGGTTTGTGTGCAAAAGACGCTATCAGAATCCTTACAAAGATTCCTTTTCTGAGCCATCTCAAACCAGTGGCGGACCGCGGATGCCACCGGTTTGAGGACTTTAGATGTTTTCCAGGTCATATGGCAGTTGATTTAATTTATGTATCCTATATTGATCAAAACGCGTCGTCGCGCCGACAGAGGGCGCCTCCCGGTTTTACCAAAAAAAATGCAAATTGATAAAACAAAAAAGGAGTCCTCCCATCTTTTCAACTAGATTGGCGCACCAACTATAACCCTAAACTGAATAAAATATAAATTTATAGCTAACTTACCAAGTCATTGTACTCCATAACATGTCTCCTGATAGCAGACCCATCAACCCATGTTACAAAGTCCTCCAAAGCTCTTGTGACCAGGAACGCTGGATCCTTAACAACTTCGGGTCCCACACGGACATGACCTTGTTCTATGTACTTGGTGGCTTCCTTCATGTTCTCTGACATTTTATCTATAAATTCAAAATAATCATATTAGCTATAGATAATGTTGTAGCAAGTTTAAAAAAATATTCTAAGCTGCTTCTTCTACCAATTCTTTCTGGCTACATTCAACACAACTTAAACACTGGGGCAGGGGTCACCAAATTGAGGACCGCGGTATGATGCGGATGCGGATGACGCGGTATGAACAACTTTTACCATGGGATAAACACTGAAAATACTTAAAAAAAAACAACTGCTCGATACATTTATGTGCAGATATCTCAACAAAATTTACTCAACAGCTGATTTTTTCGCAATTTTATGTTTATTGTAAATGTATGTGTCTGTAATTTTTTTAGTTTAAACTAAATAAGTAATCGTAAATGATGATGTATAGATGAAAAGTGAGCTGCTGCCATCTTAGGCTAGAAACTCTGGTGTATAAAATTTGAAATGGACCGCGACAGACATATTATTTAAAAAACTGACCCCAAATTAAACTAATTGGTGACTCCTGCACTAGGGGCTATACAGGTTTCCTAAAAGAACTATTTATCTTGCATAATCATCATTAACTATACTCACTTCTAACCATGACGGAAGGCAGTCTTCTTCTGCAGAATGCGCTTGCGGACACAGTGCTGGCCAGTGCCAGATCCCATCGCGTCGGAATCAACCCCATCTGATACAACTTCTCCAACAGCTGGGCACTTGTCTCAGTCCGAAATTCATTGCTCGCGTCCAGATCTTTGATCTTATTCGCCAATTCACGAATCTCCCTAGACAGCTTATTGTACCTATGACATAAAGATGAAATTAATATTTTAATTCTTTACTATACACAATGATTAAATAGTTCATGTAAAAAGCGAGCTATACTCGTTTTAAAGTATTCTCCCATTAAACCCCAGGTACTGATAGAGAGAGTCGAGTCCAGCTTAGTAATGTCCTAATACCTAAATAAATACCAATTTATACTCATATTATTATGTCAATAACTAACTTCGTGTAATCTTCCCGTTTTTGTATGTGATATTTTTTCATAACTTTCACTTCATTTAGATTATTGTCAACTTTCCATGATATAAAGTCAACCTTTTTAAGTAGCTTTTGTTCATGAAACTTTAATTTTCGCACCATTTTTATGCAATTTTAACGAAATTTAAAACTTTCTGTACAGTTCAGTAGCACTGGGACGCACGTGTAAATTTCTGTCAACAATTCAACATCAAATGTGACTGACATTGACATCAATGACACTGACTCACTGTGCATTGACTATTATCAGTGTCCTTGATGTCGGTGTCATGTCGGTTGCAGTGACTGACGTTTACAATAACTAAATGAGCTAAACTTTTTTTACTCAACACTTGTCAGGGGTTTGTCGTATTTTGTCGAGTGAAGTTTAGCGGCTGTTTTAATTATTCGTAAATTGATTCCTAGTGGATTAATTAATACTTATCCTTTATTTCAGGCTACTAAAGCCCATAAAACACAATACATTAGACATTACAAACTAATATAAAACTACAAACTTACTTGACCTCAGTAGCTAGGTCAGTAGACCTAGCTACTGAGGTCAAGTAAGCTTAAATTTGTATTGCTTTAGAATGCGGCTGTAACACATTGTAATTAGTTTTGGAATATTTTACAGCAAATATTAGCCTTAAAAGAATGTTTAAATGCAAATTAAATTCTAAATATTGCATTGTACATAACGTTATTGCGTTCAAATGCTAAATATTGCAATTGCAATTAAAAACTATTTAAAATTATAAAAAGGAAGAGATGTGGTATACACAAATAAATGTATAGCTCAGCTAAGTGACGGCACAATCATATATCGTGGCAGAGACAGTCCTGGCACAAACTTATCAAGTTCTTGTAGAGGTGTCACCCGAGGAAAGTACAAAGACAGATTTTATTCCCAAGAATTAAGTTGCGGTACATTATATAGAGCGACACGTGTCCACATTTCACAAATGATGTGAGGCGGCTGTAGGTAGAGATACAGAAACACGGTCGACACTCAGAGAACAATCAACAAGTGACCATTTTGTAGATAAGATATTATATGAAGTTGGCAATTTCGAATTTGTAACGCTATGTGGCACGGTTTACCCCATACACTTACCTTTTATTGAAGCTTATAATAATGTCGTAACGACATGAACATTAATTACTGATCGCCAGTGCTCCTTGGTGCTCCTCGCTCATTGTCATAGAAAGGAACCTGCTAGTAAGTGAGGATGGCGATAAAGATTACTACGGACGAAATTGAAGAATAGGGAAGTGATGGTTACAGAACGTTACCAAACTAGTTAAATAATAAAATGAAGTCGTCTCTCTTTGTCTCCTTTGCTTAGCTTTCCACTAATACATTATCTGTCGTCACGTCGTCACATAGTTATGGTCAAGGGGGTATGTACATTATGGATCTGTGGATTCTGTGGAATCATTCATTGGGATTGCTAGTCTATGAAATGATTGATTGATTGAGTTCGCGAACGAAAATAATTATTATAGTAAAGTTTTTTGTAAATATTATTTTTTGGTTTTACAGAGAATCGTTAGAAATGGGTGAACGATACAAAACCAATCCTGGTGATTTCACTGAATACATACAATCAGTATTAAAATTAGATGCATTAGAAAAAATGACCAATGATTTGGATAAAGAGCTTGAAGATTCGCAAAAGATTATGATGGAAATAAGATCGATGTACGACTCAGTGTCTACAGTGGTGGAGAACACTGAAGAGCCCGCCAACGAAGAGTTGCGGCATGAGAACATTTCGAAATACTTGGAATCTAGTGTTCCAAAACTTTTAATGCCCGATATGGCGGAAGACAAAATGGATATCGATATAGATGAAGCTATTTCATCTATGAAGGCCTACGCCGAGCGTCTAAAGCAGTCACTAATTGTACTCGAACAACAACCCCCTAAGCCTGTAGGGATGGTGGACCTTGATCTAGACCAGTATGCACAGAGCCTGGACCAGCTCAGCAAACGGTTGGCCAATATCAAGTTAAACAAAAATGATGATGTGAAGCTGAAGAATGCTGAAATGGAGGCCAAGCTGCAGCAACTATGTGGAGATGTTGACATGTTTACCAAGGTAAGGATATTTAGTTGTCTTTTATCATAATGGTTTGTTCACAGAGTTAAGCAAATTGATCCATTAAAGATAGAGCAAACTCATTTAAGAGCTGAAAGTGCACTAAACCACATTTAAGAGCTATCAATGACATCTGTATTGGAATATTACACTGATAGCTGTTTGACACACATTTTATTTAATCATGTTGTTTTAATGGTGAATAATTTTGCCCTGCACACAGTAACTGTGCACACAAATGAATAATTTCTGACATGAGTTTATTTTTCTGTTGGTTAATATTTTTTATATTTTTAGCAAAGCTATTACTAAAATATTACTCAAACATGGGAAATTAAATAAATGGTCAAAACTCAATAGATTCTAATGGATATTTTCAATTTCGTTGCATTTCTTTCAGTTGATTGAATCTAAGAAAACTTTAAGTGAAAGTAACAAGAACTGGTCTGAGAATCGACAAGATGGCTATGAAATGCAGTATGACAATATCATCAAAAAGTTGATCACTGACCTCAATGAGGTAATTTATTTGCTACAAAACAAAGTGTAAATCATTTCAAATGTGATTTTCTATGAATGGATCTCTTATACTGTTGTCTAAGCACAGCTTTATGTAATTTTAGGGTTAAAAACCCCAAGTGTTTTGTGTTCTATATTAATAGTTTTTAAACAATGTGTAACAGAATGATTGCACAACCTGAAAAGAGGTCTTTTGATAAAAAAGGCAATTTTGGGGTTAGGCTTCTTTTCTTTTTTTTCTCATAGTTAATTTTGTACAATGGCCATTGTACAAAATTTACTATGAGACAGTTTTCAGGTTTTGCATTCTTTCTGTCACACATTGTATTTTTATTTCTGCAAATGTTATCAACTATTAGGTGTAACAGTGTGAACTGTATTAATTGTTGATTATCCACAATCCTTTGGAACCAAACTTAAATATTGTAAATCAAGAAAAGAAAAACAAACCATCTCCATAAAAAATGGGTTAGCTGGTAGCAGGCTACATGGATGTTTCAATTCCCAAAGTATTTGCATATTCTATTATTTTTAATCATTAACAATTTTTTCATGTTATTGGAAGAGTTAGGGTCCAGTGAAGTTGGTAATATTGTGATTTTTACTATAGATGTATCTTAAATAAGATTGATGGCCAAGACCATGTATAACTACTATATACCTATAGTCTTAGGAAATAAGTAATCTCTTTACAAAATTAAATTCAGTATTTTTGTTTTATAATTTATTAAGGTAACTAACAAGTGATTTTGATTTCAATTTTGAATTTTTTAAGTCTTAGTCATCAAAAATATATGTCTGAAATTAGTGTTCAATTCATTATAGTAATTTGGAAATGTATAATTTTGTAAAAAAATATTAAAAATAGTGTCAACATTCCAAAACATCAATAGTCAGTCATAATTACATACAATTGTTAAATAAAGGATTAATAATAAAGAATACTGTCTTTTATAATTTTTACAACATTTACAACAGCTGTGTCAGATCTGTACTTATAATATCTTTGAAGTGGATTATCATGCTTTGTTATTAACTCATGCAGGAGTGCTGGAGTCTTCGTCATGTAATTTAATTCTCTTTCTATCAGTATTGTGGTCTACATTATTCTCATCATCATCAACAACAACAACGATCTTGTCATCTTTCGAGGGTCTCTCATCTGCTTCTAAGACCTTGAGTCCAATGTCACACAGAGTGGCTCCATGGAGGGTTCTAATAGCATCCTGTGCTGCTCTAATTGAAGCATACTTGGCAAACCCAAACGTTTTGTTAGGAAATGTAGACACATCTATGAGATCCCCAAAACGACAAAAAGCATCTTTCAAAATTGAGACAGGAGGGGGATGAGGCTTGAATACTAAGAAACATCTCTGAGCTACCCTGCTGCTACTGTTGGCCAGTGGCTGTGGAGGCGGCAGACTTACACTACAGAACTCAGGTTGATGGCTCTCAGTTTTTATATCTCTTAAGCCAGGACCTGCTGTGGCAGCTTGAATCAATGTTGATGCATGAGCTATAGCCTCTGCAAGCTGTACCAAATCAGGATTTGCTGTGTCAATGGCATTTTTAAAGTTGTTAACAATATTAGAAAGGTTATTTGCTGCCTTGCTTATAGGGTTATCATCTGGTTTCACAGATATGAGTTCTCCGGAAGGAAACTCAAAATTATTTAATCTTTCAACAGCATAACTTGCTGATTTTTCATCTGCATATGTAATGATTGCCTTGCAATAACCATTGAAGGAATCAGATGTGTATTTACATGAAGTCATTCCAGGGATTATGTTAAAAAGCCTGTCTATATACTTCTGTGGCACTTGTGGGCTACAAGTCACACATACTGTATCATAGTCATTAGGTTTGGATTTAATGAGTGAGGTCACACTGTCTCTTTTGTGTATTTCACCTCTGGATTGGCTGTAGTGGTCACTGTAACTATCTTTAATAATACTAGAGTTGCTAGAGTGAAAACTTTCAGTAAAATTCTCAATACTATTGCGACTTCTTTTCAATTCTTCTTTAGGTGTTGCAAATATTGCTTTATATTTCCTGTCACATCCCTCAAAGGCCAAGGCAGCATCAAGAAATGAATTGTAATTGACATAGGCAAACCCTCTGCACTCATTGGTGAGTTTGTCCCGCTGTAGGTGTATGCTGTGTAATTGACCAAACTCGGAGAAGTGTTGTCTCAACTCACTCTCAGTGACTTCTTTGTGTACTTTGATAAAGAGACGCTTGTACTTATCCTCGTTAGGGTTGTGATTATCGTTCCTGTCTGTTGCTACCATTACTCGGACGGGTTTATTACTGTTGGCAATAGTTTTTAAGTGCAACTCTTTTATAGCAGCTGCGGCGGAAGAAGTCTTAGTATATTTAATGTAAGCTATGCCCTTGGACTCCCCAGTGGTGCGGTCCCTCGGCATGTGAACGTATTCTATCTCTCCGTGCACCTCGAACGCCGGCCTCAAATCTTCTGCCCGTAATTGCTTGTTGCATACTACGAATATCCTCGAGTAGGGTGGTTTATCGTCATTGCGGTCGTCATTTCGCTTACTTTGGTTCCAATTGCTCATGATCACAGTCTAACGGTAAATTAGATCAGTACGTGGTCGTCAATTAAGTCGTTATTACAAGCAGTCTGAAATAGTCTCACGTTAGTCGTTATATTGTCTCTTCATGTCCAATTTCTAAAATCACCAATCATTTTGAGAAAACAAATAAATCATCTGACGAACACCGACCAAGCACAAAAGAAAACTTAAAAAAGTTCATTCAACTCATTGTAATTTGTATTTGCACAGATCAAGCAATTCCACCTCCACAGAGTACATTAAACATGGGTTGTGGACAGACTATCTAATATCTAAGGCTATGAAATCTGTGGACTATCATACAACACTACTATGAGAAAAATGACAAATAAAAATAAAGGTAGTTTTACACTCGGAAGGGTAAAACTAGGCGATGTTGGAAACTTATTAGAATATAAGTGGTACCTACATTCAACAAAAGTGTAACTGTAGTGTGATCAACACCATCACGAATTTTACAAAAACCTTATACGCTGTTTCCTTTTTTTTTGGTGGCGGGATTTTGTAGTGAAATTTAGCGGTTGTTTTACTCGTAAATTGATTCCTAGTGGATGTTGTGATGTAAATTAAGGACGTCAGACTACAATATAACCAAAGAACTATAGCCTTCCTGTCGGGGTGAATAAAAAAAAACAAAACACCATTACTGTCACTAATGTCAGTTATCCGTCATGCGTGGTTGTGTATTTTGTTTTCCTTGTGAAAATACAAATGCAACGCAGTAATAAAAATGAGCAAAACTATACATAACTTTTGAAGTACATATATGTTGTAATATTATACTTTAAGTTGTGTTCTCCTGTGTAACACATCTCATCGCTCAAGTCCTCTCAAGAAATGTTTCACAAACCAGATAGCTGCATACAATCTCGTCAAAGATTTTTCAGTGATGACGCTTTTCAAGATGAATTGAACAACTTATTCAATAAGAAATTCCAGTTTCGGTTCCACAATGACTGGAAATTACCAGAGAAAGAGTCGTGGTTTTCGACGCCACCTTGGAAAGTGAAGCAATTAGAGATATTGAAAAATCGATTAAATTTTCACAAAAGTCAGTTGAATGATTTCAATATTGAAGAGTGGAGCAGTCATACGCGGCGCAGAAATCCTGCGGGGGAGGTCGGCTGGAAGATCAGGTGTCAGATAAACCCAGAGTTTTTAACACAAGCATGGACAAAGTTCTACGAGTGTGCGTGTACGTACAGCATCGTACCTGCGGAGGCCACGCTCGAGAGGAAGATGGTGTCGCTGCATCTGTGCGAGGCTCCAGGGGCGTTCATCACATCTCTGAACCACTACCTGAAATCAAACCACCAGAGCATTGATGTGAGTCGGCAGCCAGCAAAATTCTAACAATTTGAAACATCAAACAGATTGTGAGCATTTTGTGGTAATCAACAAGATAGCTTGTATGTGTTAACAACATTATTATTTCACTTTTTGACAACCATCTGTTTACACATTATTATCATTGAATATCAAGCTTAGCAAATAATTACTCTAATTAAATTGTACCAACTATGACATCATGACACCTTATCCAAATATTATGTACCTTTTACCTAATTAATTACCATTAAAATTAAGTGATTAACTGACTGTTCTACCTTTTTCAGTGGAAATGGGTGGCAAACACACTCAACCCGTACTATGAGGGCAACTCTCCATCCAACATGATCAGTGATGACCGGTTTATGTTCCACACATTGAACAATTGGGACTTTGGGGTGGACAACACCGGTAACCTTATGAACTGGGAGAACTCACAGGCCATCATTAGGAAGGCCAAGTCTTTGGGAAAGGTTGGTAGTCCTTTCATTTTGATATTTTGAGCCATTTTTTATATCTGAGTTATTTTTAGAGGTAGCTGTTTATTTTTGCAACTTGTCCAAATAGACTAAAATGAGTGCCTAATGCCCTTTGCCCCCCAGGTGCTCCTGGTGACAGCAGATGGTTCAATCGACTGCCTCCAGAGGCCTGATGCTCAAGAAGAAGTGACCTCCCCTCTACATTACTGTGAGATCATCACGGCACTGCAGGCACTCAGCCCAGGTTTGTTTTTTATTTACATTTTAAAATATTTCAATAAAAAATAGAAAACATTTAAAAATAGCCCACCTTGCACCGGTATCAGGAATAGGGTTATTAAGTTTGATCATTCAGTGGGTTTGAGTATTTTATTGTATAAATGTTTCAGGTGGGACATTAATCTTCAAGCTGTTCACATTATTTGAACATTCAACAGTGAGCCTCCTGTATCTCATCAACCATTTGTTCAGTGAAGTGAACATCTACAAGCCGGTCACCTCACGCCAGGGCAACTCTGAAGTATACGCCGTCTGCCTCAAGTACAAGGGTGTGGCGACACTAGAAAAGTTTCTCCCTACTCTGAAGTCTGCATATGGTTCAGATGTGTATGGAAACTTTGCCCTGTTTCCTCTAGAAGCTATACCAGAAGCATTCCTGAAACAAGTTGAGGAATGCGCATGCTACTTCTGTTCTATACAGTGCCAAGTAATCAACAATAATCTCCAAGCCTACCTCATGCAAAAGAACATTGCACTTCACAGAGATATCAAGAAAATTCGAGCTATATTAGCTAATGAATTCATCTGGCAATATGATCTGAAACCTTTGGACAGTCAACAAGAGATTTTGAAAGGAATCCTACATGAAGAAAACAAAATCAACATGAACCCAAGGTACCACCGGGGGTCTTACACAGAGAGGCAGTTGTACACGAAGATGTCTCTTAGAGAAAAGTTAAATAATTTAAATTCATTCCTGCAGGCTGAGGTGCTGTCGAACCCTTTGATCCTAATCAATGAGCAAGTGAAATGGATGCAGTTCTATGACGAAAACTCAGATATGAAACTTATCTTTACTTATGGTTGTCCCTTACAGAAAATAAATAGCTCAAAGTTTATATTTGTACCTATTTTTAAGTTATACCAACAGATTTTAGCTGAAGAAGAGTTTAAGGAGATAATATTTTGTAAAGAAGGTAAATGTATGGATAATAATAGAGATTATGGACTGGAGATAAATATGAGACTGTTGCTTTCGGAGTTTGAGCATTTAGAGAGCTACCATGTGTTTGAGAAGAGGTGCTTCAAGATGTTGTTGCAGACTTTGCAGAAGTTAGCAGTGGGGCAGACGTTGCTGGTCCAGAATATCAATATGCTCACACATTTCAATGTCAGTGTCATATACATCATAGCCAAGAAGTGTTTTGAAAAGATTGGCTTCACGTCTCACAATACTCTTGTGTTGAAGAACCTTATGAACAAATCTGCCCTGAATTACCTCGAGTTGTTGAACAATGAGTGTGATAAAGTAAGGAGTGATGGCACTAAGGACGTTTTGAACTCCTTGATGGTGCAGACTACCAATGTGGGTGACTTCTACAACAGCATTGTTTTCTACAACAACACATTTTACCGGAACAAGTGTCTAGAGTATCTCGCTAAGATTGAAAAAGTTATCTAATCTATTCTACGTTATATCTGCATTTTTAACTATATCTACTCGAAGGCTATTTTTTAATATGTTTTTTAATTGTTATAAATGTTCTTGTTCTGTAAATCCTATTTTACATACATTTAAATAAATCTTAAATGTTGTGTGAAGTTGTAAGTATTATTCTGAAAATGTTCTTTTCTCAAACACGAATGATGCGTAATAAAATATAAGAGATTGTGAAGTTAACAGGAACGTGCAGGAACTATAGGTGGCGGCACATATGTCATTGTCAATTACAGACACCAGCAGATCAGGCTACACGAAACTGTCAAATTTTCCCAATCAACTTTGAACTTAAAACTCTAGCAATAAAGTTAAAAATCTATTAAAGAGATTTGACAGATTGTTGTAGCTCGATGTGCTGACGACTGTACTACATGATTAAAGTACTCATTATTACCTATAAAAAGTCCGTGAGGGTATAATATGTCCAACTATTATGTCACAATGACTGCTTTTTGTTCAAATTACTCAAAACCCGGGTGGAATGAGACGATGGTGATTTTTTTATCATGATAATTAAGTATTAATTATCAAATCATTGAAATGGTTTGATAATTAACGTTAAAATACTTGACGTTGACGCTTCTGTGCTCCACCTATTCCTGCACGCTTCATTTAGGGGAACGCACAAAGTAGACTGTGTTATCTTTTTTTAGATGTTTTTTTAAAGGGTGGGAAATCATAAAATGACTTCTTCCGTTTTGGCCGGACTGAAAGGGAGTGTCAGACTTCCAGTTCCAGGGCCGCTGAGCAGCGCCGGCTCTAGGGTAGAGCCCTAGGCCCTAGGGTAGCCCTCCGCCCAGAGCGGAAGAAGTCATTTGATGGTTTCCCATCCTAAAAACAAAAAGATAACACAGTCTACTTCGTGCAAGTTCCCTTAAATGGAGCCAAAATTAAGCGTGCTTTAATTAAGTTAAGACTGCGTAGAGCAAAATAATACAAAACGGCCGTCACGGTTAAAGGGATATCATCAATACTATTACCATAATTACCATAAAAAATATGTTTTGAACACCACAATGAATGTGTTAACAATTCTTCGTTGGCAAAAATTATAACTATTGTCTAGTTTAAATAACAAAAATACGTAAAGATGGACAAAAATCTTAAAATAGCATGCTCGTATTTAGTTGAATTTTGATAGTAAACTGTTGAATTTTTTCACAAACTTTAATTCATATCAATCTATAATAATCATACCACAATTTGTCGTTTTAACATTTTTGAAAATGTCGCTTGGTTATTTTAGACATTATTTTGTTTGAAATTGAGCCGCTGTGGGCGCTGTTTTAAATCATACGCAACGTGCACCGGTCGAAAGTTCAGTCGTCCACGAGAGCTCGGAGAGTGGTCACGTCTCATTGGGGAGCGACACGCCGCTAACGATACTTCGCGATCTATTGTGTACTCATACCTTGCCAAACGCAAACGCAAACGGTTGAATAAGGTAAGTCATATTTTTTGTTTTTTGAGTTGATAATGACTTATTATATTGTGCATATCTAATATTTACTGTTTTTTTTGTTTGACATATTTTTGTAATTTTTTTTTTTTAATATTTTTTTAGTAAAATGGGAAAGCATAAGGAAAGATATTATAAGAAGAAAATTGGCGCTAATTTACGAAAACAAAACTGTTCTCTGAAAAAGTACGTATTTCTATTTTTTTGTTATATTATTTCCTTTTACCTAACATAATACCGGATGTAATTTTTTCTTCAATTTTTTCTCAAACATTCGATATGGGTGTCGTGTAATAGATTTTTGGGGGTGGCGATTGCAAATCTGACATTAATTTTAAAATCCAAGATGGCGGATGCAAGTTTTTCTAAAGCATTCGATATGGGTATCGTGTAATAGGTGTTTGGGGGTGGCAATTGCAAATCTGAGATTGATTTTAAAATCCAAGATGGCGGATGCTAGTTTTTATCAAAAATTCGATATGGGTATCGTGTAGTAGGTTTTTGGGGGTGGCGATTGCAAATCGGACATTAATTTTAAAATCCAAGATGGCGGATGCAAGTTTTTCTAAGGCATTCGATATGGGTATCGTGTAATAGGTGTTTGGGGGTGACAATTGCAAATCTGAGATTGATTTTAAAATCCAAGATGGCGGATGCTAGTTTTTATCAAACATTCGATATGGGTATCGTGTAGTAGGTTTTTGGGGGTGGCGATTGCAAATCTGACATTAATTTTAAAATCCAAGATGGCGGATGCTAGTTTTTGTCAAACATTCGATATGGGTATCGTGTAGTAGTTTTTTGGGGGTGGCGATTGCAAATCTCACATTAATTTTAAAATCCAAGATGGCGGATGATAGTTTTTATCAAACATTCGATATGGGTATCGTATAATAGGTTTTTGGGGGTGGAGATTGCAAATCTGACATAAATTTTAAAATCCAAGATGGCGGATGCTAGTTTTTATTAAACATTCGATATGGGTATCGTGTAGTAGGTTTTTGGGGGTGGCGATTGCAAATCTGACATTAATTTTAAAATCCAAGATGGCGGATGCTAGTTTTTGTCAAACATTCGATATGAGTATCGTGTAATAGGTTTTTGGGGGTGGCGATTACAAATTTGACATAAATTTTAAAATCCAAGATGGCGGATGCAAATTTTTCTCATAAATTCGATATGGGTATCGTGTAGTAGGTTTTTGGGGGTGGCGATTGCAAATCTGACATTAATTTTAAAATCCAAGATGGCGGATGCTAGTTTTTGTCAAACATTCGATATGGGTATCGTGTAGTAGGTTTTTGGGGGTGGCGATTGCAAATCTCACATTAATTTTAAAATCCAAGATGGCGGATGATAGTTTTTATCAAACATTCGATATGGGTATCGTATAATAGGTTTTTGGGGGTGGAGATTGCAAATCTGACATTAATTTTAAAATCCAAGATGGCGGATGCTAGTTTTTGTCAAACATTCGATATGAGTATCGTGTAATAGGTTTTTGGGGGTGGCGATTACAAATCTGACATAAATTTTAAAATCCAAGATGGCGGATGCAAATTTTTCTCATAAATTCGATATGGGTATCGTGTTTTTGGGGTGTCATCACTCCACGACGATGGAACAATATTTTTCTTAAAATTGCGAATTTGCTTTATTGGAAACTTTGGTCGTAACAATATATTTTTTTTGTAGATCCATTACTGATGCAAACAAAGAAAATGAAACTAGAAATTCTTTCAACGCCGTAAGTTAAATTTGTGATACGAAATAACAAATTTTATTTTTAAAACCAGTGTTTGCCTAATAAAAAAGACTTGATGATTTGACCAGCGACCTGAATCACGAGCAGGCGAGCACTTAGACTGAGGTCACCACGAAATCTTAAATTTATTATATTTATTTTGTTGCTAATGTTTGCTGGCAACTAAATATTTAAATATTTGCCCACGTGAGTGACTTACTCATTAAGTATTTTGTAAACTAGACTTGCGGGCAAACTCTGTTGTTCCAAACCTTACTTTGCTTCTGTGGCTTCTGTAGGTGTGGTTTCCATTTTCTTATAACTTGAGTATTCCCAGTGACGTGAAATATTGGACTGATGAGAAATTTGCATAAACGTCCAGTTTTTATAGGAGTTCCAAACTATTGATGTTTCGTTCCGAAAATGTATGTCTTTCGTTTTTACGTTCCATGACAAAAGGTAAACAATTTTTCGTTATGATATCAAAAGCGGTTGAAAGTTAGTAAAATTACACCCATAGTTCATTGCATAAAAATTGTAAAAAAATATATTCTATCAAGCCGTAATGAAGTGATTCCAGTTTATTGCTCGCAAGTGTATAGTTTTTTACTCTGTTAACAGCATTTTAAGAGTTAAGTTGGTAATTATACATCTGATAATTACGTCAATTTAATCATTTTATTTAAATACTTACAATAACTATATTACTTTTTAGGAAACGCACACCAATGAAGAGCCTCGCCAACACGTTGGTGAAGAACCTTGCCTATACATTGGTGAAGAACCTTCAGTTAGTGATAATACTCAATGCAACAATCTCGAAGTAAGTTAATTGTTCTTAGATACACTTTTAAATGTGTCTTAGTTCTAGTTTCTGCCTGTGGCTTAGGGACTATTCACGATATTCTTATTATATTTCAGGATTCTTCAAAACACACGGATTCATATTCAGAAATTTTAGTAGAAGAAGAAACCAAAAATAAAGACGAGATCATAATACATGGAAATAGAATAGTCGATTTTGCATATTTCTTTAAACAACTGCAAGAAATTGCAAAACTCCCCACTGGGTTGCAACTTGAATTGTTTAAAACTTATTAAAGAGGTAAAAAAAGGTTTTCTGTCGAAATTCTATTTTACTTGTCGAATGTGTAGAAAAAGACTAGAATTAACAAATTGCAAAAAACCAGATAGCCCTACTGACCTCAACCTGAACGATAATGCTGTAAGCAGTTTTATGTCCATAGGAGCGGGGTTTTCTGGTTTAGAACAGGTTTCAGCTTCCCTTGACATTCCCTGTATGTCCGACAAATTATACGCCAAGTGCCATACCAAGGTCTGTGGACTATGGGAATTAGCTAAAGAAAAAAGCATGGAGGAAGCAGCTAAAGAAGAGTACGATCTAGCTATTCTCAACGGGGAAGTGAATTTGAACGGAGTGCCGATGATTACTGTGGTTGCTGATGGATGCTGGTCAAAAAGATCGTATCGCAAAAATTATAATGCTTTGTCGGGTGCCGCAGTAATAATAGGCTATAGGACAAAGAAAGTTTTATATATGGCAGTTAAAAATAAGTATTGCATGGTCTGTGCTAGAGCGGAAAACAGAAAAATTGCAATTCCAGAACACATATGCTTTAAAAATTACACAGGCTCTTCAAGTGCCATGGAATCAACAGCTCTGGTTGAAGGTTTCAAAACTTCAAAAGACACTCATGGACTAATTTATTCAAGATTGATCGCTGACGGAGATGCAAGTACACATAAGAATATAGAAAAATCAAAACCGTATGGCAACATGTTAGTGGAGAAAATTGAATGCACTAATCATTTATTACGAAATTACTGCACGAAATTAGATGAATTGACTAGAAACACAATCTACCCATTAAGGTACCGTAGAGCTGTCCAGAAGAATATACTGCGTTTAAGGCGTGCAGTTACTGGCGCTGTAAAATATATAAATGCGCAAAATAACAAATCCTTTTCTCAAAAAGTTCTGGAACTGAAACAGGATTTGTTAAACGGGCCACACCACGTGTTTGGAAATCATAGCTCATGCAAATCCTACTATTGCAAGAAACTGACCGAAGGGGAGTTATCGACAGAAGAAAATCTGGTACCAATGATGAAAAGTAAAGAGGGTGGCTTTATATTTCCAGCCATATTAAAATTCACTTCCAGATTAGTGAATAATGCTACTAGCTTGATGCATAACGTAAATAGCAACATTGCTGAAGTTTTCAATAGCATCATAGCGAAGTACATTGGCGGAAAGAGAATAAATTACTCAGGCAGGCAGTCGTATGCTGGACGATGTGCCGCATCGGTGGTCTCATTCAATTCGAGACAACCACTGTCATACCTGAATAAAAAAATTTTACTCAAGAGTCCGAACAAACTTATAAAACGTCTCGAAACCAAGAAAAATCTTAAAAGATTGGCATCAGCAAAACGCAGAGTACATAAATTGTTTAATAAAACAGCGAAAAAGCCTACTATTAGTGGGAACGACAAAAATTATGGCGAGTCTTGCGAAAAACCTGACATTAGCGAGGCCGATTTTGAGTTTTCTAAGAGTGAACATATGAAAAATATAACGTTAGCTGACAAAGATCGCCAAGCACTAGAAAGGAGAACTATTCTGCAGGCCGATTCAATGGAATGGCGTCAGGAACGGAGACTGCGGCTGACGGCATCTGTTTTTGGGAAAGTTTGCAAACGAGGGCTTATAAAATGCGGACCTTTGGTCAAAAGTATTGTGACTGAAAAAAATTTAGATCATGTGAAATCAATTAAACACGGTCAAAACAATGAACACCTTGCGCGTGATCAATTGGAACTACACCTTGGAATGCCCATACGAACATGTGGTTTATTTATAGACCGAGATTTACCATTTTTAGGAGCAAGTCCGGATGGTATTGTAGAAGAGGACAAAATTGTGGAAATTAAATGTCCTTATTCAGCCAGAGACATGAGTGTTGACGATGGCATAAGACAAAAGAAAATTATTTTTTGGAAAATAGACAAGGAAGGTAATATCAATCTAAACAAAAATCATGATTGGTACTTTCAAGCACAAGGACAACTTCATATTACACAAAGAAAAACATGCATATTTGCCGTTTGGACTGAAGTGATCATCATAGTGATCATACTATCTGTAGATGGCTGACGTGTGTGTAGATGTAGGTAGAATGAAGAAATAAAGTGAAGTCCGAAGTACACAAGAAGAAGAAAGAAAGTTTATTGCACAGACACAGGTTACAGTTCACACACAAGAGTTCCACTAAGAAGAGTAAGAAGGAGTGGTAGAAATATAGTTTAGATGACAGATGCACGAAAACAAGCGAAAGTACAGTTATAGTTTAGCGCGGCGAAGCTATGATTTTTATAGCAATGGTCGGTATCGGCTCAGTGAACATACTGCCTACGCGTAGCTCACATCGACCGCACTTGCGCGAGCGCAACGCACTGTTAGTACCGTCTCGCTCACGCAACCGGTTTGTGTGACGTAGCAGGCCTGCCGGCCGCTATAACAAAAGACGCGTCATAGCTACGCCGGTTAGCTGATAAGAAATTATCTACTAATGCAAAATATCTGTTTGTATGTTGAATGTTAGTAACATTAAATTATTTGATTTTGATTTTTGAATTTATATAATACTAGTTGTTAGGTTACTTTGTAAATATGTATATAAATTATTTTTGATTTTAATTTGATACAATTTTATAATTTATATTTAATAGATTATATAAGGTAGGTCACTACATCACCCCCTTCCAAAGACCGTCAAGGGCGATAATAGTCGGGAAACCTAACGCGACGTCCCGACCGCGTCGTCTTGATGACGTCATCGTCAGCCGAAGGCAAGTCTTGGTTATCCGCGTTGGGTGTGTAGTGGTGAGTGTTAGTGTTGAGTGGTGACTGTGGTGTGTTAGGGTGCATGTTAGTGGTATGTGGTGAGTATGATGTGTTGTCAGGGTCACGCAGTATGAAGGCCGGCTTAATGCGGTCTATCGATACGGTAACCTGTTTACCGTTTACCACTATTCTGAACACCTTGTCACCTCTTTCGATGACCTTATGAGGACCAGAGTATGCCGGTTTCAGACCACCACCGGCAGTGCAGTCCCTAAGGAACACGTGAGTTGCAGAGGATAAATCCTTGTAAATAAAAGTTTTAAAGTTGCTGTTGTGCCTGGCTGCTGGTGATGGTTGCAGATTCCGGATAATACTCCGAAGCCTTGACAGGTAAGCGGTCATGTCAACGGTCTCGTCAGACTGAGGGTCAAAAAATTCCCCTGGAAGGCGCATTGGCTGGCCGTAAACTAATTCGGCGGATGAAGCTTGAGCGTCTTCCTTGTACGCGCTGCGAACACCTAGCAGGACTAGTGGAAGAGAGTCCACCCAACTGTCATTTGCGTGGCAGGTAATCGCAGCCTTGAGTTGACGGTGGAATCGTTCCACCAGTCCGTTACAGGCTGGATGGTACGCAGTTGTTCTGCGATGTTGGAACCCAGCAATGGCAGACAGGCATTTGAAGAGTGCTGATTCGAACTGCCTACCTCTATCGGTTACGATATCCGATGGGCAGCCGAAACGAGCAATCCAACCACTCAGTAAAGCCTTTGCCACTGTTTCTGCAGTTATGTCTGCTAACGGTATTGCCTCTGGCCATCGCGTAAAGCGATCGACGGCTGTGAGACAATAGCGGAAACCTTGGCACAATGGCAAAGGTCCTACGAGGTCAATGTGGATGAATGAAAATCTCGATTGCGGTAATTTGAAAGCTCCCAGTGGTGCAAAGACGTGTCGTGTGGTCTTCGAGCGCTGGCAAGCCAGGCAAGAGCGTACTCACTCTCGACAGTCTTTCCTGATGCCAGGCCACACATATCGGTCAGCAACCAATCTTGCTGATGCCTTGGTGCCTGGGTGACTCAAGGAGTGTAAGCTGAGAAAAATTGTCCTGCGCAACTCCTTGGGCACAAAAGGTCTTGGTGTAGGGGTGCTGACGTCGCAGTATAGTTGCGTCTGCGATCCTGGTAAGCTAACCTGTTGTAGGCGTAACGCGTTATCCCCGATAAGCAGTTGCTTCAGCTCCTGGTCTTCCAGTTGCGCTGCTGCGATCCCTTCAGCGGGCACAGGTTGAGTAATCTCCTCAACGCGCGAGAGGGTATCCGCCACGACATTGTTCTTCCCGGATATATGCCGGATGTCCGTTGTGAACTGGGCTATAAGATCCAGGTGACGGGACCGTCGTGGGGAACAATTCTCTTTACGAGTGTGGAAGGCGAATGTAAGAGGCTTGTGGTCTGTGTAAATCACAAAGTCACGAGCCTCCAGCATATGCCGAAAATACTTCACACTCTCGTAAATGGCGAGCAGCTTGCGGTCGTAAGGTGAGTACTTAACCTGCGCCGAGGTCAGCTTTCGCGAAAAGAAGGCAAGAGGCTCCCAAGCCCCCGCATTCAGTTGCTGCAAGACCGCGCCTATGGCTTTGTCTGACGCATCCGTGACCAACGCCAACTTAGCGTTGCAGTCAGGATGAGCCAACAGTGCTGCTTGACAAAGGCTATCTTTGCAGTTCTGGAATGCCTCGTACTCCTCGGATGTAAAATTGACGGGATGTGAACCTTTAACCGATCCAGTGAGCAGAGTGTTCAGAGGTGCTTGGAGACTAGCTGCACCTGGAATGAACCTTCTGTAGAAGTTCAGCATCCCAAGAAATCTGCGCAGCTCTCTCACGGTCTTTGGCGCTGGGAAATTCTGCACGGCTTCGACCTTGGTAGGCAATGGTCTTGTGCCCTTCGCTGAGATGTGGTAGCCCAAAAAATTTACCTCAGACACTCCAAAGGCGCACTTAGAACTGTTGATGACCATACCGTAATCTCGGAGCCTGGAAAAAATCTGGCGCAGGTGATGTTCATGGGTCTTCTGGTCTTTCGAAAAGATCAAAAAATCGTCCAAGTATGCGTACGTAAAGTCCAGACCCCTGAGCATTTCATCCACGAAGCGCTGAAACGTCTGTCCGGCATTTCGTAGCCCGAACGTCATATAAGGGAATTCGAAAAGACCGAACGGCGTTGTGATCGCAGTCTTCGGGATATCGTCTGGATGAACAGGAATCTGGTTATATGCTTTTACAAGGTCAATTTGGGAAAATACGGTACAGCCAGACAGGCTATGAGCGAAGTCCTGGATGTGCTGGATGGGGTATTGGTCAGGGATGGTTCGCGCGTTCAACATCCTGTAATCACCACAGGGACGCCAACCATCGTCTTTCTTAGGTGCTAGGTGGAGAGGCGACGACCACGGTGACTCGGACAAGCGACAGGTGCCACACTGCAGCATTGCCTCAAATTCCCCTTTGGCAATTTTTAATTTGTCAGGGGCCAACCTGCGAGGTGAACACGATACTGGTGGCCCTGGCGTAGTGCGAATGTGATGTACAGTATTGTGTTTTGGAGTGCGGTGTATACCATGTGGGCGAGTGATGTCTGGAAATTCTTGTAGTATTTGTATGTATGCAGAATCACCAAGACTTACTTTCACCGAAGAGACGACATCAGAACGACGGACAGGTGACGCCGGGGTGGAGAGCGTAGTATGATTGTCGATGAGGCGTTGGTTCCTGCAATCAACAACCAAATTATAAAACGATAAAAAATCCACGCCTATTATCGCCTTTGTAACATCGGCTACAATAAATCGCCAAGCGAAGTCGCGGCGCAACCCTAGGTTTAAAGTTAAATTTATGAACCCATACGTAGCTATTGATGTCCCGTTTGCCGCACACAACTGGTAATTGGTTTTCTCAAGTCGTCTTGTTAATGCCGACCGAGGGTAGACGCAGAGGTCGCTACCGGTGTCGACCAAAAACTGCACCTTTGACCTTTGATCGGTGACAAATAAGCGACCAGCACTCGGACAATCATCGGTCGCCATCACTGATTGCCCCTCACATTTCCCGACGTATGGTAGTCGCACGGCTTCACGCATTTCCTAGCCTGGTCCCCAAAATTCTGATGATACCAGCACTGGGGGAACCTTCTGTAGCTGGACTGGGACCTGTTGGAGTTGGACCGCTGCCGCGTACGACTACGGGATCGTCCTCTGGGACGAGACAATCGCTCCACCTTCTCCGCCAGCTTCTCCATCTGCTTAGTCAGGGCGGCGATCTCGGAGTTCACGCTGTTGCCCGGGGTGCTCGACGTTGCAGCTGTTGTGATGGCAGATGTTGATGCCACCTGGGTGCCCACGACGTCATGGATCCGGTCTGCCAGCTCAGCCAGCTCACCCAGGTCCTGCTTGGACTGGGAAGCTATGATCGCCTGTGTACTTGCGGGCAGGCGGCTCGTCCAAATGGTCCTCAGGAACTCCTCTGGAACACCTGGACCAGCGAGGTTGAGGAGGTGGCGGTAAAACTGGGAAGGTTTTCGGTCGCCCAACTCTTCATGCATGAGAAGTTGCTTGATTTTCTTCTCACGCGTTGCCGAAAGTCGCTTTATGAGCTCACTCTTCAGCTTCTCATACTTTCCGGTGGTTGGAGGGTGGTCGATAATATCTTCGACCTCCGAAGCATATTGCGTTTCCAAGTTGCCGGTAACAAAATAAAACTTGGTGTCATCCGACTTGATATTGGCCAGGATGAACTGCGCTTCCATCTGATGGAACCATAATCCCGGCTTCTCCGGGTGGAATGGCGGTACACGCACACCCACACGAAAAGTTTCCGCTGCCGACTCGCCGACATCTTGTTGACTGCGTGCATTGTTCTCAGTCATCCTCGTGCTCCTGAACGGGGTCACCAATGTAGATGGCTGACGTGTGTGTAGATGTAGGTAGAATGAAGAAATAAAGTGAAGTCCGAAGTACACAAGAAGAAGAAAGAAAGTTTATTGCACAGACACAGGTTACAGTTCACACACAAGAGTTCCACTAAGAAGAGTAAGAAGGAGTGGTAGAAATATAGTTTAGATGACAGATGCACGAAAACAAGCGAAAGTACAGTTATAGTTTAGCGCGGCGAAGCTATGATTTTTATAGCAATGGTCGGTATCGGCTCAGTGAACATACTGCCTACGCGTAGCTCACATCGACCGCACTTGCGCGAGCGCAACGCACTGTTAGTACCGTCTCGCTCACGCAACCGGTTTGTGTGACGTAGCAGGCCTGCCGGCCGCTATAACAAAAGACGCGTCATAGCTACGCCGGTTAGCTGATAAGAAATTATCTACTAATGCAAAATATCTGTTTGTATGTTGAATGTTAGTAACATTAAATTATTTGATTTTGATTTTTGAATTTATATAATACTAGTTGTTAGGTTACTTTGTAAATATGTATATAAATTATTTTTGATTTTAATTTGATACAATTTTATAATTTATATTTAATAGATTATATAAGGTAGGTCACTACAGACATGAAGGTTGAACTTTTTGAGGAAGATAAAGAATTTTGGTGTAAAATGGAAGAAAAATTGAAAGCTTTTTATTTTGATTGCTTACTGCCTGAAATCCTTGATTCTCGGTTAGATAGGCAAATGGGTATCAGGGAACCTAAATATATTCTTGATGCAATCAATCAAAAAGCTTCAAAACGAAAGTTAGAATCTAAAGATATAACAAAACGCAAAAGAAAAGCGTCATAAATCACTTTCGCATTTTTTTTTTGTATAAGTAACATATAATTAATCTTTGTGATTGGAAACAACTAATATTATGTTTTTTGAATGAGATTGATATTACCATTCTTGTATCGTTTACTGTTTCTTTTTATTGTATTCTCACACAACATTTGGTCAGCTGATGACAAATTTGGAAAATCAACATTATTTTTTGGGAAATAATGCCTTTGAGTTCTCTGGAGTTTTTTTTTTTTATTTACATGGGCAGAAGCAATTTTTATAATAAGACCACACCTTTCCGTTACACCCTGTATAATAAGTATACCACGTTTCTCTGCGCTTTTAGTATGTTTTTGTAAAATTGTAAAACAAGCAAGGTATTAAATTAGGTAATTATAGATTTTTTATTACAGACTGGTTTTATTATGACAACCTACCCATAAATCTTACCTACTTACTCACCTAGCCAACCTACTTACGCAGTGTAGTTCCAGGGCGTATAATCCACAACGCCAAAATTTCATCGCAATCGATAAATAGTAAGGGAACGGATTATGTATTACTATAGTAAAAATAAATACAATTTTTTATATAATATAGATTACTAGCTGTTGCCAGCGGTTTCACCCGCTACAACTCGAAAAATATCCCACGGGAAAATAGGGATAAAAACTTTTTAATTTAAAAATTATAAACTATCTGTGTACCAAATTTCATTCAAATCCGTTCAGTAGTTTTCGTGTGAAAGAGTAACAAATATTCATCCAAACAAACTTTCACGTTTATAATACAAACTTTCACGTTTATAATACAAACTTTCACGTTTATAACATTAGTAGGATTATTTTTATTTATCGGATTTATGAACTACACAGAACCGTCTAAATATTCAGTATTCGTCTTTTCAAGTCACTCAACACACTCAAATTTTAAAAACCCTAAGTTTCACCACAGTTACACTCAGTCACTCAAATTTTAATAATCCTGAGTTATCAACTTCTGTCACACAACTAGCGCGCCGCAGTAAATACCTATTTTCCGCGCGCCGTGTTCGCTCGGCGCACTCTTAAGGAACTATAGGTGCAGCACAGAAGCGTCAACGTATTTTTTACGTTAAAGTATCGAATATGCAACCATTATGCAACACTAGATGGCATAGTCAACACTGTGCACGTTCTTAAATAGACATATAAATAGTAATAATCTTGTTCAGCTCGCTCGAGCCAGCTCGCGCCGCTGAGCTTGTGGTTCTAAATTCGTCCCTAAATAATAATCCTAGTTCGATCCAGTCCGTCCCTAGCTGTCCTCCCCTCAGCGACGCCCTATGCCGAGGCCCGTACTCCACAGGTACCTTAGCGTGTAGTCGCTTAGTTTGTAAGTTTTAATAAACCCTGGCGGGAGGCTTTAATATTTATATCAACCACAGGCAAGCCCGTTTAAGCAGTCGACAACCTCATGGGTTGAACTGCGAGACGCCACACCACACAAAAAAAAGGAACTGCTTCATTTGTCCAACTGGGGTCTCGGTGTTCCTACACGGTCGTTCCAACGTTCCAACCACCAACAGAGGGCACTTTGGTTGAGTTTGCATAAAATTGACCGTGTAGACGTCGGTTCACCCAACGACCTTGGTCGCGAGCGCATCCCTCACTACCAAGGACTAATAGAGGGCATTGATCGGATCTCGACCGTGTGGAAACCTGTTGGCGGTTGGGTTTGTCAGTTGGGGTTGGGGCTTGGCATTCGACCGCTTGACACGTCACGTTCAAGATGGAACGTAGGGAGCCGGCAAACTTTGACGGAATTTATAGAATTATACATATTCCCTCTTAATAATAAATTCGCCAATAATAAAGGCCCCATTTTGACATAATTTTGGACAGGTTTTTTATGTACCTAATGGTAATGGTTTGGTGTAATGGTTTTTTATGTATATACGTTCTGCAGGTAATAGTAGTAAGTAATTATTTATCCAAGACTGAAATCTGAATCACGAAACGAATATGAACATTAATTACACACGATTCGTCCGTCCGATGTATCGTGTTTTTTGAATGCGGCCTAAGGTTAACTATTAATTTATTTATTACTAGCTGTGCCCCGTGGTTCCACACACCGTTTTCAGATTTTTCGAATCTTTCTTAATAAACAAGATTATAACAGAACCCTTTGGTTTACTTATAGACTTCGGCCCCAGTCGTTTTTTACTCTTTTAGAGTCTAAAACGACTGGTGCCGGAGTAATTGATGTGCACGTGCCTAATTTGTGGTATTTTGATTTCATTAGTCCTGTCTTTGAGAAAAAAATATGTTTGAAAGATAAGGTGCCATATTTCAAGACGTAGTAATCTGTTGCGTTCGCAGTATACACTGACAAGTTGAGTCAACCACATGATCGTGTAGAACAAAATAAAATTTGGTTGACCCAACCAAGGTGACCTTTGTTGGTGGTTGGTTTCAACCGTGTGGCAGGCCTTTAATCCAACGCCAGCAACCATTGGGAATCTTAGGAATTCATTGGCGTAACCAGTTTTTTAAATTTCTTTTGATGCAGTATAGAAAATAAAAAGTATGCGGTATGCTATCTTAGATTGGAAGGACTTATAGATCATCTTCATAGGGCCTGCGTTCCATTCCAAATAGTCCTAAGACATTTGTGAATAATTATTCCATTTTTGCTACATAGCTTATATTTTAGTTTAACCCGAAGGGAAGGCTAAGTATTTTGACCATGTCTAGTCTCTTTTTTTTTTTAGGGATGGAATCATCAAATGACTTCTTCCGCTCTGGGTGGAGTGAACTTGGAAGGGCGTGTCAGACTCCTACTGACTAAAACTCATCCGTGCGTGTTCCTTCTAAAGCCCTTTACGTTCCAGGGCCGTGGAACTCTTTCGAACAAATTCCGCAACCCTGACAGGCTCTGGCCCTAGCGGGCCCCGATATTGCCTAGAATTACGTCCTTAATTTCTTGTGTTTTGCATTAGAATGCGGATGTTACACATTCTAATGGTTTTTGGAGTATCTGGTAACAAATATATCGATTCGGCATGTTTCGAATGTGGTAGTCAATACTACATTAAAATTCTCAGCTCCGAGATCGCGCCTGTTTCAATTATTCCACACATTTTCCAGGTGCGTGGACACTTGAGACACAAAACTACACCATTTTACATCACAATTTCCACTAGGAATCAATTTACGAATAATTTAAACAGCCGCTGAATTTTACTCCACAAAATTCCGCCAAAAATTTCCGGTTACACTAACTCATTGTGCACAGACTTTTTCAGAATTTCCGAACGAAAATAGTCGTGCGCGCGTCTGTCTTTTTATCTACTGTCAAAAATTAAATCAAGATCATATTCAAAATAGAAAAACGTTTAGATGAATACAAGTTTAAAGATAATTTATAGTTGTGCTCAGTGAAAGTTGGTGTTATAGAATTATAGTGTTGATGTTTAGACAGTAATTAAAGACAATGGATATAAACGAAGGTAAATATTTGCTAATCCTAACCTATTTCTTTTCTATGTTTAGCGGTATTTAGAAAAGCTTTGTTGAACCTTGTCCGAATAGACCCATTTGTTACATGAATCAAACATTGTTCATAAACAAACTGTTTGAAAGCGGTTTCACCTAAATATCAACTATTGAAACATCAATTCTAGAAGCTCACTACTTTTGGCGTTTGTAGGTTATAAACACAGTTGAAATGTAGCAATATCATGTCTTTTTACCGACATATGTAACAATATCACAACAGCTTTCCCAGAAAAATAAATTCATCAACATCATACAAAGATAACTGTAAAATGCGCTAGAGTGATTAATTTGTTTTTGTATTATATGTCTGTGCTTGTTTGCATGAGTTCTAAATACTCAGTATTCTAAATGCACTCACAACCTGATAAGTTATAATACCTTCCAGGCACAACTGCTGATGACCTATGGACCCCTTACAAGGAATTGGTGTCTGTTGTGGAGGGCTATCTGGCACACGAAGGCAAAGGAGCCCCGTATGCTGTTCATACATTTGAGTCAGTGCTGAGGCGGCACAAGCAAACATTCCTATCTTTGTTCAAAAACCCTGTAAGTTCGTTATCTTGGAACAAGTAAAGGTCTTCAAACTAAAGGTTAACTTAAATTCAATAGTAGATATGCCATTGCAAAAAATATATGAAAGGATTGAAGTTTGTGAAATTAATTGGTCTTGTCTTTTAAATTATAATTCTTTTTAAAGATAAATTTCTAACTGCTATGTAAAAGAATGTTAATGAATCAAACCTGATCAAGAAATGTGAGTAGAGCACAAGATCCACAATTCTTCAATAAGTTCACAAATCTTGAATGTTTCTAGGCAAAGAACCTCACCAGCCGGGATGAGATAAGACGGGGCATCACTGAGGGGGTGACCCTCCCCAGTGTGGGGAGAACCCTCCTCTCTAAAGAACTTGTAGATGAAGCTGTTATCATATCAGGTTGGTAAAATAAGCAGTTTATTTTCCTCAAATGTAACATTTTAAACTAAGGTAATCCACATTATAGAAAAAAAATGGCCTAATTCTGAAATTTAGCTTTATAATTTTGATTAAAACAATTATTTTGATAGATAAACCCTTTTTAGCAACAAATCTGTGGAATACTTATTACACAATTTTTTTTAAAGACAGGCTAGATTTTAGCTCTACTTTTTCTAATCTGATGAAGAACAATGATGTGGTTGATGATGGAGCATGCTAGGGTAGAAGTAATTGATTCACTGTTGATTTAAAGAAGCCCTAGATTGTAGTTATCAAGAAGTTGTGTTCATAAAAAAATCATTCTTTCCAGACATGTACAATGTGAGTGAGTACCTGTCACTGGAGCTGCTCCACACGGCACAGCGCCAGTCACCGCGGCACCCAGGGCTGCCACGCGGGCTGGTGGCTGTGCTGCTGTACTACGATGGCCGCAGGGCACTGGTGCAGGCTCTGAAGGAGCTGGTCATGGCGCGGGATGGAGTGTGCTGGTAAGTGATGACTTTGGTAGCATTATAATTTCTCAATATACTATGAAAAATCGTGTTGTATACGAGATATGTATAATCCCAACCAAATTCAATAGTTTCCAGTATATCCGTGTCTTATTAAGAAAAAATTGTTTATAATTTCACGCAATATTTTACAATTTTTCAATAGTTAGAGGTCATACTTTATGGTGTTTTGGATCTCATTATCTGAAGGCGTCTTTGTAATTGAAATCGGACGCCGCGTTTATTTGTTCGGCTCGACGACACGTTCGAAATTCGATGATCGCGTATTCCTATACTATTTCACACCATCTTCTGTCCCTCAGGTCAATAAACGCCCGCGAGGAGATAGTCTCCTATGTTTCTCGCTATGTGGAACAGCTGATTGCGGACGGGCTGCTAGGCAACGCGCTGGACGCGCTGCGCCGCTTCACGCTGGAGGTGGAGATGGAGCTGCTGCAGAATAACCGCGCGCTGCCGCCGGGCCGGCACCACGTCACGCTCGTCAACACCATCGAGACTACTAGGTATGTGCTATATCTATGGCCGAGTACAGTAACACTCGGTCTTTAAGGCCAAGAACATGTTCCTAGTACAATAACATCCACTCTTTATGGCCAAGAATATGTCAATATTACAGTACCACCCATCTTAATTTTTTTTTTTTTTTTATCTTGCAATCGGTTCGTGAACCATTAGCAGATTTTGTGGGACTCGCGACCCATCTTCATGGCCAAGAAATTATTACTAGTACAATAACAACCGGTTAATGGAATGCAACATGTCAAAGTATGCAGTAAGTTCCCACCTGTTATGTTTAAAAAGAAATAACTATGATTTTGAGTGAAACTAATGCTACTCACTAGAGTTTGGTTCAAACACAGAAATATGTTTTATTGGTGCCATTAATATTGTTTAGATTATTAAATAAACATAACATTGGTTATTCTTACAGGAAACTACTAGCAGGTGTAGTATTTGCAGCATCAGCACAAAGAGGACTCAACAGAGACATTATTTTAAGACTTATATCAGAGGTATGTATGGGTGCTGTAGTATTCAATATTGATTTTGTTTTCTCTCCAATCCCTTCTCTCATTTGACCAATTTCTTGTTCAGCAAACAACGTCGCCGACTCAGGGCCCGACCGGCGCACTCGATGAGATATCGCTCGGTTTACAAATGGCGTTGCTTTATGCATTGGATTTATCAGTATTACATAGGTAAGCGCTCTGAATATTAAGATTCATATTGGAACCTAATAGAAGTTATTTAGACATGACGAAGTACTAGACCGGTACCGCTTAAACTACTACTTCTGTAATTAGGTACAATGGGATGGCCATGCATCAAATCATCAAGGCCCTTAACTTAAATAAAGAGATAATACAACCTCAGAAATCAGTCCATAATTATCACTATCTGCCCTCTAAAAAGCTACAAACTAACTTATTTCGTTTTAAACCAGACGCGAAGACGGCGAAGAGTTAGCAAAGAAGCTGCCCCTCATCCAAGACCCGGAGCTGATCTCCGTACTCCTCGACGAGCTATCAGGGTCTGCCGAGCAAGGCCGAGGTTCCGGCGTGCGGGCGCTGTGTCAGCTGTCGCTGGGGCTAGCGCTGGCCGCCTTGAAGAGGGCGCCGCAGTCGTTATTGAGAAGGACTACTGCACCGCATTTGAAGTGCGAGCTCTTGGATCAAGATGAGATGCTGGTAGACGCTGCTATTGATGGCAAGGTTAGTGCACATCATTATTTTATCATCAATTTTTTATTTGCTGATTTAATTAAATATTACCAATAAACGAGTCCTGTTTTGATTAAAATACTTCATAACATTCCGTATTTAAAGTTAGTTCTTTAGTAAAACAGTATCTAGAAATAAATGTCCCTAATACCAATTGAAGAGTACTAGAACCTCATAATGATTAAGTCTGTGCCCAAATCTGAAACATCTTTTAACTCTGTTATTGTTTGTGGCAGGTATTCGAGTACCTAGACGAGGCGATACTATCCACAGACCTGGTATCTAAGGAGGAGTACTATCAGCGTCGCATACACACGCTCATCACGGACTTCATCGTGCTCATGCACTCCAAGCTCATGGAGATGAGGGTCAAGTAAGTTATATACAATTTTATAGCATACTAGCTATTTTTCGCTGCTTCAGATTTTGTAATCACGTTGAACAGTACATTTTTGCAGGATAAAAATTAGGCTACGCCACTCATGCTTGAATAGCCCCTGAAATAGTAATAAAGTATCTTGCCAGTTGTATGGGCAAGTGTCTCGTCCTAAGGGAGGGCAATACACTTTAAGATTATTTAATCAAAACATTCAAGGTTGCTCTTCCAAATTACTGGAGATAGAAATGTTTTTAGAAAAAACCAAGTTTGATGTAGTTTGCCTAACAGAACATTGGTTAAAAGACAACCAAGTAAGTTCCATTAATTATGCAAATTATTGTGTAGGTAGTCATTTTAGCCGACAATGCATGATACATGGTGGATCATTAATTTTAATTAAAACTTCGATTAAATCAGGAAAGAAGGAATATTGTTAAACTGTAGGTTGAATTGTGTTGAGCTTGATAAGCATGTTGTGGTATGCGTCTATAGACCTCCGAGTTACCAGAACCTACCTGTGATTGATACTGTAATGGAAGAGGTGTTAAAAAAAGTAAGTACTAGTAGTAAATCAATAATTATTTGTGGCGACTTTAATATTAACTTATTAGAAACAAACTCGAATACTATCAGGTTGTTGAGTCTCTTTAATTCATTTAATTTGTCAAATGTTTTTATTGAACCGACCCGTGTGACAGCTTCTGCTTTAACTTGTATAGACAATATATTTTGTAATTGTGATTACTTACATAAAGAAATCGTAAATAAGTTACCATCTGATCACAGCGGACAAACAATAACGTTTTGCACTTACATACCTTTACAAAAAATTCTAATAAAATTTAGACCAATTACAGATAAAAATTTGGAGAAACTTAAAAATACTTTAGCTAGTAAACTAGGTGCTCATAGTTTGAATAATATAGACGACCCTAATGAGTTCTATGCTAAGTTTTTTTCTATATTAAACACGCAATTTAATGACACTTTTCCTCTAAAGTTTAAAAGTATTTACACCAAGTTCTTATTTAGCGATTGGGCAACTCCAGGCATTCGTATAAGCAGGGAAAAGCTATATGAACTGTATGGCCTAAAGCAGCATATGAATAATATAAGTTTTCATAAGTATGTTGCAAAATATTCAAAAACAACCTAATAAAACACAACAACAAAATAAAATCAGCAGACGACAAAATAAAAACTACTTGGAAAATAATAAATAAGAAACAGGTAGGAAGAAACAGCGTGAAACTTAATTTAATTTAAATACTGTACACGGCCAAATAAACTCGGACGTAGAGGTAGCTCAGGAATTTGATAACTTCTTTGCCAATATTCCTCTTAAAAATACAGAAGCTCTCAACTCGTCATCCACTCTCGCTGCTGACTTACTTAGAAAGAATGTAAAGGTAGCTCTCATATTTAACTCTAGTGTGGATCAAGGAGTATTTCCTGATCTCATGAAACACAGTAAAGTCGTTCTACTGTTTAAATCGGGTGATAGACATGAACCCAACAATTATAGGCCGGTGTCAATCCTGCCGGTTCTCAGTAAGGTGTTCGAAAAGTTAATGCTTAATCAGATGTTACTTCACTTTAATAAAAATTCCATCTTTCATGAACAACAGTACGGTTTCATCAAAGGGCGTTGTACAACTGACGACTAAAGACTGCCGGTTAAAGAACATCTTTAACGCCTGGGAAGATTCAAAAGACGCCATTGGAATCTTTTGCGACCTTTCGAGGGCGTTCGATTGCGTTAACCATGAGACGCTTTTGTTGAAACTCGAGCATTATGGGATTAGGAATATTTACCATACTTGAAAGACAGACAGGTTAAAGTCCAGGTAAACGGTGTAAACTCACTAGGGTCTGAAATGACAATGGGCGTTCCGCAAGGTTCAATATTGGGTCCATTCCTCTTTTTAGTATATATAAACGATTTGCCCGAATTGCTTCAAAATCAACCAAAGATGGTGTTATTTGCTGATGACACATCATTGATATTTAGGATAGACCGACGGTCACAAAGTCTTGATGATGTCAATAACTCTATTTATCAGGTTCAACTTTGGTTTACGGCAAACAACTTAGTACTAAATGAAAAAAAGACCAAATGTATTAAATTTACTTTACCAAATGTTAGAAACAACGAATGTGACATCGTATTGAATGGACAAAAACTGGAATTTATTGATCAGACGGTTTTCCTGGGAATCACTTTAGACGAGAAATTGCAATGGGGACCTCACATAACATCTCTTGCGTCGCGGCTAAGCTCAGTCGCTTATGCTGTTAGAAAGATAAGACAGTTAACAGATGTAGAAACCGCGCGCTTGGTCTATTTTAGTTACTTTCACAGCATTATGTCGTACGGTATTTTGCTGTGGGGTCGTGCTGCTGACATTGAATCTGTATTTATTTTGCAAAAGCGTGCTGTTAGAGCCATTTATAATCTTCGTCGCCGCGATTCGCTTAGGGAAAATTAAAAAAAAAATGTTTTGACAGTACCTTGTCAATTCATTTATGAGAATATTATGTATGTAAGAAAAAATCGACATCTCTTTAACAATATTAGTGATAGACATAATTTTAATACTAGAAATAAAAATAATTTAGATCAAAGATTTTATAGATTAGCCAAAGTACGAACATCTTTCATGGGGTACTGTGTTAAATGTTACAACAAAATACCTTGTGACATATTAGAACTAAATGAAAGAAAATTTAAAACTTACATTAAAACCACACTTTGTAAACAAGCATATTACCAACTAGATGATTATATTAAAGATAAGAATTCTTGGAAACATGCTGGTCCTGCTCAATAGGACAATCGAGGGTGTAGTAGAAAAAGTCAAACTTGTTTTATTTACTGGTGTACTTTTAGGTTTTTAATATGTAATTGAACTCACACACTGATCCATTGTTTTTAATTATATTGTAAATATGTGAGTACCATGTCCCTTACTAGCAAACTTAATTTTATCTCTGCTGGTATTGCTTTGTTGTACCTATTGTACCTTTTAGTATATAAGTGTGTGCTGTATATTAGTGTAATGTTGGATGCATTGTGCTCACATAATATAATCAATTGATACAATGTACCTATGTATACAAAATATTGTGAAACTCATTGTAGCGGCATCAATGCCGCCACAAGAAAAAAGCAACGAAGCAAATATACATCGCAACAAAAAGAACCGCAGCGCCATCTACAACTCAACAAAATCCTGCATCGCGCAAGTGAAGTTTACATTGCGATTTGAATGTATACAACAGTCCGAATATCAACTATCGGGCAGTTGCCCACCAGACACAACAACCGTCTGGTTCGGAGGATCCTCCCCTTTTCAATGGAGGTATGCGGGACTTTACTCTCTGTACCGCATACCTCCAAACTGGTGACCCTCGACATTGAACGTCAGCGCAGCCTTCGTGCAACTACCTCAGAGTGACGTCATCATCACTTCCCATCGTGACCTCAAGCTTTCGAGCAGCGAGTCATACAGCCAGCCAGTACCCACGGCTTCTACGGGTATCCTGACCACCAGAATGCAGCTGACGCGCATTCCTGGTCAGCATCCTCAGCCTCTCATCATCCTCAACCTCATCAGCGACCTTGGCAAGCACACTGCACCTTCGGCCAGTCACATGAAGAGCCACGAAGAACCTCTCCTGGTCGACCCCAAGCAGTCACGTCAATACGTCGCACAGCTCCGACCCACTGGAGCCAGCAGCACCACTCCGACTCACTGGAGCCTGCAGCATCATCCCGACTCACTGGGATGACATCACCCCGACTCACTGGGGCACCGCATACAGTTCCGACTCACCGCGAACTCTGCGACTTCCGGTTCCGACCCACTGGAACCAACCTTCCACTGGCCTGGCAAGCATCTCAAGATGTATGAACGACTCATCCACTATCGACCTCCGGTCTCAGGAGGGGAGTGATGTAGCGGCATCAATGCCGCCACAAGAAAAAAGCAACGAAGCAAATATACATCGCAACAAAAAGAACCGCAGCGCCATCTACAACTCAACAAAATCCTGCATCGCGCAAGTGAAGTTTACATTGCGATTTGAATGTATACAACAGTCCGAATATCAACTATCGGGCAGTTGCCCACCAGACACAACAACCGTCTGGTTCGGAGGATCCTCCCCTTTTCAATGGAGGTATGCGGGACTTTACTCTCTGTACCGCATACCTCCAAACTATTTGAAAAGAGTAACTATGGAGTTTCTTGTCCGTTCTTCTCCATAAGAATCTACTTTTTGCGAATGGACAACTAGAGTCACTTATATTTTAATTTTAAACTGTAAATTTGACGTTCAAAAGTGCCTTTTAATGGTCTAGTTGAAATAAATGAATTGACTTTGACTTTGACATCTTTCATGAACACCAGTACGGTTTCACCAAAGGGCGTTGTACAACTGACGCCGGTGTCACCCTTATAAAGAACATTTTTAACGCCTGGGAAGAGTCGCAAGATGCCATTGGAATATTCTGCGACCTCTCGAAAGCGTTCGACTGCGTTAACCATGAGACGCTTTTGTTGAAACTTGAGCACTATGGGATTAGGAATAGAGCCCTTGGTTTACTTAGTTCATACTTGATGGGCAGACAGGTTAAAGTTCAGATAAACGGTGTAAACTCAATAGGGTCGGAAACGACAATGAGCGTTCCTCAGGGTTCAATATTGGATCCATTCCTTTTTTTAGTTTACATAAATGATTAGCCCCAATTACTTAAAAATCAACCAAAGATGGTATTATTTGCGGACATCATTAATATTTAAAATAGACCGACATTCACAAAATCTTGACGACGTTAATACTTTTATTCATCAGGTCCAAAATTGGTTTACGGCAAACAACTTCGTTTTAAATAACAAAAAAACTAAATGTATTAGATTTTCTTTACCAAATGTTAAAAGTAGCGAATGTGACATCATATTGAATGGAGAAAAACTGGAGTTCATTAATCAGATGGTTTTCCTAGGTATCACATTAGACGAGAAATTACAATGGGGGCCTCATATAATATCTCTTGCGGGTCGTCTAAGCTCAGCCACGTATGCTGTTAGAAAGATAAGACAGTTAACAGACGTAGAAACCGCACGTTTGGTCTACATTAGTTACTTTCACAGCATTATGTCGTACGGTATTTTGCTGTGGGGTCGGGCTGCTGACATTGAATCCATATTTATTTTACAAAAGAGAGCTGTCAGAGCCCTTTATAATCTGCGTCGCCGTGATTCTCTTAGGGAACTTTTTAAAAAGATTAATATTATGACAGTCCCTTGCCAATTCATTTATGAAAATATTATGTATGCGCGGAAAAATCGACATCTTTTTAGTAAAATTAGTGATAGACATAATTTTAATACTAGAAATAAAGACAAATTAGATCAACCATTTTTTAGATTAGCTAAAGTCCACACTTCTTTCATGGGGTATTGTGATAAATGTTATAAAATACCTTCTGACATATTAGAACTAAATGAAGGAAAATTTAAAACTTAAATTAAAACCACACTTTGTAAACAAGCATATTACAAATTAGAAGATTACATTCAGGATAAAAATGCTTGGAAACATGCTGGTCCTGCTCCATAGGACAATCAAGGGTGTAGACAAAATGAAACTGGTTGATTTATGTATTAACTTTATAGATATAGCGTTTGTTTTTTTGTGTTTTTATTTTTCTGTTGACTCACACACTGTTTAATTAATGGTTCCAATGTTTGTAAATATGTGAGAACCATTTACCTAAATTTCTTTAGAAAATGAATAAGTTTACCTCTGCTGGTGATACTTTGTTCTTATAAGTAGCATACTCTGGGTGCATCGTCCTCACATAATATTAAATTAATTTTTGTATACCAAATTTTGTAAAAACATTATTTGAAAAGAGTAACTATGGAGTTTCTTGTCCGTTCATCTCCATAAGAATCTACCTTTCCGAATGGACAGTAGAGTCACTTTATTAATGTAATATTATTATTGTTACTGTACTGTAAACGATGACGTTCAAAAGTGCCGTTTAATGGCCTAATTGAAATAAAAGTTTTGACTTTGACTTTGAATGCTGACCTTTTGGGTATCAGTGATTGGTCAAGCAGATTTGGGGTAACTGTCAATGTTAGTAAATGTCAGGCTATTCTTATTGGTAGTTCATATTTTCTACGTAACTTGGACACTAGTCAACTACTACGGCTTACATTCAACAATACCATAATCACTCTCTCGCCACACGTTAAAGACTTAGGTCTATACATCGATGACCGGTTTAGTTGGAATAAGCAAGTTGCTCAAGTTAGCCAGAGAGTAACATTCACACTGCGATCTCTCTATAGATTCAAGCATTTTCTTCGTTCAAGCACTAAACCACTTTGGTCCAATCACTTGTGCTTCCAATAATTGATTATGCTGATGTTTGCTATTCTGACTTACCCCAAGAACTTCTGAACAAGTTGGATCGACTTCTTAACAATTGTATTCGTTTCATTTTTGGCTTTCGTAAATATCAGCACATTTCTTCCTTCCGTTCTCAGCTTAAATGGTTGCCTATCCGTCAACGGAGATCCCTCAGATCCCTCTGCATGCTTTTCACTATTATGAACGATCCTTGTGCTCCTGATTATTTAAACCAATATTTTAAAGTGTTGGGCAGTTCTCACAGTCTCAACCTTCGTGCATCTAAAAACTTACTTTTTCATATCTCTTCTCAGTGCACCGGGTTTTTGTCTTATTTTTTCGTTATTTCTACCATTAAACTCTAGAATATGCTACCACATCAAGAAGGCGGTGTCTAAATTTTCCTTAAAGCGAAAAATCCGAAAATACTACTTAAAAGCTTGTCATTCTTAGTTGTTCTTCGTCATGATTATTATAAAATCTCTTAATCAGTAAGATTATTAAATATCAGATTTATTAGTTTATTATTTTATCATATTTATGTATTTTATTAGTATAATATATGTATATTATTTGTGTATTATTTCCGAAACAAAATTATATTTGTTTAAACCTTTTTTTTTTTTTTTTTTTTAGGATGGGAAATCATCAAATGACTTCTTCCGCTCTGGGTGGAGCGGAAGGGCGTGTCCGACTCTTACTGACTAAAACCCATCCGTGTTCCTTCTAAAGCCCTTTGCGTTCCAGGGCCGCGGTGACTCTTTCGAACAGATTCCGCAACCCTGGCAGGCTTTGGCCCTAGCGGGCCCCGTCTTTTATGCTGACATCTCTTTGAGGCGCGCGTGAAACAACGCGCCATTGACTCGGGCCTGGTGGTGATCGGACAGCGAGCCACCCAACGCTCGCCGTCCGCAGGCCCGCGCCTACGGCGGCCGGGGATCGCCCTGCGACTCCCGACGCCCGGGGCGTCTTCTCCTGTTGCGGCGGTTGGGGCGAAGGCCTTGCCTTTCCCTCGCGCGGCCCGCCTCCTCCTTCGCTAGCATAACTGCTTCGCAGAAGGAGGTGACCGCTTCCCAAGCCTCCTCGCTCCGGACCATGGATTCAACCAGGGCCGGACGCAAGAGGTCGCCGCCGCCGATCGCCGCGACGAGGACACGGCGGTGCACAGCCCAAGCAGGGCAGACCTCCACCGTATGCTCCACCGTGTCCTCCGGGCGATCCTCACAGTGCTGACACCCGGGCGTGTCCTCCCGCTTAATCCGAAACAGGTACCTCCCGAAACAGCCGTGTCCGGTTAGTACCTGCGTCAGGCGGAAGGTGAGGACGCCGTAGCGCCTCTCCAGCCACTCCTCAAAGAAGGGTCTTATCGCCGCAATTGTGGCGTGCCCAGCGCTGGGTTGTGACAGTCGCCGTTTCCATATCGCCATGGTATCCTGCCGGAGCTCCGTCCGCCGCGTAGCAATTTGCCGTGGCAGCGGAGTTTCGCCCCGGCGAAGCGCCTCCAAGCGCCACGCGTAAACGTGCGCGAGGGCTCTCGCCTCCAGATCCCATGGCGTTAATCCGGCAAGGAGGCTCGCCGCCTCGCCGGAGACCGTGCGGTATCCCCGGGCCAGCCGGATGGCCATGACCCTTTGGGATGCGTTGAGCTGGCGGGCAGGTCGCCCCTTCAACGTCAGTGCCCACACTGGGGCCCCATAAAGGGCCATGGACCGCACGATCCCCGCATAGAGCCTCCGGCAGGAGGCGTTTGGACCCCCTAGATTGGGCAGGAGCCGCTTGAAGGCAGCCCCGGCCCGCTCCAGTCTTGGAGCCAAACGTCGGAATTTGTTTAAACCTACCATAGTCTTTTTAACCCAAAGGTTGACTGGTAGAGAATGCCTTGATGTATTAAGTCCGTCCATGTACCACTATTGTACATTAAGTTTAAATAAATAAACAAATTACGGGAAATCCTCTCTTAGTGCTACTCTACACTCTAAGCCGTAACTTCAAGTCGCAGAAGCTGAAATTTGGTATACATACCAAATTTCAGCTTCTCCGACCTGAAGTACCTACATGTTAGGTTATGCTAAATTTCAGCTTTCTGCAACCAGTAGTTTCGGCTGTGCGTTTTCTGTAAATCAGTAATCAGTAACGGAAGATTTTTATATATGTCGCAGCCAACTAGCTTAATCAGCCGTTTAATTAAAAGCCTAGCCTTTAATCAGCGGCATGTCATATTGAAACAAAGACGTAACTTAGGTCGTTGAAAAATCGGTGCACTTAAATTAAAAGGCTAGGCAACCAATCAACGGCTGATTAAGTTAAAATAATTGTTTTAACTTAATCAGCCGTTTATTAAAACTGTTAACAGAAATACAATTGAATGCTAATCGAATTAGAGCGAACAGGCTTTTTCTGGGTAAACTCGCTCCATCGTCGACTTTGTCTCTATCATCTATGACCTAGAGTAGAGTAGAGTCAAGTGCAAATACATCTCAAAAAAAAAAAAAATGCATAGCCTACTCCGACATATTTGGAAATACATAATTGAGTAGTATGGACATTGGTGTATCCGCAGGGCAGACGAAGCCGCGCGCGCCGTGCAGATGTACCTGTCGGAGGGGCTCAGCCCGCCCGGCGCCGCCGCCGCGCCGCGCACGCGCCTGGACGCGCTGCTGCGCTGCGTGGAGCGCCTGTACCGCCGCGACCCGCTGGGCCTGCGCCACGACTACTGGCAGGCCTGCCAGGCGCACCAGCACCCGCACACGCACAGGTCAATATCACTACTACATTGTTAGGGTTCCATGACATCACAATCAAAAACGTAAGTCTCATAGCTGATGGGAACACTCGTATGACTGTCTCTCTGTTACAGCCAATTTTCTCGGAATGTACTAGAACGATTCAGTTGTTTGGGATATGTTCTAAATGTCATCGGAAAATTGCAAACGCCGTAAAATTGTAAAATATAGCACGAAATTGTAAAAGTTTTTTCTTAATAAGACACGGATATATTAGAAACTATTGAATTTGTTGATTGGATTTATTGTATGTATAAATTTTTTATCATATATCGAGAACTTATAATCTTATAAAGATTTATTACAATCTTGCAGAGTCTGCAATTTTCCAGTGACATATATATGAACTTCTGTGACCCAAACGGGGTGTAACATAAATAAATAATATATTTTGAGTATAGGGACACTTTAGAGAGTCAGTCAGTCTTCAGAGTTATTTCAACTACAGAATCTTATAATGCACTTGGCCGGTTTTTTTTTTTAACAGAACACACGAAGTATGCTATCCGTCAATATGTCTCTCATCAATGTTTCTGCATATATTATATCAAAAGGCAAATTAAAGTAAAGGGCCCTATATAACTTCGATGGTCCTGATTAGATGTAATGCTGGCCAAGTGAAGTGAACACGAAAATCATAAGATATACATATTTTCTATAACAGGAAATTTTTTGACAAATAATATCAGCATCAACACCGCCACAAAAAAAAACTAACGAAGCAAATATATACCGCAATAAAAAGTAACGCAGCGACATCTATACCGCCAGCAACGAACTATATCTTAAAAAGTCCTGCATCGCGGTATCAGAGTTTTCCGTGCGATTTGAACCCTAATATCAACTATAGGGAAGCAGCCCACCTGACACAACAACCGTCTAGCGTCTGGTCGAACGATCCTCCCATTTCAATGGGGGTTTGTGGGACTTTACACCCTGTGCTGCATCCCACTACACGCCAAATAAAGCGCCAACATAATATTTATATAAAATTAACGTCATCTATCTCATATTATAGAACAAGTCAACTAACCTCATACTTCCTCCTCCAGATCGGGTGGTCGAGCAGCCACGCTGTACAAGTTCGTGCGCCTCTCAGGTGAAGTAGTCTGCGGGGCTCTGCTAGCCGCGTACTTACGTGCGCTGGCCAGCCTGGCCGTGCCGCGCCACACGTGGGCGCTGCTGGCCAAGCGGGACGCCTTGTCTGCGTATCATCTGCTGACTGCGCTCGCTAGATATCACAGGTGTGTATGCAGCAGTAATAATTGGCGAGGTAGTCTGCGGGGCTCTGCTAGCCGCGTACTTACGTGCGCTGGCCAGCCTAATATATAAGCATATCATTTAACTAAAAAGTTTCCCCAACAGTCTCCATACCTCTTAATTTCTATTTTTACATTTTTCAACATCTACTTCTACATTCTGTTATAATAAGTATGTATGTCACACAGTAACCTGCGCGCAGACCCGGCGCCGTTCTCGAACCATGTGCACTCGTCGTCGCTGGGCGCCTCTGCTATCATCACGCCGGCCGCAAGACCCGGCAAGATGCTCGTGAGGCAGGAAGAAGTAAGTATGAGTACGAGTATCATTATGCAGAAGACTTGAAGAAGATTTACCAATAAATGCATCATCACTTTTCAGTATGTACATATATATTTAAACAAATATTATAAAGAGGAAAAAATATTTATTTGTTTGTTTGTAACGATTTGGCTCAAAAACTTCTCAACCGATTTTAAAAGTTCTTTCACCATTAGAAAGCTACAGTATTAATTTAAAACAAAGGCTATAATATATTACCGAAAAATTTGAGATCCCTACGAAAATTGCAATAATGTAACCCAAAGTATACTAAGCGTCAAACAACTTTGCCACTCTGAAGTTCGTCACAATTCGCAGCGCAGTAGTCTATTTTACGACCGAACATAACACCGCGCATGCGCGGTCTTGCGGAAGCTGGCGCGTGTAGTGGCGTCTCAGTCGCTCGTATACGTTCGAGGCTTACTCGTGTCTCGCTTGCTCAATGCAATAAGACTGTCGATGCCATAAGTGTTACACATTGTTATTATTTTTAATTCGTCATCATCATTAACGCCTTTAATGGCCCCACAAATTTATTTACGGAAGGAGTTTCGGAAATTTTGAGCGATAGTGACTGAGTAAATTCATAAAGGCTTTACTAATAAACTTTATATTGAACTAGTTTGGGTAATGCGCTGTGCCCCCGCTTGTGTCTGTGTTTGTGATCCACCTTGAACCAGCGACAACGAATTAGCTGGCTATACTTCAAGTGAGTGCATGTACCTTTAAATTTAGCTTTCATTTATTTGGTGCGAACACCATTCTTATGCATTTCTACACCTATCTTACAATCGCAAACTGCTTCTACAACTTTATTCAAGTGTGTAAAAAACACTATTCAAGAACATACATTTACCTTTTTGTTTTATACATCGCACCTTTAAAGTAAAACCGTTTCTAAACGAAATTATGAAATTTTATAGGGGAGCCAATATTAGAAAATAGTCACTGTTTTTAAATAGATGGCATTGATACCTCAATTCATGAAAATTTTCGTTTAGTAACGGTTTTACTTTAAAGGTGCGACATAATAAAACAACAATATTTTTACGCGCTAACACTTTTTTACGCGATTGCACCTGCGCGGTCGTCACAAACACCTAACTTCAGAGGACAAAGATGATTTGCTAGCGTATAGCAAAATTTTGCCTAATAAATTTTGTTTTTGGCGTGCACTGAGAAAATTATTGATGATACATAAAAATAATGTTGTACATGATTAAAGTACTCATTATTACCTATAAAAAAGTCCGCGAGCGTATATGTCTAACTATTATGGTTAAGTCTCAATGACCGCTTTTTGTTCAAATTATTCAATCAAAACCAGTGTAGAACAGAAAAGTGGTGATTTTAGTATCCTGATATTAATCCTTATCCATTTAAAAGGTTTGATAATTAAGGGTGTGATTATGTACATGTAAATTACACTTTAAATTATTCAAATCAAACCTTTTGTTTAGTAGTTACAGTTATGTATACACAAGCGAAAGGTCATTCACTGATTTTATTCACGAAATCTCAGAAACTACTGGATCTATGAAGATTAAATTTGGCACGGGATTTTGGGAGGTAGATTATGAATTTGAGATCTTAATCAAGAAAGGATTTTAAGAAACTCCCCGTAAAGGGATGAAATAGGGGGTGGAAGTTTGTATAAAAACACTTATACCTTGGGCGAATATACTTGAAACTTGGTACAAATACTAGCCTAGGTGAATTAGAAAGATTATCAGTATTATTCACAGTGTAGTCTTTATAACCCAAAGGTTGACTGGTAGAGAATGCCTTGATGCATTAAGTCCGCCCATGTACCACTATTGTACATAAAGTTTAAATAAATAAATAATTATTTCAGAACTACCCCCAAAACACGATTTAGGGGGTTTTAAGTTTGAATCGACGAATCTTATTTTTTAGGTTTATAAACTTGGTACAAACACTGCTAAATAAATCAAAAAGAATAACATAATTACTTTTTCAAAACTACCCCCCTGTGTGGGTTTAGGTGGTGTGTTTGGAGGGAAGGATCTTAATGCTTGATCCGATGAAGTTGAAACACGGCATTAATGATTTTGATAAAAAGTAAGAACAATATATTTGGTTTTTTTTTTTTAATAAACTCCTAAGCCGTAAGGCGCAACAGTTGTGCAGGTCCTTTTTTTTTTTTTTTTTTTTTTGGATGGGAAATCATCAAATGACTTCTTCCGCTCTGGGCGGAGCGGAAGGGCGTGTCAGACTCTTACTGACTAAAACCCATCCGTGTTCCTTCTAAAGCCCTTTGCGTTCCAGGGCCGCGGTGACTCTTTCGAACAAATTCCGCAACCCTGGCAGGCTCTGGCCCTAGCGGGCCCCGTCTTTTCTCTGGGACCACAGAATTAGCAGCAAAAATCGCTGGCTAATTAATTATTATAAATTGTTTCTATAAATTTTTAAAAACTACCCATTAAAGCCTATCGCTTCATGGGTGTTGAAGTTTCTAAAATATTGTTAAAATATTGCTAAAATCACATGATGCTTGCAATAATAAGAAACAGACAGTGTTCACTTTTAACAATATTTTCTGTACCCGAAGGGTTACCAACGGAACCCTATTATTAAGCCTCCGCTGTCCGTCCGTCCGTCCGTCCCTCTGTCTGTCAGCGGGCTGTATCTTAGAGACCGTAATAGGCTATTGCCGTTGTAACATCAAATAATTATAATCTAATTAAATAAGGACGAGCTTGACGCCTATCGGCAGGATTGTTCCACACTTGACCAAAGCCGGGACGAATGGAAGGAAGAAAGGGAGGCCTTTGCCATGCAGTGGGACACAATTGGTTAAAAGAAAATAAATAAAAAATTAAATAACGGGCATACAAGAAACGTTTTTTTCTCGGCTTATGGTACGGAACCCTTCGGTTTTTTCTAATCACGCACAATGGAAAAAACGGTGAAAAAAACTATGAAAGAACTTTCACAAAGTTTGTTTGCTGCAACAAGTTGAATCTTTTTTAATAACTTAGCTTATTTTCATATCTGTGTCAAAAACGAATGCTTATTAGAGTAAATATATTCAGGTGGAAGCACTGATAGCCGCTCTGAAACTCATAGCGAGCGTGGCGCGGGAGGACCACGCCGCATGCGCCGCCATCTGTGAGAACCTGCAGTGGGACGCCGTCAACTGCATGTTCGGTAAGTGTTGTTATTATCATGATTTAACACATTATTGATAATGGCTTGTACAAAAGTACAAGAGGTTGTTCAAATGTTCGTTATAAATTATATCTACAATGTGTAACAGGGTAAACGCAATACCTGAAAAGGGATCATTGTATTCATCATTACGAACACTTTTTATGTTTTTACTATGGAACTAAAATCAAAATCGCTATGAATACTCGATACATTTTGTAAAGTTATGTTCACATACTCGTAAATGTGTAGTCGAATTCTTTTTCTTTGAATGAAAAAAAAATAGAATGTGAGACTGACAGCCAATTAAAAGTCGAAGATTGGAAAGAAAGAGTGTGAAAAACACAACACAGGTACCAAAAAACGAAAAACAGTAAAACATTCAACCTTAAACTAAATCACATGTCATATTAACTACAAGAATAGAAACCAGAACAACCAAAATCTTATTAAAAAAGCTAAGGCTCAGACACTTTCTGGCCGAGGACACACCCGTTAAGAAAGGATCAAAATCATGCTGTTTACACAAGTCATTAAAGTTTCTACTTGCACGCACTACAAATGAATTTTGCCTGTAATTCGTAGAGGTAAATGAAACACGCAACGGTGCGTACCATCGCTTCGACCTTCCGGGAACGTTAAAATAAAATCAGGATAGAATATCGGAGTTATTAATAGAATTATTGAAAATTTTAAGTAATTCAATACAGTCAGAGATTGCTCGCCGGTTAATTAGGGGTAATAAATGATACTTCTTACAGAGGTTGAGGTAATCTTCAGACCGGTCTTTCTGATGATAACACAAATACTTGATGAACCTCTTCTGGATGCTCTCTATACGATCAATGTACTTGTGATAACATGGATTCCAGATATCAGACGCTTATTCCAAGTGGCTTCTAACAAAAGTACAGAATAGAATTTTTTAGCTTGAGTGAAGCACCTGGATAGCCGCATTATGAAACCTAGTGCTTTAGATGCTTTAGCGACTATGACATCTTCAAACGTAAGCTTAGAATCTTGATAAACCCCCAGATCACGGATGCAATTCGTTCTAGGTAGTACTTGATCACCGAAGATATACTATGAAGGTATAATTGAGCGCTTTCGAGAATATGTTAGAACCGAACACTTAGCAGGGTTAAGATCAAGCGTACTCCCATGACAGTAAGCCTCAAGACGATGTAAATCATCCTGAAGTGCAATCACGTCCACATGTGATGATATTTTGGCATAGAGTCATATCGTCAGCAAAACACAACAGTTTGGATGAAATCAAGCAAAAGTTGATGTCATTTATATAGATAATGAAAAGTAAGGGGCCGAGCAAAGAACCCCGGGGGACTCCACTGGGGACAGGCACCCAACCAGACATATAATTGCTTAACACTACTGCTTGGGACCTGTTCTCCAGATAAAAAGAAAACCATCTGAGTAAATCGCCACGTATTCCCATACCATATAACTTTGATAGTACGATCTCATGGTCTCTGATCAAAAGCTTTACTGTAATCAGTATAAACGACATCGTCGAAATCACGTTTACCGTTATCCATTGCATCAGTATAAAATCATTGAGCAGAATTAGAACATAGTTGGTGACGGTAGACCTTCCATTCAAAAAACCATGTTGAAAGGAACTAAACGAATTTCTAAGAGCACTATACACCAGATGATCCTTTCGAAGATTTTTGCCACAATACCTTGGCGCTTTTAGCTTGGATATTGGCCTGTAGTTTAAAATTTCGGTTTTGACTCCTTTTTTGTGAATAGGCGTTATGAAAGCCGATTTCCAAAGTTCGGGTACAACACAAGTATCCAAGGATTTCCTGAAGAGAAGCGAGATAGGTTGGGCAATTGAAGTCGAACATCGTACAAGAAATTTGGATGAAATATTATCTGGGACAGCCGCTTTAGAAGTATCCAACTTGCAAAGCAAGTTCAAAACCTCTTAAACATTCACTACAATTCCACATATATCAGACAAGCTGGCAGATTCAGTAACAAGAGGGGGTGAAGAAATTCCATGACTAGGGTTTAATGAAACATTGTTCGTCGTAGGTCTGATCTGCTGCCACATCCCGTTGCAGCTGAAGGCCGAGCTGTGCACGACGCTGGCGGCGCTGGGCGGCACGCCGGGCACCGCGGGCCGCGTGTGGGCGGCGCTGGAGGCGGCGCAGCTCGTGTCCACCTCCAACGACAAAAGGGCGCTCAATGCTGAGCTGCATGAGGTTTGTGTTCGTCGTAGGTCTGATCTGCTGCCACATCCCGTTACAGCTGAAGGCCGAGCTGTGCACGACGCTGGGCGGCACGCCGGGCACCGCGGGCCGCGTGTGGGCGGCGCTGGGGGCGGCGCAGCTCGTGTCCACCTCCAACGACAAAAGGGCGCTCAATGCTGAGCTGCATGAGGTTTGTAGTCGTCGTAGGTCTGATCTGCTGCCACATCCCGTTACAGCTGAAGGCCGAGCTGTGCACGACGCTGGGCGGCACGCCGGGCACCGCGGGCCGCGTGTGGGCGGCGCTGGAGGCGGCGCAGCTCGTGTCCACCTCCAACGACAAAAGGGCGCTCAATGCTGAGCTGCATGAGGTTTGTAGTCGTCGTAGGTCTGATCTGCTGCCACATCCCGTTACAGCTGAAGGCCGAGCTGTGCACGACGCTGGGCGGCACGCCGGGCACCGCGGGCCGCGTGTGGGCGGCGCTGGAGGCGGCGCAGCTCGTGTCCACCTCCAACGACAAAAGGGCGCTCAATGCTGAGCTGCATGAGGTTTGTAGTCGTCGTAGGTCTGATCTGCTGCCACATCCCGTTACAGCTGAAGGCCGAGCTGTGCACGACGCTGGGCGGCACGCCGGGCACCGCGGGCCGCGTGTGGGCGGCGCTGGAGGCGGCGCAGCTCGTGTCCACCTCCAACGACAAAAGGGCGCTCAATGCTGAGCTGCATGAGGTTTGTAGTCGTCGTAGGTCTGATCTGCTGCCACATCCCGCTGCAGCTGAAGGCCGAGCTGTGCACGACGCTGGCGGCGCTGGGCGGCACGCCGGGCATTGCTTGTAAATAGTTTTTTTATTTACGTCTTAATTTTTTATAGTTATAATACTCCGTTGTCTACGTTGTGTTTTAATAAATAAGTATTATCATGTGGTCCCCTGCGTAGGTGGAGTGTCGCATCGAGGAGTACCCGCTGTCCCGCGCGTTCCTGTCGCTGCTGGACGCGCTGTGCCGTGCGGCGCCGCTGCCGCGCGCGCTGGGAGCGGGCGCGCGCGCGCCGGGCCTGGACCCCTACGTGGAGCACGCGCTTAACAGGCTGGCGCTGCCTGCGCCGCACAGACCCTACGCCAAGCCTACGGAGAAGTGGCAGGTGTGTACTCTCACTATTTCAGCGCATAACCTAAAATACATATTTAATAATAGTTCTTATCGAGCACACCATATTTATAACTCTAATAACTTCAACCTATTTCCACAGATGCTGTCCCTATGCTTCAGGCTGTTCGCGCGCTGGCTGGAGTCGTACGAGCCGTCCCCGAGCGACTTCCCGCCGCAGGGCCGCGAGCCCGACACCAACCCGCCGCCCGGCTTCCGTCTGCTGCTGCAGCTGCACACCAAGTCCGAGCTGCTGCGCCTGCTGCTGGCGGCGCTAGACGAGGCGCACGAGCTGCTGGACACCCCGACGCCGGCTAAGGTGAGTGTACTGCTGCTGCAGCTGCACACCAAGTCCGAGCTACTGCGCCTGCTGTGAGATCCTAGCTCAATAATAGCAGATTATGCACCGAGGGGATAAAGCAGTGTCTTTTGTTACGGGCGTCCTGTTGAATCCCGACCGCAATGAAGGATTCTAGAGTGAATCCCCGAGCGTAGCGAGGCAGTTTAGAGCATAACTCACGAGCGAAGCGAGGGAGTTAAGACAAGAATCCTGAATGCAGCGAGGGATTTTAGCTAGCCAGCGGCAAACACCTTGATCCCTGAGAAGCATACTCTAATTTTCACACCTACTGCGAGAAAATTGTGGTCGCTGAAGTGGCTCGCCACCGCGACACGCGCGCGTCGGGCTCCACAGCTAGCCCAGCCGGCGCCGCCGAGCTGTGCCTCCAGCTCAATCATATTTACTTAATTTCAGCATTGGCCATTATGGCAATAATGTGATTTGAATTCGGAAGCTTGACGTCGCTCGCTGCAGCTGGCAGCAGACGCCGACACGCGCCGCTTGCGGGCTATAGTGACGTACGTAGGTATGGTTTGCATGACTTATAATTTGACGTTTTCGTGCAAGTGGTGTGAGAAGGCATTTACGTCGCCTAGACGCCACGTAAATGTAGTATTGCGTAAATACATAAGCAGACTAATGTGTTCGTATGTTCTCCAGGTGTACGTGGAACAGAGTCTGATCAGCATCCTGCAGATAATGGAGCGCGCCTTAGCTCTGGAGCGCCCGCTGCAAGCCGCCGCAGCCGACGCGGGGCGGTCAGTACTCATCGTGCCGCTGTCCAAACTTATTCTGGGTGAGTCACTACTTGGTAGCACGTGAGAGCCAATTCCACTAAATTTTAAGCAACGTTCGCATTCGCATCTCAGTCGCAATCTTAGTCGCAGTCGCAGTTTGGGCTTTGTGCTCAATGGTGGCACCGAAGTTCAGACTGGGTGTCAGCTCAATGCCTGGAGCTCGAGCCGATCGGTTACAGGGACAGATGTACCCCGAAAAGTAGGAGTTAGGTCGAAATGACTCCTTTTGGAAGTAAAAAGACACGCTTGTATTTTGGTGGCATTAAAAGAGACCAGATTGTCATCACTGAACTGTCATCTGCATACCCAACAATACCAGGCTGAAGCAGGTCGTTGATGTGCAGCAGGAAAAGAGTTGCAGAGAGAACAGACCCCTGAGGAACTCCGGCATCAATAGCCATGAGGTCAGAAGAGCAGCCGTCAACGACTACTCGGATCGACCGTTCGCTAAGGAAGTCTGATATCCAGCTACAAAAATCTGCTGGAATGCCATAAGCAGGAAGCTTGCTGAGTAGACTAGCGTGCCAGACCCTGTCAAAGGCTTTCGAGATATCGACCGATACAGCAAGTGCTTCGCCGTGTTTCTCGATGGCTTCGCCCCAGCAGTGCGTGACATATACAAGAAGATCACCAGTCGACCGTCCCCGGCGAAAGCCATATTGACGATCACTGAGAAGATCATTGTCTTCAAGGTAGGTCAGCAACTTACTGTTTAGTACCCTTTCCACAACATCGCACAGAATGGAGGTAATGGCGATCGGTCGATAATGAGCAGGGTCTGCACGGTCGCCCTTTTTTGGCACAGGTTGTACATTCGCAAGCTTCCAGGATTTTGGCACCGTCCTTTTTACAAGCGAGAGGCGCAACAAGCGTGTCAACACAGAAGGCAGTTCAGGCGCGCACTGCCTTAAGACTCTCGCTGGAATGCCGCCAGGCCCGCTGGCCTTGTTCACGTCTAGACTGCACAATACTCTTCGGACCTCTTTAATGTGAACTGCGATGATATAGTTTCCAATATATCAGTGTCTTATTTCGAAAAAATAGTTTACAATTTCACGCAATATTTTACAATCTTACGGTGTTTGCCATTTTCCGGTGACATATACAAGCACTAATGAAATGTTAAATGAGGACTCTATTTAGCCTTGATTCAAGCCTGATCCCTAGAAAGTGTTTTCGACCAATTCAATTTTCTCTTTGCTCAATAGTATGTCGCAATTATTACTTTTAACATTCGATAAAGCAAATCTGATACACTTAGTTTTATTCCTATTTAATACTTAAGTATTAGCAGTGAATCAATTTTGAACCTGCTTTAGAGCGTGATTTACGTCGTCAGGATTTGTGAAACGTCTTATTTATTACTTAACGACTCAATATTGAGCCTTGCGGAACCCCCTTAAATTGACACCTTTTATTTGAACTCGCTGCTGAATGACACTTAAATAAGACTTCACTAAACCGAGTGCAAGTTTACCAAGTCCGTTATTATTTTATTATTTATTTGGCTCACCAGCAACAGCAGCAACAGTTTGAGCAAGGTTTCATGACTCACGCAATCAAATGCCTTAGAGAGGTAACAAAAGATTAGTATGGCATCTCGCGCCTCTTTCCACGCTGTAAATATGCATTTTAACAACGTGATACCAGCTTCAGTCGCACAACGTTCTTTAAAATAAAAATAAAAAAAACTTTGGCAAAACCATGATGTTGATCGTGGAAGATTTTATTTGTGTTGCAATGATTGAGCATTTGATTGAGCGAGCTCTTGTACCGACAGAGAACTTAAATTTTTCGAGATTGTACAAAAGCGAGATTAAGAATGTCACTCGAAAATAGAGCATTGAAATATGAAGTAGTAGTAAAGCGTATCACGTGGTTGACGACGACGGGTCGACGACGCAGTGTCGAAGCATAGTCGTACACTTCAAAAGAGACTGTATATCATTGTAAAGCTCACATTTCAATGCTGTTTATTAATTCGAGCTTTTGAGTCTATTAACTGAGTGCCCGGTAGGTAGCCACGTTTATAGCAGTATAACTATTATATACGACGATGCAAGCCTTGTCTATGTGCTTGTGAAATCTTAAGTGACGACTTTTCTTGTCGTGAAACTATGACGACTAACCGTTGAAATGATTGCTGGTTCTCTGCGTCGTAGCTAGGGAATGGCAAGGCGGGTGACTGCCAGTGGCGCAGCCTTCAGGGGGGCTTACTTTGCAGACCCACAGTCTGTAGGTCGCCTAGTTACACAATTAAAAAATTATGCTAACATAAATGAAACATTTTGAACCTAATCGAGGTAGGCGCCCAATTTACAAACAGCGCTTCTTCGCAACCAGCCAAGGCCTTTGTCAGAGGATGGCCCTAACGAAATTTGCAAATGTTTCGTCATTGTTGTCATTTTTGGAGTCTAAAATAACGAAAATAGCGCGTAATCACTCACTACAAAAACTATACATCCGGACGCAGTCTTAGGAGGCGCAAGCCGACCGCCATAAACTGTAAATAAATAAATAAATATGTAGGTCTGCACCTGCTATCCCAGCCAGGGGCAGTTGTTCTGTCGCCTAACCAAAGAGTGCGTTGAAGCAGTGGCTAGCGAGGGTTACAATGGTAAACGATTAAAAAAAAAAACATTTTTTTTCAAGTTTTTCTTCTGAGGCATTGAGGCGCCTCATAATTTGACGGAAGATAAAAAACGCCGTAGTTTGGATTGGTGCCGCTCAATGCGTGAAAGCTATGACGGTGGTGACTCGAGTGCTGTATATGACATAGTCGCAGGTGATGAAAGCTGGAACAGTGAATATGGAATCAAAATTGACCAAATAACAGTCAGAAAAGTCCCTCTCGCGAAAACGCAGTTTTGTGTGGCAGCTATATAGGCGTCATACTCGTAGTATTTGACGTCAGAGTGGTGTCGGACTTTTCTTTCTAATTGTCAACATTGAAGCTTTATAACTTCAAGGCTGATTAAGGTTTAAAGGTAAGATAAATTTTATTTGTCAAAAACACGTTTAAAATCAGTTCGAACGATTACAGAAAAGAAAAAAAGTTTCAACATGTTTTGCCTAGAAAGGCGTACAAATGCAAAAATACAATAATACTCGTAATAAAAATTCAAAATACAAAAATCAAAGTCACATTAAATTACTAAAAATAATAATAAAAATGTCTAAATTACGTCATTTAAACATTTGTCAACACTATAAAAAAATAAATAAATCATAATTGTTTACAAAAGTAAATTAATATATTATTTTGCAAATAAAAAAAATGCATGCATATTCCCTATTTTCCTAGAAGATATAGAACCGTTACTGCAGATTGGTATGTCAGTAATTGTTTACCAGTTGTCTTGGAAAATGTTAGACAGCAGCGCCCAAGAAGCAGGCTCCTCCACCACGACAATGCTCCAGCTTACCCCGCCAGACGGACGAATATTTGTCTATCGAAGGTGTGGAGTTAGTGAGTCATCCTCCTTACGATCCGGACCTGGCACCTTGTGACTTTATTTATTTTCAAAAATAAAAGATTAACTTAGAGGAATTCGATTTATGAATCCTGAAAAGGTGTGGAAGAGATCCCTAAAGAAATGTGGGCCCACTGCTTCAGTCAATGGTTCCATCGCATACGACGGTCCTTAGAAAGGAACGGAGACTACTTCGAAAAGCAATAAAAATATTTACAGCCTTCTACATCGTTCCGTTGTTTTAGGATTCCGAACCTCTGTATGGAAAAACGGTACCTATCCCTATAAGATCACCCGGATGTCTGTATGTCAGTTCACCAAAAAATAATTTACAAATTTTTACTTTACAAAGCAACGATTGGCAAAATCATGATTTGTCATTTCATCAGTATGCAACAACAAGTTTATCAAATAATTCACTTAAGAAAATAATTATCCGCTAAACTTTCAAATAATTCAATTTATTTTTCAGTTTTTGCCACAAAACAACGTTTCTAATAAAAACGTTTTACATATTAGCACGAACGAACGATTAATCTAATGTTTAGACATTCTAGCATTAAAACCATCTGCGACGATAAGCTCGCGTGGGACCGCCGGGGCCCCGCAGCGCCGGAGCCGCGACAGAAACCATGCCTGCTGCATGTTGCACGCTCGCTTGCATGTTGCATGCTTGTTTGCATGCTGCATGCATTGTGTATGCTTGTTTGCATGTTGTGATAGTTTAGAAATTGTATTATAAAATGATATTTAATGTAAACGTGATTTTTCCAAAAGAATCTAAATATTAAATGAAAAATGTATAAATGATTAAATATCATCCGAAACATTTGTAAAAGAGAAGCATTTGCCAAATAAATGTTTGTAAAGCGATTGTTAATAAAATAAAACATTTGCGGAATAAGTTTTATGTGAAATAAATAGTAAAAGTAATAGTACACGTGCAGTAGTTCTACAGTAAGGGAATAAATAATGCCCAAAAAAAAAACTCACCACATTATTCAGGGTTGAAATCACGATACTCACGATGCGAATTTTCGTCCACTTCAAAACTTATGATTTCAATAACTCACCGATTGAGCCTCTAGATGTTTTTCTGATCGGTCATGCTTTTTTGCTGAGGAATGAAAATTATGCAAATCTATAGATCCCTCACTCCAATTACTAGAAGTATTGAACAAAATGCACGGAAAACAAAATAATTTATGTGTGTGTACACAACCACACAGCCAGTTATATGTTGAAATGACGAGTACTACTACTAGTTTTTCGGTTTATGGAAGGTACGGAACCCTTCGTGTGAGAGTCCGACTCGCACTTGTTTTAACTGTCTCTATTAGTTATTAAGGAAATTGGAGTCCATATTGGCTCACCTAAAGTTCTTTACCCGAAATTGTTCTTCCTAATGATTTGTATTCCGTATTGTTTTCATTCATACTATTTGTAGTGCTACCGGCGATGTTCATAACACTCATGTTTCCGAAAATTGTAATTAAAAATATTATTAATGTAAATATATTTAAACTCCTACTGTTTTTTATCATAACGCTTTTATCCCTAAATATAATTACCATAATATTTTCACTCATACTCAGAAAGAAACATTTACCAAGTGTAATAAAAAATATACTATAGCATTTTACTAGGAGTTATGAGTTATTTAATATTTTCGTTTTATTTTTTTACATACGTAGTTGTAATAAATGCATTTGTTTTATTTATCCGTTGTTGTGGTAGGGTAAGCACGCCCATGACGAAACGTTGGTTGTAAACTAAAAAAATGTCAATGGTGTTTTGGTGAAACATTAGTGATCCGTCTCTCCGTCTGTCACAGTCGATTTTCGCCGAAACTACTGGACTGATTCAGTTGAAATTTGGTACTCATATGTATTTCTGTGACCCAAAGACGACCGTGTCACAAAAAAATAATAAATTTTGGAAATTGGGTCTCTTTTTTGGGGTTAAATAAGAAAACTAAAAATAAAGTTTTTTCAATGGTACCGTTTGTCATATCAAATAAGAGGGCATTGTAATGGTCTCAAAAATATTTTCTTTCATAATTTATAAATTCCGTTTCGAAGTTATTCAAGAAAATAGATAAAAAATTACCATTGTCTCCGAAATGCTGGACCTACAATTTTGAAAAAAATATAGATCGGTCTTTACCTATAGATTACAGAAAACCTTGAAGAAGTCTATGATTTTAAAATATATATTTTTTATATATATGGAATCTTTTGCACGCGAGTGTCACTCGCACTTGGCCGATTTTTTTTTCCTAAAAACTTTTAGTGTGTGACATATTTTTATTTACTTTCTCTCTCAATCTCTCAAAAATGAATAGAAATTGAGACTTTTTCGAAAGATTGCGACTGAGATGCGAACTCAAACGTTGCTTAAAAATTTGTAAAATTGGTCTCTGGTATAAATAAGAATTAGGGGGCGCAAAATTGAAATCTTGCCAGGGGTGCTCTGGACCCTAGCTACGACGCTGCCGGTTCTTCTCCACTTCTGACTTTTTTATAATTGCCAAAGTTTATTACTAACGGTCTGTATTTTACTTTAGCCCCCGAGGGCCCCGATAACAACTGCCGCCTGGTGACGTGCTGCAAGGTGCTGCAGCACGTGTCCACCCTCCCTGCGGCCGCAGCGCGCGCAGTGGCGCTGCTGGTGCGCGCGCTCAACACGCCGGCCGCGGCACGCCATCTGCTGGCGTCCATCACGCACAGGCACGCGCTGGCGGCGGAGATCAGGTATGTGTGCTGCTCACCACACAACAACTGCCGTCTGGTGACGTGCTGCTGCACCTTGCAGCACGTCACCAGACGGCAGTGTCCACCCTCCCTGCGACCACAACTTGGCTCACACATCGAATTTTTGCCACAACTTGGCTCACACATCGACTTTTTGCCACAACTTGGCTCACACATCGGGTTTTTGCTCACAGATACGGGTTCGTGGAAGTCCTCGAGGCCGAAGAGTGGTCGGAGCCAGTAGTGCAGGCGGAGGGCGACACTGCCACAGCCGCCGAGCCCAGCAACTATGTGCGCCAGGCTAAGGAAGGTGTGCTGATGCTGCTGCAGCATGTGCTGCCCACTGCCCCGCCCAACCTCGCGCACTTCCTACTGGGGTACAGTTTAACTGACGACGTGAGTATTTTAAAAGTTATCTTACTTACAAAACACCGTCGGATAATCCCAGAGTTACTGTGAACATGTACCTCACCTGTTACTATTTGTCTAGCTTCTTCCTAACTATGTTGAGATCGGATTTTATTTATTGGGTTTTAATGCACAAAGGCACAATGGCAGAATTGAATGCTTTAGGTATTCTCTACCAGTCAACCAAGGGTGGTGGAGAAATAACAGGGCTGGTGCATGGATTTAAGCGAGGAATGCAAAAATGTTTAGTCCAGGTTACACCGGATCTAACCGGATGTAGCTGAGTAATCACTGTTTCACATGGAGCGATGCTGCCTATCTGGCTTTCACAGCCCAGCAACTGGGTAACACAATATCCCTTGCCAAGACTCCCGTGTCAGTTCTTGGCTTCTTACAAAGATCCACAAATGACAGCTGGTACCATAAACTTAGTGTGCTTTCCGAGGCACGGAAGAATTTCAGTATGTTAAGATGGTATCCACGGAGCGATTTGAGCAAGCAAACTTATTGCTGTAGTTTTAAAACAACGCTTAGCATATAATCAGGAGTACAAAGAACAGCAGTAACAATGTGGTTTAAGCAGATATCGGAGTCAATTCAATGTATAAGAAGCCGACATGAAAATTCATGTTTGTTTGCAATAATTGCTATTTCAGAAAATCAAATTTGAAAAGTAGACAGTTATCGAAACCAAGTAACGTGAAAGTGTACTTAGTATTTTAGCACTTCAAGTCTACTCTCTGGCGAATATGCAATAGTGACGTCTCCCACCCGCAGGTGAGCCGCAGCCAGCTGAGCGAGGCGGGCGCAGCGGGCTCCGCGCGCACGTGTCTGCACTCCATACTCGACATCCTGGAGCAACACATTGCTTCACACAATCAACAACACAGGTATGCAATAGTGACGTCTCCCACCCGCAGGTGAGCCGCAGCCAGCTGAGCGAGGCGGGCGCAGCGGGCTCCGCGCGCACGTGTCTGCACTCCATACTCGACATCCTGGAGCAACACATTGCTTCACACAATCAACAACACAGGTATGCAATAGTGACGTCTCCCACCCGCAGGTGAGCCGCAGCCAGCTGAGCGAGGCGGGCGCAGCGGGCTCCGCGCGCACGTGTCTGCACTCCATACTCGACATCCTGGAGCAACACATTGCTTCACACAATCAACAACACAGGTATGCAATAGTGACGTCTCCCACCCGCAGGTGAGCCGCAGCCAGCTGAGCGAGGCGGGCGCAGCGGGCTCCGCGCGCACGTGTCTGCACTCCATACTCGACATCCTGGAGCAACACATTGCTTCACACAATCAACAACACAGGTATGCAATAGTGACGTCTCCCACCCGCAGGTGAGCCGCAGCCAGCTGAGCGAGGCGGGCGCAGCGGGCTCCGCGCGCACGTGTCTGCACTCCATACTCGACATCCTGGAGCAACACATTGCTTCACACAATCAACAACACAGGTATGCAATAGTGACGTCTCCCACCCGCAGGTGAGCCGCAGCCAGCTGAGCGAGGCGGGCGCAGCGGGCTCCGCGCGCACGTGTCTGCACTCCATACTCGACATCCTGGAGCAACACATTGCTTCACACAATCAACAACACAGGTATGCAATAGTGACGTCTCCCACCCGCAGGTGAGCCGCAGCCAGCTGAGCGAGGCGGGCGCAGCGGGCTCCGCGCGCACGTGTCTGCACTCCATACTCGACATCCTGGAGCAACACATTGCTTCACACAATCAACAACACAGGTATGCAATAGTGACGTCTCCCACCCGCAGGTGAGCCGCAGCCAGCTGAGCGAGGCGGGCGCAGCGGGCTCCGCGCGCACGTGTCTGCACTCCATACTCGACATCCTGGAGCAACACATTGCTTCACACAATCAACAACACAGGTATGCAATAGTGACGTCTCCCACCCGCAGGTGAGCCGCAGCCAGCTGAGCGAGGCGGGCGCAGCGGGCTCCGCGCGCACGTGTCTGCACTCCATACTCGACATCCTGGAGCAACACATTGCTTCACACAATCAACAACACAGGTATGCAATAGTGACGTCTCCCACCCGCAGGTGAGCCGCAGCCAGCTGAGCGAGGCGGGCGCAGCGGGCTCCGCGCGCACGTGTCTGCACTCCATACTCGACATCCTGGAGCAACACATTGCTTCACACAATCAACAACACAGGTATGCAATAGTGACGTCTCCCACCCGCAGGTGAGCCGCAGCCAGCTGAGCGAGGCGGGCGCAGCGGGCTCCGCGCGCACGTGTCTGCACTCCATACTCGACATCCTGGAGCAACACATTGCTTCACACAATCAACAACACAGGTATGCAATAGTGACGTCTCCCACCCGCAGGTGAGCCGCAGCCAGCTGAGCGAGGCGGGCGCAGCGGGCTCCGCGCGCACGTGTCTGCACTCCATACTCGACATCCTGGAGCAACACATTGCTTCACACAATCAACAACACAGGTATGCAATAGTGACGTCTCCCACCCGCAGGTGAGCCGCAGCCAGCTGAGCGAGGCGGGCGCAGCGGGCTCCGCGCGCACGTGTCTGCACTCCATACTCGACATCCTGGAGCAACACATTGCTTCACACAATCAACAACACAGGTATGCAATAGTGACGTCTCCCACCCGCAGGTGAGCCGCAGCCAGCTGAGCGAGGCGGGCGCAGCGGGCTCCGCGCGCACGTGTCTGCACTCCATACTCGACATCCTGGAGCAACACATTGCTTCACACAATCAACAACACAGGTATGCAATAGTGACGTCTCCCACCCGCAGGTGAGCCGCAGCCAGCTGAGCGAGGCGGGCGCAGCGGGCTCCGCGCGCACGTGTCTGCACTCCATACTCGACATCCTGGAGCAACACATTGCTTCACACAATCAACAACACAGGTATGCAATAGTGACGTCTCCCACCCGCAGGTGAGCCGCAGCCAGCTGAGCGAGGCGGGCGCAGCGGGCTCCGCGCGCACGTGTCTGCACTCCATACTCGACATCCTGGAGCAACACATTGCTTCACACAATCAACAACACAGGTATGCAATAGTGACGTCTCCCACCCGCAGGTGAGCCGCAGCCAGCTGAGCGAGGCGGGCGCAGCGGGCTCCGCGCGCACGTGTCTGCACTCCATACTCGACATCCTGGAGCAACACATTGCTTCACACAATCAACAACACAGGTATGGTCCATCTTTTATTTTATGACACTCAACTGGACTAATACTGCTTTGGAAGCTAAAATATGTTTGGTTAGCTTCTAAAGTAAACCTGAATAATTTTGTGAGGTATGTGGAACAGGGTGTAAAGTCCCGTTAACCTCTATTGAAAAGGGAGGATCCTCCGACCAGATGGTGTTGTGTAGTGTTGTGTGTGTGTGTATATGTTCAAATCGCTTGGAGAACTTTTCTGAAAATTTATTAAAATTAAAATTATAATTTAAAATTTAAAATTATGTTTTAAGAACGGTATTTAAATAAGATTCTTAATATTTATTTTTTTGTTTGACTTATTTGATGTGTGGTAGACGTAAATTATGGATCTTTCTATCCGCAGGGAGGCAAACAACCTGGTAGAGAGTTGCTACCGGCTGGTGTACTGGCTGTGCGCGCGCCCCAACACGTCGGCGCCCATCCTGCGCTTCCTCAGGACCAGGGACTACTTCCTGTCCAGGCATGTCAAGGCGACCGTTGATCTCAAGGTTAAACCTCTATTGTTATTTAATTGATTGTGTAGTTTTCGTGCCCAGACTAATTTGGAAGGAGTGTAATGTTCTCGACTTATCAAAACGGAGAGACAAAACAAGATGTAAATAAATACTTTCAATAAAAGGGGATTTTCATCGATCGGTTTAGCGTCTAGAGTCGTAAATCCAGTAGGGAAGATGCAGATATAATATAAATCAATATTATGTATCTAAAATGTACAAAAAAACATAAAGAAGGGCCATGCGACGTTTTATTCCAGCGCCAAGTGACGTCACTCCTGTTCATTATTAGTCCAAGATCCCAGGGCTCCCAGACGACTCCCTACTTATTTTCGCAGTAACAACATGTTTGGATAGAGAAATGGTAACGTAGACATACATATATCTGCTAGCTCGGTCCGACAAACATTTTTTTTTTAGTGTAAGACATATTTCAGATGTCTTGAAGTTAGTTTTGCATCCTCCCAAATCCTGGCAGACTTTAGTTTTAATTATTTATATCTAGTTATTAAACCATTTAAAATGGATTAGAATTAATATCATGATACCAAAGTCACCACTTTTTCATTCGACCCAAGTTTTAATTGAATAATTTGAACAAAAAGCGGTCATTGTGACTTTACCATAACAGTTAGACGTAAACCCTCGCGGTTTTTTATACTTTTATGTATTACAATAGTTTTCTCAGCGTACGCCAAATAATTTACTAAGAGACAGTCCCGGCTACAATTTTTGAGTTTTCTCAGCGCACGCCAAATAACTTACTACTAGTCAATCCCGGCCACAATTTTTGCCGTAAAAACTACTCTCGGCAGTCCATAGCCACAATTGTGGCCAATTTTAGTTTTCGCGTTACTGTCCCTCATCTCTCTGTTTGTCAAAACTGTGAGAACTTTTTCTATGTCATTCTAATAAAGTACGGAATAATGTGTGTACAGTCCCACACTACTTGCTCCAGTTGTAGCGAAAAAAGCGTTGGAATGTCACTCTTGGTACTCTTTATAATAAAATAGTTTAGATTTAACAATACTTTGTAAGATCATAAAAATCGTGAAAGTGATCTAGTCGTTTTATAGCTTAGCAACTGATAGGCCCAAGCTAATAGGTATACGTATATTGCGTGTGTTCAAAGTACCTACATTCTAACACTATATTATCCCACACATTTTGTTAATAAGAAAAGGAACACAAAGTAACTCCTTAACGGCAAATAGTACAACCACTCATTATGGGAACAATGTCACATAGATGTGGGGTATCAATACTAAAAAGTGGAAAATACAAACTTTTTTTACAAAAAAAAAAACGACTAAAATACACGACCTCTAAAGTGTAAAATTACTTTAATATCGGAAGTCAGTGTCAAAAAACGAAAAAACAACTAAAAAGACCGACTGTAGTCGGTTTTTTTATCTAGTATTGATACCCCACATCTATGTGACATTGTTCCCATAATGACTGGTTATACTATATGCCGTTAAGGAGTTACTTTGTGTGCCTTCGCAGTCCAGACCACCTCATAGTTAAATATCTACTTTGCTTTGGTACTAGTTTTTACTGATTTTAAGGTGAGGAGGTCACTGGTTTATCTTTGAAGTTTACAGTACAGTGCAAATGCAATATAACTAAACCCAATGCAAAAAGAATCATCAAGATCGGTTAATAAACTATAAAGTTATGCCCGAATAGATAAAAACTTGTTAATTCAGGTTGACTTGTTTACATCTGCGTACCCCTACACAGCGTACCGGCGTGATGTTAAGTTATGTTATGAACTGGTGTAATCAATAAACAGACATACAATTGCAGCAATCCCGTGAGATTTGCTATCATTCATTGAAGAGTTCCGTTGCCTCTCCGAAATCCTTCATCAGATCTTCACCGAATTGAAATTGGGCCAGTTTGGAAAAATACTCTTACTAATTGGCGAAAATATCGCTGAACAAACATTTTTCCTGAGATCCCAGCATCAGATCCTAACTTATACCGACCATCATCAGCTCAGTAGGATGAGATGTTGATTACCAGGCACAATTATTTGAATTGCGTTAGAATGTATATGAAAAACATTGTATGTGCCTTGAAATTTGAGGATTTCCCTCGATTGCCCTAGGATCATCGGATTCTGATTTGGTGCAATCATAAAAATGTATTCATATTGATGGAATGATCTCATAACAGAACATACAAAAAAAAAACATACAGACGAATTGAGAACCTCCTCCTTTTTGGAAGTCTGTTAAAATTAAGTAAGGTCTGGGGTTTTGCTCTATGACTTTGATTCATGACAGTTCTTGATCAGTGACAGACAGGAGTGATGTCACTTCTTCTGATGTTTCTCTAATAAATTAAAGACTTATTAGTCTTTCATTTCATCGCTATTCTTAGTAAATATAATAATTTAATGTTCAAAAGAACTCTTCATCACAATAACTAATCTATTATGCAATGGTTATTTTCATGGTTTAAAAAAATATTAGTTCGATCGGCTTACCGTTAATATTAATGTCCCCAGTGCGCATCAGTAGTGACGCTGTCGGCTCGGTCATGGGTGCTCCGCGCATGCGCGTGCGAGGCGGGCGCAGGCGCCGCTAGCAGGCAGCACGCCGCGCTGTCCGCGCTGCTGACGGCGCTTACACACACCGCGCATCATCCCACACAGGTAATGTCCCCAGTGCGCATCAGTAGTGACGCTGTCGGCTCGGTCATGGGTGCTCCGCGCATGCGCGTGCGAGGCGGGCGCAGGCGCCGCTAGCAGGCAGCACGCCGCGCTGTCCGCGCTGCTGACGGCGCTTACACACACCGCGCATCATCCCACACAGGTAATGTCCCCAGTGCGCATCAGTAGTGACGCTGTCGGCTCGGTCATGGGTGCTCCGCGCATGCGCGTGCGAGGCGGGCGCAGGCGCCGCTAGCAGGCAGCACGCCGCGCTGTCCGCGCTGCTGACGGCGCTTACACACACCGCGCATCATCCCACACAGGTAATGTCCCCAGTGCGCATCAGTAGTGACGCTGTCGGCTCGGTCATGGGTGCTCCGCGCATGCGCGTGCGAGGCGGGCGCAGGCGCCGCTAGCAGGCAGCACGCCGCGCTGTCCGCGCTGCTGACGGCGCTTACACACACCGCGCATCATCCCACACAGGTAATGTCCCCAGTGCGCATCAGTAGTGACGCTGTCGGCTCGGTCATGGGTGCTCCGCACATGCGCGTGCGAGGCGTGCGCAGGCGCCGCTAGCAGGCAGCACGCCGCGCTGTCCGCGCTCCTGACGGCGCTTACACACACCGCGCATCATCCCACACAGGTTTTTTTTGAAGTTGGAGGACTTACAGCGTATTAAAATAAAAAAAGGATTGTGTGGTTTTATGAAACCTCGGTAAAAGTGAAACTTTTTTTCACATTATAGATATTTAACTAAAAATTTTCGGAATAATATTCCATTAAGGGTATAAAAAAACACTGACCAAAACAAACAAATTAGCGTGGAGCACTGGCACAAATGAGTAATACTCTATACACTACACGGTCAGCTGATGGAACTATAGACGCCGCCATATTGGCCTCGGCTGCTCTGACGAGCGCCTTTCACTTTATCCCTACTCCGCGGCCGACCGTCACGCGACATGCGATACACAGACCAAAAAAATTGAGACGATGTAATAAAAGTTTCACTTTAACAAGAAAAAAGAAAATTACAAATCCTCGCGTATCCACTTAAAATAGTAATTCATGGTGTGAGCATAAAACGAAAAATATGCAGCAATCTTAGTTTGCAAATATATAACTAAAATAAAAATTACATCGTAGCAAAACATATCCAACTTGGTACAATTCGGCATTAATCAAAACAATTATAGAAAAATACAAATATTTTAAAAAGTTTAAGACGTACGGCAATATAGCTGATGAGTTATCATTTAAGCTTCTTCGTTCGTTCGTATTAGAATCGCAATGTTATGAAAACTACTTGAACTTAACCGAAAAATCTATTAAAGAAAACCCTAAATATTTTTGGACGTTTGTTAAAAAACGAGATAACTCAAATGCAGTTCCGAGTTCTTTAAACTATAATGGCGAAACGTTGCGTACCGGTGAAACAATATGCGAAGCGTTCTCTACTTACTTTCATTCTACATTTCTAGATACAAGCCCTAGTCATGGAATTTCTTCACCCCCTCTTGTTACTGGATCTGCCAGCTTGTCTGATAATGTGGAATTGTAGTGAATGTTGAGGAGGTTTTGAACTTGCTTCGCAAGTTGGATACTTCTAAAGCGGCTGGCCCGGATAATATTTCATCCAAATTTCTTGTACGATGTTCGACTTCGATTGCCCAACCTATCTAAGCGAGATATGATATGATCTTCAGGAAATCCTTGGATACTTGTGTTGTACCTAGAGAATGCAAATCCGTCCTGTTTTAAAATCCGGATTTTTATGAACGGATTTTTGGCCCAATCCGGATTATCCGGATTTTACGGATTTTTCATGAAAATAAACAATTTTACTTATATCAGTTTATTAATATGATGTTTCTTATATTTGTGTAAATGGATTAAAATAAAAACACTGGAAAATCAAATCATACGATTTTTATTTTGTTTTTGATATTTGTAATTATTTAATTTCAAATCAAAATAATAAGTACAAATTAAAATAAACTTTGAGATCAAAAATAAAGACTATTAAAACTTCTTCTCAAATTATGGAAATAATCCGCATTATTAAAATAATCAGTCTATGACTCGTGAGCTGTTAGCTTAGTAACGTTATTAAAATAATAAGAACAAATTAACATAAACTTTGGAGATCAAAAATAAAGGTAAATTAATAAACTTCTTCTCAAAATATTAAACATTACACACTAAAATATTATTAAAATAATCAGTCTGTGACTCGTGAGCTGTCAGCTGAGTAAAGTTACTAAAACAATTAAAAGTAAAAATTAAAAGAAATTCTGGTAAACAAAAATAATTGACTTCTTGACAAATTAATAACATAACAAAAGTAACAAAATAATTTAACTTCACTTTAATCAACTTAATTTAAAAAAAGACTATGTTGTTTTATGAGACATAAAATGTGACCTCAAAAATAATAAAGCATCTAAAGTGCTATCGTTTAATCTGCTGCGAATTCGGTTACACATAATTCCTGCTGCAGAAAAAGCACGCTCTGATTCAACGCTTGTAGGGGGAATGCATTGAAGATGCTTGTAAGCGGCCTCCAAATATCGTCCTCGTGAACCACTATCCTCGAATAACGCCATCTCCACTCGCACTAAACTGGGAATATCAGTTTCAGGCTTCCGGCTGATAAGCACATTTTCTTCTCCAGCCTTGTTGATTTTGTTTAACTCAAATGCTAATCTCTCTCGAAAACTCATTTCTTGATCTACAGATTCTTGTTCTCTGGAAATAGTTTTATGTGATTCAACAGACACTTCTATAGGATTAATACGGCTTTCTACAATTCTGCAAATTACTTCTTCTATTTCTGCCTTAGATGGCTTATAAAATACTTCATCAGAGGGTGAGTTGGAAAATTCACGCGGATTGTGGAGATAAAACATTGTACCTGCGATACAGTGTAAGCGTCGTTCTTTAACCCTTTTTTTTAAGGCGTCAGAAACACTTTTTGTGAGATTTCCTTCTTTTTTCTCCAAACTTTCGATCATCAGTTTCAGCCGGCGCAGAGCCACGCTCGCGTCCTCCAGAGACGACACGAATATAGGTACGCGTGATAAAGTAATTGCGAATTACAATTTCTTATTATTCAGAAAATCCGCGGATTTGATTTTGAATCCGGATTTACAAGTCGAGTAAAAATGGGCGGATATCCGGATATTTCGGATTACGGATAGTCCGGATTGCATTCCCTAGTTGTACCCGAACTTTGGGAATCGGCTTTCATAACGTCTATTCACAAAAAAGGAGTCAAAACCGAAATTGTAAACTACAGGCCAATATCCAAGCTCGGTATTGTGGCAAAAATCTCTTAGAAATTCGTTTAGTTCCTTTCAAGATGTTTTTTTGCTTAATTCTGCTCAATGATTTTATTACTGATGCAATGGATAACGGTAAGCAGGTTGATGTCGTTTATACTGATTACAGTAAAGCTTTTGATCGGATCGACCATGAGATCTTACTATCAAAGTTATATGGTATAGGAATACGGGGCGACTTACTTAGATGGTTTTCTTTTTATCTGGAGAACAGGTCCCAAGCAGTAGTGTTAAGCAATTATATGTCTGGTTGGGTGCCTGTCCCCAGTGGAGTCCCCCAGGGTTCTTTGCTCGGCCCCTTACTTTTCATTATCTATATAAACTACATCAACTCTTGCTTGATTTCATCCAAACTGTTGTGTTTTGCTGACGATATGAAAATCTATGCCAAAATATCATCACATGTGGACGTGATTGCACTTCAGGATGATGTACATTATCTTGAGGCTTACTGTCATGGGAGTAAGCTTGATCTTAACCCTGCTAAGTGTTCGGTTCTAACATATTCTCGAAAGCGCTCAATTATACCTTCATCGTATATCTTCGCGGATCAAGTACTACCTAGAACGAACTGCATCCGTGATCTGGGGGTTTATCACGATTCTAAGCTTACGTTTGAACTTCATGTCGATGCCATAGTCGCTAAAGCATCTAAAGCACTAGGTTTCATAATGCGCCTATCCAAGTGAAGTATCATATATTACCCCTAATTAACCGGCGAGCAATGTCTAACTGTATTGCATTACTTAAAATTTTCAATAATTCTATTAATAACTCCGATATTCTATCCAAATTTTCAAATTTTAACGTTCCCGGAAGGTCTAAGCGACGATGGTACGCACCGTTGCGTGTTTCATTTACCTCTACGAATTACAGGCAAAATTCATTTATAGTGCGTGCAAGTAGAAACTTTAATGACATGTGTAAACAGCATGATTTTGATCCTTTCTTAACGGGTGTGTCCTCGGCCAGAAAGTGTCTGAGCCTTAGCTTTTTTAAATAAAATTTTGGTTGTTCGGGTTTCTATTCTTGTATTGAATATGACATGTGAATTTAGTTTAAGGTTGAATGTTTTACTGATTTTCCTTTTTTGGTACCTGGGTTGTGTTTGTCACATTCTTTCTTTCAATCTGTTTTATAGAAGTGATGACTTTTAATTGGCTGTCAGTCTCACACGCTATTTTTTTATTCCGTTTGTTTTAGCTGCAAGTCATCCATACTTGGTAAATAAATAAATAAATAAATAATGGAGAAAATAATAAAAACAAATAATATAACTTACCGCTACTTGAAAATTTTTAGGCTTAAGCACCTTTTGGCCGAATTCACACTAATTGTAAATGGATCTAAATCATATTCCTTGCATAATATCATTGAAATTACTGCTTGCTCGCACAATATAACTGTTCCGCCTATAATTCGAAGGTGTATGAGCTACACTTATGGGCGGATCAAAACAAAATGTTTTACTTGGCACATTAAAATATAATTTAGACAATAACTCAGGGTTATCAGTATTGTTATTGAGGATTTTCCACAAGAACAAACAGTCAGCAATTTTTCGTAGATCTACCAGTGGTAGCAGATGAAATTTTTACAGAGTCCAAGATAATCGGTTGACTGATAAGGAATCTTTTGATGAAAGCAAAGATATTTTTTTAAACGTCTTTGGATGTTTTCAATGTATTTATGATAACGTGGATTCCATATCTGAGACGCATACTCAAGCTTACAAAGGTGCAATACAATATTTTTAGTGTTTTAGCATCCGTGAAACACTTACAGAGACGTATTATAAACCCAAGGAGCTTTTTTGACAATTGAATTGTTTATAAGATAATATATAAAAAAGTGCACGTAGAGGAAAGTTCCCATTCGACCATTTTTCAATCATAGATGTAAAATAAAAATAAAAAATGGTTTCTTGATAATTTCGCGATTTTAACTACGATTAAAATCTGGTAGATGCGACATGGAAGAATAAAACTCACGATCATGAACTGTGAAAGGTGTACAAAATAGTAATCAGTATACTTTATTTCATGAACACACGGATCTCTTGTCCTTTGGCACTGGCCACGGTGAGTGAACGGGAATGAAAATGTTATTCCTAAAATAAATGCTTTCTCTCATAGGAATGGGAATGGTGCCTACTGCGTCGAACATTAGAAGAGCTACCAGTAACCGTGGAAGCAGCGGTCGAGCCGCACTGGGAGCTGTTCCAAGCACAACAGTTACGACAGGCCATCGCCTCATGCGATATGCCCACAGGTCAGTACAAAGCAAGGATCACTTTCGAACTTGGTCATATTACCACCCACCACCACCACTACCTTGGTTATAACCGTAATGTCTTTAATTCAAGAGTGAACAGGTTACTTCAAGGCAAGTGTGTTCCATATTCGACCCCATCCTCGCTTTCTATCAGATGAGTCTGTGGTCATACGCGCCTAACTATAATAAAAAAAACTCGTAAGTTTACAGAATCTATTGATGCTGTTTATCACTTATATATCGCGTAATTTTTGGTCGTCACCAACTCCGTCTTATAGCGTGACAGAGTTCTTAATTTATTAATTTTAGGAAAACTTATAGCTATGGTCAACGACACCATCAACCATCTCTTCTTGAATAGTAAACAAAGATAATAATGATGTCTTTGTTGTTCAGGTCTTGGCGGCAAACGAATAAGTGTATCGCGCGTACACGCGCTGTTGACGCGCGAGTTAGCTGCGTTACATGCTACTGCGCCGCAAAGGAACCTCGTCGCCACCGAGATACAGAAAGTAAGATATTCGGTCTCATTTATTATTAGGAACTAGTTTGTCTAAGCTTAGCTTAAAGTAGTACCTAGTTTCCAAGGAACAGCCTAGTTCAGTGTGACTGACGACTATCTCTACTAATAACCTGGATGCAAGAAGTATATGACCGATCGTCGCCGTCGTGGCGATACAACTATTCAACGATCTGGTGTAGGCCTATATTCAGAAACGAACTTCTTTCGGCTTTATGATGATGTTGTAGCTAATTTTTGAAAGTAAAATTGTTAAATTGTTAAAATTGTTGTTGTTGTCATTGTTGTTTTATTTTTGTTTGTATTCTACAGGTCCTAGACTACGTAACAGAAGTGAACAGACAGCGCAACCTAGCGGCCACCCTCACACACTACTACGACTCCTGGCGCCAACTTACAGAGATCCTATTCTGCGTAGCGCCACACGACATACTCAGCTTAGAATCTAGAAAGAACCTCCTTCTAAACATACTACAGGACCTTCTCAACAAGATTCCTCCTTCAGAAGTACTACCACAACTTGGGAACCTCGCGTCAGGAACTGTGCTACTCTTACTCGTAAACCTTCGACATTGCTACATCCTACAAAAGAGGGAATCAAATCAAAAGTCTTCAGAATTCGAAATGAGTTTCTTCGGACCATCAAACCAGATCATGCAAACGAATTCTTTAACACTCAAATTCATTCTACACAAAATTCTGTCATGGATTCTCGTGTCTGGTGGTTCAACGCAGAAAATGAGAGTAAATTTATATGGGGCTCTATTAAATTACTTGAATATTGTTAATTTGAAGTCCAGTGCAGCGGATCAGGAAGACGAAAGCTTGTCCAACACGTATGTTAGTCGTCTAGACAGTTCTAAGGCAAGGCCTAGTCGAGAAGAATCTGCGTTGAAGTCTATGGTGATTGATGTGATCAGTGATTTCGGTGAGAACCTGTGTTCCATCGTGTGCGGGGACTGCATCGGGGCAGGCCACGACGTGTGTCGCATGGTGGCGCTCGCGTGCTTGGACACGCTCATAGAGATTAACCCGAGGACTGATTGGATGAATACGCTGACCAATCAGGGCTATCTGAGGAGCTTGATCGATAGTTTGCTGCAAGATGATGAGGGGTTGAAGGAGGTGAGTGCGTTTTTGAAATGATGTTCTACTCAGTAGGTTATGTTAGGCTGAAGGACAGATAATTGCACCTTGGTTTTAACTACAAACACGACTCATGAGCCATATTTTCGGGATCCAACTAGATTTTTAAATGTAAGATTGCATCTTTCTACTCATTCGAGCGGCTTTGAACTTTCAAGACCATAAACTTACAATTTATTTGTAAGATAAACTTTTCTTAATTTATTTCTATCGACATAAATTTGTGATTCGATACCTATTAAAATAATTATTCTCCAATACTAGGTTTTTCGTTACAATGTCTTATTTTTTAACTTCGTAAATCAAATTTGAATAACTTTAATCATCAGAGCCTTCACTACAAGTGTATGTAGTAATGTTTTCGTCCACCAGACACTAGAACCGAACCCTAAATCCCTGCGCGTCCTGTACGTGTACGAGTCTAAGATGGGGCTGCTGATCAAGATGGCGGGCACGCGCGCGGGCGCGGAGACGTTGCTGGCGCAGGGCGCGCTGGCCTGCCTGGCCGCGCTCGGCGCGCTGGCGGCGCATCCCGACATACACACGGGCTACGGCACGCACGGCGACACGGACTTCGTGCCCTCCGTGGCTAACAGGTCAACAACAAACCAACTCTTTATTGTAGACTACCTACCGCCCGCGTTAATGTAAAAAATTATTCCAAGGGAACACCTTGGAATCCTCCCGGCATGAAAAGTATCTTGTGTTATTCCAGACTATAATCTACCTCTGTGCCAAATTTCATCAAGATCCGTTCAGCCGTTCATGAAAACTTTCGCGTTTATAATATTAGTAAGGATCTTATCCACTTTGCGCTCCCTGCGTTAAGTTCTTTCGTCGCGGACACTGTGCTTGCGTTCCATTCCGCACTCGCAAGGATACGGAATTCATGCCGTCCGTGGCTAACAGGTGACGAATAGTGAGATAGCAAACACAAGAATAAAATAAAGATAAAAAAGGTAAAATTAAAGTTAAATTGTCAATACGATGATATTCTGATCTTTTATTTGGTGGCATGGTCAGTCAGTGCATTGGCTGAGCGATTGACCTTTGCACCTGCAGGTCATGAAAAAATCCTGCTTTCAAATACTTATGGCTTAAATCAGCTGTTTACGCAACTGCCCCAGAATGAGGGTAGAATGATATTTGAGCTCGCTCAATGATTTAACACAGTAAAATTCCTACTATTATTTAGCTTCATTTTATTTGCTTCATTTACTTAGTGTATTTTATTTCAAAGTAACTTACATAGTACGTTCTCCTCTATGTTGACTAACGTATGTGTTTGTGATAGGTTCCGTCAGATCCTGGTGCCCGCGCTGTCCCTGTGCGACGCGCTGCTGACGACCCTGGGACCTCAGAACCACAGCTGTGTGTTACACGTGACGCATGCACTGCTCAGCCACGTCGAGTGCATCGACGCCGTGCTAAGGTAACTATGTCCACGTCTTTATGCGAAGCGGTCATGTTAGCGAGGGGGAGGCAACCGCGTCAGGGTCAGGCTAACCTCCCCCCTCCCCCCCTCCCCCCCCTCCCCCCAGGCCGCCGCAACAGAAGGAGACGCCCCGGGGCGCGGGACCAAGCAAGGACTCGCCGTTCGATCAGAATAAGGCCCGGGTCGAAGGCGCGTTGAGTTCAACGCGCGCCTCAAAGAGATGTTAGACAGACAGACAACCTAGTGATCCCATAAGGGTTCCGTTTTCCATGGATGTTCGGAAACCTAAAATAATAAAAAGTATGTGTCATCACCAGTGATCGGAATAGGCCGAGTATATTTACCCACAGATTTAGAACAGAGACAAAAATCGGAGACTTCCTAATAACTAAATACTTTTATACCAGTAAATTTACCCGAACTTTAATTACGTGAATTTTAACATCTTCAAATTATAAATGCTTTTCGTTTTTACACAACTGCTTAAAAAAAGGAGTGCAATGTTTTATGACGCACGTGATCTTTATTTCTTTAATCCACCATAACTTCTGATCTACCAAATGGTTTTGCTTCTGAGCAATCAATGCACTTTCAAATCGGAATACCAAAAAACAGCCAAGTCAATAGTAAATCAAACACCAAGAGAACAGAAAACACAACACGCGTGTGCAAGACAAAACTCAAGGAACAAGTGATAGGAAAGGGGCGCGGCCCGGCGAGGTGAGTGTGTTACTCTATCCCAAACAGGTTTTAGCAACGATTACCAAGCCTATTTGCAGTTGAAAAACACGTCGGTCATATATTCCGTAAAGAACACGATAGCAACAAGAACTTGGTAAAACTAACCTGTTGTTGCGAATGCGAATAGAATTAGTAAGACGTTCGGGTAAATTTACTGGTAATTTTTTTTTTGTTATAAGGAAGTCTCCCATTTTTGGCTCTGTTCTACAAACTGTAGGTAAATATGCTCAGCCTATTCCGATCACTGGTCATCACTTAGAAATCGGATATTCGGATTCATATGTATTTGCCTAAAGTTAAGATGTTTGCTATTATGGAAAGCACTTTTGCAGCTTACCCAGAAGAAGCCTGTTCACTCAGGCCCGGATTTAGGGCGGGGGGGGGGGGGGAACCGGGGCCCGCGCCCCGGGCACAGCCAGTTTAAGGGGCGCCAATAAAATTAATCACAATCGTGGAAGAGTGGGGGGCGCCACCGTCAAGTTTTTTGCCCCGGTTTGGAAAAATCTTAGATCCAGGGCTATGTTCACTCTAACTTTGAAAAGATTAGGGTTGTATGCGGAAACACAAACGCAGGCAGACAATTCCACTCCTTTGCTGTACGCATTATAAAAGACGTTTGGAAAAGCTTAGTGCGAATTAGTACTTAATTAAGTATTCAAAATCATATTGCCGTGTTACAGTATCATCAACCAAATGTTTAATTATACAGAGCGGCTCACCCGAACTCTCCCATGGAGCTCCTCATCGAGGTGGAAGCGATAACGTCAGTGATAGGGCGCGCCTCCAACCGGGAAGTGTTTGGCGGCGCGCAGGTGGCCGAGCCCACAGCTTTACAAGCCAGTGCGGCGGCCGCTGCGCGTGTTCGCTGGTTGATGCTGGCTCTCCTCGCGCGCTTCCATCGCCCGGCTAGTGACCTGCCCGACCACACGCAGACTCGCTTACTGTATTACAAGGTAAACAATTAAAATTAAATCATCAGCTGAATGGATCGAAAATATAGTCAAAATCAAATGAATTGAATAAATTCAAACAAGGCTGAGAATCAGCTTTTATCGCATGTCAAAGAAGACAGTCCCCTGAAACACCCGCCCGTCACCACTTCTTAGTGTTCTATCTGGGAAGAAGAAGTGGCGCAACAAACTCCGCAGCAACATCATTATGTGTCTGTTCAGTTAGAAGCAGTGGTTTTATGTACAGACGGATAAACAGGTATGTAGTGTATGTAGTGACACAATCGTCGGCCTTGTAAAAGCGATGTTTAAAGTCTTTATTCTTCATTTTTTCCAAAAAAAACAGTTTTCAAAATCATCGCGTTGTGTAATATCTTACGTACTCATTTCGTGCTAACGGCAATATTATTTTATTTTTTTATTTTTAGCCAATTGTGTCCCACTGCAGGGCAAAGGCCTCCCTTTCTTCCTTCCATTCCTCCCGGCTTTGGGCAAGTCTGGACCAATCTGGCCGATAGGCGTCAAGTTCGTCCCGCCATCTTCGCCTGGGTCTCCCGCGATGTCGTCGGGCATTTTCTGGGACCCACATTGTGGTTGCTTTAGCCCATGAACGGTTCGACATCCGGCAAACGTGGCCGGCCCAGTCCCACTTTAGTTTGGCTGCTTTTTGTGTGACGTCGGCGATTTTTGTTTTGGAACGCAGCACTGTGTTCCTAACGTGGTCCATTAATCGGACTCCCAGAATGCTGCGCTCCATTGCTCGCTGACAAACCTCAAGCTTGAACCTCTGCTGAACTGTCAAAGACCAGGTTTGAGCACCGTATGTAAGGATAGGGAGAATGCACATGTCCATCAATTTGCGCTTATGACAAATTGGAAGGCCTCCTTTCATGAGAGCCTTCATCGACCAATAGCTCTTCCAGGCGTTGTCGGTGCGGCGAGCAACTTCTTTTTCTTGTCTCGCCTGGAATGAGACTATTTGGCCGAGGTATATGTATTCTGGTACATATGCAATCTCCACGCCTTCTAAATACAGTTTTTGTTGGGCGCTGTTTGTCATGAGTTTGGTCTTTGACATGTTCATCCGAAGTCCAATCTCGAGGCTTGCCTTATTTAAGTCACTCAGCATTTCACCTAGTTCAGCTGCCGAAGATGAAAACAGGACAATATCGTCGGCGAAACGCAGGTTGGTCAACCTTTTTTCGCCGAAGACAATGCCTTTATCAGACCAGGTTAACTTTTTAAAAACCTCTTCAAGGGTGGCAGTGAACAGCTTGGGGGACAGCGGGTCGCCTTGTTTGACACCTCTTTCAATAGGAAAGGAAGGTCCGGTGGTAGTAATTTTTATAGCTGCTGTACTATTACGGTATATAGTTTTTAATAAGTTGACGTAGGTGGTATCTATATTTTGGTTGCGGAGGGCATTGAATAGTGAATCGTGGTGGATGCTGTCGAACGCTTTGGCGTAGTCGACGAACGCTAGATAGAGGGGGATTTTGAACTCGGTGTACTTCTCTATTATTTGATTGAGGGATTGTAGGTGATCGGTAGTGGAGAGGCCTCGGCGAAACCCTGCTTGCTCAGGTGATTGTTGAGCGTCAAGTTGATTTGATATTCGGTTCTCGATCACTTTTATAAATGTCTTATATAAATACGAAACTAAATTGATGGGGCGATAGTTTCCGATTTCTGATTTGTCACCCTTCGTATGTAGCAAAATAATTGTAGAATGGCAAAATTGAGAAGGAAAGGAACCGGTTTGCAAAATTGAGTTAAATAGATTTGTGATATGTGGAAGTAGTACGGGCTCTCCTATTTTAAGAGCTTCAGTTGAGATGCCATCTTCTCCCGGACTTTTATTATATTTCAGACTGCGCAGAGCACAATGGACTTCAAAACCTGTTATGTGGGGTAATGTCTGTGGTGATAGTTGTAAAGTATCGTTGTGTGACTGGGAGGAGGAGGTCGTGTCTGCGGTAGAGTACAGAGTTTTGTAGAAATCTGAACAGACGTTCAGAACTTTGTCTTTTTCAGTACAGATGTTACCTGCATGGTCTTTGATTTTGGTAATGGTAGATCGGCCTTTCTCTGCTGTACCTCTTAGAGCTAGTTTCAGAGATCTATTGCTCTCTACAGCAACTTGCACTAGCTTGTCATTATAGTGCCGCACGTCATTTCGGATGCACCTTTTAACCCTTCTATCCACTTGTTTAAACTCTGGGGTGTTGAAAGTAAGATCTTGTCTCTCTTCTATTAATTTAAGAGTTGTTTCGCTCAGTTTAAGGAACTTTCTCTTCAGGGGTTTAACTTTAATACTTGCGTTTTTAATACTAATCTTGATATTTTTGTACTGTTGTTCAATGTCGTCTAAATCTATGTTTTTTAGGGAATTAAAAGTGTTTTTGAGAGCTAAATTAAAATTTTCACTACTAATGATTAATGAAGTTTTATCGATTTTTTTAATGCTGTTTTTAATTATTTGTGTTCTAGTAATCTTGTGGTCAAAAGTTGCCACCACCCGCAGCAGACGGTGGTCGGAAGAATAACGAACTTTGTTCAAGATTTGGAATTTTGTTATAAATTGCTTGTTGGAAGATAGACAGAAATCAATTTCATTCTTCGTTCTTCCATCGGAAGAGAACCAGGTCCAGCGGTGTTGAGGTTTTTTGAAGAAGAAGCTGTTATTGACGCTTAAACTTTGCCCAAAGGCAAATTGTAATAGACGCTCGCCGCGTGTATTCCTTATACCCAAACCGTGAGGCCCTAAAATGCTTCTGTTGTCACTGCATTCTCTGCTGCCCAGTTTTGCGTTAAAGTCTCCTAGGATCATGGTCCAAGTTCCTCGGTGTTCATCACATGCTTTATTCAGAAGATCATAAAACTCCTCGACTTCTTCGTCTGGATGTGCTGACGTAGGAGCATAGACTTGCACGACGGTCAGAGTCTTCTTGTCCATGATCTGGAACTTGAGTAAGGCTATTCTGTCGGAATACGCAACGAACTCTATGATATTAGACTTCCATCGCTTGGCTACCAGAAATCCAACAGCCGCTTGACCTCCGCGGTTGCCATTATAATAGAATATGTTATTGTTACGCTCTATAGTGTCTTCACCTTCTCTTCTTATTTCTGATAAGCCCATAATGTCCCAGTTGATATAGTTTAGGGCATTTTCTAGTTCAATTAACCGCTCCTCAGTTCTTAGAGTGCGGACATTATATGTTAAAATATTTAGTTTCTCGGAGTCCTTGTGGTTAGCAGTATTCGTTTGACAGTTTGAGACCCTCACCCGGAGATTATCACCCCTGACTCCAGGGGGTTCTGGCATACTGTCAATAGCTTCCCCCCGGGAGCCACCGGGCACTTGGGGATCGTGTATTGTATAGTCCATGAAGAAAGGGGTTTAGACAAGAAAGCTCACCACGCTTGTCTATTGCGGGTTGGTCGGCAATAATCCTACTTTAAAGTATTGACATGGCATGACGTCTTTGTTAACTTTCAACGTTACCACGCAAGTAAAGTATTTTTCTCTATATCTATACCTTCTCTCCCAGATCGTGTGTAACCTGCTTACGTACGCGCGCAACATAATGTGCGACTCGTCCGGGCGCGCAGTCAGCGGCGTCTGCATCGAGGGCGGCGCCTGCGCACGCCTGCTGGCGCTGCTGCAGCACCTCGTGCGCGCGCATGCGCACCACGACAAGCTGCTCGCCACCACGCGCCACCAGCTGCAGAACCTGCCCACCATGAGTCTGGACGGTATGTTACAACATAATGTGCGACCTGTCAACCGTTTCTAAAAGCTGTGTTGTTCTTTTCTCCACCAGAAATCACAGAACTTCTATCACTAATCACACCGTTTGTTCCAGACATGCGCAAACTACTCCCGGAGGACTCTCAAACCCTCTCCCCAGTGGAATGCCGCGGCCGGGCAGTATCAGTCCTGACGGCGCGCGTGGCTACCAGGCGCGCAGAGCTGGGCGCATGCTCACACGCGCTGGACGCCGCGCTACATCTGCTGTGGGCACACGCCCGGCTGCTGCTCAGAGTGCACCTGCCTACCGATGATAATGATAACTGTACGTATGACTAGCAACAATCTCTGTCCGTTGTGTTGTGTTGTGATGTGATACCAGACTCATCGCGCAGAGCTGGGCGCATGCTCACACGCGCTGGACGCCGCGCTACATCTGCTGTGGGCACACGCCCGGCTGCTGCTCAGAGTGCACCTGCCTACCGATGATAATGATAACTGTACGTATGACTAGCAACCATCTCTGTCCGTTGTGTTGTGTTGTGATGTGATACCAGACTCATCGCGCAGAGCTGGGCGCATGCTCACACGCGCTGGACGCCGCGCTACATCTGCTGTGGGCACACGCCCGGCTGCTGCTCAGAGTGCACCTGCCTACCGATGATAATGATAACTGTACGTATGACTAGCAACAATCTCTGTCCGTTGTGTTGTGTTGTGATGTGATACCAGACTCATCGCGCAGAGCTGGGCGCATGCTCACACGCGCTGGACGCCGCGCTACATCTGCTGTGGGCACACGCCCGGCTGCTGCTCAGAGTGCACCTGCCTACCGATGATAATGATAACTGTACGTATGACTAGCAACCATCTCTGTCCGTTGTGTTGTGTTGTGATGTGATACCAGACTCATCGCGCAGAGCTGGGCGCATGCTCACACGCGCTGGACGCCGCGCTACATCTGCTGTGGGCACACGCCCGGCTGCTGCTCAGAGTGCACCTGCCTACCGATGATAATGATAACTGTACGTATGACTAGCAACCATCTCTGTCCGTTGTGTTGTGTTGTGATGTGATACCAGACTCATCGCGCAGAGCTGGGCGCATGCTCACACGCGCTGGACGCCGCGCTACATCTGCTGTGGGCACACGCCCGGCTGCTGCTCAGAGTGCACCTGCCTACCGATGATAATGATAACTGTACGTATGACTAGCAACCACCTCTGTCCGTTGTGTTGTGTTGTGATGTGATACCAGACTCATCGCGCAGAGCTGGGCGCATGCTCACACGCGCTGGACGCCGCGCTACATCTGCTGTGGGCACACGCCCGGCTGCTGCTCAGAGTGCACCTGCCTACCGATGATAATGATAACTGTACGTATGACTAGCAACCATCTCTGTGTGTTGTGTTGTGTTGTGATGTGATACCAGACTCATCGCGCAGAGCTGGGCGCATGCTCACACGCGCTGGACGCCGCGCTACATCTGCTGTGGGCACACGCCCGGCTGCTGCTCAGAGTGCACCTGCCTACCGATGATAATGATAACTGTACGTATGACTAGCAACCATCTCTGTCCGTTGTGTTGTGTTGTGATGTGATACCAGACTCATCGCGCAGAGCTGGGCGCATGCTCACACGCGCTGGACGCCGCGCTACATCTGCTGTGGGCACACGCCCGGCTGCTGCTCAGAGTGCACCTGCCTACCGATGATAATGATAACTGTACGTATGACTAGCAACCATCTCTGTGTGTTGTGTTGTGTTGTGATGTGATACCAGACTCATCGCGCAGAGCTGGGCGCATGCTCACACGCGCTGGACGCCGCGCTACATCTGCTGTGGGCACACGCCCGGCTGCTGCTCAGAGTGCACCTGCCTACCGATGATAATGATAACTGTACGTATGACTAGCAACCATCTCTGTCCGTTGTGTTGTGTTGTGATGTGATACCAGACTCATCGCGCAGAGCTGGGCGCATGCTCACACGCGCTGGACGCCGCGCTACATCTGCTGTGGGCACACGCCCGGCTGCTGCTCAGAGTGCACCTGCCTACCGATGATAATGATAACTGTACGTATGACTAGCAACCATCTCTGTCCGTTGTGTTGTGTTGTGATGTGATACCAGACTCATCGCGCAGAGCTGGGCGCATGCTCACACGCGCTGGACGCCGCGCTACATCTGCTGTGGGCACACGCCCGGCTGCTGCTCAGAGTGCACCTGCCTACCGATGATAATGATAACTGTACGTATGACTAGCAACCATCTCTGTCCGTTGTGTTGTGTTGTGATGTGATACCAGACTCATCGCGCAGAGCTGGGCGCATGCTCACACGCGCTGGACGCCGCGCTACATCTGCTGTGGGCACACGCCCGGCTGCTGCTCAGAGTGCACCTGCCTACCGATGATAATGATAACTGTACGTATGACTAGCAACCATCTCTGTCCGTTTTGTTGTGTTGTGATGTGATACCAGACTCATCGCGCAGAGCTGGGCGCATGCTCACACGCGCTGGACGCCGCGCTACATCTGCTGTGGGCACACGCCCGGCTGCTGCTCAGAGTGCACCTGCCTACCGATGATAATGATAACTGTACGTATGACTAGCAACCATCTCTGTCCGTTGTGTTGTGATGTGATACCAGACTCATCGCGCAGAGCTGGGCGCATGCTCACACGCGCTGGACGCCGCGCTACATCTGCTGTGGGCACACGCCCGGCTGCTGCTCAGAGTGCACCTGCCTACCGATGATAATGATAACTGTACGTATGACTAGCAACCATCTCTGTCCGTTGTGTTGTGTTGTGATGTGATACCAGACTCATCGCGCAGAGCTGGGCGCATGCTCACACGCGCTGGACGCCGCGCTACATCTGCTGTGGGCACACGCCCGGCTGCTGCTCAGAGTGCACCTGCCTACCGATGATAATGATAACTGTACGTATGACTAGCAACAATCTCTGTCCGTTGTGTTGTGTTGTGATGTGATACCAGACTCATCGCGCAGAGCTGGGCGCATGCTCACACGCGCTGGACGCCGCGCTACATCTGCTGTGGGCACACGCCCGGCTGCTGCTCAGAGTGCACCTGCCTACCGATGATAATGATAACTGTACGTATGACTAGCAACCATCTCTGTCCGTTGTGTTGTGTTGTGATGTGATACCAGACTCATCGCGCAGAGCTGGGCGCATGCTCACACGCTCTGGACGCCGCGCTACATCTGCTGTGGGCACACGCCCGGCTGCTGCTCAGAGTGCACCTGCCTACCGATGATAATGATAACTGTACGTATGACTAGCAACCATCTCTGTCCGTTGTGTTGTGTTGTGATGTGATACCAGACTCATCGCGCAGAGCTGGGCGCATGCTCACACGCTCTGGACGCCGCGCTACATCTGCTGTGGGCACACGCCCGGCTGCTGCTCAGAGTGCACCTGCCTACCGATGATAATGATAACTGTACGTATGACTAGCAACCATCTCTGTGTGTTGTGTTGTGTTGTGATGTGATACCAGACTCATCGCGCAGAGCTGGGCGCATGCTCACACGCGCTGGACGCCGCGCTACATCTGCTGTGGGCACACGCCCGGCTGCTGCTCAGAGTGCACCTGCCTACCGATGATAATGATAACTGTACGTATGACTAGCAACCATCTCTGTCCGTTGTGTTGTGTTGTGATGTGATACCAGACTCATCGCGCAGAGCTGGGCGCATGCTCACACGCGCTGGACGCCGCGCTACATCTGCTGTGGGCACACGCCCGGCTGCTGCTCAGAGTGCACCTGCCTACCGATGATAATGATAACTGTACGTATGACTAGCAACCATCTCTGTCCGTTGTGTTGTGTTGTGATGTGATACCAGACTCATCGCGCAGAGCTGGGCGCATGCTCACACGCGCTGGACGCCGCGCTACATCTGCTGTGGGCACACGCCCGGCTGCTGCTCAGAGTGCACCTGCCTACCGATGATAATGATAACTGTACGTATGACTAGCAACCATCTCTGTCCGTTGTGTTGTGTTGTGATGTGATACCAGACTCATAGCGCAGAGCTGGGCGCATGCTCACACGCGCTGGACGCCGCGCTACATCTGCTGTGGGCACACGCCCGGCTGCTGCTCAGAGTGCACCTGCCTACCGATGATAATGATAACTGTACGTATGACTAGCAACCATCTCTGTCCGTTATGTTGTGTTGTGATGTGATACCAGACTCATCGCGCAAGAGCTGGGCGCATGCTTACACGCGCACGTTATATGTGTGACCCACAGCATGTCAGAAACACGGAACTTTAGTAGTACCGTGTTACAGTTTTAAATAAATGCTCTGTCGAAATCAGGTGGTTACAAAATACATGCAGCTCATCTACAATCTCTTTTACTATCGTGCAATATTTTCAAATTGCGATTTGTCAAAATAAATAGTAGCTTGTAACCTTAAATACATATAATAAAGTCGTACCCTCGCCTCGCCGTGGCTGTCCATTGAATATGTTTACATAAAAATAATTGAGAAACGTCAGGAAAAAGAAATAGATATGTCTTTGAATAGAGAGGTCTTTTTTTTATTTGAGATGAGTTTGCTCTTGACTCTTGTCTAGGTCATAGATAACAGAGACAAAGTCGACGATGGAGCGAGCTTACCCAGAAGAAGCCTGTTCACTCTAATTTCGAAGAGATTAGGGTTTTATGCGTTCGGAAACAAAGACGCAGGCACAGAGTTCCACTCCTTTGCTGTGCGCATTATAAAAGATATTTGGAAACGTTTAGTGCGAATTGGTGGAATAGTAATAAGGTAGGGATGGTAACTTCTAGTGCGTCTAGATGTTCGATAGTAGAAGGGGGCCGGTGGGATGAGGTCGTGGAGTTCCTGGACACTCTCCCCGAAGTACAATCTGTAGAAGACCGACAAGCAGGCAACCTTGCGGCGATGAGCCAAGCTGTGAAGCTTGGCATCCACCAGCCTTACGTTGCCAATGAGCCTTTTAGCTCTGTGTTCCACCGAGTCAAGCGCGGCAAGTTGGTATTTAGCTGAGCCATCCCAAAGGTGGCTACAATACTCCATGCAGGATCGGACTTGTGCTTTGTAAAGGTTTAAAATCTGTCCGGCTCTATTTAGGATGCCCAGCTTTTTGGCTGCAGTTTGGGCTTTGTGTTCAATGGTGGCGCCAAAATTGAGATGTCTATGTTTGTGGAAGCATCATGCAAAAACCACTAATTGTATTCAAAATCTAGGTACTTTAAAACATTTAGTGTTATCCGGAGTAACATTAAGCATTAATTTCATCTAAATCGACCTTCGAAATCAAAAGATATTGATTTTTTTAATTTAGAAAAAAACTTCATAGAGCACCAAGCGTTGCGCTGACCGTCTTGTATCTTGCATCATGTCAAAACTACAAAACCAATATAGATAACTTTTATACATACGAAATTTGTGTAACTCTGAGTACAACTTAGTTTTTTTTGTCGCAATTAGCTTACTATAGACCTATTTCAGTACTAACGGGACTTTCAAAAGTTTTGGAAATAATCATTAACACCATACTAGTAAAATATCTTGAAAATAACGAAATACTTTCAGATCAACAATTTGGTTTTAGGCCTAAAAGATCAAACGAGCCAAGCAGTACACAAATTGATAAATTTTATAAGTAAAAATCTCGATAATGGCATGCATACTATTGGGATCTTTTTAGACCTTGCCAAAGCTTTTGATACCATTTCTTGTTCTTTACTATTACTTAAAGAAATAGGCATAAGAGGAGCACAATTAAATTTGTTATCTCATTATCTTAGCGATCGTTACCAGTCTCTAAAAATAGGTCAGTACACGAGCTCTGAACTTAAAAAAGCGATAATGGAATTCCACAAGGTAGTATTTTGTGGCTTACTTTATTTTTGATATATATAAATGACCTTTCCCGTTTACAACTCCAAAATGGTTTAATTATGTCATGTGCGGATGACACAGCTCTACTGTTCTATAAATGTAATGTAAATCAAGAGCTGACGTCTATGAACTTGCTCAGAATGGCTTTGATATTGTGTGTAATCGGCTACATAATAATCTTTTAACGTTAAATTCAGTAAACCAAATTTATTTTATTTACAATTAGTAATACTAACGCGGCGCTTCCTAACCAAAACATTCACGCGCATAATTGTAATACATACGCTGACGCAGCATGCACTTATCCCACTTTAACTAAAGCCGACCATATCAAATACCTCGGCGTCACGATAGACAGACTGACAGACAGACTTAAATTTCCGTAAACATCGATTTATTGTGCACTAAAGTACGTAAATTAATATAAATACGGTTTACTTGGCTTTGTGTCAGTCTATTCTTACCTACTGCATAAATTCCTGGGGCGGTGCCGCAAAATCAATTTTATTACTCCTAGAACGTGCTCAAAGAGCAATTTTAAAAGTCGCCACCTTTCGCCCATTCAGACTTCCCACACACCAGTTTCATAAGGCATGTGAGGTGCCAACAGTTCGACAACTATTTGTTCTAAGTATAGTTTTCACTGAACTAGATTTTAAAACAGGACCTTCAGACAAAGGACCTGGTTTGCACTAACCCCCAGACTAAACATGCTTTCACTAAAAGATTTTACTTATTTCTAGGACCTTACTTTTATAATAAATTTAAGAAATTGCTGAAGGTATATAATTCAAGTAATAATAGGTGTAGTATAATGTTATCAGATTATTTAGCGAAACTAAATTACTCAGACACGGAAAAACTATTAGAGGTGCTGAAATAACTGACTTAACTGTATTTACCTAATATTATAATAATTTTAGTTGTAGATATAAATATGTCCCATAATGCTAGTTTATAATAAGGTAACGCAAAACTTTGTTCTTACTTAGATATTGAAACTATATGTTAATTTAATTAATTGACTGTCCTATTTGAAAAGTACTGCCGTAGAGAGATGGCCTCAAACACAGGTTTAAATAAACCTAGATCGGGCAACGCACTACCTAATCTTCAGAATTCTATTTTTGCAACTTTAATGTAATACTTGTATACAGATTATTATAATACTATTATAGGCCAATATTGATAAATAGTACTGAACCATATGTGCACTTTATGTAAACTTGTTATCTCAATAAACATTATTATTATATTATAATTATTATTTTATCTATGCGACACATTTTCCGACATCCACGCGAATGAAGTCGCGTGTACAGCTAGTAGTAAATAAAAACAGAGTTACCTAAAGAGGCATTAACCAAAATAACTAAATTTTCAAATGTATTACAGCGATGTTGAACACATCGGGCGCCTGGCGCGGTAGCGGCGACGAGCTGCCCGAGCTGCGCAAGGAAATGATCGCCGTGTTCAACGACCGCTTCACCGAGCAACTGCTGGACACCGCCAAGGTAACTACTCACCACATTAAGATATGAATCACCTTCTGCCTGCCCTAATCACATGTGGCGACTTGGGGTCGGCGCAAGATGTTCTTTTTGCCTCCATTCTGTCCTGTCAACCGCCGCGCTATCACTGACTTCCCTTATCACTTCTCACACAATCCATCCATCTTTTCTTTTATCTTACTTCTAGCTATTATAAATGCGAAAGTTTGGATGGGTGGATGTTTGGCTTTAGAAGGAACACGGTTGGGTTTTAGTCAGTAAGAGTCTGACACGCCCTTCCGTTCCACCCAGAGGGGAAGAAGTCATTTGATGATTTCCAATCTTTTAAAAAAAAAAGGCTGTCGCCCGCGGCTCAACCCGGGTAAAATCAGTAATTCCTATGTAAATAAGTAAGCCTATGTGATATTCTGATGTATGTAAACGCTATGTTACTGTAAATATTCAGCAAAATCCATTGAGTCGTTTTTGCGTGAACGAGGAACAAACATCCATGCTCACGGACTGTCACACTTGTAATGAGGAGTAGTTTATCGAATTACATAAATAAGGCACAGAAGGTTGGTAAAATGTACAAAATTGTTCTCTTAATCTCGGCGTTGCCTTTAATTTCGGCGTGCAGAAATAAAGTAAAGAAACATTCTATTGAAATTAATAATTCATCACAATCATGCAGTCTTTAAACAGATAATGCCACTAAAATTTTATTAGTGAATTAAATAAATGTCCACATAACAATGATAACATAATTAAACTAATAATCATAAATGTCAATAATGGGATAGATACGCCACAATTGTGTGAAAATAACAATAATAACAATAATAATTTAAAATGACCGTGCAATTTACAAAACTTACAATTTATAATCTAAAAACTAAAAGTATAGTAAAAGCATTTTTCAATTTAAAATCTCATCAAATTATTTTTAAATCTAGAAAATGGTAGCGTTTTTATGGAATTAGGTATTTTGTTATACAATCTCCTTTTATATAATTGATTGTATTTTGTTTGCAGAACCAGCCGCAAGTCCAGCGCGGTTTCCTGGAGATTCTGATGAAGGACATCAAGACCATGATCCAGTTCTCTCCGCTCTGATGACGATAGTGTTTATGTTTGTCACGTTAGCTAATAAAATTATTTTTGTAATTATTTTTTGAGTTTCATTTATCTTTTTCCCCTCCAAATTAGTTTCAGCTATCGTTTTCCCCTCCAAATTAATCCAATAAACTTAAGCACCTATTTTCCGTGTTTCATAGTTTCGATTCGTGCATTTATAGATTATACCGATTGATAAATTAAATTACTTAATCTTAACAAATAAATAAAACTGAAGTGCATGTTTGTAATATCAAAATAACAGCTTTTATACTAAATGCTTATTGTTGTTTTTAACTATCAATTTTTACATTTTTTGTCTGTCTCACCTAAGGACACAGCCCTAGGGCTGTGTCATTTGAAAACGTTCGCAAACTGTGGCTGCTGCAAATTCCCTGACGCGATGAGAACGATGATCCTGCCGTGCAGCTTCCACCTCCAGCGCATGAGCTAAGGCGACTGTAAGCGTCACGTGGTGCCCGAGCCTCACTGCAGCCCTAACCTTAAGGTCGCGGATGCCATCGATGAATGCCTGCACCAGGTTCCCTTTAATGAGCGCAGGTACGGACTGGTATGCTTTTCGAACCAGCTTCTCCACTTCAAGGGCCCACTGCTGCGTTGCACGCGATCGTTGAGCTGCGCACGAAGCACGTGTTCCAGATAAGCGTCGCCATACCTAGCTTCCAACGCCTCAAGGAGTTGCTCGTAAGTCACTTCCTTACCGAGAGCTTCCAGGACAGTTAAGGCCTGATCGCGCAGGCCGAGGATGAGACCAGTCATGGCCTGATCATTCCTCCACCCATTCGCCTTCATAACAGCCTCAAACTGTATTTTGTAGGCTGACCAGGAAGATTTCCCATCGAACGGCGGCACTTTGAATCTACGTAGCGAAGGTGTAGTAGCTACGGAAACTGCCACCCCATCACCAACCTTTAGGTTGCTCAACACTTTCTTAACATCAGCAATGATGTAAATAAACTTGCTGATCTGGGTTTCAGCTTGTGACAGGTGGTTGTCATGCTGAGCAACATTATCCTTCACCTTCTTCATGTCTTTTTCGAAGGTAGCGTAAAAGTCCTTCATAAGAAGCATCTGTTCTTCCTGGCGGCGCGCCTGCTCCTCCTTGTCACGCTGCAGCTGTTCTTCCAACCGACGGGCCTGTTCCTCCTGCCGGTGGGCCTGTTTCTCCTGCTGGCGGGCCTGCTCCTGCAGCACCATCATCAGAGCAGCAAAGTCTGGTGCTGCAGATGCTGGAGCTGCTGTGGACAGGCCGGTCTCCATAATCGACAGCTGGCCCACGTCTGCGGCGTTATATCTCCGAAACGCCTCTGGTCCGTTTCCTGTTGACTCCGGGTACGGATACCCTCCGTGTCGTCCTTTGGTAGAATCAGCATGGTTTAAATATCCACTCTTCTGACACCAATTGCTACGAGTTTGGGGTTCGTGACAATAAAAACAGCCGATTAAAAAACACTAATTACAACTTTAAACTCACTAATTAATGAGTGTACTTTATTTTTGTATATTATTATGTATGTACATACTTAGGTTTTGAAGATGTAAATAGTTTTAAGGTAGATATGTTAGTCAATTATAATGATGAGAACTTAAAACTAATTATAAAACACAACTTCACTATTGATCACTTTAATCGCACTTGAAGTATTCGCCTGCATCGCAAATCCAATACTAACCCGGTCGCGGACTATGCTGGTCTTATAAAGGTCAATTAACTCCAGAACCTTCTACTATAGAAGCATCTGGAAAGTACTCGTAAGTGTAGATGTTCTGGTATAGAAATGTCTAGAAGGTACTTGACTACTATTACTGCTACTCGATACTAATGTGAACGTTGCTAAATGTACCCGGCATTAATTCTGGCGTGTAACAATATTTTTGTTTTTTTGACTCATTATCCTTCTTGGGACTCTTATCATGCATGCAGGAGGCTAATGATGTAGCGGTGTTGTTTCTATTCATACTCTAAATAAGCTATTTGCAAGATTAACTAATTAGTACCTATAGACCCGTATCAGAGCCTCTATATAGTAAACAATATCGCATATTATTATATGTTATTTTGAAAACAAGGTTTTATATTCGTCGAGCCGTCATCAAGGGTGGAAGCATCGAGTAGCTCCGTTGAACTGCGTCGTGTGCAACATGGGTAGAACGCAGCGAGTGTTGGCGGTGTTGGTGCTGCACATAGCGTTGGCACACTCCTTCTCTTTCTCCTGACCACGACGACCTACGACGCTTTTACTCACCGTAAAAGCGTCGTCTTTTTCACATCAAATTATATATCACACAAACCTTAACATTACTGCAACTGCAACCAGTCATTATTGCCCGCGACGGCGCTTGTCAGCTCCCGCAGCGAGGAGCAGGTCGCGCGGTCAGTTTTCATATAATTGTTATGTTGAGGTTCCAAATTCATATCACATTATTGACCCGGCATTATAATGAAATTCATTATAATATTATTACCGGGCCGGCGGCACAGCTTCGACCGTGCGGCCTAGCAGCGGGGGCCGACCAGCGCTGCTCGCGACCTGCAAGCATTTGACTTGGGCACAATTTCCTCACAGTAGGTGTGAAAAGTAGAGTATGCTCCTCAGGGGTAAAGATGTCTTGGCCTCCGGCTAGCTTGAGACCCTCGCTGCATTCGAGATTCTTGTATTAACTCTACACTCCCTCGCTGTGCTCAGGCACCCTTCATTACGGTCGGGAAGGCTAAGGCATAAGGCTTATTTTGAGTGTCTCCAAAATATTTTTTTTTGGTATTAATTGGTACCTATTTTACCTCACTCCTCGTTGTAAAGCCCCGTGCATATTCTTTATGGTTTCTTTTTTTAATTTCCATAAAAAATATGAGAATTCCACCAAGGAGTTTCAAATTACTAGAATAAATAAGCTGAATGGACGAACCTCTTTTGGAAGCACTTTTGCTCAATATATTTGTCTCACTTTAATACTAATGAGAAAATGAGACGAATGGAATAGAATAGAATATTTATTTTGCGTGAAATATGGTACATAATGCATAATGTTAAAATCATATTTGGTTACGCATTTCAGCTTGCAATAAAAAAAAACTAAACATTAAGATAACAACTACTTTCTAAAAATTAGGTACAGAGATCATTTTAAAACTATAATTACACAAAAAAAAATTTAGATGACATTTTAAAGAAAAATTTTCAAACTAAAAAAATACGTGTGGCACTCGGGGACTGCCGCGGTAAAGCTATTGAAAAGCATTTTTTATCAACTTATGCATGCAATTATAATTATTTATTTATTTTATTTATGCATTTTTTTTTTCTTCTTTGATATTAATTCAAGTTTTTTCTTTGATAGTTATTCAAATTACACTTTTTGAGCGTGGTGACCTATAAGAAATTTTTTTTTTTTCTTTTATTAAATAAATGAAAAGTAAATATTGTTTAAAATATTTTTATTATCTTACAATACATGTAGGTTATTCAGGACTTTTTATCATTGAAACTATAGGTTTATGGTAACAGAAATAAGAAACATAAGTTTGAGACTTGATACAGATATTTAGAGGACTAAATATCTGGAAAATACCGCGTCAATGGTAGTCACATATTATTCATTTTCAAAATCAATGTTTCCGAAAGAAAAGTAGTCAACCGCTCTGAATTTTTTATCAGCGAAGTTGATGTTTATTCATATTTGAAACACTTTATACACAAATTTTACGCGTACAGCTATTCACTGTTGTACATAGATAATAGATACCTGTACACCTATATACTTTCTCACAAACAGCTGCTTACGTATTCGTCCGATTTCGGAGCAGCTCGTCTCGATCCGTGCGAGCTTCGTACAGTCGTACCATATATACATGCACGTTAAGGTTCAACTAGTCGCAGGCTCGAACTCACTCGTCTAGTCGCACGCACACAAACACCGTGCCGAAGTCTGCCGAACTGAAACGACGTTAGACGATGCACGGCTTTCAACGCCGCACCGCTGTGCCGGTCGGAGTGGGGGGTGTTAGGTTTATTTTCGTTACGGAATTTCTTGATTCGGTCGCCGCGCTCAAAGCCCGCGATAAAAGCTATGCAATAGCTTAATACACTTCAGTTTTTTTCTGAGATTATGCATGGCAAAAACAAAAGAAAAGATTTAGTTCTAATTTTCACCACGCGCACGTGGCGCCATTTACAAATGCGCACTATTTTCGAACGTCAAACGAACGTCATAAAAATAATATTAAAAAAAAAAATTGTTAGAATATTGTTGTTACAAGGTGTTATATCTACATAATATACGTCCATTATATTCTGCTGTTTCCAGCGTACAAATTTTTCAAAGAATGAATGACAAGGATAAGGAAAACGTTAAATACCGACTGATATTAGTGCGGTAAGACCTCAACTACGTCTCGGGCTTACCGCACTAATGTCATATATAGCTATTTCGGGTACCCACGAAAGAGATTTAAGGGGCCATCCATAAATTACGTCACACGAATTTTATGTGTTTATGACCCCCTCCCCGTCCATGTCACAGCTGGTCACATTTGTGGCTGGTCACTAGTGTGACGTGACAAATTTTGTAAAATATCTAGAAATTATTAAATTAAAACAGCATTTCCAACATTATTTTATACCAGTTTTTTTTTTTATAAAATCAACATCAAATCAAACATTAAAAAATAACAAAGCAAAAACTGAAACCTTATGATAATACAGATAGGACTGAAAATATTTTTACGTTTTTCGTTACTAGTTCAAATTACGGTTCTAAATCCTCTTTTATATATTTGATTTTGAAATGTGACGTCACGAAATTTAGGACCCTTCCCACCCCTTGTCACACAATGTCACACTTCGTCGCCCCCTCCCCTCTTTACGTGTGATGGATATATGGATATATGTAATCTAAGGGAAAGGTCAATGTCCTTTGTTGCAAATTTATCTGGCCTCTACCATAGATACTTAAAAGAAAAATATCGATTAAAATTTAAAAAAAATGCTGCTGTCTTGCGAGTGTTAAAATAAGCAGCCAGTGTGAAATAGACTATTTAATTTTGCGGGATACTAACTCTGTAAGCTTACCAAAATTCAAAATCTCGGTATTGTAGACTAATATCCGATTAAAATGAGTTAAAGCGATTCTGAAATGTTGCCCCAGATTCGGTTAGAGACGAGGCAAGGCAGTGATTGAAAATCTTTTGCGAGAAATTTCAAAGGAAAGATACTTAAATACACAGGTAGGTACAATGATTTTATGAAGTAGCGAGCAAACAAGGAAATAAAACAATTTTTACAATTTTTTTACTTTCCTTATATTCAAAATAAAAAGTAGTGAAAGTCATCAGTTATTAATGTGAGTACCTTTACCTTTATCAATTCCCACTCGGACTGTAGCTGCCCTCGCTGCGTTCGGGCGTATAAATACCTACCTCGTATGGAATCGATTCCTTTTGACCCTTGTATAACAATCTACTATTGTTGCCAAGTATTTTTCATTTGGTGCCTTTTTTACGAAATTCTTGATATCTTTTCTCGTGAAAATTTAGATTTCTCGCCCTTGTAGCCGGTGGATAATTTCTTGAGAGAACCCTCCGAATTTACATATTTCTTTATATTGTCATTAGGTCTAGTCTGTATAGTTGTTCGTAACATTGAATATGTGCTCCAAAGGGTTGAAGTTCGATATTTTTTGGAAAGTTTATCAAATACGTAAGAACAACTCCTTCCGTAAGCGAATCCACTCGTGTTTCTTTCCGCGATCCACTTCATAAACTTTTCGTAAGTATTTAAATAAACGCTCTGTGACCTTCACGACAATAGATTGAAAACTATGTCCTTTCTTTCTCTTCCATCTGCTAATTAGGTTCTCCATTTTCACTAAATGATGACTTTTAAACTGTAATAATTAAGAAATAAAAGAGAAAAATTCTAATTGTTTCTAAATTACCCTAAGCTTATACTTTTTTTCGTTTTTCCTAAATTATCCTAGATTTAGTGTTAAGGTCGGTTTCCCCTAAGGAGAAAAGGCTGTGCCCAGCTATCCACACGGCCCCGTAGAGCTCGTCCCAGACTGGTCACTCTCCCGTCATTTATGAAATCAATTCCAAAAGTATAAAATAGTACAATGTCGTGTCACAATGTTAGGACAAGCTAAGGATTGAAAGAAATAGTAAATAGACTTAGGAATTCATAGTTATGAAATGCATTAGTTGTTTTAGAAAGTTAAAATATAACTGAGGGATGCAAAGTAATTTACTATAATTAATAATTATAATAGACCGTCTAAGAAACCCTTACGCTAGCGTCACAGGTATTGGGTCAATACTAACAGACACAAACACAATATCAGCCTAGGATAAATTGGAATAATGAAAGAATCACCCAGTCGCACCAACAAACACACACACATAGTACTAGATTAGTCTAAACTGGACTAGAGTCCGACTGTAGTTAATTTAATAAACTCCACTTAGTTACAACGGCACTTAGCACATAGGCCTTTGGCATTAACCAAGCCCTAAGCGGTCCTCCGACCGTCCTCACTCGTGGTTCCAAGCTAAGTGTCCCTCCGCGTTTAAAATAAATATAATATTTTGTTATTAAATAAGAGTAAGTGACCGTCAGTCACATAAAAATTTCGCGCTACTGACTTTTTTAATTTCGTCTGTTATAGCCGCACGCATTCTGCAGAACAGGATCACCGCTCATCGTTTCATTTAAAAAAAAAAATCTTCTCTTTTTATTAAACAGTAAAAAGCGGAGTATTTATTAATGATTATTGTATTTATGCATAAAGCCTTTTGCGTTTTTGTATGCTCGTTGGTAAAAGACAAAAAAAAAAAATATAACTTTCCCTTAGAGGATAATATGCTATTGTTACGAACTTACGAGCTTGGGGTTCATGACACTAAAACAGCCGATTACAAATAACCAAAATGACACTTTAATTTAAAAACACTAATTACAACTTTAAACTCACTAATTATAAAACGCAAATTCAATATGTACTGATCACTTTAATCGCACTTGAAGATCGCTTCCGAAGTATTCGTTTGTATGGCAAATCAAATACTGACTCGGTCGCGGGCTATGCTGGCATTATATAAGTCAATTAATTCCAGAACCTTCTATTGTTGAAGCCTCTGGAAAGTACTCGTAACTACCGGTGCCGAGTGACCAGATATCGAGAATGGTAGAATGTTCTGGCATAGAAATGTCTAGAAGGTACTTGACTCTACTAGTTCTGCTACTCAATACTAGATGGCGCGTACCCGGCATTAATTCTGGCGCGTAACACTATTTTAAACCCGCTTTAGTACGCTACAATGGCGGAATTTTTGAGCAAGAGTACTGAAAAGGTATTCTATTGATACGGGAAGCAAGGCTGGGAAACGAAATACTTTATTTAGGTATCAGCTTGTTAAAATGATTTCTTTTTCATATTTCAGACATCGTCGTGGCCAGATCTAATAAACTTGAATTTTATAATGATGGAACGTTAGCATACACGGCAGCGCCAACAACTCATCGTATCAAATGGATCATTTACGACCCAGTACTTGAGAGAGTGCTGTTTGCCGACAGACGCAACAGCAAGAACTCTGCATCTAGTTTTGATATAGCAACAAAGACTACGAAACCATTAATTATGAGAAAAACAAACCGATACTATAAAAGGTTCGCCTACGACCCGGCCACAGAATTACTTTTTGGAAGTCGTGTAAATAAGATATTCTCATTTCCAATAAAATCTGGAAATAAAAACGAAGTTAATGGCGATCTTGTGATCGATTTGGGATCGACTGTACCTCGTGAGCTTGCTGTGGACAGCTGTGGAGGGTACGTGGTTATAATTTTATTACTGTGTCTTTGCGTGTCATGATTGCAAAAATAATGACAAATTTTGAAATAATTTACGAGTGTTACTAAAACTTAAAACAAACATAATTATATGCATGTTATATTTCAGGTATATTTACTGGACAGCAAGTAACACTATAGAGCGGGCTCTGTTTAACGGTTCAGATAGAGAAGTTATAATAGACAAAGATATTACAATAAAACAAGGCTTGACCATTGACACACAGAAAATATACTGGATTGAATCTCAAGAATATAACGAAGGTGGATTTTCTATTGAAAGCGCAGATTTGAATGGAAATAACCGAAGAACATTATATAGTGAAACAGAATCTGATTTATTACCAGACAAATTAATCGTATCTAAGTATTATGTCTCCTGGAGGTACAGCATTGAAACAGCGTCCGTCTGGCAATTACCAAAGAATTCACCGAATGATACAAACGTACAACCTAATAAAATTTCGATGACTTCAACTTTTAACTGTTCTTCTATCGGTTTTCAAGATATAGCCGCAAATTACAAGATTGAAGAACGAACTCAGGGCGTTCTAAATTGCCATGCGCTAAAGAGTTTGCTACCAGGGTACTCCGAATGCCTAGATGCTGCAGATGGGCTGTTTTGCGTCAATGGTACAAAAGTTATTGGGGAGCCTCGTTGTGAATGTACGCAGGGTTACATCGGTGAGAGGTGCGATGTTTCAGTGTGTCACAACTATTGCTATCAAGGAGATTGTGATGTCGCTGCTGGGGGACAACCTAAATGCAGGTAATACAAATGTTCGCCTATCCATCACTAAACATTATTATGAATGCAAAAGACGTCTAACTGAATAGATTGAACCACGCGCAGCACCTATAAGGACACCGAAGCCCTCTTGCAGCGTGTATCATAAATATAATTCTGTCACTACACTCCTCACGCACTTGCACTAAACATACGCTTTTATTGCATATAACGGAGAAAGAACCTCCGTGGTTTTTTTAAAAAGTGTGATTTCATCGTAGCTGACGTCACAAATGTCATCATGATCACTCATTTTTGGTTTTTAAAAAGAAAACTTCACAACTTGTTTCAAACTTCGTTTATTCAACGAATAGCGTAACAACGACACAGAAAGGTCCGTACTGTCCAGCGGCTCAAGCGTGAATGCCCGAACGCCTTTTTTAATGAGTGGCTTCTCGCAGTTCAACCTATAAGGTTGTCGACTGCTTAACCGGGTTTGCCTGTGGTGGCCTTAATATAATATTAAAGCCTCCAGCCAGGGCTTATAAAAACTTACAAACTAAGCGACTACACGCTAAGGGCACCCCCTGTGGGGTACGGGCCTCGGCTTAGGGCGTCGCTGGGGAGAGGACAGCTAGGGACGGCCGTATTTATAGGGTTCGCCCCTCCCACGTGCACGTGTAAGTTTTTAGGTTAAGTATTGAAACATTTAAATTGCAATAACAGGAATAGTGAAATGCTGTTAACCTTAATTTTACATCGTAATAAACTTAAGGTCAATCAATTTACAAATTTTTGGACAGTCAAATTATGAATCTTAATTATTGGAATACTTGTAATGACAAACTATTGTAATTGCGCCGATATACATGTTACGCCATCAGAGCCATGTCTATGTTACGCCCAAAGTCCGAAAATGCTCATTGAGCGAAAAAACAGCGCACAACACAACGCGTTCTGGATTGTACCAAAATTCCACATCGCGTCGTGGCACTTAAGAAAACGGTCACAACGCGTTGTGGAAATGCAGAAATGCCATGACGCGTTCTGAGCCCTAACTGATGCAGCCACATCGTACAGAGCGCCCGAAACACAGCGCTCTAAGCGCGCGCCTCGTTGTTAAGCACCTGCTCCAACTGCCCCACATATTTGCTGGATTCCTTTTTTAACGAGTTTTATTATTTTATAATATATTGATTATTTCAGATGTAATGCCGGTTTCTCAGGGGAGAGGTGTGAAGACAGCGCTTGCCATGACTATTGTTATAACAAAGGTGTCTGTTCCTTGAATGAGGAGAACGAGCCGTTCTGTGAATGCGCAGCAGGTTATGAGGGCGAAAGATGCGACATTTCCGCCTGTAAAGACTATTGCTGGCAAGGAAATTGCAGTGTTAGTGTTGAGGGACAACCTAAGTGCAGGTAAAATTTCCATCTCACTGGGTACTAGGTATACTGGTAAACTGAATGACATTGCATTACTATCACTTCATAGTATAAAACAAAGTCGCTTCCCTCTATATGTCCCTATGTACATATTCTTAGATCTTTTAAACTACGCAACCGATTTTGATGCGGTTTTTTCAATAGATGGAGTGATTCAAGAGGAAGAATTATATGTAAATACTAGCTGACCCACGCAACTTCGTCTGGTGGTGTGTTCGAATTGGCGTGATTTTATATAGCCTATAGCCTTCCTCGATAAATAGGCTTCCCAACACTAAAATATTTTTCCAATTCGAACCAGTAGGTCTTGGGATTAACGCGTCCTACCAAACAAATAGTCAAGAATAACTGATTGAGTGGTAATTGATTTGTTATCGAGCGGGATGAAAAATGATTAAATTACTAAAATGACTATTAAAAATAGGGGTTGGTGATTGAAGTGTGAAATTTTAGGGTTGTATACATTTTTAATGCAACATTATAAAAAAAATGAAAATTTGTCCAAAAAACAAAAAATAAATGTTAGCGGTGGACAAACCTTATCACTTAGAGGTATGAAAAATAGATAGTAGCCGATTCTCAGACCGACTGAATATGCATATAAAATTTCATAAAAATCGGTTAAGCCGTTCGGAGGAGTATGGTAACTAACATTGTGACACAAGAATTTTATATATAAGAGAAGAAGATATATACTTACGTATATATCTTCTTCTATAAACACATTTTTTACGCTTACATTGCAAACGCTGGCTGAACCCTACGAGATAGATCAAGATAATGTACTACAGTATCTTACACCTTAAAAATGAAAAGAGATAAACATATACTATTGCCGATTTTTTGTAGACCACAAAAAATCGGCAATAGTATATGTTTATCTCTTAGGGATAACCCACAATAACCATTTTTCATTCTTTACTCTTTACGAGAAATAATGGCTTATTAACGAAGCGATTTTAAGCAATACAGCATTAATCCTTATCCAATTAAGTACCTTGTATCCATTGTGCATTTAAATGCACAATGGATACAAGGTACTTAATTGGATAGATCACTATGGCCCTTTACAGCATGTCATTTGAATGAATATTATCGAAGATATTAGAGATTTAAAATGCAGGGGCATAGCAAAGTCAAAGTCAATTCATTTATTTCAAATAGACCATTACAAGGCACTTTTGAACGTCATATTTACAGTTTGAAATTAAAATATTAGTGACTCTAGTTGTGTGCGTAGCTGTTGCGGCGGTACCGGCCAAAAAGCTGTGAACGTTGTATATAAAGTCATTCTGTAGTTTATTTAGTATCAGCGTTGCACCCGTGCAAAGCCGGGGCGGGTCGCTAGTAATATAATAAAACCGTAAGTAGAGATTAAAAAATAAATGTTTTTAATTGTATTATTTTAGTATAATTTTATATATTACTAGCTTCTGCCAGCGGCTTCGCCCGCGTGAAGTTAAAGTTCCCAAGGGAACATATTCCCTTGATACCCTTGATACGACACCGGAACATTGCAGACTCAGATTGTAATAAAAAATAAAAGATTGTAATAAAATTTTGATTACATTATAATTTTTCGATATCGAACAATTATAATCTAATCAAAATGAATGATTGATTGTATACAAAAATCGTTTTGTATACAATCAATCATTTTCAATATGTATATGATTATTTAGAAAAAATGGTTTACAATTTCGCGCGATATTTTACAATCTCACGGCGTTTGCCATTTTCCGGTGACATATATAAAGCATACGTTTTGTATTCCAGGATATAATCGGGTAAAATAGTTTGTCGCCCCTTTTACTCTTTATAGAGTTAAATTTCAGAAAATGACGTAAGGATTTATTATAACAAAGAGCATTCAGATCAAGTTCGACGTAAAACAGTCTACAAAAAAAAAAAAAAACATAAAACACTCCACTCCCTTTTTACCGTTTAGAGGTTGAATTTATGATCTGTTCATCTTCTCTAGCTCTATGGGTTTACTCTGGGCGATGATATGAAAACCTATTTTATTGACCCTGACGACGTACCATCGTTTGTGGCGAGGGATCTGAACAACTTACCTCCAGTCACATTCGACCTCGTCGACGTTACGAGTCTGTTGAAGGATATTGTGTCTTTGAAGGCTGGTCTAGTTGATGTGCAGGACATACCGGATCGCCGTCTTAGACCTGCGCACAGAAATCTGTGGCATTGACTGGGTCACTGGCGCGTGTAAGCAATGTTAATACGCGCTGCGGTGTCGGCTGCCTTGACACATCGGCCACGAGTTTTGCGTCAGCATTTTGTCGCCGACGCCGATTACTGAGTCTGCGGTGCGCCGCAAGTGTGCCTCGTAGCCCCGCTCCCGTCTCCGCAGCTTTTCCCGGCAGCGCTGCCCAACCGACGCGTCCTTCTAAGCCGTTTCTGTCTGTGAGCAATCCCCTACTCCCCCCGCAAAGCCCGTGCCTATTAAGGAAACGGACTGGGCTGATGATGTCGGCTTCGTGACGGTACAAAGGAGGAAGCGCTGTGAGAGTAACTGTAAGAACCGCTGCGGCAAGACTCCTACGGAGCCAAACGGAAAAACTGCATGGTGCGAAGCCAAATACCCCGGTGTATATTTCTCGTCTCCACTACACAAGTGACGTGGAAGACATCGTGAAGTACGTGCGCCAGAGGCTGATGTATGCGCTGTAGTTACAACTAGTCTCTACTCGGTTTCATATCTTTATTATTTCAGATGTAATGCCGGATACTCTGGGGAGAGGTGTGAAGTCAGCCCATGCCATGACTATTGTCTAAACAATGGTACCTGTTCCCTGAATAATCACAGTGAACCAGTCTGTCATTGCTCAGGACCATATGAGGGCGAAAGATGCGACGTTTTTATCTGTAAGAACTATTGTTTCCAAGGTGAATGCACTGTCAATGCCGAGGGACAACCTAAATGCAGGTAAAACAAATTTTCATCCGATCGATCAGAGCGTTCCCGTCATTCGCCTGTTACGACTAGTCACTACTATGTTTCATATCTTTGTTATTTCAGATGTAATGCCGGATACTCTGGGGAGAGGTGTGAAGTCAGCCCGTGTCATGACTATTGTCTAAACAATGGTACTTGTTCCCTGAATAATCACAGTGAACCAGTCTGTCATTGCTCAGGACCATATGAGGGCGAAAGATGCGACGTTCTTATCTGTAAGAACTATTGTTTCCAAGGTGAATGCACTGTCAATGCCGAGGGACAACCTAAATGCAGGTAAAACAAATTTTCATCCGATCGATCAGAGCGTTCCCGTCATTCGCCTGTTACGATTAGTCACTACTATGTTTCAAATCTTTGTTATTTCAGATGTAATGTCGGATACTCTGGGGAGAGGTGTGAAGTCAGCCCGTGCCATGATTATTGTCTAAACAATGGTACTTGTTCCCTGAATAATCACGGTGAACCAGTCTGTCATTGCATAGGACAATATAAGGGTGAAAGATGCGCAGGTGATTTTTTTTTAAACTGTGTAATGGGTAGATTTTGATTTTGCTCCAGTGTCCTCGCTAAACCTCGCTAAATCCTTAGATTTAAAATAACAATAATACTTAGGCAAAAAAAGAACTGCACTGTGATAATATCATTTATTTCGGACTTTTATACTCGTAGTTACTCTGGAAATAATCTATTAGGTTTGTTTCGGAAATGTGTAAATGTTGAATTATAGTATTATCGCTGAAACTTTATAAAAAAAGTCGATCCAGGATTATTCCTGGGGTTTTACAAGATAAAAACATAGTGCAAAACTAACATAGTAAAAAAAAAAGGTACTTAGGTTCCTCAGTTTTGCACTATATCTTTGGGATTAATTATTTATGAAGACAATGCTGGGCTAGTAGTAAATTCTACCGTGAGTGTGAGTTTCTTCGTAGAACGTTGTAAGCTTTAGGCTTCAAACTGTACTTTAAAATTGTTTGTATCGGCTAGATAAGTTTCCAAACAAAGAAATTATTTTTCTTGTAATACTTATAAACTAGTTTCATGAACCAAATGAATTACTTAACCAACAGGTTGGCACTAATGATAGGGTAGCAGTTTTGTAGAAACAAACAATAATGTTCGATTGCATAGCTAATTGCTAGCTGGTTTTTTTTTCAAAAACCTTTGATTTTCTTTGTTGACTCACGCAGAAAAGCTGAAGAGTTATTTTCTTTTGAAAAATTCAATCCATGACGCTTGGGTGAGAGTTACGTGCAGTGATCGTTTTATTTATTTTGTATGAGATGCGTACGCATCCGTTCAGCTTTACGGATGCGTACGCATCTCATACAAAATCGTTGTTTTCTATGGACAAAAGCTGAACAGCGCTGAATAAGTGTGGTTAGTCCCTTACTGCTCTGTTGATAATGCTGATGATACTGAATCTCAAACAAAATAAGTACCCTGAGATCAACCACATGATCAACCTAGATCGAAGTCATTTTATTTTAATTAGTAATAAGATGCAATTCATAAACTAATTTGTTTTTACCATTACCAGTTGTTCATGAAAGGTTGCACTGGCTTCCTATGGTGAATGGCAAATTGCCTCCAAATGCCATAATTGGTGGGCATGAAAAAGAAGATGTTTACATAGCCAGAGCTAGGCACAGCACAGGTTCGCTATGTCCTGGGAAGTATGTACCATCACTTGGTACGGGTTACATTTCTTGGGGGGGCAAGGAATATGCTAAGAGCAAAGAAAACATTGAGGTAAGATTATTGGTTCTAAGTATTTTTATTTCTCCTTGAAGGTAAAATCAAACCGTTTCCGATTGTCCTTACTTCTTCTGTTTCAGAGGTTTTTCTAAAATCTGTACAAGTATTACCAAGTTTTGGCTAGATTTAGTTTTGACATAGGAATCATGCATGTTTTTCTTTTTCAGATATTATGTGGGAATAATGCTAAATGGGTTATTACAAGTCCTAGTAATGTACCTAAAAATGCATTCATCAGCGGACGCGCAAGTGGAGAAAACGAAGTTGATGGTGAACCTCGGTACACATGTAGAGGTACAATAAGCGGTGATCTTGTATTGGGAAAAGCTACCGCTCGTTTAAACGAGTGCTATTTGCCATATCATGGCGTCGAGAAAGTTATAAAGTCGTGTGAAATATTAGTCGAAGCAGACGACGAAATATAACAAATTTTAACTTTTACTGCCTGTTTATCTACCAGCGATGGAACTTGATATCAATAGTTTAATGACGCCATAATTCAAATAGCAATATTTGTAAAAATAAGGTTTTTTGTTTTTTTAAATAGTTTAATCAAATGCGTTACTTACTAATTTTAATCTAGTAATAACATCTGCCAAACTGCAAAACTTGTCGGCAGTTGGCTCTCGTGGATTTCGAACGAGGTTTTACTAATAACATAAATGTTTAAGCAAGATCTAAGTTTAACCTAAAACGGCTAAATGAAATTAAGGTTAAATGATACTCTGATAATAAGGTTAAGAGTAAGGCTAAATGGTTGTTCAAGTAACAATTTCGTACAAGGATACAGCGTAGTTGCCCTCACAACCAAAGCTTACACATACATCAAGCATAATACAACTATGGACACATAGACAGGTGGTGTTTCATCAATACATTTTTAAGGTGGTTTCTATTTTTGGTTTGATGGATTACTCCTTCAGGTAATTCATTAATAAATAGTAGGAGTAGTCCATCTTCTCGCACGCTTACCATAGTAATTATTCAATTTAGGGACCTGCAGTTGCTTTTTCTTTTGATTCCCGGGTGAGGTAGCTCCAAACTCCAAGATTCCTTCCAAGATAATATATATTTAAACTATACATTGCAAATTTTTAATATTTTTTTATAATCCACACTATGTTTAGTTCTATAGCTGTCTAATAGTTTAAGATGGTGTATTTGTAGTATTTTATTCTATCAAGATAGGTTTTTAAAGTGAATCCATAACCACACAACCCATAACTGATAATTAAAATCGATGTATGTTTATAGTTTACCCAGAACTGACCGAAGCTTATTACAAACTGTAAACATATGTGTGTTCCAATCAAATTTAGTGTCAATAGTCAGCCCATAGTACCTGTATGTTTTTACTTGCTCTAAATTAATACATTCGCAGATTGATTTTTCATTGTGAAAACACTCATAACTATGACCTTCAATATTCAACTCACTGCTTTTGTAACGTGAAAATGGGAAATGTATTGACATGCATTTAGTTTTGTATATGTTTATTATAATACCGTTGTCATGTGCCCATTTAATTGCCCATCGACTGGCCTGTTGGTCGAGTGGTTAGTGACCCTGACTGCTTAGCCGGAGATCGTGGGTTCGATTCCCACCCAGGACAAATCTTTGTGTGATGAGCATGGTATTCGTTCTGTGTCTGGGTGTAGTATGTCTATAATATGTATGTATTTAGAAATATATAAGTATGTTTATCGGTTGTCTGGTTGCCATAGCACAGGCTCTGCCTAGTTTGGGATCGGATGACCGTGTGTGAGTTGTCCCAGGATATATTATTATTACATTAATTATACCTAAATCGTCTCGTATTGCTCCTTGTATGGCGGTTAGGTCCTTGCCACTGAAAAGAAGACAAGTGTCGTCGGCGTACATGTAAACTTTACATTAATTAATGACACACACTGTTAACATGAACAACAACGAACCGGCGCATATCCGATTGGAACACCATACTTTACAACGCCCTCATTACTTTTAACGCTACTCACTCGAACTCTGATAGTTGTATGCTCTAGATATTGTGCAAGCCATCTATTGATCGGTCCGCTTATCTCACATTCATACATAGCCTGCAACAACACGCCATGGTCCAGGGTCTCAAAGGCTTTTTTGAAGTCTATAAATACTACTAGATACTACTACGAATTTATTTATTAAAACTTTATGCACTTGTAAAATCACTGTACAAAGGCGGACTTAAAGCCTTTTATTATTTAGGTAATTATTCACATCGTCCGTAAATCTTGCTAGCGCCGTTGCCGTGCTTCTATCGGGCCTGAAACCATGTTGATTGTCTGTAATAAGGTCATTTTTGTCTAAGATTCAGATATTTCTCTAACTAAATATTTCTCTATAATCTTATTCTTCTCTTTTTCCCGTTTCTTTTTGTATTTTTATGTATAGTAATGGAGTGCACCTGCGCACACACTTGTGCACTATAACATGTCCCGCGCCGATGGTCAGTCTCGGTTGAGATAGGCCGCCATGGCCGAAATCGGTCAGGAGGACTATAATTGTATTTCAGATTGCTATTGAACGGTAATTTGTATAATCTAGATGTGAACCTTGTTTGTAAATTGATCTTATTATTCGTTATTTTAATTTATTGGTGCATTTACTTTCTTTTGCACATGAATTTATAAAATATGCTGTTACAGGACTTATGAGGTTGTTAATTTCCTTTGCATATTTTACCCGAATGCCATCTGAACCCGGCGACTTGTTGCAGTCTAGTGACTCTATCATTTTGAAAGAAAAAGAAAGAAAGAATTATATTTGTGCTTTGTTAAATCTGAAACTAACACTACACGGTTTAATATAATCATATCTCTTTGAGAACGTCTTGTTACATTTATTCTTAGTATTGTCAATTTCCGTTGTGAATGTGTTTCAAAAATGATTAAAATTGGTTGATAAACATTATTTTTTATGTAAATACCTTTCTGTGACACTATCTACTGTTACTTTACTTCTACCGAAGTAAATCTAAGTTTTTTCTTTATAAGTGATTATTGAAATGTGAGCAGTGTTAAAACATTTAAGTAAGAGAAAATAAATATTCAGCTTAAGCCTCTGTTAGTGTGTACCAACGCCATAATTAAAATAAATAAATAAATTTGTTTTGATGTTCTTTTGTTTTTCCTACATTACGTCAAAAAGTTGGCGATTTTTAGGGGAGCATTATTTCAATCATTAGAAAATATGTCAAGCCGCAAATGTTGAGTCATATCGTCTGCGGCAATGCAAGACCTTGTCCTGGCCAAGAATGTTTTTAACAGGAGGTTATAAAACCTTCTTAAAAGCAATGCAGACAGGCATTAAGAAGGTTGTACTGTTTAACCGAAAAGGCATGATTGCTAACAAGTTCATTGTTTTATCATTAGATGGGAGGCTACTTCCTATAATAAAATTGACCAGAAAAATATTTTCACCAACAATTGTACTAACAAGGTCCTGCATTCTGTGCCCTAACTTCCAGTGTGTGCGCACCGTTACATTGAAACAGTGACTGAACTCAAGTGTCTAACCGTACCATACACCATAAAAACTGCCGTAAACGCGTTTCTTAATAAAGCGCCATCTGTTGTTCTCTGAGACCTAAACAAACTCTGTTTACAATGGCTAAGTGCGGTGGCTGTGGCAAATTCTTGTCATCGACAGAGGCCGCACATTGTAGCAAGTGCAGGTGTTGGTACCATCGTGTATGCGTGGGGATTACGAATGCTGGCGCAATAGCTACCCCCTGGCACAGCCCCGAGTGCAATAAGAACGTTGTTAGGAATAACCGGGCCGACACGCCCGTAAGGGGGCGAGCAGTTGCACATGAAGAAAGCCTCGTTACCCAAATGGATACCAGCCCTATAAACACCACTACCCTTGATGCTACACAGGAGCTCAACCTCGACATCCTCGCCCGCGATTTCTCGTTGTGCGCCTCGCTCGCCGAGACCTGCGAGACGAGCTGCTGGAGGAGGCGCGAGTGCGACACGGCATGACTTCTGCCGACCTCGGTTTGCCTGGCCCTACGAAGCGCTTCTGCGTGAACGAACGCCTCACGAAAGTAAACCGTGAGTTGTTTCGGAGCGCCCGCGAGGCTGGCAGTCGCTTCGGTTGGCAATTTGTGTGCTCGAAGCGCGGCCGTATTCTTGCCCGGTACAAACCCGGGGATGCCATTAGCCACATTTGCTGTGAGGCTGACCTACAGCGAATCTTCCATGCGATACCATACCAACTAATGATGGAAAAATCATTAATTAGAACTGTTATTGTGCCTCTATTTTATAAACATGTTATGTTTGCATTGCTGCTACCTACTCTATTTCTCATCTGTAAGTGTGTGTCTCGCGGCGCACCTCAATAAGGTAAAAGGAAACCAGTTTTATAACACTACACAATATATGTATCCAATAGGGAGAGGAAATTCGTTAGAAGTGGAGAATCTCTAAAAATTGTTCAAGCCTGCTAAGATTTATCTACGGCCGAGTGGTGTGGGTACGTAGCCTTCTAACCTAACCTATCCGAGTCGGGGTTCTCTGAGTCGGGGTGTTAACCATAATTACGTTTTTTTTATATTTATTAAACGCTAGACCAAATGATTTCCGATTTCATAAACGTTATATCAAACAACGTTATTCTAAATAAGTTTTAGAAGAAATAAATGTTAGGGGAAAGGTGTACGAGATGATTCACTTAAGGGAAAATGCTTGTAGTTTATATAATATTCTACTTAGCGCGGATATAAAAACGTATGCTTCTTTTACCCACAATTTTTGGCAATGGATGAATTTGGGCTGGCGTTACATTAAAATGATCATATTGACTATCTTCAAGAATGGATGGCGATACACTTGAGTTGCGTGCGTAGCTCGTAGATGGTAACGGGGACAAAGGACTGCGAAATGAAATATTCCTATAATTTACAGGAGTTGGTGACGGTGTTTTATTCTGCAAATCTACACAGTCCTGTGATGTGAGGGTTTGTAGTGAAGGATCAGTGGCCGGTAGTTGAACTGTGTTTGAACCCGTTGTTGGCACTTCTACTACACTGGAATCTTCATTAAATTTTATTTCTGTCGTTGCAGCAGCAATAAAATCAGCTTCGGTGAATACATCTGGGTTGAAAGGAAATATGCCGGTTTTGGCAAACCCATTGATGGCATTTATTGGGACTGCTGCTTTTAAATAAGCCTCTCCAAAAATCTTTGCAATCTGAAATACAGCCACTGGTCTGCCAGGATTGTTGTTCATCCATTTTTCGAGTGACTGATTGTGATAAATGCTCAAGGGATACATCAAGCTGACGTCTAAAGGTTGCAGTCTATGGGTGCAGTGTGGAGGCAGACAGACAATAGTGACGTGGTTTTCTAGAGCTTTTAAAATCAATTCCAAATTTTTTGTGTGTGAAAGATGGCCATCCAAAACCAACAGCACTGGATCTTCCGCAGAAGGTTTCGTGTGGCTTAAAAAATGGTCAAACCATTTGGTAAAAACTTCCAGATTCATCCAACCAGATGAATTACAGGCCCAGGCGGAGCCTGGCGGTGCGCCATCTAGTAGTTCTATCTTCATACGAACCCTTCGAAAGATGAACATGGGTGGAATAAAGGCTCCAGAAGCAGACATACAAATTACAGCTGTTGTAGTCTCCCCCCTTTCAGCTGATGTAACTCGTGCTACTTGTTTACGTCCAGTTGTTGCAAACACCTTTGTATTTTTGGTAGGCACTGTAGAAATGCCAGTCTCGTCAACGTTGTAGATACGGTGGGATGGATGGTTTTTCACCTCTTGAACACATTTTAATGTGGCATAAAACTTATCTACCACTGGTTTATTAAAGGCCCGTGCTCGAGCAGTTGAAGTGGATTCAGGCGCCCGAAGCGCTATATCTGGATGCCGTTGACGGAATCCTCTTAGCCAATCATATCCTGCTTTTTCGTTCTGGAAAGGATGGGCGATATTATTTTTTACAGCAAGTTGATATGCTAACGATACAACATCTTGTCGTGTTAATCCGTACATTCTCGTCTCCATATCTTTAATGTGCTGCACGAGCTCAATTTCCTGTCCTGCCGTAAAAACTGTTTTTTTTCCACCTAAATATTTTATTGCACCGACAGCCACTTTGTTTTTGCCTTTAGTCCGCCTTTTCAATGACATTATAGGCACTCCAAACTGCTTACTTGCTGTTCTAAATGGCATGCCTTTTTGAACAGCATCCAGCGCTTTGAGCATCGACTCTTCCGACCACAACCCGCGGTTTGTTTTCCTTATATAATTACGAGGCATGGTCTAAAACAAAAGAAGGTATTTTTAAACTTTTTTTTATAATAATGCAGGCAGGTCATATTAATTAGATAAGTTATATTTATTAGAAAAAATACATAAACTGAAAGGTAATAACATACCTACAAAAGGTTAAAAAATATCCCCGTAATAGTTGGATGATTATGCTACCGGTGTACAAGATGATCCGTGGGGATCATCTTGTACATCGTTAACATAATCATCTTGCCCCAACATAAACTTTTTTATTCAATGTTCGATAACATAACCTATGCGGTCTCAACTGTTACCATGCTGCTAAAAAAACAAAATAGAGCAGTATCCAAAGCTAACTAATACAACAGCCTCAACAATTAAGTACCTAGAACACATTAGACATGAACTTAAAGTGAACCTTACCTTAGATCGACGTCACTCAATTTTTGTTTTCTTCTACAAAAACTTCGACTGTCACTCATGACGCCATTACGTTTGACTGAGGCGGGGGGACATCGGGGTCTACATTTTACCAATAAAAACAACTAGATGACGCTACTAGTTTCGTTGCAATCTAAAAGGATCATCTTCCCTCGAGGGATCGTCTCGTACACCTTTCCCCTATATGTAAAGAAATTATATCAACAGTTGGTATATCTGACGTTGATCTTATGAACGATAATAAAATGAAATTAGACCAAATGAGTTTATATTTTTCTCATTACTAAACACTGAATTTAATGACACTTTTCCAATTAAGTCTAAAAGTATTTACACAAAGTTTATATTTAGTCATTGGGAAACTCCAGGCATTCGCATAAGTAGGGAAAAGCTATACGAACTATATGGCCTAAAGCAACATGTGAATAATATAAGCTTTCATAAGTATGTTGCGAAATATTCAAAAACATTTAAAAGTGTATGCATATATAATAAAATAAAATCAGTAGATGACAAAATAGAAATTACCTGGAAAAGAATAAATAATGAAACTGGTAGTAAGAAAAAGCGTGAAACTGAATTTAATTTAAATACTGTACATGGCCCCATAAACTCGGATATAGCTCAGGAATTTGAAAACTTCTTTGCTGATATTTCTCGTAAAACGACAGAGGCTCTTAACTCGTCACCCGCGCTCTCTGCTGCCTTACTTCGGAAGAACGTCAAGATATGCACAAACAACATATATGTAACATACAAACCCTCTCGCCATAATAAAAGCTTTTAAAGATCTTAAAATTAAATCAACAGAAGATCTTTGGGGAATGTCTGTAAAAGTCTCTAGATCTATAATTGAAACTATTGCTCCCTACTTACTTAAGCAGTATTATTTTATTACGTGCTTACTTAGCTCTCATATTTAACTCTAGTGTAGACCAAGGAATATTTCCTGATCTCATGATCCACTGTTCCCTCTCGTTCCACTGTTTAAATCGGGTGATAGTCATGTCAAATCAATTTTTCATGAACAGTACGGTTTCACCAAAGAGAACATCTTTAACGCCTGGGACGATTCAAAAGACATCCATTGGAATCTTTTGCGACCTCTCGAAGGCGTTCGATTGCGTTAACCATGAGACGCTTTTGTTGAAACTCGAGCATTATGGGATAAGGAATACATCCCTTGATTTGATTAGATCATACTTGAAAGACAGAAAGGTTAAAGTCCAGGTAAACGGTGTAAACTCACTAGGGTCTGAAATGACAATGGGCGTTCCGCAAGGTTCAATATAGCTTCAAAATCAACCAAAGATGGTGTTATTTGCTGATGACACGACGGTCACAAAGTCTTGATGATGTCAATAACTCTATTCATCAGGTCCAACTTTGGTTTACGGCAAACAACTTAGTACTAAATGAAAAAAAAAAAACCAAATGTATTAAATTTACTTTACCAAATGTTAGAAGCAACGAATGTGACATCGTATTGAATGGGCAAAAACTGGAATTTATTGATCAGATGGTTTTCCTAGGAATCTATTTAGATGAGAAATTGCAATAGGGACCTCACATAACATCTCTTGCGGGGCGGCTAAGCTCAGCCGCTTATGCTGTCAGACAGTTAACAGATGTAGAAACCGCGCGCTTGGTCTATTTTATTTTTTTGCTATTTTATTTTATTGCTTGGTATTTTGCTGTGGGGTCGTGCTGCTGATATTGAATCTGTATTTATTTTGCAAAAGCGTGCTGTTAGAGCCATTTATAATCTTCGACGCCGCGATTCTCTTTGGGAGCTTTTTAAAAAGATTAATATTTTGACAGTACCTTGTCAATTCATTTATGAGAATATTATGTATGTAAGAAAAAATCGACCCCTCTTTAGCAAATTAAGTGATAGACATCATTTTAAAACAAGAAATAAAAATAAATTAGATCAAACATTTTATAGATTAGCCAACGTACGAACATCTTTCATGGGGTACTGTGTTAAATGTTACAACAAAATACCTTGTGAAATATTAGAACTAAATGAAAGAACATTTCAAACTTACATTAAAACCACACTTTGTAAACAAGTATATTACAAACTAGATGATTAAATTAAAGATAAAAATGCTTGGAAACATGCTGGTCCTGCTCCACAGGACGATCGAGGGTGTAGTAGAAAAAGTCAATCTTGTTTTATTTACTACTTACATAAATACTGTGTGTGTACTTTCAGTTTTTTTTTATATGTAATTTAACTCACACACTGATCCATTGTTGTTCATTATATTGTAAATATGTGAGTACCATGTCCCTTACTGGCAAACTTAATTTTATCTCTGCTGGTAATGCTTTATCTATACTTACACTCTACACTTATATTACACTTACCTATTAGTATATAAGTGTGTGCTGTATATTAGTGTAATGTTGGATGCATTGTGCTCACATAATATAATCAATTGATCAATGTACCTATGTATACAAAATATTGTAAAACTTATATTTGAAAAGAGTAACTATGGAGTTTCTTGTCCGTTCTTCTCCATAAGAATCTACTTTTTGCGAATGGACAACTAGAGTCACTTATATTTTAATTTTAAACTGTAAAAACGTTCAAAAGTGCCTTTTAATGATCTAGTTGAAATAAATGAATTGACTTTGACTTTGATTTATACGTTATGAAACGCACCCATTATACCCATACTGAGTCAATCTACACATTCGCGCTGTTTGTCGTTAAGGAGAACTGTTGTGTGTTTTAAAATAAAATAGCAGAAAATAAACTAGTTTAGTCTCTGCTATTTTGATTTATCTCTGTTACATTCACTAGAATGTGACCAATGTTTTGAGATATTTTTACTTTTTGACACCACACCCGTAGCTCGTATCAATAAGCCAAGCCGACACATATGTACGTACCTATTAGTCCGTATCTTGAAAACTACTGAGCCGATTTTAAAATAACAAAAGTAAGTCAACAAAAAAGAATGGTCAGTTTCTGAGAAATGCGTGGACACATACATACACCTACATTTTTTATAGATATTTTTTGTAAAGCCCTATAAGATAATCGCTTATGAATACGTTGCAGTTCTAATAAAATCATTTTTACGTGTCGAATTGACAACCTCCTTTTGTTGGAGTCGATTAAAAATAAGGTGAAAGTTAGTTTGTGAGTTGGAAGTCAGGCTTATTGACTCGTGTTCATTAAAAAAAACTCGTGTGCTAAAAAGTTTTACGTTGCCAGGCTCACGTTTGATCACTATCTCACCTGATGGTAAACGACTTAATCTATATCTTCTATACATATGATACAAATGTAACGGGTCGCTGTCTATACATGGAAGATATATGAGAATAAATATTATTGGGACCTTTATTAACACAAATAGCACCCAAAACAATAATTGTTAGAATTTTTGTCTGTGCGTTTGTGCGTTTGTGCACGCTTATCTCAAAAAATCTCATCTCATTTTATTCGGCTTATCCGATTAAGATGTGGTTCACTTAACATTTAGTGTTTGATTCATGTCAATTGGTTCATAAATAAAAAAGTTATGCCAATTTAAAGATTCACGTCGAACATTTCTTAAACTATCTATATCTATCTATTCTTTCTCTGTTCAGTAGCATTGACTAGAACTTCATAATCTTAAAATAAAAATGTCTGCCCCAACTAACTATTCCACGCGGACGAAGTCGCGGGCTAAAGTTAGTGAATAATATTCTTGTTTTTTTGACTCATTATCCTCCTTGGGACGCAGGAGGCTAATGATTTAGCGGTGTTGTTTCTATTCATACTATAAATAAGCTATTTGCAAGATTAACTAATTAGTACCTATAGACCCGTATCAGAGCCTCGATATGGTAAACAATATCGCATATTATTATATGTTATTCTGAAAACAAGGTTTTATATTCGTCGAGCCGTCATCAAGGGTGGAAGCATCGAGTAGCTCCGTTGAACTGCGTCGTGTGCAACATGGGTAGAACGCAGCGAGTGTTGGCGGTGTTGGTGCTGCACATAGCGTTGGCACACACCTTCTCTTTCTCCTGGGGTGAGTAAAAGCGTCGTCTTTTTCACATCAAACTATATGTCACACAAACCTTAACATTACTGCAACTACAACTGCAAACATTAGTCATTATTGCCCGCGACGGCGCTGGTCAGCTCCCGCAGCGAAGAGCAGATCGCCCGGTCAGTTTCGCGACCTGCAAGCATTTGAATTGAGCACAATTTCCTCGCAGTAGGTGTGAAAACCTGGTTGAATACATGGTCCGAAGCGAGGAGGCTTGGGGAGCGGTCACCTCCTTCTGCGAAGCAGTAATGCTAGCAAAGGAGGAGGCGGGCCGCGCGAGGGAAAGGCAAGGCCTTCGCCCCAACCGCCGCTACAGGAGAAGGCGCCCCGGGCGTCGGGAGTCGCAGGGCGATCCCCGGCCACCGTAGACGCGGGCCTGCGGACAGCGAGCGTTGGGTGGCTCGCTGTCCGATCACCACCAGGCCCGGGTCGATGGCGCGTTATGTTTCACGCGCGCCTCAAAGAGATGTCAGCACAGAAGACGGGGTCCGCTAGGGCCAGAGCCTGCCAGGGTTGCGGAATTTGTTCGAAAGAGTCACCGCGGCCCTGGAACGCAAAGGGCTGTAGAAGGAACACGGATGGGTTTTAGTCAGTAAGAGTCTGACACGCCCTTCCGCTCCACCCAGAGCGGAAGAAGTCATTTGATGATTTCCCATCCATAAAAAAAAGCAGGTGTGAAAAGAAGAATATGCTCCTCAGGGGTAAAGGTGTCTTGGCCTCCGGCTAGCTTGAGACCCCCGCTGCATTCAAGATTCTTGTATTAACTCTACACTCCCTCGCTGTGCTTAGGCACCCTTCATTACGGTCGGGAAGGCTAAGGCTTATTTTGAGTGACTCCAAAATATTTTGTCATACCTACTTTAGGTACGTGACTGTAGTAGTTGTACGGTGATCGGTGGAAAGAATAAAAGTCTTGCTACTCACAGTTTATATTATTGGACGTACACAACACGATACACAGTGATACACATACAGTCACAATTAATTGGAAGGAGTACGGACGGAAGACACTACAATAACAGTTCAAATTACTTAAAACACGCGGTCGCGAGGTTAAGAAACAACACGAACAATTATGCAAATCATGCGCGGCGCAGGCGATAAGCGGCGGGAGCTATGACCGACTGACCTCAAAAGTGAAAGGGCTCAGCGGCCGGCCGGCGCGAGCGACGTCACATGCATCACGCTGCCGTAATAGATGCGCATGAGCAGGCCGCCGACACCATCCGACATTATAATGTAAACATTATAAATGCCGTGAATGATTTGAGTAGTGCTATGTATATACGTACATGATAATAATAATGTTGTTGTATTAATGCTTGTGTTATTGTTGTGTTGTAATGTGTGTATATATTATAAACGTAAATAAACTATGTGGTAGGGGTGAACCCTACACCTACTTTTAAATAAACAGTTTGAAAGTTATTGTAGAAAATTTATGAAGATTAATTTAATAATATCTTAAGAGCGCTAACGAGATCATAGTTACTAGGAATGGAATACCTACTGACTTTTTGTTATCTCTGAATCGGAAAGTAATGTTTGGTTGCTGAAAAGAACTAAAGCTGTCCTGAATCTACATCTATCGAGATCCTTTACATTTTCCAGTAATGAACAACCATTCATAATTTATTTTTCAACATATTTGCTCAAAAAATGTATTTACGAAGCCGAGGATACTTTGTTTGAAAGTTAAAAATTACGAACCTTACAATGGAACGTGCGGTAAAATAGGTACTCTCATCTAAGTACCTATTTTACCGCACTCCTCGTTGTATTGTGCCGTGCGTATCCTTAACGGTTTTTTTTTTAATTTCCATAAAAAGAATATGAGAATTCCACCAAGGGGTTTCAAATTACTAGATTAAATAAGCAGAATGATCGAGCTTGGTAGCGCCTTTGCTGAATATGTTTGTCCCACTTTAATACTAAAGAGAAAATGAGACGAATAAAAGATAATATTTACTTTGCGTAACATATGGTACATAATGCCACAGTTAAAATCATACTTTATTTACTCATTTTCAGCATGCAAAATAAAATTTAAGATAACAACTACTAAAAACTAGGTACAGAGATAATTTTAAAACTATACTAACACATCATTTTTTTCTGAGATCATTCAAAACAAAACTATTTTTTTTTAAACTATTATACACTTCATTTTTTTTTGAGATTATGCATGGCAAAAACAAAAGAAACACGAAAGATGTAGTTCTAATTTTCACCACGAGCACGTGGCGCCATTAGCAAATTCGCGCTATTTTCAAACGTCAAAGATTGTTGCGACTTTCTGACTGATATCTTAAACAAAAAGTTTATTTCATTACCTATTGCACTGTTATCTCGCAAATGTGTTGAAAAATGTTGTATGACACACGTGCGGAAATTGGTATACAAACTCGTGACTATCTACTAAAATCATTAATAACTATTTTGGGTACCTATGAAGAGATTTAAGGGAAAGGACAATGTCATTTGTTGCAAATTTACCTGGCCCCTATCATATACTACCATACCATATACTTATAATTAAAAGAGAAATATCGATTAAAATTTAAAAAAATCTGTGGTCTTGTGAGTGTATAAATAAGCAGCCAGTGAGAAATAAACAAAAGAACTTCTTAAGCGGGACGGCGGCGGTGGTGACGCGATGAGTTCCATATTTAAATTTTGCGGGACACTACTCTGTAAGCTTACCATAATTCAAAATCTCGGTTATAAAACCGAGATTAACTTGAGACTAATATTTGATTTATATTTTATAATTTTTAGTGGTTCACAGGTGCTTACCCCTTGACAGTGTACCAGCGTGATGTTATTTATTTATTTATTTATTATAAGGCTTCTCAACAATGAGTACACCAAAGCTTTAAAATTTGTACATTGCAATCTTAAGACTAAGTGCCCTTACAGAGAAGCACAACATGCACTAAATTATGCGCGGATAATAACATAATAAGTTAAAATGATTAAAACATTGATTGAAATTTAAAAATAATAACAATTAGATTAATGTAGAAATGTAGAACATAAAAATTATTAAATAAAAATTATTAAATTTGAATACAATAAATTAAATAAGATTATGGTAACAATAAATTAAGTTAGATTTAATTATTTATATAAGATAAGGCAAATAACTGATATTAGATATATATTAGACTAGACATAACAATTACACATTAATTAGCAAGCGCGGCTTTTTTTAAAGCTGGTACCGATGAGTTAAAGAGGTCAATGTTATGTTATGTTATGTTATGAACTGGTGTAAACAATAGACAGACGTGAGATTTTAGCAATCCCAGTCCATTTGCTATCTTTTATTGAGGAGTTCCGTTGCCTATCTCCGAAGTTCTCTTCACCAGATCTTCACCAAATTGAAATGGAACCGCTCCGAGAAAGTACTCTTCCAAAAACTACCCAAGTCGCTTCAAATGTGCCTTTAAAATTTGAAAAGTTCTCTCTATATCTCTAGGATCCCATCATCAGATCCTGACTTCATGATCATGGGACCACCTGGGAAGTATACCCTTTCAAACAAAAAAAGAAAAATCCAAATCGGTCCAGCCATCTCCGAGTAATCGGGGAACCATTTATAATCTTCGTCGCCGCGATTCTCTAAGGGAACTTGTCAATCAAGTCTCAAAACTTCTATCATTAAACCCATCTTCAAAAAAGACAACAAGCTGAATATGAACTGTTACAGACCAATTGCACTTATTCCTATAATTTCTAAAATTTTTGAAAAGTACATATATAATCAAATTTATAAATACCTAGAAAAATATAATATTCTTTCGGAAAACCAGAAAGGTTTCCGCAAAAATAAAACGATAAACATGGCTGTTTTTGATTTTATAAATAACGTGATGGGTAATGTGGATAAAAGGACGCCGGTATGTACCATTTACTGTGACATGACCCAGGCCTTCGATTATGTTAATCATGATATTCTTCTTCGTAAACTAGAAGCTTATGGCATTAGAGGCAATATATTAAATCTCATAGAATCATATCTAAAGGATCGTAAACAGTATACAGAAATATCTAAAGTGAACATTAATACCAAAAAAGAAGAAACTTATTCATCTAAAAAACGTACAGTTAAATATGGAGTCCCACAAGGGAGCGTATTGGGTCCTTTATTATTTATAATCTATATAAATGACTTGCCACTAGTAACTAAATATCCAGTATCACTTTTTGCTGATGACAGTACAGTCACTATTGATTGTATAAATAAAGATACGTATGAATCGGAAATTAATAATACAATCAATTCAATAATTAACTGGTTAGATAACAATAATTTAAAGATCAACCTAAAGAAAACAAAAATTATGTTCTTCAGTCAACGCTTAGAAGCACCAAATGTTAATGTTCAATACAAATCGACCGTTATTGAAAAGGTGGATACAGCTAAATTTTTGGGCCTAATCATTGACAATCGTCTGAACTGGAAAGCACACACAGAAGAATTAAATAAAAAAATATGTTCTTCTGCCTATGCTCTCTATAAACTAAAACCTATCATAGGTACGGATGCCCTTATAACTGCCTACCATGGTATAGTCGGCTCGATATTGAGGTTTGGAGTTTTATTTTGGGGAAACTGTACAAATAGAGATATTATTTAAAGGTCACAGAAAAGATGTATTAGGGCTATGTTTGGCTTGAAAATAACTGATAGTTGCAAACAGTATTTCATAAAGTATAAAATTTTAAGTCTGCCGTCCTTATTTATTTATGAAATAGCAAATTTTGTACAAACCAATCCCAACTTATTCAAGAAACTATCAGACGTATCTATTCGTAATCGACGGGATAATAATAAATTATGTGTACCAAGGTCAACCACGGCCTTGATGCGAAAAAGTATTTTTTGTTTAGCACCAATGATTTATAATAAAATCCCAAAACCTATTAGACAAATGCCTACTGCTCTATTTAAAATACATTTAAAAAAATATCTTGTTAATAAATGCTATTATACCATATCGGATTTCTTAAATGAACGAAATTAATTAATTGTATTTTTTCTGCAGTTACGACATTTAAAAAAAAATTGAATTGTAAATCTATAAAACCTAATCTGTACATGTTCTTCTTTTTAAGTAGTATTACGATGGAAAAAAAAATTGTTTTTGTTGTTTAGACTCAATCTTTTGTGGTTATTTTAAACCAAATATTATGTTGTTTTTGTACGCCATAAATGGAAAACATGCAGATCTAACCATTATTATAAGACCTTGCACATCTTATGATGTATACTCATGTTTTACAATAAAAAGATATTCTATTCTATTCTAATTCATTTATGAGAATATTATGTATGTTAAAAAAAATCGACATCTCTTTAGCAAAATTAGTGATAGACATCATTTTAATACTAGAAATAAAAATAAAACATTTTATAGACTAGCCAAAGTACGAACATCTTTCAAGGGGTACTGTGTTAAATGTTACAACAAAATACCTTGTGACATATTAGAACTAAATGAAAGAAAATTTAAAACTTATATTAAAACCACACTTTGTAAACAAGCATGTTACAAACTAGATGAATATATTAAAGATAAGAATGCTTGGAAACATTCTGGTCCTGCTCCATAGCACGATCTAGGGTGTAGTAGACAAAGTCAAACTTGTTGATTTAATTACTATATTTATACTGGTGTACTTTCAGTTTTTTTTTAATATGTAATTTAACCCACACACTGATCCATTGTTGTTAATTATATTGTAAATATGTGAGTACCATGTCCCTTGCTAGTAAACTTAATTTTATCTCTGCTGGTATTGCTTTGTTGTAAGTTATAAGTGTGTGCTGTATATTAGTGTAATGTTGGGTGCATTGTGCTCACATAATATAATCAATTGATCAATGTATGTATACAAAATATTGTAAAACTTATATTTAAAAAAAGTAACTATGGAGTTTCCTGTCCGTTCTTCTCCATAAGAATCTATTTTTTTGCAAATGGACAACTAGAGTCACAAATATTTTGATTTCAAACTGTAAATTTGACGTTCAAAAGTGCGTTCAAATAAATGAATTGACATTGACTTTGACTTTGAATTCCAAAAGTATGAAATAGTACAATGTCGTGTCATAATGTTAGGGTAAGCTAAGGATTGAAAGATATAATAAATAGACTTAGGAATTCATAGTTATGAAATACATTAGTTGTTTTAGAAAGTTAAAATATAACTGAGGGATGCTAAGTAAATTACTATTATTAATAATTATAATAGATCGTGTAAGAAACCCTTACGCTAGCGTCACGGGTATTGGGTCAATACTTACTTACACGATACCTCACATCTGCACCCATAGCACTTAGAGCAACACCTTCTTAAGTGACGCAAGCAGCTTTTCAGCGGCCATGGCCATGGTCTCTGGCTGTTCTTTCGAACTGTAAAACGCTGGACAAGAACCGTCTTGTCCAGCAACGGGGCGGCTTGTTCCCGCAGCATTATGTCGGCATCATGCTCATATGGAGACATGGTCCCTAACAATCCTTGGACTGTATAATATGAGATAGTTAGATATGGTCAACCCACCTCCAGGAAGCGCACTCTTCGTACAACAAGTACATCTGCAAGATACGGTGATCGTATCTGACCGAATTAGTAGTCGCAGATAGAGAATATAAATTCAAGATGGATACAAATAGGTACTACAGTCAAGAGTCATATACTCAAGAAGTAAATATAGCTGGGGATTTCAACTCTTGCAAGCCAATAGACAGCCTCAAAAGCGCCCACCCGTCCACACTTCCTAGTGTTTGAGCTGGGGAGAAGTGGCGCACCAAACTCCCACGCAACACGTCTCTGTCTGTTTAGTTACAAGATTTCAGACAACTAGCTCCTCCCGCGGCTCCACTCGCGTCCCTGTGTATAATTAAACACAACATCAGCCTAGGATAAATTGGAATAATTAAAGAATCACCCAGTCGCACCAACAAACACACACACATATTTTAAGTACTAGATTAGTCTAAACTGGACTAGAGTCCGACTGTAGTTAATTTAATTAACTCCACTTAGTTACAACGGCACTTAGCACATAGGCCTTTGGCATTAACCAAGCCCTAAGCGGTCCTCCGACCGACCTCTCTCGTGGTTCTAAGCTAAGTGTCCCTCCGGGTCCTGTTAACCCGTCTCTCTCGAAGGGTTTGTATTGATGTTTTTGTATAGATTCTTAATTGTTTTAAGGTTGCGTTGGGTTTTCCCGAGCCTCCGTTATTATTACCAGATGTGTGGCATAAATATTGTGTCTTTGGAATTTTATTGAAATATTACTTTGGACTGACGGTTCTCTTGATTCTTTACCATTAAAGAGACAATTTATGATTTTCTAAGTGGCCTGACACCGTGTGCAGCGTTTAAAATAAATATAATATTTTGTTATTAAACAAGAGTAAGTGAGCGTCAGTCACATACAAATTTCGCGCCAATTACTTTTTTAATTTCGTCTGTTATAGCCGCACGCATTTTGCAGAACTGATCACCGCTTATAGTTTCATTTTAAAAAATAATATGTTCTTTTTTTATGAATCAGTAAAAAGTGGATTATTGTATTTATGCATAAAGCCTTTTGCGTTTTTGTATGCTCGTTGGTAAAAGACAAAAATTAAAAAAAAAAAATTCGCCTGAGCCAATTAAATAACCAAAATGACACTTTAATTTTAAAACACTAGTTACAACTTTAAACTCATTAATTATAAAACGCAACTTAACTACTGATCACTTTAATCGCACTTGAAGATCGCTTTCGAAGTATTCGCTTGTATCGCAAATCCAATACTGACTCGGTCACGGGCTATGCTGGCCTTATATAGGTCAATTAATTCCAGAACCTTCTACTGTAGAAGCATCTGAAAAGTACTGGTAGAATGTTCTGGCATAGAAATGTCTAGAAGGTACTTGACTCTACTAGTTCTGCTACTCGATACTAGATGGCGCCAGTAGTAACTAATTTCGTCATGTACCTGGCATTAATTCGGGCGCGTAACACTATTTTATCCCCGCTCTGGTATGCTACAATGGCGGAATTTTTGAGCAAGAGTACTGAAAGGTATTCTATTGATACAAGAAGGAAGGCTGGGAAACGAAATACTTTATTTAGGTATCAGCTTGTTAAAATGATTTCTTTTTCATATTTCAGATATCGTCGTGGCCAGATCTAATAAACTTGAATTTTATAATGATGGAACGTTAGCATACACAGCAACGCCAGCAACTCATCGTATCAAATGGATCATTTACGACCCAGTGCTCGAGAGAGTGCTGTTCGCCGACAGACGCAACAGCAAGAACTCTGCATCTAGTTTTGATATAGCAACAAAGACTACGAAACCATTAATTATGAAAAAAAAGAACCGATACTATAAAAGGTTCGCCTACGACCCGGCCACAGAATTACTTTTTGGAAGTCGTGTAAATAAGATATTCTCATTTCCAATAAAATCTGGAAATACGAACGAAGTTAATGGCGATCTTGTGATCGATTTGGGATCGACTGTACCTCGTGAGCTTGCTGTGGACAGCTGTGGAGGGTACGTGTCATGATTGCAAAAATAGTGACAAATTTTGAAATAATTTACGAGTATTACTAAAACTTAAAAAAATATAATAACATGCATGTTATATTTCAGGTATATTTACTGGACAGCAAGTAACACTATAGAGCGGGCTCTGTTTAACGGTTCAGATAGAGAAGTTATAATAGACAAAGATATAACAATAAAACAAGGCTTGACCATTGACACACAGAAAATATACTGGATTGAATCTCAAGAATATAACGAAGGTGGATTTTCTATTGAAAGCGCAGATTTGAATGGAAATAACCGAAGAACATTATATAGTGAAACAGAATCTGATTTATTACCAGACAAATTAATCGTATCTAAGTATTATGTCTCCTGGAGGTACAGCATTGAAACAGCGTCCGTCTGGCAATTACCAAAGAATTCACCGAATGATACAAACGTACAACCTAATAAAATTTCGATGACTTCAACTTTTAACTGTTCTTCTATCGGTTTTCAAGATATAGCCGCAAATTACAAGATTGAAGAACGAACTCAGGGCGTTCTAAATTGCCATGCGCTAAAGAGTTTGCTACCAGGGTACTCCGAATGCCTAGATGCTGCAGATGGGCTGTTTTGCGTCAATGGTACAAAAGTTATTGGGGAGTCTCGTTGTGAATGTGCACAGGGTTACATCGGTGAGAGGTGCGATGTTTCAGTGTGTCACAACTATTGTTATCAAGGAGATTGTGATGTCGCTGCTGGGGGACAACCTAAATGCAGGTAATACAAATGTTCGCCCATCCATCACTAAACATTATTATGAATGCAAAAGACGTCTAACTGAATAGATTGAACCACGCGCAGCACCTATAAGGACACCGAAGCCTTCTTGCAGCGTGTATCATAAATATAATTCTGTCACTACACTCCTCACGCACTTGCACTAAACATACGCTTTTATTGTATATATGTTACGCCATCAAAGCCATGTCTATGTTACGCCCAAAGTCCGAAAATGCTCATTGAGCGAAAAAACAGCTTACAACGCGTTGTGGATTGTACTAAAATTCCACATGCGTCGTGGCACTTAAGAAAACGGTCACAACGCGTTGTGGAAATGCAGAAATGCCATGACGCGTTCGGAGACCTAACTGATGCAGCCACATCGTACAGAGCGCCCGAAACACAGCGCTCTAAGCGCGCGCCTCGTTGTTAAGCACCTGCTACAACTGCCCCACATATTTGCTGGCTTCCTTTTTAACGAGTTTTCTTATTTCATAATATATTGATTATTTCAGATGTAATGCCGGTTTCTCAGGGGAGAGGTGTGAAGACAGCGCTTGCCAAGACTATTGTTATAACAAAGGTGTCTGTTCCTTGAATGAGGAGAACGAGCCGTTCTGTGAATGCGCAGCAGGTTATGAGGGCGAAAGATGCGACATTTCCGTCTGTAAGGACTATTGCTGGCAAGGAAATTGTAGTGTTAGTGTTGAGGGACAACCTAAGTGCAGGTAAAATGTTCATCTCACTGGGTACTAGGTATACTCGTAACCTGAATGACATTCCATCACTATAATATAAAACAAAGTCGCTTCACTCTGTCTGTCCCTATGTATGCGTATGCAACGGATTTTGATGCGGTTTTTTAGTAGATAGAGTGATTCAAGAGGAAGAAGTATATGTGTAATACATGCATAATATAGTAGAGAAATACTGATACTGTGGTGTCGTTAATAAACACATTTTTTGCGCTTACATTGCCAACTCTGGCTGAACATTACGATATATGTAGATCAAAATAATGTACTACAGTATTGTACATCTTAAAAAGGTCTCCAAAAATTCCAAAAAAAAATTACCCTTTACTTTTTACGAGAAATAATTTATTTATTTATTTAAACTTTATGTACAATAGTGGTACATGGGCGGACTTAATGCATCAAGGCATTCTCTACCAGTCAACCTTTGGGTTATAAAGACTATACTGTGGTAGGTGTACAATAAATAAAAATAAGATTCAAATTGAATTTTAACATTTCGGAAAGAATATATTGATAATATATATAATACTAATAAAATACATATATATGCTAAAATAATAAACTAATAAATATGAAATATAATAATCATCCCGATTAAGAGAGTTATAATAGTTTATTTACGAAGCGATTTTAAGCACTACAGCATATTAATCCTTATCCAATGATTATCTATAAATAATATATAATAATATATATCCTAATCCATTGTGCATTTAATATAGATCAATATGGCGGCACGGTTGGCGTAGTTGGTTGAGCAATTGAATTCTGCGCTGCATTACGTGGGTTCGATTCCTGCACGGAACAAATATTTGTATGGCCTACAGATAGTTGTTCTGGGTCTGGCTGTTTGTGTATGTAAATTTAAATGTTTGTAAACGCACCCACAATACAGGAGAAGTTCCTAGTGTGGGGCATCGTTTTCTTAAAAAAAAATATAGCATGTAATTTTAATGAATATTTTCGAAGATATTACAGATTTAAAATGCAGGGACATAGCGGTTGCGGCGTCACCTGCCAAAAAGCTGTGAACGTTGTATATAAAGACATTCTGTAGTTTATGTAGTATCAGCGTTGCACCCGTGCAAAGCCGGGGCGGGTCGCTAGTAATATATAAAACCGTAAGTAGCGATTAAAAAAAAATGTTTTTATTTTTTTTATTATTTTATATATTACTAGCTTCTGCCAGCGGCTTCGCCCGCGTCAAAAAAAAAAGTCAAAACGTTTATTTCAATTAGGCCATTAAACGGCACTTTTGAACGTCATAGTTTACAGTTCAGTAAAATAATAATATTACATTAATAAAGTGACTCTACTCTCCATTCGGAAAGGTAGATTCTTATGGAGAAGAACGGACGTGAAGTTAAAGTTCCCAAGGGAACATATTCCCTTGATATATGACATCGGAACATTGCAGACTCGTAAGATTGGAATACATTTTGATTAGATTATATTTTTTCGACATATTATGTTGAAAAAACTGGTTACAAAACGGTTTACAATCAATCATTTTCAATAGGTATATCCGTGTCTTATTTAGAAAAAATGGTTTCCGCAAAGCCCATGCCTACATATAAAGGAAACGGACTGGGCTGCTGATGACGGCTTCGTGACGGTGCAAAAGAGGAAGCGCTGTGAGAGTAGCTGTAAAAACGCTGCGGCAAGACTCCTACGGAGCCAAACGGAAAAACTGCGTGCTGCGAAGCCGAATACCCCGGTGTATATTTCCCATCTCCACTACGCCAGTGACGCGGAAGACATCGTGAAGTACGTGCGCCAGAGGCTGAAGTATGCGCACCAGCTGCTGGGCGTGCTGCTCGCTTGCCTGTTACAACTAGTCTCTACTCTGTTTCATATCTTTGTTATTTCAGATGTAATGCCGGATACTCTGGGGAGAGGTGTGAAGTCAGCCCATGCCATGACTATTGTCTAAACAATGGTACTTGTTCCCTGAATAATCACAGTGAACCAGTCTGTCATTGTACTGGACCACATAACGGCGAAAGATGCGAGGTTCCCATCTGTAGGAACTATTGTTTCCAAGGTGAATGCACTGTCAATGCCGAGGGACAACCTAAATGCAGGTAAAACAAATTTTCATTACATTATGGATTAGCTTACTCCATACTGAGTGGACGAAATCGATCTAGGGCGTTCTTCTCGTTCGCTTGTTCCAACTAGTCTCTATTCTGGTTAATATTTTCGTTATTTCAGGTGTAATGCCAGATATTCTGGGGAGAGGTGTGAAGTTAGCCCGTGCCATCACTATTGTCTAAACAATGGTATTTGTTCCCTGAATAACCACAGAGAACCAGTCTGTCAGTGCATAGGAAAATATAAGGGTGAAAGATGCGAAGGTGATTTTTTTTAAACTGTGTAATGGGTAGATTTTGATTTTGCTTCAGTGTCCTCCCTATTCCTAATATTATTTATTTAAGTATTCCGGACTTATGTACTTACGCTGTTCAGAATCTATTAGGTTTGTTTCGGAGACGTGTAAATAATGAAATATAGTATTATCGCTAAAATTTTATAAAAAAGTAGATCCAGGATTTTTCCTGGAGTTTCACAAGATACAAACTAGTTTTGCACTACTTACGTACCTTAGTTTTGCACTATGTCTTTGTGATTAATTATTTGTCAAGACAATGCTGGGCTAGTAGCAAATTCTACCGTGAGTGTGAGTTTCTTCGTAGAACGTTGTAAGCTTAAGGCTTCAAACTGTACTTTAAAATTGTTTGTATCGGCTAGACAAGTTTCCAAACAAAGAAATTATTTTTCTTGCGATACTTATAAACTTATAAACCAAATGAATTACTTAACCAACAGGTTGGCACTAATGATAGGGTAGCAGTTTTGAAGAAACAAACATTAATGTTCGATTGCATAGCTAATTGCTAGCTGGTTTTTTTTTCAAAAACCTTGGATTTTCTTTGTTGACTCACGCAGAAAAGCTGAAGAGTTATTTTCTTTTGAAAAATTCAATCCATGACGCTTGGGTGAGAGTTACGTGCAGTGATCGTTTTACTGCTCTGTTGATAATGCTGATGATACTGAATCTCAAACAAAATAAGAACCCTGAGATCAACCACATGATCAACCTAAATCTAAGTTATTTTATTTTAATTAGTAATAAGATGCAATTCATAAACTAATTTGTTTTTACCATTACCAGTTGTTCATGAAAGGTTGCACTGGCTTCCTATGGTGAATGGCAAATTGCCTCCAAATGCCATAATTGGTGGGTATGAAAAAGAACATATTTACATAGCCAGAGCTAGGCACAGCACAGGTTCGATGTTTCCTGGGAAGTATGTACCATCACTTGGTTTGGGTTACTTTTCTTGGGGGGGCAAGGAATATGCTCACTACAAAGAAAACATTGAGGTAAGATTATTGGTTCTAAGTATTTTTATTTCTCCTTGAAGGTAAAATCAAACCGATTCCCTTCTTTGTCCCTACTTCTTCTTCTTTTCTAAAATCTGTACAAGTGTTACGAAGTTTTGTCTAGACTTAGTTTTGACATAAGAATCATGCATGTTTTTCTTTTTCAGATATTATGTGGGCCTAATGTTGAATGGGTTAAAACAAGTCCTAGGAATGTACCTAAAAATGCATTCATCAGCGGACGCGCAGGTGGAGATAACGAAGTTGATGGTGAACCTCAGTACACATGTAGAGGTACAATAAACGGAGAACTGGTAGTGGGAAAAGCTTCCGCTCGCTTAAACGAGTGCTATTTGCCATATCATGCCGAGGAGAAAATTATAAATTCGTGTGAAATATTAGTCGAACCAGACGACGAAATATAACAAATTTTAACTTTTACTGTCTGTTTATCTACCAGCGATGGAACTTGACATCAATAGTTTGATGACGTCATTACTAAATAAAATCAACATTTGTAACAATAAAGTGAATCTAGTTTTTTTTTTCCTTAGCCTACTGTGTCCCACCTCTGGGCAAAGGCCTCCCCTTTATATTTTTTTTATCTAAGCAAATATTGTTATTTGATTAGTGTTTAACCATTTAGGTAGAAGAGAATACATATTCAGTTTAGCCTCTGTAAGTCTGTCACAAAGCTAATTTAAAAATAAAATAAACAAAAATTGTTATGATGTCCTTTTATGGTTTTACGTCCAAAAGTAGATTATGAAGAATGAAGTCATACTGAAGTTCGATGTTTAAAATATCGATGTACTGTTTTTATAACACATTAATTAAGTAATACGATTAAGTAAGTAAGTGTTGTAATTAAGTACGATTTACGTGAGTTCCACGGTTTACTGCATCGACATTTGTTAGGGCGCCGCGCGTGTGAGTACATACGTAGTTTATCGTGCTCCGGACATTATCTTCCTGACCTAGTAACTACACTATTTACCTACCAATCCTACCATATATGTAGATATGTCACCGGAAAATGCAGCCTCCGTAAGACTGTAATATACTTCTGGACACATCTATTGGCCCACCTTGTATTTTCAGTTTCGTTTGGTCCTAGCTAAAATTTTATATTAGGTCGAGCAAAAAGTTTTTATGCAGTTTTGAACCTGGCACATTCACAATTTCATTCAATAGTCTTTTTTTGAATTTCGAACACAGAATTTAAAGAAACAAAAGACAATTTGGAGCCTGTTTGTTGATATCAAACAATCGAATACTAAGAAAACTTGGTTTTATTGGTTTACTTGGATTCAATTCTTGAAAAAGTGATTGATATCTTTGGTTTTGCAACAAACATTACTTATTCTTAACATTAAGGTGAGGTTCTATAAATAATCTATGGATACTTCACCTGAAGTCGCAGCCCAAGCTGTGGCACTTATTCAGGCCGGACACAGCCAAAGAAACGTGAGTGCTCAACTTAATTTAAGTCGATCTGCGGTCCGAAATGTTTATCGGAGGTACCTAGAGACTGGCGGCTTTGTTCGTCGCCAAGGAAGGCCACGATCTCGGGTCACAACTGAAAGGCAGGATCGATTCATCGTGACGACCAGCTTGAGAAATCGTCACCTTACCTCCATTGAGATACAAAACCAACTTCGCGACTTCCACGGAGTATCTGTGAGCGCTCGAACTGTTCGGAGAAGGTTAAAAGAACGCGATATGGTACCACACAAGCCAGCTAATGGGCCCAAACTAACGCGAGCCCACCGAACAGCGTGCCTTCATTTCGCACGCAGTCATTTAAATTGGACACAGCAAGATTGGAGCCGTGTACTCTTTTCTGATGAGTCTAAAATTGTGTTACATGGCAATGATGGAAGGAAGAAGGTCTACCGACGTAAGGGAGAGCGTTTCGCACAATGCTGCTTTGAAGAGAGGGTTGCTTATGGCGGTGGCTCATGGACTGTCTGGGGCGGTATATCCGCGAGCGGCAAAACTCAACTTGAGGTTGTTACGGGACCACGGCTGCCAACATTAAATGCTGAAAGGTACATTCGTGAGTGCTTAGAACCTCACGTGATACCATACGCGGACTATGTGGGCCTAAATTTCCTTTTTATGCATGATAATGCAAGAGCCCATGCGGCCGGCATCGTCAGGGAATATCTTCGGGATGTGAACATCACAGTTATGGACTGGCCAGCCAGAAGCCCAGACATGAACCCCATTGAGCACATGTGGGACGAGCTAAAAAGACGTGTTAGGGCTCGTCAGCCAGTTGCCCAGACGATGCAGGAGTTGAAAACTGCCATAGAAGAGGAATGGGAGATGATCCCTCAAAATTGCATAGAGCGGTTGATAAACTCTATGCCTAATCGTATGAGAGCTGTGGTAGATGCCCATGGAGGCAACACGCGTTATTAAATTAAACCTTTATTTGATAAAACATGTTTTTTATTCAAAAATCAATTGCCTTTAACAAGGCGCATATCCGACTTGTTAGGCGTAGCTCCATGTCGTATGGTATTCTAAATTCAAATTTAAAACAATACGATCAAAAAAGATGGTAAAATGTATCAGGTTTAAAACTGCATCAACAGTTTTTGTTCAATCTAGCAATCATATTTCGGTAGGGGCCATCGAAACCTAAACTCTAAGGTGGGCCAATAGATGTGTCCAGAAGTGTATATCTTTTTTTTTTCTTTAGCCTATTTTGTCCCACTGCTGGGCAAAGGCCTCCCCCATATCCTTCCAGACATTCTTTTATATCTTTTATTATATTATAATTTTTTGATGTTTTATAAAAAATCATTTTGTAAATCCGAATTCAATACCTAGTTTCCAAAATATCCGTGTCTTTTTAAGAAAAAATAGTCTATAATTTCACGCGATATTTTACAATCTTATGGCGTTTGTAATTTTCCGGTTTCAGATATAACAGGACATGTAAATGAATTGATTTAGTTGGATGACCTGTTTTAACTCTATAGGAACAAATAAATGTCATTGAAGTGTCTATTTGTAATATCAAAATAAAAACTATTTACTAAATGCATATGAACGTGTATCGGGATTTATTTGTTACTTATTTATATTTTCTGTGGGTCTGTTTGATAGCTGGATCAAACAGACCGAATGAATGGACCGATTCTGAAGGGTCTGGCAGGTAGCTGATGTAACTTGGGCTACCTTTATTTTGTAAAAGGAAAATGATTAGGAATCCGTGCAAAAAAATAAAACATATGATAATACTTTTTAAGCGGTTCATCCGCGGGTAGAAGCTAGCTGTCGCCCGCGGTCCTACCTATCCGTCTCGGGATGCCCTTATTTCCCACAAACCTAACCTCGGGCATATCATGAAATGGTCTATTCTCCGAGATGACCACGATATATACGTGATTTGATGCGCTTGTCAATAACTTATAGGCAATCAACCCATCTATAACATAACTTTGCAATTTAAATAAAAGTTCCTCCTAGACGTCACTGTGGTATTTGAGCAGTCGGATTATGAATGTAAGCCGGTAAGCAATCCCGCCTGAAGTTCAAACATTACCGAGAGCGACCACAACATTACAAAAAATAAACTTCGGCGTCCCATCGAGCAACCGCGCTCACTCAACAACAACTATCAATTTAATTGGAGAACCGCGGGCAGCCTCTTTACCCCGCTTAACTTTTCGATTTACATTCAAAACGGTCTTTTAAAAAACCCAACTCAATAACTACGAGTCTAAACCCTTGTTCGATGCGTACTTTACAAGTCATTCGGGTGTAAAACTTAGTGTCTGGACTTCCATTGGCGCACAGCCCCGGGGAGGAGTCGCAGACCACGCCCGGCGCCCGCCGCGCATGCTAAACGCGCTTTAAACCCCGTTTAAGCGGTATTTTGGTCCAAAACCACAAGAAAATGTATGTTACGTCGGTTAGGGGTGGGAGGGAGGGTTCAATGAAAAGATTTTTGCGATTCAACGACTATTTTGCGAATATGGCGGACAGTAATGTCGAATGCGCGGGAAAGTGCAGGTTGCTTAGAAGTTTCTTTTGATAATTGCATAAAAGGATTGTAGTTATAAGCGTTGGTTAATGTGCTAACATACATATAAATTTAATTCAAAATATATTATTACACAGTCACACAGACAGTAATTGAAATGTTTTAAAGAGTTTGAGCTTTTTTTGGCGCTATGTGGGGTTTAAACAACCTGTCTACGAATTAAAGTGTTCGGAAATTTTTGAAGATTTAAAAAAAGTGTTATAAAATGGAGTCGCGGATGCAGGACAGTCATAAGTCGTTCCTGATAAAAGACCTCCTCGGAGATGTGTTGCGGCCGGCGGCGGCTGCTACTCTAGGTATGTCGGTGAATGTTACTTTCATTAAACATAGTTTATCAAATCAATAATCTTTCCACGACTATTCTAAGCAATGCCCCAATTTGATCGTTTTATCTGAGTGTTTCAGGACTATATACATAAATTTTATTCAATAATAGGCGTTTTTGAAAAACAATCTGATAAATATGTCCGACAAGTAAACAACCAAAAAGTTTTATATTATGTAGATATCTTTAACGCAATATTCAAAATCACATTCGTGAAAATTTCAGTGGAGGACGTGTCTTTGACTAAAAGTTAAACCAATTTAATCAAAATTATTTATTTTATGTTCTATTGTCAAAAATAAAAGTGTCAAGTTGTTCAATAACTTTATCAAGCGGCCGCATGGTCGCGTAGCAGTTTCGTAGCACCCGCGTAGCAGTCTCGTAGCACTCGCGTAGCAGTGGCTACAGAGAGCGTTTTTTATAATATTCCACAAGTAATTTAACAAATAGATGTATAAATATTAGATAGTAATAATAATTTTGTTTTATTTTTTATTATTTTTTATTTTCCTGTGTATATGCCTGGAACGCTGTCGTCTCCCCTCTTGGAGGTGGGCGCTAATGGCCGCGACACAGTATTCCATACTAATGCGGTTGTTAACGAACACAATTTTTTGTAAACTGTTTTTTTTTGTTCCAATATTTTTTTATTTCTTTAAATAAATTAATGATATATTGGCACACAATAAAACGGTTACATTAGTTTGTACAAATTGGTTATATGTACATATGTATCTATTTAGCTAATATTCTAAGATCTGTTTCCGTTCATTTATGAACCCAACCATCTACAAGCAACCGAGTTCCGAGAGCTACCTGTATCTTGAGAGACTGAAGTCACAGAAGTGAAGTAGTCTTGATGATGATGATTCTATTGGTCAGGCATGTTTAAATAAAAAAAAAAATCCCTGGACAGTGTAGCAAACAAAAAAAAAAACTTTTATAATACTTATTAACGTAATCTATAACATTATTTATTTTTAATATTCAAGTATGAATGTATTTATTTCTCTTGCCCACGTCCGTGTGTCACTGCAGGGTGCCAACTGAAAACCAGCGCTGGGTGTCTGACGCCCAGCAAATGCTGAGATGGTAACCCTTTCGGTATGGTCACGCTCAGCTAGCGGCTCGCTAGATAATTGTTGTCTTATGATTGTTCTCTTTTTTACTTTGTTGCTGTTGTGTTGTGTCTGTATCGAATAGGTAAATATTTTCTATTCTATTCTATTCTAAATGAAACAGTCCCAATTTTCGATGCGGAGGTAATAAAGGCAATTAAGTCTCTGCTTTTTATCTAAACGTGCGGTGCCGGAGACATTATCGCATGAAAAACTTCAAGAAGTCTTTTATTCCGCCCCAGCACGCGATAGCTGCGACGAGGAGTATGGGTCCTCGTACCACATACCACAGCGTTGTGCGTTGGTACAGTAATCAGTGTATTTAAAGCGCTTCTGTTACTGAGTGACTGACAGACAACGCACAGGCGAACCTACTGGTGTTAAAAAGCTGAAATTTGGCATGTAGATTCCTTATATTTCCTTGGGAAGTGTAGGGGAGAGCTAAGAGAAGATTTCCGGAAATTCTTACGGATACGGGAAAAAACGGGATATGCGCGTACGAAGTCGCGGGCAAAAGCTAGTCTACACTAACATTAAAAAGAGGAAAAAATTGTATTTTTGTCTGTGTGTATGTTTGTAATGAATAAACTCAAACTACTGTGCCGATTTCAAAAAATCTTTCACCATTGGTAAGCTACATTATCAGCGAGTAACATAGGTTATATTTTATCCCCGTATTCCCACGGAAACGGGAACTACGCGGGTGAAACCGCGTGATAACTTATAATTATCGGTAAAGTCGACAGAAAATGTTACGATTAGGGACAAGTGGTGAACCAAAGGACAGCTTTAGCTATTCTAATAAAACAAAATGCGATAAAAGTTTAATTTGCACGGTCCCGTGACAAAGTTGATCATGCTGTCTAACTGTCGTTTGCATTATGCACGTAGATATGACTAAATATTTAGAATTAGCTTAGAGGGTGTAAAAATAGCTGGGCCGTCCTGGACGCAAATAGCCCAGGATAGAGATGAATGGAATTCTTTAGAGGAGGCTTTCACCTTCGTCTAAGGAGGAGTTCTTGCCCATGATTAGGATTCTTCAGTTTTTTTTTAAATTTATTCAACTATAGTGTAAACAATATAACTATACTTTTTTTTTCTTTTTTCCTACTTTTTAAACATTTTTTTGTAATGCAAGAAATAAAAGGTTTTTTTTATTTTATTTTGTTTATTATTTATTAGTGGGTGTCCACAGGTAAAGCTATCCATAACCACAAGACAGGTAACACCTTTCCAAACATATTTGCTCAGCGAGAAATTCTGCTGCTCCAAATGAGAGACCTAAAACAACAGATGAAATTAGTGAAGGAGTCGGGGTCCGTTTACCTTCGTCGTGCAATGTCACAGGAGCTCCCCTTGTTTTCGTTCTTAATAGACTCGCATTGCATCGCTGTCTCACCTGAAGGTAAGCGATGATGTGGTCGACCATGTAGTACGCTTGCCTAGACTTACCTAAACTATTCACATCATCATCATCATCAGCCGAAAGACGTCCACTGCTGGACATAGGCCTCCCCAAAAGAGTGGGGGTCATTATCACCACGCTTGGCAGGCGGGTTCGTGATCGCAGTGTAGCTGTTGCAATGCACAGAACCACAGAGAATGCTGCTGCCCATTCTCTGGTGAGTACCTACCTTAGTCGCCTCTTACGACACCCACGGGAAGTGATGGGATGGTGCTATTCTTTGACGTCCGACACCATACAGAACTATTCACACTTGACTTGAATACCCCCAGGTTGTAAGGTTGTTGAGGTGCTGGATATGTAGGCAGATTAATCAAAATCAACTCCAGCTGAATGATAAATGTAATCTGAATAGTTTACAATCTGAACACATGCATATGTTGCATGGGTACAAACCGGTACAGCATAAACTTCAGTTGAACAGTTTGCTGCCGCAATGATGATGTGATTTCACTGAGTGTGAGGTTCTGGGCTCGATCGGGATCTGGGATCGAGGTTGGGCAAAGTGTTATTGGGATTTCCATAAGGAGTAAGGAAGTTGGTGGTGTGATACCTCTGTGTTTAGGAAAGCACGTAAAGCCTTGGTCTGGCACCTGATCTCTCTTCCCGGTCAAGTCCCATCGGATGATGAGAGTTAAAGGAACAGATAATGCACCTGTTTGTACACAGTGATTGCAAGTGGCTATTCTCCGTTGTGGTTGGCCACTGTGGCCAAAGTTTGGTCAGGAGGGTTCAAAACTCACAGGTTCTTGGAACAGGTTCAGGTCCTACACGTGCTTCTCGAGTTCGTAGGATGTTGCTTGATCCGTCAACCGCCGAGCCAAATGGCGAACTTGTACCATTATATTGTTATTATCTCCTCTAAAGAATCCTGTTAGTAAATAACCACTTTAAGTGTTGCGATCCACCCCAACTAAGGAAATTAACTCTTTGGGTATTATTTGAAGATGTAGGAAGAAACAGGGAAGATACACTAGGTACCCTCAGACGGTAAGTGAAGATAGTAACTGTACAGAGTTCATTCCAGCTCGTCGGTGGTCAGGCCACCAGGCGTAATGCCTGACTAATAGTGGTTTGCGTATTAATTAGTTCTTTGTGATCTCTGGATCAAAATGGCAGTAAAAGTTTGTACCTTCTAACTTTGAACAAAAACTCTAAGAAAGTCTAAGACACTAAGCTGAAATTAATCTGTGTAACTGGACCAAAGCAGCCTTGCTCCAGTTGGTAGACAAAAATATTTATATTGAAGGTTGACAAATAACTAGTTACGAGTGTTCATTTCGTGCTTATCGACCAATAGCACATAGTCACATGGTTTTTAAGCTATACTTCTAAACTATATACTATAATATTATAAAGAGGAAAGATTTGTATTTTTGTATGTAACGAATAAACTTAAAAACTACTGAACCAATTAAAAAAATTCTTTTAGCAATGGATAGCTACATTATCAGCTACATTATTTTATCCCCGTGCTACCACGGGAACGGGATCTACGCGGGTGAAACCGCGTGTCGTCCGCTAGTTGTTTATAATTCACTCGATTCCTCTAGCAAGGTTTTTCTGAAAAACAAAAGTAAACTTTGGATATTTTGTGAGACTTTACAATTCTACTATTTAAGCAACGTTTGTTTTCGAATCTCAGTTGCAATCTGTCAAAATGTAGGGAAAGTAGCGGTGTTGTTGACAGACTGAGATGCGATCGCGAACGTTGCTTTAACATTAGTAGAATTGGCCTGCAGGAAGGTATCCTCTACCAGGCTAAAATCGCTTAGACAGAAAGTTATCCAAATTACTTCTTCATAAGTAGAGGTGAACCACCTTCAAGACCACGACAACAGCACATGAATATGTAGTGAGTAGTGTGAAGATAGTGCGACATAATCGCATTATTACTAGAATACGTGTCTAAGTGTGCGCGGCGCGACGATAATAAGCCGCCATTTTGTGCGCAAGTGTGCGCGCGCCCTGCGCCGGCATACATTAGCCCGAGGTTCCCCGAGTTAGCCCGAGTTAGCCCGCGGTGCATGCATTAACAACTAATAAACCAACTCGACGGAATAATTAGCCGTGTTTAATGAATGTTTCACGTGTCTCCTGCCATTTTCGCGACATACTCGTGAGGAGAGGGGCAATCAACGAATGGTGGTAACGAGGTCCCTACATGTTGTTGAATTTATTTGCATTTAATTTTTTCTTGTTATTTTGTTTGAGGTAGAGTAAAACATTCCATAATTTGGTGAACGAAGAATGTGCGTCAATTTTTCAAATAAAATTATTTCAGAGCCTATAATATGGGTAACTACTTATTAAGCGTCAGAGGTTCTTGTTGGTGGTTTACTATGAAAAAGAACCGGCAACATGTGTTTTTTTTTTCTTTTGGTGTACTTTACCGCTTGTATCTTTCAATTCAATACGCCTACAGGATATTATAATTTAAAAGGTACTCCAACTAATCTAATCTGCTTTTAAATATAGGTTCAATAACTTAGTTTTAAGCATCGTCAGCTTTAACTGGTAATGCTTTCTTCAGTAAAAAAGTGGGTTTAAACCGAAAGTGTGGAACGTGCCGTTTGTACATTTCTTCAAGTCCTCAGCACCCTTGTGACGGAACTATTCTTTGCTCTTTGGCACTGTAAAAGTTTATCGCCTGCTAACGACCACTTACCGAGTTGACCACTTCACTCACATATAGTTTCTTTTAGTTGTTCGTGTCTATGCCGACAAATTGTAGAATATACAATTTTAACATTCTAACGATCTGATCTGATACGCTGACGATACGCTAGTTCTGGCACAGGGGAGGTCGCATCAGGTGGCGGCCGACTTGATGACACGCGGGGTCGCGATAGTCGTTAGAAGGATCCGGCAATTGGGTCTCGAGGTGGCCCTGCACAAGTCCGAGGCCATGTGCTTTCATGGTTCTCGGAACAGGCCACCAGCGGGATCCCAAGTAACGGTAGGAGGGGTTCACATCGGCGTCGGGTCGACGATCAAGTACCTTGGACTCGTTCTCGACAGCCGGTGGAACTTCGAGGAGCACTTCCGACGTTTGGCTCCCAGACTGGAGCGGGCCGGGGCTGCCTTTAAGCGGCTCCTGCCCAATCTAGGGGGTCCAAACGCCTCCTGCCGGAGGCTTTATGCGGGGATCGTGCGGTCCATGGCCCTTTATGGGGCCCCAGTGTGGGCACTCACGTTGAAGAGGCGACCAGCCCGCCAACTCAATTCGTCCCAAAGGGTCATTGCCATCCGGCTGGCCCGGGGATACCGCACGGTCTCCGGCGAGGCGGAGAGCCTCCTTGTCGGATTACCGCCATGGGATCTGGAGGCGATAGCCCTCGCGCACGTCTACGCGTGGCGCGTGGAGGCGCTTCGCCAGGGTGAGACTCCGCTGCCGCAGCAAATTGCAGCGCGGCGGACGGAGCTCCGGCAGGATACCATGGCGGTATGGAGACAGCGACTATCGCGACCCAGCGCAGGGCACGCCACTATTGCGGCGGTAAGGCCCCTCTTTGAGGAGTGGCTGGAGAGGCGCCACGGCGTCCTTACCTTCCGCCTGACGCAGGTGCTCACCGGACACGGCTGTTTCGGGAGGTACCTGTTTCGGATTAAGCGGGAGGACACGCCCGGGTGTCAGCACTGTGAGGATCGCCCGGAGGACACGGTGGAGCATACGGTGGAGGTCTGTCCTGCTTGGGCAGAACACCGCCGTGTCCTTGTCGAGGCGATCGGCGGCGGCAACCTCTCGCGTCCGGCCCTGGTTGAATCCATGGTCCGGAGCGAGGAGGCTTGGGAAGCGGTCACCTCCTTCTGCGAAGCAGTAATGCTTGCGAAGGAGGAGGCGGGCGGCGCGAGGGAAAGGCAAGGCCTTCGCCCCAACCGCCGCAACAGAAGAAGACGCCCCGGGCGTCGGGAGTCGCAGGGCGATCCCCGGCCACCGTAGGCGCGGGCCTGCGGACGGCGAGCGTTGGGTGGCTCGCTGTCCGATCACCACCAGGCCCGGGTCGATGGCGCGTTGTGTTTCGCGCGCGCCTCAAAGAGATGTCAGCAAAGAGGACGGGGCCCGCTAGGGCCAGAGCCTGCCAGGGTTGCGGAATTTGTTCGAAAGAGTCACCGCGGCCCTGGAAAGCAAAGGGCTTTAGAAGGAACACGGATGGGTTTTAGTCAGTAAGAGTCTGACACGCCCTCCCGCTCCACCCAGAGCGGAAGAAGACATTTCATGATTTCCCATCCTTAAAAAAAAAAAAAAAAAAACCTCGACGACGAAGCTCCACTTCGCGGTGCTCCTATTTCTGTCTGCAGGATTTAAAGGAACCTAATTTGAATGGCATGACGCGTGACGGTAGCTATGTCCGCTTGCTTCGCTCGCTCACTGTAGCTCCCGTCATACCATTCGAACCTATCCGTACTTGGCTAGGCATGAAAATGCGATAAATTGTAGAACCGTACTCTGATTGGTTGCCAACATGTCGCCAGTTTATTTTGGTTCACAACTTCTCGGAATGACTTCGAGAGATTATAGACTATCAAATTTTTATGCGTAAAAAATGATTCCAAATGTTCAGTTGACAATTTATCGAGAATTTACAATCTTTCAAGATATTTTATAATCTTGCGGAGCTTTTTTGTTATCCGGTGACATCTATACAACGAAAATAAACTAACACCTAAAGAGAAATATAGTGAACACAAATGTTTGAGGAAACAATATCAGCTGTTCAGAACATTTCGAAGATTGTGCTTTCGCGATTTCAGGGTTGGACATATGTATAGTAAAATTTGTTCATAATAATGAGTGTAATGACCCGTTTTGAGATTTCGAGTTGTTTCTGTATCAGTAATACAAGTCAACTCACTTTTGTGTTTTTCGTTCTTAATAATTTTGGTTCTAAATAAATTTTTTGTCCATTCTTGGCGTCAAGAAGAGTTTGAATGTCAAATAGTAGTCAAGAAGAGTAGTCTAGCTTTTGCCCACACGTTCGCTCGCGATAATACCCATAGATTTTCGCGATACTGTGTCCCATCTATACCTACCAGGACTCGTTTTAGTCGTTGCTTTTTCTTTTTTCAAGGGCCACGTCTGTATAATGCTGTAAATAAGTTGCTTACAATTTATCATTCTACAAAACTTGAATGTAGGCATAAGGTCTTAAAATGTCTCCTAACGCTTACCTATGATGACACGGAGAAACTATTATAAAACAGCTGCAGAGAGATATAACACACATGCACTACACACACACCCCCAATGTCTCACAAGTACAACTCATCACCCCCACAAAACCACGACACATGCACCACACACCCACCAACAAGTTCAAAAACCTAACAAAACATTCTTATTTTATTCTTGTTTCTTAATTTACGCATAAAACTTTTCGGGGGTACTTTCATTGTGTGTGTAGCTTAAGAGTTTTTCTGATTGTTATCACCTTGACTTAAAGGTTACTTCTAGACAAGCGAGCGGCACCGTCGGCTGCATCATCGCTTTCGATCAGGTGAGAGTGTGGTCAAATGTGAGTCTATCACTAATAAAAAAGAGTACCTTCTACTTTCTGTTGTAGTGAAAATTACTATTGTTCTGTATCTTTAAATAATTTCTTAGCTGTAAAATTACTTCTGGATATTATTAAATACTTAACAAATACAAATTCATAGCAATCAGCGCTAAGACAACTCCGCTGCATATGCTCTTGAGCGCAGCACGTCGCCACTTGTCTGCGCACGCGACCGCCACGCGCCGCGGTCGAGCACCGATTGACTCGGCGCGTTCTCTATTCAAAACTCAAATTAACGACTTTTAATTTGTTTTGTCCAATCATATTCATGCTTTGTTCGTTTTGTTCTTGGAGTTTTTTTGGGAGTCGAGAGTAGGAATACGAAATTGCTGTGGTATTTTTGATTGTTGAAATTATTGTATCATTTTTTTGTTACGCAATTTGATTGGTTAGCGCTACCAGAAGTTGTGGAATTTCGTTCGAAAGAGTCACCGCGGCCCTGGAACACAAAGGGCTTTATAAGGAACACGTATGGGTTTTAGTCAGTAAGAGTTTGACACGCCTTTCCGCTCCGCCCAGAGCGGAAGAAGTCATTTCATGATTTCCCATCCCAAAAAAAAAAAAGCGCTACCAGAAGCTGGGTATAGCGCATCCCTAACTGTGAAATATGTTTAATTCTTCTCTGTCTCTTTCTTAACGTAGTAAGTTACCTTTGACTGAATAATGATTCAATTCGTTACAGCTATCGTCTCGAAAATAGATGTTTTTTGACTTCGGAAGATGTGACATGTGACGCGATTTGCGTCAAGTTAATCGTCAGTCAGTAGTAAAATAAATGCTGTAAAATTGCGTTCCTTGCGAAGTATTTGTGATCTAATGAACCTATCATAGATTGGGGTAGGGAACGCTGGGAGGGGCCGCTTTAGCATGACGTACACACTACATTGCAAACAGATCTTATTGGTGATGTACTTTTGAGAGGGTATTTTATTATTAGCTAAGTGAAGGTGGAAATTTTCCCAAGGCAACATACTCCCGGGATCAATAGTAGATTATGTGCTATCCCGGACAAATTACCTATTGATCCTACCATGGATATGAAATATTGAATATGAAGTCTGTCATAAAATACACATACGTTGGGAAACTCGATATTAATTTGCAAAACTTCCTTAGAAACACCAAAAAGCTTCTATTACGTGTTATTGGAGAAATGATATAGCACGATAATATGACGAGTTTGTTTTTAAGAAATTTTCTTTGCTTAAACAAATAATGTTGATACACAGGTATTACCGGTAGAGACGTCGGAGAGCATCGTTGACAATCAGTGGCCAATGAAATTGCTCTCTTACTTCTCCAATATAATCTATGGGTATTACGATTGCTATCAAAACGTTAGCTTTTCCTCACAGCAGGGGTTCTAATTATCTGTTTATTACTGATCACTTCTTAGAATTCTTCGAGAAAATATCCAGAATCTATTAAGTTTAACGTTGGATATAAGTAGTGAATTCCTTTCATCTTGTAAAGGTCGAATAGGAAAGACCAGAAAGTGATAATGTTACTAACATGATAATCAATTTGGGCAACGTGTGGGATGTGATTTTTATTTACACGTTTCTCACAGATGGAAGCAATAAGAATAGGTACATGATTAAAGAAGAGTGTCCGCGGAGTTCTTTACACGTTCTTCGACATAGTGATCTACACTTTGGAACGTGCAACTCGCTTCATGTTATTGACTGACCGATCTTGACAATACCTTGTCGAAAGTGCCTGTAAGATTCGCTTGAGCAAACCACAGTTATCTTTCAACTCAGATTTAGTTGATTACACAAGATTAAATAACAAATATTTCATACAATTGTATATTGGCCTCGGATTAGCTAACTTGGAGATAAAAAATAACTCTGGTTCGTGCACCTGGGGCTAAATGGTATATTTAAATAAATGCTTTGAATCCACGGCAACAGTGACTGCTGAGCTCACACTATCAAGATTCCATCGTGTGAGCTCAGCAGTCACTGTTGCCGTCGCTTGAAGATGTTCTCGTTAAATGGGTCCTTCGACCTAGGGCTCTGTGGAGAAAGCAACCAATGCTTCTGGACACAGCTCAAACTCAAACACAAGAAGTATTTCTTAAAAATTAGCTACTGCCAGCGTATTTCCGGGATTAAGAAATTTCATCCAAGTATTTGCATTTTTGAATAGTCAAGGTCGGTCAGTCACAACACATAAAACTAATTGCACGTTCGTACGTTGCAGCGTAGATCATTATGGCGAAAAACGTGCAATGATCTCCACGGACACTCTTTAATCGTTGTTGAGTACTGGGCCAAGCATAAAATTTGATAATTGTATTTGCCACCAACACGCTAAGAAGAAGAAGTTGCATGTTCCAAAGCGTAGATCCCTATGGAGATGAATCTCATTTGGAACTTTCTATACAGGGGATTGCTAGGTCATTGCGTTGTTATTTGTTAGTTCCAGAACCGATGAATCAATTCTCAGGGAAGTCAACGATTAAATAATACAGAAATTAAGAATCAGAAGATAATGATTGAGATGTGATGCTCAGCCTCGTCTAGTTAGCAGTGATTGGTGATTGTCGTTATTGTGAGCGCTCAAGTGACGGACTACCCTTACGATAACATTAATGATTGTACGGCGACCGAGACTTTTTGATAGTTAAATGTTAAGCTTCATGATGTCCGCCCATCTATCACTATTGTACATTAAGTTTAAATAAATAAAGACACGGTCAAGGATCTTTATATTTATCAGACTTACAAATGGTAGGGTTGATTTTCCATCCACAGAAAAAGGTATTCGCTTACATGAACACAAAGTAAGTTTACTAATGAGCTAAGCAGCAAAAATTTATACAGAAAAGTAGGTAATCTACATTTAACTAGCAAAACCAACAAAGATTTGCCAAACAATACTACAATTAAACAAAGTTAAAGTTCCAATAGAGGCGAGTTTGATAATCTTAAACTCATAATGTGTGCAACACAACACAATGCTGGGTCTAAAAACATGATTGTTGTGCAAGAGATCCTATTAGATATAATAAGACATACATATATCTAATATGATCTCTTGTTAAAACTACGTCCCGACAGAAGAAACTTCGATCTTCAAGAATTTAAATTTATGCAGAGTTGTATGCAGAATTTACCTGTTATTAAAGTATGCAGTTTAACTTCAGTGCCATAGGCATCGTCCGAATATAAAGCGATAATCGCGCCAATACGCGATCGTCGCGTTCTTTGAACGGCAAACTCGATTGCGTCGTCGCGCGTCGTGCCGACAGAGGGCGCCTTTTTATTGTGACGATCGTAGGTATATTTGCTTTTCGCTCTGTATTAGGAGGATGCCTTAGTGATCAAGTATCAAGACTACTCATCCCCACTCGGGAGCCGCAGGGGTGTCGATGTTAAAGCGCACAGCGGGACATCGCTAATTTGTCACGCGTGCTATTTACATTGTCGTACAGGAGCTAAGGGGCTGAGGAGCAGGGGCCCAGAGCATCCCACGACATAATGGGTTCAAAATCGTAAATATTTTTGTTAACGTTTGTTCTAAAGCCCATCACTAAATGTAAACCGAGTTGAAGGAGTATAAAATTGATTGGCCTTTCATACGATTTTAAAATTGGTATGATTTTCATTCTTACGTTCCCATTACACTGCGTAACATGTATATATAGTTCGCGTGTTTCACCATGAGTAAATGAAAAGTTTCTGAACCATATTTAGCCACTGATTATATGAAACCGCCTAAACAGCCGCCGCCGCCGCGTCGCTGGCCGAAGGAATAGCGTTCAAAGGGATACAAACATTTTTCTATTGGAGCTAGCATAGCCCCCAGCTTCCATTTTGTTTTTTTTCGTATGAAAGATCCTATAATTTCCAAAAGCCGTATTTAAGCAGCTTTTTGGATTACTTTGTATTCAACGCTTTTTGGGTCTATAAACATGTCAAGTAAACGTGTTCACTAGATAATTGTGTAAAGATATTTCTCGATCGTCTTCATGCAACCGTAAGTGTTATGACAGCTCTTTGAAAGCAACTGAATTGCTAATTTGCCGTCAAACTAGCTGTTTTATCAGTGCTATCTTTGGACATTTAATTCTTACAGCATTATTGTAAAGTAACATTCAGCAAAATAGTAACTCAGTTAGTATATATAAAATAAAAACAAAGCCTTTTATTTCCTACTAATTACTTTACATTGTTTTTTTTTGAGTTACTTAACTAATTTAATTAATTTACTTCTCATATCTAGTTTTACTTTGATTGTTTTACTTTTTATTTATTTATAATAACTAGTTTGTTTCCGTTACTGCTTATTAACAATTAACAAATTTTGCGAAAACATAATAATTTACATAACATGATGTAGCAATATCTGCAGGAACCCCATCTTGGGTGAAGGCCTCCTCCAGTGATGCCCATGTGTCTCTGTCCCGTGCGATCGGTTTCCAGTTAGGGTCGGCTGTCCTATAATCTCATCTTCCCAACGTGTCAACGGTCTTCCTCTTCCCCTTTTACCTGGAGGACCTTTCCAAAATGTCACTTTTATGTCACTTTAAGCCTCGCGACATGCTCTGCCCATTTCCACTTGAGTTTTTGTGCATTAATCAGTGCATTTGTTGCTTTGTTAATTGACCTTATTTTTGTGTTTCGTATTTTATATGATTTATTTATTTTAAGCATCGACTTAGTTATTATAACAGACTTCAATGTCATATGACATCTTTCTGCAACGCTTTCATTCGACTTAACTATTCAAGTTGCGCTTTAAAGATTATTTGACTGGCCTGTTGGTCTAGTGGTTAGTGACCCTGACTGCTTAACCGTAGGTCGTGGGTTCGATTCCCACCCAGGACAAATCTTTGTATGATGAGCATGATCATTTGTTCTGTGTCTGGGTGTAATTAGTCTATAATATGTATGTATTTAGAAATATATAAGTATGTTTATCAGTTGTCTGGTTGCCGTAGCACAGGCTCTGCCTAGTTTGGGATCGGATGACCGTGTGTGAGTTGTCCCAAGATATTATAGATATTATTATATTTGCTCTAAACATTATTTGAAAGCCATCATACAACGTAATAGTGGTATTAAAGCTCAATGAAAACTTTTACAGCACCATTGTGAGCACCATTTTGTTGAATTCGTTTTAGCTTTTATTCTGCGAAAATGGACTATAATCAAAAGAAAAAAAAATTAAAAGAAGTGAAGATTTCCGACGGAAAGTAAATAAGATGTATGCACTATTGAAACAATCAAAATCCACATTGGCTGTAACCACGGTTGGAGTCGAGCAATCAAATAATATTGGTAAGGGTTCGGTAGAAAATATTCACGTTTCTACTGATTATGAAATATGTGAACCGCCTTCTTGTAAGGTGTGTTCTCGTTCTGAAAATATCTCCGCTGATCAAGACTCGATTTCTGATATATATTATTCTGGTATTTCTGAATATAGTATATAATATAATGACAATAGTACACGATAGTTTAGAGTACGCAGACAATGAAAATTTAAATGACTAGTTTCGGTCCAATTGTATAGAGTAGACACTCCAATCAACATTTCTCATAATGCCTTAAGAAAAGTGTTTTAACGGCAGTAAACATTGGTGCTCTTAAAATCGGTGCTCTAACGGGAATACTCCGATAATTTTGAGTTAATTCGATTGTAGGCAGTTTTTGTTAATTTAATTTTGTGCTTATTTCATCGACTCATCTAGGTCGGCAGGTAGGTGACTTTTATTTTTTTACACAAATGGTGTAAGTAGATATAGTAGGCGCCAGATAATCGTGGAATAACGGTCATTGACCCACCTACAATTATTGACATTAATAATTTGAAAAACGGAATTAATGACACAAAGCTGTCCCGAATCATCATCTCTCGTGATCCTTAACATTGTCTAATAATGAAAAACGATTCATATTTAATTGTTCAGGTACCTATGAACAGTTATTAGGGAAAGGTCAATATACTTTATTCCACATTTATCTGGCGCCTACTATAGTCAAACGAGTACCCACTCGTTTGGCTATCTAATAACAACATAAGTGAACAAAACAAATAAGTCACTGAAATATTTTGTTTATGTTTAAATTTCTTACATTCCTCTGGAGTGACAGTATTTCTGCGCAACTGCAATGGCGCTCATTTCTATTTCTCAGCTAAAAGCTGAGTGAATGCTTTGTAATGATAAGATGAATTGCTATTAGAGGCGAATTAATTCTAACTATTAAATTAATAGTATGTAATTCATAATTTACTAAGACATCGTGCAGCCCATGAAATTATTAACTAGAATGTACACGAAATATTTAATTCCGCATATGAAAGTAAGACCTATGAGCTAACTTTAATACGTTACGAAAATTTTGTCATTATGGCTGAAAAATTGTTTGGCATAATATATTCATTTATTTTTTAACACATACACAATAACGAGCTGTGCTAGTGGTGTTTGGTTGCATACACATGATCAAAGAGATCCTTTTTTTTTTCTGTGTCATGTATTGTAAAAAAAAAGCTTAACAGACAGATGTGTTGCTGGGGAGTTTGTTGCGCCACTTCTTCTTCCCAGCTATAACACTAGGAAGTGGTGACGGGCGGGCGTTTTGGGGGACTGTCTTTATGTAGAACTTTGACGTTCAAAAAGTGCTGGCACTCAGCCTAATTTGAATAAATGACTTTTGAATTTTGAAAAGAGTCGATATATTACTATATTAGTCGGTATATTACTATAAACAAGTCGAATGAAAGAGGTTCTAACGGTATCTATTAAAACTATATTCTTTCGACTATGTGGCTATTCGGGTGATAATTCTTACGATATTTACAGCATTTAAAGCAGAGCAATCGCGTTGAGAGAACATATCGTTACCTCGACGTTTTGAAGATACGTCACACCACCAATAGCTGATAATTATAGAAACGTGTTGCTGACTCTTTTACGACATAGTTTGCTAGTAGCGCCTATTCCACCTCGCTTGCCAGGACAAAGTTTGTGTATGCTACATTTAATAATTTCCCACCAGAAATCAATCATTTTTCCCACAAAAGGCATGTTTTCCGGAAAAAAATGAATTAATCAAAGCCTCGATTTAAAATTTTAATGTCACCGCTCATTTAGCGACGGACTCGACTTGAATGTTGAATATTTTCCTCTTGTTTCCATAATTTTCTTCCTGTTGTGCATGCAGACATTATTGAACACGTTTACAACGGTATATAAAAACGACTAAATAAACTATGATAGGTTTTAAAGTTTCGTAAGTACTAATTTAAATACGGAAACTCTGTAGGATCACTGAGGGCTCTGTCTGTCCGTTTATCAGCCAATTTGAATTCAACCTTCGACTCTGTCATCTACAAATTTGATTCAGTTGAAAGGGAAACGCCCATTTAATGCCTGGAATAGATAGAAACTGCTAATAAATTCTATTTTTAATAAAATATTTTTTTCTTAATGAAAAGATATCATCACTGACTGGTGCGCTTAGAGGAATTGTCCGATGTACCCACTAAGGGTCAGATATATTATTTATAACTCAATGGTTAAACCACATCTCGAAATATGGGGAACTGCTGCCAAAACTCACCTTTAAAAACTACAAACATTTCAAAATAAAATTATTAGTCTTATTAAAGTATGATTATATGTGTAACAACTTCTCAAAAGGTTTTGAAAGAAACAAAATTAATGAATATTGACAAATATTTATAAATATAACACCTGCATTATTGTACGTAAAATAATTACATACACAAATAACACTTACAAAAAGAATGCAAATTCAAAAGTTCTCTATATCACTCAAAGGTTTGCTGGTAGAAAACTCATTTTTGGGTTAAGCTCGCCTTTATACATGAACTATTTAAATCACTGTGATGTATAAGCTGTTATGGTGTACAGTTAAGAATTAAAGAAAGAATTAAAGACGAGGTAGGCTAACCATATAATTTAGGAGCACCGAGGACAACTACGGTAGAAATAATCTATATCTAAAGTTATTAAGGAATCGAAATCACTTTCAACTTTTAAAGGCATCACCTGAATAATGTATGAATAGTAAGTTTTTATCGTTTTTATAACTTAATTTTATTTTATTAGGTACCTAGCGAAATCGTCGCTTATCTTAATTATTATGTTTTTTGTTGGATCTTTTTGAACGAAATAAATTTCTTACCGTGTTATGAAGCGTAATAAAGGAAAATCGTTTGAACACAATCTCAACTGATGACCCGATGACCTGATGGTAAGCGATGATGTGGTCGACGATGGAGCACGCTTGCCTAGAAGGAACCCATTCACTCTTGACTTAAAGACCCCCAGGTTATAGCTATCAGGAATTTCCACTCTTCAGCATTACGCACAATGAAAGTATTTCCAAAACGTTTTGTGCTTATGTGTGGGATGTCCACCATGTACCGGTGGCGAATCGCCGCACGCTGCGTAGCTTTACCCGGATAGCCTAGTATCTAGATCAACGTTGCTCAACACCAGGCCAGTTGCTATTCGATGGGCCAGCCGACTGCGGCCATTTGCTGGCGATTGTCGTCTTTTGGGAGGAACAGATTCCAGGATTTGAACTATCCGAGGAACTCGTAATTAACTCATTCTCAATCAACCTTCGCGAATCTACCGAGAAACAACAACTTCGTGAAGGTTCGACAAGAAATCAAAGAAAAATTGGGTGTCTGTAAAGTCGGTTTACGGACGATAGTTTAACGTGACAACGTCATAACAAAACATTGATGAAATGATCGTAACGTTACAATGAGCGTAACGTTACGAACGATTTTTCGTGCGTGCAGCCGGCGTTCATCGATTTATTAGACGTTGTCACGTCAAAAATACAAGTCTTTATATGTATTAGATTTCTTAATGAAACAGTTTTTTCACAACCACAGAATTTTGTAAATTTTACGAAAATGGGACTTTCCTGCAACCCTGCATTGTACATTTAAGCTCTGGATATCTTGATAGTTGGAAAAGTATTTTTCATTTCTCATACTCGGAAAGTACTGAAAGTACCTTAGGGCGGCAAATACTTATAATAATTTTAAAAATAGAACTAACTTTGGATAGGTAGTCAGGTAAGAGTAATATCGATGAAAATAAAATTAAAAACGCTAAAGTCTTGACAGTGTATAAACAGCCAGTGTGAATGCGGTCCGCGGCGGTGACGCGGTGTATCATATTTAAAATTTAAATAAAAATTGAGTTTCAGTTCTAAGTATAGGGAATCCCCAAAATTTATTGTTTTTTTTTCTATTTTTGTATGAAAATCTTAATGCGGTTCACAGAATACATCTACTTACCAAGTTTCAACAGTATAGTTCTTATAGTTTCGGAAAAAAGTGACTGTGACATACAGACGGACAGACAGACAGACATGACGAATCCATAAGGGTTCCGTTTTGCCATTTGGCTACGGAACCCTAAAAAGACTTTATAATTTGGCAGCATACTCTCTGTAAGCTGTACCGAAATGCAAAATCAGAGACTAATCTTTGAGTAAAAATGAGCTCAAGCGATTCTGGCCTAGATCAAGGCCGAGATCTGGACCTAATTTTTGTTAATCTAGGCTCTGAAAATCCCACTTAATTTATGAAGCTTTACGAAGATATGTAATACCCTATTTAGTTGTATTTCAATTCACATACATGTGTAGTGAAAGTTATTTATGTGAAATTTATTTAAAAACAAACACAGAATTAGTATGCATTTTGCGGTCCTCGTCATGGTAAAGTTATGTTTGACGTGTAAAGTGTTATATTTTTAATTACAAAATACATATAATATTTTTGTGATTTCTTGTAACACTTCAGTCATCGGCAAGGTACTTTATATTGTGAAACTAGTCCAAAAGGGTTAAGAAATCGCTTCTTTTATGAAAAATTATTAGTTATGTCGTTAATGCTTCGTTTAGAAACCTCTTCTTTAACTTTGAACATAGCCGTCACTGGTTTAGGTACCTATTTAGATGCTAGGCCGATTCTTTGGTGTATTTTAAGATTTAGGTATCGTATGTTAGGAGGGAGAGTAGACCTAGACACTCTCCAGCGATTATTCTGCATGTGTGTGAGTGAGCACATTGATAGGATTGTAAACTAAAAATCTTGAAATAACCTCGACGTTTCTTAACATTTTGGCATGGTAACATAAAAAGTAACTTGACTAACTGTAGCTGTATCTAGCTGTTACGCTTACCTAAGTATGATACCACTGAAGATAATAGAAATGAATTCTTCTTTTCACTTTTATAGATCTTGTTTTACTCACAGCAAAAGCAACTATCGATGATCTTTTGAAAGCTTAAAAATGACGCATGTTTTCCCGCAAGGCTTAAGCAGATGTAGAGGATATTTAGTTACAACACTAACATAACGCCAAGTATGTTTAAGTTCCTTGTCGCACAAATCCAAAGTTTGAGCTGCTACTGGGGAATTCCCTGTACCTGACATCAGTAGTGAACCTTGGCTCCCATACTCAGGAGAAACGCTGCGACCACAACAATCACGAGGCAGCAAACTAAACAACATGTAATGATTATAAGCCTAAACACGTAAATCGTCTATCAGCTCAAGTACAAACTCGCATCCTCAAATTCTTCGGACACGTCTCTAGGCGGGAAAGTGACTCTATGGTACGACTCGTTGTGCAAGACTCTGCCTTGCACAACGAGGCACCAGCCCGCGCGGTTGATCACCCATGCGATGGATCCATCAAATCAAGTCTGCTGTGGGCGGCCCATTGTATGAGTGTGCCAGGATGACCGCTAATAGGCAAAAATGGCGAGAAATTGTGAAGAAGGTCGTAACTGCTCGGAACATTACAAGACGACCACGACCGCAACGCTCTTGCTAGAGCATACTGACAGAGAAAAAGAAGAAGAAACACGTAAATGGGTTTAGAATAACAAAATTTAAGCAGTTCCAAAATTCAAGGAAATGAGAAATGCATCATCCTATGGCACAACTGTTTATTTTCGTAAGTTCAGGGTTGTTTCCATTGGGCACGCCACAATTGCGGCGGTAAGGCCCCTCTTTGAGGAGTGGCTGGAGAGGCGCCACGGCGTCCTCACCTTCCGCCTGACGCAGGTACTCACCGGACACGGCTGTTTCGGGAGGTACCTGTTTCGGATTAAGCGGGAGGACACGCCCGGGTGTCAGCACTGTGAGGATCGCCCGGAGGACACGGTGGAGCATACGGTGGAGGTCTGCCCTGCTTGGGCTGAGCAACGCCGTGTCCTCGTCGAGGCGATCGGCGGCGGTGACCTCTCGCGTCCGGCCCTGGTTGAATACATGGTCCGGAGCGAGGAGGCTTGGGGAGCGGTCACCTCCTTCTGCGAAGCAGTAATGCTAGCAAAGGAGGAGGCGGGCCGCGCGAGAGAAAGGCAAGGCCTTCGCCCCAACCGCCGCTACAGGAGAAGACGCCCCGGGCGTCGGGAGTCGCAGGGCAATCCCCGGCCACCGTAGGCGCGGGCCTGCGGACGGCGAGCGTTGGGTGGCTCCCTGTCCGATCACCACCAGGCCCGGGTCGATGGCGCGGTGTGTTTCACGCGCGCCTCAAAGAGATATCAGCATAGAAGACGGGGCCCGCTAGGGCCAGAGCCTGCCAGGGTTGCGGAATTGGTTCGAAAGAGTCACCGCGGCCCTGGAACGTAAAGGGCTTTAGAAGGAACATGGATGGGTTTTAGTTAGTAAGAAGTCATTTGATGATTTCCGATCCTAAAAAAAAGTGTTGTTTCCATAGAAGTACTACTTACTAGTATATACCTTTATAGGGTTTTTATTTATTGTCAATTATACCTTGTACTTCTACATTAACATTAGAAAACTGCAAAATAATGATTCTAAGACTTTTTCGTAAACTTATACAATTTAATTTTGTGTAGGTAACTTTAAAGAAACGTATACGCAGATAGAATACAACATTTTAACGATGTTTTCGTAGAGGATACCCATGCGGAAACATTAAGACCTCTCGACGTCGCGAGGAGGAGTGCACGCTAAAACATATTTATGCGATATTATAACGAGAGAAACACTCGAGGGTCCGCACCGCTCTCCAGCCAGCCCGACATATAACAAGTAATCGTGGTACGGACACGCCATTAACAACGGCGCACACAAAAGTTTAGCGAAAGAAAATCATATGAAAAGCGACCACCCGGCCTGAATGCCCCACGCCCACTCCTCACCATTTTCACGCAAATTAAAAGACACAAACGCAACCATAGACAAGAATTTCCCGCGCGCGCTAAAACACACCATTCACAGACGTCGTATTCAATTGCTCGAGAGCGAAACGGAACGCCCCGAGGCATTAATTAGAGCAGAAAACTCGCGTCTATGGCCGTTCCTTTTTTAAAACTGAGGTCTTTATGCGAGCCCCCGCCTTTGTGCGCGTTCCGTTTGTGCTCGCGGTTAAGTGTCAAGTCTTAGTGTCAAGCGATGCTTTAACCTCTTTGTTGACTATAATTTACGGGAAATCCTCATTTCACACCAACAAACGAAGTAAATTAGAAAAGAACCCTGCTATTAATTTAGAGAGAGAATCATCATTTGTTTTAAATTGTCCCCAGGACCACCTCACTCCGATGAAGACCAAGAAACGTTGAGATGCAATTCGACAACCAGCCAGAATGTGGAAACATCGGATGCCGAAGATGACATTTCCGTCGGCGACAACCGAAGCGAGACATCCACTCCCAAAAAGTCACAATTCTCTTTCCCCGACGAATATAAAAAGAAATTAGAAGGAGAAGAAACAGAGAGGTCATCGCCTTTAGAATACAACCAAGCGAATTACAGTTCTCCATTCAAAGAAGACGAGAATGAATATGAGAACCGACCGGAAGAACGAATGAAGTTGTACGATACCAGCCTGTTTCACTTGTATAGGTCAGATCGAGAGAGCAAGAAGGATGAGGGTACAGAAGGGACGGGATATGAGCACATGGCTGGGTTGTCGGATAGCATTTATGGCAGGTCTATGGATCTGTCGAAGAATTCGTTCCAGTCGCAGCTACTGGCTGGGTTCGCGTCAGTAATCGCTGGAAATACACAGAGAGAATCACAGGAGTCCAACGGTAATAATTGTTTGCATACCATTGTTTGGTTTTCATGTTTTTGATTGTTCCAAAATTGATTAAGATTAGTGTAACTGCATTGCTCCATATAAGTTTTCTCATAGAACACATACGTTCGATGTGCCTAAAAAGTGTTGTTAGCCGACCTAGGTAAAGGAGGAGGTTCTCAATTCAACTTTTTTGTTTTTTTATGAATTATTGATATTCCCGCGTTTGAGCACAATCTCATTTGATAGACAGCGATGACGTGGTTGACGATAGAGCCCGCATGCCTTGAAGTAACCGAAGGCTCCGAAGACAAAGCGCAATTCTATTAAAGAATGCGACTGTCGAGATGACAAAATATAAAGGATTGACCTCGTGACATTTCGACAGTGTTTGTCATTCCCACACATTTCTGGCGTTATGACAATCGCCTTCGCCACGCTCCTGCTATAGTAGGCGCCAGATAATCGTGGAATAACGGTCATTGACCCACCTACAATTATTGACATTTTTAATTTGAAAAACGGAATTAATGACACAAAGCTGTCCCGAATCATCATCTCTCGTGATCCTTAACATTGTCTAATAATGAAAAACGATTCATATTTAATTGTTCAGGTACCTATGAACAGTTATTAGGGAAAGGTCAATATACTTTATTCCACATTTATCTGGCGCCTACTATAGCAGAATTACCCTTATTTAGAACCTCTAGGTATTAACTTTTGGCTTAAAGAACTTCAGATCGGGGGTCGGGGTTTTTATCATCTATACTAATATAATAAATGTGAAAGTTCGGATGGATGTCTGTTACTATATCACGTCAGGACAGCTGAACGGATCTTGATGAAATTTGGTACAGAGGTAGATTATAGTCTGTAATAACCAGAGATCGGAATAGGTAGACTCTATTTATTTTGGTATTATCAACTCTATATTACTTACTTCCACGAACATTAGGTAAATATAGCCTACCTATTCCGATCTCTGGTAGGATAGGATAGGATAAGATAGGATACTTTTTATCCCGGGAGTATGTTCCCTTGGGATATTTTTATTTTTTATTTTTTATTTAATATGGGTTTGCTGTTGACTCTAGTCTAGGTCATAGATGACAGAGACAAAGTCGACGATGGAGCGAGCTTACCCAGAAGAAGCCTGTTCACTCTAATATTGAAGTGATTAGGGTTGTATGCGTTCGGAAACACAGACGCAGGCAGAGAGTTCCACTCCTTTGCTGTGCGCATTATAAAAGACGTTTGGAAACGTTTAGTGCGAATTGGTGGAATAGCAACAAGGTAGGGATGGTAACTTGCAGTGCGTCTAGATGTCCGATGGTAGAAGGGGGCCGGTGGGATGAGATCGTGGAGTTCCTGGACACTCTCCCCGAAGTACAATCTGTAGAAGACCGACAAGCAGGCAACCTTGCGGCGATGAGCCAAGCTGTGAAGCTTGGCATCCACCAGCCTTACGTCGCCAATGAGCCTTTTAGCTCTGTGTTCCACCGAGTCAAGCGCGGCAAGTTGGTATTTAGCTGAGCCATCCTAAAGGTGGCTGCAATACTCCATGCAGGATCGGACTTGTGCTTTGTAGAGGGTTAAAAGCTGTCCAGGCGTGAAGTATCGCTTCACTCTATTTAGGATGCCCAGCTTTTTGGCCGCAGTTTGGGCTTTGTGCTCAATGGTGGCACCAAAGTTGAGACTGGTTGTCAACTCCATGCCTAGGAGCTCCAGCCGATCGGTTACAGGAACAGATGTACCCCGAAAAGTCGGAGTTAGGTCGAAACGACTCCTTTTCGCGGTAAAAAGACATGCTTGTGTTTTGGTGGCGTTAAAAGAGACCAGATTGTCATCACCCCACTGGGAGACAAGACTTAAGGTCAAATTTGTCCGCGCTACCATGGCCTCTCTCAAGGAACGAACTTCTTCCCCGCTGGTTTTTGCGCTAGACAAATATCTCGTATATAATTTTCGACATTCACGCGGGCGGGGATGCAGGCGGCAGCTATTAGTTCATTATTGTTGCAGTCATAAAGCATAGCAAATCGACTATTAATATATGTTTTTTGTATTTCTTAGACCGTCAACCAGGCAGCCGGCCGTCTGCCTCGTCGAGCTCGAGCCGCAAACCGCGTCGCCGACGTACCGCGTTCACTCACGCGCAGCTCGCGTACTTGGAGCGCAAGTTCCGCTGCCAGAAGTACCTGAGCGTTGCTGACCGCGGCGATGTGGCGGAGGCGCTCAGCCTCAGCGAGACGCAGGTCAAGACTTGGTATCAAAATCGTAGGTAAGTGTGATGACTTTAAGATACTATCAACATAAAAAGCATGAAGAACACGTATTCGGCGAGAAAGGAAATAGGTTTAAAAAAAATACAGCTCACAGTATAGTTGTATGTACACCACAGGGGTCTTAAAATTACATAACTTAACATCACGACTTTGTACTTTGGAGCGTCGAGCAGGGCTGTATAGTGCATTGTGTGCAATTTTGCCTTCTTCACATTTACTCGTAATGAGTAATAAAAGTTAAAACTAAATAATTTAATTCTGTACGAAGTCAACAGTTTCACCTAGATTTTAACCTAAAAAAGATAAAAGCTACTGCTAAAATATTGCATGAAAGATCACGAAGCCCGCAGACTTTACTTCTTTGTTCAGTAACAAAATGCATGGAATATAGTAGTGGTGATATGTACTTTGAACGTTCTTGCTAGCTAGGGCAGATTTTTTCAGCCCAAGCTAGCTGGTCTGTCACACATTTTGTTACTGGGAAAATAAGTAACATCTAAGGAGGTTCTTGCTTAGTGATAAATACAAATATTTTGATATATTGCTCATATTTTATATCTAAAATTCAGTACTGTATTTCTCGTAGAACCAAATGGAAGCGTCAGAACCAGCTGCGCCTGGAACAGTTACGTGCGCAGGCGGCGAGCGGCGAGCGCGAACTGTCGGCGCACGCGCTGCCCCTTGCGTGCGCGCTGCTGCCGCCGTACCCGGCCTACATGCACTGCCATCTGTGAGTGCCTGCGGACATTACGCTTATTATTATCTTGGAACCCAATGGAAGGGTCAGAACCAGAAGCGACTGGAACAGCTACGTGCGCAGGCGGCGAGCGGCGAACGGCAAGCGCAAGCTGTCGGCGCACGCGCTGCTTCTTGCGTCCGCTGTGCCCAGCCTACTGCACTGCCATCTGTGAGCGACAACGGACACTGCACGTTGTTATGCTGTAGAATAGCTTTATCTTTGGAGCCAGCCACCACGAGAGTGCTCACTGGAACGACTCGTTCCAATTTGCCACTGTTATGTATTACCTACATTAACTTTGTATACATGTACTTTATTTACTTCATGTTCTACGAGCCCGGAGTTTTTTACGCATTCAAAACGTGTAGCACTCTATCAAAGAAACCAGTGTTTTATGCCGAATTATGTATGTCACATACCTGCAACCTAATATAGATTCTTAGATAATTTAATAACCAGGGACAAACACATTTAAAAAAAATAAACATTTAGTGTATTTTTAAGTGTTAGTGAAATCGATCTATATTTAATACTAAAGGTAAATTTGTAGGTTTAAGACACATTTAAGTTTTAAGTTAAAAATTGTGCAATAAAATTGTAAATTATTTCGGAGTAGTCACTTTTATGTGTAGAGTTTATCAATTGTAAATCTCTGGAGTTGTCGTCAGGTAGGTCCAACATCCCCAGAGTTTCAGATGGTCGGTGTAGATAGGGAATATTTCTAGTATAAGTATGTATTACGCTTATAAAAACACTGTGTTTTTGTTATGAATTCATAGGCTGAAACTGACTATGTACTATCTTCTGTTCGATATTGTATTAACTACATATGAACTCATAAATATCTAGGCATATCAAGTCTTTGTTCCAACAACTATTTGAAAAACGGCTTCATCAAGATATCTCTGTTGAAGTATGCCTGAGGTTTACCGACGGCTCGGTCTGTTCCCGTCGGCATTAATGCTTGTGGGAGTCTTGTAATTACTAAATACATTGTAACAATAATTTCATTTAAAATTAAAATCTCCTGTTGTAAATTTGATTAAGTAATACAATTTGTGTATATTGTAAATATTTTGTAGATGTGTCGGTATTTATGTTTGAAAATTATTTGACCGTTATTTATTAAGTATTGTTTATTAACAGCCTAAACAGTCAAGTCGTTTTTACTTTACTTGATGCTGATTGGATAAAGAAAAGGGGCATTTTTCGTTTTATTTTTAAGGAGCGTTCACATTCGCATCGCAGTTGCAAACTGTCAAAAACACCAAATTACCCTACATTTTGACAAGTTTTTACATTCATTGTCGCTGAGATGATACTACGACTTGAGTTTGAACGCTTTTTAAGAACGAACTTTGGCTTTCAGTCAGATACATATAATATTGTCACCGGAAAATTTCAGACTCCGTAAGATTGTAATAAATCTTTATTAGATTATAATATTTCTCTACTCCAAATTCAATAGTTGCCGATATATCCGTGTCTTATCAAGAAAAAAGTGTTTACAATTTCATGCGATATTTTACAATCTTACGGCATTTGCAATTTTCCGGTGACATGATCAAGTCAACTATAAATTTAATTGACTATGTTTGTTCAAAGAAAGTTTTAATTTCCTTAATTGTCAAGAAATTACATTGTATTATAATTAATCTCGGATTTTGTATTTATTTATTTCTAAGTAGAACTTAAAACCATAGCTTTAATGTAGAATAACAATCCAAATTGTAATAGCAAGTAAAATGATCTTAAATCACCCACAGCTTTTCAATCACGCTCCATTTCTGAACCCACAATTCAATTCTGTGCGAATTATGCAAATGTTTTGGCGCCATTCCGAATCATGGCTGCCAACCGCTCGCAATTTGCATCTCTTAGCGAGTTGTAACGAGAGCACAGCCGCTCCAGCGCTGAAAACTTTAAGCGCAGTAAATATATGTGCTGAACTATACCCGCTTTAAAGCGCAGTAACGCTTTACAGCCCCCAAGTTCCTCAAGGCGACAACTTTGACCGGGCCTCAGAGTCACATTTACTGTTCAATTTATTCAAACAAATGCTAATTTGTAGCTTTTCGTTTCAAAATTGTTGATTATTTATCCGTCTTTATTTCAGATTGGAGCAAACGAGGGTTTATTAAAGGGTGGGCTCGTGTAATTGGGCTGTTTTGATGTCGCGGGCGCGGGGTGAAGGGGTGAGGGTAATTGAAGTATTTTCCCGACGTTTGGAGGGTAGTTACGTTACCCGAGGCTGAATGGATTAGTTAGCGCCGAGATAACGATCTGTCAATGATGCCTGTATAATGGGCGGTGTGTATTCTTTTATTAGGCGTTATTTGCCGAGATTATGTTCGTTTAGTTTGTTTGTGTTTTACTACAGATTGTGCGTGTTCAGTGGCGTGTGGAGATTCTGTTTTGACGTTAATGCTATGATTAGGGCTGTGGCTTTTATGGAGCATTGAATGTAGTTTTTATTGACACTGATTTATAATCTTATCGCATTGAAACTAAATATACCTACAACTATTGCCAACTATTTGGTCCAAGCCAGACTAAAAATCTACGAGTACGTACGTTCGGTAAAAAACCTAACATAACCATAAACAATAGAATTTCGAATAGGTGTTTTAAATTAAACAAGTATTTATGTTAGCTTCCAGTTTCATCAGAAACGGCCACACCTCTATTCTTCAACACAAAGAAAGACCGGAGCTATTAATTGTCTGTTATGTCAGCCAGGGCTTTGCTAGTGGCTGAATAATAACAGCCGCACGAGTCGATCTTCGGGGTTAAGCAACGCTTTCCGAGGTCATTCCGCAGATGGGTGACCAACGACTATCTATAACATCTTAATGAGACTCCTGCGGGCCACGGAAAGCACGTTAAGACGATGGTACCTGCTGTTTTTTTAACCGATTTAAAAAACAAGGAGGAGGTTCTCAATTCGGTTGTTGTTTTATTTTGATTTTTTTATTGTTTGTTACCTCTTAACTCATTTATGAACCAATTTGAAAAAATATTTTTTCATGTGAAAGGATGTACCTACGTTTAGATTGGTCCCACATAATAAATCGGTTCAGTTGTTTCTATTTTAACTCAAAATAGCTGGAAGAAATAGAAAACATACCATCCAAATAATGGTTGTAATCGGATCTGTAGTTCCGGGAAATAACTTTTACAAACATATAAAAAAAATAAGCCTTCAATAATATTATTACATTTTGGATTAGATTCGAAGATTATCGGATAGATAAGTGTGGCGAATAAGATATTCGATTTATTACATCATAGATATACAATGTACTTAGTAACTGTTATAGGTAAATCAAATTGCATAAAACACTACAGTAAATATAATCAATATCACGCATTGCCAACCAAATCATAATACGAGATTTTTCTAATTAAATTTAGTTCTTACGTTATATAGCATTCAGATAAAATTATCGTTAGCTCAGACATGAATATTCTATTTCATTGTATGTTGTTAGTGATAATATGTAAAATCAAGTGCCAGCAAGTATTGAATGAAGAGTTAGCAATATCCACGCAAAAGCCTGGAGAAAACATAAATCTTAAAAAGACGCAAATTGACAGAAGATTTCTAGAAGACTTAGATGATGAAGAGTGGCACGTCGCCCATCTGCGGGGAGCCGTGCTGGATGGCAGGAGGGACTGCATGACCGACACCTTCGCAGACAAAGTCAGGCGATACAGGAAAATGTTGAGAGAAGATGGAGCGAGGGTCGAGTACGTGTCGTCTCAAGCTCTCCCTGTGAACCCAGAAGATATAGTCGTAGAAGCTTGCAAAGCGAAAGACGACATAAACGACCCATTTATTAATGTTACTATGAAAGTAACGTCTGCTAACTTTATCGAGCCTACTGTTGCACCAAATGAAACATCCTCTAATACAACAGAACCGACAACAGTGGCTGGTACGACAAAAGGGGTAGATTCGACAACAGTGGCAAATACGACAAAAGAGGCCGAAACGACGCCAAAAAATGACTTTAAGGCAACGACAGTTGAATCAAAGACGAAGAAGTTGGGAGCTAAGCAGAAGGACAAGAACGACACGAGGCGAGCCAGTGAGTACATGTTCAGCTCGGTGGAGTACTACGACGAGTCCATCGAGTTTGACAACTCGATGTGCCCGGATGCGGTAGAGATCATCGAGCTGCAGATAGACCAGCTCAGGAGCTATGACTTGGAGTGTGAGATGACGGTGGAGTGGAGGAGTTTAGAATAAATGTTTCTTGTGTCGTTTTTGTTCGAGTATAGATAACGAACTAAGATTCTAATCCATTTATACACCTACTAGCTTGTGCCCGCGGCTTCGCTCGCATTACTATAAAAAACCTTCAACTATCTCTATGGTTCCATTTATCTATCTCTGTACCAAATTAAATTCGGTTCTGCGAAGAACAAAACAAGAAAACTAACTTTTGCATTTACAATATTAGTAAGGATAGTTACTGTTAGTCTACATATTACTCATAGTGATTAACCACAATGACGTTTGTCAGTTTCTAATAAAATTTTAGGTAGCACTTCCCTATTACTTACTATACTCTTTGGGTAGCACCCTCTAAATTTTAGGGCCATCTACTGGTGAAAAGCTGTTAACTTAGTAGGTACGTCATTCAAACATTTCATTACTCCAGCCACGTGGCAATCCACGTAGCGCTGCTCTAGATAACTTATACACTTGTCAATAGATGGCACTGATCTTTTCTGCCGGGAACTACGGCCTAGCCGCGTGACACGTCACTACGCTTCTACTGAAGTAAGTACAAGGGAGTCTTGATAGATGGCGTTAGGTGTAGTTTTGGAAATTTAATGGTTTTGATTTTTTTTTCTCATTCAAAGTCAAAGTCAAAGTCAAAACGTTTATTTCAATTAGGCCATTAAACGGCACTTTTGAACGTCATCGTTTACAGTTCAGTAAAAATAATAGAATTACATTAATAAAGTGACTCTACTGTCCATTCGGAAAGGTAGATTCTTATGGAGAAGAACGGACAAGAAACTCCATAGTTACTCTTTTCAAATAACTCCATAGTTCTCATTATAATTAACGAGTGTTCCGCAAACCTTTTGTGTTCACGGTACATACAGGAAATCGGAAAATTTTGGATTACCTCTAAAATTTGCCGATTTCCTAGATGTACCGTACAATATATCATAGATACACCATAAATGAAAAATCAATGTTTACATAATATTAATAATTTATTTTAAATTAACAGAACAATATTTATTTATAATCAACATACCAATATTTTCCTATTTTTAAACAACAAGCGTAGACTTTATATTGCAGAATAGGTAGGGAGTTTTCTATAATCCACTTTTTAGTGGTGATATCCCATAACTAAGTGACATTAATCCCATAATGAGTGGTTGTGCTATTTGCCGTTAAGTGCCTTCGCAGTCCAAGTCCAGACCAGCTCATAGTTAAAACTATTTACTGATTTTAAGGTGAGGAAGTTACCTACTGGTTAATCTTTGAAGTTCACAGTACATTGCAAATGCAATATAACTATAACTAAATCCAATGCAAAAATAATCATCAAGATCGGTTAATAAACATTAAAGTTACGCCCCAAATAGATAATCCCAAAAATATGTTAATTCAGGTAGACTTGTTTGCATCTGCGTACCCCTTCACAGCGTACCGGCGTGATGTCATGTTATGAACTGGTGTAACCAAAAAACAGACATGCAATTTCAGCAATCGCGGGAGATTTGCTATCATTTATTGAAGAGTTCCGTTGCCTACCTCCGAAATCCTTCATTGGGAAAAACTCTTCCAAAAAAAAAAGAATCATATTCGGTTGAAAATTGGCGAAAATATCGCTGAACAAGCATTTTTCCTGGGATCACAACATCAGATCCTAACTTATTCCTTCCATCATCAGCTCAGCAAGATGAGATGTTGATTACCAGGCACAATTATCTGAATTGCGTTAGAAAGTATATAAAAAACATTGTTTGTGCCTTTAAAATTAATAATAATAATAATCTTTATTGGAACAATAAACGAAACGAATTTGAGGGTTGCTCTCGATTTCCCCAGGATCCCATCATCGGATTCTGGCTTGGTGCCAATGGAGCTAACTTAGGAGTATAGGGTTTTGAATAAAAAATAATCATCAAAATCAATTCATAATTGACGGAATGATCTCATAACAAACATACAAACAAAAACAAACAGACGAATTGAGAACCTCCTCCTTTTTGGAAGTCGGTTAAAAATATATTGAAAACTAGCTGCCGCCCGCGGCTTCGCCTGCGCAAATGTCGAAAATTATCCCAAGGGAACATTCTCTCGGGATAAAAGTATCCTATGGGTTATTCCAAAATGTAATCTATCTCTGTGCCGAATTTCATCAAGATCCGTTCAGCCTTTCTGACGTGATTGAGTAATAAACATCCATCCATCCAAACTTTCGCATTTATTATATAAGTATAGAAGTAGGTAGGTATAGATTTTGTTCAGACTTATAAAAATCTCGACGCTGTTTAGCGGCTGGTTGGAGATTCTAAAATCAAATTCTCCATAGGAAGTTTAATTTAGCATCTCAAAGAACTTGGATTTAGTAACTTCTAATCAGGTTTAAAGTTATAAAAAAACTTTTTACAAAAAAATACAACCGACTCCCAAATTAAAAAAAAAACACTACAAAGTTGGAATAACTTCAAGTCACAGGAAAGCAAAACACGCAATTTCGTTTACTTGGATGATATATTTTCTATTTTCCCCTGCTATTTTGATTTAAAAACCAAACTTTTAAACCAATTTTGATGAAATTTCCATGGGACCAATTGGAAGTACATCCTTTCACATGAAAAAATATTAAATATTAGTTGCAGCCCGCGGCTCCACCCGCGTGATTGTCGAAAATTATCCCAAGGGAACATATTCCCAGGTTAAAAAGTATCCTATGTGTTAATCTAACACTGTGCCAAATTTCATCAAAATCCATTCAGTAGTTTTTGCGTGAAAGAGTAACAAACATCCATCCGTCCATACATACACAAGTAGTATTAAATACGTCTACGAAATCAAATGACATCAGCACTCCCATAACTATTCCCAAGACTCCCAACGAATTAAAATTTGATTGCGCCGTAAACCTAATAAGTATCCTACATAATTTTAAAAGGGACTTGAATCAACTTGATATTTTCATCCTTCTCACTTAATAAAAGGAATAAAACAGAATTACGTTCATTGAAATATATCGCTATTGTTTCAGTTAGCATTTAATTAAGAATGCTGCAAATGCTAACACTAATTAGCAAATCCAGCAGGCGGCGGGTTCGAGCAGTTATTTGTTACGGTAATTAGTTTCAGGTGCTTGCTGCGTTATTAATATTATATTATTTTAACAGTTCTAGTGTTTCTGTTTGCACTTAGCATGGAAATTGAACCTTGTTAGGTACTTTTGTCGAGGTAAATTCGACACACTGCGTGATCCAAAACGCACTCAATTCAATTCAAAACATTTATTTCAGACTTTTCGGTCCATAGAGTGTTAGTACATCAAGATAACTTAAAACTATGTTAGTAATTTACACATACCTAGAAAATAAGTCAAAGTTAAAGTCAAAGTCAAAACGTTTATTTCAATTAGGCCATTAAACGGCACTTTTGAACGTCATCGTTTACAGTTCAGTAAAATAATAATGTTACATTAATAAAGTGACTCTACTGTCCATTCGGAAAGGTAGATTCTTATGGAGAAGAACGGACAAGAAACTCCATAGTTAGTTAAGAAAATAACAAATAAACACATATTGACAAGAAAACGCATATTGGCCTACAGCACATGCAAACCTATCCAATGCCTCCAAATAGGACTATGGATGTAACCCGCAATTACACTCAGGTAGCTGTTGCCGGGTTTTTTGCTCATGATTTCTTTGCAAAAGTTAGTCAAAATTATAGTGTATGTTTTACTTTTGTTAACTTAAAAAGCGTTCAAATGTTTTCGCAATATCATAACAGCGAAAACCTATGTCAAACATTTGTCACAATTTAGGCAAATAAGAGGTGTTTTTCACAGTTTGCTACAGGCGATAGAAATACGAACGCTCCAAAAAAAACGAATACGAAAAGTGGCCCTCTTTTTGGTCTGTCGTACCGCGTCAGATATTATACTGTGGGCTAAAATCCACTTATTGGGAATGCTAGGCGATATTACTGTATTCCAAGATGAAGATGAAGGGACGAACTTGACTCCTAGAGCTGGGTCAGTACCGTCCCTTCATCTTCATGTAACCCGTAACAACGGTCAGTACCGGACTGTTACGGGCCGTGATGTAACATTCGCAGCGAGCATGTAATGTTACGCCGTGTCCTAAAATCCGTGTAAAACAAAACAAATACGCATGTGATCGTGCTAAATTAACAGAAAAAAACTAAATATTAAAAAGTTTATATTCATGACAATATTGTGCTGGGAGTGGCAATGGACTCCGAGTCAGTGTTTCAAAGTGAGAAGTGAAGAGGTGTTTCAAAAAGCTTATTTATTTTTTTATTTAACAAGGGTTTGCTCTTGACTCTAGTCTAGGTCATAGATGACAGAGACAAAGTCGACGATGGAGCGAGCTTACTCAGAAGAAGCCTGTTCACTCTAATTTTGAAGAGATTAGGGTTGTATGCGTTCGGAAACACAGACGCAGGCAGAGAGTTCCACACCTTTGCTGTGCGCATTATATTTTTTTGCTATCCGCAAGTTCTGTTCACAAGTCTGCAAGCAAACCGTGTAGTGGCTGGTGTAAGATTTAGGAAGGCATTACGAAGTCCTCGAGGTGGCAGTTTTTGTTAGAGTCGAGGTTTGTGTGCCGTTTTATGTGTTTTCTTGCTTCCAATCCAGAGTTTATGGTGTTTGTGTATTGGTAACTTAGTTCTTTACGGATTTGATCGTTTGAATCAGCCGGTCTATTCTGTAAATATATATAGTTTTCACAGTGAGATGTTTACAAAATAACATTGCTGTTTGGCTGGCAGATTTGTGTAACCTGTGAGGGTCAATGCGATATTTGAAGTTTTTTTTGCGTATGGCTTATAGTAAATTTGTTAACGTAAAACTTTCAGCTATAACGGTTGAAGTTTTGTAACAGAAAAAAAAGGCAGTGAAACATATGTAGATATATATGTAGTGAAATGTATAACTAAATTGGAGTTACATTTATAATAACCCTTTAATACGTTATAACAAGTAGGTATGTAAGTATCTGTAAAGAGTCTATTCACCCCTACATAAATATCAACATAAGAAAGCTCACGAAATCGCCCAACATGTCGTCGCTAGAGGGGTGCAACGCCTCAACTGCATTCATCCCACGTCGACGGGTTACCCAACCAGTCCACGTACTAGTTCCACCCCTTCGCTCGGCTGTGCGCCTGGTACCTCCGATACGAGAAACACGTGAGGTGACGTGTCGCGACGTGTTTCTCACACATGGGGGCACGTGTTCGTGTCTATATGATACACAGACACGTGTCTTGTGTGCATGTGGGACATGTGTCTGGCGAGACAGTGAGGGATGGGTTTTGTGGCGCGGTAGGGGCTGTGAAGGTCACGGTGATTTAGGTCAATGTAAAAATGGTGTATTTAAGACGTTAGGCAAAGTTAAGCTTTTTAAGGGCTGATTTTATTACAGATTAGTTTTAACTAAGGAATAAGGCCGTTTGACAGCTTTTGAATATAAAATACATTAGCTCTCATATTTTATTCGATGAATAGAATAGAATAGAATACATTTATTCGACACAGACACGACACAACAGCAACAAACACATGGTAAAAAAGAGAACAATAATAATATAACATAACAATGATACAGAAAAGTTGTGCTGAGCGTGCCCAAAAACCAAAAATCAAAAGTCATTTATTCAAATTAGGCTGAGTGCCAGCACTTTTTGAACGTCAATAATGTTATTCTAAGTCAAGAATATTTATTTTATTCTGTTTTTTAGTATTTGTTGTTATAGCGGCAACAGAAATACATCATCTGTGAAAATTTCAACTGTCTAACTATCACGGTTCATGAGATACAGCCTGGTGACAGACGGACAGACGGACGGCGAAGTCTTAGTAATAGGGTCCCGTTTTACTCTTTGGATACGGAACCCTAAAAATCAGTCCTAACAGTTTAAGTTGGATCCGTCAGGATTACCTATTTTTTCTTAAGAAAGCATAATTATCATTGTAATTAATAAGATAGATAGATGATATAATAAGATAGAACATATTAGCGATGCTTATATGATTTAAGGGTGAAATTAATCCATTCAAACTTGGACACCTCGAAATGTTTAGCGCGATGGAAAAGACATAATTATTTTGTTTGCACTAAATTGATCTTCTCACTCTAGCTTTCATAAATAATACTTAGTTTGAATTTTCTTTGAAACACAATTGATCATACATTTGATCAATGAAATCAATAATTAATGAGTCCCTTTGCAATTTAATAGTATAAAATATATGTATCGTTTGTACACCTTCGTTCATTTAAAGTCTTCCTGATGATTTCGGCCATGGCGGCCAATCTCAACCGAGACTGGCCATTCGGTGCGGGAGCGGGACATAGTGTGTGCGCAAACACAGGCGCACTCCCTCATCCTTCTATCACTCTCATATTGCGATGGGACGGCAACCCGACACGACCGCAGAGATCTGGCGCAGGATTAACGGCTTAACGTGCTTTCACCACCAACTTCCAAGCTCCGGGATTTTACTAGGAAATTCCTATTGGAAAAACCCGATTACACTTTATGCCCGATCTGGGTATCGAACCCAGGACTCCACGGTCGGAAGTCCGACCTCGAGACCAACGGAGCAGGTAATAAACATTAGTGGTAAAGAACTTAGCTTGCGAAAATCATTGGCGATTGTATCATAATTTCATAATATGATAAAAGTGAATTTCGGTCGAAAATGTACCTATAGTAGGCGCCAGATAAATGTGGAATAAAGTATATTGACCTTTCCCTAATAACTGTTCATAGGTACCTGAACAATTAAATATGAATCGTTTTTCATTATTAGACAATGCTAAGGATCACGAGAGATGATGATTCGGGACAGCTTTGTGTCATTAATTCCGTTTTTCAAATTAAAAATGTCAATAATTGTAGGTGGCAATGACCGTTATTCCACGATTATCTGGCGCCTACTATAGTAGTATCATAGTATGCCCCGAAAAATGATGAATAAAATTTTTGAGATGAGTTTACTCTTGACTCTAGTCTAGGTCATAGATGACAGAGACAAAGTCGACGATAGAGCGAGCTTACCCAGTAGAAGAATATGTATTAGTTGCCGCGTCCACCGGCCGCGGCGCTGGGGAGCTCATAATTCAGGTGAAGACAGTGAAGATTACTTGTCTCTCTTCATCGTATCAAATAAATTACGGTGCATCCCTTTCACTCGGGGGCATTCATAGGGGTATGCAATTATACCACTTGCTTTACAAAAGGTCTTGTCAGTCAGGTATTAATACGCCAACTTATACTTTAAAACATGAAGAACAAAGTCCAAAATTGATCGTTACTATAAAAATTGAAGCCACGACAGGGATGAAACGCAGTTGGTTCCTGTTTCAACGTTTAAAGAAAAATGCGGTGTAGTGTGTGTGCATTTGAGTTGCAATTTGCGTAACATTCACTCAACGTTAACAAGAGGGGTATTTGTGATCAAGTTAATAGAGACTTTGTTGCATCTGTTTTAAGGATAAATGTAGCCTATGCAGGGGGAGTGTAGCACTCTTGGTGGGTTCTGTTCGCCTAGTATCAAATGCCCTTTAACACGTGACGTCAGTGGGGTTTTCTCACGGTCGCTCAGCTGTTTTGTGTTTAACACAAGGTGGTTCCGGTTTTTTTTATCTGGACCGTTAATAACGGTTTTAACAAAAAAAGTGCAGTACCTGTCCATTGCATTGTCCTTTCTCTACGCAAAAAATCATTATTATTTATTTATATATATATACATTTTTTTGGTAAAAGTTAGATGAAATCAAAGAACAGATTTTTTGTAAAGTGATTAGAGGTTTTTTTACTTGTTGGGCACGTAAGTTTTTTTTAGTAGGAGCTTGTGGCTAAATAATAACAGCCACACGAGTCGATCTTCAAGGTTAAGCAACACTGTCCGAGGTCAGCCTCTTGATGTGTGACCATCTTTATATACCGAGACTCCTAAGTGCCTCGTAAAGCAAGATAAGCCGTTGGTCCTGGCTGTCATTTGTAGATCTTTGGCAATCGGGACGGATTGTCAGAAGCCAGAAAATCTGACACCAGTCTGGTTAATAGAACTCCACTGTGAACATCTCTTTCAATAAATTAACTAGGTATGTTGAACTAAAGAAAAGAAAGAAAAAGTATTTAATTGCCACAAAACGACACCTACCCACATACATAATTTTATTTTCTTTGACTTCTCTTAATCTCAAAATGAACACGTTTAACTAATGAACGTTTTACCATCGAACGTTAATCCCGAAAAATGACAATAAATTTGGAAATAAACAGATTTCCGGGACTGAAATACGACCGTGATCTCACGATCACGAATCTTCTTATCAGACAGTGTAGATTAGGCTTTACGCAATCCCTTGTACAAAAGTTGTTGTATATAGTCCTCTTGACCGATTTGGGCCATGACGGCCAATCTCAACCGAGACTAGCCATCGGCGCGGGACATATTATAGTGCACAAGTGTATTCGCAAACACAAGTGCACTCCCTCTTCCATCACTCTCATATTCCGATGGGACGGCAACCCGACACGACCGAAAAAGATCTGGCGCAGGACCAACAAGGGGATTACATTGCTCAAACCCTAAAAATACGCTCGGTAAAATGAAATTTCTAGACGAATTCCTTAATGCTTTTACTATAAAAAAAATATACAAATAAACTAGAGTATACGAGAAACACTTTGTGTTGTTTAAAGTTTTCATAAACTTGTCCAAATGTTGCCAAAAAAATTGAGAAAACAGGTCTTATTAAAACTAAATATTAAATTGTCTATAGAACGGCTGGGCCATTTTGTATGATATTTATACTAAAAGAAAGAAAAAACCCTGTTTAACAATTTGTGTTGTTTATTTTGACAGATTTATTTTTATATTTTGTAATAATCCACAATAACGTTAATCATTACAAAACTCCCCACCAAGCACCCCCGCTGTACCCGTGACGCTTACTCGGGATTCGTCTTGTTAGTGTCTTGACGACTCTTACGACGAGTGGGCTGTACGTGCGTTTTTTTTTCAAATAAGATTTTAAATTCATTATTCTTGAATGAAATCATAGTCTTAATTTAAGAAAAATAATCTTATCATTTAGTATAAATTGTGATTAAGTTTGTAAGCGTAATATAACCCAGATTTAATTAAGTTTTATTTTTAAAATAATCATAGACTATGCCTAAATACAAAAATAAAAGTCAAGTGAAGCGTGGCCGAGCTCTCCAAAACTATTGGTAAGTACCTAAGCGGAGTGGTAAGTACGTACTTGAGTTGATAACAAAATATTTATACTACGCATAGTTCGTACCTTGTTGATTTATTTCAACGATGTTTTTGTTCATCATCCTATGTTAGACTTCGTTGCTTGCTTAGATAAAATTAATGTCTTGAGCTCCTTGATGGTGGAAAACCTCAATCATGATATGACACACGTAAAGCAACATGTTTGTACTCATTTGAAAGAGCTCACGGAGACCTATGTGACTGTGAGGAACTGACTTACCTGATGGTGGACTCCGAAGGTAGGCAGACCTCAATCATGACCAGAGCTCACGGAGATCTATGTGACTGTGAGTAACTGACTTACCTGGTGGTGGACTCCGAAGGAAGGCAGACCTCAATCATGACCAAAGCAAACCAACATGTTTGTACTCATTTGAAAGAGCTCACGGAGACCTATGTGACTGTGAGGATCTGACTTACCTGATGGTGGACTCCGAAGGTAGGCAGACCTCAATCATGACCAGAGCTCACGGAGATCTATGTGACTGTGAGGAACTGACTTACCTGGTGGTGGACTCCGAAGGTAGGCAGACCTCAATCATGACCAAAGCAAACCAACATGTTTGTACTCATTTGAAAGAGCTCACGGAGATCTATGTGACTGTGAGGAACTGACTTACCTGATGGTGGACTCCGAAGGTAGGCAGACCTCAATCATGACCAAAGCAAACCAACATGTTTGTACTCATTTGAAAGAGCTCACGGAGATCTATGTGACTGTGAGGAACTGACTTACCTGGTGGTGGACTCCGAAGGTAGGCAGACCTCAATCATGACCAAAGCAAACCAACATGTTTGTACTCATTTGAAAGAGCTCACGGAGATCTATGTGACTGTGAGGAACTGACTTACCTGGTGGTGGACTCCGAAGGTAGGCAGACCTCAATCATGACCAAAGCAAACCAACATGTTTGTACTCATTTGAAAGAGCTCATGGAGATCTATGTGACTGTGAGGAACTGACTTACCTGGTGGTGGACTCCGACGGTAGGCAGACCTCAATAATGGAAATGCAGAGAACTGCTATTCATTGGAACACATACCTAGGACTCATTGTAACCTAATCTTGGTCTTAAAGTATTTATTGTTTTTTTTTTATTCTGATGTGTGGCTATTACCAAGCTTATAGACAAAGCAGTACAAACGTCAAACAAATATAACTAAAATTCATTTTTTCAGGCAACTAAGAAAACAGCACAAATTTGGATTACAAAATCAGGAGGATCAACCATTGTCGGAATCCGACGAGACATGTGAACCGTCTGATAAACCATTTGAAGAGGAGGCAGTGCAAAATGTGCCGGTAACCCACCGCATTATTATTTACTACGCCATTTATCGATTTCTTAAGATGAAAATTAGATTTAAGGTTCATCATTTACAAAAACTTGATCACTAGTAGTTTGAGGTGTCCCGTCTATAGATTGCTGGTAAAGTAAACTAATGATCCTATCGGTATTCCCGATTGCATCGTCCATCATCATCCTTAACTCCTGCTTTGGAGAACAGAGTTCACTATCTAGCCTGGCCGTATTTAATTGAATATTGACTTTTTATTAATACTCTACTTTAACTACTTACGTATTATTAATTAGCTACTTATAGTAAAATAAATTAACGCCAAGTATATTTTTAAACTCTGTTTCCGCTGTACAAACTTATAAGATATTGTATACTATACTTTTATTGGCGACATCAATCATTTTGTTGACAAGAATTTTTGTTTTAGCTTGAACAAGATGAAGCTTTTTCACCAACTTGGATTGTTGAAGAAGAACATTCACAGACTGAAACAAAAATTGTATTCGGAAGAAGAGTAATAGACATAGATTATTTTTTTTCTAAAATACAAGAAATAGGCGGCCATGGTGCTTTAAACTGCGGTGTACAAAGTCTAAAAATAATAGGAGAGAAACGCGTTGGGCTTGCTTCTAAGTTTACATTAGAATGTTTAATGTGCAAAGAAAAAATTTCTCTTAGTAATGTCACTGGGGATATGGATATTAATACTGCAGCGGTCGCAGGTGCAGTTTCAATTGGTATAGGATATTCGCAGTTAGAGGAATTTTTATCAGCACTTGACTTGCCCGTGATGACTGAGCCTGTGTACCAAAAACGTCACAATACAGTTTCTGATTCCTTTGATAAAGCACTTATCAAATCAATGAATGAAGCTGCTGAAGAAGAAAAAATCATCGCTTTAGAAAAAGGTCGCGTCAGTAAAGATGGTATTCCCATTATTGATGACAAAATGTAAAAGTTATTTCTGCAACAGTTTACAAACCGAAGAAAACATACCACAAGACTTTTTTACAAGTGCCCTGTGGCAGAAAATATGCTACTACATTAATACTATTGCAGGTCATTCCAGAAGTCTTGTACCTACATGATGTAGACAGTAATATTGTGGAAAGTTTTCACAGCGTTGTAGCCAAATTTGTTGGTGGTAAAAGGGTAAATTACTCGTGCCGGCGTGGATACCAGACTCGATGTTCAGCGTCAGCTGTTAATTTTAATACAAAAAGGAAACCTATGTCTATATTATATAAAACAATTGTTGGCGAAAGTCCCAAGGGCAAAATGAACACCTTAGATAGAAAATATCAGAAAAAAAGAAGAAGCGTGAAACGTCTCCATTATACAAAACGGCAGACACTTGCTGAAAAAGATACAGAAAAAGATTATGGTGAACACAGTATGAAGCCAGATGTGAGCGATTATATTTTAAAAGAAATGGAGAAAACGTTTTTGGCTAACTTAGAAAAAACTACTGAAGAAAGAAGACAAATTGAAAGACGAACCATTTTGCAGAGCGAGTCAAGTGAGTGGCTTGAACTACGGCGCTCCTTATTGACGGCCTCTAATTTTGGCAGGATCATTAAAATGAGACCAGATACTAGTTGTGCCAGTATTGTCAAACAACTGCTATATAAAATTAATATAGATGCTGCACCTTTACACCACGGCAGGGAAAGCGAAAAGAAAGCGCTGGATCAGTTATCCAGACAAGAAAATGTTGATATAAGACCATGTGGGCTTTTTATCGACCCCGAAATTCCGTATCTGGGTGCTACACCAGATGGCCTTATTGGCGAAGATGTGATAGTGGAAGTGAAATGTCCACTATCGGCGTTCAAGATAGGGCTTGAAGAAGCCATATTACAAAAAAAAGTTAATTTTTGGGTAGCAGATAAATCGGGTGCTTTGCAGATCAACAAATCCCACAATTGGTATTACCAGATTCAAGGTCAATTACATGTGACTCGAATGACTAAATGTTTATTTGGAGTATGGGCCAATGACTTAAAACCCTTAAAAGTTGAATACATCAATAGAGATGAGAACTTTTTTGAAAATAAAATGAAATTAAAATAATGTACTTTTTATTTAAATTGTGTTTTGCCAGAACTGCTAGATCCACGCCATAGCCGAAATATGCCAATCAGAGATCCCCCGTATATTTTAGAGGCCATAAAAAAGAAAGAAGACAGAAAAATCATGCAAAATTCTGAGGAGTCACAAGAACCAGATATTAGTGAACTTCAAGAAAGCGAACAATTGACACAGTTACCAAACCCAATTAGCGACCAACCAACCTGTTCACGGTTTTTAGATTTCAGTGATTTTTAATTTTCACTTTTTGTATTTTAATTTACTTTATTACTTGTATTGTTTAATTTTATACTTTTATTTTGTTTTACTTCACTTTAAGTATTATTGTCTACTTTAGACTTCTATTTCGTTTACCTATTTTACTTGTATTTTGTTTTACTTCACTTTGTTTTAAGAATTATGTTAATATTTTTGTATTTCAATTGACTTTGTTACTTGTAAGTATTTTGTTTAATTTTATTTTGTTTTACTTCACTTTGTTTTAAGAATTATTTTATACTTTTTGTATTTCAATTGACTTTGTTATTTTGTTTCATTTTATACTTTTATTTTGTTTTACTTCACTTTAAGTATTATTTTCTACTTTAAACTTCTATTTCGCTTAACTATTTTACTTGTATTTTGTTTTACTTCACTTTAAGTATTATTTTCTACTTTAAACTTCTATTTCGCTTAACTATTTTACTTTTATTTTGTTTACTTCACTTTAAGTATTATTTTCTACTTTAAACTTCTATTTCGCTTAACTATTTTACTTGTATTTTGTTTTACTTCACTTTGTGTTAAGAATTATGTTATACTTTTTGTATTTCAATTGACTTTGTTACTTCGTTTTATTTGTATTTTGTTTTATTTCACTATGTTTTAAGTTTTTTTTTTATTTTTGTATTTTAGTCGACTTTATAATTTCTGTTTCGTTTTACTTTTTTACTTGTAATTTGTTTTACTTCAGTTTGTTTGAAGAAATATTTTTTACTTTTTGTATTTTAAATTAATTTTGTAGATAAATTGAAATAAATTATACTTAGTTGAATTTAGACCACTATTGCCTTTTAATACCCACTTTGTCATGTCAACTTACTTATCAATGTAAAGCATCCGTGCGGAATAAGATAAATGTTAAAAACTATATTTCCTAAATATATTCATAACCGAAAACCGTTGAATGCTTAGATAAATGTTAGAACCAGAGTCTTTCTGTCTATTTCCATTACTGATAAACTTTTAATCTCTAATATGGTCATCATCAGACCTTCAGCAGGTGTTCTGTAGTAGCAACCATGATCAACTAGCCAAATATTGAAAACTGGTTCCTCCTAACTGATTCCATTATTGAGAACCGTTGGGCGCTGATCTGGTCATCATCAGACCTTCAGCAGGTGTTCTGTAGTAGCAACCATGATCAACTAGCCAAATATTGAAAACTGGTTCCTCCTAACTGATTCCATTATTGAGAACCGTTGGGCGCTGATCTCTTCATCATCAGACCTTCGGCAGGTGTTCTGTAGTAGCAACCGTGATCAACTAGCCAAATATTGAAAACTGGTTCTTCCTAACTGATTCCATTATTGAGAACCGTTGGGCGCTGATCTGGTCATCATCAGACCTTCGGCAGGTGTTCTGTAGTAGCAACCATGATCAACTAGCCAAATATTGAAAACTGGTTCCTCCTAACTGATTCCATTATTGAGAACCGTTGGGCGCTGATCTGATCATCATCAGACCTTCAGCAAGTATTTTATTTTAGCGTAAACCTCAGTTGCCACCAACCCAACCAAACCTGATTCAACATATTCATATCAAACAAAAGAAATACGTAATGTAAGTGTGAACACAAATAAATAACTTTGTACACTGAAAACCTACTGCCTCCCAGAGAGCGAATAAATTAGGCAAATACTATGTCAATATTGCGTCGCATCTGTGATCTTATCTAATCATCAGCAAATGTTGTTATAGTTTGATTCTCTGTCAGCAGATGGCGCTTTATTTTTAAACATTGTGACGAAGGCCAGATCTCCAAGGATATCGAGCAATGTAATACCCGAGGCACGAGGGTGGCACACCACCAACTTCCAAACTCCGGGCTGGGAAATTCTTATTCGAAAAACCCAATTACACTTTGTGCCCGTCCTGGGGAGTCGCGCTTGCAACCGCGAGACCAACGGTTTCAGTTGTATACCTAAGTAGTGTTTGTAGATGTATGTAAACCGACGAGTAGTTACTCAGTTAGCCTCTTCAAGATTCCTGATATCCTGGTAACTCGCCCCTCTCTGAAACGTGACGTGTTCGCGCCACCGTCGATTTTCAACCCCTTAGTAACAACCCTACATGTTGCTTGTTCCATGAAGTGATCAAGTCTGTGTGTTTGGACACAGGTGGCGCTTGTTGTTGGAATAAATAGTGACACGTGATTATTTATTTATCCTCTCTGTGTGCGTTGAAAATTCAATAGTTTTTAGGGTTCCGTAGTCAAAAAGGAACCCTTATAGTTTCGCCTGTCCGTCTGCCTGGTTTAGCTCAGAGACGCTAAGCACTAGAAAGTTGGAAATTGGTAAGGGTATACATATTAATCTCACCTACAAAATGGTAAAATGAAATCTTGGGAAAAAAATGTTGTCTATACACGTAAAGTGGCGATACATATCTTTTTTATCTATCCCATCGTTGGACACGTCGTTTAAAAATATTGAGGGTGTGCTGTAACTACTTTTCCATCCAGGCATGTGTTTGCGAAATGTTAGGATTTAAAGTGCTAATTTTTGTTAGATTCAAGTCCCCCCCCCCTCTGCCGGCTACGGTTGTTTTTGGAGACGTGAAAAAAATCATGGTAGTAGCATATATTACGAATTTAAAAGGAAAGCTATCACAGCTAAGTAGGGTTTTCAAGTAAACGAGTAATAGTCGACCAGTCTATAAAATGTATAATATGTACTTGGAGAAGGAAAATTTCGTACAAATTCTATTGAAAATTAGTTAGATAAAAAAGTTTGTTACGTTAAAAATGGTAGTAAATATAAATTCAAACAATCAAACAAAAAGCACCATTCTAAGTCGGCAATTTTGACGTGCAACTACGGAACTCTATACTGCGCGAGGCCCGACACGCACTTGGCCGGTTTTTTTTTTAATTTACTAGGTACCTAAATACTTTTGCTTTTGACCACCACCTCACCTTATTGATGGAAAGCGTCAGGCGATGATGTGGTGAGTTAGTAAGACTCTAGCCATCATATAAATAAATCGCGGAGTAAAGCTATGACGACACAATTGGTGCAGTGGTTGAGCGATCGACTGCTGCTCAGCGTGTCGTGGGTTCGATTCCCGCTCGGAACATAAATTTGTATGACCTACAGACAGTTGTTCCGGGTCTGGCTGTTTTGTAAACGCGCCCACGATACAGGAGAAATTCCTAGTGTGTGGCACGTTTAAAAAAAAAAAAGATGATCCAGAAACATGATCCAAAAAAAGGTATGATTTTTTTAAGTTATTCTTGATTAATATTGTAACAGCCGATATTGACAATTAGTGTACGGGTAACTCTTGGTGTGATCTGATCTCCTAGTAACTATCGCTCCCTGGAACGTGACGTAAACCTGCTCGTTCCCACGGTTATCTCAACTTCCGAGACTGCGACTGCACAAATCTTATTGTATGTCTATTTATTTGGCAAGCTGTGTCAGCCTTGCCTCTGCTGAGTGACAGAGAATCCAATGAAAAAAAAAAAGTTCCTTGTGTAGTCACCAGTATTTTATGTTACATGGTCATGTGAGGTATCAACATTAAAAGAAGAGAGGCTTAAGAGAACGATTCCAAAGTAATTTACTGAAACGTAGAAAATAAAAAAAAATTAAAACATCAAAAAATTTGCCTGCAAAAAATTTACAAAAGCTCAAAAGATCATGCAGTCTGATGCAGTTGGTGGCAAACTCGTGATTTTGTCTGAAATAAACTCACCACTTGATGTGCTCTGGTGTCCTGGTAGCTATCGGTTCCTGAAACGTGACATAAGCAGCTCGTTCCCACGATCTATCCCAACAATATTTTTTTGTGAAGTTTTTTTTAAAGCATGGTTTAATTTGTATTGTATTCCTTTCGATGTGTGTACTTAAATCGCATTCCATTCCGATGACACAAAACATTACTTTAGCTCGAGTATTCTTTTACTAAATGACAAGTGGTTTACGGTCTTAGGTCTTTTAAGTTTATCATTTAAAATCAAAAAGTTTTAACTTAAAAAAAAATCTCAGAGTCTAAAATAACTTTAATTTCGGATGTCAATTTTATTTTAGTTTTGTTTCTTCGTTTTTATTGGTTTTTGTAAAAAAAACTTTTCACTTATTAGTTGTTATACTAATTACGACGTCATTTTGCTTACGCAATTACGTCATACAAGGAAGTAAAATGCTCAAAACATAAAAAAAACTGCTGGGCCAAACTGAATAAAATTTACCGCAAATATCACATCAATCTGATCAGAAACCTCGGATTAAAAATACCCACCGAATTGAGAACCTCCTCCTTTTTGGAAGTCGATTTAAAATAAATCGCTCTTTTTGTGCTCCTATCCCTGGTATAAATGAATCCAAAATGTCAAGCCGCGCTAGCACTTCCTAGGCCTGCCGCGATGTCGGAGACTGCGTTCATATTATTTTTATATTATAGTTATAAAGCAGCTGTAAGAGACAAAAGTTTTTTAAATAAGTTTGTAACCTGATAAAAAGCTCTTAGTGAATCCTGGTGCCCTAGTAATAAATGAACGAATCGATCGTACGACGGCGTGCAGTGACTCGCTAGATGACGTCATAATGTGACGTCACGGGCGGTTCCCAGGCGTGTAAGGGGCGCAGTCTAGTCTAGACAGAATGGGGTTGAGGGGTTTATTTATATAAATAAACTAGCTTTTGCCCGCGATTTCGTACGTGCATATCCCGTTTTTCCGTTTCGGAATTTCGGGAAATCCTTTTTAGTGCTCTACACTCCCCAAGGAACCTACATGCCAAATTTCAGCTTAGGTACTAGGTACGACCAGTAGTTTCGGGTGTGCGTTGTCTGTCAATCACACAGTTACTCGGTCAGTCAATAACGGAAGAATTTTATCTATTAGTATATTGCTATACTCGCCATTTTCGAAGTTAATGGGGATATACTATTAGTATAGTATAATCACAGCTAAGGTAAACAAAGTCTTTCTCGATAGACTTGAAAATGTTGAAATAAATTGAATGAGTTTGTGAACCGAACCAAATTTCTCCATCGTTATGGGTGCCTTTGATGATGAGAATAATTGTGAGGGTCGTTCCCACGTTAATCTTTCTTCGCTCATTTTTTTTTTTTTTTTTTGTGAGTGGCTTCTCGCAGTTCAACCTATAAGGTTGTCGACTGCTTAACTGGGCTTGCCTGTGGTGGCCTTAATATAATATTAAAGCCTCCAGCCAGGGCTTATAAAAAACCTACAAACTAAGCGACTACACGCTAAGGGCACCCCCTGTGGGGTACGGGCCTCGGCTTAGGGCGTCGCTGGGGAGAGGACAGCTAGGGACGGGCTGGATCGGACTGGGTTTTCTTCGCTCATGCAAGTACGAAACTTCATATAGTTTTCACTATCATTTCGGAAAACTGAAAGTGCTTACAATCTGCTGGCGTGTCCTGTTGTCTTAGTATCCTGTGCTCAGAGACACGTGGCCGTATTGCACAGCAGAGGGGAAATTCTCTTCATTTTAAGTAGCTTTCGAATTCGTATTGCGGTCGCAAACTGTGATACACCCCTAATTTCCGTACATTTTGACATGTTTTTGACAGTGATTATCGCTGACATAATATTGTTTGATCATTTTTAAGTGCGAGACTTAGCCTTCTGATATTTTCGTTTTGTATTTCTAGGTTGACACTGTGACAGATAGGTACTACAACATCGTAGTATTGAAATTTTGAAACAAGAAATTTGACGTTTTAGTTATAAAGTTTTGTGGGTCATGCAACAATCTATTAATTAAAATCGAACGACAAAGACTTACAGAAGGTGACATCTGATCAACAAAGACGTTTGTCATAAATCTAAAATGTTTCGGATTGAAAACCTGTCAGTAGCGCATGTCCTGTGCGCTTTTGTTGGAGGTCCTTAACTTAATAATTAAAATCCTTACTTAATACAAAAAATTGGTTTTATTTAGACGGTTTTCTCCTTATTTTTAGGGGTCGTGCCCGGAAGGTTAAGTAAAAAGGTTTCTTTGGTTACAACGAACTACTCGGGCTTCGTAGTCCGTCCGTCTGTCTGTCAGCGGACTGTATCTCGTAATACGTTGACAGTTGCAATTTTGACAACAGAGTATTTTTTTGTATTGTCGCTTTAAAAACAACGTGTTTGTTCCCTTTTATGTTTATTCTAGTTTTATTGCTCTCAAAAATAAACAAATGAAATAGGCTTATGTACAAAAGATTACGATTTTACCCCAGCATTGACACTAGCAAATGTGTACAGTACACAAAAGTTAATTATTACAACATAGGTAAAGTTTTTTTTATTAAACGTGTTTTTTCTGGATTATGATACGGAACTCAGCGTGTGCGAGTTCGACTCGCATTTGGTCATTTTTTCTAAATAAATAAAAGTAAAACAAAACAAAGAGAGGAACTGAAAAGCTTAGAAGTAATAGAAAGCTTTAATGAAATCAGACTTTTTCCTATACGTTTGTGAAGGTCAGTTCACTGTCCGGCGCTACGATGCAGCTCCTATTGAACTCTGATGTCCTAGTAGTTATCGTTCGAAAACACGTGGCCTCACTGCGGCCTCACTACTGAAACCAGAGTTCAGCTGGACCGTGTGTCGCCTGTACTGCGTGTGTGGCTTTTTTTCTTTTTGTCGACGACCACTCGCAGTTCAGCACTCTAAGGCTGGTTACTGCTTAACCGGACTATCCTGTGGTGGCCTCAAATAAATTGGAGGTCCCCCCCCCCCCCAGCCAGGGCATACGCGAGGGTGGGGCGTTTTTACTTTAGGTTTTAAGGTTCCGAAGTAAAAGAATAGAACCTTGGGTATCTTGTAGTGCAACTTATTTCGTCCAATCGCGGTTTATCAACAAGTGGTGCTAAAAAAGTTGTAATATGACATAGAAATAGATTAACGCCTGCAAAGTTGTGAAATTAAATATTTAAAAACGTTATTTTCAGTTCCACCTTCTTCGAACTCCTCCGGGCGATTCGAATATGCATTTGTTTTCTGTTATGGATATCATTTTCATGGTTTTCATGAGTAACCACGGTACCCTATTCTTTTCGTGTCCAGACACGCACTGGACACCTTCGTTCGCAAAATTGCTATAAATACTGATCGAATTAAATTATTTATTTTAATTCCTATTTTAATTGGTTCTGATATTATATTTAACGATTAAAGTAAAAAAAATAATACTGCAAGATAAAACGTAAGAACTAGCAAAGCTGACGACAAACACTGGCGGTTCAGACTAGAATAATGTTCTGAATTTATAGTAAATGATCAATCTTTGGAGCTATCTATATCAATGATTAGACAGATCCACTCAAATCTGTGTGGTTCTTTCTCAAGCAGCCATTATCTCCAGACACTAAATGTGCATGGCTCTCATATGATTAAGAGTAAACGACAAATCATGCCCACCCTACACAATTCTTCCTTTACAAATATAAAATCTAAATTATCTCTTAAAGTTCATCTGCACTTACAAAATCAAGTGCTTTGTTTATGTCTATGTATTAAAAATGTTTTTTTTTATTCTCTCTAATCATTTTTCTTTAACTTGCACCTGCCATGTTGTCTCTGCACCACCCTAAGGTCGACTGGTAGAAAATGCCTAAAGCATTAAGTCCACCTTTGTACAGTGTTTTTACTAGTGCATAAAGTTTGAATACATAAATATGCGTATAGTTTTTTTGTCTTTTTATGTTAACATAACTTTTACACGCGATGTCTACATCTCTTTTTTTCGACTCTCCTTTCGCAGGTATGCTGGAAGAGATTTCTTTAGAAATAAGCATCACCTTTGTACCTATTTTTCTGTTCCCTTCTTCTTATTTATTTGTTAAATGTGTGTACATAAACTGTTAAACAAATAAATAAAATAAATAAATATGCCAAAAGTAAAAAAAAACTTTTTCTAGTGGATCACTAATAGCCGGTCTCAATAACGTATCTACCTTAAACCAACTGTCAAATTATCTACCAACAGCAGCTGAAATGTCATATTTACCTTTCACACATGACGTTTCAGCTACTGTTGGTAGCTAATTTGACAGTTGGTTAAAGGTAGATACGTTATTGAAACCGGTCTTTAGATGACCATATCTTTTTAAACTCAAGTTTTACAATTACTTTACTTTACCATCATGTTTTTACAAATTTTACTAAAACTCTTCCGCTCTTTGTAGAGATTAAACGAACTTTAAAAAAAATACTTAACCCACACGCACATCATCATCTGCCTAGCACATGACTGGTAGATAATACCTATGGGACACTTAAAAAAAAAGTAAAACAAACAATATTACACTTCTAACTTATTTTAAAATAAACTAACTAGGCATGGTGTAGGTACCTACTAAGTACTTCACAGTCTTAATGTAATAAAAGTATCACGTTAATCTAATTAACGTTTATACATCCAACGACTAAATACAAAAAATAAACACATCTCTGACTATGACTGGCCTGTTGGTCGAGTGGTTAGTGACCCTGACTGCTTAACGGGAGGTTGTGGGTTCGATTCCCACCCAGGACAAATCTTTGTGTGATGAGCATGATCATTTGTTCTGTGTCTGGGTGTAATTTGTGTATAATATGTATGTATTTAGAAATATATAAGTATGTTTATCAGTTGTCTAGTTGCCATAGTACAGGCTCTGCCTAGTTTGGGATCGGATGACCGTGTGTGAGTTGTCCCAGGATATATTATATTATTATTATCTCAATTTTTAATACTGAATTTTTCGGGATGAAATACGACCGTGATCACAGGATTTCGAATCCTCTTATCAGGCTATATAAATTGGGCTTAATGAGTTACATTGTATTAACGTTTTAGTGTGCCTAGTGTTTGTCAATGTACCTCTCTCTCTTCATGATTCCTGATATCCTGGTAACTCGCCCCTATCTGGAACGTGACTTGTTCGCACCACCGTCGCTTTTCAACCCCTTAGTAACAGCCCTATGTTGCTTGTTTCATCAAGTGATCAAGTCTGTGTGTCAAAAACATAGGCGGCGCTGATTGTTCGACTAAATGTTCGAATAAGATTTACAATCATCTAGTTTTCAAGACTTACACTGATAATTTAAAAAAAAGTACTTTTAAAATTATTATTATTTAAAAGATATGACACCATTAATTGACATCGATTATTGTGAATACATTTGCACGCCATGTTATGGCAGGGTATGCTGAAACAAATTTACTGTAACACCATATTGTATCATATTCTAGCAAATAAAATATTTTGATTGATTGATTCAAAATATTTATCTATTTAAAAGATACATTGATATCCAGAACGTAAATACTAACAAGGAACAATTTTGTCATTCCTAAAATCAGGCTCGAGAAATAGGTGGTTCATTTAGATGCCAATGTACACGGTTTTTTAATAAACTCCCTAGCCATATTCAAGACCTAAGTATTTATAAATTAAAATTATTTATAAAAAACGTAAGTTATATCAGAAAGCTTTTTACACCTAAATGGACTATCTTGAGGACGAAAAAAAAAGGCTTGGGCTGCGTGAGCTGCTTCAATGATATAGATTTTGTCAAAAAAGTATTGGAAATTGAACATTTGTTTTTGGTTCAATGCAGTGCAGTTTTTTGTTGGATCATCTCTAATGTGTGTTGCGAATTTCATAATGGAGAAAAACATCGAACAATGAGTTTGTTTAAAATTTTGCATCGCAAATGGAATTTCGTATTCAGAGTCGCTGAAAATGTTACGGAAGAAGGCTTCGACTGAATAAGTGAATCGACTTTATCAGAAACACGTGCTCATGAGTGGTAGGTACAATGGGTTCAAAAGTGGTCGAAATGTGATGTAAGATTTGCCTCGCTCTGGCAGGCCATCAACATCTTCAACTGAAGTTAATATCGCAAAATTGAAGGAAATAGTGACCAAAAATGTTCATTCAAGTTTGAAAGAGATGGCAGCTGAACTTTCTGTGCCTCAAGAGTTGATCCGTACCATTTTAAACAATCACTTGGGTATGGAACATGTTGCCGCTCGACTGGCCTCAAAAGACCTGAATTTTCTCCAAAAACTCAATCGCATAAGAGTCGCTGGGGACATGCTAGAACCAATCGATTCCGACCCAACATTCATGAACCGCATTCATTGTTACTGGTGACGAGACGTGGGTTTACGAGTTTGACATGCAAACCAGTCAACAAGCTTCGGAGTGGCCGAAAAAATCACGCCAAAATCGATCAAAAGTCAAAGTCATGTTGACTGTTTTCCTTGACCATCGCGGTGTTGTGCCCTCGGAATTCTTGCCGGAAGATAAACGGTAAATAAAGAATATTATTTGAGCAATATGCGGCATTTAACAAAGCAAATTCGACGAAAAAGGCCAGATTGGTGTAAAGAAAATTCTTGGTTTTTCCACCACGATATGATGGCCTTCTCACAAGGCCATCATTTTGAACGATTTTTTTACCAAAAACTCAACAAATACCATCGAGCAACCACCTTATTCACCAGATATGGCTCCAGCTGACTTCTTTCTTTTTCCTAAACTCAAATTACCACTTCGTGGCACCTGTTTTCTTCAGTAGAAGGTATACAAGAGAATTCGTGGCGACAACTGAACTCAGTCCGGAAAAAGCGTTTCAAAAATGTTTCGATGATTGGATTATTCGTTGGCGTAAGTTTTTCATTTCTGAAGGAGCATACTTTGAAGGTGATAAAATAAATTTGAAAGAATAACTATCATTTTGTGTATTATTGACCTTTTCCCGGTACGTTCTTGACAAAGTAGTACATGTCCCAATGTTAATGTTTATCAATTACACTGTCTTTTCTTTCCTTTTTTCACACTTTGACATTTTATACTCTCTGGTTTGTTTACTTTTCACTTGAATGTTTACTTTGTAAAGGATTCTATTCTTTTTTTTTTATTATTTTGACCTGAATCATTTTCTTTTGTAAGGTATTTTATTTTTATTTTATTTCATTATTGTGAATATGAGGACTGTGTGGGTATAAATAAAATAATATTTTATTTATGTTGTCGTTTCAAGTATTTTTAACGCGATGTCTGGCAGTTTAAGCTATTTTGCAGCCTACCCAAATGTCCTTTTTTAATATTGTTCGTCGAGTTGTTCAGCTCCTTATTGTTTCTAAGTTGAGCTAAAGCAAAAGCTTGCACTGACTGGACAGGTCCACTCAAATCTGTGTGGTTCTCTCCTCAAAAGACCATTTCAGACACAGATCTGCATGGTCCTCCTATAACGTATTGTCAATATGGGGACCATGTAGGTCGCCATGTTAGGGTTTCATTTCATGTTAGTGTGGCAGTTTGAGTTCTTTGTGCGGCCTACCCAAATGACCTTACTTTGGTATTGTTCATCAAATCATTGAGCTCCTTAAAGTTCTAAGTTTGAGCTACACTATAACTGACAAATGCTTGCACTGGCAAATGCTGGTCCAATCTTTTGAGATACTTTACTCAGGCCACCTCAGACATTAACCTACATGGTTCTCATATAATTTGACCGGCACGGAATTAAAAAAAAACTTTTTACAAAAATACAACCGACTTCCAAATAAAAAACACTACAAAGTATAAAATAACTTCAATTTCGGCAGTCGGTGTTTTTTGTTGCTTTTTGACATCGAATTCCGAAATTAAAGTTATTTTATACTATGTAGTGTTTTTTAATTGGAAGTCGGTTGTATTTTTTTTCACTTTTTTGTGGTTCACATGTGCTTACCCCTGCACAGCGTACCGGCCGGCGTGTTGTTATGTTATGAACTGGTGTTAGCAATAGACATTACTATGTCATAGCATTTCATATATTTGTCTATAATATGTATGTATTTAGAAATATATAAGTATGTTTATCAGTTGTCTGGTTGCCATAGCACAGGCTCTGCCTAATTTGGGATCGGGTGACTGTGTGTGAGTTGTCCCAAGATATTATATTATATTATTTTTATTATTAAGATTTCATGCTATATTTGGAATGTCACCTACAACAACATTCCAAAAGAAATCGTGTTTAAGGGACAACATGCAATTAGTGTTAACTCTTGGTGTGATCTGATCTCCTAGTAACTATCGCTCCCTGAAACGTGACGTAACCTGTGTTCCCACGGTTATCTCATCTTCCGAGTTCTACCACACTGCTCCAGAAAGAGACAAATGTTTTGAATGATGAAATGAAAATTTGTATGTCTATATTAGTTGGCAAGCTTTGCAGCCTTAAACTGCCTTAAAGGCTTTATGGATTAAACAAAAATGGGGTATCCATTGTGGTCCGGGTATGACAGAGAATGCAATGAAAAAAAAAACGCTTAGTTACCCGTATTTGTGTGTAGTCACGCCGCTTTTGTGACATGGTCATGTGAGGTATCAACATTAAGGGCTTGAGAAGACGACTCCAAAGTAACGTACTGAAACGTAGAAAAATAAATAGCAATCTGCGTGCAAAAAATAACAAAGTTCAAAAGATCATTCTTCAAGCTGACTGATGCAGTTGGCGGCAGCTAACTTGTGATTTTACCTGAAATAAGTTTACCTCTTGGTGTGCTCTGGAATCCTGGTAGCTTTCGGTTCCTGAAACGTGACGAAACCAGCTCGTTCCCACGATTTATCCCGACATCGTTTTTGTTATGTTTTTTAAGCATGTTTTTATTCCTATTATGTTCCTTTCTACAAGAACGCATGTACCGTAAGGCGCAATCTTTGTTAGCTCGTTCCATTCTGATAACAAAAGAAACTATAATATATATATTATTTAATTCATTTAACAGAGTAGATTATAATTTGGAAGCAAAAAATAGTTTATATTATAAATTGCCGGTTCTGGTTCCGTACCCGAAGGGTAACCAACGGGATCCTATTACTAAGCCTCCGTTGTCCGTCTCTCATGAACCGTAGTAGACAGTTGAAGTTTTCAAAGAGTGTGTATTTCTGCTTTCGCTATAACAACAAATAATGAAAATTAAACATTGAAAGGGTCTCTCCTACAAACGTGTTTTTTTTTAGCGTTTTTTGCTCTATCTTAATAATGGCAACAGGTTGATACTTGAATTGCTCACAAAGTTTGTATTGCTATAGGTAATTGCAAAAAATATATATTTCAAAATTAAAGAGAGTCGTGTTTTTTGGAGTTTTTTGCTCGATTTTAACGGCATGTGGATTATAATAATGGTGATGCTACGGAACTCTTCATGCGCGAGTCCGAGTCGCACTTGTCCGGTTTTATTCTACTGATCCCTTCTTTTCGTTGGAATTCGTTATGAATGAATCGAAAGTGTCAAGGCACGCTCGCACTTCCTCAACCTGCCGCGATTACGTTGACTGTATTCGGGCAAAAAAGCTTATCTTTAAAAGTTAAAGCAGCTTTATATATGTAATCTATCTTTTCTGTAACTTATTTGGTGTACATAATAAAGAGTATTCTATTGTATTCTATTCTATCAGTCTGAAAAAAGCTCTAAGTGAATTCTAGCGCCCTAGTACTAAATGAACGAATCGATCGAACGACGGCGTGCAGTGACTCGCTAGATGACGTCATAATGTGACGTCACTGACAATTTCCCAGGAGGGATGCAGTCTTGTCTAGACAGGAGGGTTGACTAAAGCTAATATCAAGCATCTCCAAAAGTATTGAGTGATGCGACGTTTATGGGATATGCCATGTTATATGAGGAGTCTCAGCTAAGATAAAATAAAACTGTTCTTCATCGCTTGAAAGGATTTAAATTAAAGCACGAACCTGTGAACCAAACCAGACATCATAATCACAAAGAATGCTACTGATGATGAAAATAATTGTGAGGGATTCCTCATGTTAATCTTTAGAGGCCCTCATGCGCTCGCATGAGGGCACAACTTTAAAAGTTTACAACTTTAAAAGTTTTCAATATCATATCGGACGCGTATTGGAAAAGTGAAAGTGCTTACAATCTGTTGGCGTGTCCTGCTACCTTAGTATCTTGTGCCAAGAATCACGTGGCCATTTTGCACACCGAGGGGCAGTTCTCGTGTTTCTCAGCAGCGTTTGCATTCGTGAGCTATCAAACAAATTTCTTACATTTTGACAAGTTGTTGATTGTCACTGAGATGATATTGAGACTTGAATTTAAAGTACGAGAATTGGTCTTCCGATAATTTCGATTTGCGTTCTTGCCAGAAGAGAAAATATTGTAGATACTTAGAGTTTGTAAACTGCTGAAATGTATTAAAATCGCTTGAATAATACTCGAAGAAGGCAAGATAGCAGATGAATGCATTGCAGACGGAGAAGCAGCTTCAGCTCATCAGCGAAAACGATAGTCACAAATCAAACATTTTTTAAATTGAACACGTGACATATCGGCTACCGAAATGTCACGTGTTCAATTTTCAATCTCACACAGTTTGGAATTTTTAACGAGTTATCGCTAATAGAATGTCACCTTGCTTATCCCTATATTGTGCGTGGTCTATTTAAACTTGAAGCTTACTGTTGTAGAAAAATAAAACAACTTTTTAATAATTCTTCCGCCCTAGTATTGAATTAACAAAACCTTCGTTACTGGGGCGTGCAGACGTCATAATGTGACGTCATCGATGACTAATTCTCGCACTGCAGGTTATACAGCAGTATCGTGCGTGAACTGTATGATCTAAAATATTGTGGCTTATTGTTTGCAAGATTGTTATTTTATGCGTACATGTTTTGTTGGAGGTAAGTATTTTATAAATAAATTAGATCTGTAAATTGGTTTTTTGTAGACTTCAGCTTTCTCATAGTATTATTGTTTTATTCAAGGAACAAAGTTAATTTTTAGGGTTCTGTATCCGAACGGTAACCAACGGAGTTCTATTTCTAAACCCCCACTGACCGCCGTCTGTCTACCAGCGGGCTGTATCTCATGAACCGTAATAGTAGACTGAGTGTGTCTGTCTGTTTCTTACGCAGCTATTGTATGGGGCCTAGCTATTGTGTGCGAGTCCGAGGAACATTTGTTTTTTTTTTATAATAATCACATTTCCCATCACATAAAACAAAGTGAGGCGCTGAAAAGCTTCCAAGGAATAGAAAGCATGCCATTAATAAAATTCAGATTGTGCGTAGTTGCGTAGTCTCAAGAAAAACCTAGTTGTCCTATACGCTTAAGGTCAGTTCGCTGTCCGGCGGTACGATGCAGCTCTTATTGAACTTTGATGTCCTAGTAGTTATCGTTCGAAAACACGTGGCCTCACTGCGGCCTCACTACTGAAACCAGAGTGAGCTGGACCGTGTGGGCTTTTTTAAATTTTTTAGGGTTCTGCAGTAAAAGAACAGGTGAACAGAACCTTGGGTACCTTGTAGTTTAACTTATTCCGTCCAATCGCGGTTTATTAACAAGTGGTGCTAAAAAGCTGTAATATGACATGGACATATATGTATATTGAGAACGCCTCCAAAGTAAATTAAATGTTGAAAAACGATATTTTTAGTTCCACCTTATTCGAGCTCTTCCGGGTGAGTCGTTATGGCGCCAACAAAAATTGCGATTACGATTATAAATTGAGCGTGATCTACGGGAGAGCAATTTTTCAGCAACAAATTTAAGTTTGTCCTTCAATCTTACCTGCTGTATTTTGATTTCATAGTTTATAAACTTCCGTAGCTAAAGAATACTCGGAAAAAATCAAGACTCACTCGGAACCCTCGCTGCGGGCGTCTAACTCGCACTTGTCCGGTTTTTTTATTGGCTTTTGACTCTAGTCTAGGTCAGAAATGACAGAGACAAAGTCGACGATGGAGCGAGCTTACCTAGAAGAGGCCTGTTCACTCTAATTTTGAAGAGATTAAGGGTTCTTAGTCTTCTGAGTTTGGAGTACTTCTCAGGGTAGTCAGTAGTAGTTAAATTGGTGAAAACTTTGTGTTTTTGATAAAGAAAAATCCAACCTTTGCCTAGCGTTTGTATAGATTTTCCAGGTTTCCATCTTTATCTGTATAAAAATCCATTAAAATCGGTTTATCAACGTTTTAGGCGTGAAAGCGTAACAAACATAAGAAGTCAATTTCGCATTTTTATAATATTAGTTAGGATTTGCAAAATGAATATCATTCTCCATTTATCATTTCTAGAATTTATTATTTTCCAAGTTTCACAAACGGTAGGAAACTCTTAAATCCGACGGTGTACTTTTATTAAGGCTAAATATAGGTAGGAGTTTCCTAGTGTTACTAAAATCAGGCAATTATCTCCTTGTGAATTCTGATGTCCTAGTACCAAATACCCCTCAGCGTGACGTACTGCCGCTATCGATTTGGTTTTCAGTTTGAACTGACTACGTATATGCTGCAACTGCAACTCCTGCAACTGTTGTATGAAAATTTGTGTAAACAACATCTCCTAGAATACCTGTTGTCTTAGTCCTGCTGCTGAGTCACGCTCGTGTATCCATGGCAACGACAAGAATGCAAAATTGGCCCGATTGCTTTTGAAAATGTACAAACAGCGTAGACAGACTGCCAGACAAAAATATTGCTGTTATTTTTATTGCCCTGCACTTTAGAGTGAACAGACAAGGATAGTGAGATAGTGCTGTGTTATGCAGAAATAAATTTGGATGTAAAACTCGAACTGTCAAACGAGTATTGCTGTTACTTTCAATTGATGGTGTCTATAAATGACCGACAAGGATAGAGAGATAGTGCCAAACTCCCACCTCAATTTAGTGCATCGGCCTTGAACAAGGTACTGTGGGAAAATAGTAAATAATATTTTTTTAAAAATCAAATAAATTGAGGATGAAATTGACTTCCAGCTGCTAATTTGATGCAGTAGCATTTCATAAGCTCATTTGTCACACTATGAGCACTCAGCAGTTTTATTATTCACCTAACGAGAATTTAACGTTAAATATTTTAATGGTGCCCATAGTAGGCTATTTAACTTTGACATCATAAATAATTGTAGAAAAAACTTTAATAGACCAGGGTTTAAAGTTGAAAACCAGTTAAATTAGTACTTTCAGAATGAAGTTGTTTTGGTTGAATGGTCCCATGTTGGGCGCCAATAATATTTTATTAGTATGTAAGTGCCCATGTTTGATGATTTTCTTATTTATAAAGATTCTGATATGCTGATAATATATGTTGTGAACATATATATGTGCTCATAAATGTAAGTTCTAGTTGAGAGAAAACTTATAGAACAAAACTAGGTACAGATAAAATTAATGCTACGTCTGTGTCTTGAGTGCAACAAGAACTCTCAGAGCTTTTTGATATCCTAGTATCCAGTCGCACTCAAAACGTGACGTTTCGCGGCGGTTTAAGTCGAGATGATCGTTGAAAATCGAATGTGTGTTTTGAGAAAATATTGGTCTTATCAGTGTTTATTACATATAATTAAACTGGCACCTTGACTAGCCCTTGAGTCACTGGAAATATCAACTAGTCGTTTCGAAATTTCTTTGAAAAGGTTATAAGCACAAGGGCCCATCGGCCCGAAGCTCTCAACCCCTAACGGCTCGAAAATAAGCAATAGGGTTATATAATATATTGACTCCTCTTAAGGTTTTCCGCAGCCGCAGCGGCAGCACTACACGACGAAGTAGGAAGAGGAGATAACGCAAGAGTGACCAGTATCGACACAGGTTGCATCCCACATTAGAGGCCTACCCAGCCTCCATGGAAACAAAGATATGCCGTCCGGTCATTGGTCATTTTAAAATTACGTTTCGCTTTAACAATAACAACAACAATATTATTAAAATTGTAACTTTGAAAAAAAAAACCATAGCTAAATTGCCACACTTGACATGATTTGGTTTTTTTCAAATGAATATGTTATTAAAATACTAATGGCGCCCATTATGAGGTAACTAGTTTAGTGAATAGTAGTGTTCTTATACTTTTGACATGTGTCGTGAATTAGCTTGATTTCATGGTTTTGATCTCTTCACATATCAATATAACATTTAACGCAATACCTGAACAGGGGTCATTATATTCATCATTCATCATCATTGACAACTTTTACCATGGGACAACTCAGAAATCGCGAGAAAAAAATGCCTTGACTGCCTCCTACACGTATGTGCTCAAAACTCGACAAAATGTACTGAACAGCAGATTCTTTTTCCGCGTTGGTCCCATAAGGTATCAAAAGTGTTCATGGTTATGGTTACCAATATTGTAAAAGACTTGAAGAGACCATGGTTGGAAGATCACCAACTCAAATTAGTACTTTACAAGTTCATTCGGCTAAAGTTTAGCCGCTAAACTGTCTCATGGCGTTTCTCGTTTGACGAACATCTTAAATTTATGTATTTTCTTGGGATTTACTTAATAATAGTAAGCTAATTACATTACCACATCATTACAATTACCATTTAGTCTTTAAAAAATATTGTAAAGAACATGAAATATTGCACACGAAATGTGTTTGAAAGTAAAATTACTCGCCGGACATTACACACATTTTAAGTGCAACGAGAACTCTTATTGCTTTCTGCTATCCTAGTATTCAGTGGCTCTCAAAACGTGAACACTCGCTGCTGCGTTATGATCAGAAGAATGACATGTATGAGCATTATTTTTTACCCGACTGCCTAATTAATATCTTTTGCTTTTCTTGAGTAAACACTGGTCACGTCAATATTTGAGGAACTTCCCCTCCGAAGAAGAGGGTCATCATTTCAACTTTCCAACCCGTAGAGAGATATAAATTTTTCGTATTTTAAAGAAATAACTCTAGACAAGTACTTTAAACAATCATTACAGTCTTTCGCTGTTGGAGGAGCTCGTGGCTAAATAATAACAGCAGCACGGATCGATCTTCAAGGTAAAGCAACGCTTGCCGGGGTCGGTCTGTGGATGGGTGACTTTATTTTGTTTATTGAACATCGTAATATTATTATACTTATGCTAACATGTTATTTATTATGTCAATTTAATGTATTTAATTTAATTTAAGTTTGGTGTTTTCTTTTTACTTTAATTTTTTTTTTTATGATGTTGATATTCGAACACAGTGTTTATTGTAACTAAATAAATTGAATTGAATTGACTATCCGTGCCTCGAAAAGTGGCAGATGTTAGGGATTTTCGGAAGCCAGGAAATTTGACACCAGTCTAGTCAAGAAGTACCGTGCTGCCCAGTTACTGGGATAACTCAGACAGGCAGTCGATACACGTAAAATACTCAACTGAATCCGGTTTGACAGAAAGCCGACCCCGACATTGATGAGAAAAGGCTAGGCAGATAATGAACCATAATTGTATTTTATAAGTTCCTTTTCTAAGCCCTCTGTATTATTCACCAAACAACAATATTGTATTAATAAAGTGACTGCCATGGTGTCACAATTCTACATTTTATTTAAGCTCTACTTCTAGAGTTCAAGTAACCATGAGAACGTTTTTCCCCACTTCAGGGTATTGTTAGATAGGCGGTAGATGTTAGGTGCAGAAAAGTGGTAGTTTCTAGTTGGCATAACTATTTAAAAAACTTAAAAATACATAGTTTTAAGTTGATCTTCAACTCAAATTAAAGTAATTCAGAAATAAGTGATTTCAGCTGAATTGTCCCATGTTGGGTGCCAAAACAATTTTATTATAGAACTAACATTCTACCGTTGCGACCGTTTGACGAAATTCCGAGTAAGTTTAAAAATGCTGAAAAACTGATTATGAATTATTAATACTTCTTTCCATTCTTGTATATATATATATGTTGGCGAAATATAGGTTCTGGTTGATAGAAAAATACTCATTTTAGTAAATAATGGGAAGTATATGCGTGTATAGTGTCTGTGTGTTTTGAGTGCAACGATAACTCCTACCGCTTCCTGATGTCCTAGTATTCAGTCGCCCGCAAAACCCGTGTGACGTAACACCCATGACGTCACGCGTCACGGAGGGGTGGATACGATGAGATGAATGTATGATCGGTATTATTTTTTTTTTATTCGAGTTGGTTGGATGGTTTTCCGAATCTGGTTATTGACTCTTTATTGTTTAAAGATGTTCGAGTGCAGTTTCTGTTTAGAAGCAGAATGTTTCTTTTGAGTAAAATTTATTCACAAACGTAAATATTTAGGCCCACTGCAACAGACCAAAGTATCTCAAGAGTTGAAAATACCTCTAGACCACTTATTGAAACAACTCAATTTCATAAGTTCAGTAAGATTCAATCCCACATGTTTTATTATTCAGAATATTAATGGCGCCCACAGTGGGAAATTTCTACAGTAGCAGTAGCGAGTTTTTGTGGTAACTGCACTGACTATTGCTTGAATTATATAAGTAGGTATTTTCAACACTTTTAATACGTCGCAAACAGATCTAGAGGTAGAAGTTTTTTGATAAACTTTGGTGACCATATGTTTATGGTTTGGACTTTCTAAAGTTAGGTATGTTTTAAAAAAAATCTTTCCCTTTGAATCCAACACGAATTAAATAGTAGTTAATTAAAAAGAACGAAGCTCGTTCGACTGAATGGTCCCATGTCGGGCGCCAATTCTATAGTGTAACTTATTCTTATTCTTGTCTTATTGTTGTGTTGTATGTCGAACTTCTTATTAATAAAGATAGTGGTGAGCTGATTAAGCATGTTGAATAAGTACATTTTATTACTGAACAGATATGCAAATAAGTGTTAACAAAATGCATGTTTTGGGTAAAATAAAAATTATTCACCAGTAATTCTGTAATTAATGCTACATGCCTGTCTGTGTTGAGGGCAATGAGAACTCCTAGAGTTTTATGATATTCTAGTATCCAGATACCCTCAAAACGTGACGTAACGCTTGACGCTGCGGAATGTTTTGATGAATAAATGGCGTATGAGATGAAATTCAAATCATTCCTTTAAAGTAAAAATCTGCCGTCGTAATTAGAAAAGGCACAACTAACATTTTCCAAAGGTTGAGAAAATCGAGATTAAAATATTTTATGAATTTCGTTAAAAACAACACGTTTAAAATATGTTTTTTGAAATAGTGTAAATGTAAAAAATTGCGTTTTTTTAGTATGTATACAACGATAGCAATATTATATTTTTAATTTTAATGAATATAGTTAATAATTAGCATATTTCCTTTTAACTTAACAAAAAAAATTACATGAAAAGAGCAATATTATGTTTAAAAGGCACATATAACCAAATATGCCTTTTCAATGTAAAATTTTGAGTAAAAATTCAAAATTTTACGATAAAAAGGCATATTTAGTCGTTTGTGCCTTTTCACTGTAAATTATCAAAATAAATTACATGGGTACAGTAACTGTAAATATTAGAATGAATTCCTAATATTTATATTTTATACTTTGTGAGTGTATTTTACTGTGTCTCCGCAGTGGGATTGTATATTTTAAAAGAGGCTGATAAATGTCATTGTATAAGAAATAAAATAAGGCAGATATAAGAAAATAAAACATTTATTTCAGAAAGTTTACACAAACATAATTTCAAAAGTACTGACAATTATAAATTATATCAATAATATTGACTCAACAGAACAAAAACAGAATTGTTTACTAAAAATGACACTTCAAAATCTCTCTTAGTTAAAAATTAGATAACACAGCCAGTTAGGAACTTCAATATATTTATAAACAATAATTATCATAACAATTATGTATCAAACAGCTAAGTAGTTTACATTTTTATCACAATCCAATGAATGGAATTAACTTCTTATTACTAAAAATGGCACTATGCATCTCTCTGTCACATATTGACAAGGTTACAAAATAGTAGGAACTTTTTATTATCAAAATTAAACAAAAAAATAATTCTAAACCTGAAAGTTAGAAACTTCAAAGCCCCTAATATTCATTCTCATAATAATTAAATTGACACTAAAGTGAGTATAAAAAATCAGTCTCATTATTTCAATCTTCTTGGTTTTGAAACAAATCGACTGCTCGATCATTTACAGGTAACGTTTCCCAAAAAACCCTCCTGTTAGTGGGCATAAGTGGACCAAGCTTTGTCAGTATGGTAGATTTCCTTTCACTGGTGATACCTCTCGGAACAAGCTTTTGTCGTGGAGGTGGTATCCCTTCTTTAATATTTTTTAACTTAAGAAAATCTAGCTCAAAGTATTTGTCAGTACCATGACTGCGTTTATAAAAAAGTAAATTCGATCGTCTTCGAAAATTTGCCTCAGAAATATTATTCATGTAAGCTCGCGGATTGGAGTTTTTTAATTTATATGTCGAAGAGCAGTCTTCATAATCATAAAAGTCTTGAACTCCCATCTTCTTTACCATGGTGCGAAAGCCAGTATCAGATACAGCTTTACAAAAGTCTTCAAAGTCGTAGACACGCTTTTTTGTTTTCAAAGATCGTTCCACTCTGTGATGGAATTCATCTGCAGCCATAAATGTATGACCGGTCTCCAAGTAGCGTGAAGTTATGGATTCAAAGTTAACTTCTGTAGAATTTACTAAATATACGAGATATGAATAAAGAGTCCAGTTTTTATTCTGTGCTGCACAGTTATCCAGCCACAAAATTATATGTTTAAGATCTCGGTTTTGTTTGAAAAAGGCCCCAAAGCAGCTAATGATGTCCTCTTTTTTTCGGCCTGATATGGCTTCATGCTATAGGGCTGCAAATGTAAGACCCATGTCATGTACATGTTTATACCCAATTGGCACAAAACTTTGGTTGAAAACAATAAGGCGCGGGCAAAACATCACTGTTTTGAATTCCTCCATACGGGGTAACATTATTACCTTTTCTAAATCTACAGCAAAAATGAGGGTGTCAGGGTTATTCTTCTTCTGAGTCTGATTATCAGCGTCATCTTCATATTTTTTTCGAGCTGAAATATACCTCTCATGATGTTCTTCGTAACTTTTACACTCCTTGCAATGTCTGTGCCTAATCATTTCTCGCTGAGGGTTGTGTATGATAAATTTTTCACATATCTCACATTCTTCTTGACCTAATTTTGTAAATGAGATGTTAAGTGTTCTTACAAGTTTTCTGTAAAATCCATAAGATACTTGCGTTTGAGGATCAGTTTCACAGTAATGCTTGTACATCATACGTATATTAAGGTCTGAAGGTAAATACTTTTTATTAGGTGCGTGCTCACGTCTGTAGTGTGATATTGCGGGATTAAATGACATTATATGATCCGTGATTTTAGTAGGTTCAATTTTTTTAGGATTCGGATTGTGTCCACAGCCATCAGTAACTGCAGATACTGGAATCAATTCACTGCTATTATAGTTACTGTCAATAACATTTCTTACTGCTTTACAGTTATTTTTAGTGTAGCCTAAGGTAGTTAGGAAAAAAGTTTTGCAAACTGGTCCTTTGTCACCATTTTCATCCATCAAAAAATATGTTACAGTCTTTGATCGAGTGTAATGTTTACCTTCATTCACATCATTGTCTCTTTTTTTCGGTCTATCTGGTTTTTTTTTACTGGTATTATTTAAAAAAAATATTTTTGTTCCATCCATGACATTTTCCAAAAATTACTATTGATTATTTCGCGAAACTCTTCTGAAAAACGTACTGAGCACTTTTTTTTGCAGATGTCTTCACGGCAACTAGATTTGACAGAATATTTCGTTTTGATTTTGTTTTCGTTTTTCAGTCTCTTCCGATCTTTCAAGCTAACGTTATATGTTTTCCTCTTCCTTATATTTCCTTTCTTTGTCAGTCTTACTTGGTTTATTTCACCATCTGAATGTTCCGGTGATTCTAAAACTGTTCTGTGTTGAATTTGCTGTGAACATGGTATGAAGTCGGCATCAGAATCACTATCACTGTTATTAATATTTTGATTGAATGATTTGGGGACTTCGTAGTCTTTGTCTAACACTGAGTCATCAGAATCAAAATCTGACCAAACTTCCTCACTTAGTTCTTGTAAAGAGTTTTGAATGCCACTTGTTGATGGGACAGAATATATTTGTTCGTCTACAGAGTCTCCGTTCCGTTATGCAGCTTTTACTAATTTTGCACTTCGTTATGACATAATTGCTGAAAAAAAAAAATAAGTAAGTACCTATAATTATTTATTACTAGCGTGAATTCACTCGTTAAACAATGGTAAAAAAAACAGCCAAGTGCGAGTCGGACTCGCACACGAAGGGTTCCGTACCATAAACCTTAACTTTTATTATTTGTTGTTATAGCGGTAATAGAAATACACAATCTGTGAAAATTTTAACTGTCTACCTATTACGGTTCCTGAGATACAGCCCGCTGATAGACAGATGGACGGACGGACGGACAGCGGAGCCTAAGTAATAGGGTTCCGTTGGTTACCCTTTGGGTACGGAACACTAAAAACGCTATCTCTATATCTATTAAAAACTATTTAATTATCCAGCCTTTAAAGACAAAGAAAATTACGTTAATGTTTCTAAACTTTCAATTATATTTACCTACCAGAGCGCTGCACCGACAAGCGTGGACTCGCCTCGACACATCAGGCACAACTAACGGCATTCCCTGCATACCTTGCCCCCCTCACTTCATCTCCGTTCAGAAATGTTTAGTAGTAAAGGCACTATCGCCAATGTGCCTTTTTTATATAACATTTATAAGCGTAGGGGTAAATAGAAAGAGCATTACTGCCAGTTGTGACTTTTCTTTCTACATTAATAGCTAGTGTTCGTATAAAAAATAAAGCACAATAAGGTGAAATAAAAGTCATATCTCACAATATGCCTTTTTATTGTAATAAAACTTAAAAATGATGCAGTTGTGCCCTTTAAACTTATGCTATCTCTGTTTATTTTGTAGCTAAAAATCCACAAAAAATCAAGCAGATAGGCCTTTTTTTCCTGATTCCGAATACATATAACTCATTTTGACAAAAAGTGTTAGTTGTGCCCTTTTTCGGTAACACGGCAGAAATAGTCACAGTACTGGTTAGATTGGAAGTCGACTCGAACTTCGTTAGAAAAAGGCGGCAGATTGGAGAAGGCTTTACTTTTCTTAAAGATGAGATCCTGTAGAATTAACGTTACCAATCATACCCCGATTTCTATCGACTTTATCAACAAATATAAATGTTTTAGAAAACCTAAAACAATTCGAGAATTTAGCGACAAAACTCTGAATGTGCTCCGACGCGCACTTGGCTGGTCCGGTACTTTTTTGAATTAAGTTTTCCAATGTACTTCTACAGCTCTACTCCAGGGTGTGATAACTTAGAATATAGAAGCCAAATGGTTACTTGGAATAAGTGTTTAAAAAAATTGAGTTGATTTCCAATATGAATTAGGTTAAAGAACTTAGTCTTTCCTCCTGAATTGCCCTATGTTGGGCGCCAGTACAACTTGATCATAATAAAATCATTGAAAATATTCGTATTTGTTGAACTTCTTGTCTTTTTTCTTTCTTTATTTTTAACTCGGGATAAGTTGGGGAACCTATACCAGTCCCATCGCACCTTATACTACAGTAGAACAGCTTATTTAACTAAATCGTAATTTAGCGAACTTAAAAACTTTGAAGCTTGCCTTATCTGGTGGAATATACCCACATCATACCTATTTAACTGTACTGGTTAATTAAGTATTCTCTTTCAGACCGAAATCTGACACATTCCGTCAATAAATGCAAGACATCCTCCGGCATTGAACACACCTCACAGTTTGGTGAATTCGTCGCGTCTTCTTAGTTATGAAGTTGACGGGTGGAGACTGGTTAACTGATAAGATGAAAATGTTGATTAAATCTTTTTATTATAATTCAGAGGGCCAATTCTACAATTGCATCTTAGTCGCAATCTGTCAAAATTTAGGTTGATTTGAGGTGTTTTGACAGATTGCGACTGCGATGCGGATCCGAACGTTGCTTAAAAATGAATAAAATTGGCCCTCAGATTTGTATGAGTGCTCTGTGTGTATGTAATTGCATGCGTGTGTGTGTGTGTTGAGTGCAACGAGAACTCCTAGTATTTACTAGTGTCCTAGTATCCTATAGCCGTCAAAACGTGACGTAACACCCATTGCCGCTGAGGGATACAATGACAAGAATGTATGAGCCATCCCTATCTACAACGGACTGTAAGACAATTCAGATAAAAAATTTAACACACATTTTTTATATGCCTATTCGCTGAACACACACTTTTTGGTTGAACTAATAATTTTGTCACTGTTCTTCCTAATATCCAAAGAAATGTTGAAGTACCTAGATAAAACAAATAAAAACCATGTCTCCATAGAACATTTTAACTTTTTCTTTTTCGATTGAAAATTGTTGGAGATGTTTTCAATATTTACATTACCTCGTGACTTCGCAGAACCATATATCTAAATGTAATGAAAGTTGTATAAGTACTGCCCATTTTTACATGTATTACAATAACTGCTCTGCTATGTTCCTGGTGTCCTAGTATTCAATGTAATGAAACACGTGGTCTGAGATCAGCGCTTTACAAGCAAGATGGCGCTTTGGTACAACTAAGTTTGCACCGTTGTAACACTTGTAACATATGGTGCCAAGCGCCCCTATTTTAAAAGACCTAGCAGTGAACACCTCCTGTTGTTTCCTGGTGTACTAGTATTGAATGTTTAATATCAAGTTGTCTTGACACGCCGTTTAAACACGTCAGAGTTGATTTCGTTGTTTGCCAAATAATTAAATACATATATTATAATGATTTGGTCGATTTCTAAATTGAGAATTTTGAGTTAAGATCTTGTCAACTCCCTGCATGTAACCTAAAAAGTGACAGGTTAGAGATTGACAAAAAACAATACAAAAATACTTAAATCGGGGGGGTTAATTCTCTCCGATTTGATGATAAGTACTTACTTTTAACAAAGACTAAAAATCAGTGTCCATTAATTTGGAAAAACAGCAGTTTTCGTGCTATAAAACATCATGATCGTATTAAAACATTTTAGACAATATTACTCTCTTAAGACGGTATTCTAAAATCTATCTGCAAATAAATGTTTGACTTTCTACTATCATGTTTTGAAGCTAACACACACATAGAAGAATATAGAAATGTAGATATTGGTTACGTCATGTGTAAGGGGTGTACAGTACCAGGAAGTCAGAAAGCAACAGGAGTTCTCATAACGTATCAATGTGGCACAAATTATATAGGGGTGTAAAGCACCCCATGTTATTATTTTGTTACAAACAGGTTTTTTTTGTAAAGAATAGCATGCTTAGCATGTCAGCATCACGGGTTTACATATAAAAGGCCGCCATTATAAATAAGTATTTGTTTGGGAATGATGGATGGGTCATATACAAATTTCAAACGTTTTATATGGAATTCAGGTAGGTTGTGAGAGCTCCTATCTAGTCGATCTCGATCCGTTGCACCACCACCACGTTGCAGGTTTTAAATAGAATCCTTAAACCCACTAAAATACAATATATTTGTAGAATATTTTAGAAAGCAGAAAAACGTGATTCAGTGAAAATCCAACAATGTGTCACACTCGTGACAGTTAATACTCAATTTTGATGCAAGTGGGGAAAGTTTGACATTGCAGGCGATGCGGAATAGACGCTCGAACAAACAGCGAGGTCCTTATGGAGTGTGGAGTCGATAAACTAAAATGAAAATACCCACGTACATCAAAAGTCGTTTTTCAACACGAGTAGTAGTAGTAGCATTGACTGAAATTTGACTAAAATTCATAATCTTAAAATAAAAATATCTGCCCCAAGTAACTATTCCACGCGGACGAAGTCGCGGGCAAAAGCTAGTTATACATATATGTGAGAACGAAGTAAAAGACGTGCAGGATAAAAGCGTCCGGAGTAAAAAGAAACAATTCAAATAAACCGTGGCAGTCGAGAAATGATCAGTCCCAGCTGACGGACGGCGCCCGTTCACGAACATGACGCATGCGCTAGCACCATTCGGCTCAACCATTTTGAAGGGAGCCAACGCATGCACCACTATCAGACTTTTGAGTGAGCATGACACTCCCGACCGCCAGGGCACATTCAAGTCGAAAACACCCAAAACTGATAGTTTAAGTTTAAGATAAACTGTACACAGTACTCACACATTTGCCGTTAATGCATGAAATTATACAATGCTAAATAAATCTTCAACCGGTCCAACAATGTAATCAAATGCTAACTGATTAGTTTGTGCGCCCTAGTGGCTGTGGGGCAGGACCAGCATTGAGCCAAGCATTTTATCTATACATATAATAAAAATGTAACGGATCGCTGTCTGTACATGGATGTATGTATGAGAAAAAATATTATTGGGACCTTTGTCAACGCAAATAGCACCCAAAACAATTATTGTTTGATTTTTTGTCTGTTTATCTTTTTGTCTGTGCGTTTGTGCACGCTAATCTCAGAAACGGCTTATCCGATTTAGATGTGATGACTAACACATCGTGGTAAGCTTCACTTAACATTTAGTGTTTGTTTCATGTCAATCGGTTCATAAATAAAAAAGTAACTTGTGCTAATTTAAAGAATCACGTCGAACATTCGTTAAACTATCTATATCTATCTATTGTATCTCTGTTCAGTAGCATTGGCTGAAACTTTACTAAACTTCATAATCTTAAAGTAAAAATGTCTGCCCCAAGTAACTATTCCACGCGGACGAAGTCGCGGGCTAAAGCTAGTCTTCAATATAAACCCCCAACTTATAATATGCTTGCCTGCATAGTGTGATGTGCGTTTAATACAAGATTTAAATATTGTCTCATTTAGTTCCAATTTATGGGGAGGTATTTTATTATACAATTTTAAACAGTACCCCATGAAAGATGAGGCTACTTTAACCAGTCTGAAACCTGTTTGAACTAATTTATTTCTAGTATCATAATTATTTCTGTCGCCTCTTATACTAAAAATATGTAAATTCTTTCTGACATACATGATGTTTTCGTAAATGTATTGACAAGGTATCGTCATGATGTTAATATTCTTAAACAGGTCCTTTAGAGAATCGCGCCGGCAGAGATTATAATATGGCTTTGATGGCTCTTTTCTGCAGAATAAAAATAGACTCGATGGCTGCCAGCCCGTCCCCATAGTAAAATATCCAAACAAAAAAACTACTTGAATCAATATAGAAAGGCTAGGTCTACAAAATCAATGAATAAAAAGCCCCACGTCCGATACACCGTTTAATCATAAAACAAATTAAATGAATCCTATTATTTGCTTCCCGACCTTTCAGGAAAGAATCAGTTTGATATTTTGACCAATTTTCCTTGTTTTTTATTCGCATTTCATGAGTAAACATCAATAAGTATTGGTAAGGATAATATTTTTTTTGGGGTAAAAAGACATTATTGAATAGGGTAGCTTTTGTGTTTGTTTAACAGGATCACCCTTTCTCGGGAACCGTTTATTGGATGGGGATCCGTTTCTAAAATGGGATCTACATGGTTATTCTTTTGGATACGTATGTAGATAGAATACTCTTAATTATGTACACCAAAATAAATAGCTGTATAAATGGCTGTAGAAAGTAGAAATATAATTCATATTTTCTATTTGGTATCGGTGCTATGAACGGGTTTCTGAATTGAATATTTTGAGTTAAGAACGTGTCGGGCGGAAGGCTAGGTTAAGCAGAGCTTCCCGAGTTCGAACCGTGAATGGGTGACCGTTGATTGCATACCGAGAATCCTCCGTGCCTCGGAAAGCACGTTAAGCCGTTGGTCCCGGCTGTCATTTGTATTTGTAAGGGATAGTCAGAAGCCAGTAAAACTAACAGCAGTCCTGCCGAGGGGTACCGTATTACCCCGTTTCCTATTGCTGTGGATGTTAAGTAGGTAGTCGCTTCATATAAATTACTGGTACTCAGCTACTTCCGGTTAGACTGGAAGCCGACCTGAACATTCTTGGGAAAAGGCTAACCGATTGATTGAACGTGTCACACCCTGCTGCCTTTTGTCATGTTTTCAGGCAAACATTTTTTACAAAAATATACAACCGACTTCGAAATAAAAAACCCTACAAATTATAAAATAATTTTAATTTTGGAAGTCGGTGTTTTCGGTTGTTTCTTCGGTTTTGGACTCTGACTTCCGAAATGAAAGTTATTTTATACTTTGTAGTGTTTTTATTTCGAAGTCGGTTGTATTTTTTTTAAGTTTTATATTTTTCACTTTATAGTGGTGACCTACAAAGTGTAAGAGTAGTTGCTTGCGCTTTTTTCCATTAAGGAGTTACTTTATGTGCCATTGTGCCTTCACAGTCCAAGTCTAGACCAGCTCATAGTTAAGTACCTATCTACATTGCTTTTGGATTGACATAAACCTGACTATATCTAACATTACTACATTTTAAGTTGAGTTCAGTGGTTTATCTTTGAAGTTTAACGTCCAATAAAAATTCAAGAACGCTTTAACTTAACCCAATGCAAAAAGAATCATCAAGATCGGTTCATAAACAATAAAGTTATGCCCGAATAGATAACCCCAAAACCACGTTTGACTTGTCTGATCTGCGTACCCCTTCACAGCGTACCGGCGTGATATTATGCTATGAACTGGTGTAAAAAATAAACAGACACGCGATTCCAGCAATCCCGGGAGATTTGCTATCATTTATTGAAGAGTTCCGTTACGTACTTTCAAAGTTCTGCATCAGATCTTCACTAAATTCAAATGGGAACAGTCTAGGAAAATACTCCTCCAAACAAAAAAAAAAATATCCAAATCGGTTGACAATTGGCGAAAATATCGCTGAACAAAACAACAGTCGAATTAAGAACCTCCTCCTTCTTTTGAAGTCGGATAATCATTGTGAAAAATGGCTCGCGGATTACGGATGGCAAAGCCTGGTATAATATACATCCAATCAATTGAACGTACGGTACCATCTATGGGGGTAGATAGACCAGCGACTTATCCGCACTAGTGCAAAATACACTTTATTTCGAGTAACTGTATTGGAAAAGTTTTTTTCGCTTGTTAGTTGTACCTGTAACACTACAGCCACTATTAATATCAAAACAAAACAAAATAAAATCAAAACCTTTTATTTCAAATAGACCAGTTACAGGCCACGGTTTATAACATTTTAGAAGCGAAACAGGAATTCAATGTAGTTACTTTGATAAAATATTGCTCACATACATACCATCCACACCATTAATTATCAAATACATGACTGCATACTGACACTCAAGGGGTTGTTCAACAGAAAGAAGGGTAGGTATTGTCATGAGGATCTCCTTGGCTCCAGGTCTCTGGCAGACAAGGTGGATCTTTGGAAGCGTATGGCAAAAAGTAAAAGAGAATTTGAATTAGGAATATGAAAAGCGCTCGTCGAAGGCAGATGCCGCAAATATATTATGAAGTTTAAATCTCAAATACAGTTTTATTTATAATATTAATATTAAGTACCTAGCACTAGCGTGGGTCCGCTAATGTTACAGTATATACCCGTCAGGAAAAGGATTATTTCTAAATGAACTAGGAAAATCGGGGACACACTGTTGATCACCAAGTAAACTACCAATAAGCTGCATGCAGGGTGGATTTTTGTGACTTCTTTGGCTGCATTACTGTCAGGAAGTAGAAGGATCAGCTTATTGAGAAGTCGTACCCACTCCTTCCCCTACCTTTCTCACAGTTTCGTACATGGATTTGCCAGAGATCCACCGAACTGCATAACAACAAATGGTCACGGGCTACAGACTGCAGGCAGTCAAAAATGGCTATGCCGAGTGTACACCCACGACTAACAAAACAACTACTCAGCCTAAGTAGAATTAACCTCAGAACAATAATAGGGACAATTACGGGCCATTGCCCCCTCAACAAACATCTTTTTAACATAGGCGCCACAAACAGCCCACTCTGCAGAGGCTGCTTTGATGCCGAAGAAACAGCCGCCCATGTCATCCTGGAATGCGAGGCCGTGGCTACCCAACGTGAACAAATCCTCGGAACGGTGAGGTCGCTCCGCGAAGCCTGTGAAGCTCCCAGGAAACTTCTGCGCTTCTGGGCGGAGCTAGGCTGGCTAACATAGCCAGGACACCTACGTACAACGGACCGAATAAGAGTCTAAGTGCGGAAAATGGAGTCCCGACTCTACTCTACTCTACTCAGGAAGTAGAAGTCGTTCATGTGAAAGCCGCAGGAATTCAAGGACAGGACCGGTTGATATGACGACGCTCGGAGAAGGCTTATGTCCAGTAGTGGACCTTTTTAGCTAAAGTTATGATGACGGTGTATTTAAGACAATACCACAGTATGTTCCGAAATCTTTGGGACTTAGGGAGTGTCCGTTATGAATAATAAATGTGAAAATCGAAACTAAATAAAAGCATGAATGAAACCGGTTCAGGAGCGTCACGTGTTGAACCGGTTCCGGTACCAGGATATCAAAGCTGTCAAGAGTTCTTGTTGCACTAGATGGGGTATTTGACTAGAATGAAAAATCTAAATGAATGAATACTAATTTGATAGATGATATTAAAACATTACGATTTGTGAAAAAATAAATAAGATCGAAAAAGAAAGAAGTTATACACTTTTGAAGTTATTCTTCTATCCTTGTCACACAAAATGTCATTTGTACTGGATGGTTTCCATTCAATACGCCGGGTATTGTGTGTGACGTCACACGCAATTAGTCTCTATTTATTATTACAAATTTTAAAACGCTGACAACACCGCCATTTTTAAGCAATTTTTTAATTGCGTCTTGTCTGCTCTCTAGGTTTTAAGGCTAACCTTATAATTAAAAAAAAATAAAAGAAAACCTAAAAACAGGGCCATTCATTTGTTTTACAAGAAAATTACGCTGTTACAACTTGTAGAAATCTTGTAGACTGTTTAAAACAACCAAAGTAAAACCGTTACTAGATTCCCTATCTTGATTTTGTTTTAAATAATCTCGATTGCAAATGTGCGAGTCCCACGAACTTTAAGGCCACGTGTTTTGACGCTTCAAATATTAGGAGTTCAGAAGGAAACGAGTGGTTTGACGTTGCACCAATAACTGGACCAATAAAAAATAAATCATTCGCTTCCTAGAATGTAATAGAAGTCGTAGAAGTCATGTTCACGATTTTTTTAGAACAGTGAATCATTGTGCCAACTTAATGTAGATTGTTTGGCTTAGTGTGGTTTTAGTCAGTAAGAGTCTGACAGACCCCTCCGCCAGCCTCAGGACGGAGGACATCCATGAGGATTTCCCCCTGACATCAAAAAAAAAAAGGTTAATTACCACAGAGTATACTATATTTATTGAGTGAGGCAGAAACACAAAAATGCCAATGTTTGTCCAAACTTTGTCCATTCATATTTTTGGCCGCATACAAAACCCGGAAAAACACAAACATCGTTTTGCATGTTCATATTATTTTAACTCCAATAAAAGTTCCACAAGTCTATTGTTTTACTTTTGTTTAAGTTACCCTAATTGCGGTGCAATATGAGCAAGTTTTTGAGTGTGTTGGTAAAAAAACCGACCAAAAAGTTAAATTAGCTTTGGTTGTTTGTGCCTCTTTTGTGAGTGGTCGCACTGAGGCCACGTGATTTGAAATATTGAGTACTAGGACACCAGGAATCGATTGGAGTTACTAGTTGCTCGTGTGTGGGTTCGGGTGTGTTGCAACTTGCAGAGAGTGACACAAGTGCTACAGACTAATGTGATATACGTAAAAATAAATGATGCAATATTTGATCTGAATTCACTTTTTCTTTGTCCTGAAAATCCAGATGTTTAATCCAGAAAAGTCACGAAACAAATTCAAATTCAAATTCAAAAGTCATTTATTCAAATTAGGCTGAGTGCCAGCACTTTTTGAACGCCAAAGTTCTACATAAAGACAGTCCCCCAAAAACGCCCGCCCGTCACCACTTCCTAGTGTTTTAGCTGGGAAGAAGAAGTGGCGCAACAAACTCCCCAGCAACACATCTGTCTGTTGAGTTATAAGAACTATCACTTATACAAAGGTATGTAAGTAGTCAGTATTCTTACAAAGAAAACAATACAACAAAGGTAACACGTAAAAACATAAAACGTAATAATTCGCTACTTGTAAGCTAGCACACTATAATAATAAAACACTAATAATTAAAATGCATTTTTTTTTTTTCCAAAAACGAAGGTTTTTGGAGAATCCTTTGTTTTTCTAACTAAACAGCTCATCATTATCTGCGTATCCCTTTTCAATTCAGTAGTATTACTTAAACCGACTGCCTGTCTGATCTTCGCAACCCAGTTACTATTGTTACTTACAGAAATATTTTAAAACTATTAAATAATTTAATTATAAGTAATTATTTTGTTAATTAGTTTGTTCGGATGGTGGTCTTCGAACAGAACCTGTATCTTGGCGACCTGAGTTTCGATTACATAAAGATATGATACAAAGTTGTGTGGATATCTGTTCAATAGGTTTTATGCAGGTTCTTGTTACATTTCCTGTGTTAAGAATGCTTGTCAGATTTTCGGGTTTTCCGACTTTCAAAGATCATTGCCTACACTGCAACGCCGTGTGGCGGCCGCCTCTTGATAGTACAGTCGATGACGTCACAGTATCGATGACGTCACAGTATCGATGACGTCACAGTATCGATGACGTCAAACCGCGCGTTCCTGAATGCCCTAGTACCAACTCATCCGCCCATTCAATACTAGGGCGCTAGAAAGTACTAAGAGATATTTTACAAGTCTTAATTGAGTTCAAAAAACTACACCTTTTCTAGTTTTCTTTCAAGCTTATCATTTTAAAAAGAATTTTGTAAATGGGTTTGGTTTTTAGGGCTACATCTTCATCAAAACCGAAATGGTAAAAAGGATCCTCTTCAAAATATCTTGTGTTTGTCGGTGTGCCTGTCAGTCAGTCACTGGCACAGGGGATAGTTTTCCTGTGTCAAGGTCGTTTGTTGCACCGTCCTGTCCCCGCTCATTCGGACTCGGGGTGAGTTTGAATGGGTGTGAGTAAAGTTGTGTCTGTTCAATACTCTAGGTGATACGTGGGGCCCTGGTACTTGATGTTTAAAATCACGTGTCTTGGGAGCCGTCCCTGTTCATTCTTCGCATTCGCACAAAGATGGTAGTTGTATTAAATAATAACGGCAAAGAGCGAGCCTGAATGGCAAATTGAGGTTTTCGTACCAATCAAATAATAATAATAGAATTCGTGATAGAAAGTTGAAAAACTGGGACTGTCTCAAAACCCATGAGATTTCCGCCAATGCTTTATCGGGTGCTTAATTTCTCTTCCTGCTGATGCTGGGAGTAACGTTCAGTTGTATAGGTAGAATCAAACCTAAAAGCGGTTTCGGAACAGTCCGCGAGTAGCCGCTCAGTAGCAAATTAATGTGACAGCGAGGGTGAGGGATGGGTTGCTGCGCAGCAAAAAGCGAAGTTCACAGACGTAATTTAGTTTTAATCGACCTATTATCATAATATCACCTCCGTGCCTCGGAAATCACGTTAAGCCGTTGGTCGCGGCTGTCATTTGCCTTTCACACGTGACGTTTCAGCTACTGTTGGTAGCTAATTAGACAGTTGGTTAAAGGTAAATACGTTATTCAGACCGGCCGTTAGAAAATAAAATCGTTTAAAATATGATTCCGTCTAAAAGACCGGCAAATTACGCCGAAAATAAGGGTAACTTTGCAAAATTCTTAACTTGGAATTTTATTTTTTGCCGTTAACGTGTAGTGAGTGGCAGGGAAGTATGTTAAGATGTATGTCACAAAAGTTAACGCCCCGTGTTCGTTTTTTTTTAAATAAAACATCTAATTTCAATAATAACTTCAATAATGAAAAAATATTAACACGCATGTTTGTTTGGAGCATTTCTAGTAAAGATCGAGTTTTACGTGTAGGGCCAGTAAATTAAACATTTTTAATCCTAGCAACTATTTTTTTTTAAGAATGTTAATATTTTGATTTTGTACTTCAAGCTAAAAATTAACTGCTTTCTTTTCATTAAATTATTTGATTACTTAAATATGTATCTTACACACATGTTCAACTATTAGCGCAAGGTTTTAATAACAGTTTTTTTGCGATAGCGAAGCAAAGATGCAATTGAATGAAATTAGGTTTAATATTAATTTACAGGAATTGTTGAAGTCAAGTGAGACTATGTAGTAAATTATTATCGTTTTGAGAATTATACAGCCTTTGATTGAACACTCTCGACGTTTTCTGATGTCCTGGTACCGAACGCTCCCTAAAAACGTGACGCAACCATCGATTTTCTCACGGTCATGTCAGCAAACCGTTGAAAAATAAAATATGCGGGATAGATAGTCCTTGGGGACTACATAGAAGTGAAAACTAAGCGAAAGCTTTTAGCGTTCAGTGACGATGACGCGAGTTCCATGATTTTTGTTCAGCCAAAAAGTACACATATATACACAACACAGTATACATACAGCTCATGGAAATCGTTCGGTGACGATGACGCGAGTTCCATGATTTTTGTAAACTCAAAAAGTGCTCAACGCGCCTAAAGAAGTTTTTACTCCCAAAATTAATTTGACTATTGGTGGAGTCGAAATGCCTTTGTAGAAAAATGCATTTATTCCGCGAAGAATGACATTTTCACTTTCAACGAAGAGCTTGCACAACGGTGGAAAATCGATGGTTTGCATCACGTTGTTATGGAGCGGTCGGTACCAGGATATCAGAAGACGTCGAGAGTCAACAATAACTTTATCAAAGGATGAACGAAAACTAAAACATTTACAAAATTAACAGCAGAGGAAGACCAAAGGAACTATGGATGGATTATATGATAGCAAGAAAAGACATGCTTAGAAAGAAAAAGAAAGAAAATTGCATTTATTGGCACAATAATAAAATAATAATAAAAAAAAATAAAGAAAAAAAATCACCTTACAGATAGAAAATATCAAAACTTAAGTACATATAGCAATATAGTGCCAAAAGGGCCTCAGCTCAGCATAATGTTAGGTGGCAACAGTAGTTATTACCACCTAACGCTGATTTTCAGCTGCTTATTGAATTGACTGCGAATAAAGGTGAAAAAAACACACTAAGCCCACTCCAAATAAATTAGAAAAAAAAGGGCAGATAGAGGATGACTACTGCCTAGTAACTTCTTTCTTTTTTACTTTTTGCCCGACTGAGGCAAAGCCAAAAGGAGGATTATGATTTTTACAGTTTCTGTAGACATGTTATTGTTTAGTTTATTAAGGTTTTCTTCAAAATTATGTTTTATCTTGGTGTACAATAAAACATTAGTATATAAATTACAATCAATATGTAAATTAATGTGTACATATGTGTGTATCTAAGGGTGTTCCACCGTAGTTTCAAATACTGAGCCGATTTTGATGGATGAGGTATAACCGTTTTGTTGTTATGTTCCGGCTGACTTTTATAATATTTTTTTATTCCTTAGCCTATTGTGTCCCACTGCTGGGCAAGGGATTTATGTATAATACTAGCGGCCCGGTACGTGCTTCGCAACGTATAAAGTGAAATAATAAAAAAAAATTAGGTAATTGGAACATCAAATTCATTTATTCAAATAAAAATATTTTATTAATTGCTAGCTATTTTAAATCTTTTAATCACAAAGTCACAATAATTATTATTATCGCTGACAATTTGCTTTATCTTTTTTTTATTTATCGAAGCACGTACAAAATGAAATGTCCGCATGAATGACATAACAACATGAAAAAAAAATAAAAAAGTTTCAATATGACAGCAAATTCATCTCAAAAAAGTTTTAATACAAAATGATCCGCCATTTATTGAATTCATTTATTACAAAAAATGAGATAAATGAAGAACCACTCGATAGATTTTAGGGAAACTTCACAAACCATCTGCTAAATAGTCCGAATAAAGCCTAAAAATTTGGTTTGGATAGGTGAGCCCGTTCTTGAGTTATAAAATAACAACGAAAAGTGGCATTGATTTTTTTTATAGATAGATAAAATACAAAAATAGTCCACGTCCAAAAAACTCTTTGTGTCTTTGAATGTTTCTTTGAATTCAGAATATTTGCCGCTTTCATTTAACATGCCACTCGAAACGACAGCAAAGAACACGAAACCCCACTATTTAACATCTCATACATCAAAATCGATGTTGAAGCTTATGAGGTCTTAGTATTCAATGCCTTGAAACGAGTATAAAATGAGGGGTGCGCTTATTATTTTATTTGGGTCAAGGTCGTCTGTTGCACCTGGCATAAATAGACTCGCCCCTAAAGTTGTGTTTCGTACTGCTGTGACTCTTGGTCTGGTATCCTAGTATTCAATGTTTAAAAACACGTGGCCTCAGTTAACAGGGTGCGTTGCATGGTGAGCTTTTTCATTCTGGACGTACTTCAGCATAAGTTTCGGTTAACTATAATTTGGAAGAAATTTTCATTTGACCAAGTAGATTTTTCAAAAAGTTTTAAAATCTTTCAAAATCCATTTATTATTTATTTATTATTTATTTTTAGCCAATTGTGTCCCACTGCAGGGCAAAGGCCTCCCTTTCTTCCTTCCATTCCTCCCGGCTTTGGGCAAGTCTGGACCAATCTGGCCGATAGGCGTCAAGTTCGTCCCGCCATCTTCGCCTGGGTCTCCCGCGATGTCGTCGGGCATTTTCTGGGACCCACCCACATTGTGGTTGCTTTTGCCCATGAACCGTTCGACATCCGGCAAACATGGCCGGCCCAGTCCCACTTTAGTTTGGCTGCTTTTTGTGTGACGTCGGCGATTTTTGTTTTGGAACGCAGCACTGTGTTCCTAACGTGGTCCATTAATCGGACTCCCAGAATGCTGCGCTCCATTGCTCGCTGACAAACCTCAAGCTTGAACCTCTGCTGAACTGTCAAAGACCAGGTTTGAGCACCGTATGTAAGGATAGGGAGAATTCACATGTCCATCAATTTGCGCTTATGACAAATTGGAAGGCCTCCTTTCATGAGAGCCTTCATCGACCAATAGCTCTTCCAGGCGTTGTCGGTGCAAAATGTTGGTAAAATCCATTTAGTTAAACGAAAATTGATGACATGAATTTATGTTGTTTTTTTACTGGTTATCTAAATTAAAATATCCCCAGTTAATTTTTGATACCATAGATCCTGCGCTGCAAAACACGTTGCTGCGCTATATGTATTACATACACACTAGGTAATATTATGGGCATGTGTATGTCATCTACGTTTTTACCGCACCCCTTCATTCAATAATTCTCAAATAGGTTTTATGCTGGTTATTATTACATATCCTGTTTAGACTGGTCGTCAGTCTTTTGGGCTTTCTGACTGTCAAAGATTTACCATCCATCCTAGTCTACACTGCCCGCGGCGAGCACTTCCTGTTCCAATCGTCGATGAAGTTCCGCGGGTACCAGGCCGTTTCAAATTACGAATATATGCTAAAACGACTAGGTAGTTATTTTTATGAATAAGCCTCGTAGACACTTGTCTCATCGCCGACGATCAGCGACTAGATACGAGTTGGCGAGCAGCGAGAAGCGAGTGTGTAGTTCCGATAGTTTTGTCGCTCGGCTATAAGCGAGTGCTTTTATGCGACGGGCGACTACTCGCACCATTCGCTCTGACCCACACTATTGGTAGAAATGACTGCTGGTTGGTCACTCGGCGTGAGTTCTGACTTCTGACCGAAAAGCGAGCATCGCTAAGCGAGTATTATTTTTGATAGTTTTTGTCGCTGTGACTAGCGTTGCCAGGCGTCCGACTAAAGCCGGACGCAGTCAGGCTATTTGGTTGTGTGTCCGGCCAAATAAGACGGTGACGGCCTGTCCGGCTCTTGTTAGGCTTTTTTAATTTGAGCCTTTAATTTCCTAGAATCAAAGTTAATTTTTATGTTAATGATAAAAAATTGTCGTGTTATACTAAAAAATTAAGCGTGCCCGGCCTTTTTACCCAAATGTCCGGCTAAAATGGCTGGCCAGTCCGGCTTTTCAGTTAGAAGACCTGGCAACCCTAGCTGTGACAAACTAGTACTAAGAGAGTTTTGTCCGTTTCCTCATCGAGAAAATAGTCGATAGCTGATCGCTTCCTCGTCAGCGGTGAGACAAGTGCCTTAGGCATTCGAGGTTTTCGAAAACTACTCTCGTTCTAGTTTTCTTTCAAGCTTACAATTTTGTACACAGGATTGCCGGTTTTAGGACACCATATCCATCAAAATCAAAATGGTAAAGAGGAACCCTATATGTGTGTCTATCTGTGTGCCTGTCTGACACTCAATACTGGCGCGGGGGAGGGGGTAACTTTGTCCGTTTCAAGGTCGTCTGTTGCACCAGTTCGAATGAGTGTAGGTAAAGTTGCCTCTGTTCGATACTAGCGTACTCCAGGTCACTCATGGCGCCCTAGTACTTGATGTTTAAAATACACGTGGCTTGGGTCCCTGTTCATTCCACAAACAATTAATGGTGGAGGGCGTGTGACTCTTACTGACTAAAAGGAACACGGATGGGTTTTAGTCAGTAAAAGTCTGACACGCCCTACCGCTCTACTCAGAGCGGAAGAAGTCATTTGATGATATCCCATCCTTAGAAAAAAAAAAGGGTCATAGCAGTTGAAATTAAAAAAACAGCAACGAGCAACCTAAGAATAAAAAAGTTAAATAGGTCACACTATTAAGTCCTGCCGATAATACGTTCATTGTAGAATCAAGTATCAAACCTAATGGCGGCTCTGAGCACTCCGTGAGTCGCCGAGCAGTAGCAAATCCATGTGAGTGGGGGGGGGGGGTGAGGAATGGGTTTGCTGCATAGCAAAAAGCGAAGTTGTTATCATAATACCACTTACCAATAATCTGTATGACCTAGCAGCCCCGCAGTGTTTATCTGAGCTCTGGTGGCGTTTTCCAAAACAAAGTCTGTTCTCAACTAACCGACTTCAAAAAAGATGGTTCTAGATCCGATGCATTCACAAAGTTTTATTCTCTCTCGTTCTTTGTTACTATTTTTCGACACCTACCACTATTATTTTCTGCATCACCCAAAGGTTTACTCGTATAAAATGCCTAAGGAGCCTAACAGTCCGCCTCTAAAGGTACATCTGTGTTCGTAAAGTATAAAATAAATAAATAGATATAAGTTTCATTCAGCCTTTGATTGTAGGTTCTTGACGCGTTCTGCTATCCTAGTACCGAACGATTCCAGAAAACGTGACGCAACCATCGATTTCTCACGTTAATGTCAGTACTTGAAAATGTGCAGTCGAATCCAGAGCCGGTCCAAGTTGCTGTTTTACTTTCAATGAAGAGCTGACACAACAGCCGTGGGAAATCGATGGTTTGCATCACGTTGATGTGAAGCGGTCGGTACCAGGATATCAGAAGACGTCGAGAGTCAACAATAAATCTATCAAAGGATGTACGAAACCTAAAACATTTACAAAATTAACAGCAGGGGAAGATCAAAGAAACTATGGATGGATTGTATGGAAGATGATGGCTAGAATAGTGATGACTTAATTGAATGCAAATGTAGGGGAAAAACACACCATCATAAATAAATGAGAAAGGGGCATATAGAGAATGGCTACTATCTAGTGCCTACTTGTTTTTTTGGATTGGAAATCATCAAATGACTCCTTTCGCTCGAAGGGAGTGTCAGACTCTTACTGCCTAAAACCCATCCGTGTCTCTAAATGCCCTTTGCATTCCGTGGCCCTGGAACGCAAAGGGCATTTAAAGGAACTTGCAGTAAATTCAGATATCACTTTTCTGGCCATCATCTTTCATACAATCCATCCATAGTTTCTTTGATCTTCCTCTGCTGTAAATTTTGTAAATATTTTAGTTTTCGTGGATCCTTTGATAGATTTATTGTTACCTCTCGAAAGCTTCTGATGTCCTAGTACCGACCGCCTCATAACAACGTGATGCAAATCATCGATTTCCACGGTTGTGCCAACTCTTCATTGAAAGTGAAAATGTCATTGCAATAAATGCATTTTTTAATAAATGCATTTTTACTCTACAAATGGTCAAATTAAATTAACTGGTTAAGTTTTACGGATTTGTTGAAAATAAATGATTATCTTAACTTGGTGATTTCATTCAACCTTGAAAGTTGACTTATTGTTCAAGTGCACATTCTCGGACACATTTTTTTTAAACTTTTTACTAAATTTTAAGTTCAACGAGACAGTTTTTTTATGTACATATTATTATCACAGCTAAAGATTTAAGAAACTAATAAAAAACTGAATTATGTTGCCTGTTAATATTTTTATTGGTTTTAGAAGTAGTCTGCGTTCCTTTCTAAGCACCGTCGCATGCGATGGAACCATTGACTGAAGCAGTGGGCCCACCTGTTCTTTCGGGATCTCTTCCACGCCTTTTTGAAACGCTGCCACGGTATCTTCAGGGTTCATAAATGAATTCTTCTAAGTTTATCTTTTATTTTTATAAATAAATAAAAGCCACAAGGACTCACTAACTCCACTCCTCCGTAGACAAATATTCTATAGTCCGTCTGGCGGGGTGAGCTGGAGCGTTGTCGTGGTGGAGGAGGATTCTGCTTCTTGGGCGCTGCCACCTAACATTTTCCAAGACAACTGGTAAACAATGACTGATATACCAATCTGCAGTAACAGTCCTTTATCTTCTAGGACAATTGTTGCGAAATGACCCAATGAGGCAATAATCTTTTCCCTTGACTTCTGCCCTTCTTTACTTTAGTCAGCAAATCTTCGAAACATCCATTGCGCAGATTGTCTTTTGGTTTCGGCTTCGTAACTATGTATCCAGCTTTCATCACCTGTTAGGATGTCTTATACAATGCTGTATATGACATCGTCACACGATTCACCTCCGTCATACTTTTCAAGCATTGAGCGGCACCCAACAACGGCGTTTTTGATCTTCCGTCAAATTAAGGGCCTTATCACACTGGCGATTTGCAAGCGAGTCCAAAGCGAGGCGAATGCGCAGCGAGCTCGCCGCGAATAGCACCTTCGACGCCATTTTGTACGGCTGCGCGCCCGCCGCGTTTTCGTGGCATGTTCGTTGCGAACTCGCTGCGAGCTCGTTTTGCACTCGCATCGCTTTGAACTCGCTCGAAAGTCGCCAGTGTGATATCTGCCTATGAGGTATCAAACCAGTAAAAAGCTTTCTGACGTCTAAATTTTCATGTAAGACTTTTGAACTTGACCCATACTAATGCCTAAATGTGGCTGAATCTGGTGATATGTCACACCCTTCTATCAGTTTATATCATTAGCCGCACAGCACTCACGTTATCTTCAGTAGTCGCCGAAGAAAGACGTCCTTCTTGCGAATGATCAGTGAGTTTGCTTCGACCACGTTTAAACTCAATAAACCAGTTTTAAACATTGGCACGGGATGGGGCTTCGTCATGAAATGCTAATCGAAGTCTATCATTTTTGTTGAGTAAGACCGCAAGGAAAGTCGTAATTAATCATTGAGCGAAAATTTTCTGTAGTCATATCCATTTCGACATACGTCAGACACTTTTTTAATTACCGCTAATAAGTAAAAAAAAAATTACAAAAAAATACAACCGACTCCCAAATAAAAAACACTTAAAAGTATAAAATAACTTTAATTTCGGCAGTCGGTGACAAAAACGAAAAAACAACCAAAAGTTTGTATTTTTTTTTTGAGTTTTTTTGTTTTTTTTTTTCACTTTTTAGTTGTTTAAAAAAAAAAAAAAAAACATGTTTACATGACCTCTTCACAGAGTACCGGCGTGATGTTATATTATGACTTATGAACTGGTGTAAACAATAGACAGACATGAGATTTCAGCAATCCCAGTCCATTTGCTATCATTTATTGAGGGGTTCTGATGAATTGAGAACCTCCCCCTTTTTTTGAAGTTGGTTAAAAAACAAATGACATTACACATCCACAGATTCCCAAAGAGTTTGTTATTCGAAATTTAAGTAGTTAATTTTTTCATCGGCTGTGTTTCTTACTGGCCTATTCTGAAAACTTACGTGTGTACCTGTGAAAACGAACGAACTGCAGTAGCTGAATACCAATATGAATAATTTTAAATCAGTTGACAAACTGCAGAGTAACTTGAAAAATGCATTTTTCTGAAAGACTAACTTCGACTTTTTTTTAATACTTACTTTGAATTGCTCACAAGATCGTGGGAATTCGACGACTACCACTTTTTTAAGAAACGGTAAATACAAGGTCATCAGAAGACGTCAGAGTATGCACCTAAACTTCATTTGACTTTGGTTTTGCTTGCTTCATTCAACACTTGCTAAATTACAGAAGAATCGATAAATAGAAATCAAGAAAGAGAGAGAATAAGATTTTGTTATTGCATTTACATATATTTAAACGAAAGGCTGACAGAACTGTGGGAAATCAATGGTTGGGTCACGTTGCCAGGAAGCCGTCGGTACCAGGATATCAGAAGTCGTAAAGAGTCAACATTACAATATTTTACTTCGGTTCTGCATGCTGCAAAATAATATTACTACCGAAGTACCAACTGCCGTGCGATTCTGTAAACGTGTCACCGTGTATACTTAGGTGAAGTGAGCATGAAGTGAACTGTCATTCCATCTTAATTGTATGGATTGACAGCTCAGTCCATGTTCACTTCGAACGGTAAGATGTTGACAGAATAGATCAGCCGATCTTCAGCAAATACACTGAGTATTTACGAACTGTTACGACAGCTATTCAAAAACTAACCTTTAGTGAAATTACTCACCTTACGAAATAAAAGCATTTTTAAGTTATATTGCGGTTGGTCAATTGTTTAGGATTTAAAAATAAAATTAATAATTTGTCTAATTTGGGCAAGATCATTCGGTTCTTTTTTTTATAAATTTACGTTTTCACAATTTTTATCAATCAAATCGCATCAACAAAAATATAATTGACAGTTTGTTTGATATAATCAAAATTAGCTACTATTTATTTAATGTTTGAATAGCGCTAATATTATTTTGAAGCGAGCAGAATCGAAGTAAAGTATTATAACTTTTGTGCATCCTTTGATTGTGACTCCCGACGCCTTCTGATGTCCTGGTACCGAACGCTTCCTAAAAACGTGACGCAACCATCGATTTCCCACGGTCATGTAAGCACTCCATTTGAAATTTAAAAGGTTTCGAAATGCAATGGATTACAGTCAGTGTTAAAATTACGAGTTTAAAAAAATCCCCATTTTTCAAATCTGGTAAGTTTTACCAATGAGGTTCCTGAAATGACATGCACCAGGTGGCAGCACTGTGGCATCAGGTCCAGGCATCTGTCAAAATGTTTATATTATGTTTGCTACCATTAGTTAAATTGACATCAACGTCATATTAATATTTTGAACTAATGTTAGTAAAAAAACAAACCAATCCTTAAAAAAAAAGCTATGTAAGTAGCTTTTTTTTTAAGGATTGGAAATCATCGATAACTTTCGCTCTGGGTGAAGCGGACGGGCGTATCAGACTCTTACTGTCTAAAACCCATCCGTGTTCCTTCGAACAATTCCGCAACTCTGGCAGGCTCTGGCCCTAGCAGGCCCCGTCTTCTATGCTGACATCTCTTTGACACTACTTACATAGCTTACAAGTTTGTATAATACTAACATAATATGGATCAAGGCCTGAATTAAAGAATTTTTTTTAATCCTTAATTTGATAGGACTATTAATTTTGTAAAATAAAATCGTTTTATGAACGGATTTATTTTTGATTGACTTTTTGTCCTTACCGTGCATAATAAATTAATATGTTTTTACATACTCTAACTACATTCTGCTCAAAAAACGGCACCTGGTACGATCGAAGTATTAGTCGGTATCTTTATTTACCCGAAATACTACATTTAAACATGCAAATGTAAGCACTCCAATACACGCGCGGGGCCATTGATTATTACTTTTATAATAGTAGTAGACTTAGGTTCTGGCCGCCTTCAAATCTGTAGTTAGTATTCTTGAGCAATTGTCAGCATTGCATCAACAGCTCCAGTGGACGGACGTGGTTTTTGCAAACGTTTTAGTGGTATATAGGAATAAACGAAGCTATGAGAAAGTTGTCGTCAACAGATCGAACGTCGAACGTTTAGTGGCAGCCTGCAGTTGCTACTGGTATCCTAGTATCATATCGCTTTCCAAAACGTAACGTCGCCTCCGAAGCGCCACCAATATCGTTTACCAACTACGACTATGGAGGGGGGGGGGGTACGGATATAGAAAGATAATCAAAATTTGAAATTAAATATTGTTGTAATTAAACGAGTTTTCTTATGAAAATACTTAAATGAGTTTTATTTAAACAGAACAATGTTACAGCAGTTATCAGATCACCGAGAAGAGCGCCATATTTGTATGGCAGTGACATCTGTCATAATTTTATTAATGTATTAGTTTTGGAACGTGGCAATTTCAAATTACTAACAACACTCTCTCCAAATTGTAGCGTTCCTCACTCTAACAGTTAGTTATACAAGTAACAAAAGCAATATGTACTTACAGATATTATAACTTATACATTCATGCTAATCTAAACAAAGTAGGTATGACATATCCAAATTATACAGTTACAACCAAGTTACAACTTACAAATACCTAATTTACTTCTTAGATATTGAAATTTACGTTTAGCTAAAGGTTTAGTGAATATATCAGCTCTTTGTTTATGACTATTTATATAGTTTAGATCGATTTCCTTATTTTCATATTTCTCTTTAACAAACTTGTATTTAATATCAATGTGTTTACATCGTTTATGATAATTTTCATTTTTTATGACAGAGATTGCACTTTGATTATCTATGTTAAGGTTTACAGAATCTTGATTAAATTCATCTATATCTAACAAAAGTCTCTTTAACCAAATAACTTCTTTTGTAGCACTACAGGCAGCCATAAATTCTGCCTCAGTCGTAGACAATGCTATAGTTTGCTGACGCTGACTGGCCCATGTTACTGCAGCACCATTCTTTATGAATACATATCCTGTCATTGACCTTCTCGTTTCAGTGTCATTGGCGTAGTCCGAATCACAATAACATTCTAGTATATTGTTCTGTAAAGGAGTATAGTATAGCCCATAGTCTTTAGTATCTTTGAGATATTTCATTATCCTTTTAACAGCATTCCAGTGACTACTGTCGTAACTATCAAGATATCGGCTAACTAAGCTAACTGCAAACATTATGTCAGGCCTGCTGACTATGGCTAGATGCATTAAAGAACCCACAGCCTCTCGGTACGGAATGTTTCTGTCTAGCTGCTCTGCTGTATTCTTTTCTAGTTTGATACTTGTTTCTACCGGTGTACTGTTTCCATTGGCATTAGTCATATTAAATTTATTCAGCAATTTTTGTACATATGTAGTCTGATGTAAAAACATGTAGGTTTCTCCTCTTTCAATTTCAAGACCAACAAAGTTTCTAGGGTCACACACTTTTATTTCAAAATTTTCTTTTAAATCATCAATTACTTTGTTTAACACACTTTTATCTTTACAAATGATAAGGCCATCATCTACATACAAGATTAGGTATACTTTAGTACCATTTAATTGACCGGTATAGATACACTTGTCCGAGTGGCTATTGGTGAAACCAAATTTCTTCAAAACAGAATCAAATTTTTGATTCCAGCACCTTGGTGATTGTTTTAACCCATATAATGACCTTTTAAGTTTACAAACATGCTCTTCAGGTACATCTAAACCATCTGGTGGAGACATATAGATATCTTCAGTTATGCTCCCATAGAGAAAAGCAGTTTTAACATCAAACTGTATCATTTGTAAATTATCTTGACACACTTTAGAAAGCAATACTCTTACAGAATCATACCTGACAGTTGGTGAGAATGTTTCTGTGTAATCAACCTGGTATTTCTGTGAACATCCCATGGCACATAGTCTCGACTTATACAGTGGTCCTGATGGCACATCTTTCACTTTGAAAACCCACTTACAGCCAATAGTTTTAACTCCAACTGGCTTCTTCACCAACTCCCACGTTTCATTCTTCCTGTGTGCTTTCAACTCTTCTTCTATAGACTTTTTCCACTTATCTTTATCCAAAAATGACAGAGCCTCTTGGTAACTCGATGGTGTGTCATTTGCTTCTTGTTTTCCACCTTGACAGAGATAAGTATTGGATTCATGTTGTCTATTTCTTACTTAATTTCTTAGTGTAATATTACTAGGTCCACTAATATTTATTTCTTTTTCAGGTACATACTCGGAATCATCATCTGAGAAGAATGTTTCTACATCATCATCGGATAATGTTATAGATGAGTTATTTAAGTCTCCTGTGCTTTGAATTGCCTCAGCAGATTCATTAATATTCTTTGTATCATCAGCACATATTTTATTAACATTATTTACATTTTCTGTTAATGTAACCATAGTAAACTTTCTCTTTATCGAATTTCCCAAAAATACAACATCTCTACTGATAAGGATTTTTCTTGTTTTAGTATCCAATAGTCTGTAACCTTTAGTGGCTTCTGAATAACCAATAAAAATCATTTTACTTGCCTTAGGATCCAGTTTTTGACGTTTAGCATCTGGAACATGTACCATGGCATCACATCCAAATATTCTAAGGTGTTTCAAATCTGGCTTCTTCCCGGACCATAACTCCTCAGGTGTAGCGTATGAAATTGATCTTGTTGGACAGCGGTTCGTTATATACGCCGCTGTCGCCACTGCTTCTGCCCAGTAGTATTTCTGTAAATTAGCATTAAGCAACATACAGCGAGCTCTTTCCATCAATGTGCGGTTCATACGTTCCGCTAACCCGTTTTGCTGTGGAGTATATGGATTAGAAGTTTCATGTATAATGCCACAATTTTGCAAGTATTCGACAAATTCGTTACTCAGATACTCTCTTCCATTATCAGATCTTAATTTCTTTATTTTCAATTCAAGTTGATTTTCCACTAATGCTTTAAATTGTTTAAATTTACTAAATACTTCAGACTTGTTTTTAAGTAGATAAATAAATACTTTCCTGGTATAGTCATCCACAAATGTGAGAAAATATTGTGCTCCTCCAACTGATTTCACCTCCAGTGGCCCACAGATATCGGAATGTATAAGTTCTAGTGCCTTCTTCGCACGAGAACCTTCTTTTGAAAACGGCAGCCGAGACTACTTTCCTTCTTGACAAAATTCACATACCATATCCAGCTTATTGTCAGTAAGCGTGACACCATTTGTACATTTGGAGAGTTTATTCAGATCAGTCATATTGAGGTGAGCCATTCTTTGGTGCCATAAGTAGCTGTCACTTTCACTTGTATTAGTATTACATGCAAATGCTTGAGTGTTACTTAAGTTTAGACGATACATGTTATTCACTAACTCACAAGCTACAACTTCTTCTTGAGATTTGTTGAATATTTTACAGTCTTTATTAGTAAACTGTACAGAACATCCTTTCTTTATCAGCTGACTCACGGAGAGAAGATTGCTTGCTAACTCTGGCACATATAACACATTGGACACTTGTATGGTTTGTGATTTACCATTACTATTACATATAGGCAGGTCAATTTTTCCACAACTCTTAACTGCAAGTATTTTATCATCAGCAATACGGATACTAGTAACTGAAGGTGTTGATTCATCATATAACCAGTCCTGCCTCATTGTCATATGCATGGATGCTCCTGAATCAACAAACCAGCTATTACTGTCATTTGCTGCTACGGATGCCGAGAACACAGCGACATACCCAGCTTCTTTACCTGTCTCTTTACTTTGATCCTTCTTCTTAGTTCTGCAATTCTTACTTATGTGACCATAGCGGTTGCACTTGAAGCATCTTGGACCTTTATTAAACTTCGGAGGACTTTCATAATCCTTTTGTTTGTATTTACTTGATTTACTTGCATATAATGCAACTGACTCGGAGCTCTTTATTTCTTGTAAGAGCTTAGTCTTCACAGAGTCTGCTGTGATCGGCACACCAGAACTTTCGAGGGCCATAATCATTGTCTTGTAGACTTCAGGTAATCCAGCCAGGAGCAGAGTACCCAGCCACTCATCATTGATGTCAAATGATATGTTTCGAAGTTTATGTGCAGTACTCATTATTCTGTTTACGTAATCTTCAACATTTTGACAATTTTCTAATGTCGTTGTAATCATATCTCTTAATAATCCAACACGCCGTGTCAACCCTTTGTCATCGAAAGCCTTTTGTAAGTTGGTCCACACTTCTTTAGCCGTTTTCGCCTCTTGTATATGTATATAGTTCACTGAGTCAACCAACAATATTATTTTTGCTTTTGCTTTCAGGTCGAGCTTTGAATCTACAGGTATGCCTTCATTTTCGATACAGCACCAGAGGTCTTCATGTTGTAAATACGTCATCACGGCAAATCTCCATGTATTGTAGTTATCACGACCAACTAACTTTTCGATAAGAGTCATTGCATTTGAAGACATTTTGTATAAAAAAATATTTTCACACAAACCACGCGGCGTTGAGGTTATGTCGTGTCACTGTTGATGACCGGCGACTTTGTTTTATGTTATTTCAATTCACTGATACTAAATATTACAATCAGATTACAGCCTGGGCCCATAACCTGTTGTAATTAAACGAGTTTTCTTATGAAAATACTTAAATGAGTTTTATTTAAACAGAACAATGTTACAGCAGTTATCAGATCACCGAGAAGAGCGCCATATTTGTATGGCAGTGACATCTGTCATAATTTTATTAATGTATTAGTTTTGGAACGTGGCAATTTCAAATTACTAACAACAAATATTAATTTAAAAAAGAAAAAGAAAATTAAAAAAAAAATATAAAAATGAACAGATGACTTAGAATCTGTGTTACACGTAAATAAATGCACCAGACTTTCAAATAGAGCTGACGTGACCGCGATTGTGGGATACCGTTGGTTGCGTCACGTTTTCAGGAAGAGTATGGTACTAGGGTATAAGAAAGCGGCAAGAGCACACAAGTTCATCAAAAGATGCACAAATACTATAGGCAACAACTGACTTTGAAATATTAATTAATTTCATGGGATTTTATTTATTCAATTGAATTAAATTAAGGCATGTACATATATATTATAAATGTTGGAATTGCTGTAACAGGCCTTTTTGTTGAATCATCATTTAAAATCTTCGAAAAAACAGTTAAACGGTCGATAAGTATTATCTTAACGGTAAAATTAAACCAATTATTTGGAAAAATTAAATCCGTCATTTTTGTGTTTAAGTAATGAAGCGCTTAACTACTTAATAATTCCTGACGCTCTGGTATGATTTGAACTATGATGTCGGTACCCGGGCATTCAGAAACGCGCGGTGTGACGTCATAACATCATTCAGTGACGTCACGGAGCACCAAAACTCGTCTAGACTGCACCGAAGGGGTGGGGGGCTTCCCCCCTTCCTCCGGTGCAGTCTAGACGACTTTACAGATATCTATATATAGTTAGGGCTTAGGGATTGTTGTATTTGCAAATTCACGCACTGTTCTGCAAGTTAAATCCTTTCTGGTGGGGATTTATTATTTAATTATATTTAAACCACAAACCCGCCTAGCCTTTTCCCAACTACACTGGACAGCAAATAAACCGAGCCACCCGCTACCTAGGCACTCTAATTCGATTTTCTCAAAAACTAAAAAACCTACAATTATCAATGTTGTACCTACAGAAAGTGCGTTTCATGGTGATTAAAATGACTACAAATTAATTCGAAAGTACCGTCAACTCACATTGTAATCAAGCAACAAACACAATGCTAACGATTTGCTCTGTTTTCACCAGAGTTTGAAATTAGCGTTCTTTTTCTCTACAATGAGAGTAGTCGGATATTTCTTATCATTTCTTTAGTTTTTGTCCAGCGTTTGCTCAGACGCGTGTGTTTTTGCTACTTTTTTCGATTAATAATGGATACAACACCTCAGGAAGCAGCTCAAGCTGTAGCATTACTTCAAGCAGGCATTGCGCAACGTGAAGTCGCTCGAAGGCTTCGAATCAGCAGATCTTCGGTGCAACGAGTTTACAGACGATACCTAGAGACTGGAGCATTCGATCGCCGTCCAGGTACGGGCCTGTTCTGCCCGTCACAACAGCAGCAGAGAGACGGCTACATCAGCAGCAGATGATAGTTATATCCACCTTACTGTTCTGCGAAATCGCCACCTCAACGCAGCTCAAGTCAAACAAAGTCTGCGTGACGAACGCCAAGTGGTCATGAGTTCAGATACCGTCAGAAGGAGACTTGCTGAACGGAACCTGACCCCAAAACTTTTTAGACGCTTTTTGTAGGTATAACTTTGATATTTGTAAGTTTTATACTTTTTGAGAAAATCGAATCAGAGTTCCTAGGTAGCGTGTGGCTCGGTTTATTTGCTGACCAGTGTATATTGGGGGCGGCTTCCAGTCAAACCGGATTCAGCTGAATACCAGTATTTTATGTGAAACGGCGAGACCTCCAAAACCCATTAACTGGGAAACACGGTACCTACTTCTTGGCAAGACGAGTCAGATTTTTTGGCTTCTGATAATCCGTAACGACTGCCAAAAATCCACAAATGACAGCCTCCGGGCTGTCAATTGTGGATTTTTGGCAGTCGTTACCAACGGCTTAACGTGCTTTTCGAGGCACGGAGGAGGAGTTTCAGTATGTTAAGATGGTCTCCCATCCACAGACCGAACACGGCAAGCGTTGCTTAACCTTGAAGATCAACCCATGTGGCCGTTGTTATTTGGCTAAATAACAACGGCTACGCGATAGGACAATCTTGAACGATAGTTAAATCCAGATTTATGCGACTAATTGTTAAGCCTTTATCTTTATCTTTTTGTAAAGGTTAAAACGAAATCAACAAACAGTCAATCCTATGATTTGACTTCTGTTTAATAGCGACGTTCTTATTTATGTCTTTCCATTAACTGTGTGAATGTTTCTCAATAAATAAAACCGTAGTTTAGTTAGTTGCTTCTGGTAAAACAAGGGTCTCCTCTTTTCCACCTGTTTAAAATAAATGATTTCAATATTTACAATGCAACAATATCGTGTAAATAATAATATAAACCTTGCGATTGAACCCGTGGTGAATAGTTCCTCAAACATTGCAAGCTTAACTGGAGTTAAGCTCCGGTGCTGCCTGATATCCTAGTACCCCAATAGTTAAAACACGTGGCCTGGCCTCAGTGCGGTGCTTGCAGACAACAATGCAGAACTAAACAAACGCCAAGGCAAGCCAGATTCTTTAAATGCAAGACAGGGAGCTTTTTTTAGTAAAAGCATTGTAAAACGTGAATGAGAATTTATTTGCCTGTTTGGTTTGCTTTTAAAATGTATGTTTAAATTAAAAAACTTATAATTAATAGGTACAGAAAATAAATCGTTACTTGAGAAATGACTGGTTTTGAAAAACGCCACCAGAGCTTAGGAAAATTACACTGGGGAGCTACCAGGCCTTATAGAGTCCACCCACCCCCACTTTCACATGAATTTCCTACTGCGTGGTGATTTGCGGAGTGTTCCGATCTGCCATTAGTTTTGATACTACCTATAAAACTGGACGAATTCTCGACAGGACGAGTACACACGCGATAAAGTCTTAACGGAAAAGCCATGGGGTTTGAGAAGTCCAAGTTTCTCAACTTTCTATCACAGCTGGGTATTTCAGAAACTATGTTATGGTTGGTAATAGTTGGTAACGAGACCCTCGGTTTGCCATTCAAACTCGCTTTTTGCAGTTGGTTTTTTTATTTTATGCCAACTTAACTGCCAACCATTATTTGTGTGCAATGAACAAGGACGGCTCACAAATCACGTGTTTTCAACATCAAGTACTAGGTCCCCATGAATCACCTGGATGGAGTACGCCAGTATTGAACAGAGACAACTACACACACCCACTCAAACTCACCCCGAGTCTGAATGGGGGGGGGGGTGGACAGGTGCAACAGGCGACCTTGACACACACAAAGCAAGATCCCCCCGCCAGCAGTGAGTGGCAGAGAGGCATACAAACAGACACATCATGATGGTCCCGTTTTTACCATTTTGGTTTTCATGGCGGAGTACTTTCTAGCGCCCTAGTACTGAATGGGCAGATGAGTTGGTACTAGGGCATTCAGGAACGCGCAGTTTGACGTCATAAACACAATGACGTCATTGATTATACTTTCAAGAACCGGCCGCACTTTGTTGCAGTGTAGACAATGATAGATAGGAAATCTTTGACAGTCGGTAAACCTGGAAGTCTGTGAACCAGACTTAATAAGGGATATGTAACCCAACAACTGGATTGTTTATGAAGATCAGACAGTCGGTTCAAGCAAAATGCTGAACAGCTACTTTTGGCCAGGAAGCCAACCTTAACGTAGTTGAAAAAGGATAAGTAGATACATGAGCTTTTTAAATAGAAGACCCTAGCCTTTTGATAATCGTATAAGGGCGGTGTCTAAATAAAACGACATGTTTCGACAAGTTTTTGTTTCACCGCTCGCGCGCCACGTGTATCTTGCAGTTTGTTTGTTATTTCTAGTCATAACATAACATCTTTCATAACTATAGTAGGCGCCAGATAAATGTGGACCTTTCCCTAATAACTGTTCATAGGTACCTGAACAATTAAATATGAATCGTTTTTCATTATTAGACAATGTTAATGATCACGAGAGATGATGATTCGGGACAGCTTTGTGTCATTAATTCCGTTTTTCAAATTAAAAATGTCAATAATTGTAGGTGGGTCAATGACCGTTATTCCACGATTATCTGGCGCCTACTATAGTTAGTTTTTTATTTAAGATTTAATACTTAATTTAAGAAATTCTTGTGTTACGTATTAAATTGATTTCCATAGACAAAAGGCGACCAAAGTCGACTTTAATTTGGACATTTTTTTATCAAGTTAATGTAGATTCTGCAAAATGTTAACAGTGTGATAAAAACTTTTCCCGGAAAGGAGGTGGCACTACTTCACTGAAACTTCATCTCAAATCAAAACACAGTGATAAGTACAAAGAACTTATTGCTGGAACAAAATAGCAACAAAAACCACAAACATCCAAACAGCTTACACCTTTCATCATATCAGCCAATTGCCGTCCACTGCTGAACGTAAGCCTTCCCTCCCCCAAAGATCGCCAACCTGTCCCCCAAAGATCGTCAACGTCCTGAGCGACACCTCTACTATCTAAATAAAAATCTAAATATACGTTACCAAAACTATACGAAACTAACGGATAATCCGAAATAATTACAAATACGTGACCGTATCCGAAACCTTTTTCTGGGCCGGCCTCGGCGACGCCGTCCATCCTCTGGCACCTATTGCGTGGGCTAGTTCGAGGTGGCACAATAAAAGAATGTCTGGAAGGATATGGGGGAGGCCTTTGCCCAGCAGTGGGACAGAATAGGCTAAGGAAAAAAATGAAATAAAAATATGCATAAAAGAACAGATTACGACAGGAACTTATAATTATTATATGTTACTGTGCAAGTTGCAATCCACCCTAAATATTGAGCATACTAGCAACTCCAATCGATACCTGGTGTCCTAGTACTCAATATTTAAAAACACAAAACACGTGGCCTGAGTGCGACCACTTTTCAAAGAAGTGCAAAGCTAGTAGAACTTTATGGTTGATTTTTTTTCAACATACTCATTGACCCACTACCTATTGCACCGCGTTTAGGCTAACTAAAATAAAGTCCAACAAAGTTCTAGAACTTTTATGAAAGTTAAACAAAGCAACTGCAGAATAACTTGAAACAGCATTTATTTCTGAAAGTGAGTAATTTCTGTAAAGATTAGTTTTTAAATAAATTTATTTGTGTAGGTAGGATTTTAAGCCAGAGCTGTTTGAAAGTTCACCTAGACACTGATCTGGCAAACATTTTTTACACACATCACAATTAAATAATAACTGGTTGTATATTTTATTGAAAATCAATCCGTAGAAATATTATTTTGAAGCAAGTAGAAGTGAAGTCAAAATATGTTATCATAGTTTTCATGCATCCTTCATAAACTTATTGTTGACTCTTGGTGTCTTTTGGTATCCTGGTACCGACCGCTACCGAACAACGTGACGCAACCGCCGATTTCCCACGGTAATGTCAGCTCCTCGTTGAAGTGACAAGTCACGCTATCCGAAATAAATAATGCATTATATTAACAAAATCTTATTCTCTTTCTTTCTTTGTTCCTTTTATCGATACTTCTGTCATTTAGTAAGAGTTGAAGCAAGCAAAACCCAAGTCAAATGAAATTTTCGTGCATTCTCTGACGTCTTCTGATGTCCTGGTACCTTCCTTTTCTTAAAAACGTGACACAACCGTTGAATTCCCACGGTCGTGTGAACACTTCCTTAAACGTGTGAAACAGTCGTTATTTCAGAAATAATGCATTTTTCAAGTTATTCTGCAATTGGGCAACGGTCAAGTATGTAGAATATTAAATTGTCTTGTTTTGAAGCCTGAAGATTCACCGAAGTTCACCACTTAAATTAATTTGTTTTGTTGACTTTTGGCAAGATCAATATCGGTTGGTTTTGTTTATAACTGTTTAGGTTAAGTATCTACTAATTTTTTTTTACAAATAAATCGTATCAATAAAATATGATTCCATATATTTTAAAGTTAATAGGTACTTAGCTGCTATTGTAAGTTTTTAAAGCCCTCATATGATTTAGAAGCAAGCAGACTCGAAATGTTATAACTTAAGTGCATCCTTTGATTGTTGGCTCTTGACGTCTTCTGGTGTCCTGGTACGGAACGCGTCCTGAAAACGTGACGCAACCATCGATTTCTTGTAAGCAACCGTCGTTATAAATTAAAAAAAAAAAACCGAATTTTCAGTTAAATAATAAGTAGTCAATTGTTAAGGATGAAATTTCGAGTTTAGATAAAAAAAATATTTTTCAAATTCGTGAATTCTTTCATCATTAGGGTTTCGTAGTCAACAAGGAAAACTTATAGTTTCGCCATGTTTGTCTGTCTGTCTGACCGTCCGCGTTTTAGCTCAGAGACCGTAGCGCTACATAGTTGAAATTTGGAATGGGTATAAATATTAATCACGCCGACAAAGTGTCTCAGCCAGCTAATGGTTGTTTTTGGAGACGTGAAAAAATCATAGTAGTAGTATATACGAAGCGAGTATATCCATCTTTATCTGATCTCTATTATTTTGACACCACAATAGGCGTGATTTAAAGATTTTGCGACTCTGCCGCATCTCCTCCCAAATGCGTCCTTCACTCGGTTTACCCCACAGTACATTTACACCGAGCTACCCCGTGAGCGTCACGCACATGTTTGTTCCACCCGATCACCGGTTGTTTTCTTCTCGGTTTAACAACAGTATGACTATCAGAGGCGGCTTACTGTCAATTTTAAGCATGTGATCTCGGTTGTCACAACGTTTATCACTACAGTCACTGAGTTCAGGCGGAAAATCAATGTCTTTTAAACTGTCATTACTTAATTTATTATACAAATCTATTTGTTCGAAGTTTCTCTCCCCCCATTTTATCTTGTTAATTTCAAAATTTTCTTGCAGTAGGTACCTTTGGTTTTACATTATTTATATTACATTTAATAATGAGTGGCTAGTAATCAGACCACATCGGATCATACTTAATGTGTGTATCGACTATGGTTTGAGAAGCCGACTCAGTTACAACTATCTTCGCGCCCCATTAGCGTCACTTATAAAACTATATGTATAAGACAATAAACCTAAATGTATTATATCGGCGCATTTCCAATCCAAATCATTACAAAAAATTAAAAGTTCATAAAAGAATTGCTCACCCGGATGGGCGTTGAAGACACCGAGCATGTATACACACTCAACATGTTCACTGCTCACAACTGCGCTCAGCGTTGCCAAACAATCCGTAAATTCAACTAGATTCACTGTGTTATCAGTCGGCATGTACACACTGAACACTAAGGATGAACTTTGCCCCATCACCACTTTAATACCGCACACTCGATTATTATTACATTGCACTACAGTAACATTATTAAAGATTTTCTTATTCCATAACAATGCAACTCCACACCACGGTCGTCCTGAGATCATCCCCGTTGACGTGTCCATGGGCGATACACCCGTGTATGCGAAGTCATCATCTATACAGCTCAGGGAATGAATGTCGTGCGGCAGTAGCCAGTGTTCCTGCTAGGCAATTATGTGAGATGTTCGACACAACTGTCGTACATCATCTACTGAGCGCTTCTCATTCTTACAGTTGAAACTTACAAAGTTGTATAATTCCTTATTTGCCTTATTCATTTTGGTTTTTGATCGGCCGTCACAGCACAATTACAGTTCGTACTCCTCTGTCGAAAATGTACAAACCGTCTAAATATGACTCCTTCTGGCCATAAATTATTATCTAAGAACTGCAACGAGTTTTAAATCTCGTCACATGCGATTTGGTTTTTTAGGCGATTCCTAAACACACGGTTATAGTTTATCTACGTTTGTGGTTGTAGTCGATTTCTGAACGACACTTTGTTCCGGTTTGTTGTCTGTGGTAGCCGTTGCGCCTGACACTTTACGATCCTTGTTCAAAGATGACACAAACTTAACTTTCACTGTCGTCGATATTTTCAAAAATCCGTAGTAATATCGGATGATTTCAGCCTAATAATGGCATATTGATACAAATTACAACAAAGGACGATGAAGTGAGAAGGATTGCCCTCAATTTTCGGTAAGATAAAATTCCTCTGGACATAATGTCAGTCTCGATTTCGAATAGAATTCTTATCAGGTTGAATTTTGTTTTCAGATATTCCCTTTGTACTGTGATTATCGCACGCTATATTGTTATTGCGTTAGCGCACATGCATTGATTTTTATTTGAAAAGGAAAAAAACGGTAAGTTTTTGTCGAAATGTCACACGCGTTTTGAAATTTATCGTCTCCGGTGTATTTAACCTTTTAATTTTTGTTCCAGCCTAATTATTTGGCGTTTTTTTCTTCTTTCCCTTTATTTATTCCAATTTAGAATTTTCTTGCTGAAGTGCGGAAACATTTTCATTGGACCATTTTGGCAACCGGGACTCCTTCATAACTCATCGCTTCCAGTTGGTTAAGTTAAATTTATTTTAAAGCCAGCGATCTGGTAGGAATTTTCCATTTTTTTATTATTAATACCTACTTTATTAGACATAGATGCAATAATATCACGCTCCTTAATTTCACCATTAACCTAGAAATGTTACCCTCTAAATAAGGTTTATTTAGTGAATGGTGTATGATTGTAGGGCTACGGGCCATTAAATAGAGAAAGGACAAATAATAATAGTTGTTTTAATTCTCATTTAGCCTCCCACCGGCAGATTAAAGGTCTGACTCTTCCGCTCAACTTTTCCGGCAATCTTTCAAAGTCAAAGTCAAAGTCAAAGCATTTATTTCAAATAAACCATTATCAGGTACTTTTGAATTGCTTTATTTTTATATACCTACTGTGTGCTACCTCCACGGCGCCCGAATATATTCTATTTATTTATTTTTTTATTAGGAGGACACACAACCTGATTATTGTACTCATTAGTGTGACATACACACATTACTTCACACTCACTCTCCCCTTAACATTTTTTTATATTACAGAACATAGATAACTTCTGCTCCGATACAAAGAACTTAAAAGCTTTCTGATGATTTTCTTGTTTTATTGTAAGTAATTTCCTTCAAAGTAATCATCTCCTTCGTTTTTCTGTATACTTACTTTATTATGTCTTTGTCCGTCGTATCCATGTGAATCTTTGTTATGCTCCTTCCCATGAGTAGAGTAGAGTAGAGTAGGGACTTCATTTTCCGCACTTAGACTCTTATTCGGTCCGTTGTACGTAGGTGTCCTGGCTACGTTAGCCAGCCTAGCTCCGCCCAGAAGCGCAGAAGTTTCCTGGGAGCTTCACAGGCTTCGCGGAGCGACCTCACCGTTCCGAAGATTTGTTCACGTTGGGTAGCCACGGCCTCGCATTCCAGGATAACATGGGCGGCATGACTTCCCATGATAACGGTAATTAAAGTAAAGTTCTTGCGTTTCGATACGGTCATCCAGCCTTCATTATCCATTTCGCTCGATTCTGATTCACCTACTGTGTTTATTGCGCTGTTGAGCTCGACTCTTTTCTCAGTTGTTATTAAACAGTAATCGGCACACTGGCCGGCCGACGACATAGCAGGTAGCTGTGACGTCACCCCGGGTCGCCGCTCTACACCGCTCGCTATTGTATTCTCGACCACATTCAATACCGGTGACCGTTGTCTCGGCACAGCTGATTTACGTGCATTTTGTGTTAAGTTTACCCTCAAAATTTCTCGATATTGTGGAATATTATCACCGGAACTGCACTGCTGGTTATCTACTGGCTCATTCAACGCGGAATCGTTTATACCATGCGAGAGACCAACTGGTCCACTATCATACAGCTGCCATGCTCCGCGCCTTTTATTCACGTTCTGCGGAGACACAGTTGCTAATGAGTCATTTCTCAACTGTAGTAACTCCGATCTGCACTCACACTGCTTAATAAGTAATAGTCGACCAACTTATAAAATGGAACTGGGTTAGTAAAAAAATCCTAATAATCCAATTTAAACGAGGTGAGCTCTATATAATCACAAAATGGAATGACAGCTCACTTCGTGATCTTGTGACATCTTGATTATATGGATTGACAGCTCACCTCGTGATCACTTCAACCAAGCCTTCACTTCGACATGTTTACAGAATCGACCAGCAGCTCTTCTTGTGCATTTATTTTATTCTAATTGTGCAGCTTATTTTATATACGTAAAAGTAAAGGACAATAAAATTTACTTTTTTTTTTAAACGTATTTTTTTGGTAAAAAGTTTGTCTTTTTTATGGTACGTCCATACAGGCAAGGAGTAAACTATGTTCGCTACTAGGCTTAACGAATAAATGAGTAATAGTCTACCAACTTGTAAATGTAACTAGATAGAAATTTCATGATTATTCCACAGAAAATTCCGCAACCCTGGCAGTTGCCAGGGTTGCGGAATTTGTTCGAAAGAGTCACCGCGGCCCTGGAACGCAAAGGGCTTTAGAAAGAACACGGATGGGTTTTAGACGGTAAGAGTCTGACACGCCCTTCCGCTGCGGAAGAAGTCATTTGATAATTTCCCATTCTTAAAAAAAAAATCGTATTGTAAACTTTTATTATTTTTAGGCATGATTTACAACACGGGTTCTTTGTTTTTATAATTTGATTTAATGAATTAGGTAAAACTAGCTGCCATCTGCGGGACCGCCTTCGTGAATGTCGAAAATTATCCCAAGGGAACATAATATCGGGATAAAAAGTATCCTATGTGTTATTCCAGACTATAATCTACCTCTGTAACAAATTTCATCAAGATCCGTTCAGCCGTTCCGACGTGATTGAGTAACATACATCCATCCATCCATCCATCTTAACTTTCTATATTTGTATAGATATAGATTATTCATCAACACATTCTGAATAATTTCAGCTTAGTCTAGCTCTGCCTGTTGAATGGTTTCTGAATGAAGAGTGTCAAACCCTACCTACTTTAGTACCAATGTTTGACAGGCTTTCTAGCTAAAGTAGGTCTTTGTCAAATAATTTTTAATGCAGAATGCGGCTCTGTAAGGCCACGTGATTTTCAACATTGAACACTAGGACACCAGGAATCAACAGGAGTACGCAACTATCGATTCAAACTGCCAGGTGCAACGGACGACCTTGGCACGACACAAGTCAGTTTCACCCCTCGTTTTAAAGTTGCTCACCCGCTTTGCCACGTGGTTGAAGGCTATTGAATACCAAGGTAGCAGAAGTTGCCAGAAGCAATATAAAAAGTGCATAAAAATATCGTTGACAGCCCCTAAATCTCCTTTCGTTCAGTCCATCAAAAGATTATCTGTAAGACATTGCATTGTACTTTTGTTTTTATAAATGTTTGTCCTGTTCTTATTATGAGGTGTATAATCTCTACATAGTATAAAACAAAGTCACTTCAAAGTCAAAGTCAATTCATTAATTTCATCTTCACCATGTTCAAAGGCACTTTTGAACGTCAAATTCAAAACTGTTCGCAAAAAGTAGATTCTTATGGAGAAGAACGGACAAGAAACTCCATAGTTACTCTTTTCAAATATAAGTTTTACAATATTTTGTATACATAGGTACATTGATCAATTGATTATATTATGTGAGCACAATGCACCCAACATTACACTAATATACTACTAGGTACAACAAAGCAATACCAGCAGAGATAAAATTAAGTTTATTAGCAGGGGACATGGTACTTCCGCGCTTAGATCTTTTAAACTACGCAATGGATTTTAATACGGTTTTCATCAATAGATAGAGTGATTCAAAAAAGAGGTTTATACGTCTATTTTAAAATTGTTTTGTGGGAATTTGTTGAAATATGATAATAATTGTTCAAGATATCGGAAGAAATCAAGCCGACTGAGGGCTTTTATGGAAAATGCTGTCTTATTCTTTTGAAATATTACAATTAGTATCTACATTGCACCCGTGTAAAGCCGGGCGGGTTGCTAATAAAGAAATATGTAATAGTAATCGTTGATTTCTGCGAAATCCTCATTCTCAATCTGTAAAAAAAATATAGAGGTTTTTTTTTACAGATTGCGATAAAGATGCAAAAAGGTTTTGTTGTATTTGTTTGCCTAAAAAAAACAAAAAGGCATAAAATAAAAACCAGCTAATCTTTGAAAAAAAAAATACACTTTTTGGAGTTGTTGTAGAAAACACTACGTCACCACTACCTTCCTATCAATTCTGCCGCCCTAGTACAAATGAACTGAGATGTCGCTACTAGGACGTGTAGGAACTCGCGATATGACGTCATAAAGTGACGTCTCAGACTATTGACGTAACGACCAATGCAGTCTAGACTTCTTACAATAATAACGCCACAGTGACGCATTTTTCATCATCATTTCAGCTGAAAGCCTATACATGTTATTATTACAAGTATAGCATTACAAAGATCTTTTGGTGCGTGGGCAAAATCGGAACCAACGACTAATCTTATATTGCAGTACGTCCCCAAGTCAATTTCATTTCGCTACGAGCGCTCACAGCGAGCGCACGCATCTCCCTACTACAAACCCGACTGCGAGCCACCAGGCGCTGCGCCCCACCGGCCGCGCGCCACCTCTGCCGTCTCGAATCACGAACACTCGTAGCACTGCTACGAGTGTGCTACGGTTTCGTAGCGGTCAGGTGTTAGCTACGCTTTGTGCCTACGCACACTGCCGTACGCATACAGCTGTCGCTACGCGTTTGGTACACAACAGGTGTGCGAACACGTGTTGTTTACTAAACGTTTCGTCGATTTTTGCTCTTTCCGAGTAAAAACCACTTTCGGTGGTACTTGGGGGAAACCTTACGGTGTCAACGAACCCGAGTGGTGTGGACCCGACACACCTACCTAGCCCCTTCAGGGTTAGGTAAAGTCGGAAGGACACTGGAACCGCGGCCTTGGGGGATCTCCTAGTCGCGCCCAGTGTTTAACCCCGCTCTCTTTCAGCATTCACCCGGTGACGGTTGGGTGTCTCAACCCCAACGCACCGGCCCGGTCGTAAGGCCCTAGGGTCCCGCTGCACATTGAGATTGGCAGCGGGTTGTCAAGCTTAGGGTACACTGTAGGTACTCACCTCCCTGTCTTTACCCAACAGGGAGAGTACTCATTCCCGGGAGCTCCCACCCGGGAAGTTAGGATAGAGGCCCTTCAGGTCAGACAGTTGTGTTGCCGGTGAGTTTGTTTGGGCTTTCTTCTCATCGGTAATAACACTTAGGAAACGCCCAAGGGAAGGGAGTTTTTGGGGGAACTGTCACGCGGGGAGCTCACGTTTGACGTGTCTCCTCGAGGTGTAGGTAGATAGGAAATTTCTTGCCGCTCCCCACTAGTTGCAATCGTGCAACATGGCCGCCCCTCAGGCGCCCCTACCTCCCCACGTCGTCGATGGCTATATAGGAATTATCGAGGTGCTACTCTCGCACATCAGGGACCCCAGGATCGAGCGCGAGCTCCGTGCTAAGATCCAGGACATTCTTGAGCCCCATCAGATCTCCATTCCTATGCCCCCTCAGGGCTCTGCCCCCGTGCCCCCTCAGGGCTTTGTCCCTGTGCCTCCTCAGGGCTCTGCCCCCGTGCCCCCTCAGGGCCCATCTTCCCATCAGGAATGTTCGCCACCCGGCCCCTCTAATGACATTGCGCATTTCAGCGATGCCCTTGAGAGTCCGATTTCCACTGACCAGAGGTCAGCCACGCCTCCCCCCATGGAGTTGTCTCACAACTCCGAGGGTTCCCCCGCCTCTTCCTCCTCCGATTCCTCATACGATGGCTATGCCACCGTGGGGAAGTGGAAGAAGAAGAATAGCTCTACTTTGGAGTCCGTGCCCGCGACAAAGAAGACCGCCGTCAAGGCGTCTTCTCCCTCCACCAATTCCCCCACCCCTTCGGCCCCCGACACTTGCCCCGCTTCGCCAGCTGGCCCATCCCAGCGGGCTAGCCGCCCACACAGCCCTATGGCCATTGCCACCCCGGCTGGGCGGCTGGGGCGGATACCTTCTTGGAGGGCCCCCGGCCCGCCTCCCTTGTTAATCCACGACAAGGCAAAGTGGATGGAAATTTACTCGGCGTGTAATGACCGCCATATCAAATACTCGAATGCCCGCGCCGTCCAGTCGGGCATCAAGGTCACGGTCCCTTCCGCGACCGATTTTAGGGAACTCCATAGCCTCCTCGTAGCCAGGGGTATCCCCTTCCACTCCTATGCATTCGCAGAGGAGAAACAGATTAGCGCGATCGTGAGGAACGTCCCGCGCGAAATAATGACTGACGACATTCTTCGCGACCTCAAATCGCAGAACATCCCTGTGGCTCAGGTCCACCGTATGCATCGCCGTGGAGGTGCTGCATATGACATGGTGTTGGTCGTTTGCGACCCCACCGTGGGCCACCACCCCATATTCGCCCTCTCCAAGATTTGTGGTCTCTCTGGCCTCAAAGTGGAGACCCCTTCCCGAAGTGGCAGTGTCGGGCGATGCCTCCGCTGCCAGCTTTACGGGCATTCGCAACGGAACTGCCATGGAAAACCCCGATGCGTCAAGTGCCTGGGCGACCACGGCACCCCTGACTGCCCCCGCCCAAAAGACCGCTCACTGTGCGTCGACCCACCCAGCTGTGTGCTGTGTGGCGAGATAGGGCACCCGGCTAACTACCGGGGCTGCCCCAAGGCCCCCAAGTCCTCCCCCAAACTGGCGAAGCGTGCCTACGCTCGTCAGTGAAGGGAGTGCCCCACTCTGTCGGGGAATCCTCCCGGGACCTTAAGTCCCCAGCGCCCCAACCCCTGGAACGATAACCATATAGGGCCCCCATTTCCCGGCCTTAAGGACCGTCGCTCACCAAGCCAACCAGGCCATCAGCACCTCTCCGACCGCCCCGCCCACAAAGGCCATCCCGGCCCTTATGGACTTGGACGTAGCTATTCCCCTCTTCTCCCCGCCAAATACGATCCGAGCGTCCAACCCCTTCGGGAGGTCGCCCTGTGCTTCATGCATTCTGTGCTCCTCCCAAGGTAGCCATGGCAGGAGAGGACGTGTCCAAGAACATCATTCTGGTCACGTTCAATGCATTATTATTCTGCTCTCCCAGAGCCCTAGCAATGGCTCGGGCTCTCGAGGCCTGCAGAGGCAGTCATGCCTCTGTTTGTTAAACTATGCAATGCCTCTGTCTTTGCCAAGTTTGGCGACATAGTGCGCCACGGTGAAATTTACACGTCCCTTAATGGATAGGTCCCTCCCCTTAACGTGTAAATTCGATCCGAAAGCCCTCCGGATAGGGCTCTCCAATTTCAACCCCAATGGCTTTAGCCATGCTTACGCCATTACTCCTTCTCAGTTTAGTAGTATTCGGAGTTTAGTAGGACACCCAGATTCAAGGAAACTGTAGGTAAAACAGCACGTTTCGAAAATACAAATACAGACCGCGTTTCGTAACCCGGCCTCGCCACCGAGGCCCGTCGCGATGTCTCAGAAAAGCCCCTCCCCGACCTTTGCTTACCGAGCCAGCCTGCATCGCTGAGCCAGTAGTTTCAAATTCCCTAAATAATAATGTTATGACCCAGCCTGTCTTTTGCTGTCCTCCCAAAATGACGCCGCTAAGCCGAGGTACGTATCCCACAGGGGATGCCCCTAGCGAGTGGTCATTTAGTTTTTAATTTAGTTTGTAAGCCCTGCCTGGGGGCCTTAAATTCATTTGTGGCCACCACAGGATTTCCCGGTTAAGCAGTAACCAGCCTTAGTGTGCTGAACTGCGAGTGGTCATCGTCAAAAAAAAAGAAAAAGTAAATTTCACAAATCCTTATTCGACAACAACGCGCCCCTGACAATGACAAAAGTGTCAAGATTTTTGTTTTCTACAAATAAGATCAGAGGGCCACATTCTACTCAATTTTATGTTTTTTTTTTAATTTTTATGTTCAAATGTCCTTACATCACTTAACTATTTGCCTATCAGTATATTTTGCAGTGTTAATATTTATGTCATCAACTCTTTGGGGATGCGTATAACACTATTATGACATAATTTCTTAAAAAATAAGCATCACGCCAATATTCCCCGAAGGGATAGGCAGTAGTGCACAATAAACATTTTTCTTTCTTTTCTTTTTCTTTTAACTGCCTAGCCTTTTCCCAACTATATTGGGGTCAGCTTTCAGTCCAAGCGAATTCAGCTGAAATACCGGTATCTTACGTGGAGCGGCTGCCTATCTGACCTCCAACCCAGTAACTGGGTAACACTATATTGACTGTACTGACCAGTCAATACCATTGTAGGGGCGCGTTGAACATAAGCTACCATTTTATTTGCAATAATAATTTACAAAGAAAATAACAAGAACAAAATAAAAAAACACGTTGTGATTAAAAAAAAATAAGACAATGATAAGGCCTACGTATTTCTTCACAGTGCAAGATGCAAGTCACTGACACAACTCACCCCACACAAATATTGCGAGCGTACTTTCAGTTGATTCCTGATGTCCTAGTACACAACGTTTGAAATCACGTGGCCTCAGTGCGGCCCCCCCGTTCTCAGACAGCAAAAAAGGCAGAAATGTATCTATCGTCACAGGTCTTTTCTTCTTCATGTTGGCATGATAGCAAATTAGAGATGGTTTACCCAAAATTTTGTTCTTCAAAGGCATCGTCGGTGGCAGCGCATATGTCATTTTGCCTACATATTTTGGGGCACACAAAGGATAAGATAGGAGGTAGACCTTCATTTGCAAATCGGCTCCGCGCATCCTTGCCCTGTTATGGATCCGTCCACGTAGACCCTCTTTACGAGGTTTGCGTTATAGTGGGTCCACACGAAACAGTTTTTCAAGAAGAGAAGAAGTTTACGGAAGTATGTATCGTGCGGACCCACCATTACACCTTTCTACTTGGGTTCTGAGGCAGTTCATGAACTTCCAAGTGGATCACGTTAGGATGCCGCGGGAAAATATTCGCTTTGTTATAAAAAGCGAGTGGAAACCGCCCTGCGAAAGTTTGTCAGCAACAATGCTTTTATCTTTTTAATCGTTGAATGATTTTACATTGGTACATTATTAGTTAGGACCAGTTCATTCGACCTTATTGAGAACCCTAGCGTCTCTTGCCACGTGTTCTTAGACATGAACTACTAGGACATCAGATGTCGTCTGGAGATCAGCTCTGCAACATCAGTGAACCCCCTGTAGATTCATGGCCGTATGCAATACTCGGAGGCCACGTGTTTTAAGGCATAAAGTATGAGGACACCAGAAAACGTGTGGAGCTATTGAATTTCAGTTTTTTTTTTTTAAAGCGTTGCCCCAGACTAGGAATTTCTCCTGTATCGTGGGTGCGTTTACAAACATACAAATTCACATACACAACCAGCCAGACCCGGACAAGAGACAACTATCTGTAGGCCATACAAATATTTGTTCCGTACGGGAATCGAACCCGCGACACGCAGCGCAGCAGTCAATCGCTCAACCACTGCGCCAATCGTGTCGTGTGTGATTATTATAACCGTACGAAGTGTTAGAAAACAATTGAAAACTAAACTGTAATTATTCATAAGATGATTAACTTTACGCCCGCGCCGCATGTAGCACGTTAGTGATTATTTTATGTTTTTCACCGACTCCAAAAAAGGAGGAGATTCTACAACATGTAATAAACGCAATACCTGATACCATAAATGAAAAGTACAATGAACCCTTCTCAGGTATTCCGTTTATTTCGGTTCCACGTTCTTTTTGTTTTTCTAATTTATTTTTTATTTTATTCATTAGAGTAAAGAAACAGTTCACATTATTTTTTTAGGGAAAAATACAAAAGAACATGATCTAAAGTGTTACCGACAACATTTTCCACGAAATACACTTAAAAGATCTTAGCAAAGCATGCGATATAAACAGTCCATAAATAAATAAAACTATTGCTTTTTGGATGTTAAAACTAAAGCGAAATTAAATATTAAAATGAAAAAAAAAACATGCAATAACTATTAAAGTGCAAAATTAAATATAGAATCACTTTAACATTAAATTAGTCGATATCTACATCATTGGGGATCCTCTTCTAAGAAGGTCATTATCACCTGAGTGCCAAAAAAGCTCCAACTTCCAAGAGTAAAACGGCACAAACTCCGGCCACGTGTTTATCGATATGGAATACTAGGAGAACAAAATACGTCAAGAGCTGCAAAAAACAATGAAATTTTGATTTTTTTGCAGAACTTTGACTATCCGGTGTGTTGCGGAATTTGTTCGAAAGAGTCTCCGCGGCCCTGGAATGCAAAGGGCATTTATTTATTTTTATTTATTTAGCTCTAATTACTCTCTGCACTTACAGTACGAACCAACACGTACAGAGAGTCATAATCTAAAAATTGATAAGTTACTCACAAAAGTTAACAAAAAAATACAGAATAACAAATTATTTAGCTATAATAAATAATAATAATAATCAAACAATAAAAATAGTAATCATCAAATAATAATAATATGTCAATCATAAAATCTTTGAATTTATTTAGGATTAGACGCACGTTGGAGGAACACAGATGGGTTAGTCAGTAAGAGTCTGACACTCCCTGCCGCTCCGCCCAGAGCAGAAGGAGTCATTAGATGATTTCCAATAAATAATAAAAAAACCAGCCAAGTGCGTGTCAGTTCTGCAGTTACCCACCCGTCTTCAATCATGTCAGAAAAATAGTAAAATGTATCTATTATTAGATTACAAAGTTACAAATGCACTTGGTTTTAAGTCAGTTTCTATGGAATTATTAGGATTTTTTTACGTACCCTGTTCCATTTTTAAGTTGGTCAACTAATACTCGTTAACGTGCAAAGCCTACTTAGCTGTGATAGTTTTCCTTTTAAATTCATTATGCTACTACAATGAATTTTTTCACGTCTCCAAAAACAACCGTTTAGCTGGCAGAGGGGGGGGGGGGGGGGCACTTGACTCTAACAAAAATTAGCACTATAAAGCTTAATATTTCGCAAACGAATCCTAGGATGAAAAAATGGTTGTAGCACACCCTCAATATTTTTACAACATCCCACACCATGGGGTAGACGATAAAAAAAATTGCCACTTTACATGTACCCTAAAAAAAATGATTAATATGTATACCCATACCAAATTTCAACATTTTCTAGCGCTAAGCGTCTCTGAGATAAACCGCGGACGGACAGACAGAGAGACACATGGCGAAACTATAAGGGTTCCTTGTTGACTACGGAACCCTAAAAAAGACCATCTGATGTTAGATACTAGGACAACAAGCGTTACTTATGGTACTTATGGTGCCTTCATACAGATAATAAGTAACATTCTAACAGCTTCCGAACTTCCACGTGGTATTAAATTCTAAACATTTGGAATATTTGGTAAATCCTATGTTTGACAGAATATCACGCCGTCTAGAGCCCAAATTGCAAGTGGTTTACAACACATCCTTGTTCAGTTTGTAAAAGAACTGTCTATTCGATGACATGCTTTTTAAGAACCCTTATAGTAACGCTATGTCCGTCCGTCCGTCTGTCCGCTCGAAATAATTTCGGCTTGGTCTAGCTATTGTTGATCGGTTTCTGAATTAAGTGTTCAAACCCTACTTTAGTGCCAAAACCAGACTTTCTTTTTTATGAGCAGAATGTGTTTGACAAATACTCCAACTTTAAATTGTAAACTCAGAAATTGGATGTGTCCCTGTTGTTCAGAGGCGGCACAGTGAGGCCACGTGTTTTTCAACTTTGAGTACTAGGACATCAGGAGTCAACAGGAGTACGCAACTATCAAATCAATATAGAGGGGTGGGTCGTACGAGTCCAAACTGCCAGGTGCAACGGACGAACTTGATACGAAACAACCCAGCTTCACCCCTCGTATTTAAGTTGCTCACCTGCTTTGCCACGTGGTTTAAGGCCATTGAATACCAAGATATCAGAAGTTGCCAGAGGCAACATAAAAATGTGCATAATAAATAAGATTATCGTTGACAGCCCTAAATCTATCTCCTTTCGTTCAGTCCATCGGAAGGTTATCTGTAAGAGATTGCCTTGTGCGATAAGACCACCCATGGTAACTTTGCTTTGATATATCTTTGTCTTGTTTTTATTATGAGATGAACAACAAGTATAGGGTAAAACCGGGATAGTTGCCCCAGGGGTATAGTTGCCTCGATTTTAATTACTCTAGCTTCGCGGATGAATCACATGTTATTTTATTTATCAATCGAGAGACTTTACAACGACAACTAAGTAGACCGTGTTGCATGTGTCTGTGCGATTGCATGGGAAGGCAAGGTTGCGATCAAAGTTTTTGCGCGATAAAAATCTTCTTTCTCGGCGGGGCACCTATCCTAAACGTAATTTACATGGATTAGGCAACTAACCCCTATGGGATAGATGTCACAAAATTTAGAGGTCGACAAAAATCGCCAATATTCTGGAAATTTCAAAAATAATGTTCTTTACTTTCACAAATTTGAAGATAATAAACCAAAGTACCTACCCGTTTTATGAATATAGTGACAACTAACTAAATATATAATAATGATATATTTTAATGAAAAGTGTGGCAACTATCCGGCTTTTACCCTACCTATAATAATAATAGTTGACGTCTGCGAATTCGGTCTGTAAGAATATTCCTAAAGTGAGCAATACAATTCGAATCTGTCATTTCTTTAATATCTATGTATGTATGCCAAATAAGACTGAATGTTATGAGATATTCGTGCGAAAAGAGCTAATTAAGTAAGCTCGCTCCATCGTAGACTTTGTCTCTGTCACCTATGACCTAGACTAGAGTCAAGAGCAAACGAATATTTAAAAAAAAAAAACCTGTACGTGACAAAAACCAAACAAACTTCTACAGTAATTTCCAATATCGTCAGTTTTCCTAAAACATTAGATGTCAACTTCTACAAATTGTATTTGCCTTAAAACTTAAGGCATAAATCAAAAATCAGCTAAACATTGAAAAAAAAAAACGCAATGGTTCGTGTAGAAAACACGACGTCACCACTACCTGCCTATCAATTCTGCCGCCCTAGTACAAACGAACTGAGAAGTCGCTACTAGGACGAGTAAGGAACTCATGGTATGACGTCATAAAGTGACGTCACTATAAATTGACGTATCCACTAAATGTAGTCTAGACTTTTTACAATATAAACGCCACAGCGACGCAAAGGGGAATGCCGATTTTAGGCCTTGCGATGCCAAAGAAATTTAATTTAGTAAAAAAAAATGTAAATTTTACGTAATTAACTCTTCTATTTACGACGCGATACAAGTCAGTAACATTTTTTAATAAATAATAAATATTGAAACGATACAACGAAATAAACAGACATTTGCTAGGTTGCCAATTTAAAATCTGGGAAAAAATAAAGATTTGTTGCAAAACATTAATTTGACATTTACACATATTGTACTTTATTTATTTGTCCTTTTGTTTATAGAAGTCCCAATGCATTCGATGTTACTTGTGGGCACTCAGGGCCTAAATCACTATGGCGGCTTGGCATCCCCCTTTACATGTTATGAAACTTTTGACGCGTGCCCAAAATCGGAACTAACTTAAAAACGTCTTATATTTTAATACACGTTGTCTTGTAAATTTCAGAAATACTTATGTGAGAACAAAGCGCCCCTGGCAATGACAGTCAAGCGAGAGTAAGAGTAAATCAGAATAAAGATGGCGACTTGTTACTAGCTATGAGTGCTGCTACGACGTGGTTTAGTATGTTTCGTCAAAGTAATCTTCCCGTAGCTTCCAATACCTTAAGCTGCTAAAGTTTGTACAAAACAGCTAAAAAAAAAAACGAGCGAGTTTTATAGTAGTCGCATAAGATGTGTAACATTTGACGTCACACTTTGGTAAAAAGCAACATTAACATTAAAAAAAAGGTTCCGTCGAATTGAGAACCTCCTCCTTTTTTGAAGTCGGTTAAAAAGTATCAAATGACAGCCAAGTCGACTACTGCGCGCGCTCTTTGGTCAAATCGAATAGGGTGCGCTCATTGATCAAATCAAATAGCGCGCGCTTTCTCAGCTTTCTGTTACACACTTCCGTCCCATTTCACATCACATCAAAAAAGGTGGCAGCGCCTAGGCCAGAGTACAAAACAGGATAGTAGAAGAAGCATAGTTTGAGACTCGGCTCCACATGCCTCCCTGCTGCTATTTTGCCATTGGAGTTACACCTTTCTTCTTGGGTTCTGAGGGGGTTCCGGGACTTCCAAGTGGACTACAGAAGTTTAGATCCTGCGGGAAGATGTTCGTTTGGTGATAAATAGTGAGGCGCTCCAGCAACACCTACGACGCAGCTGTACGTGTCCCGGCTACATCACTCCACGAAGGTTGAGGAGATCGTGGAGTACATGAGAGTGAAGACCAAATGCACTTTGAGGGTCGTGAAGTTGGAGTCGCGTCACAACACAAACTTCAAGTCGTTTGTGGTGCGGGTTCCAACTCATCAGCTCGAGGTATTCCTCAAAGAAGAGTTTTGGCCGAAGGGTGTCGTTTATCGACGTTTCCGCGGCCTGCTGCGCGACACCAGTCAGCGAAACACGACGCCGTCATTTCGTGTGCAATAGTTAAATAAGTTATATTAATATGTATTAGTTTATTATTGTTTTAAGATTATTTTGTGTAATATGTCTATGGGCCTCAGCAGCCTGATAATAAAATGATTATTATTATTATTATTATTAACTCCTATCATCTTAAATACACGACTTGACTGTGGCCTTGATGAAGTCCTTCTTGTGCGTTAGGTCGAAGTCGGGAGGGATAGTGGATGTACAACTGCTGGGGAAGTGCAAGGGAGCGTGCTGTTATTTTTTTCATTTGTTGATTAATTGCAACCATTTGCATTGGTTACATTATTGGCAAAACGAAAATCTATGAGAATTACAATAAGTAGACATTAGTACTTTTATGGCGTGAGAAATCGATGGTTGTGTCACGTTTTCAGGAAGCGCTCGGTACTAGGACATCAGAAGATGTTAAGAGCCAACAATCAAAGGCTGCACGAAAGTTATAATCTCAATTCGGTTCTACTTGCTTCAAAATAATATTAGCGTTTTTAAAACAACGATAAAAAAGACAGAACCATTTGTATTTCAGAGATTTGTATGTTAAAAAATATATACAGTGAAAACCGTTTATTATGTACTTACATATAACTCCGGGTATATTGACCAACCACTTACTATGAAGTAATTAATATAGTGCTAAGTTTAGTTTCACATTGTCTTCTCGTCTTTATCAAGAGTTATTTATTTATTTATTGATAATAATGACTTCGCTTATGGACGAGTCGCTTATTATTATGACCTATTTTGAAGGAATTATGTTCAGTTACAGTGAGTGACATGATTCCTAATACCTTCACTGGTTTTCGGTTTGTGATATCTCATTTACCGTAATAGAATACAAGCTGACAGACAGACGGACAGATAGCGGAGATCAAAGACATATGGCGGAGATTAGTAAAAGGGTCCCATTTAGCTCCTTTCGTTTACGGTATCCTAAAAAAGAAAGAACCGATTGATCTTGTCAAAAGTCGACACAATAATTAAAAAGAAACTATTTAGACGAAGCAGCAGTAGAATAACTTAAAAATGCATTTATTTCGGAAGTTCAGTAATTTCACTAATTATTATTATTCGTCATTAATTAGTTTTAAAATCATTTATGTAGGAATTGAAGCCAGAGTTATTTTAACCGTTCGTCTAGACAGCTCTGGCAAACATTTTTACGCACATCACAATATAGTAAACAATGAGTTAAAACTGAAGATTAATAGGTATTAATATTATTTTGAATCAAGCAGAACCGAAGTCAAATGTTGTAGTTTTCGTGCAACCTTTGATAAAGTTATTGTTGACTCTCGACATCTTCTGATATCCTGGTACCGACCGCTCCAAAACAACGTGATGCAAACCATCGATTTTCCACCGTTGTGCAAGTTCTTCGTTGAAAGTGAAAATGTCATTCTTCCCGAAATAAATGCATTTTTCTATAACTGTATAAATTTATTTTTATAAATAAATAAATAGTAAAATTAAACTAAATGGTAACTACGGATTTTAAAAATTAATGAGTATCTAAACTTGTAATTTCAACCATACTTTGATAAATCTATTGTAGACTCTTGCCGTTTTTTGATATCCTGGTATAGACCGCTTGCTGACAACGTGACGCAATCAACGATTTCCCACGGATGTGTCAGCTGTTTGTTGAAAGTGATTCATGCTTTTCGAAATAAAATAAAATGCATTAACATTTTGTTTTGTATGGCTCTTTGCTCCTATTTATCGATTCTTCTGTAATTTAGCAAGTGATGCAGCAAGCAAAACCAAAGACATTCGTGCATTCGTTGTGCCTTTGATTTTTGACTCTTGACGTCTTCTGATGTCCTGGTACCGAACGCTTTTTGAAAACGTGACGCAACCATCGATTTCCCACGGTCAGGCACGGTCATACGGTCAGGTCATTTCAGCACTCCGCTGAAGAAAAAAAAATGCAGTTGAGTCATAAGTCAATTATATTGTCAAGATTGAAATTACAAGTTTAGATAGATATAATCATTTATTTTTTAAATCTGTAAAGTTTCACCATTTTCTTTAATTAGACTATTTAAACCCATTTACAAAAAAAGTATTTATTCAACGAAGAGCTTGCACAACGGTGAAAAATCGATGGTTTGCATCACGTTGTTATGGAGCGGTCGGTACCAGGATATCAGAAGACGTCGAGAGTCAACAATAACTTTATCAAAGGATGTACGAAAACTAAAACATTTGTATTCGATTTTGCTCGCGGATCGTTATAGGGGCAGAGGAAGACCATAGAAACGATGGATTGTATGAAAGATGATGACTAGGAAGGAGATTACCATTAAAATTGCGGCGAATTAAGATGTTCGGAAGAAGACATACTAAGCCGACCGGAAATTTATTAGCTTACTCTTATTACTACCCACCCACTTACTACTTTCCTTTGTATCCGACAACGGCAAAGACAAAAAGAAGGATTATGATTTTAAGTCCTTGTTGGTGTGTCCATGTATGTATTTACAGACGTTCCACCGCACCTTAGCGCATAACTATTAAGCCGATGATGCGTGAGGCATCAATTTGTTGTTATGTTCCGGATGACGTAGGCACTTATGTCAAAAACATATCCAAGTCACAGCTGTGACGTCAAAAACCTGGGATATCTGTTTTTTTAATTCGGAACTTTTTTCTCTTTCATTTGAAATGCCAAACGATGCCCATTCATGGACCGACTTACGTGTAGCTTAATCTTGAAGATTCACCCGGGCGGCTGTTATTGTTAACGATAGGCTAGCAAAAAAAAAGGCCATCCTCTCAAACTTTTTTGACGAAAAAAAAACTCTCATTCATCAAAATCGGTATACAAGCTTTTGGTAACTTATGGGGCCTTAGTATCCGATGCCTTGAAACACGTGGCGAGGCAGGTTTGCAGTGATCGAGTATAAAATGAGGGTTACGCTTTTAATGTTTATTTGGATCAAGGTCGTCTGTTGCACCTTGCAATAGACTCGCCCCTAAAGCTGTGTTTCGCACTCCTGTGACTTTTGGTATCCTAGTAATACATGTTTTAAAACACGTGGCCTTTGATAGTGTATACGTTTCATTACTTTTTTTGGTGAGTTCGTTCTGCGAGCTAATTTTCCTAATTTTAATTAAATTCTATTACCGAATGCGACTGTCGAAATGTCAAAATAGTGTAAGGGAGACACAAATGGGGAGGGACACGTGACATTTCGACAGCGTCTGTTAATTTCATACATTTTTGACGGTTTGACAATCGCCTTCATCACGCTACCGCTGACAGACTGTCACTCTTCTAGACCCGCTTTCAGCAAATAGTTAAGCTCCGGATTACTTATCTGGCGGCATATAGAAATCTTACATTGATATCTAAATTTTTAAAATCTTAAATAAAAATAATCTTAATTCATGCGGCGCAGACGCACGAAGATGAAACAATAAGAAATGGTGCTGCAAGATAGAAAAATGACAGATTTTGAAAAACACCTGTGTTTTCATTGCTGTTTCTCATCTTTGCGATTACAAAAAAAACATACATACCATTATTTTGTAGTAAATCATTGTAAAATGTTTGATAAAAGCGAATTCGTGTCGTTTTTTGTCATCTTTCGTACAGGACGGTATACTACAGGGTTCTACTCTAAATTCAAATAACTCCAGTTGGTTTTTGTAGTCCTAGTACCCTGCGCTACAAAACACGTGGCCGCACAATATATACATACACACAAGCGAATATTACACATGTGTACGTCGTCTCCGTTTTTACCCCACCCCTGTTGTTCATTCACTCACAAGTATTACAATATTGAATGGGGTTTGTTGTCCCAGTTGACTATTGATGTTCCAGTATTCAATGCCAAAGAGGCGTCATAATTATTATGGTCACCGCCATTATTCAAGAGTTAAGATAGTATCAGAAAATGCAAGATTTGTAAGTACTTTCGTAACCATTTTTTGTTTTAAATTTTGCCTTGTACTGTTTGGATTTGGAGATTACCAAACATCGTGCCTCAATCCTACATCCTACTACAATATTTTAAAAAAAATTGACAAAAAAAAAATACAAAAGGTGGTGTTTTTGGTTGTTTCTTTGTTTTAACACCGACTTCCGAAATTAAAGTTATTTTATAATTTGTAGTGTTTTTGTTATTTGGAAGTCGGTTCTATTTTTTTGTCGAAAAGTTTTTAATTTTCAATTTTTAATAAATAAAAAAATAATAATAAAATCTCTTTATCTCAGACCTTTTTTAGGCCCATAATATTGTTAGTAGTACAACTTAAAAACTATGTTAGTTAAATTTAAAAATTAATCTAAGTATTTACCACCCTCTGGGGCCCCGGGCACACGCACTTGTGATTGAACCCAGTGCCACAGAAGGGGGCTGTCGCCAGCTTGTGGCTGAGAACGTTAAGGATGGTGTTGGCGCTCCCACGCGTACGGAACATCAGCGAAGCGATGCGGCGTCGCAGCACAGTGTGAAAGCCATCTGTGTGCGCGTGCGCAAACATCGCAGACGCACTACAGCAGCGCGGGAGCCCCACCAGCACCCTGAACGCGTTATTATATTGTATTCGGAGAGCGTTGATGGCCCGCTGCGTGTAGTTGACCCACAGATTGCAGGTGTAGAGAGTTGCCCACACCTAACAACACTACTGTAAAGTCACAAGAAAACAAAATACGGAATTGCGGATTTTTTCTAGCTATTTTGATTTAAAAACCAAACTACTAAACCGATGTTGATAAAATTTATATGGGATCAATTGGAAAGTATCCTTTCGCATCATAATTTATATTAAGTTAAGTAATTAAAAATATATTAAGTAATATTGAGGTCGAAAAAGGACAGAGACATTTGTGCGTTTGGCTGTCTATGGGATTCGCCTCCAGCACCACTACTCTTGCATAAAAACTGTTAAACTATTTAGCTTTTACATCAGAATATCACACAGTCATGTTACTACTTATAATGGGGAGAAGTATTCATTATTTGTATGCGAGCGGAGCTGCGCTGCAAGTAAAGTGACAAATACATTAACTTGACGAATCCACGAAAATAACCTCTTTATAAAAACCACACAAATGTATTTTAAAGTCGTTAAATTTACAATACATTTCTGCTCCGTTTGCTGTCTGCGAGAGGACCGCACTGAGGCCACGTGTTTTCGAACGTTGTGTACTAGGACATCAGGAATAAATGGAGGTTTGTTAACTATCTGAGCGATGGGTTGCACCTTGCACAGTGACGTCAAATTAACACACGAAAAGTTAAAAATACATAATTATTACTTTAAATGTAATTTTATTTGTATTGCCGTAAACAAAGTTTTCATTTATTCGTGAAACGTCATGCTCTGTAATGTTATGAATATATAAAATACTACAACTGCTACAGGAGCATTGAAATCAAGTTGTGTCCACACCAAGCTTCCCTCCAACTCAACCAATTTAAATGGGCAAAAGCTCAAATGAAAAAGCTCTTTAAAACCGGAGACATAGAAATCCATGAAAACATAAGAAATGTACTGAAAGACATGCGTTCGCGTAAAGATTGAAAAATGCGACGGTTAGATGATTTCCAATGCTTGATGATGTCACCGGCGGAAAATTGAAGACTCCGTAAGATTGTAAAATATCGCGTGAAATTGTGAACTATTTTTTCTAAATAAGACACGGATATTTGGATGGGATTTATTGTATACAAAACGATTTTTTCATAATATATCGAGAAATTTTAATCTAATCAAGATTTATGACAATTTTGCGGTGACATAACCAAAACGATTTTTTCATACCTAATATATCGAGAAATTATAATCCAATAAAGATATTTTACAATCTCACGAATTCTGCAATTTTCCGGTGACAATGACAAATCTGTGCATTTCGTTTATAAAAAAACTGGCTAAGTGCGAGTCGGACTCGCGTGCAAAGAGTTCCGAACGAATTCCATTTATGTAAAATGTTGTTTTAACACTATAGACTTCTAATAGGTTTTCCTTTAATTTATAGATAAAAAACTATTATCTGCATTTTTTTAAAATTTTAGACAGTAGTTTCGGAGATAATAAGGGTGAATGTTCATTTTTCGTCTAATATCTTGACTTCATAAAAAAATATTTAAAATTAGGAAAAAAAAAATTAAAACCCTCACAATAAGTCCTTTCATTTGGTATGTCGCACGGTACAGTTTGAGGCTGTGACAGACAGACAGACACCCGAGTGATCCTATAAGGGTTCCGTTTTAGCGGATGTTCGGAACCCTGAAAATAAGCAAATCGGTTACATTGAACGGCTGGGTGAACTATTTATTAAAGTATTGAAAAGGTAACTCGAGCGGATAGAAATGCAAGCTACGCCGTAGCACTCGTAGCTCGTAGCACGTCGTCGTAGCGTAGACGAATTAATGAAAACATATAAATATGCATATTGTACACCCTATGGGTATGTTACAGCGATCTACATATTACGTTGATAAGAACTGCTTTAAACCTGTGACAAACAATAAATTATTTTGACTTTGACTTTTGACTTTTGAGACTACATAGTACATACCTATATTACAAACTGACTTTCTTGTATTTCTTGCCGTGTCCTACAGGAAACGTGCAATTTTCCAATAAAACTTAAGAAATTCCATACGGCACAGCGCAGACGCACGATTCCGACGTGTTTGTTTTTTGAAATTTAAAATTTGTATCGTCATCTGGAACACTAGTCGTATGAGTTCAACCATTGTTATCTTTGATTAAATAATACTCTTTATTTCTTATCTTACACATATATACATTAATAAACGAAACTAAACTTACAACGAACTAAAATATAGCATCAAAAAATTCGGCCTCACCTCTCAGCTGGTAATGTGCCAGACTCTGGCGGCATTGCCACGTTGAATGGCAATACTTAGCCTCTGGCCAAAGTAAAAGCCAGCGCTTGGGTCACGGGTAGTGTCAACCAGCCGTTTCGAAAATTCTTTGAATAGGCTGTGAGCACAAGGGCCGCACGAGCCCAGGGTGTCCACCCCAAGCGGCTCGAAAATATCGCCGCTTGAGGTTTTCCGCAGCCGCAGCAGCAGCACCAGCACGATCTTAGATTGAATTTAATCTTTTTAGCACACTACGGCAAAGCCAAAAAAAGGACAATAATTAATTTTAGCTGTTTATTTTTGAATTTAATCTAAATAATGGTAGAAATTTAGCACCTAAGACTTAATTAACCTCTGGCTGACCACGCGCGCATTCGTATTACGTCGTTATACGCGCACGGTCCGATAACAAAAGACGCGCCGCCGCGCGCCAGATGGCCGAGCACACAAAATCATTTTTTGTTGACTTGTGGGTAACATGAGTCACCTCAAGTAATGGTTTTTGTGCAATCTTATGAATGACTCTTTCTAGTTAAAATGAAAAATCTCTGGTTGGTCTGTGATGTCCTAGTACCCTGTGCGAATCACGTGACTCACAATATACATAGGTACACAATTTTCGTAATTATCAAATATTATAAACATCTGTAGTCGCTTAATGAAGCGGTAGATATTATTACAATGGACACGAATACTTGAATGAATGAATGAGTACCCCGCAACATCAATAAAACCCGTTCATCGAACCTCTTGGGGACTTCTAATGTCCCAGTATTCAGCACGTGGCCAGGGGCCCCGTTATTCGCAGAATACGCGCTGGTAAGTTTTTAACTAGTGCAAGGGTCCCTTAATTTGGAGTTTAAAACTTGAAACATGGCTACCAATATATAATATGAACTTTTGTCAATCAATACAACGAAGAATAAGAAAAATCCAGTCAAGTGTGAGTCGGTCTCGGTCGCACAGGGTTCTTTCCGCACGAATCTTGTTTTTTTAACACGTTTCTTTGAAACCATAGATTTTTTTGGTTTTCCTGTAATCTATAAGTACAGAACAATTGTATGCATGACGCACCTTGGTTGTCGCACGCTGTTGAGGTGCTAATCAGAAGACCCACAGATAACCTTACATTTTTTTTTTGTTTTTGTTCTGTTTGTTGAATAACAATAGTTTTTAAGAACAATGTTACTAACAATTGGGCCTTGCCATAAATAAACAAATCTTAAATTAAATTAAATTTAATGTTTTACGGTGCCGTACCCGAAGGGTTGAAACGCAGCCAAATTTTTATCACTCAAGGGTCCGTCGTCCGTCGTCTTTCACACAGGTTTTACAGCCAAACAAACGGTTGGAGCTACAATCTTCAAATTTTCACATTATAAGCATCTTCTTGACTCAAAATCATAAAAATTGACAAAAATTATTGTTAAATGTTTTAAGCAGCCAAAAAGGATACCGCAAAAAGGGGGCGCGAAATTTTTTGGAACGAAGTTCCTTATTTTTTGACCTTTCCCTTCGAGTGGGGTATCGTGTTTTAGAGCTCGTTGAATAAATAAATACTGTATTTTTGTTCAATTTTTTTTTAAAACAAAGTAATGAGAAGCCCCAAACTGAGCGTTTTTTTTACAAAATTTTGTTCCGGAACCTTTTTTAATTTTCCATTGGCCTATGAGCTTGTAATTTGGGGATAATGTTTACTATTATGTATATTTAACTAACAAATACCAATATTATTAACATAAAAATCCCTTATTTTATTAGTTTTTGCTTCATGAGTTCACGGTTCCTTTTGATATCCCATAACTTTAAGATTACATTCTATGAATAGAAATAATGCTACATGTCTAAAAAACATGAGAACGAAATGCATAGTGACGCAGCTAAAACCAAACTTAACTAAGATAATTCAAAAATTGTCACCAGTATAACAAGTCTGTACCTAAATGTTATTGATAAGTAAGGTCAGTCATCCACTTATTAAAGTTAATATAGTTTTTCAGGTAATGTTGTTTTACATGGACAGTCGCAGTTTTATCTAATTATTTTGTAGGAGACATAAAAAGAAAAAAATGTTGAATTCTAAAATATTGAATAATAATATGCTATTCGAGTCTTTTAGGTGGTCTGATACCTAGAGTACCCGTTGTATAGATTCCCTAAAAATAACCATACTTATTACATACCTTTAAATGAGAAATTCTTGTATACATGTAAATATACATATAATCTAAATCTCGGAAACGGCTCCAACGACTTTCATGAAATTTAGTATACAGGTTTCGGGGGCGATAAATCGAACTAGCCAGGTTTCATTTTTGGAAAACGTTAACCAAAAAAAATAGCCATCACTTAGTCATCCAGGTACTGTATAATAATGAACCAATTCCCAATTAAATGATTTCTCATCACTTTCTATAACGCTAGGAATCTGAATTCCTGATCGGAAAATCTTATCAGGTCACTGCGTATGCGGCCAGCCTAAGAACCGTTGGGATATTCCGTCTAAGAGTGGCCGTACTGAGGCCACGTGTTTTTAAACTATAAGTACTAGGACATCAGGAATCAACTGGAGGTACGCTAATAATATCTGATGGGTTTGCCACGTTGTATGGAAATGTTTCCTTTGTCCAAGATAAAAGCCAGCCCTTGGTTCATGCGAAGTGTTAAGTAAGTAAGTGTGCTCAAATTGTTTAGATTAATGACTACTTATTAAATTTTTCAGGGTTCCATACCTGAAAAAAAAAACGGAATCCTTACAAGAAATGTCGTTACCGTTATTTCTGATAATAAATCTTTTAAGCGCTTTACTTTTCATAATGACAAGTAGTACCTATGTAAGTAATAAGTAGTATGTGGAGTTTTATTTTAAGAAGTCTCGACTGCACTGGGGTCGATACCTCGCCAGTCTATGCCGTCACTGTATGTATGACGTCATACCGCGAGTTCCTACACGTCCTGGTACCGACTTCTCAGTTCAGAATGTACTAGGGCGACAGAATTGATTGGCTTTGAATACAGTGGTAAACGTCAGTGTTTTCTGCGACTACCCTCTTCGGAGTTTCCATTAATAGTCCTCCTGATTTTGATTTAGTGTTATTTTCATTTGTTCAAACTATACATAAATTCTTTATACATAACTGGAAATGTTTTATTTATTTTGTCACCAATTTTTACATTGCTTTGTAGCGATGTAGCCTAAAGTGCTTATTATTTTTAATTGTAATAGATAACATTCAAAAGTAGCCAAATAAAGTGTGTAGAAATGGTTAACGTTATTTAGGATAACTGTTGGTGGATACCTACCGGTTTTGATTTTTGTCAAGTTCCGTTTGATTGACAGCCAAAACTCCTAAACGGTAGGACAGATTTTAATGAAATGTTTAGGAGGTGTCTTTAAGTGGATCTGTGGATGATTTTAATTATCCATTTTAACCGGTAGGGGGCGCTGTAATCGAGTTCTAGAAGAAAAAAGAAGAAAGACAAGTGTTGATTTGGCCACTTCTAATGTCCTAGTATTCAATGCTTTAAGCCATGTGGCGAAGCAGGTATATGTCAAAACTAGGCATGAAGCTGGGTAGTATTTGTGTCAAGGTCGTTTGTTGCACCGGGCAGTTTGGACTCGCCCTTGTTGTTTTGAATCGATATTCGCACACTCCAGTTGAATCTTGCTATCCTGGTATTCAATGACGAAAAACACGTGGCCTCGCAGAGCCGCCTCTGTTGTCACTATATCTTATAGACTCGGCTAAAATTGTTGGAACGAAGTTCCTTATCGCGCGTTGTGAAAGGGGGCTAGACGGAAAAAATTCATACGAAAAGTTGTAATGACACTTTTTTGATTGTCTTTTGTTTCAGTTATGTTTGAATTTCGGAGAAGAATGTGGTTTTAATTTCGAAATAAAGCGCCAAAATATAAGATACAAATATTTTGATAAAAGTAATTGATTAGACACTAATTTTTCCCGCGGCTCAGCTCCTTTTATTCTATCCTAGAAGATTTTATTGGAATACATGTGATGATTTTTCGAAGACAACAAAACAGCTTTAACCGTTTATAATAATTATTTGGAACTTCGTTCCATCCGGGTGTCCCTTGACACCTCTCAAGTTTTTTTATAAAAAATACATTAATGAGCAGTTTCTATTACTAAAGTAAAAACGTACGAATTATTAGAAATACATTCTAACATCTAAATTTTAACAGATTTCAAAAAAAGGAGAAAGTTCTCAATTCGTACACCGATTACTACGGTATTTTTGATCCGGTTTCTGTGATTCTTTAGTTCGATGCGGTATACTTGTCACTTGGTCCGGTATAAATGTAATTCAGTAGTTTTTATTTTATGAGCGCTTTTGCTGACTTGGATCAAGTAAGTATTGCATACCTAGTTGTTTATGATGTTCCCCGATTACTCAAAGACGCTTGGACCGAATTTGGGAAGTTCTTCTTTTGTTTCAAAGGGTATATATACATCCCAGGTGGTCCCATGGTCATCAGATCAGGATCTGATGATGGGATCCCGGAGAAATCGAGGGATCTCTTCATATTTAATGGGCACAGTTGAAGCGGTTTGGGTATTTTTTTTATTATTTATTATTTTACTTACTATAATCTGGAATGGATTTGGTTTGCAAAGGCGCGCAACGGAACTCCTTAACGGTAAATGGCGCGAATGTGAAGATTAATTCATTAAGGGTACCATTTCAATCCTCACAATATTTGCTTATTATTAAGTTTTAAGGGGAAGTTTTTGGGGGGGTATCAGCTTAGTGCTGAAAGTGAAAAATATTTTTTTTACAAAAAATACAACCAACTTCCAAAAAAACCCGCTACAAAGTACAAATAACTAAAATTTAAAGTCGGTGTGAAAAAACCACACCAGAAACACTGACTTCCAAAATTAAAGTTACCAACGGGGTTATTATATTTCCGCCGCTTGAGGTTCTCCGCAGCCGCAGCGGCAGTATCAGCACAGCACGATGAGCTAGGAAGATGGGATGGCGCAAGAGTATCGACACAAGTAGCGTCTCACACTAATGGCCTACCCATCTTCCATGGAAATAACGACATGAGACTTAATACACATAAAACAAAATCCCTAGGTCTAAATGGCTAGTGGAGTGTTCACTTTTTAGAAAAACAATTTAGAGATAGCAATTTGTATTTTTCTTTAGAAGTTAGGCAAACCATTAGTAACATTTGTAATTCTATTATCTTACACCAAAAAACATTTAGCATGAGCCCTGGGTAAATACAAAAAAAAAATAGTGTAGCTCCTGCCGTATTTGATATCCTAGTATGTCGATAAACACGTGGCCGGAGTTGGTGCTGTTAGTCAATTGGAGTATTTGCAGCTTTTATAGCACTCAAGTGATGACCTTCCACTTCCAGAAAAGGACTTCCAGCAATGTCAAATTTTATGTAAAGTTGTTCTGTAAAAAATAATCGCATACAGAACTTCCTCCTTTTTTGAAGTCGGTCAAAAACAAACTATGCTAGATGAAGGTGTAAGAAGGGCACTTAATTAGATAATATGAAATATATGCGGCGCGGGCAGTACATACCGAAAATCTTTTAATGTACCAAAAGATTTACTGATGGCAGCTAACTGATATTTGAAATTTCAAAAGCTCCAGCAGATTTCTGATATCCTCGTATTCTATGCTAAACACGTGGCCTCAGAGTATTGCAAACACACACGGCAAAGTATTTGTATGCCACCGTCTGCCTCGCCCACATCAAGTAATGGGGTTCATTGATGCTGCGAATCTGACCTCCTGATGACATCTAATATCCTGGTATTTCAGGTATAAGAACACGTGGCAAGAGACGCCAGGGTTCTCAATGAGGTGAAATAAATAATGGACTGGTCCTAAACGAACTAGTTAAGGACCAGTCTATTTTTGATTGCCTTCTATTGATTCCTGATATCCGTGTATCCAATATTGTGAAGCACGTGGGATGGGAGCTTTAAAAGTCATAGTTTTAAATGGAGCGATGCGTGAGCGCGAGATGCGTGGTCTACTTGGAAGCCCTGAACTCCCTCAGAATCCAAGTAGGAAGGGGAAACTCCAACCTAGACAGAATAGCAGCAGGGTTTGGATGTGGAGCCGAGTCACAAAGTAGGTACTCCACCTACTATTCTGTTGTGTGCTCCAACACATGCAGCCAAAGTGGTCTAGGCGCTGCCACCGAAAGCGAATAAAAAGGCCGTTTTGAGGATTATTTTTTCTTGTATGTACTTGTAGTAGGGATTTGATATTTTGGTTCATGCTTTTCGACTTTATGATTTAGCTAAATTCTAAAGGAATACAAGTAGCAAAAAAAACTCGATAGAAATAAATTGCAAAGTTCGCCTAACTCATGGTGTATTATATAGGTTTTATGAAAACTGCTTTGAAACATAGAAAATAACCTTATCCAGCTAAAACACAACAGATGTTGAATTCATTATTATACTTTTATTTTATAAAATTCGTAATTTAATATTTAGCACTTACCTACGTCGTTTTTTCCGCTCATTCTATCGCCATCTCGTCTTTTACCTTTTAAAAGTATTTGCATCACTGTCTATTCTGATGGTCCATGGACCTCGTCGACGTATAACCTATGTATGTCACTTGTATGCAAATTCGAGCTGACAGACTTTCGTATTTAAAAAAACTTAATGTTGTACATATTTCAGCTGCTTAAGGAATTGGAAGACTACTTTGACAAAACATACTAAGCCACGTCGTAGCACTCGTAGCTTGTGCAAGTCGCCATCTTTATTCTGATGTCAGGGACGCGGTGGTGTCACATAAGTATTTCTGAAATTAACATGAGAACTTGTATTAAAATATGAGAAGTCCGTAAGTAGTTAGTTCCGATTTTGGACACGCGCCAAAAGTTTCATGACATGTAAAACAACGTCACTGTAGCTGTAGTGTTATTATTGTAAGAAGTCTAGACTGCATACTAATGCAGTCTAGACTTCTTACAATAATATATTGACTACAATACGTCAATAGTTTGTGACGTCACTTCATGACGTCATACTACGAGTTCCTTCTCGTCCTAGTGGCGACTTCTCAGTTCATTTGTGCTAGGGCAGCAGAATTGATAGGCAGGTAGTGGTGACGTCGTGTTTACTACAACCCCATTCAACTTTTTTTTTCAACGATTGGCTGATTTTGATTTATGCCTTTTGGGACGAAGTTCCTTATCGCGCGTTGTGAAAGGGGGCTAGACGGAAAAAATTCATACGAAAAGTTGTAACGACACTTTTTTATTGTCTTTTGTTTCTTTTATGTTTGAATTTCGAAGAAGAATGTGGTTTTAATTTCGAAATAAAGCGCCAAAATATAAGATACAAATATTTTGATAAAAGTAATTGATTAGACACTAATTTTTCCCGCGGCTCAGCTCCTTTTATTCTATCCTAGAAGATTTTATTGGAATATGATGATTTTTCGAATGAGTTTTCTTAATCGGATCTGTATCTACAGTAGAACAGAACAAAGAATTTTACCGTTTATAATAATTATTAGTATTGACTGTTTTGATATAAAAGGAGTCTCGTAACTTATATGTCATTGTAAGTAGGTACCCAAAAACTTCTCAGGTCTCGTCGTTCGAACGCAACAAATTGAAGCTGAAAACAATACAAATATTTTAAAACTTTTATATTTTTTTAGTTGTGAAATCCTTTTTTAATTGATTCAATACTAGCTATTTCATGCGGTTTCACTTCTCTATCAAGAAACAGAACAGGGATGGTGTTTTTTTCAAGGATAACAAGTAGGCTACGCGAATGAATGCTATGAGTTATGACCCAGCGATACTGAAGCTTTCAATCTGCAGAAGAGTTGGTCGATGAGTAGTTTAGATATTAAATGATAAATGATATTTAATTGGAACTTCGTTCCATACGGGTGTCCCTTGACACCTCTCAAGCTTTTTTTTTGTTTTTATTATTATTAATTCATTTATTTCAGACATTGTTCATACATTATTTAAATGTTAAATTCCAATAAAAACACAGTACATTAAAATAACCAACAATAAATTAAATTAAACATACCTACACATTAGAATTAAATTTTATAAACAATGTCACAATTAAATTAAATTAAGTATAGGCAAATTCAACCTGTATTTTGTAAAGTTAATATATAATGTAATTTAGTTTTTGTCAAGTACCTACGGATTGACGGTTCTACGCACTAATATCAATCCGCATACTCATAGGTATAGAAGATATAACAGATTCCAGTTATATTGTTAATTTCACGAATTTTCTTTGTTCTCTAGCCGGCTTTTATCAGAATATCTCAATACACAGTCCAAATTCGCTGACCTTAACGATATTCATATTTATAATGCACATTTTTCTGTTGCTTCTGGTAACTTCTGATATCTTGGTATTCAATGGCCTTAAACCACGTGGCAAAGCAGGAGAGCAACTTTAAAACGAGGGGTGAAGCTAGGTCGTCCGTTGCACCGCCGGGTAGTTTGGACTCGCCCTGTATGTTGAATCGATATTTGCGACCTGCTTGTGATTCCTGGTGTCCTAGTATTCAATGTTAAATAATCACGTGGCCTCACAGAGCCGCATCTGTTCATACAAATAAATACCTCCGCGATTACTGAATGAAAAAATTGTAGATGAGTATTTTTCAAATACCTACTTTGGCTAGAACGCTTGTCAAACATTGGCACTAAAGTAGGGTTTGACACTCTTCATTCAGAAACCGCCATAGGTAAAGCTAGACCAAGCTGAAATGATTTCAAATTAGTTAAATCAAAATAATCAAGGTAAATTTTGGAACAATGCAAGTTTCCGCGAAAATCTAAATTTGCCCATATCTTTTTATCGTGTATTTTTATACACCTAAAAGGGTTGGGGACTAAAGACCTCAGTATCTGGTATAAATTTCAACTTGCTGTGTCCAGCCGTTCCTGAGAAAATCGGTTGTGACACACGGTCAGACAGACAGACGGACAAGAGATCTTAAAAGGGTTCCTTTTTTACCTTTTGGGGTACGGAACCCTAAAAATGACTACCAAGAGCAAAATAACTAAAATGGTATAACCCGGTTCATTAGAGAAAGGAATCTAAAATGGCGGTGCTTATCATGTTCTCTCGCTCGCACACTAGTGCCGTCTATACTCACTCTCGCGCGTATCGTAAGCAAAAAAGATATTACGGCTTCATAGCTTCAATAGTCTCTGTGTAAATCCACGGACAGACGGACATATAGACATATAGCGTAAACATATAGACAGTTCTTTTAAAACTGAGCAGGAGGATGTGTTGCAAACAACTTGCAATTGATTTTTGGCTTAGACGGTGTGATATTCTGTTAAACATGAGATTATCAAACATTCCAAATTCAAAATTCATTTTATTTTGTGAACACAGGGTACAATGGTCTTATGTATATAAAGTGATTGGTCCAACCTATGTTCCGCCGACAGGCATACTAAATAGTGATGCTGTTATCAAAATTAAATTAATTCTATAAATCCCACAATGTCAACAAATAAAAATTGTCAAAAGTTAAATAAAATAGTAAAGAAAGATAAAACAATGTCAGCAATATTACAGTCGTCGAAATTAATTAAATTAAAATAGTCTAAATGACATAAAAAAAAACAATGTCAGCAGAGATTAAAATTATCAAAAATTACAATTGCATTACAATAAAATAAAATTAAATAATAACATACTTAATAATAATTCAAAAATTATGAAAAATTAAATTTGTCATTAAGAAACTGGTCTAACGTGTAATAGCAGTTTTCAAGTAGCAGCTTCTGTAGAGTGTTTCTGAATTTTTGTAATGGCATGCATTTAATTGCATCGGGAACTTTATTACAAACTTGGGGAGCAATACCAAAGAAACTTTTCTTCATCAGTGCAGTTTTACATTTAACATGGCATAATGTGTTCATATATTGAGCACGTATGGGTAATTTCTTGACTGTGGCCATTTTTTTAAATAAGTGGGGATTTTTTTTTACAAACAAAGAAGTTTCCAAGATGTACAAAGCAGGAAAAGTTAAAATATTGTATTTTTTAAAATACGGCATGCAACTGTCAGTCCTTCTTAAACCAAACATCGACCGTATACATCTCTTTTGTATTTTAAAAACAAGTTCTCGGTTTGTTGACTGTCCCCAAAAAAAACACCGTAACGCAAAACCGAGGCTACCAATCCATGATAAGCCGTTAAGAGTGTTTCAGTACTTACTTGCTTAATCGTTTACAAACTTCTTCCAGATGTGGTTTCCAGGTCAGTTTGCTGTCTATAGAGATACCCAAGAATTTTGCAATGCTAGCCTCTTCTATTCTAGATTGATTATAGGTGACATTAACTGGAGTATTTACAAGCCGTTGGTAGAAATGCATAATTTTTGTTTTATTTAGATTTATTACAAGATTATTGTCCTTAAGCCAATTAACTATTTTCGAGAGTGCAAGTTCGTAATTATTAGGATTGTTGCATTTTATAATAACCGTGCTATCATCAGCAAAAAGTACCATTTCATGCCCTGTTATTTTCGGTAGGTCATAAATAGTTATATATTAAAAATAACAGGGGTCCCAATACGCTACCCTGAGGAACTCCATATTTGATCAGAACATTCCAAATGTTTAGAATTTACCACGTGGAAGTTCGGAAGCTCATATCGATCCCACATTTTTTGACAATTCGCTGTTAGAATGTTATAATGTATGTATGTTGTCCTAGTATATAAAACCAGATGGTATTTTTTTATTGATGGGCGGGGCGGCAATCATCAATGACTCCTTCCGCTCTGGGCGAAGCGGAAGGGAGTGTCAGACTTTTACTGACTGAAACCTATCCGTGTGCCCTTTGCGTTCCCGCGGTGACTCTTTCGAAGAAATTCCGCAACACACTAGGTATGGTCTGAGTTCTAGCAACATTTTGTGGTTTTTTGCAGCTCTTGCCGTATTCTGATATCCTGGTATTCCATGTCGATAAACACGTGGCCGGAATTCTTAGAGTAGTTGGAGCTTTTTAGCACTCAAGTGATTTTCCTTCCAGAAGAGAACCTTCAGCAATGTCGATAACGACTAATTAAATGTAAAGTTATTCTATAGAAATACATCTCAAACGTGTAACTGAAATAAAAGCATAACCTGGAATGGGGTCCATCATTATAAACAACTTTTTTTGTTACGGAACCAACCCCAAAATTGCGAAAAATAATCAGCTGTTCAATGTGCGTATAACTCGACAAAATGTCGAGTTATACGCACATAAATGTATGGGGCAGTCGATTTTTTTTATCAATAATATGTCAGTATTGTTCATAATGATGAGGACAATAACCCCTTGTCAGGTATTGCGTTTATTACACGTTGTACAATCTCCTCCTTTTTTGAAGTCGGTGAAAAACAAACTATATCTCTAGGGGAAGGTTTCATATTAAAATATGAAATTAAACGTACATGCGGCACGGGCGTACCGAATATAATTTATTTTATACTTCATCAGTAAATAAGCTTAATAGACATTTAATTTTATTTATTTGGGAAAATAGGTATATCGTTAAATATCGTATATCGTAAACCGCCATTGCTGGAGATTATCATTTATTTCGGTACAATGATGTTTAGTTTAAAGAACTTTTGGTACGGGTACTAATCGTTGGGAGTGATCGATAGCTGATGTACCTTAGTAACTACTATTCAGAAATTCAATAGGTCCACAAACTAGATGATTATATTAAAGATAAGAATGCTTGGAAACATGCTGATCCTGCTCTATAGGACAATCGAGGGTATAGTAGAAAAAGTCAAACTTGTTTTATTTACTGGTGTACTTTCAGGTTTTCAATATAAGTATGTAATTTAACTCACATACTGATCCATTGTTTTTAATTATATTGTAAATATGTGAGTACCATGTCCCTTACTAGCAAACTTAATTTTATCTCTGCTGGTATTGCTTTGTTGTAGGTACCTATAGTATATAAGTGTGTGCTGTATATTAGTGTAATGTTGGATGCATTGTGCTCACATAATATAATCAATTGATCAATGTACCTATGTATACAAAATATTGTAAAACTTATATTTGAAAAGAGTAACTATGGAGTTTCTTGTCCGTTCTTCTCCATAAGAATCTACTTTTTGCGAATGGACAACTAGAGTCACTTATATTTTAATTTTAAACTGTAAATTTGACGTTCAAAAGTGCCTTTTAATGGTCTAGTTGAAATAAATGAATTGACTTTGACTTTGACTTTGACCAGATGTTTTCTGGTGTCGTATATCTCGATTCCGTATTAGAGTATTGGCCACGCCCATGAATCTACAGGTAAGAACGATTGCGGTTCATTGATGTTGCAAAGCTGACCTCCTGATGACGTCTAATGTCCTAGTATTTGGTGTCTAAGAACACGTGGCAAGAGACGTTAGGGTTCTCAATGAGGTCAAATAATGGACAGGTCCTAAACGAACCCAATAACGTAACCAATGTAAAATCAATCAACTGATTTTAGCGAATTGTATTTATGGGAAGAAAATAAAATAAATTATTATTATTAAAAAGATAATTGCATTGTTGCTGACAAACTTTCGCAGGGCGGGTTCCACACGCTTTTAATCACAAAGCGGTCATCTTCCCGCACCTTCCGTGGTCAACTTGGTAGTTCATGAACTGCCTCAGAACCCAAGTAGAAAGGTATAATGGTGGGTCCGCACGATACAGACTTCCATAAACTTCTTCTCCTTTTGAGATAGTTCTGTTTTGTGTGGACCCACTATAATGCAAACCTCGAAAAGAGGGTCTACCTTGACGGAGCAATAACAGGACAAGGATGCGCGGAGCCGATTCGCAAATTATGGTCTACCTTCCATCTTATCCTCTGTGTGTGCACCAAAATATGCAGGCAAAATGACGACATATGGCCACCGACGATGCCCTGAAAGAACAAAGTTTTGGGCCAACAATGTCTAATTTACTTCTCTTTTCCTGCTGCACATCAATGACCTGCTTCAGCCTGGTATTGTTGGGTATGCAGATGACAGTTCGGTTTCAGAGAGATACTTGTCTAGCGCAAAAACCAGCGGGGAAGAAGTTCGTTCCTTGAGAGAGGCCATGGTAGAGCGGACAAATTTGACCTTAAGTCTTGTCTCCCAGTGGGGTGATGACAATCTGGTCTCTTTTAACGCCACCAAAACACAAGCATGTCTTTTTACCGCGAAAAGGAGTCGTTTCGACCTAACTCCGACTTTTCGGGGTACATCTGTTCCTGTAACCGATCGGCTCGAGCTCCTAGGCATGGAGTTGACAACCAGTCTCAACTTTGGTGCCACCATTGAGCACAAAGCCCAAACTGCGGCCAAAAAGCTGGGCATCCTAAATAGAGTGAAGCGATACTTCACGCCTGGACAGCTTTTAACCCTCTACAAAGCACAAGTCCGATCCTGCATGGAGTATTGCAGCCACCTTTGGGATGGCTCAGCTAAATACCAACTTGCCGCGCTTGACTCGGTGGAACACAGAGCTAAAAGGCTCATTGGCGACGTAAGACTGGTGGATGCCAAGCTTCACAGCTTGGCTCATCGCCGCAAGGTTGCCTGCTTGTCGGTCTTCTACAGATTGTACTTCGGGGAGAGGGTCCAGGAACTCCACGATCTCATCCCACCGGCCCCCTTCTACCATCGGACATCTAGACGCACTGCAAGTTACCATCCCTACCTTGTTGCTATTCCACCAATTCGCACTAAACGTTTCCAAACGTCTTTTATAATGCGCACAGCAAAGGAGTGGAACTCTCTGCCTGCGTCTGTGTTTCCGAACGCATACAACCCTAATCTCTTCAAAATTAGAGTGAACAGGCTTCTTCTGGGTAGGCTCGCTCCATCGTCGACTTTGTCTCTGTCATCTATGACCTAGACTAGAGTCAAGAGCAAACCCATATTAAATAAAAAAAAAAAAAAATTACTATCATACCAGTGGATATGAAGAAGAAAGACCAGTGACGATACATTTCTGCCCTTTTTTCTGTCTGCAAGCGGGCCGCACACAGGCCACGTGATTTCAAACGTTGTGTACTAGGACATCAGGAATCAACTGAAGGTACGCTCGCAATATATGTGGGGTGAGTTGTGTCTGCGAGTTGCTACGTATTTCTTCACTAGGCGTTTTTTTTATTTTCTTCTTGTTATTTTCTTTGTAAAATATTATTGCAATTAAAATAGTACCTTATGTTCTTATGTGTATTGACTGGTCAGTACAGTCAATACTATGTCACCCTGTTACTGGGTTGTAGGTCAAATAGACAGCCGCTCCACGTAAGATACTGGTGTTCAATTCGCTTTGACTGAGAGCTGACCCCAATATAGTTGGGAAAAGGCTTGGCAGATGATGATACGATGCTGTTTTCGGTATGATTTGGTGAAATCTATTGTGCACTTCAGCCTATCCCTTCGGGGAATATTGGCGTGATGCTTATTTTTTAAGAAATTATGTCATGTGTCATACGCATCCCCAAACAGTTAAGTGATGTAGCCACATTTAAAGTCTTGTGCAAATTAGGACTAACGGCAATGTCAGAATGTCTGACATAGACAAAATTTTATTTATCGATGCTACGTTTTATTTAAAGTGACCCATCACAGTAAAATGATTAAAGTATTGGAAACTGCAAAGGTTTGTTTGGTAAAACACTCTAAGGGTCAATTCATAGTAGCACAGAGTCGAAGCGTCAATCTGAAACTTAACATATCAAAATCACCCTTATCTCCACAAGGTAATGCACAAATTTCTTCTGAGATATTTCTTCCGCTCAGACGGGTGAATTCTGTCGAATGCGCGCGAATTCCCGCGACTTATTTTTATCTCAGAAGAAATATGTGCCTTACGTTTTGGAGCCAAGGGATTCGCGCCTCGACTCTGTGCTAGTATGAATTGACCCTAAGTTACGTCGTAGCATGCATAGCACCATCTTAATTATGATTTTATCTGCAAAATACAAGTAGGTAGGTCTTTAGGCGCTATATCATTGTCAGGTGCATGTTGTTGTCAAACGTCATGGATGATGTAAATATGCGTCACTGTGGCAATTTTAGACTGCATTGGTCGAAACGTCGATAGTCTGTGACGTCACGTTATGACGTCATACCGCGAGCTCCTACACGTCCTAGTAGCGACTTCTCAGTTCATTTCGTACTAGGGTGGCAGAATTTATAGGCAGGTAGTCGTGACGTCGTGTTTTCTACAACAAACCATTCAACGGCTTCTTTTTCATAGATTCTCTGTTTTTGATTTTATGTGTTTTGGTTTTTTTAGGCAAATACAACCTGTGTAGAAGTGGATATCTAATTTGATTTAGGAACACTAACGATTGGTACTTACGGTACAAGTTTTTTGGTTTGTGTTAGTGCAGATAGCCTACTTCAGCAAGTCATTGTCGAAACCAGAAAGGAACTATTGTGTCACAAGACGGGAATTGCTAGCTGTGGGCATTTTAGTAAATATCTACTGGGACGGAAATTCTATTTACGTACTGACCATGCTGCACTGAAATGGTTATTGCAGTTCAACAATCCAGAAGGACAAGTTGCGAGATGGATTGAACTACTGCAGGAATACGACTTTGTGATTGAACATCGCAGCGGAAGATCTCATGGCAACGCCGACGCATTGTCAAGAAGACCTTGCCCTGAATACTGCAAGCATTGTACTAGGTAAGAGGGTAAAGAAGTCGTACCTATGAGAATGTTCAAAACAGAACTCAGCATCGAGTGGAAGGACAACTTACAACGTGCACAGCAGGAAGATTCGGACATCAAGCCGATTCTGGAGTGGATGAAGGCCAGTGCTCCTAAGCCCACGAGGAGTGACGTCTCAGCGATGAGTTCGATCACAAAAAAATATTGGGCCCAATGGGACAGTTTAGTGATTCAGGATGGAGTCCTGTGCCGTAAATGGGAAAATGCTCGGGCCGTAAATGGGAAAACGAATATTGCATAACATTCAATTCGAATAGCAAACACATAGTATTGAAGAAACATCATTTCAAGAATATTTTTTGTTCTCTAGCCGGATTTTATCACAATACCTCAATGTACTGACCGAATTCACGGACATCAACGATATTCTTATTTATGTTGCACATTTTTATGTTGCTTTTGGCAACTTCTGATATCTTGGTAATCAATGGCCTTAAACCACGTGGCGAAGTATATGTACAACACTTTAAAACGAGGGGTGAACTCTGGGTTGTTTTCATGTCAAGGTCGTCCGTTGCACCTCGCAATTTGGACTCGCCCTGTGTATTGAATCGATAGTTGCGTACTCCTGTTGATCCCTGGTGTCCTAGTATTCAGGGTTGAAAATCACGTGGCCTCACAGAGCCGCATCTAGGGGTTACTCTCTAACCCCGAAGTCCGTAGTTTCGGGCTTAGTTGCGGGCGTATTCTACTCCGTATCACCTACGTACTTACGATTAGTCCCGAACCCGAACTAAGAATGAATGACAATACGATTTGACAGTAACTGTCAAATCTGTTATTCTTAGTGGTGAGGTGATACGGACTAGAATACGACTGCAACTATGCCCGAAACTACGGACTTCGGGCTTAGAGAGAAGGCCCTCCCCACTGTTCTCATACAATACACTCGCGATTATGAATTAAGAATTTTAAGATGAAATGTCTTAAACTCAATAAAACCTAAAAACCTGTCAAACTTTGGCACTGATGTTGGGTTGTTACATAATAACGTTCTTAACTCCGAGACCAACCAAACTATCAATTCAGAGACCAACCAAAAGACAGAGCCGGTCTGTAACATCAAATAGTTCTGAATGTTCCAATGAATGATTTATTAAATCTTGTGCATAAAAGTACATAATCACAAGAGTAAAATAACTTAGAAGCTAAATAAAGTTTCGGAAAACGGTGTCCAAAAAATTCTTCGTCGACTCCTTTGGAAGTCAATTGCTATTTTTTTAAGTACACAAGTTCTTTCTATAATTAAGTGAAGTAGAAACGTACCAATATTATTTATTAGATATCGAGTAAAAGTATATTTTAAAAATTGAGCTTGACATGAGGATGCATTGCACACAACTTTCAATCGGTTTTTAAGAGGCTTTAGTGTGATATTCCATCAAAGATGAAATTATAATACATTCTACATACATACATATATGTGCTCAAATTCTCTATTGAACAAATACTCCAAATTGGTGTTAAAATAAGCACGTGTTTTTTTTTATTAAATATCCTGCGTACCTATGTTTGGAATTGACAAATCCCAAACATACACAAATCCAACTCATTTATTTTGACAATCATTTTCGATGATAAAATTCACTTATTATTTGTATGACGGCGCTCCATTAGTAACGTTTGTTGTCCTAGTATCTAAAACCAGATGAACTCTGCTAAAAAAAATAATTGTGCAGTTCCTGCCGTAGTCTGGTATCCTAGTATCCTATGTCAGTAAACACGTGGCCGTTCGTGCCGTTTTGTCACTTGGTGCTTTTATGGCACTCACACGACCTTCGAGATGAGGATTCTTTTCCTTTATCGATATCAACAAATTGAATGAAAAGTAATACAATAAAAATTAAAACTTGTTCTGTATGGTGTCGGACAAAAGAACAGCACCATCCCATTACTTCCCGTGGGTGCCGTAAGAGGCGACTAAGGGACTCACCGGAGAATGGACAGCAGTATTAACTATGAATTGCAACAGCTACCGCCTGCCAAGCGTTGCGATTATGGCAACCCCCCTCCCTCCGTTTGAGGGAGGCCTATATCCAGCAGTGGACGTCTTTTGGCTGAAGAGAAGAAGAGAAGAAAATTACAAGCAAGGAATACAAAACATCCGTCTTTTTTGGAGTCAGTTTAAAACAAATTGCTCGATGAACGGGTCAATCATTCTGCATACTCTTAACATAGTTTGTCTTTGTTGGGGTCGGCCTCCCGTCTAATTGGATGCAGCTGCAAATATGAAATACATGCGGCGCGGCGCGGCTTTATTTACATCAGCTGTAAATTGATTATTCTGGCACAAATATGTACTTAACTATGTACTGATGATGTATATTGGTGGTATGTAACTTCCAAGTACCGGGTAAAACGGGGTGGATAGAAATGATGGGGTGAATGGGGTGGGTTTGCAGCAATGATGAACTCCAATTTTTTTATCAATTATTATATTTTGAAATGGACGCTCTGTGAATAACTATTAATATGGTATTTATGTGAAAATCCCACAAAAAGTTTCGTTTTTATTCACCCCTGCATTTCTATCCACCCCGTTTTACGGTATAGCTATAAAAATATAAAGTAGATGCATGTCATGGTTGTGGCAAAAAGGCTTCCACTCAGCATAATGCTGTGCCGTGGGAGACCCACAGCACGGCGCTGATTTTCAGTGGCAAATTGAAAGATAGTATAATGATGAGTACAATCCCCTTTACCAACACGTTGAATAATAAATGGGGTTCATTCATTGATGTTGCAAAGCTTACCTCCTGATGTCATCTAATGACCTGGTATTTAATGTCTAAGAACACATGGCAAGTGGCGCCAGGGTTCCTAATAAGGTTAAATAATGTACTGGTCTTTCTCATACGAACCAGTCCATTTTTGATTGCCTTCTATTGATTCCTGGTATCCTGTTATCCAATTTTGTGAAGCATATGGCATGGGCGTGTACCGGAGTCTGCAAGGGGGCTTGATATATTTTTGAGGGGTGGAGCTTTAAAAGTTATATTTTATTTCGTTTGTTGCATACTTTTAAATAGAGCGCTATCCGATCATTTTAATTTAATCGAATCACGGCATAAAGTACTAAGTTCTATTTGTAATACTCAAAGGTTTTCGTTTTGTCAATAATGCTGCTAATGCAAACGGTTAGAATTAATCAACGATAGATAAAATATGTTGTAACTGACACACTTTCTCCCACTCACTATTTATCACAAAGCAAACATCTTCCCGCAGGGTCTAACCTTCCGAGGTCCGATTGGGAGTCCCTGAACCGCCTCCGAACCCAAGAAGATAAGTGCAAACAAACGCAAAGTGGGGTTACCTTGGCGGAACAACAGCAGGGTGTGGATGCGGAGCCAAGTCGCAAACTATGCTCTCCTATCCTGACCTGTCTGCTCCAAATCATTCAGCCAATGCCAAAGTGACCTATCACCGACGCTGACGATGGAAGTGTCAAAGTTTTGGGTCAAAAAATATAAATATACTAGCTGTCCGACGCAACTTCGTCTGCGCCACATTTTTCTTGAATGCTCCGCTCCTATTGGCCGTAGCGTGATGTTATATAGCCTAAAGCCTCCCTCAATAAATAGGCTAATTAAAGTACTAATATCGCTATTGGATATTAGGTGGGTGGTAGAAAGGTGACAATTTAGGGTTTTATGTATTTTTAAAGCCACATTATAAAAAAAATTAAATTAAAATTTTGTAAAAAAAAAAAAATTGGAGTGGACAACCCTTATCACTTAGGGTATGAAAAATAAATAGTAGCCGATTTTCAGACCTACTAAATATGCATATAAAAATCGGTCAAGCCTTTTCGAAGGAGTATGGTAACATTGTGACACGAGAATATATCAGCATTCAGCAGCGACATATGGAAGAATTCCGTAAACGTTACTTACTCATTTCTGCCCTGTTTGCTGTCTGCGAGCGGGCCGCACTGAGGCCACGTGTTTTCAAACGTCGAGTACTAGGACATCAGGAATCAACTGGAGGCACGCTAACAATATCTGAGGTGAGGGTTGTTCCATCAAAAACGTACGCAATAAAACATAACCTACGCAACGTAGGTCATGTTTTCTTAAATCACAAAGTTTTTTTTTGTTCTTGTTATTTTTTGTGCGATAAATATGGTGCCATAAGCTATTTCAGTATGATTTTGTTAAATCTATGCAGTTCTACCGATCCGTTCGGGGAATACAGGCGTGATGCTTATCACATGGAATCCTGACCGTAATGAAGGATAGCAGAGTTAACTTACAAACGTTGCGAGGGAGTTAAGCTTGAACGCATAAGCGAAACGAGGGAGTTAATTAACACAAGCATCTTGAAAGCAGCGAGGGATTCAAGCAATCCCAAGGCAAAGACACCTTTATCCCCGAGGAGCAATACTCTACTTTCACACCTACTGCGTGATAATTGTGCGAGTAGCGGCAGTTGCCTGGCCGCCGCACACCGCGAGCGGCGCTTGTCGCCCCCGCAGGTGCAGTTCGCGCGGTCGAAACTTTGGTTAAACATATTGCAAGGGTCTGAAAAGTATTATTAAGTATTACATATTACTTGCTTTTGCCCGCGACTTCGTACGCGAATATCCCGTTTTTTCCGTTCCCGTGGGAATATTTTATGCGGATTTTTTAACTTTTCTTTCCGTAACAACCTTCTACAGAGTATTAGAAAACTTAAAAAAAAGATGAGCGATGATGGCATGACCAAGGGAAACAGGGATATAGCCTTAGCCTAATTAACTCAACACACAAATGCTGTGGGGAGTTTGTTGCGCCACTTCTTCTTCACAGCTAAAATACTAGGAAGTGGTGACGAGCGGGCGTTTTGGGGGACTGTCTTTATGTAGAACCTTGAAGAAAAGAAAAGAAAGAAAAAGAGTTGACGTTCAAAAAGTGCTGGCACTCAGCCTAATTTGTATAAATGACTTTTCATTTTGATTTTGCCCGCGACTTCGTATGCACGCATCCCGTATTTTCCGTTCCCGTTAGAATTTCGGAAAATCCTCTTAGTGCAGGGGAGCACTAAGAGGATTTTCACTCCTCAAGGAACCTACATGCCAAACTTCAGCATACTACGACCAGTAGTTTCGGCTGTGCGTTGTCTGTCAGTCACTCCCTCAGTAACGGAAGAGTTTTAATTATTGATTGATTTTTCAAATTTTTAAATGTTCCATTCCGAAGCTTAGCAACTTCTGATATCTTAGTTGGATTCGATGGCCTACACAACGTGGCGAAGCAGGTGTGCAACTTTGAAACGAGGGGTGAAGCTAATTTGTTTCTGTGTCAAGGTCGTCCGTTGCACCGGGCAATCGAGCGAGTCCATCGCCCTGTTTATTGAATCGATAGTTGCGTACTCCTGTTGATTCCTGATGTCCTAGTATTCAATATTAAAAATCACGTGGCCTCACAGTGCCGCATCTGTTCATACAGCCGCTGCAGCAGCAGCTGTCAATCCATACAATCAAGATGTCACGTGATCACGGAGTGAGCTGTCACTTCATCTTGATTATATGGATTGACAGCTCACCTCGTAATCACTTCACCCAAGCCTTCGCTTCGACATGTTTACAGAATCGACCGGCAGATACCTCCGCGATTTCGAATTACGAATTTAAAGATGAGATGTCTCAAACTCTAATTTAACCTGAAAACCTGCCCAACTGTGGCACTTATGTAGGGTTGTTAAAGTTCTTAACTCCAAAGTCTGTATTCAGAAACCAACCAAAAACAGAGCCAGACTGTAAAGTCAAATTGTCCTGAATGTTCTAATTTATGGTTATTTAATATCGTGCAAAAAAGGAGGAGGTTTTCAACTCAATTGTTTTTGAAGTGAAAACTTCTTTAGGCGCGTTGAGCACTTTTTGGGTGAACAAAAATCATGGAACTCGCGTCATCCTTACCGAAAACTTCAGCTTCAGCTGTCGTCCCCAAAGACTGCCCCGCATGTTTATTTTTGTATGTTTGTTCAGCGATATTTACACCAATTGTTAACCGATTTGGATGATTATTTTTTTGTTTGGAAAACTATTTTTCCATACTGGTCCCATTTTAATTTGGTGAAGACCTGATTAAGAATTTCGGAGATAGGCAACGGAACTCTTCAATAAATGATAGCACGGGATTGCTGAAATGGCATGACCAGTTTATAACATAACATCACGCCGGTACGCTGTTAAGGGGTACGCAGATGTGTACAAGTCAACCATGTTTTTGGGTTTATTTATTCGGGCATAATTTTATTGTTTATGAACCGGTCTAGATGATTCTTTTTACGTTGAGTTTTTCAAAGATAAGCAAGTAAACCCCTCAACTTTAAAATCTATAAAATCTGGTAAAGTGAGATGTTGTTAGGTTTATGTCAATCCCAAAGTAAAGTATGTAGATTTAGGTAACTATGAGCTGGTCTGGATTTACTTCTGCGAAGGCGCACAAAGTAACTCCTCATCGGGAAATAGCCCAACCACTCATCATGGGTATAATGTCAATTTAGGTGTGGGGGGTATCACCACTAAAAAGTGAAAAATAAAAAAAATACATCCGACTTCCAAAAAAATTAAATTTAAAATTTAAAAAACCTTCACATATGGAGTTGTGAAATAAATATGTAATTCGCCATTTTATGGTGGCGGCCATCTTTGATTTGTAATTTGTCGTAGTGTATAGTATTCTACTAGTCAAGCCCTTTCATTTGATACCCATATTTAGAGAGTTGTGAAAAAATGTGTAATCCAACTTTTTGTGGCGGCGGCCATCTTGGACCAGTTTCATCAAACATAGCTAAGAACACTCCCGACTAATTCAACTTTCAAACAAAAAAAAACAAAATCAAAATTGCTTCATCCCTTCGAGAGCTACGATGCCACAGACAGACATACACACACACACAGACACGTCAAACTTATAATACTCCGACGTGTTTGCGTCGGGGGTTAAAAATACTACAAAGTATAAAATAACTATAATTTCGGAAGTCAGTGTCAAAAAACAAAGAAACAACCTAAAACACCTAGTTTTTTATTTGGAAGTCGGTTGTATTTTTTGTAAAAGAGTTTTTCGAAAATCAACCCCTAAAAGGGGTGAACAGGGTTTATAAAGTTTAGGAGAGGATTTTACTGCTTGCTAATTAACTTCAAAATTGATATAAAAAATCTAAAAGTAAAATAATGGAAACGTGATTTTTTTCCTTAAAAACGGTAGATATGAAAAATCTAATTCCATCAATTTAGAAACCTGAAACTTAGAACTTATACTTAACTAGGTAAATAATTAAGATTCTAATTATTACTATTCGAAAACTAATTTTAAGTGGAGTTTCAAATTTTATGTATATGGAAAAATCTAATGACGTTTATCTATTTTTGGGTGTGGGTGCTATTATTACTATACTTCTGGACACATCTATTGGCCCCCCTTGTATTTTCAGTTTCGTTTGGTCCTAGCTAAAATTTTATATTAGGTCGAGCAAAAAGTTTTTATGCAGTTTTGAACCTGGCACATTCAAAATTTCATTCAATAGTCTTTTTTTGAATTTCGAACACAGAATTTAAAGAAACAAAAGACAATTTAGAGCCTGTTTGTTGATATCAAACAATCGAATACTAAGAAAACTTGGTTTTATTGGTTTACTTGGATTTAATTCTTGAAAAAGCGATTGATATCTTTGGTTTTGCAACAAACATTACTTATTCTTAACATTAAGGTGAGGTTCTATCAATAATCTATGGATACTTCACCTGAAGTCGCCGCCCAAGCTGTGGCACTTATTCAGGCCGGACACAGCCAAAGAAACGTGAGTGCTCAACTTAATTTAAGTCGATCTGCGGTCCGAAATGTTTATCGGAGGTACCTAGAGACTGGCGGCTTTGTTCGTCGCCAAGGAAGGCCACGATCTCGGGTCACAACTGAAAGGCAGGATCGATCGATTCATCGTGACGACCAGCTTGAGAAATCGTCACCTTACCTCCATTGAGATACAAAACCAACTTCGCGACTTCCACGGAGTATCTGTGAGCGCTCGAACTGTTCGGAGAAGGTTAAAAGAACGCGATATGGTACCACACAAGCCAGCTAATGGGCCCAAACTAACGCGAGCCCACCGAACAGCGCGCCTTCATTTCGCACGCAGTCATTTAAATTGGACACAGCAAGATTGGAGCCGTATACTCTTTTCTGATGAGTCTAAAATTGTGTTACATGGCAATGATGGAAGGAAGAAGGTCTACCGACGTAAGGGAGAGCGTTTCGCACAATGCTGCTTTGAAGAGAGGGTTGCTTATGGCGGTGGCTCATGGACTGTCTGGGGCGGTATATCCGCGAGCGGCAAAACTCAACTTGAGGTTGTTTGGTTGTTTTTTGCACGGCTGCCAACATTTAAATGCTGAAAGGTACATTCGTGAGTGCTTAGAACCTCACGTGATACCATACGCGGACTATGTGGGCCCAAATTTCCTTTTTATGCATGATAATGCAAGAGCCCATGCGGCCGGCATCGTCAGGGAATATCTTCGGGATGTGAACATCACAGTTATGGACTGGCCAGCCAGAAGCCCAGACATGAACCCCATTGAGCACATGTGGGACGAGCTAAAAAGACGTGTTAGGGCTCGTCAGCCAGTTGCCCAGACGATGCAGGAGTTGAAAACTGCCATAGAAGAGAAATGGGAGATGATCCCTCAAAATTGCATAGAGCGGTTGATAAACTCTATGCCTAATCGTATGAGAGCTGTGGTAGATGCCCATGGAGGCAACACGCGTTATTAAATTAAACCTTTATTTGATAAAACATGTTTTTTATTCAAAAATCAATTGCCTTTAACAAGGCGCATATCCGACTTGTTAGGCGTAGCTCCATGTCGTATGGTATTCTAAATTCAAATTTAAAACAATACGATCGAAAAAGATGGTAAAATGTATCAGGTTTAAAACTGCATCAACAGTTTTTGTTCAATCTAGCAATCATATTATTTCGGTAGGGGCCATCGAAACCTAAACTCTAAGGTGGGCCAATAGATGTGTCCAGAAGTGTATATAGTAGGGGGTGTTAGTAGCAGCTAACACTCCCTCCAAACCATCTGTGTCTCGGGTCTCTCGGTCTCGGGCGACGTGCTTGTTATTAATGAAGCCTGCATTTGTTTGACAATCCCTCACATTTTATTTCAAAATACTCGCTGACCACATGTCACTTATTATTTGCATGAGGCGCTCCATTAGTAACGTTTGTTGTCCTGGTATCTAACACCAGATGTAATGAGCTCTGCAAAAGAAACAAAAAAATAGATTTGAAGAGCAGCTCCTGCTATATTCTGGTATCCTAGTACCTCATGTTGCTAAACACGTGGCCGGAGTTCGTGCCGTTTCATCACTTCATGGGAGCTTTTATTATGGAGCTCAAGTGGTGTTCTAACACCACCGGCGAATAGGTTTATTTATTGGCTGGTTAGGGAAAGCAGACGTAGGAAAGATTTGAGAAGTAAGATCCAACCTCACTTCAACATTGTGAAGCACAGTTCACAATATCAAGCAGTGCAAATATTCAATAAATTACCACTACACTTAAAATAAATGTTCTCTACCTACATCTTCATTTAAAACAAAGCTTCAAACATTCCTATTAGATAAGTGTCTGTAGGTAATCTGTTGACGAAATGTTAAATATACTTATACCATGTGTTTTTCTCCTGTAAACTTGTAAATTTTTGTTCAATGTGTTTGTGTAATATATGTTATGGACATTATTTTTAAATGACAAATGTATTATTATTATTATTTTTTTGTGTTTTTAAGTTGACATTAAACCATTTTATATAGATTTAATTTTATATGTTTTCTATGCTTGATTTTAGTGAGTCGACATTGAATAATATTGTTGTTAATGTAAAAACACTATATTGTTAGTTTTTAAAGTGTAATTGTATCTACGTGTATATGGGAGTATTTTTAATGTTTATTTTATAGAATTATTTCAAACACAATGTGAATTGTTAATGAATAAATTGAATTGAATTGAATTGAATTGAATTGAATTGGTTCTATTATTTAAACCTGCTACAGATATTTTACATCGGTCTATGAATAGTTAAAAAAAAAACAAACTTTACAAAAAATACAACTGACTTTCATATCAAAAGCACTACAAATGACCCAAGGGCTGGGCGTGGGCAATGCTTATTCTTTGACCAAGGTAAAATGGTCAAAGAATAAGCATTGCCATACAACGTGGCAATGCCGCCAGTCTTTTGGGTACACTTCCAGTCGACAGCGATGCGGATGAATTTTTTGATGCCATATTTTAGGGTTAATTTAGTTAGAAGTTTTTATTTTTATTTCTAGTGTATATAGTAACTACAAATTACTTTGGAAGTTGGTGTTTCTATTTTTTACAAGCTTTTGTTTATCTTGCTAAGTTAGTTGGTCTTGGTATATACGATTATCTTGTTATAGAAATTTAAAGCTTATGTGCAGAAAATATTTCTGCATACGTTTTTGGTTTGGATAACAATGCACGATTGCATAATTAATGACATCTTTCCAAATTTAGTAAGGCGGACTCCCAACGATGGCGGACCTATGTTTTATGCAACCCCATAAAATAAGTATAAAATGCTTCAGCAAACTACACGGCATAACAACATTTTCTTGCTAGATTATTTAATTTGGTACAGTGATCTTTAGTTGAAAAATCTTTCAGTTAATGGTTGGTGGAGGTACCTACTATGTAGAATTCTGATAGCTCCAGTTGTTTTCTGGTGTCCTCGTATCCTGTGTTGTGAAACACGTGGCCTCTGTGCAATGCGTACACACACACGATGCACAGAGGCCAACGTGTGACCGAATAATACGGACCATGTATGGGTGTGCCACGGCAATACGAATCTACGGGCAATAGTGAATGGGGTTCATGGATGTTTCAAAGCTGACCTCCAGACAACATCTGATGTCCTAGTATTTCATGTCTAAGAACACGTGGCAAGAGCGCCAGGGTTCCCATGTTCTATTAATAATAATCTATTATAATAGATTGGTCCAACTCTGTGGACCAGTAAAGGTTCATTTTCTATTGATTACTGAAATCCTGGTATTCTGGATTGAAAACGTGGCATGGGCGGGTTCTAAACTCAGCAAGGGGTGAACGAGTACTTCATAAGTCCATAGTTTTTAAATAGAGCCATTCTCTATAATTTTCCTACAAGTGAATCATGGTGTATGTTATCGTTTCGCAAATAATGAAACCGAAGAAACCGGTTACAATTCAATTCTCCAACTATTTCTGCTGCCCAGCAGCGTTGCTGTTTCTTTTGGAATTATTATTACTTGATTTTATTTATTTATACAATCTATACTAGTATCACACTATATCACACTAATATTATAAAGGCGAGAGTTTGTGAGTGTGTGTGTGTATGTTTGTTACTTCTTCACGCGCAAACGGCTGGACAGATTTTGATGAAATTTGGTATAGAGATTTTTTGAGTCGCGGGAAAGGAAATAGTATAGTTTATATCCCGGGAGTATGTACCCTTGGGATAATTTTCGACAATCACGTGGGCGGAACCGCGGATGGCAACTAGTAATATTATAAATGCAAAAGTTGCATGTTTGGATGGATGGATGTATGTTTGTTACTCAATCACGTCAGAGTGGCTAAACGGATCTTGATGAAATAAATTTGACGCAGAGGTTAATCTACCTCTGTGTAATAAAATAACATAGGATACTTTTAATCCCGAGAGTATGTTCTCTTGGGATAATTTTCGACATTCACGCGGGCAGAGCCCCGGCAGGCATATTTATTTAAATATACTTTTTTGTACACCAAAAGTAAAACAAAAAGGAAGCTTAAAACTAAAACACATACAATGGGCATTCTTATTGCAATCCGCGATCTCTTCCAGACAACCTCGGATGGACAGTAATTGTCTGGACATGAAATGTCATTGGTATCAGTATATTGTACATAATTATTACATAGATCTGGATGGTTTGTGACCTCCAAACTAGACATTTGCTTGTATCTTAAGGGTCAGGGTTGTTTGGATTCGACGAGCTGGTCATAAAGAAATAAAGAATCGGTGAAAGTGGTCGGAAAAATAAAAGCATAATTAAAACTATATTTCTATATTGTATCAACTTTCTTTCTGAGATGGATTCTTCCTGTGACCTGTGATTCTTCTGGAATTGTATTCATAAAACCAATGGTTTTGTCTGTTCAAGATTGGTCGTTAAATAAATAACATGCGTTTCGTAGTACCTACTTGTTTTTTTTAATGGAAGTTCTATTTTCTTTTTGTTATCTATTTATTTACGCACACACTAACCACTTAAAACATAAAAGAACAAATACAGATAGAAGAGATCCATAACTCCGAACTTGAATACGGTCATTGTAGTATCATAATATGTTGAATAATGACACGACCTTGGGGGTGTGGCACACGGGCGCACCCCTCTGTCATATGTTTCATATGATAGCTCCACTTGGTTTCTGATATCCTAGTATTTTGTTTATAAAAACACGTGGCGTGCGATTTAAACCATACGCCAAATGACCCAACATTTGTGAAGAAATATTTCAAAGTTTTTTTTTTTTAAAGTAATAATACCTTTTTGCATAGTTTCTGGATAAATATTCTAAACATACATATTTTATACACTTATGCGTTTCGCGTTATAAATGGCGGTTTGACATATTTTGAACCAAAAAACTTCTGTTAAACGTCCGCATTGTTCTTATAGGTCTGATTACCGTACATAAAATACACGTGCTTGGATTGTGCATGGACGTAGTTACGGACATCAGTCGTCTCAATCAACGACAAATGTGTTTCTCTAAGCGACAAACAATTTTGATTTTCTAACATTGTGTCCAAACAAAAATGTGAAATTTAATTCCAATAATCCGACATTTTAAAAATCAGCTCCAAATAATGTTGATTTTCAATTTGTTAAATATCAACTCCAAGCACGACAGAGCCACCTTGTGCCATAATACTGGTACTTAAAATATCAAAGCTTCAGACTACTCCTGACATCCTGGTACCACATGTCCCCAAACACGTGACGTCACAGAGCATTCCCCCGGCCCGGGCCGACTGACGGGAATTTAGTGTTGCGGCTCACGACACAAAAAAAGGTTTTCGCCCAGGGGTGTAGTAAAACGGGACCATGGGATTTATATAGAACGGATGGTCGGAGTCGTTATGTCTGTAAACAACAACAATACATTGCAGTGTAGTTTTTTCCCAGATATAAAAACAATTTTAAAATTATTGGATAGTACTAAACATAGTTAGTAAATGGATTAGCTGATAAGTCATTACAAGATATTTGAGAAAACTTTTTGCTGGTTACGTTGAATAGTGTAAGGTACTTTACTTGGTTACGACGAGTCTACGAACTAAGGCGTAGCAAGCGTAGGCTCCTAATAAGTTATGTATTTTGCTATAGTAGGCGCCAGATAAATGTGGAATAAAGTATATTGACCTTTCCCTAATAACTGTTCATAGGTACCTGAACAATTAAATATGAATCGTTTTTCATTATTAGACAATGTTAAGGATCACGAGAGATGATGATTCGGGACTGCTTTGTGTCATTAATTCCGTTTTTCAAATTAAAAATGTCAATAATTGTAGGTGGGGTCAATTACCGTTATTCCACGATTATCTGGCGCCTACTATACAGCTACGGCCTACGGCGTAGCGGAGCGCAGGCTCCTTGCTACAGCAGTAACAGTGTCTTGCCTTAATTATCTACAGCGAGAGGCGAGAAGCTTGCTTACAGACTGACGGACAGACAGCGGAGGCTTAGTACGCTATGGGACCCTGAAAATAACTAATATCCCAGGCAAAAGCTAGTAGGAAATATGTCAAACAACCATGTTTATTCTTCAGTTCTGAAAGAGAAGATCTAGCCATTGAAAAATCAGCCCTAAGGACACCGGTGATTTTGTATGTTCCACTGCTATTGTCTAATAAGTTAATATCAGAAAAACAAACAAAATCATATTCTTCCTTTGTCATATTATTTTATGAGTTTAAATTTGAAACTGTTCAAGATATCTTCTACATTATAATATCTCATGAGGACGAACGATCATTATAAAATCTACATATGCAATTTTAAAAACACAAATAAAGTTTATATTTTAATTTTAATAGGCTACCTTTGGCTATTTATTTCAAATGGAAAAATGCATTTAATTGGGTTTAATCTCAATAAATATTGGGGAACAAAATATAACAAGACCATGCAGGCAGGCGGTCGTGTCATGTTTGGCTCCGACTTCAATCATAACACTGAATTGAAGAATTCACACAAAGAAGAGATGCCCACACATATGTACGTTGAAATATAGTAAACACACTCATTGACAACCCCCAATCAATGCATGTGTGCACTTTCATTCAAACACACACATTAATTTCGCAAAAGCTATCCATCACTTTCTCTCTAGTGGTTTCATTCACCGACAAACTTATATTTTCTCATCACGGAGGCGCCACTTGCAACGGTTTGACGTCAAATAGCTGTCGAATCTAGTACATTCCACTTTAGTTCCAAATTTCGCCACGGGTACAATATTAAGTTGCCTGTCTATACGGATATTGATTTATGGTGCAGTGAAGAGCTTCTCGTCATTTCTGGTGTCCTAGTACTTATTGCCCTTTAACACGTGATGTTTCACCTGACGCGCTTTTCCCACGGTTAGTTCGGTGGGTATTAGATAGAGGGCGTTTTAACTAGCTTGAAGTTTTCAGTGTTTTCTATTACCTATTTTTTGTTTTGTTTCTTTAATGTATTTATTTCTATTGCTGTAGTTTTCTGTCTCCTTTTTATGAATGGTATTTTAAAATAGGTTATTTTAATTTGACTTGTTCTTTGATTAAAAAAAGGCTAATTATACTTAAATGTAATTAAAATTTAGAGTTTTTAGTTATAAACGGTAAAAACGAGTTTGCTGTACTTATTGCCATATGTTGGTCGTTAAACTTAACATGAAGCAAATAGTTCGCGTTCATGCAGGGAAGAAAGCTTAAGTGTGGTTTAAAATATGCTTACCTGCATATAAATTACAAATGTTTTAATACAACCTGATATAACATAATTTCCTAATGAAGTTTATCAAAGTAAGTATGTATTAAGTAAAGTCAAAAATATTCATAATTCCGCATGTCAATCGCATCGTTCATGTTGCAGATAGAGTACTCCATGTTTGGTATTGGTGCACTCCTGTCGCTTCCTGCGATCCTAGTACTTTTTGCCCCACAATATGTCACACCGTTGTCTGATTGCCCCGACATTAATTTTAGTGGTGTTCCGTATCAGTATGGTAGTAAGGCTTTCTATTTTTACAAGCTATTTTATAAAAAAATACTTTCTATATTTATAAAAGTTATGGGAATGTTTTCACTACTCATTTTTATGTAACAAATAAAAAAAAGAAAAAAAATGTTTTGTTTTATTGTTTGAAGCTTACACGGACAGTGTAAAACCGGGCGGGCAAGTGTAGTGAAGGGCTCGCACGAAAGGAATCACATTTTTTACATGTTACCTTAAAACCATGACTTCTTATAGATTTTCATGTAAGTAATCTATATATAAGTAAAGAACTGTTATCAATTTTTTGTTTATTTTATAGTTGTAGATCAGTTGTTTCGGAGATAAGGGGAAAATGGTCAATTTTCATCTAGTTTATTCAATTGACTATGACAGAAGGACAAACAGATGGGCATACAAGTGATCCTACATCTTAAATGAGTTCCAGTTTTTTAACGAACGTTTGAAATGTGAATAATGTAATTTAGTATACACAATTTTATCAATACAGTGATCATCAAATGGAGTATTTAACTGAAACAACGAAAAACACAAATTTAAATGTTTGTAAAGCTCTATAAAATGCTCTGAACAGCAGTTCAAGAGTAAAACTTGTTCTTAATTATGAGTCTTTAATAGTTTTACAAGTTTAATAGTTACACTTCCAGCTTAACGCTTGAAAATCTCACACCTTTTTTCTCATGCTACGATTCATAACTACAATAATATAATTAAAATCTTCCGAAAATTTGTTTTCTTTATAGAAGATTCGCAAATTTCATCGATAACATGTTATTTGATCACGACGTGCCATTGTTTGTTACGTGTGGGAATCGCGTGTTTTGCCACAGTTTAGTAACAGTTCGATGGCGCGCCTATATTTGTAAACTGAAATAAATGTACACCTGAACGGCATACTGGAGGTCTATTTTATATTTGAATAATTCTGCAGGCATGTAATAAAACTTGCCTATGCGTATAAAAAAAAGTTGCTATCTGCCTCCGTCTGTTACTCCGATGAGGTTTTGCGTATATGGTTTACCCCGCAGCTTGAGCGAGTAGCTAGTTACTACATTAATGTATAGTTACTTAATAACTATAAATTTATTAATTTAGACAGAGAATATTGACAATGCCAAAAATAAAATTATTAAAAGGAAAAAGATTGATTGGTGTTTCGAATTTCTAATGTTGACTTGATTACAAGACGCATATGCGCTGGCTACTAATTACTGATTTGAAATTGATCGTTTGTAGTGAGCCTACTGCGAGAGAAAGCACTGAGAGAAAATATCACTATTGCTGAGTGCTTTATGCTACTTTAATTTTGGAGTAATTCACGGTTAAAGTGAAGAAAGAACAAATCATTTGTCAGGAAATGCGCCAAAATCATTAACTTTAATAATGTAATACTAATCGTAATGTTTCGCTTACTTAAAAACTATAAAACGTCATGCGCTTGCAGTAGGCTACATAAGGGTAGGCCAGCCCATACATAACGCCTAAAAAAAATTCATCCACTTTCAAACTGGACGAAAATCCGCATCGTCAGTATCGTGTTTTAAACCCTGAATATTGTGTTTTTTTTTCTTGAACATTATGTATGGGCTGGCCTACCCTTACTGTAGCCTACTTCACGCCCATGTAAAACGTCCAAACCGGCGGCGGCAATAGAGTGACGACGCGGGCTAAAAAAAAAGACGTAAATCTCGGCGATCCAGTCTGCCGTGCAGCTGTACATAGATCGTCGTAAACTCGGCGCACACGCATACGAACGGCAATTGCCGCTGATGGAGCTACGTGACGCCTTACTACGTCTGTGGTAGTATGACTTTAAATTTAAAACATTTTACCTATTTATTTACAGTAAATAAGAAGTTTACAGCTGAAGGTATTCTGATATAGAATAAATTATAGTGTGTAGTATAGAGTATGTAACACAAATATGCCAACAATTTTGACGACACGTTGACAACAATTTTGACGACACGTTGACGCCAATGTTGACAGCACGGTTGGCGTAGTGGTGTTGCGGGTTCGATTCCCGCACGGAACAAATGTTTGTATGACCTATTGATAGTTGTTCGGTGTCTGTCTGTTTGTGTATGTGAGTTTATGTGTTTTTCAATTCCGTGTGGAGTAAGATGATCGTTTAAAAAAAAAAGAAGAATATAAGTAATACAAAAATACAACAATAATTTTGGTCCCAAACTTCTCAAACTCTTGACCGGTAGAGAATGCCTTGTTATATTAAGTCCGCCTTATACCGCTATTGTACATAAAGATTAAATAAATAAGTCATAGTCCTAAGAAACATGTATGAAGCAGAAGACAGGCTTCTTGACCGCAAAACAAATATGAAGTAATAATAAAAATAACAGACTAGATTCAGTAGTAATATTTGAATCCGTGGTGTTTGGCAACTGGGCTTACCCCAATTGTAAACATCTCGTGGTGCCTATTTGCCTAGCTCTGTTTTGTCTGTAGTTTGATAACGAAGGAAGCCATGTTTTTCTTAATCCTCCGCAGTTCTTTTCTAATTAATTTCGTTGTCCCCCTGCCCCGGCACGGCAGCGCGTCGGGGATAATCGCCGACGCCCGTGTAGACTATTTCGACACGACGATGGGAAAGCGGTGCACATCTCTGGGGCGCAGGCTCCGGAGGTTTGATGGTCAATACATTTACCATTGTTATATGATTAATGTAATGACAAACAAACAAATTACTCTGATGCAGGCGTATTATTAATATTTTTATGATTTTAATTTAATTTTGTAACTTTAATTTTATTCATATTATTTAGTTAATTATTTATATATATATATTATTTTTGTTTCAAACTTACGTCATGTGACCTTAAATGGATTGAAGTAAATGATTATTGGATTGAATTGTTGCGTGGTCCAAAACAGTGGAATCGTTTCTCCGACTCGTCGAGCTTCATTGATTCTATTTTTTTCTGGTGGTCGCCACTGTTGATTCTGGTTTTCAGGGGTTGCAGAGGTTGATAAGAGTGTTGTGGGCTTGATAAAAGACCTGATAAAGACATTAACCAGATTTTTTTCGACCGCCTCATGACTGACGTACGCATTGTCTTTGTAGTGTTTCACCCAACCACGTTCCATAAGTTATATTTTTCCAGATGTAAAACTAGTATCTTAATAGTTTACTGTTATCTTAATGCGGCAATTGAACCTGAGACCCATTGCGCAGTAGGCAGACGCTTTACCACTGCGCCATTAAGGTTACGGCTTAACGCTATTGATAGGCTGCGTAAATGTGTTGTTATTCCCTTGAAACCTCATATCAGCTTGGCATCATAGTAAGTATATACAGGACGTTCCAGAATTGCATGGTCATATTAAAGGGTGATGTTGGGTAACTGATAGCATTAAGGAAAAAATATAAAAGCATACAAAATGTTACTTTAAAAAAAAACTGGCCAAGTGCAAGTCGGACTTGCACACGAAGGGTTCCGTACCATAAGCCGAAAAAACATATTTTTTGTATGCCCCTTTTCATTTTTAATTTTATTTCATTTATTATTATTTGTAGTTAAACCGGCCACAAAATTACATCATCTGTGAAAATGTCAATTGTCACGGTCCATGAGATGCAGCCTGGTGACAGACAGACAGATGGACAGTGGAGTCTTAGTAATAGGGTCACGTTTTACTCTTTGGGTACGAAATCCTAAAAACGGCCACAAAAAAAGCGACTAAAAAGTTCCGAAGACATGACTTTCCAAGCAGTCTGATGCAGTTGGTGACATCAAATCTGTGATTGAACTCAAGTTAATACCGCCAACTGTTACAATTGCTTGAAAAGTCTTTGTGTGGAACTTTTTAGTCGTTTTACTGGTCGTTTTTTTTTTTAAAAAAACCTTTCTGGTCGTTTTTTTTTTTTTAAAAGCATTTTTTTGTTTTCCTTTTTTATCATTAAATGAAATCATTAACCCGACATTACCCTTAAGTATGACATTTAATATATAATATAATGCGTGGTCATATTTTAATACACAGAATCTAAACTAGGTAGGCCTTTTCTCAACTATATTGGTGTCGGCTTCCACGACTAACTGGGACTCAGCTGAGTCCCAGTTTATTACATGGACACGACTGCTAATCTGACCTCCACAAGCCAATAAATGGGAAAAACGGTACCCGGGCAAGACTGGTGTCAGTTTTTCTGATTTCTGACTAACTGTAACGACTGTCAGTCTGTGAGTTCAGATGGCGCTGGCGTGACGTAAACATTAGCTCCGTGTCCTAATATTAATTAAAATAGAAAGAGTACTTTTTTAAACTTTATAACAAAATAAAACAACCCGAAAGGGGTCAATAAATATGTGATAGTGTTATAAGGACGAAAAGTTTAGAAGAAAATATGAAACGAAACAGTTTTGTGTGTATCACGGAAAAGTGCAAAATTTGAAGATAATACAAACAATTCCAAGTGTAAACATAGTGGTATGTGCTTCCCTAAACACAGAAAAATACCTTACAGCAAGAATTCGTGAAATGAATTCGTATCATCTGAAGAAAACTGGAAAAAAAGGTTGATAATTTCGTTTTTTATTTAAATGTCAACAACAATTACTCAGCTGGCTGTGAATTCGGAATAGTGCCATCTAGTTTCATCTAGTTGTACAAGTAGTGACATCTAGTATTAACTACAACAATTAAGAGTCGGTAAAACAGTTGTTACTGATACTGAACCAATAATTCAAAGTAATCTGTATCAGTCACGTTGGCGCATTACCGAATTAGGCGACATTTATCCACGTATGGTCGTGGGTTCGAGACCGGCCACAATTAAAACTTTTTGAATGTTTATCAACACCGTGTATGACTACACAAAAATTGAAATATGGAAAATATGCAAAATGTTAACACCCAAAAAAGATGTCGCCGGTCAAGTTTAGATTTGCATGACAGTGACTTTGATTTAAACATATCATATCAAAGTTTACCAAACAACGTAACTAGTAGAAATGAATTGACAGAATTCAACGATAAACTTGAAAAATTAAATGAGGAACTACAAATAGCAAACTCTGAGATAGAAAGTTTGAATATTGAAAATAGCGCCTTAAAAAAAGAGTTGTTATTAGCCCAGCATAAAATTAATCTGTTCAAATCTGTCGGCGCTTTAGAACCAAATAAGAGTGACAAATCGATTGCTTCGCCTATCAAGTTCTATTCTCCACAGTATCGAAAGCGATATAGGTCATTTGGTATAAGAAAAAGCTTAACAAGAACATCTTCTAAAGAAATAGATTTAAACGCAGTAAGAGATAAAAAAAAAAAAGATAACGAAAGCTACAATTTAAGCTACTTTTTTGAACAGCCCCTAACATCAGAATGTGACTTGCAAAACACGAGAATAAGCCACCAGCTTTCCTATCGACAGATTGTAGATCAAGGTAATATTGAAATGGGGACAATAGTTGACACAGTGACAGCTGGAACCCTGACCATAGATATGAATAATATTTCAGACCACGAAAAAAAACACTTAAGTTTAACTAATAATATAAAATCGAATACAGAAACAAGTCAATTAATCGCTAGAAAACATCAGGTGAAGATTTTTGCTGACCAAACAGGACTTGATATGAGGAAAGTGCTTCAGGAGCTTCTAGGAAATTCTTTCCAAGTTACTTCGATGGTTAAACCAGGAGCCCCTATGGCTGAAGTAATAAGTTCATGTGTTGATTTGTGTAAGGATTTTACCCACTCAGACTACATATTAATACTAGGGGGTTCTAACGACTCTAATCCTTTGAATTTGCAGTCAATTTTGTATTACACACTGGGACAAGTGAAACATGCAAACGTCTTAGTTGGCAAACTCTATAAAAATAATTATCTCAATGTTAATATGCTCAATAATTCACTGAAATTAATATGTAGCAACTTTAAAAACACTTCATTTTTGCCGCTGGACCTGAATTATACGAATACTAAAATAGCTTCAAAATACATAAATACAATGAGAGCAAGTAGACTAATCCATAAGGAAATTCTCCATTTAAAGTACAGAAACGACTATTTAGAATATGTTAAAATTAAATCTAATAAATCAAAATGTTATAATAATGCATATTCACAGACAGAGAATGTAACTTCATCTAAGCATTACAAACCAGTAACAGATAGCATTGGCACACAGACAGATGAAAATGATTTTTTTCGATCCTAAATTACCTATTAATTCTTATAGCTTGACAAATGTATCTGATCCCAATAAAAATATTTCCCTTAATATTTATCACCAAAACCTATGTGGAGTTATGAACAAGAAAAATGAACTAGAAGTTTATGTGGAAACTCTTGATCAAAGGCTGGATTACATGTGTATAAGTGAACACTTTTTGAATGAGAGCACTGCGAATGTTTTTCATCTAAACAGCTATAAATTAGTAGCTTACAATACTAGAAAAAAAAAATTAAGAGGAGGTAGTTTAATTTTAGGGCATGTGGATAGACAGAACGAAGTTTGTGAACCAATAAACAAATTGTATAAAATGGAATGTTTTGAAATTTGTGGTGCTAAAGATACTATCACTGGTCTTTATATCTGTTGTTGCTATCGAAATCCTGTTGATAAAAATTTCGAACAGTTTTTAGAAAGATTGGAGAAGTTGTTGGACTACTTATTCAATAGGAAATGCATTATATGCGGTGATTTTAATATTGATCTGTTAGTGGACAATAAAAAAAGTACGGAATTCCTTAGTTTGTTAAAGTGTTATAATTTTAGGCATCTTATCTCTTCGGCTACTTTCATCCGTAATAATAGTACTTCATGTATCGACAACATCATAACCAATCTGCCTGATGCATGTGTTTTGGGTTCTGAGGTAGATCACAATGGTTTGGCCGATGGGCATGCAGGTGTTTTTGCTGAGGTTCATTTGAAAAATCGATTCAATCCACATTTGAATGAGAATCGGTTTATTGTAATAAATAAAAGAGTATTCAACAGTAAAAATAATGCAGCATTCGTACAGGGTATTCTTAAAGAATCTTGGACTGACATGGGTATTAATTCTTTTCTTAAAACTTTTTATAAAGTGTTTTGCAATAGCTTCAGGAAGAGGGAATGTAAAACTAATCTTAAGAATAAATCACAATTAAAGTGGATCACTAAAGGGATACGCACCTCCAGCAAAATGAAACGTTTTTTATGTGCACGCAATGGAAATAACCTTGAACCAAGTGTTTTAAAATATAAAAACATGTACGTTAGTCTATATAGAAAGATTGTTTCTAAAGCTAAAAAGCTTGCTATTATGGCACAAATAAACACATCAAAAAATATGGGTAAGGAAATTTGGAAAATTGTAAATAAATGCACTAATAAAGAGAAAGTGATTCAGAGGGAACTTAGGCTTAAGGTTGATGGACGAATTGTAGTGAATCCAGAGGAAATTACTAACTTACTAGTGAATCAATTTGACTATAAAGGTGCTGCTGACGTAAATGAAAGAGACCATGCTACGGGATTTTTACATGCACACACGGACATGGTTAGTGGTGACATGCATATTTCTCCAACCACTCCAAACGAGATTTGTACCATAATTAAAAGAATGGAAAACAAACGTTCCTGTGGGTATGACGAAGTTCCGATTTGTCTGTTCAAGGAGCACATTTTAATATTAGCCGAGCCTCTATCTGACTTCTTCAATAAATGTATTAAAGAGGCTGTCTTCCCAGAACAACTAAAAATGGCGAAAGTAATACCTGTGTATAAAAAGGGAAGTAAGTCTGATTCTAAAAACTATAGACCCATCTCTTTATTACCAGTGCTGTCAAAATTATTTGAAAAGCTACTGAAAATTCGACTATTAGCTCACTTGCGAGTAAATAAAGTTTTAAATAAAAGACAATTTGGATATCAAAACGGTGTTGGCACTTCAGACGCCATATATACTTTGTTAGATGATGTGATAGGCAAAATAAATAGTAAAATGAGAGTTTCAGGGATTTTCTTAGATTTAAGTTCCGCATTTGACACAATTGACCATGAATTACTGCTGACTAAGATGAGACATTACGGAATAAGAGGAAATGCTTTGCGACTATTCTCTTCCTACTTAAAAAATAGGCGGATGTACGTTGAAATTGACAAAACTCAGAATAATTATAAGACAATGTATAAATCTAAAATTGTAAGCATATCAACGGGTGTACCACAGGGATCTATTCTAGGACCTATTTTATTTTTATTATTTATTAATGACTTGATTAATTATCTAAATGCAATTTTACCGGACATCGAAATAGTAATTTTCGCGGATGACACAAATGCCATAGTGGCAGCTAATGACATGATAGAGTTGACAGAAAGGATAAATGCTACGTTGCAAGCATTTCATGTGTGGTTCACGGCAAATAAGTTATTTATTAATAGTAAAAAGACTCAAATAATGTTATTTAAAACTACAGCCCGTAACAAAGATAATTTAAATGTTGCCTTAAATGAAGTCGAAATTGAAACTGTTGCCGAAGTAAAATTTTTAGGTATATATATTGACCAACTGTTAAACTGGAAATCAGAGTTAAAAGCGATTGATGCATCGGTATCGTCTGCATGTTACGCTCTGAGAGCCCTGAGAAATGAAATAAGCATAGAACAGCTAAAAACTGTATATTTGGCGCTAGTAGAGTCTAAAATTAGATATAGTATACTATTTTGGGGAAATAGCTATGAATATAATAGCAGAAGAGCTTTTGTACTACAGAAACGTGCAATCCGTACCATGGTCCGCATCTCACAAAGGGAAAGTTGCCGACAACATTTTATAAATTTAGGCATACTCACAGTACCAAGTCTTTATGTACTGGTACTTTTAAGTAATTTGGCCAAAAACATACAAGGTTTTGAGACAGTAGAAGAACGGCAGATAAGGGAAGGCACCCGTAGACTGGACTTGAAGTCCAAAAATGTTGCTAATCAGAACCTAAGAATTGTTAAACACAGTCCACGATACCAGTCCGTAAAATTATTCAACAGATTGCCTTTACAAATAAAAAGTGTTGTCTACAATAGTGCTTTCAAAATAAAACTAAAGGAATTCCTATTGAATAAGTGTCTATATGCTGTAGAAGAACTGTAATTTTATTGAATTATTTAATTGTTTTTGTTTTAAATTTTAAGGAGTTGACCATATTGTTTTATGTACTTGTCGAAATGCTATTAAAAAAAAAGGTAAAATTATTTTGTAATTGTTGATTTAATTTATAAAATTCAATTGTTATTATTATATTGTAAATACTGTATTGTGTATTTCTATGTGTAAATTCAGATACAAAATTACTTGTTTATGAATAAAATGACTATGACTATGACTATGACTATGTCATTTAAAAATATGTGCTTTCCGAGGCAAGGAGGAGGGCAAAGCATGAGTTAAATTAATATGCAATGGATAAAATAAAAATATAAATTTAATTATTGTACTAACTGTGATTTCTTAGGCGATACTTTAAATTATTTTAAATACAGACTGTGAATTTTTTAAACTGTAATTTGTGATGACTGAATAAAAATAAATACAAGCACTTTTCTTACCATCGGTACTTTTACGCCTATATACGGACCGGGCAAGTTGGGACTAGGAATCAGTATGGACGATGCCAGGTAGTGGCTGGATGATCACCAGAGGTCGAAATTAGGTAGAGTTATTTATGTACTTACACTGATTTCATACAGCGAAAGAATAAAGCGGATATGCCTCAAATCCCGATATTAATTTTAAAGAGCAAAAAATCCCAGGAAGGTCCATATTAATATCAACATTTCGATGCAAGTACATAAATAACTCTACCTAATTCCAACCTCTAATGATCATCCATACAAGAAGCGACTTCTACAGCCGAAGCCTAAACTTAAAGTTCGACAGACCCGAACCTTTCCTGTTCCGAAACAAAACCATCACGCGATACCGAATGTCAACGGTAGAACTGAAAGACAAATTGGCAGATTATGAAAAGAATTCTACGGTATCATGTTTAAAAAAAAAAACGTGTGCGTCTCGGGATGCCAGACAGAAGTGATAACTTATACTAATCAAAGTTAAAACTATTTAATATGGGAAGCGTCTGTCCGAAATACGACTAGCGCTGTGGGTTAGAGTGAGAGAAGCCTGCCTACCGCTGCCGTATGCGTGAGAGAAAGGGAACAGACTGGCGCCGTAACGCGTTACGTTACGAAGGAAAGCCAGACAGACTGGCGCCGTAACGCGTTACGTTAAGAAGCGGTTTACCCTCCCATAAGAAGTTATCACTTCAAAAGAAATTATCACTTGTATTTGAAATATGCCATTCTGTAAAAAGTAGAATTAAAAGCGCTGATCAAAGCTCATTGTCCTGACCTTACCTAACTTAAGTACACTTAATTAAATTACATAGTCTATTATTTAAACATAAAAGTTTTACATGAAAGATATTCTTGATATATTTATACACATGTACCTCCCAGACAGCAAGCATTACCCACCCTTATCTCCACACAGAGCATGCATACATTAGCGTGTACACAGTACAGCAAATCTACCCAGCACCCACCGGTTAATATGTTCTAAATTACTACATAACATGTCCTCCGACGCGGCCTGTTCAAATCTCCCAATTGAAAAACGTCGTTACACGGTGTGGGCTGACTCATCAACACACAAACAGAATGACTCAACTCAAATTTTATTAGTTGGTTTCCCTTAGCGTTGCCTTTTGCGCGAAACATATTTGCTTAGGGAGTTTTTTCGGGCTTAGCCTACTTATCACGCATTCCACTTTGTTGCGGATTAGGGAGTCGTTGTCTGAAAAGTAAATTATGTTTTGGTTTATAAAGAACTTATTTATGTGTAACACCAAGAATTTTCGTAAACTATGGAGCTTTACGTAGGGATACATTTTATTGTAACGGCACTACCTGCCTGAATATTTATATCTTACAATAACAAGTTTACAGTGTTTACGATATACCACAATATTACACGCAAGTCTCGCCAATTTGTAGATCAAAGACGAAAACAAGACGGAACAAATTTTAAAAACTCATAAATCCTTTGAAATGCGTACCGATTGTTCATAGTATGGTGGTGAACGGAAATATTCCCACGACATTTATAAAGATATAGGTAGGGCCAATTATAAATAGCGCGGCCCAGTGTCCACGAAAATGATATGACACGATTGAGTTGAGAACAAATGTATAGAATAGAAAAATACGCGAGCAGCGCGCGGTTCCAGTCCATCCGACAACCGTTAGCGAGCTGGTCGCCAGCGCGGCCGGGACGCGCCGACACCTTGCCGCAAATTATATACAACTTTACGTCTCTCTTTTTTCTTTTTAAAAGTGTCTTTACTGACACGAGTGTCTGACAATGATGTGGATTTGTACGCGTCGCACTGAATAGGCCTCGCGCTCCGCGTGACGGATGACTCTCCCGCGCTTTCACATCAGGTGCGTTCATGTAACACTGATAGAACATAATTAATGACTCCGCACACATATCGATTTTATTGTCACATTACTGCTGCAGTAGCTGTACCAAACTTTTACCAATAGGGTGTCCTAGCATAAATCAAACGTTAAAAGCCATGTTCCATAGAGAATTGTGTCATTTACAAAATAAACTACTTTGGCCTAGTTTAAAAGACTTATTTGAGAATTAAACGGTGCTCGACATAACATGAAACATCAAAGCGAGTGGGTTCATTGATTTTACGTTAATTTATGTTTAAATGGTTATTAGATAATGTCGGTAAGTGTGTGGAGTGGTGTTATTTTTCTCGTTTTCGTGTGTAAGGTAAGTGAGGCGTCAGATATGAGCGGCCCGCGCGCTGGGCCGCACGTGGTGCCTGTTTGGACACAAACAAGTGAATTCTATTTTAGTTTTGACGTTTCGTAACGAATGTCCCTTGGCCGGTGTGCTGATAAATGGCTGCTTTTGATAAATATGTTGTCTGCCATGCCTGGGGTCGTGTGTTGTTCTGTGGTTCGCGTGTGTTCTCACTGTGACAAGTCTTCGTTCGCCGATGTAAGTTTTTTCTTCCTATTTTTGTGTCTTATTGTTTGTTGTTTCCTGAAAGTAGTGATTTATAGTTCTTGGTGTTACAGATGTGTTTAAACTGTGTGCACAGATACGATTGTATAGTCAACGCTTTATAAAACAAACATAATAAACAGTTTTAAGTTAAAGTTCACCCATAAAAGGAATTATTTTCGCTTAGTTTATGAAATAATTATCGGAAAGCGTGAGCGAAATTGCGTTGAAAAAGTTTTTGGAATCCGTAGGCGTTTCAGGAAAAATTGCTTTTAAAAACGAATTATTTTTTCATTTTGGAAATGAATATTTTATCGGAAATTAATATATTTTGAAGGACTAAGCGCCCATAGTTAACTTGAATGTGTTATAAAAGCTATACAATTTCGTTTGTGTAATCTGTTTTGGTCGAATCAGCTGATCGCACAGGTACCTACGTACCTATTATCTTTAGGTTTAGGTGTGGATTATGTTTAGCCTTGGATATCTTTTTTGGGTTCGTTAGTAAGTAGAAAGTGATGGATTAAGACGTTCTTGTAATTATTTGATAAATCATCAAGAATTTTAAAAGTTCGTGAGCTGCGATTAAGCTGTAATAACTTTCCAGTGGGTATTATTAACCCAGCGTTAATGATTTAAAATGTTTGGACGTTATAGTACATTTAACATTTCCGTCTGTACATTTACATGTTGCCATACCATATTTTATGGATAAAACTATCTGTTCTTCCGTGGGGTGGGGACCTGGTGATCTGTAATACAGGCATTTTATGCCTAACTCAGACACCACTTGACACCAGCTCTTCACATTGATAATATAATTAGACAATAAATAATAGGTATGTATAATCTAGAATAAGCTTGTCATTGTGAGGAGAAATAAAGGATTTATTATATTATTATTTACGTTCACTGCTTAACATATGGCTTCTAACTTCAATTAATGATTAACGATAGCAGAAGGATATTATATTTCTATTATATTATGTCATTTGTAGATCTTTGGCAGTCGTTACGGATTGTCAGAAGCCAGTAAATCTGACTACAGTCTTGCCAAGAACTACCGTGTTACCCAGTTAATGGGTTGTGGAGGTCTGGTAGGCAGCCGCTCCACGTAAAATACTGGTATTCAGCTGAATCCAGTTTGACTGGAAGCCGACCCCAATATAGTTGGGAAAAAGGCTAGGCAAATGATGAGAAGGCTATCATAATATTTACACGGCCATGATGAATGCTCTGTCAGACCATATTGTGCACATCCTGTTGATTTTCTGATGTTTGTCATGATTGTGACACATTTCTATGTTTAATACAAATTTTTGAGTGTGTAACTTCCAGTATTCTAAAATGAGCTCGATTTTAGAAAAATGGAAATTGATTTTTAATCTTTTGTCGATCTTGCTTTAATGTAACGTTGTTATTTGTGTAGTACAAACATACAATTTTCATGGTGCGATCATCTGAGGAGTGGAATTCCCTGCCGGAGTCTTTGTTCCAGTCAAGAGTGAATAGGTTACTTCTGGGCAAGCGTGCTCGATCCTCGACCATATCATAGTTTTCCATCAGGTGACATTGACGTCAAACGCGAGCATGTCAAAATAAAAAAAAAAGTAAAAGGTTGCATATGTCATGTCGATCATCAAAAAGAACAGAATAAAAGCTACTTATCTTTACCAAGACCTTCTCGACCGTAACTCTAAATTACCACCCACCACTATAAACCCGGAAGCCATCCCCCATGGCCCATTCATCGGCAACCCTTTGACATCCCCATAACGAAGCCTAACAAATCAAACTACCCCACAATTGAGTACCCCATTTCTCTTACACATACATAATGCATCAAAGATACAAGTTTTTACAACACTTGTTTCTTCTTACCCCAACACTAATGCGCGCGGGGTACCCCTATACCCCGGCCAGGGTGCTAGAGTACCCCAACGCTCATTAAAGAGTTCGTTAGCTTTATCAGCAGCGTTTAGGGGTGTATCGTGTTTTTATAGATGTTTGAATTTGTTTAATTAAGCCTTACGATGCTCGTTTGGGGGGTGTTGGGGGTGCTAAGCGGATAGTTAACACTATTGGGGGTGGTTATTGATTGTGTGGACGTGTTTCTGTGGTTTGATAGGGGGTTAATGGACATTGGTGTATTGTTTTATCTGTAGTGTACAAGGTGTAACAGATTTAACGCAAATCTTGAATAGGGGTAATTGTATTCATTATTATGAACAACTTTTATTATGGAACCAACCCTGCAAAAACAAAAAAAAATGTTTGATTTACTCGATATAATGTACCGATCATTTTTTTCGCCATTTCGGGGTTGGTGGCGTAGTAAAAGTTATTCATAATATTAAATGAGTACAATGATGACCTTTTTTGATGGTTTGCGTTTTATCTGCTACAGCTTGCAGTACTTACTCTTAACTCACCTGTTTTAACACCATCCTTGCTCAACTGAAACCTTGATCTAAAAGATTAAATAGGACACAATTGGTATATATTAAAATGTAAACAATTTCTTACTTATTCTTTAAGTCTCAATTCAATTAATTTTGCATTGAATTTAAGGAAAAGTTAATCACTTTTTGCCATTCATTTTAATCGTTTTAAATCCTTAGTTTCACCCATAGGGTTTTCAAGATCGCCACTGGTTATTCCCAGAACAAATTCTTAAACGCATGCCAAGTATTTTCTAAGTGCCCACCTTATAATAATCCTATTGCAATAACCTGCGTTACTGATACCAGTCGTACATTCCTGCTGCCCTAGTACCTGACTACCGCATGACATAATAATTTAATTAGCGGTATAAGTAATTGGATTAACGATTATCCTACTCGTTTAACACCGCGGGTACTAGGACCTCATTACAACGCGGCAGGCGAAGTTTTCAGGCGTTTTCACATTTACATAGGTACTTAATGTGTCTTTTGAACTATCTTCTTCGTTATACTAGTAAGACTTTTGTCTGGACACGTTTTCACGCTAGTCTTTATGCCCGTTTTCCCTCACGTAAAGCGACATCAATTTTTCATGAGTAAACAGTTTGTAGTTTAGTAAAATTCAAAAGTTAGTTGAGACACCAAACTCGGACCATGGTTCGACAAAAGCTCAAATAATATCGGTGCGTACATTTTAATAAAAACTCGTACACACACGACGGTGTCCGGGCCGTGCCCGAAACGCGTCGGACCACGTTGTGACGGACAACGGATCAACTTTTAGACGACTGAATCAGGTTGCCTAGCAACACATTTGTAGCAATTTTGGCTGTCATCGAACTTTGCTTATACCAACCACGGACAAGTGCCAAAAATGTAGATTTGGAGAGGATAGCGGTTGCTTATGGTTACATATTAGCTAACTAGACGCCAATATGCTTTACTATAGTAAAATATGTGCACTTTCCGCGAAATATTTTGTTAGATTTTTTAGTTGTGTTACTTTTACTCTGTTCGTGCTGTTTTACTGTTATTTCTTATACATCTATTATATTTTTTTCCACCTGATAACGTGCCGAACTCATTCAATAGCCCATAAATTCATCCCTGAGAGACTTTCTTACAAATGGCGCCCAACTTTAATTAATAGGGATTAGTATTTGAAATTAATTTAACGTCTCGAAACGTCTCTTCAAGTTTTGTCGTCACAAATGGTTTATCAATCTTATTTGTCTAAAGTGTAAAAAAATATGGATCAAAGAATTTTTGGATATTTTTTGTTACTGATCCTGCATACACATAGAAATCAGTCTGCCTAGCCTACTCAACTAGTTTCAGTCATAGAGCTACTGATTATCCGATCTCCAAAACCCAGTAACTGGGTAACATCGTTGCCCCATGGCAAAACTGGTGTAAGATTTTCTGTCTCCTGATGACTATCCGTAACGACTGTCAAAGTTATACAAAAGACAATCGGGACCAACGTTGACGTGTGTTCCGAGTCTCGGTACGTAATGGATGGATCGTCACCCATCCACGTACCGACCTCGGCAAGCGTTGCTTAACCTCAAAAACGACTCATTCGTATGTTATTATTTAGCCCCGAGCATTGTATAACCGATCCCATAAAATAGCTGTAACAAGTACAGTGTTACTCATAGCCCATACTAGAATCCTGGCAGACAAACCCGACATGGGTTCATCGAAACTCGCCATAAATCAGATTTATGACCAGGAACACATAGAGATCAATGCAGTTATCCGTTGCTGAACGAACGGGGCTGTGGGCTAGGCTCGTCTATGGGGGTCGAATAGATAACCGAACGATGACGTAGAATGCGTATCCCAGCAATTTCTTCCAACCTTAGATATGTATGAGCCGGAAGGACCAACATTGAGGTTTGATTCTTATGATTTTTTCCATCACTGAGAACTAATTATAAGGTCGACAGGGTTAGTAAAATGGGTCGTGGTCAGTGACAACCAGATGGACTTGGTACATTATACATATATGCAAATCCAAGAAGCTTGCGGTTGTGTAACTTAGATTAGGAAAAGGTAGAAAAGCCTGCATGTCAAAGGCAATTACATTATTAACCGACTTCAAAAGAAAGGAAGAGGTTCCTAATTCAGTTGTATGTTTGTTACCTCATAACTCCGTCATTAATGAACCGATTTTAAAATTCTAAGTGAATTAATATCCTTAACAGTTGATTTCATAGAAATTTTATCACAATCGGTTCAATAGTTTTGGTTTATAAATCAAAATAGCTGGAAAAAATATGTCATCCAAGTAAACATAATTGCGTATTTTGATTTCCTGTGACTTTCCAGTGGTGTGTTAGGGTAAAAAATATAAATTTTTTTTTTCAAAAACTGACTTTCAAATATAAAATGACTTTAATTTCGGAAGTCGGTGTTAAATACGAAGAGACAACCAAAAACACCGACATCATAATTAAAGTTATTTTATACTTTGCAGACTGTAGAGTTTTTTATTAGCAGTTTTCAAACCAGAATACATCAAAGCATTACTGTAATTTAATTGACTTACGTTGGACCGCAGGACAAGTATCTAAAACTCTAACAAGTCTTTTCAAATACCACTCGACAAATTTAGAATTTCCAAACGAAATATTTACTCTGCCATCAAGATATCTATAACGAACCAGACATACTTACATATCTACAGCACCAAGTACTGTCCACTATATCTTGAGAGACATTATCGCAGTTATTAGGCGTCTTATCCACTAGACCAAACTGCGGCGTGCTCAGTGTTTCATTACGCCGCCGCAGTGGCCAGCCGGCCTAATTAACTTACGTCACACTTATGTCGTTTCGGTTAAGTTACGGTTTTTAACTTACTGCCGTACACCTGAGAATGTGCTGCGTAAAGTTGGTAATAAGTAGGGGTTTCTGGATTGTTTATTTTTATTTTGTTTTGTTTAGTACTTATTTATTTATTCGCGTTTTTACTATCGTGGTAACTGCTAATAAATAACAGCAGTTTTCTGTCGTGCAAAATGATTTAATTGAAAGTTCAGATTACTCTTTGATGATCGTCGAGAAGTATGCATATCGTCTTTTAAAACGAAAATAAGCACTAAGTTAATGTTTTTATTCAGCCTCTTAAAGGAAAAAATATGATGTAAGGAAGTTCATAATTTTTTCTGAAGGTAATACACAGCCTTTAATGTGATAACTCTGTAAAATATTTCCACCATTTACACTAAACACCACACATCATTATTCATTCGTGTAGATTCACACAAGTGTGCCATTAAGCTGTACCTAAATCTTACTATTCTAGAAACTTTCGTAAATAAACTGTATTTAAAAAACTACTTAGAGTTGAAACACTGCACAATATCAAAACAGTTATTTACTTAACTCCTGAATAAACAGCATCCATTAAACCAAACGGCCATGTTTTTCTATAAATAAAAAGCTGAAGCCAAAAGCCCAGACTGTACTTAAGCTATCTGACTGCAAACTCGTTTACGATGCCGCGCAGAACTTAGCCGGCGCTAAGTAAAGCTTAAAGCTTAATTCAACAAAGAAAGCCGACAGCATTCGTCGGCACCGTTTGAAATAAATCGTACTAACATGCTGGGACTAAAGAAAAGACAACAGTCTACACGGAGGCAAGCGAGCTAAATTATTTTTCCTATTTCTTGTGAAGAAGCTGGAAATGGGATTCACTATGTCTGGTTTCATTTTGAGCTAGTTTAGAACTCATATCAGCCAATTGCCGTCCACTGCTGAACGTAAGCCTCCCCCAAAGATCGCCAACCATCCCGTTCCTGAGCTGTCCGCATCCATCCGCTGCCAGCCACCTTCTTCAAATCATCGATCCATCGTGCCGCAGGGCGTCCCACACTACGTTTGCCCATACGCGGTCTCCACTCTACCACATGTCTGTTATTTGTGTCTGTTAGTTTAGAACTATATTGGGATAAATAACTAAATACTGAAGTCACCGATTATCGCAAAAAGCGTTCACATTCAGGGTGCCAATTGTACTATTTTTAAGCAACATTCGTCTTCGCATGTGAGTTGCAATCTGTCAAAATATTCTAATTTTTCATAAATTTTTGACAGGCTGCGACTTAGTAGAATTGGCTCTCCCGTCGCAACATCATCTTAGCGACAATGTCAAAACGTTGTCAAAATAGTTTAGAGGTATTTTTGATAGTTTAAGCATTTTTTTCTGTAAGGATGGGAAATCATCAAATGTTTTCTTCCGCTCTGGGTGGAGTGGAAGGGCGTGTCAGACTCTTACTGACTAAAACCCATCCGTGTTCCTTCGAAAGCCCTTTGCGTTCCAGGGCCGCGGTGACTCTTTCGAACTAATTCCGCAACCCTGGCAGTAATAGTTTAAGCATGCGATGTAAATGTGCACGTTCCTTAAAATGCGAGTATTGTCCCTCTGGTATCCAGTTGCCCCAACATAGTTGAAATGCTACACAGATTGAACTATTAATTTTGTATTAGGTAGGTCCTGGTTTGCTAATTAAACTTCAGCCAACCCGTTTTCCGTTTTGAGGACTGAGGGTTTGTAAATAGTTTCTTCAATCCTCGAGTTAGCAGTTGCTACTTATGATATGTTGCATTAGCTAACAAGATATTCTTGAATTTTTAACCGACTTCAAAAAAAGGAGGAGGTTCTCAATTCGTCGGAACCTTTTGTTTTTATGTCTTTTCCCCGACTACTCGAAGATGGCTGACCGATTTTTTTTGTTAGAAGGGGTATACTTCCCAGGTGGTTCCATGATCATCAAGTCAGGATCTGATGATGGGATCTTGGAGAAATAGGGAGAACTCTTCAAATTTTATAGGCACACATGAAGCGATTTGGGTAGTTTTTGGAAGAATACTTTCTCGGAGTGGTCCCATTTCAATTTGGTGAACATCTGATGAAGAACTTCGGAGACAGGCAACGGAACTCCTCAACAAATGATAGCAAATGGACTGGGATTGCTTAAATCTCATGTCTGTCTATTGTTTACACCAGTTCATAACATAACATTACGCCGGTACGCCGTGAAGGGGTAAGAACTTTTTGTAAAAACTCTTTTTGACACACTACTATATTTATGTATTTAAACTTAAACAAAATATTATCTACCAGTCAACATTGGGTTAAAAGAGTACACTGTGGTCTATAATATCTATCTGTCATCATAATAATTATGATACAGCTGACACTATCGCCATAATATTCCGGTTGGCTGTGCTTTTTAATAGCCCATTACGATAACGCTTAGCAGACTGGCGGACATTTAGTGCGATCAAGTCTACTGGCCACAAAAATTCTGCAAAGCACATTTGTACATTCTATGGCGGACTTTTTGCACGTCGCTGTCGTTTCTAATATGTTTTGTACAATTTATTGGAGGCTTAATAATATCGGGTCGATTTCCAAGGTTAAGCAACGCTTACCAAGGTTGGTCCGTGGATGGGTGACTTTTAACATACCGAGCTTTCTCCGTTCTTCGTGAAGCACGCTAAGCTATAGGTCCTGGCTGACATTTGTCCATCTAGTCGTCACGGGTGGACAGAGGCCATCAAATCTATCACCAGTCTTGACAAAGGGGTATTGTGGTACCCAGAAACTGGGTTGTGGAGGTCAGGTAAGGCAGTCGCTCCATGTATAATACTAGTACTCAACTGCATCCGATGAGACTGGACGCCGAAACCAATTTAGTAGGGAAAAGGGCTATGTAGATTATGTTGCGACATTTCGATCATCTGCAATATACCACAACGATTACTGTTAAATATTGCCGATGAAAAAACCTAAAATACTATCGTCGCATTCAACAATACCCACAGGAAAATTTGAGGTGACAAGCACCCATTACACGGCAACCACATACCAGTAAATTACAAATTATTCAAAGTACTAGGGACTAATAAATTCGCAGCAGTAATACATTAAGCCGGAGTTGCACGTGCATTTGTCAAAATATATCGTGTGTGATTATCAGGGCCGTTAGCAAGGATGACGAAGTGGGGGTAATTGCTGCAATACTCGCTATTTCACCATAAATCTGGAATACGCGGGATTTATTGCGAACACTCGAAATAGTACATGTCAGGGGAATGTGTGAACTGAGATTATTTTAGTAACGTAGGCTTTATGTGACTATGGTACAATTGCACCAACAATTTAACTCAGTAGCTTCCACGAGGTGAAATAACAAATATTCTTTTTTTTTTTCATTTTATTTATACAAACAATAAACATTATGTAGAATATTCGCTAGGTTTATAATAATTACAATAAAATTGTCACATGCAAAACAATTTATACAATTTGAAGCTCAAGTATAGCAAAACATCAACTCAATCAATTAAAAGATCTCCATAAATAAATAAATGTCAGATATAATGTTAAATGTACGCTATGTCAGAGTCAAAGTCAAAGTGTAGAAGTCAAAAATTTATTCTATTAAAAGCTTGCTCAATGTTATTATTATAATCCATTATTTTTTATGATTTGACATAAAATCTGATACTATTTCATAAATAATGACCCCAAGTTTTTGAAAGTTTGCCTTAGTAATTTGTCTACTTTTAAATACTTAAGTACATAATTTAAAGGGGCTATAAAATTGATGATAAAGTTTAAAGAAGGTACACTTTTTTGTTTCAAATGTTATGTTTTGTTTTTAGTTGCTCTTTTAAGTCAATAGGTACCTATATTGTTGACTACATCTTTTAACATACTTTTAGGCTGTGGATAATAAGTTTAATTAAACTCAATCCTAAGAAACTCCTAAACTCAAAGCTTAAATTAGTTGGGTAGACTTTAGGCCGGTTACTAAATTGACGATTTGGAGTTAATAACATGTCAAATGCTACTTTAGAAATAAGAATCGAATACAATAACAACACCGTAAAACCAAAGTTTGGTAGGTAATCAGGCTTAAGTAAAATTTAACTTAAAATCCTTCAGTAATACAGAAATCAGAAGAAAGTTTTATTATACAAAAACTATTCAAAGTAAATCCTTCAATATATCAGCGAACTACCGGTCAAGCCATAGACTACAAACACAAAAATGTCAATACAAGATAAGCTTTTTATTATCATAAACATATTTATGGCCACTAAAACTACATTTTCACTACTCTCGTTTTCCCTTTTTTTGGCGCAAGATCCGCTGATCATGGGCTTTTTTATCTACGGCCGCCATCTTTATAGGTCCTGGAGAAAAGTTCACATAGGGATTATTTTGTTCGTTTGTGACCAGGAGGTCATGATTTAAGGGAGGTCTGCAGAGTAATTCGTGCGTAAATTACTGAACCCCTGGTGTGAGGATATTAGGTGCGAGGTAGAATGTGAGATAAAGTAAGGAATGGAGTCTTAAAATTAAATTGTTAGCTTCCAGAAAAGTTGGCGCAAATGTTTGGCTTGTTTGCAGGGCGTGAAGTGGTAAGGTTATTTAGAAAAACCAAATATGTAACTAATCACTTTCCTGAGATGACTTGAAACTGAAATAAACTAAAAATTGCAGCGGTTGTTTAATGAGTCGAAAGTTAAATGCTAAACTGCCAAACATATTTTATTATCTTGTTCACATTTGTATCTAAGATAAGCAAATAAGGCAAACATGAAAAACAAGCTAAAACACTCGGAAGTGACGATATTCTTTTCGTTATTGAGCTAAACGACGAAAACAACAAAACGCTAAGGTATCGTATGCTTAGGTTGGCACTACTGAATATTTCCCTATACTAAGTAACCATTCTATTTTAGTAAAAAACAACAAATACCAGTGTTTTATTATCAATTTAAGATTCAAATGTACTTTAACGATATTGAAACCTCATTTGTATCTGATTGATACGAGTTTAAATTGCTATACAAACAATTTATGAACCTTTCAAATGTGACCTTCGTATCTAACGTGGGCAAATATTCCAACCATTAGATGTTCGTAGATTTATCATGTGCCCTTCTAATGGTTTTGGCCTCTACATGGTCTTCTTACCAGATGCTTCTAACTCTAAATCTACATATACCCCTCACCGCATCGTAGATAATTCAGATGTTAGCGTTGTTTGAACCTATTAGTCAAGAGGAAGATTAAATTCAAGTGTCTGAGCTCTAGATGAACAACTAAAGATAGATTTCCGAAGATCCAATCGTTGTAGATTGTCTGACCTTTGAATTTATGCTATCCCTAGTGACCGCCATATGTTACCTATGTATTTATAACCTTACCTAACTTATCCACGGCGGAGCTCGATATTTATAGAATACTAGCTGCCTCCCGCGGCTCCGCCCGCGCGATTGTCGCAAAATTGTTCATAGAGAACATACTTCAGGGATAAAAAGCCTTTGTCTTTTTCCAAGACATGGTCTACCCTCGTGCCAAGATTCATCCAATTCAGTTCAGCCGTTAAGAGAAGAGGAAGCCACCAAACTCTCACTCTCCCATCTTAGTCGTGGCTGCGCAAGTTGCTATTAATTATTCTTAGTAAGAACCAATTAGCCGTATAGCCACGAGCGCCTTCTGCGTAGAACACAATCTGCCAAAGAATAGGAGCCAAGTAAAGTCACATTACCTTAATGAGATAGAAACTTCTCAGAGCAGTAAACCTCTCATTTCTCACTTGGTTTTGTTTAGAAACTGATCCTCACACCATAATCCCATGGGGAGAGACCTAGCGCGAATTAATCGCGTCTTAAGACAAAATAATTGTTTGTTAACACCGACATTAAATGGCTGTTAATCTTATTCTGGTTTTATTGTAAGTTTTCCTGTTGTGGCGTGTTTTGTGGCCCCTCCGGTTTAGTGGCTCAGGCCACGGTCATAAACCAAGATTAAGTGTGCATTTGACTACATTAAAATTCGTTGAGACGATTCAAAAACTTGTAGTTAGACCCATCATGGTTTTATTCTTTTGCACACGATACACTAACAAAAAAACACGCTTTTTCCCATTTGGGAGGCTGAAGTTACAAAACGCCGTAAGCATATTATTTTTAATGTGCCTGCTCTATACTTTGATCTCACCTGGAAAGCCGTCTATCGATGAGCTTTACGATGGTTCGAGTGAGCCCAGAATGCACACAGCTAAGGGATGGAATTCCCTGCTGAGGTCCTGATGGCTGCAACCTGGGAGTCTTTAAGTCAGGAGTGTTTTCTTAGGTTACGTCTAGGCAAGTTTGCTCCACGTACCACATCATTGCTTTCCATCTGGTGAGATTGTGTGTCTGTCTGTCTCTTACCTCTTCACGCTTAAACCACAGAACCGATTTAGATGAAATTTAGTATAGAGATAGTTTGAGTCCCGGGAAAGGACATACGATAGTTTATATCCCGGGAGTATGTTCCCTTGGGATAATTTTCGACATTCACGCGGGTAGAGCCGCGGGCGGCAGCTATTAAAAAATAAAAAATGTTTACGCTCTCACTCATTTTTTGAAGGCTGCTGAGTTAGTAGAAAAAACAACAAAAAAATAAAAAGAAGAAATAATACATTTACCTATTTCCCCCAGCTGGTCTATTTAAATATATTCGCCACTGCATGCGTTGATGCACCGTTTAGTGACACGGCCAAAGTTTGCGGTATCGCGGCAAAGTTGAACCAAAAAGGTGTGAAACTACAAAAGCTAGTCGAGCGAGGCGGCAGAACTTTGGGGACACGGCAAACAACTGCTCCGTACTCGTATTTATATATTTAAACTTTTACGACATGTTTTTGTTTATTTACAAATATATTTTACAAAGGAGGTGTTTTGGCTACTCGATGTTTGGGTGATGTGGAGACAAATGAAATTGTTTATTGACAGATTAACAACCAAATAGATACATACACACAATCATACAATAAATTACATGACAAATGCAAATTTAGACGCCGCGAATTATGTTATCGGCGAATGAATGCCACCTTTGAGAATTATGGTAGGTAGGCGTACAAGCATTTTTTTATGAAATCTCTGTCCAACCCTTGGTTGACTAGTAGAGAATTCCTAAGGCAGATAATGCCTGAGGTATTCTAATGAGAGGCTAAGAGAGGGGATAACGGCCTCTGTACCTATGTGAAGTTTAAATACCTAATTAACAGAACAAGATGATAATAACAAATAAAGCATTTGCTTTATTTATGTTACCAGAAAATTGCAGACTCCGTAAGATCGTAATAAATCTTTATTAGTATTAGTATTGTATGTGTAGTTTCACATATACCCGTGTCTTATTTAGAAAAATAGTTAACAACTTCACGCGATATTTTACAATCTTACGGCGTTTTCAATTTTCCGAGGACATATACATATCTAATTTAATTGATTGTATTCAAATTTAATATTTTTTCTACTTTAATTTGATCTGTGTTTTCTAATTGTTATTATTTTTAATTTTTCAATCAATGTTTTAATAATTATATTATTATCTGCGCATAATGTAGTGCATGCTGTGCTTCTCTGTAAGTGATGAGGCGCTTAGACTTAAGTTTGCAATGTACAAATTATAAAGCTTTGGTGTACTCATTGTTGAGAAGCCTTATAATAAATAAATATAGGTGCAAACTAGCGACCCGCTTCGGCTTTGCACGAGTACAAATTATATACACCTTCCTCGTTTATCGCTCTTTCTATTTGTAAGAACCGTATTAAAATCCTATACATATAAATTAAGCGGTGAAACGACGGAGGCCGATCGCCACACTATTTTATACAACTTATTTAGAGAGAAAAAAAAGGATTGATAAATTCGAGAATAGATAGGTCATTCCTTCCTGTCTCATATTGGAAAAAGCTATACGAAACCAATCCATGACGTGGTGAAAAGATAAGCCCTGACCAAATGTGGATTGACTCTCACAAAGTAAATAAGTGAGTATGAAATTGGAAAAGTCGCGATATTGTCGCGATAGAACGGCGTGGAAGATTACTTAAGGTTAATCCACACGTATCAGGGCCGTGGACTGACCGTAGTCCGAGACGGCCTTGATATGTCTGGATCAACCTTTACTGGATGGGGTTCCGACGTATGAAGTAACTTACTTCCTTTAGTGTGAATTTTATCGAAAAAGCTAATAGTTCGCGTTCTCTTCGTGGGTGTTGCATAATACGACTAAGTGACTCACCAGAGATTGGACAGCAGCATTCTCTGTGCTTCTATGCATTGCAACAGCTACACTGGGTTCACCAACCCGCCTGCCAGGCGTGGTGATTATGGCAAACCCTTGGGGGGGGGGGGGCTATGTCCAGCAGTGGACGTCTTTCGGCTGGTATGATGATGATCTCGTTGTTGGTCCAAAATGATAGATTTAACAGGCGGGCATAGAACCTTACCTCTATACTAGATACATAATATTATAAACATGCGAATGAACCTCTGTCTGTATTTTACGTCTTCACGTCTTACCGGTAGAACGAATTTGCCGCAAACCTGGCACCCGGGTAGATCATGTCCTGAATGACGACATACGATACTTTTTATGACGAGACTATTACATGTTTTTTTTTTGTCTTTTACCCGGGCAAAGCCGTTGGGAGTTAGTAACCTAATAATATCTCCTGACTGCAACTACAGAACTCTGCAAACCGTACCTACATTTCTTTTTCTCATTTTACTTTTAAACCTAAATGAACGAATGAGTAAACGTTGACGCTGAAAGCCTCTCGTTCTAATTAATTAGTGTATCTGTCGCAGGTGCTTGGCGCCGAAACATGTTCATTTGAGAGCCTCGCTTGTTTCGGACATGTTGACGGCTGTTCGAGGCAGTTCCGACAAATAGTTTCAACGTAGAGTTAGGGGACATTCCGCAGTTGTTGCTAGGGATGTTTTCCGAAACTCGCTGTTATTTTTTAAAGGCAAAAGTCGAAAGAACGTTTTGTAAAAAAATGGCAAATTCTCTTACTAAGAAAGCTTGCAAATGTCATTTTGACGAAAACTTGTCAAAATGTACGGAAGTTAGAGGTAGGTTTGACAGCTTGCCTAACGCTCCTTAGAAATACGAGAGCCCTCAGGTTCGATTTTATTTTCATTGTCCTAATTAGAGGGCAGAAACAAAGTGAAATTACATCAGCAGTACCTATCGATACTTCAAAAGTTCCAAATTTATGACATAAGTATCATGCCCAGCGAAATGCCACGTGGTCAATCAAAAACGTTTTATGATATAATTTCACTTCGGACAGAGTACAGGTTGGTATAAATCGATGAACTTACCAGTATAAAAACTAAAATAAAATAAAACAAAATGCATATATTGACCAAAACCACATTTTAAATTGATTCCTCCCCTACAAATGGCGGTACAAATGAAACCTCGCAGCAACTTCATAAAGTGGGCAAGAAATGTTATTTGTGAGTACAATAAACAATTTCCTTCTTATTTCCTCGCAGCTTGACAACTGATACGTAGCCATACAGCCTGCAATGTCAGATGGACGCCATTTTGTTGGGTTTTAATTTTTGATGTAACAGCAATGGATATACTCTCTCAGTAACTCATAACTGTACTCGTGGATACCTATTAATTAACTACTAGTTTTTATCCGCGACTTCGTACGCGAATATCCTGTTTTTTCCCCGTTCCCGTATAGCTTATAGTATTTCTCATGAATGTGGTTATCATTAACAAAAATAATTTTCAAAATTTGTTCAGAAGATCCAGAGATAACCTCCTACAACCTCACAAACTTTACCTTTTTATAATATTAGTATAGATGTATATTTGGTTAATTGGTAAACCATATTTGGTAGGCGGTAAAACAATCTGCAATAGCGGTCATTGACCCCGTTCATTGATTAATTTCAAATACGGAAATAAAGTGATAGAGCTGTCCTGAATCGACATCTACCGTGATCCTCTACATTTTTCGTAATTAAAAACAATGTACAGTTAATTGTTCGGGTAAGGTCAACAGCACTTTTTGTTAATTTATCTTTCGCCTACCATAGTTAAGATTTATACGAAGTAGTGCTAGTGTCATGAATAGTCCCGAATTATGTCTTTGTCTCGGACGGATATAAATTAAAACGCAGGCTGAATGCTGAATAAATTCTCAGTTGAACAGAAGGAAGACAAAGCTTAACAGCACTATTGCTATGATTCCCTACAACTTATAAGTGAAGCAGCATGTTAATATTGAAGAATGTCGGAAAAAGCCTAATGAACGTTTTTCATGTCTTCGGAATGGCCGATGAGTGAGCGTCATCAAAGAGCCGCAATTCCGTGCACGCGGAGAGCCCATAACTCTCCTGAGAAATGTTCCCTCAGCCGACATACAGAAAGTTTAAATTTCATTAAAAATGAAGACATAAAAACTTCTCTCTGCAGTTTAAATAATGAAAATACTTTCGTCAACTACCGCGATAGCTGCTACATATTCAAATGAGCACGAAACAAAATTCTGAGGCATAAATATTGTAGACGAGACTGTACTAAGTAGTTTTCGTGATAGAACGTTTCTGGCAGGCCATAGATCTTGGCGCAGTCGCGTGACCGTGCCGCGCCTTGCCTCACCGCGCCGTGCCGTGGTGGCCGTGCCGTGCCGTACCGCCGCAGTGCCTATCTGCAGGAAGCTCTGACAGTCTCGTGTAGTGCGAAGTGCATTGTTGCAGCGCACAATGCTCGTAGATAAATGCTCACATGATGAAGTTTTGAGGCAGTCCGCGTAGTTTCGGTCTAGTTTGCTCGTTGTTCGATTACGCCACAAAGAATGGGACAAAGATTGCTGTTTGCACGGAAACTATTTATTACTGGCCACTTTGTCTGTGGCTTTGTGCAATTTCAAATTCCATTTTTGAAAATGGATGATGACTTCATCTTTTGAAGTATTTTTATTTTAAGTTAAATTTTAGTTTTAGAAAATAGGGACGTACACGATGATATATGTGATTAGGGGACGGACCATTGACAAACCGAGACACCCACTCTAGGTACAAAACAATCTCCACAAGAGGTCAGCTCCCCCGATAAATCGCAAACTACCCACGTGTAACCCTTGCAAATCGGCTGTCACTCAACGAATTCACTCAGCCGCCTTCGTTAGCTAGAGTAGTCCTAAAAGAAAAGCTAGAACAAGACGGGATGAATAAATCAGGGATGCGACGTAAATCCCGGCTATCCCGGGCTGAGCGGGATTCGCGTCTCATTTACAATTTAACTGCAGAATTAATCTGACAGCGGAGTGAATCGACCGCTGGTCTGTGATGAAATTTATTGTTCGTGCATGCAGTAGATACATGTATATTCTACTTGTGGTGGCTTGTCTTCGAGGATTCGTAAATTGGGGAGAGATTTATTGATTGAGACTGAGTCGTTGTGACACTAGTTGGGTTAGGGATTAGATATATGTAGGTGTGTGTAGCTGTGCTCTTGTGCGGGCAATCTAAGATGTGTGTGTGATGTGTTGAAGCCGGCTTACTAAAAATGTATGGTGATTTTTTTATATATCCCTTCTTTTTTAAATTCCCGAGTTTATATCTTTGCATGTATAATGTAATTACATGACACTATGAAAACTAATAACAGTAAAATATTTCTCTGATAATTCGGGAATAAACAACCGATCTCCTCAAAGAATTTTTAATAACTATAACTTGTGCAAAACTTCCTCAAAGCCCGCTTAAATCTCAACTTATTTTTTCATTTTCAGCATGGGTTAAGTTATCTATATATTTTCTACGTAATCCCCTGCTTTTTAACACTTCCACCTGAGCGCTTAATGCCTTGATATAAGGCGCGGGATTTTGATCCCGGGGTCTTTTGGACCGCGGGATCTGTCCGGACTTCGGGGTCGCGAAGACCCAACACGCATAAATCTTTGGAGCTTATTTGTTGCGGAAAGTAGTCGGCTTTACGGCCGGCGGCGGTGGAGGGTTACTGTAATTGATTTGTTAACAGTACTCACTTAACCCTTCGGGAATCGCTGCGGCTTCTGCTCCGGCCTACACGTTATCATGTTGTTATTTCTGTTTCGTATTTTATTACATTGAAGGATTGGAGGGTATCTATTTTTTATAGCCTTTGTAAGACAGTGCGACATAAAAATATGATTTACAGGATAGAAACTTGGTTTCTTAAATAGAGGAAATCAAACCTTGACTGACACCTCAGAAAACCTAAAGAATTTCTAAAAACTAGTAACGATTTAATTATTTCGCGGATAAATTAACTAATACTAATATCATAAATGCGAAAATTTGAATGTTTGGATGGAGAGATGTTTGTTACTCAATCACGTCAGAATGGCTGAACGGATCTTGATGAAATTTGGCACACAGGTAGATTGTAGTCTGGAATAACATATAGGCATCTACGTTTTATGCCGGACGTATGTACTCTTGGGATAATTTCCGACATTCGTGTATCATTTGTGCCTATTTATGACAAAAAAATATATTGCTGGACATAGGGACATACATAGGTGTCCAGCCGATCCATTCTGTCAACCTCTTACCGTGTAAAAGAGCATGAAGTGAGCTGTCAATTCATACAAACAAGGTGGAATGACAGCTCACTTCACGTTGACTTCACCTAAGCACGGTGAGATGTTTACAGAATTACACTGTTGTATTTTCTCATCCAGTGGTCTTCGCGGCCTAATTATGTAACGTAATTTTGGCATATTCGATATATTCCACAATTCGGAAGTCGACAGTTGAAGTGAACCGAATGTGCCTTGCTGTGAACATTAAAACATTGGACCGCAGGTCATCGATCCAGTTGCGGAATTTGTTCGAAAGAGTCACCGCGGCCCTGGAACGCAAAGGGCTTTAGAAGGAACACGGATGGGTTTTAGTCAGTAAGAGTCACAGACACTCCATGAGCGACAGAAGTCATTTGATGATTTCCCATCCTTGAAAAAGAAAAGTCATCGGTCCACCTTAATAGCATATAGTTATTCTACCAGCGAATGTGATTGTCAACCAAAATATAAGGAATTGATCAAGTGACATTTTGACATTTGTCGATCCCAAAGATTTTTGACGTTTTGACAATCGCCTTTGCCACGCTACTTGTCAGAATGGCACTAGTCTAAAGAGTCTCATGGGAGTGCAACTTTCGACAGCACGGTTGGCGCAGTGGTTGAGCGATTGACTGCTGCGCTGCGTGTCGCAGGTTCGATTCCCGCACGGAACAATTATTTGTATGGCCTACAGATAGTTGTTCCGGGTCTGGCTGTTTGTGTATGTGACTTTGTATGTTTGTAAACGCACTCACGATACAGGAGAAATTCCTAGTGTGGGGCAAAGTTTTTATTAAAAAAAAAAAAAAACTATATCTTCCGTTCACGTACACTCAATAAACTATCAGTCCTGGAGGCAATATTTTAATAACAGTTCTCAGTTGCACTTAAACCAAGCCTAAAAACAAATCTGCTACTGATAATGTTAGCATACGAGCAATTCTGAAGGCTGTCCAAATAGTTGTATCGTCCCACAGTGCGGAAATGAAAGCTCCCACCCTTCGCAAGACAGAGCCTGCTGCCAAATAATAAATACACCGTAGGTCGTTCAACTTGACTGCCATCTCCTTTTAAATTGGCGAAGTGTTGAAAGAAATAATTTGTATTTATTTGACACACAAATCATAACAGAATAATAATTTACAATACTAATTTTCGGCTAAGCAATAGACGTTGTCAACATGTGAAATTTTAAGTCAGCTGTAATTATACCTATTGTCGTAACCACCAACGACCTGATACAGAGCTCAATAACTCTAATCCTCGATACGGCTCGTATTGTGAGGAAGTTCTTGTCAAAGGTAGCTTGGATTCCGCCCCCTACACCTGCAGACTTTAATTTATTTTTTATGAAATAATTAAAAAAATTTTTTTTTCTTCGTAACCTTTCGAGGTATCAAAATAAAGGGCGACTTGTTTGGAATTTTTAGGCATTTTTAGCGGTCGGGTTTTATGATAAAGTATTTTTTTATTTCCTACATTTTAGTAAGTTACATTTTTGGAATCGTCTCCTCGAGCCCTTTATGTTGATACCCCACTCGAAAGGTTTTGAGGAAAAAAACTTTTTAAAGACATAATTTGGCGCCAAAAATCGGCCATTTTCATTTTTATATTTCCAGTGTCACTCTCACAATCAATACGAATCTAACGACACCTCTCAAGGCAAAAAAATCCATCTAGCCATTGAGGTTACAGAGCGTGCCAAAGAAATATACATACATACACTCGAAAAACATAACCTTCCTTCTGGCGCAGTCGGAAAACAAATGTAGTACACGAATAACCAAAATACTTAATAATACCTAGTAGTTCAATTGAATAATATCAGCAACACGGTTATGCCTGAAAGTCTGTCGAGCAGTCTTGCCAAAGGGTCCTTCATATAATTATCGAGTTACTCAGTTACTGGGTTTTGCAGGTCAGATACACAGCCGCTCCTTGAAAAGAGGCCACACGGTTGGCGCAAAGGTTGAGCGATTGGCTGCTGCGCTGCGTGTCGCGGGTTCGATTCCTGAACGGAACAAATACTTGTATGGCCTACAGACAGCTGTTGTTCCGGGTTTGTGAATGTGAATTTGTATGTTTGTGCGTGCACCCACGATACAGGAGAAATTTCTAGGGCGTGGAGCAGCGTTTCTTTGAAAAAAAAATCCCTGCTACAACCGATAAGACTAAGAGCCAATGTCAACATAGTTGGGAGAACTGTGTTGTATAGTGTGACAGCTAATGCCTGACACATCATCATCATATCAGCCGAAAGAAGTCCACTGCTGAACATAGGCCTCCCCCCAAGCGTGGCGATTATGGTAAACCCCCCGGTTTACCATAATCGCCACGCTTGGCAGGCGGGTTGGCGATCGCAGTGTCTCAATGCGCAGAGAAACCTGCTGCCCATTCTCTGGTGAGTCCCGTAGTCGCCTCTTACGACACGCACTCTTTTACATAGATATTTAGAATGTACATACTTCCTTTTCATTACCTCGATACTATTCTTTCTTCATCACGAAAAATGCCGACACCTCACATGTGACCTACAAGGTCAGTCGCCCCGAATTCCCTGACCACGTCAATATCTTGGCAGCTCACACGCTACTAGGCCGATTAGGGGGGCCATTACACCGCCCATCGCTTGGAATATTATTTAATAGCAATTTTCGGGACGCTTAGCCCCGAATAGGCCGTAGATAAGGTGATACGAAGGGTACGACAAAGATATAGTGACGATGGAAGGGTTTAGTTGACTTATAGTGTCATAACTGCTGGGTAAAAAACTCTTCTAAAAACTTGTCACTCGGGTCTACAAGTGATGCCTTACTGTTCTAACTGAAAAGCGACTTGACACATTAATTAAAGATAGATAAGCAGGCAAAAATCAGCTTATCGTTTTTGAATTTCTGAATAAAAGCAACTACAAGAAACCATTCAGGAACACCTTAATGGTGCGGCGTAATCGGTTTCAGGTATTTTTTTAGCAATCAGAACGAAAAATAAATATATAAATTCAAGTTTTTAAAACTTAACAGACAGATGTGTTGCTGGGGAGTTTGTTGCGCCACTTCTTCTTCCCAGCTAAAACACTAGGAAGTGGTGACGGGCGGGCGTTTTGGGGGACTGTCTTTATGTAGAACTTTGACGTTCAAAAAGTGCTGGCACTCAGCCTAATTTGAATAAATGACTTTTGATTTGATTTGATTAATAGTTAGTTTCCTTATAATATAAATAGTAAGTTTCCTTGCGCAATCGGAAAAAAATATCTTTAATTTTAATTTTTTAAGTCAAACCATACGAGCCGTTTTACGAAGTTGACCGTTTTATTTAATAAAACGGCAATTTCAAAGGAAAATCTAAAACTCGAAGCCCCATCGAATCCTTTGCATAACATCGTGTTAATTTTTCAAGTCACTTCCATACCTCCAACGTCCGTGTCCACGCACATCAACCCTGAATGACCGGACGGGCTCCGTGATGGAATGAGACATACATATGTATACCGCGGCCCCGTCTGCGACCCAGTCGTTACTCACATTACTTCGCGTTCACTTCGTCTGCCGGGGATTCGGGATAGGATAGCTTTCTACGAGGTATTGGTAAACGTAGATCTTTGTCTACTATTTTTTCTCCTATCGCTATTTACTTATTGGTTTTCAACGTACTTTTGAACAAAATTCGAGGCAGCGTACGTTTATACTTACAACCAGCTCGCATGCATTACATTGCGGGCTACTGAGGTATAATGTGATCAATCGCTCCATCGTGGCCCGCAATGTTAACAAACTCGAATGTAAGTTGCTTGCAGGTGGAAACCAACGGGCTATATTGGAACTGCTCGTCAGCTGCAAGCAGACTGCGCTGTTGGTTGACACTGTTGACAGTTTCTATGTAGTTGTATCAATTGCATGCAAACTGCAATTTAGCGGTTTCTGGTAGAAATGCAGCCCGTTTGTTAAGAGCCTTAGAGTCAGTTCCTTATATTTGTATCATATCGTTTGCTAAAGTTTGACAAATTTTTAAGCTTAAGTAGAGTTTTCAAATACTCAACAACAAATTCTTTGTCCCGGATACTGATAACTGATACTTTTCCGGCTTTTGAATTTAAGCATTTTTTTACATTTGTCATGTGTTGATCTCCGCTCCGCCCACCTCATCTTGTATCGATACCACGTACTTCTACTATTGCAATTATAGTAATTAATGAATGTTGATAGAATAATAATAAAGAATACTGATTCATTCAATTTTATTGTTGTTTCATTAGAATATAAGGCAAAATGGCAAAAAGCCTTGTTTAACTTTTTTTACTTAAATGTCGTGTTATACTAAGACTAAAAAATTAAGGGTGACTGGCCTTTTTACTCAAATGTCCCGCTAAACTGGCTATGACGAGCTCAAACGCGGAAATTAAAGCTAGTTTTTGATGCAGAAGAACTTTGAACTCAAAGATGTCATCAATATTTCTTTCTTAGAGATACGTAAGTAGGATATCAAAAGGAAAGGACATCATACATTAAACAAATATGAGTTATTGAGACCCAAAGGTTCGTACCCGGCTTTTCGCGCCCGGCTTTCATTCTGATAAGAGTTATCAAACGTTCACAGGAGCTGAGCTGACAAATGCTGTTTGTGTTATTTTCGATAGGGTAGAGTCAGCAAAGAAAGCGGGTTTTTTAAATCGTAAATTCTGAACACAAACATAATCAGAAATATTTTAACAGGAAACGATAGCTGTTAAACTGAAATAATCATTGCAACTTTAAATAATATTTACATAAAAATGTAGCTTTAAAAAGCCTTTTTTTTCTGATCGTACAACCGTGCATTACATTTACGTTATGAGGGTCATTATCAGTGTTGCCACATCAGCTTGTAAAAATGCTGGTCAGCCGTGATGTTGGTAGGAAATAAGATAAAAAGGTAGTGAAATGTTTTCGAATTAATCTAGAAATATTTATAAACTAGTTGCCGCCCACGTGATTGTCGAAAATTATCCCAAGGGAACATATTCCCGGAATAAAAAGTATCCTATAGGTTATTCCAGACTATAATCTACCACTGTGCCAAATTTCATCAAAATCCATTCAGTAGTTTTTGCGTGAAAGAGTAACAAACATCCATCCATCCATCCATACTCACAAACTTTCGCGTTTATAATATTAGTAGGATAAGTTATTGTTATTACTAGAAAGCACACATTCGCAACTCTTAAAATTAGTTTACAAGCCATTTTGTGGACACTAAAGAAGTGAGAGGTAGTATAAAAATATAAAAGCGTCATCACTCGCGAATTTGTTGTTCTAAATCTTTACAAATTTTTATCGTCACAATGTGGGCCAATCTACAAGTCCACAAGCCAATATCTTGTAGCAAAATTAAAAAGAAGCCACTGGCCCTATAATCATGTTTTATTGCGTGTTTAATGTGAGAACAAACAGTTTCGGGGGCATAGACTAGAGCACGGACAGACGGAGGCGCCTCAGATGTAGCTTCTTATCTTCGGGTCGATGGTGCAACCTTTGGCCCAATACTTCGTCACTTCCACGGCATTGTAACTCTTTGTAAATTTTTATATTTTCTTCGGGCGGTCAATATTTTTTTAATTTGATATTATTAACCGACTTCAAAAAAGGAGAAGGTTTTCAATTCGATTGTATGTGTTTTTTTTTACCATATAGCTGGCAGCTACAGAAGACCACCCTTAAATATTACCATGCACTTCTGGAACATCCTATATAATGAATTAAGCCTGCCAGCGTTGCCAGGCGTCCGGATAAAGCCGGACACAGTCAGGCTTTTTGGTTGTATGTCCGGCCAAATTAGATGGTGTCCGGCCTTTTCGGTATTTGTTAGGGTTTTTGATTTTTTTTACATTTGTCATTTGTTGATCTCCGCTCCACCCACCTCATCTTGTATAGATACTACGTACTTCTACTAATACAATTATAGTAATTAATGAATTTTGATAGATTAATAATAAAGAATACTGATTCTTTCCATTTTATTGTTGTTTCATTAGACATTAAGATACATTTTATGGTAAATGATAAAAAGACATTTTTTACATTTTTTTAATTGTTGTTTTATACTTACTAAGACTAAAAAATTAAGAGTGACTGGCCTTTTTACTCAAATGTCCGGCTAAACTGGCAAGTCTATCTGGCTTTTCGGTTTGAAGACCTGGCAACTCTAAATCCTGGTGTTCAATAAAGTATAAATAAATAAATAAGAGACTAAAAAGTAAAACAAAGGTATTCAGCTGAATCCGGTTTGACTGGAAGCCGACCCAACATAGTTGGGAAAAGGCTAGGCAGATGATGATGAATAGTCTACTTGCGTCTATCATTGATGCACACCATAAAAAAAAACAAAAACAAAATCATATCCGCGAAAAACGGCTACCTATCGGTCAGCATTATTGTAGGTTTGTATCTAATAGGACTGACAGTTAAACATTTACAAATTTTATAGATTTAGAGATAGACACTTGTCGCTCCTGGCGCGACGCGGTGGTTCCATGCTCTATACGCGGCGACAACTGCCTCCGGTCATAAATCGCAGCAAACGATGCGTGTGCGCCGATTTCCCGCCTTCACCGATATCATAATATAGGGCGCTGACGTCATACTTACGATACGTTTTACCGGTTTTCTTTTATCGTTCCCCAGTGTTAGGAAATCTGTGTTTTGATGTACATGCAGTGTTTATTGAAATTGTTTTGTTTATAAATAATTTCATTTGAATTAAAGGAAAAGGGACTTGTTTAAATAAATAAGCAATAGAGAACATTAAAATTATGGCGTGTATTAATTATGAGCAGTTATGGTTTAGGGGTAATCATAGTAGCGTAATAAATGAATGTTTTGAAATGTCGTGGCCATATCGAAGAATTGGCCATTAAATGATATGGCCGCGGTTTGGTAAGGTTAGATTTGAGGGAACTTAGGGAACCCCGACACGGATAGGTTAGGTTCGAATGGGATGGCGGGAGTTAGAGTTAGCGAGCGAAATGAGCATATCGTTCATGTTAGAAATGCGGGGCTCCTTCGTCGAAGCCAAATCCTACGAAATGGCGACGACATATACAAATGGAAAACTGTTTTATTACCTCTATGCGGGTTTCTATGTGGTCAATTTAATTTTTTAAATTAGTTTGAAGACTTCGGGATTGTGTAGCTCTACAGGCAACGGTCTACTTTTGTGGCAATACACGCGATTATTACGCGATATGTATTGCTAAATATCGGTGAATAGTTTAAAAACCTTTTAGTAGTTTTGAATATTTATATAACTAAGCCAAAAAATAGGTTCAAATCAAAAAAACAACCAATGGAGTTGACTCATAACCTGAAAGATTGTAAAAAGACTGACGTTTTCTGGCTCCTGACATTTTATACAGGACCAAGTAGGCACGCAAAATATACTTTATATTTGGAATTCCTCTTGATAACCAGAAGCGCAAGTTCGTGGTTTAACCATTGGGATATTTCAGCGAGGTCAACAAAATAATGCATTAGAATTCCGCGGACCTTCTAGCCCCACGGTCTCGTTATCGTGTGGTGTGGTGTGTCGATAAATCAGCGTTGTCTAATAAAAACCTTCGGCCGGTATGCCACGGCGATCCGATTGTCCGGTATCTACCTACATAATACCTATAAATAGATTAAATATAGGTACCGTGGATCGATGTTGTATTAATATTAGGAAATCTCTTACAGAAATAGGTTTGTTGTTCGGTGTTTTATTTTTGTAAAATAAAGGTTACTCTCAATCATTGTGATGGGTGTATGATGGATGACATTCAGAAGAAAGGAAAAGGCGTGATTGACGCTTCCTAACATGCCATGCTACCCTGGTATGTTTTAGTGAAGCGTCGCACGGTTAGAACACACAGGGCCGTTGAAGAGGAACACGGATGGGTTTTAAAAAAAATACCTTCACATTTCTCGGTTACGCGTCACATTTTTCCGTTACGCGCCATCTTTTTCTTGTCCCCACTACGGTTGATTCGAAGAGAAGACGAAGACTTTCTCCAGCGGAGTAGGGATAGCATGTCGTTTAAGCGGAATTAATCCCAACTTTTAAGAAAAGCTGACTTGAAACTTAAAATTCTACGCGAGCACTGCTAGCTTTCAGCATCTTCATTAGTTGGAGCGTCTCCAGCAACAGATTGGCAAATATGGACACAGACAGGATAGGATTGAGGAACAGTTTCACCAGTTGGACAACGATACTTGTTTGACAGTAAATATTGTGCCACAGAACATAAATGTGGCCGAAGAGTATTTGACTGGACTTTTTTATAACTGTTCTCGAATTCAAGAATTGCTTCTGCTTGAATAGCATGTCACGCCACAGTAAATTTACGCCACATAGCACAGAATAATCACTCCAAAAGCATGTTATCGATTTTATAATTAAAATTTTTTTTTTTTAGTAGTTAAACACACAAGACACAAGTTTGAAGTTGTTTACTTTAGAATCGACATCTGAAAGTTGGCAAGTTCAAAAGGAGTCTGTTCCTTCTCATAAGAACTATTTTTCGAAAACTTAACAACAGATTTCCAATATTTTGCTACTTATTGATACTGACAAATGTTCACCTTATTTTTAGTTGAAAGAAAACACGAATTATTCGCCACTTGAGCCCCGATAGCTGTACTCGCAAAACCTTGATTATAGACGGTTTTCTACATGATACATCTTGCTACTAATTATTCACACTGACAAAAGATTGCCTTATTTTTAGTTGAACCAAAACACGAATTATTTGCCACTTGATCAAAACCTTGATTATAGACGGTTTTCTATATGTTACATTTCGGAGCATTGCAATTGCACAAATGAATTCCACCAAGAAGTCCGTTCCACCATCGGACTCTCAAGTTGGTGTACCGGACCACTGTGGTGTATTAGAGTATCTCATCCCACGGCTGTAATGTAACGTTACAGAGTCGAGCATTACATTGGTGAGGGAACAGAACCGAGCATTACTGTGCGCAACTTGATGATACAATGTATATTATTTTGAGACAACTTGCTTCATATCAGCCAATTCGTCCACTGCTGAACGTAAGCCTCCCCCAAAGATCGCTAACCATCCTAGTTTTCAAATCATCGATCCATCGTGCTCAGGGCGTCCCACACTACGTTTGCCCATACGCGGTCTCCACTTTAACACATGTCTGCTCCATCGACCGTCTGTCCGTCTACAGACATACAAATTGTAAGATAAATGAATGAATCTAATGTTACATTACAGGCGAATGCTCGTCAGTCAGGATTGTACAACATTGTTCCGACAAACAAAATCCCGATGAACGCTATCTCGACAGCAATATTGTAATGTACCTAATGCTCAAAATCGAATCTGAAATGTTACGTTACAGGCGAATGCTCCAGATGAGGGAGCACCTTTAGGGGAAACCGATCTTAACACCAAATCTAGGATAATTTAAAGAAAACTTAAATTTTATCAGGGTAATAAACCGGAGTCAGTGTTTCTTGATAGCTATGACTGGAGTCATTAACGGCCGGTTTCAATAACGTATGTACCCTTAATCAACTGTCAAATTAGCAACCAACAGTAGCTGAAACGTCATGTTTGAAAGGCAAACATGACCTTTCAGCTACTGTTGGTACAATACGGTAGCACTATACAGATTAATACATATACCAAATACCAAGTTTCTAGGGCACGCGAAACTATAAGGGTTCCTTGTTGACTACGGAACCCTAAAAAAGATCATTTCAGAACACAAATAAGTTCAATTAGCCATCTCCTACGTATAACCGCCACAATTAAAGTTCATTCAGGCAGTTTTATGACACTGTATGTCCAAAATGAACGAACAAAGGAGATGGCATTTTTGCGCAGATCCTGGCGATAAAACTGTAATTGCTGATTACAACATTTGGCACCGGCTCGAGTCTGTAGCCCCAGTGTAATATTAACAGCGTATGTACTTACGAGGAGATAGGAGATAAGTGGATAGGGCTTTTTTCAGTAGTTACGTGGTGGTATAGTCTTTTTTGGACGCGCGATATGAATACCATGAAATTGGAATTTGACTAAAAAAATCTTATGAGTTCTCATTAGATTATTTTAGTCAAATTCCCTATATTCGATGATCAATGTCATATCAGATATATTTCCAAAACATTTTTGACACGTATTTTTTCTTTTGCCACGTAAACAAAAAATGAAGACGATACATTGCGTTGAAAAATCATGTGACGTCACTTACCAGTACACTTTTTACTGGAAAGTGATGTTACAAACCGCCAGATCTTTGATGCGTTTTATCGTAATTTTTATTGATTTAATGAAACACAAAATAATTTTTCAATAATCTAACTGACGGACTAAATCGAATAATATTTTATTAACCCAAGCATCATCCTTATTGTTACAATATTACTGGAGTCTCTGAAACATTTTAAAGGTTGGCTAATCACTGTCTCTCCCGCGTCAATGATTGCATGAAGGGTGTCTTCTGAAGACAGAGAACAACCAGATTAGTCGCTATCATATACTTTTTACCATGTCCTCGAGGTACTGCCAATTAAGGTACAATCCTGATGATATCGAAGCTGATGAACCATCAATACGTCGCGTGAGTCAAACAGGATAGTGAAAATACTGCATAATTTTACATAGTATCGGTGTACAATACCAATTTATTATTTGTAAACCCTTCATTTTAGATTTATTAAACATCGGACCATTATATTATTATTGAGTAAAAACTCAAACAACGCGTCTTATGATTCTCTAGCAAACAGCATCAATGGTCAAAATCGCCAAAAATTTACTCACGTGGTGTTACAACATAAACCACAACATGTATATTTTAACGTCGCAATGATAAAAATAAAGAAAACTTTAATGCTTGTAAAGATGGAAGCGGCTATGTAACTACTGCTGTAACTAATAAGAAAATGGCAGTCGAGCAAGTGCCGAAAATTAATTTCAGAAAGCGGTAATAATAATGAAAAGTTAAAAAGAGCAAAACCATATTTTCAAGCCAATTATAAGTACTTGAAGATCCTGGGAAACTAAAAAGACATATTTCAAGGCTGTTTATTATCAACGATGCCATGTCCGGTACTGGGGCAGATGTCTTTAAAGGCAGGGCTGGAGTGCTCCAGGTGGATGTCCAGCAGTTCCGCGATGGGCAGCATCCGAGAGGCCAGCGCCTTCTGCAGGTCGATCAACTGCGGACCCACTTTCTACGTCTGGAGAAGATTACTTCCTGATACTTCCAGAATGTAATGAGAAAATCAAGGAGTCTGACTCCTTTCATCAACCTTCATAATGATGTAAAAAGATTCTAAACTTCTACTTTCATGATACCTAATCACATTTATGAAATCCACAGCGGCAGTTTTCAACAGACATGCAGAAAAAAGAGTAAAAATAAAATAGGAGGAACAACACACAAGAAAATAAGAACGTTCAAAAAGAAGCAGAAGAAAATTCTGAAAAGTGTGAAAAATAATAAAAGTAGGATAAAATATACAGAACGGTAACTTTTGCGAAAATAAGCAAAAAACCTCAAGGCTGTTTATTATTTACGATGCCGAGCCAGGTGCTGGGGCAGGTGTCTTTAAAGGCAGGGCTGGAGTGCGCCAGGTGGATGTCCAGCAGTTCCGCGATGGGCAGCATCCGGGAGGCCAGCGCCTTCAGCATGTCGATGACCTGGGGACCAACCTGCTGCGGCTTGGTGGACAGAACTTCCAGTGCCTTGGATCTGATTGCATAGTTGACTGTGTTGCGGAGGTGGTACTGTTGAAACAGAAAAGATGAAGAATTTGAAGATGCCATTTGTTTTCTCGTAGCGGTTTTTTTAATATCTGCTGAAACACAAAAAAATCATTGGCCTAAAAAGACATACACAGACCTCATTGGTCAAGGCCAGGAGCGTAAATATGGTGTATATTTACGCTCCTGGCCTGCCGCTGTTATGACCAGACTGACATTTCTACTCATTTTCAAACAACGTTCTCATGCGCAATGTGTCAGAAATGTATGCAAAATAAGGTTTTAAAGATTGCGACTGACATGCGTATTCGAACGTTATTTAAAAGCTGATAGAATTGGCACTCAGGTTTGTGTATAAGAAAATGAAGCAAAAGGAGTATCTAAGGACCTTAGTGTTTCATGTGGCGTTCTATAGTTTCTGTTTATCTCCACGGGAAACAAGGTCTGAGTTTATGTATTAAGTTAAACACAACGTCCGATTACATGAAAACTGTGTGTATTAAGTAGAAACCGACTGAATTTGAAATAATTATTACGAGTGATTTGATTAGCCTAGGGTATTTTGGCCAACAGTTAACACAAGTTTGACAGTTTATTTTAGAAGTTGAAGGGTGTCCAAGTTTAAAGACAAGTTAAATTATTCATTTAAGAACCACTTCCTCATTGAATTCAGATTCAGCGACATAATTTGATGATGAATTGTTACATAATACAAAATGCTTGATGCAATGTACTTTGCAATTGTTTCTCATCCAACTTGGACTGTTAAGGTAGGACAGCTTTTTTTGACGCAAAGTGACTTATGTACTTGTCTCATCGCCGAGGATCAGCGAGAAGCGAGTAAAGCTAGGAACTAAATACGAGTTGGCGAGCAGCGACCAGCGAGTGTGTAGTTCCGATAGTTTTGTAGCTTGGCTACAAAACTATCGGAAGCTGTAGCTGGCTAAGCGAGTGCTCTTGTGCAACGGGCAATTACTCGCGTCACTCACTCCGGCCCGCACTATAGGTAGAAATTACCACTGATAAGTCTCTCGGCGTGAGTTCTAACTTTTAACTCCAAGAGAACATCGCTAAGCGATTATCGCTGAGCAAGTATTATCTTTGATTTCGTTCGTTCTTGTCGCTGCGACAAACTAGTAGTAAGAGTTCTCGCCTATTCAGTAACTCAGCTATTGACTATAAATGTATGTCTCTTTCACTCACACGGGATCTATATCTTTTATCCGTTTACTCAGCGAGAAAATAGTCGATAGCTAATCGCTTCCTCGTCGACGGTGGGACAAGTGCCTAATAGGAACAATTAAGTTTATTCTTCAAGAGGTAGTACTAACTTGTATGAGCAGTGCTACTCCGAGATGCACCGGTTTGATCTCCATGTCCTTGAGCTTGCGCACCAGGATCCTGGGCGTCAAGTCGTCCAGCTTGCCCAGCTGAGCTAAGATTCGCGGAGCCTGCAAAATGTAGGTATATGTAAAAAATATTTGGTGAAGTATGTAAGAGTAAAATTATTTTCACAATAAAAGTTGGTCACGTGTCAGGGCCGCGCCCGGGACGTGCGGACCACGGTCAGTCCAAATGTTTTAAGTAAAGAAAACCATGATTCATTTTATTTCAACCAGATTTATTTATCTGTGAGAGTTTTCGGTTTTTATGTAGTCTCGTCCTACGTGATTGCCATCACGATAATGTTGTGAAAAAAGATGGTGCTTTTCGTTCCACATAACTCCGTCCCTTTCTCACAACGGAATCATGTTGACATTTCATAGTCTGCCAGGTTTGCGGAATTTGTTCGAAAGAGTCTCCGCGGCCCTGGAATGCAAAGGGCTTTAGAAAGAACACGGATGGGTTTTAGTCAGTAATAGTCTCACACGCCCTACCGCTCTACCCAGAGCGGATGAAGTCATTTGATGATTTCCCATTCTTAAAAAAAAGTAACTGTAGACAAATAGTAGTATTTAATATTATGTTAGTAAAGACAAATATTGAAATTAATATGTAATTAGTAACAAAAGAAAGGCGAAAAAGGAAATACAACATACTAGGCAGATGCACGTGGTCTATGGCAATAAGGCTCCCACTCAGCATGGTGCTACGTTTATGTATTTTCCGTTTTACTCTAACACACAGAGTCGGGCTCGAAGATATTTCAACCACCAAGAACTAGAATATGACTACACTTTAGTACTGAGTATTTCACGAAGGCTGAGCTTAATTTCTCAACGTCGCTGTCTCCATTGTCAAGAAGGTTCAACCAAAATTACTGCTTGAATAGAATAGTTTCCAGTTACATTTAAGTTTTGCATTTAACTTTTAATTAAAACAAGTTATGTTACTTTATTTTTTATTAGTAGATAGGTCCTTAGTGTTGTCACGGGGTTATTGTAAACACACACAATATGTCGGGAGGTTGGGAATGCTTTGATAAAAATAAATCTCTCGATAAGACCCGAATATTTTGAAAGCTGTCTTAAATACTCAAAGTTAAATGGACTCATTATGAATTCCCGAAAAACAATTCAATTTTCCTTCGACCTGTTTACTAAGAAAATGGAGCAAAAATCAACGATTACTTGTTTTTGCTAAAATGTAAATCATCCATCACTCTCAACTGTCAAAGTATTGTCAGCATTACTTTTGGGGTTGTCCTTTTTAATTAATGTTGTCCGTCTCCAAATTATATATGGTACATTGTTTATTTCATTTGGCCAAATACTGGTTGTTGTTGTTGACTTGAATTTCGATGAAGATAGAGACAAGATCAACATCATTTTGAAATTCAAAATTGAAGGCATGACGACTGAACGACGAAAAAACAATCGAATGTCATAAGTAGGTACTGGTGGCTTATGACCCGTTGTTAATTATTTACGGTCCGTTGATAAGTGTTACTAATTATATACTGCCCATTGGTAAGTGTTTATGATCCGTTGGTAAGTATCCACGATGCCAAGACCCGTAGGGAAGACGTGCTTATGACCTGGTGGTATGTACTCACAGTAAACATGATATCGTAGAGCCTGGCACACGCGTGGAACACTTGCACGTCTGCCATCTGGTCGTGCATGTCCCTGCTTTCTACGGACATGTAGTATTTGTGCGCTGTGTCGATGCGGTTCTGGGCTGTCGTGTTGTGGGGAAGGTCCTGTGAAACAAAATGTATGTAGTAGTGAAGCAAATCATTGTCACTGTCATCTGCCTAGCCTTTTATTTGTTTACTAACTTTTGCCTGCGACTTCGTACGCGCATATCCCGTTTTTTTCCCGTTCCCGTTGGAATTTCGGGAAATCCATTCTTAGCGCTCCCTTATACTCCCCAAGGAACCTACATGCCAAATTTCAGGTTTTTACTATTTTCTATATATTAGGATTAGGATAGATATTGCTTTCCTTGAAAGTCCTAAGACCACCATTGTATCCATTGCTTTGTACGTGTTCTTGAATAGTTTATGTACAATGTAGTCCGAAATCTTAAATTTACCTGAAAAGCCCCGTTTGCAGCCATCATGCGTAACAGCTTATGTTGGTAATAGTACTATTTTTAAATTATATTTTGAAACAGTTTCCGATCATATACGAAAAACCTCTGCAAGCTAAATGTTTTGCGTCTCCTCACAACGAACGGGGAGGATATTTTCTCTTCTGTTTGGGCACATTTCAGGCAGAAGTCTCTCGTTTAGAAAATAAAGCCTTTATTTACTGTATCGCCGTTCTCTTTGTACAAAATGAAGTATTCACGTTATTCCGCTATTGTTGTCCAAGCCATTGTTTCAGTTCGATGTGCATAAAGGAACGGCTCCTGCGCTCATATTTACAGGCGCAGTAAGTAAATAATTTATAGACTCGTACGTTGGAATTGTTAGTTAAGTCAACTTTCCATTTGAAATACAAGATTCATCTACGTAATGTCGTTTATTGATGGATCTGGGTTGGCATTGTTTTAATCAATTGAGCATGAGGTTTTATCAATGATTGGGCGGAAACTTGATTATAACGTTAGGCCTTAGGCCTAAACATGTTGGCCTAAGTACTGCTGTCCAAATTAAATGAAATATAATTTAAGTCGATATTACCAATGATAATAATGTACAACGTGTAACAGAATTAACGCAATGCCTTTAAAGGGGCGGCTCATCACTTTACTTTTACTATGGGATGTACCCTGAAATCAGAAAAAATCATCATTTTATCTAGTTATGTGCCCATAAATATATGGGCAGGCGATTAGATTTAGAGATTAGTTCACATTGATGAGTAAAATGACCCCTTTTCAGGTAATATAAATTTCGTTTGATCTGTCATCTGTTGTATTAATGCCAAAGCACACAGTGCTTCTCCGAATATATGTTTCCTTGTTTTTTATTTATATAGAAATGATGATTAAGATTAATTGGGAATTAAGAGTGCACTCTTTATTGAAATGGTGGCAGTTCCCAGCGTAGCACACAGTGAGACATAGGAAACGGGGTTTACAAATATCTATAAGAACCCAATATTTTCGTACATACCTTGGCAATATCGATGAGTTTCATGATGAGCGAGGAATAGATACGTCTGCTTATCGCGTCCGTGCGCCTGGAGCGGTAATTGTCTACCTCGCTGAAACCAGACGTCGAATGAAAAATATCTAGGATTACTAACGGGAAAATTATCATCTTGTTTTATTTTTATGGTTGGCGGGGAAAGCTATGGTTTTAAAGTCACTGTGACTTTGCATTTTTCTGTTATATTACCATATTACAGGAAATATATTATACATATATATGTCACCGAAAAATTGCAAACTCCGTAAGATTGTAAAAAATCATTATTAGATTATCATTTCTCGATATATTATGAAAAAATCGTTTTGTGTACAATAAATCCCATCCAAATTCAATAGTTTCCAATATATCCGTGTCTTATTAAGAAAAAAATAGTTTAATAATCTTGCGGCGTTTGCAATTTTCCGGTAACATATATAACTTTATGGTATGAAATCTAAAAAGATTTGTCTTATTTATAATATGAGTTCCAACATGGATACGTTGCGTTACATCATAGTTCGAAGAAGACAGAAAAACACGTCAATTTTCATAGGTCCAGCCAATCATATTATAAGGTCCAGTTACCTATGGTACATTGGAGACAAAGCTTTCAGTAAAATAAAATTTCAAAGGTTTTGCTTCGCTCAAACGTTTTAGACCAGCATAGGGGTCCTGGTTTACAGTAGGTCCTGGTTTACCGCATTTCAGATTCTCCAACCAATTCAAAGCCCAATTTCCGGTTATACAGGATTCGACAACCTTTTCAAAACTATATGGGGACGGCTCCCCATCTGTGGCTCAATATCAATATTTTACACGAAACTACGCACGTATCGTAAGCCGCAGTAAGCCATAATGTCGTTCCGCCAGGTTCTATGGGAATCCGACATGAAATATAATGTTAACTGCGTTATACACAATACACATCCTGGTTTATGTCGTAGTTGTTCCGGGGGCGATGGTACGAGTAGCGATCTGACATCAAGCTATATGAACCTGCTATAGGCCACAAGCGTTGATCATCATGCTTGCTAACAGCTCAAGGTATTCGCACAGAGGAATTCAGGATCGTAAGTCTATAGCATCTTCGTTGGGAGTCGCAGGGCGATCCCCGGCCACCGTAGGAGCGGGCCTGCGGACGGCGAGCATTGGGTGGCTCGCTGTCCGATCACCACCAGGCCCGGGTCGATGGCGCGTTGTGTTTCACGCGCGCCTCAAAGAGATGTCAGCATAAAAGACGGGGCCCGCTAGGGCCAAAGCCTGCCAGGGTTGCGGAATCTTTTCGAAAGAATCACCGCGGTCCTGGAACGCAAAGGGCTTTAGAAGGAACACGGATGGGTTTTAGTCAGTAAGAGTCTGACACGCCCTTCCGCTCCAGAGCGGAAGAAGTCTTTTGATGATTTCCCATCCTTAAAAAAAAAAATAAAGTCTATAGCATCTTAGGGTTGGTTTGGTTCTCGGTATCTCGATACATATATACATTAAGGAAAAAATAGCAAAACATAGAAAAGTGTTTTTTTTTTTAATAAAAGTCGGCCACAAAATACGAATTTAAAGTGAAGTGAGTAAAGAATAAATGACTTTTCAAGCAGTTTGTTACAGTTGGTGGGATTTAATTTAGTTCAATCACAGATTTGATGTCACCAACTGCATCAGACTGCTTGAAAAGTGATTTCTTTGGATCTTTGTTGTCTGTCATTTTTTTTTTGCTATTGTATCCTTGATGTATTATCAGCTACCCAACATCACCCCTCAATATTACTACGAACTTCTGGAACACCGTGTATTATGGATCACCCATCAACGAACCGACTTCTGGCTCTTTTATTTGTGGCAGGTATAATGTATGGAAGTAATACAACTCATGCCCTTGCCCAAAAACTCAGAATAAGAAAACTAGATACGTGTTGATTATCTTCACACGTTCAAGTACCTATGTAAGAAGGTACCTTTTTGTTTCGATACTCAATTATTAACACTTACTCCTGGAGCATAAACTGACCAGTAACAAACGACAATGTGACAATTCGAAAATTTTGTAAGTTTATTTCAGTCATCTCTACTTTATTAAACAACACCTGTCGCGAAATAGTGTCCATTATGTATTATTTACAAGATTCAAAGCTAATTTGACTGAATTAACTTCTTGTACAGTTTTTTTTGAAGGATGGGAAATCATCAAATGATTTCTTCCGCTCTGGGTGGAGCGGAAGGGCATGTCAGACTCTTACTGACTAAAACCCATCCGTGTTCTTTCTAAAGCCCTCTGCGTTCCAGGGCCGCGGTGGCTCCTTCGAACAAATTCCGCAACCCTGGCAGGCTCTGGCCCTAGTGGGCCCCGTCTCCTATGCTGACATCTCTTTGAGGCACGCGTGGAACACAACGCGCCATCGACCCGGGCCTTGTGGTGATCGGACAGCGAGCCACCCAACGCTCGCCGTCCGCAGGCCCGCGCCTAAGGTGGCTGGGGATCGCCCTGCAACTCCCGACGTCCGGGGCGTCTTCTCCTGTAAACTTTTTGTACATTAGTGGTACATAATAGACGTGTCTAACATCACAAGCATTCATAAAAAATTAACCATAGTCATCCCTGTCTGCTAGTCATCTGCTCTGCTGAGCCTAGTCCCAAGTACATAGGTGTCAGTTTTCCGTCCAACCGGATGCAAAGTAAACCATTACCGTTTAACAATATACTTGATGACGAGCGACATGGTCCGGTTGAGGAAGACTTGGTTCTCCTTCTTCAGGTCGAAGAGCAGTTCATCCTCAAACTTGGAGTCTTGCAGGGCTTCCACTGTGGCCTTCGCGAGGCGCCTGTTCTCTTGGAAGTCAACCTGTGGAATTATGGGAATCGTAGGGAAATAAAATGTCATTGTAAAGTAAATAAGGATCAATGTTGGGGATCACAGGTTTACCAGAGCCCGCATAAGCTTTGGGATAAATGTTCTGAAAATGAACAAAAAAATGTTGCAGTAAATACAAATCTAAATAATATTTGTTAGTTAGCGCAGTTTTTTCCCACAGCACGCTTGGATGCACTCAACAAACATTTTGAATTTTAAAAGCCTTGTTTAGCAGATACAAAAATAAAAATAGTCCCTTTGTTCTGAAACCGTATCGGAACTGAACAAAGGAAAATGCATTCCGCAGCGATTAAAATAAATAAATGTTTTTAAGAACACGCTGCAATGCAAAACAGTGCTATTTGGATCTCATAAAAGTTACAAAAAAGGAACTTGGAAATGAAATAAAATCGTTTTTTTTTTATCTTGGCGGGGTTTACATCTGTATGCGTTTGTTATCAGAACATGCATTGTTGCCAAATTTCCGGAGCTGTTTTGCAATTCAAAGTGTGCAACGAAACAATTACGGTTACCTCTGGATCGGAGTGAGCAGAGGCGACGGCCGCGAGCACTAGGACCACAGCAAATGCCATTCCCCACTGCAACATTCACTTTAACTGCCAATATCCATTTTATTTTTCAGTAAAAATTACTTTCACAGAGAATATCTAACGAACGCTGTATTTTTGTATTCGCGAGGGACAGACTTTAGCAGCAGTGCGTCCAAAATGGCGGAGGCACGTAGTCGAGAGTTACTGTGCTCTATGGTTACTGGTTGGTGCTGCTCTCGTAAAACGTGATTGTTAATAAAATGGAACGACGCGTTAAGTGGCTTGTATTTGCGTTAGGACATTCGTTCAAATGGAACTGGAGCTCTGAATGTTGACGAAATGACGATGAAATGACATTGACGAAATACATTTTTGAAAAGACAATACTATTATGCAAAGAGAAATTTGGTTAGTTCAACTGCTCACGCAATCTTTAACTTAATTAAACTTGTAACAAAAAGCATAAAAATTGGTAATCCAGCGGTATGTCTATTTTTAGATATGAGCAAGGCCTTCGATTTTGTGAATCATTCGAAGCTCTTAAACAAACTAGACTTCTACGGCATAAGAGGACATGAATGGTTATCTAGCTATCTAAAATACAGGAAACAGTGTACCGAGATATGCAAAGTTGTAAAGAAAAATGACAAAATATATGCCGAAGAGAAATTTACTTAAATAGCAATAATAAATAAGTGTGGTGTGCGTCAGGGTAGCATTCTCGGTCCTTTGCTTTTTTGCTTCATATAAATGATCTTCCAGAGGCCACTTCACAGAAATGTATCCTTGTCGCAGATGATACGATACATACTTTCGAACTTTCTACAGTGATTATAAAATGATAGGATAAAAAATATTACAAATCGGTCACTGAAAAGATATAATAAGTTGGATGGAGAGTAATAATTTGAATATAGCAAAAAAAAAATAATACAATTTAACTCCTATAATGCAAAACAATTAGCTTTAGACATTATTTGTAAAGACGAAAAAGTAAAACAAGCGGATGAATTATTTTTTTTAGAATTGTTTAATGTAGATAAACATCTAATTTGGAAATACCATGTGGAACACATTTGTCAGAGACTTGATAGGTTTGTGTTTGCGTTGAAAAACACACACACAAAATGTATCTGTAGAAGCAGCTCTTTCGGCTTGACATGGCTATGTGTCCTTGTGATGAACAAATAATGTGGAGCAACTTAACAGACTCCGACAGAGTTTTCAAGCTTCAAAAACGTTGCATCCGGGTTATTAACAAGGCATGGTTCTTAGATAGTTGTAAAAAATGTAATATTCTTCCACTACCCTGTATGTACATAAGAGATATCTGCAATTTTACCAATAATCACATGCATTACTTGAACCAATAACTACTACTAATTACAAAAAGGCATTGTGTCCTATTTTTAACCCTGGTATTAAGCCCAGTTTGCTTTGATTCGCCTTTATTTAAGAAAGTTGTCAAGCTATCGTCTCCCAGGTGAACCTTCAATACGTGTAAAATCAAAACACAAAACCTGAATGAAACCACTATTCCTTTTTAAGTTATTTATTTTTAACTCGTACTCAGTGAGCGTTTAGGTGGAACTAAAAATATTCATGAAAATCCCGCGCGCTTTCACAAAATTCAGTTAGTTATCAATTCCGAATTGAAAAATATAAATTGCAACGACGGGAAAGAAAACTATTTTAAAATTGGCCGCTCTTGAAAGCGTTTTCCCAATTTTAGATTTTTAGTAAAAAAGTCAAGAAAATTCTACATCCATTGCGAAATCGTGAAGGATAATTAACGTCATCTTTTCTTAAAAAAATAACTTTTTAATATGTTGTTATATTTTTTGGGGAGCCACGCGAGAGAAAACTTCGCAACTATATAATTCAGATAATGACCAAACTTCCGAATTTTCAACCGTTACCTAAACCTAAATATTTTAACGTTTTTTGCACAGAAAAAATAATGTGTTCGAAAACTTCAAACAACGTGATTTTTAGTAAAAACCTGTGTTCAATATTCCATCAGATATCATTGTTAAGGTTGTATCTCTTTTGTAGGGTTTCGTTGTAATCGAAGAAAAGGTAGAATAAAAAACGCGTTCTTACATTATTGGCGCAACACAAACAAAATAATATAGAAAGTCATACAAATTACCAACAATAACGTTGTTTCTATCCTTGTTTGTATACATACATCAATTTCTGAACAATATTTAACAGCCACTCAACCCGAAAATACCAAGTTACAAACAGGATACCTAAACCAATCTAGAGCCATCACCGGGAAGATTGCATGGATGAAATACTCGGCGTACCGGCGTTCCAGCGTAGTGGCATTGTGGCGTAGTGTCGTCCCAACGTATCGGTAAATATCGGCGCGTGTCGCAATACTTTTACTGCGACCGTAAAACTCGAGATTTATTGCGTTTACAATACGCCACTAGGAGGTACGCGGATTTATGGAAAGCTGTTATATTGTGTGCGAGAATATTGTTAGTTGTCTGATTGTCTCTCACTACTGGGCGGCACATTTTGATGGATGAATATAACTGTTGTATTGGAAAATTTTGATTGTTTTAGTTTTGGTAGTGTACAAGTAAGGCAGGAAATTTAAGATTATGTTGTGGGGTGTGTGCAATCATTATGTTGACTCACTATTTGTATCTGTTTGTGTTCTAGGAAGTATTCTTCCATAATACTCATGTTTCTGTTGTAATTTGTACCTATGTTTACAAATAAAGCATTCTGATTCTGATAATCAAAGACGACGCCTTTCACTCCAATTTCTTATCTAAAAATCAATTAAACAAATACCTACAAAATTCTAGGTACCTATTGCTGCATCTGCATTGAATTTGTTGGCTAACTAGGCAATATTATTCATATCAAACTTGGACACCCCTAAATTAGAAACCATCTGCGTCCTCAAATACTGCAGCAGTTGGCAACTCTGACAGCCAGACAGATGCTCAATACGTAAAGCCATTTTACATCTCAAACCTAACTTGAAACAGCAATAACAAACTACGTTCAAGCACTCAGACCCCAAAAAAACACAAACCAGTCACATCGACACAGCTCGTAAAACTGAAAGATAAAATTTTACGCGATCCACGTAACACATCAGAAAATTGAGAAATTCTAGACAAAACTTTAATATTACACACGGCGATAAGTGAAACGTGAAAATTCAGCATTTTCCCGCGTCCTGAAAACTTATCCGCGCGGGATCGCCCGGGAATGGAATACCATTCGATTTCCGCGCACTTTTCGCGCCACTACTTAGGGTGGGGCCTGGGACGGAAGCGAGCGGGGAGCGGAAGGCGGACATGTGTAAATGAACGATCGTTATCAATTAATTTGTTCTGTGATTTATTAAAACTATTTAACGTTTAACTTTTTGAAAGTGTCGCTATGTTTTGGAGGCTAAGGCTAGTAGACTTTTGGTGATAATTAATCTTGGTTATCCCTACTATGCCCCTTTTCATTTTGAGTTTTTTCAGTCTATCCAAAGGTAGTCGGGCAGAAATGGCTATCAGTGATTAAACCGCCATAGTACCCATACAATTAAGTTTCTGTAAAATAGTTGTACAACTATTTTTAGTGTTCAATAAAGGATGTATATATCTATCTACACTTTTGGAGATATGGAATCTAGTTGGTCTGTAAACATATCTTTCCTATTCTCGTTCAATTGTACAAGCTAAAGTTAGGGTCATTCGATTGCTACTGCCCAATAAATCAGTGTTTACAGCCTATCAAACGGTTTCAGCCCAATATATCACGTTGAAAGTGGCCATGACTTCGTGGCGCGATAAAGATGGAAACACAAGCAATCAAACGTAAATTACTTACTTATAAAATACCTCTTAGTCAACTCGATTTTGTGATCTTTGGTTGCACACCCTAAATGAGTAAAAATACGGTTGAATAATTTAGTTTTCTGGTATTGCTTGCAAAATGTGAATGGTGTTTAAGAAGATTACAACGCCTACAAACTTTTTTATATAAATCCATTTTAAAAAAACGTTGTTGTCGTTGTCTACTTCTTTTTAATCGACTTAAAAATCCCAATTCAGTTGATATAAGGTACTTGTGGTGTGTATGAAGACTGAATAGGTCTGATTTCTATTGTTTTTTTTTTAATATTAGGAGTAAAACTGAGATAATATTTAAACATTATTGATTACACGCGTCCAAAAATTATTTTCCTGTATTTATTTTATCTATCTAGTGGATCTTTATTGACAAACACTTTAAGCTATTTCTAAACAGTGAAAGTTCCATTGCCAAGTTCTTACAGAATACTGTAGCAATCGCAATCCAGAAAACTCCGTCTACGTACCTCTTCCGCTACCTCCGACGAAGCGATTCACAACACTATCCCGCTGACCCTAACACCGTATTCCAACCTTAGAAATGATATTTGCCAATCAATATGCATCTGTAAAGAAATTCGCTGCGATATTGCACCGTACATCTGCGATATCAATTATTTAAATGACGGGTCGTGATATGTAGGTATATGAAAGTATACGGTGCTCTTAGGTGCGGTTACAATAACAATGCTCGTTTCTAACCGTTGAGCAATAACTGGCAATGTTTCCTGAAGTTTGATGGCTTTTTATGAGTATGGGGCTTTGGGGAACGCTGTTGTTGTAGCACTAGATGAAATGAAGATCAGTTTGATCTAAGGAAGTTGTTTGTAGTTTTAGGTTTTATTGATATTACATTTTTGTGAATGCCTCGTTTTTGGTTTTGAGTTAAGATGGCGACTAATACGTGGGCGTGGAGTTGGTTAGTGGTTTGGTTTCAGTGATCTGTGAGACAGAAGGTAGCCATTGAACTTCTCGACTGACCAAGAAAGCCCGTCGTGTTTTTGATGAAGGAGACAAAATAATATAATAATTATATGTACTTTGCAAGAGTCCTCTGACTTTATTTGGGTGTTTCTCCTCAGAATTCTCAGCAAGATAATACCGGCTGGCCATCCTCACAAAATGAATATAATTTATCAATAAGCACAAAAAGAAATCCTGCATAAAACAGGTCGGTTTTGAGCCCATTTCAATACTACTTGTTTTCTGCTGCAAGTATTCTTTAACTATGACTTTTATACAAAACTGTGCCACATAATGTATCTACTATCAAAAGCCATATATTATAGTTTAAAGACCTTTACAAATATATCGCCTCATCACACATGAATCTGTAAACGACGAGACAGTCACTAAACCGTTTTATGACGCCAAACGAAGTCGTGACCAGTAAACGAGAGCACATTTATCTCAGGAAATAGAATCCTTGTATAACACAGTACCCTGCCGCTAAAAGGACGTCACATGGACAGGGAAATCTGAGCACATAGACTAAATATTAATACTTGATTGACAGACTAATTTGGAATAACAGGGAAGAAGGAATTTTAATAGATTTCACTAATTGTGTTCTAGGAATTCTGGAACTGTGATTTGTTCCGGGTGGTTAATTTTGCACAAGGCTTGTTGCGTAAATTAATCTCAATACATTTTGTTTCTTGTTCCCTCAGTTGTGTTGCATTTTCGTTTTGTACGTTGACTTCGTTCACCCACTGTTTGGCGGCGACGACTGTTATCCTAAAGAGCATGATATATTTTTATGGTTTCAATAATTTCCAAGATACAGGTTTTTACCTAGTTTGGAAATCAGGAGTTCATTTAGATAAGAAGCCTCTTATATGTTATGTTTTTAGTATTGAAACTGTAGTAGGCTAAGTTCTGTTTTTGTCCAATAAACGTTATTATTATTATTATATTATTATTAATTACCACCATAACGCTAGTAGTAACGACAAAATGCATTTATATATAAACATTATATGAGAAGAATCTTTTATCAAGTTGTTGTTTTTTCTAGTCAAGTCCCTCTACAGTTTCACTAGAATCATTATGAGTGTGACAAACAGATTCATAAGAATTTCGTCAATTACTAATACTAGAAACTGTTTTTTTGTCCTGTAAAAATCAACGACCCGTGACAGTGGCGAAGTCTCCAGCCATTGCGTCCACGTCACACAATGACTGGAGGGTGATGATGATCTTCCCAGCTAAAACACTCGAAAGTGGTGACGGTTGGGTGTTTTGGGGGACTGCCTTAATGTAAAACTGACGTTCTTTACAACTGAAAAGCTGGCTCTCAACCTAATTTGAAAAAATTACTTTTAATATTGGAGGTCTCTGATGCAACACCTAACAGTTCCCTCTTTGCCCACAGTGGTAGGTGCGAGGATGGCGCGGGCTGTGAGCTCGCGCTGAGTGCGGCTCCCCGCACCCATGGGCAAGACGTCCGGAGGCCGGCCCGACCGCGAACCAGGAGTGCGCGCACACAGGATTGCTAATAGAAGGTACCATTCTTACAACCGACAAATTAGACAAGAGGCAACATGCAGCATTAAAACAGAACCAATCTGAGAATGCAGAATTTGAAACAACTGGTGCAAGAACAGGAACACTGATGTCGACGCATCTAGAGAATGTAGTTTACAGTAGTGTTTAGTGCAACCAAATATTGCAGCATTTGAAGCTGTTAAAAATGGCTCATGTCATCTGCGAAACATGAGTAAATAAGCAGGATGACTTAACTGAGCGACACAGACTGCCAAAACCTAATTATATATTTATGTAACACCCACCAACGATTTATTGTGAAGGCTATTCTGATGCACCCTAGGCTATTTTAGCAGCACTGCACAGTAGGTTGTATGATATAAAATTCCTGCAGGCGCAGAGCGGCACTGCTTCCCGCGCACCCCATGGGCAAGACGTCTGGTAGTCGCCAAGAAGTGGTTGGCCGCCAAGAACTGCTTCGAGTGAACAGGATTGCCAACAGAAGGTATAAATTACAAAAAAAATAACGGATTATTACTCACTACCAATAATTTCAGACAATACCATTTGTCGTCCAAAATAAAGAGTGAACCAAATAACTCAAATAGAATCGATCTCAAACAGCATCAATGGAATGTTCATAAACATTTTTTTACAATATAAATAAATGCCTCAAGACATAATCTAACAAACATTTTACCATTGAGCAATAAAATCAGTTCAAACCACACATATAAAAAATATACAAGCGATAATAGAACGCACCGTTCGCTAACAAGATATTAAAAATAAACACAATATCCATTAACAATGAAAGTGTATGATAAAAGTCAACAGACGTTTGACCGAGTTCCAAAATACATGTGATTCACATCACACTATCGAACAGTCAGACAAAGATCTCTAAGCCGACAGCAGCAGTTGTTCAGACATCAATCTCCGGCTGCTGACTCGTGGGCAGCGTTTGACAAGGTCGACACCTGTATTTATTTGACAACCTCCTTAAAGCGGAACAATGCTAAAGTGATGCTCACACGGTTTGTTGATTTTAAAAACAAGCTCCGCTTTGCATGAGACTTCAATCGAACAGATTTGGAAATGAAAACAAAGGGATACCGCAGGGCTCTGGGTTAGGCCCATAAAAAATATTCATTGTAAGTATCTTGTTTTTTTTATAAAATTGAGTCATAAGACATACGATTATTTGACGATAACGATACGAAGCGATTTATTTAATTAACCGTTAGACGTAAACTGGGATTAAGCGACTGTGTATAGTACATTCATCACGTAAGTTTGGGTCATTTGGAGAACGTCCAAAGATTTTTCGTAAATATTGTCGATTGAATGAGTTTTTGCTTCATAATGAAACAAATATTATGTGGTTAAGATTATGAGACTTAAATTAATGGCTAGAATTTTGTTTGTTCGTACTTTCTAGATTGTTCACTCGTTCATTCCATATTTTGTAATGTTTCATCAATTTTATTCTTTTGAACGATTGAGATCCTCGTTAAGAGATTGAGTTATATTTCCCACATTGTTAATTTTTCACATTAAAACACTTATGTTTCGTTTTTCAACTATTAACTTTTTATGTATCCTGGGTGTGATTTATGAGGATGCTCTCATTCATGTTTTCAAATGAAAACTCTTATTAATTTATTTTTAAAGAAATGATAGTTCGAGCGAAACACAAAATTGTACTAACATTAGTATGAACTGATTTGCACGTGTGTGCGCAAATCAGTTAATACTAATGTTAGTAAAATTTCAATGAAACTTCTTAATGCTTACTTGGTGGCTTAAACTCGTTACATTTCCTAATTAATTTGAACCTCGGCTCAGCCTCCTTGAACTGATACTCCGAACAGGTTTAGTTGGCCTTTTATCGACGAATACTTGACTCAATACTTTATTTTATTGACATTAATACTTTCCGTTGTCGTGGCTATTGAGTCAATGGAGAAAATTATTTTATTATGGCTTAGAGTATGGGTGTTATGTACTTGATGAAGCACAGTATCAGATATATTCAGCCCAACACTGTTGCTCAATCCAACCTTGTCCCTATTATTATCTTCATTATACATGTATAGGTCGTTCACTCTCAAAACAAAAGAAAAACAACTCGTCTCCCCAATTCCGATTGACAACAGAACTAGCCTTGAGTTTCTATTAATTGAACATCTATTCTTATATCTTCAGCGGTTTCCGATAGCCCTGGTAGTTGTGTCTGCGCCTTTACTGAGTTTGTACACAATTGAGTCGATTTTAGCTAAATTATGTAGATTTAGTTTGCAACACGTGGGAAACCGACGCGGGCGCTTTTGACGTAGTGATCAGTCCATTCATCGGGACTGTTAGTAGTAGTGAATTCTTGATTACTGGTGATTGTTTAGGATTTACTGGGATAGGGATTCTTTTGGTGAGTTAATTTTGTTTGTATATTGTTTTACGAGACTTCTAAGATACATGTAGGTAACTGAATGGTTATATTTGATTGCTTCGACAAATTGAAAAGTTACACTACAAAAATTAAGAATGTCTCACAAATTTTGTTTTTTGAAAGATATTTACTACTTTACTCGCAGTGTTGTGACATTTGTTATGTTCTTTGTTTTAATAATTATTAATAATAATAATAATAATAATTTGTAAATACATTGCATATAAATCTATACCACCGGTTTTCCATACAGTTAGTAAATAAACAGCTGATGCAGGTTTACTATCAACTTGACCTTCATTGTTCCAAACTAGGATAGTTTGTTTATCTCGGAGCCATTGTACGTCAGTGTAACATAACACAGAACAATGCATTCCTGCCTGCACTCTAGATAACATTAATTTTACTTGCACTAAATTGTACACTGAACATCACAACTGCTCACTGTAGCTTTGAAGTGCACAATTTGGTCACTGTTAACGACTAAGTTAAGAACTATTTGATTACAAGTAACTTTAAAGATATCCATCTTGTTTATTGTTGGAGAAGCTTTTTAGCATATTATGAGGGACAGAGTATCGGTATGTGAGACACAAAATTTCTCTTCAGACAGTACTGAGTTCAATGGTTTTCACGACAACCCATTATTCAGGTTTCATTTATACCATCGATAGCGCTGTTGCTGCTTGAGGGTTCTATTCCCATGTTGGTCAAAGTTATTTTTTTATAAGTGTCTTGGTTGCGACCCAGTGTCTGATTTAGTGCCAGGTTGATGGCACTGGTGCACATGGGACTTAACCAAAATTGGCCAAAGTTCCAGATCTAACGTTCACGTCTACAGCTCAACTTTATTAGGGGCCAGAGAAAATATCGGTTTTGACCTTCCGCAGGGACTCGTGCCTGTCTTAACATATTAATTTCAACCACGACATCATGGTCAGCAGATTGTCCATGTCATAAAACATTACTTTTTATTCTTCGCTATATACCAGGGACTTAAACCCTGAAATCTTTTCCCACTCAAGTCCACGTATTCAAATATCATTTCTTACTTATTCATCTTTCCCAGGGACTCGTGCCTGTCTTGGGGCCGTCGGGCTCGCTGCGGCAGCGCGCGCGCAGGCGGCGTGTCCGCGGCCGGCGGCGGCGGCGCGGGCGCGTGGCGGAGGCGCGAGCGCGCCCCGCAGCCGCGCAGGCCCATGGAGATCCTCACCAGTATCTATGCGCTGCTGTCTGGAGGGGTGAGTTATCCCTGGAAAAACGTGTTAAGATGTCTGGACTTCTTACGACTATAATTTTAAAATGCCTATTATAGAGAACGGTTTGTTCAACGACCGTTCTTAGTTATTTCCTTGTACGAAATTGTCACTAATATTTAGGTACTTCGTAGCGTAGTTCTATATTAAACCTAGGAAACCCTTATTCATCTAATAGTCTCCACAACTTTAACAAGAAGAAGCAAATTAAAAAAAAAGGAGATTTAGATTTTCATGTCATTAAAACAACTGTGAGGGTATCAAATCGATTATGCTACTGTCCCGAAGAGTACCATATCAAACAAAATAGTTCAAAGTTAGTCAGGCATCTGGGCTCCATATCAGGCTAGCTCAAGGTGGCAGGCAGGTAAGACGGTGAGCTTTATTTGAATTTTTGTCCATTCATAGTTGCGGACAGCGGACAAAAAAATGAGGGCCAAACCAGTGTAAATGCTATCTGCGTTGCATAATTTCAAGGTATTGACGACATGGTATAAAAACCTATTAACTATGCGATACCACGAAAAACGTAGTATTAAAAAGCTTAGGTAGAATTATTGAATTAGAAATAGTAGATCCCTACGGGCGAGTACCTAATTTTCTAAAAACGAAATTCCTAGTGCAGTTTTATTTCTACAAAAAACTTGCTTAAATTAACTCCGTCCTTAATCTTACATCGTCTAAGTGCATGTTTCAGCCCTTGTGCCACATAGGTATACCTCGGAAACATAGGTACTGTTTACCATACCCCTAGACTGCCACACTAATTAACATACGTAAGACTGGTCTAGAGGCAGGAAGACCGCGGAAGTCGGGACTAATCTCGTTGTAACGTATCGTAAGTCGGTGACGTTACGTCGCGGCTTCCGACTTCCATTATTGTATTGTGTGGTTGTTAGGGACATTTGTTTCTTTGTGTGTCTTGATATTAATTGTGATATTGTTTCCTGGTACTTCGGTCTTATTACTGTGTGGTATTTGGTCCTCGCGGCGGGTGTGTTTTGTTTTATTCAGTGTGATTTTTGGAAGTGTGTATTAGAAGTAAATATGGGCATGCCGTATTTAGGTATTCAGCGGCTCATGGTAAATAGGATAAAACGTTTGGTTTGTTTTATGATCTCGGTTTTACACATTTTGTTTCAACTTCTAATTTTACTAATGTTGGATCTAAACTTGCTCGGTAGCTACCTAGATAAAAATAAACCAATTCCTAGTTAAAAACTTTACCGCTCCAATTTCTTCCGCTCAAGATTTAAGAGTAAGCCATAAACATAAAATCTCTTTGACTTCAAACAACGTGGTTTACAAAGAGCCTCCCCAATTTGCACCAATTTTAACACTGAATGTTTAATACCCTACCAACAAGCAACACCTTAAAACTTGAATTCTGAGCTTTAGTGCTCATGTTTTTATGTGTTATTTTCCCGTGTACAGCAAGGGGTGAACCCGAAGATTGATTCTGTAGCATTTCGACTGCACTGCGGTGCAACTACCGCCGCGTTGCTTGCGGCTAGCGCAGCCTTAACAACGCGCCACCTGGTGGGGAACCCCATCGACTGCATACACACGAGGTGAGAAAACACGACGTTTAGCTAGCCAACGGTCCACGTAGTTCGCACTTAAAATGTTAGATGGCGTTAAACAAAATATTAGAAGCAGGAAAAGTGTAGGAGGGAAGAAATCAGCGGAGATTTTTTTGTATCGAAAAGAATTGTTTTATTTCTGTAATATGACTTGTATTGTTATTAAAATAATTTACGTGGCGGATAATCGCGCTCAGGTTTAAAATAGTACCGCTGTCACTATTCAGAAGCCGGGTTATTCATGATGAACTCATTAGCCAAAAATGTGTGCCAATTATTATTTCACAGTTAATAGTTTTATTGGCGTAATAAATTAAATTAGTCCACGAACTAAATAATAATTATGACAGAAGTTACGCTGTAAAACTGTATTTTCACTTGAAAACGGTTGCGAAATTTCTGTAGAAGATAATTATAGTAGGTATTTTGTACAAGTAAACATCCGAATGTAAGGCCCGATTTTTCAATAGTACCGTAAATTTTACCTGAATATTAAAATTATGGTTTCAAAGCTTTTGTTGTTAAAGTATGTCAAACAGCCATTAAATTCTTCAGTAAAAAAAATCTGGCTGTTGATAAATCAGCCCTAACAGGAAAATATTAGACATTTTCCAGTATTTAGTTAAATTAACATCTACAAACTTCTTTAACTTGATTAAAAGTTACAACGTTAGGTAGGTAGGTACTGAAAGCACATCTGAAAAAAAAAGTTTTTTAACCCGATTAGTAGATAGTTGGCACTAATATTTTTACCGCTAGCACAAAATAAGTACTGACGCCATTAGAATCTATTACTACAGGTGTTTTTTTGGATATGAGGATACAACTCTGAGGCCTGCTTGCACAATTCAGAGTTACCTTTTAAATCTGAGTTTGTGGCGAGGTTAAATAACAAATATTTCACACATTACAGCCCCCGGGTCAGCGTTAAAAAATAATTTAGGTTTTAACAATGGGTCTTGGAGATTTTCCGCTTTTTATCGACAAGTCTTTCAGTTAAAAACTGTTTCATAGAAGAAACTATTCCTGATACCTTCTTCATTCCCGTAGGGACATACCAGAAGACGTGCTGAACACGTACTGCTGGATCCACTCGACCTTCACCGTGGCTGGCGAGGCCGGAGGAGCCTACCCTGGCGTGCGCGGCGCTGGCACGTCTCCACGAAGATATGGGAAGTACTACCAGTGGGTCGCCTTCACGCTGTTCTTTCAGGTGAGTGGTGCTTATGAGCTTTGTTGTTTTACAGCTTTGGTGTTTAAGCTATACGGCGTCGTCCTAATTAAAATTTGATTGTTGCGAGAATACAGGATGTACCAGAAGAGCGTGGTTTTATTTTAGGGTGTTCTGTATCTAGCATGCATGTTCCAAAAATATCACTTTTCAAGCAGTCTGATGCAGTTTGTGGCATCGGATCTGTGATTGAACTATAATAAACGTTTCGAGTTCTTTTGAAAAAAGTTAATATTTTTTATTTTGAAATTATTGTTTCTTTACTGTATAGCAGATACAAAACACAACCCTAAAATATGACCACGTACTTCTGGAACGCCCTGTATACAGTCGTCGCGTTAATTTTTACGGCAAACCGGAAGGCACCCGCTGTCAGCGCGACGACGCGTTCTGGTTTGCTGTATGTCTTGTGTTACGGTAACTCTCATCCTTCAAAAACATGTTTTTCTTACTCCTCCACTTGCGAGGTCCAAGACAGTTAAATCCTATCTCAGAGACTATTCGAGCTACATTTTCTGGTGGTCGCCACTGTTGAATCTGGCTCTCAGAAGTTGCAGTGGGTGGGAAAAGTGTGGCGGACTTGTCCGTAATTAAAAAAAAACCTCATCCGACTATTTGCATCAGGCGAGATCGAGTTTAGATGTGTAATGAATCAAGAAAAAAAAAACAGTGGGTTAAGGTAGGAACCGGTTTAAATTATCACCAATAACGTATGACTAACGGAATGAATTGATGATTCAAAGGATTTAAAGAGGTTTTGAGAAAATGAGTCACTTTCGTCGATCATGAATATTATTATGAATTAACGCAATAATGGATAAGGAGAATCTTAATGTTTACGTAAGGTATCTACTGATATTCACTGAACAATTGATGTAATTTTAGTTTTAATAATGATCGACAAAAGAAAGAAATAATTTATTTTTATTTTATTTTAAACTACGTTATGCATACTACAGAATCACTTCGATGTCCAAGATAACCACTTCCTTTGCATCCTATTTAAAAGTAAGAACTTACAATTAATCAATGATATCCCCATTTTTCCTTATTTTAACCTTATTTTCAACGTTTTTTGTTTATAACTTCCCAGTATATTCTCCTCCCATATAGCAAGGGCTATAGGACACTCAATATCTAATATTCCTAACAGTGATAATGATAACTAAATTGCAAAATAATATTGATATACGAGCAATAAAGTTAAGTGCTAGTCGCTTAGTCTATGGCGAGTATAGACTATAGAGCGGAGTGAATGATTCTAGTGCGGTCATCGTGAATTGGCTACTTAGCGGGGCTCGGGATTAGCAAACACGCTAGTGGAGTGTAGTAGGAGCGAAGAGTATTGGCGGCTGGTAAATATAAAATGTTTTTAAGGAATTAATATTTGGAAGATCATGTGCTGAATGAGAAAATAATTCGATATAGTGATGTGCTAGTGCGGTATATAGTGGATATCCCACCCATACGCACTTTACATTTGGGAAGTACATATTTTCACTGTGAGTACAGTTAAGGAGTGAAATTCTCTGTCGGATTCTGCGTTTCGTGATAGCTACAACCTAGGGGCTTTTAAGTCAAGATTGAATAAGTTATTTTCAGGCAAACGTGCTATCTATCAGGTAAGATCGTCGTCAAACGGTAGTCTATCAATATATGTAGGTATATTTTTTTATCAAGTTAAAATAAATATTGCTTAAATTCATAAATAACATAAATTCACAGTTTAAAATTCAAATCAAACAATTAAATTAACTCAAGGTAAAAAAACTAAGGTCTGGGTAAAGGTCCCAATGTTGCTACGAAGTGCTACGGCGTAGCAAGCTCGTAGCAGTGCCAGCTACGAATATTGGCGGATTATGATATTTGCAGAATGAGGGGGTATTATGATCGGTAAATGCAGTGTCACTTATGCAATATATTTTTATAATAACACACGTATGTTACTCCTAGAGGGGGTAGACACAGGTGCGTCAGTAACATAACCAAAAGTATTGGGCTAGTATTTTTTTCTTTTAACACGTAAACAAAAAATAAAGACGAAACAGTGCGTTGAAACTTCGTGTGACGTCACGTCTACGTAGAATTGGCGTAGCAAGCCCCCACTCCTGAATTTTTTGCCTTTATTTATTTATCATATAATTTTATAGTTACAACGAAATAACATAAAACAAAACCGGCCAAATGCGAGTCGGACTCTCACTCGACAGGTTCTGCTATGAATCTTATATGATGAAAAATGTAAAAATTCTTCATTAATCAATCAATTTTTACATTTCCTTTAATTTTTAATTCAAGTTCTTTCTATTTTTACATTTCATTTTACCTCGGTCAAAGAATAAGCATTGCCATACAACGTGGCAATGCCGCCAGTCTTTTGGGTACACTTCCAGTCGACAGCGATGCGGATGAATTTTTTGACGCCATATTTTAGGGTTTATTTAGTTAGGAGATTTTATTTTTATTACTAGTGTATATAGTTAGTTCATTTTATTATTTTTGTACACACACACTGAAAATTTCAACTGTCTGTTCTTGAGATGCAGCCCGCTGACGGACAGCGGAGGCTTAGTAATAGGGTTCCGTTGTTACCCTTTACGTACGGAACCCTAAAATTACAAACTAAAACACATACGTTCTCGTACAATGGACGGTCTTTTCGCATTCCGCGATATCTTCCAGGCAACCTGGGCTTATCGAGCGAATTCAGTCGGTAGGCGATCCGCAAATTTGACGATACTTCCCGCCCTGGAATGAACGTTTTGCCAGTCAATTTTATTGATTTGATAAAGAAAAATACGTTCTTTATTTTTAATAAACTATAAGAGTTTCTATAAATTTAGTCATGCTTTGCAAGTTTATAACCATTTGTATGTTGTTAATAAATATTGCATTACATAACAGTCCTGCAAAACACCCAAATTATTACATCCGTGACGGTTCCACGAAATTATTGCAATCACCAAGTTAATGCTGTCCAGTTCACAGTATGGTTAGTGCAGGCGTGTCAAACGACCCGCATATACAGGGTGTTACAGATTATACGCAAAAGCTGAAAGAGCTCACTGTACTCATTATAGTACCCGACCTGAAATAGCTTAAGAAATATCAACCGTTCATTACCTACATTTTGTTGATTTATTCACACTTATCTAGATGTATGGGCTAGTTGATATTTTTTCGCGATTACAGTGTTGTTCTTATGGTAAAAGTGGTTCATAATGATGAGCACATTGATCCCATTTGCTTTATGTTTATTGCACCCTGTATAATTATTCTATGTGATGGCAAAACTAAAGGATTGTACCGTGACTCCGTGACGCGGCTTCTAACTGCTGTCGATACACTAAAGTAGTACTAGCACCTTTACCTGGCTTCACCTGCATGTCGGGAAGTGGTTTTATCGACAATAGGGTTTATTATAAACTTTAGAAGAACGTGTAGTAGTACTATGGTTGGCACCAAATAAATTTTCAATAGCGGTCATTACCCCTAAATTTATTGACATTCTTGATCAAAAAACGAAAATACAGAGATAAAACTGTTCTGAAAAAACATCCCTTTGCATTCTCTATGAATGAAAAACGATTCCGTAATTTATGTTATTTACGAAGAGAAGGGAAAATTGAGGTTGAATTTATTTGAAAAGCACATTACACAAATTTATTTAAAATTAAAAAAATACTATAATATACCTTCAGCAAATAATTAACTTAGGCCTAATAATAAAAAGGTAATTTATAAAACTCGACCGCAAAAATGACTGTCAAACAAGTCACTTTTGAAACAGTCTGATGGAGTTGGTAACATTATTTTATTTTAATCATAGATTTAATGCAACCAATTGCATCAGACTGTTTGAAAACATGACCCTTCTGCTGGGGCCATGCGCGTGCAGTAGGCTACAGTAAGGGTAGGCCAGCCCATACATAATACCCAAAAAAAAATTCGACGAAAATTCGCATCGTCAGGATCGTGATTTCAACCCTGAACAATGTGGTGAGTTTTTTTTTTTTTGGGCATTATGGCTGACCTACCCTTACTGTAGCCTTCTGCACGCCCATGGCTGGGGCAGTCTGGTAAAAATAAAGCGATACGACTAAATTTGTCTCTAGTTTATTTATTCTATAAACATCCAGCTGAACAGGGTCCTCTCAACGAGGCCCGCTTCGGTCAAGGATCGCATTTCATTTCACATTAATAAATAAATGCAAATTAACTATTCAACGCTTTGCAACAACAATTAATTCTGCTAATGAGCTCATTTACATTAGCAGCAGTTATCCTATGCTGTAAATGTTACAGTTTGGTTTATTATTAATTGTCGCGATTAGATTACGGTAAAACATAATAAATAATATACTGACGCTCGCTGTTTAAAATACTGGGAGAAACTTTTTGCGCGTGGGATTCAATAAGTCGAAAATTGACTCAATTCTAGCGACTAGCTTGATAGGTACTCGTGACTGTTTTTTCTGGTTCCGTACCCAGAAGATAACCTACGGAACCCTATTACTAAGCCTCCGGTGCCCGCCAGTCTGTCTGTCAGCGTGCTGTATTCCATGAATCAAATTACAGATTATAAAAAATAGTAAAAATAAAATCTAAGAAACGTGTCTTTTGTGTGCCGACTCACACTTGACCGGTTTTAGTACCAACATTTCTAGAAGATCTAATTCGCATTATATTGTACCCACTATAGGTTATATGAACGTTGGGAAATGTCCACAAGACATTGCAGCTTTCTACTAAAAAACCATTTTTTGCCACCTTTGTCCAAGAAATTATGCAGCTCCTCTCATTACTATTTTCTGTGCTTATTACAAACAATACCGTCCACCCTGACAGACGGACGGACGCAACAAGCAGTGATTCGCATGTAAATCGGTAAGTATGTTAACGTTCTTGCGTTTTGTGACGGTGTCCCGTCGTCAGTACCTGGGTACGTTTAGTGTCCGCGCACGTGCTACTTGTCGCGACGAGCCTGTGGTCCAAGGCGTAGGAGATTGGCGACGGAGATTGTTAATGAATATTTTACGAATAGTGTAACTGGCACACTGTTAAATTTTCTAAGTGAACATAAAACGTTTTATCCGTCTACAAAATGTTGTCTTTCCGATCTACCACCTATTTCTATTGACAAGCTATAATGGCAGAAATGGGAATAGGAGATGTGTATAAAAATATTTATTATTTAACCCTTTTAACGAATATTAATGTTTGTTCACTAGGGCTAATACGTAGGTACATTATTTAGAAAACAAAAATATTCCGTATTTATGGTAATGGTGCAAGGGAGTAGGCATATGAGACAGCAACACTCCTTTTGGTTACGTATTGACTAAATCCTGAGGGTGTATCTTTAGTTTAGAAGCTTAGGTAGCTCGTCCGCTAAGAGCAAAGTCACAAAGCTAGGAGCTTAAATGTAGTATCTTGAGTAAAATGCTCTTTGCGTTTGGTGAGTACAGTTCAGGTAGAATCAAACCTAAGGGCAGCTCGGAACACTTCTCGAGTCTCTGCGCAGTACCAAATTCATGTAACAACGAAAACATTTTACTTTAATCATTTTCAGCGCCATTTCCCTCGCTGAACGCTCGTCGCTTACTCGTGTGTTATAATTTGACATCGGAGCGTCCATCTTTACATGTTTACTGCTCACCTGCGCAAGTGGGTCGCTCTGAGCCGGCGTGCTGTGATGTGTCGTCTGTGATGAAACTCACTTCATTTGCATGTTCTTCAGTCTGCTACTAATTTCAGCGCAAATTTCAGAATGGGAAAGCAGTTGATTGTCATTTTAAGAAAGTTTAGTTTAAACAGGCCAAGTGCGAGAGAAGCTCGCGCGTAAAGGGTTCCGTACGAATCACATTTTTGACATGTTAATTAAATACAATTTTTTTTTAAGGATGCGAAATCATCACATGACTTCTTCCGCTGTGGGCGGAGCGGAAGGGCGTGTCAGACTCTTACTGACTAAAACCTATCCGTGTTCCTTCTAAAGCCCTTTGCGTTCCAGGGCCGCGGTGACTCTTTCAAACAAATTCCGCAACCCTGACAGGCTCTGGCCCTATCGGGCCCCGTCTCTTAAGCTGACATCTCTTTGAAGCGCGCGTGGAACGCAACGCGCCATCGACCCGGGCCTGATTGTACCATAAATACCATAGATTTCTTATAATCTTCTATTTAAGATTTTCTTCAATTTTTTTCTAATCTGTAAGTCAAAACAATTTTCTATATTTTTTTTAATTTTAAGCTACGTAATTTCTCTTTTCTTGTCGTCTCACACGACAGATTCGTAGAAAATTGATGACAGACGGACATACATACACGAGTGATTCTATAAGATGTAACTCATTGAATTGACACATGACCTTTCACATTTTTCATCATCATGATCATTTTTCATGTTTTTTGACATTTGCAACTAAAGTTAAAAATACTTTACACATCTCAGTTTCGTAAATTGTAAAACTACTTTTAACTTTTTGTTAGAATTCCTAAACACCATATTCCTTGTGAATTTTACGTTAAAATCATTGACGTAACCAGTCCAATAAAATCTTCCAACAGGTATTTATTTTGAAAATAAACTGAGCGTGTTTACATTATTTAGGGACCGCCCAAGGTAACATAAATAACGCGTCAAATGATTAAAACAAATAAAAACACATTAATTCTCAGCTTTTATATTTATATTTATGTAAAGATCTCTGCAATTTGTAAGCAATCAAGAAATGGAGGCAAAACTAATTAGTTTACGTCTTGTTTGTGCAACGACTGAGGTTGTAGATTAAACAAAATATTACGCTTACATTATTTAAGGGGACAGGCAGAGGTAGCTATGTAAAACTAGCTTCATTCAGCGGCTTGGCCCGCTTCAAAAAGTATACTCCAGAGATCTGTCAGGGTTGCGGAATTTGTTCGAAAAAGTTACTGTGGCACTGGAACGCAAAGGGCATTGGGAGGAACACGGATGGGTTTTCGTCTGACACTCTCTTCCAGAGCGGAAGGAGACATTTCATAATATACCATCCATAAAAATAAAATGAAAAAAAGAATGAAAAGTACCTATCTTATTTCCTATTTCAGGGCCTGGAATAGGATATGCTGTTTCTCGCCTTTTCACGTCAAGACCATAGTCTAGACGTGAAGAGGAGAGAAACACACAGAAGGACAAACAGATTTACTTTCGCATATTAATATGGATTCCTAAAAATTATCGATTTATGGACTATAAAAGGGACCTCTGAGTTGTTTCGCGGTTCTTCTGAGAGCAGTCAGCTAGGATACACTGACCTTTACTACTTTAAACTGACAAAAAATATTGATTTGTGAATCTTTTATATTTCACCTATTTACGATATAAATATAATTCATCATTAAGTACTAAAATTAAGAATGAATTCAATAATGTCATAAATAGTTTTAAAATTCTTATTATTACTAAAAGACAGGGGTGAAACAAATAGTATTGTCTTAAGATTTTAAGTAAGTTTGTGTCATCAGAAAATGACAATTTAGCTCGTAGTCCTATGTCAAAAAGTATAGAAATCACAAAAATGTACGTCATATGCTTTGTTACCAAAAATAATAAAGTACATAAATAAAACTCCCATGCTCCTCACTATTTTAAAAAAGCGCAACTAAATCCGCATTATTCAGTCACCGGGCACTACCAGAGTGTCACGGTACAGTCCGTCAGCGCCATCTGTCAAACGCATCGCTAATACTACTGCGCGTTCAGAGTACCTTATAGAATTCGCCGGGGTTTACGCGTCCGTAGAGTTTGCTACTAAACGCGTCTTTTAATGGAATTCATGTCAAACGAGCTATGGATTTAATGCTTTTGATGAGCTACAGCAAAGGGTTTTTTTTGGACGGAGACCACTCGCAGTTCAGCACACTAAGGCTGGTTACTGCTTAACCGGAGTATCCTGTGGTGGCCTCAAATTAATTTAAGGCCCCCAGCCAGGGCTTACAAACTAGCTAAATTATACTAAATGTTGCAAGGGTGCAACTGTATGCCTTTTGAATGATCTGAGTTCGATTCCTGGTAAGGGAGGAATATAGTTCTTGAAGTTATCAGTTGTATATCAAAATCGTAATAAGTACATCTGATAACTTCAAGATTATTATCAGGTTAAAGGGACGTTTAAAAATTCACTGGGACCCAACTTCTAGATGTTAAGGTTCTCTTTCTTTCTTACCTAATATTTACCAACAATAATGATATTGTAACAGTTGCGCTACATTTTGGTGGAGGTGCCTATAAGCCTTCTCAAAAGACTCTTCCCATTAAAAAATGCCGGGCCGCAAAATCTCTAAATTTTTCACATAAATCGCCAAACACGGTGAAAAACACCCCATCTAACTACAGAAAACAGGTAAAGTTCGGATTTGCATAAACTAAAACTGGTAACAGCACCTTATTATGCTCGAAAAGTGAAACAGCTTAAAGTTTTAGTGCTCTTACAGCTTCAAGAGTTGCAGCACGTGTCGACTTAGCGAAATTGCTACACTTACGTCATACTAACTGTTGGGAATTTTGTTTAGTTCATCTTGGGAGGCTATGAACTAGGGGAAATTTGGAGGCACGACGGTTGAGAGGTTTGCCGCTCCATGTCGCGGGCTCTGCTCTACTCCAGCGGTAATACCTAACCCATGGACAATAACTGGACTCCACGTCTAATTAACAGTTCTTATTCTTTCTTCTTTTCGTCAATCGACTCTTATTATATTTTGTCCGGCCAGTATTGAGGAACCTGTACCTACAGCTCTATCATTGGCCTCGTTCAAGTCTTGGATGGTGCAGGTAGTTGGGCAATTAAGCAGAATTAGCAGTCAAAAGATTGTTAATTTTGTTGATTCTTACATTTTTGACCTATTTACCAAAATTTATAAAGAAAAAGAATGTATTTATTAACACAAAAGGATCATACTCGTAACTCGGTTACAGGAAAACAAAACCAAACAAAATAGATACAAAATTTAATACTATACAATTATTCTGTTTTTAAAACGCCAAAAAGAGTGTGCCTCCCGGCTGCGTCAAATAGTTGCAGTTTAGCATGTATGCCAGACCACTAGTACCTCCTCTTTCCTGGGCCATATTTACTATTCGAGGTTTATCGTAGTACGATAACTGCTAAGCAAAGATTAATATTACCTGTTTATAGAAAAGAGCGCCAATACAAAATAATAAGTCCACAAGAATTTACAGATGTAACCTACGTACCAAAGAAAATTAAATAAACATACAAGTAATAATCCTTGTAGGCAAAATCATTTATGAATACGAATAACTTTTATTAAAGAAACTTTACGGAAAAAATAATGCTGCTCCATAGAATCATCAAACGCATTTGCAATCAAAATGCTCGAGACAGTTGAAAACATCGTAACATTTTCATATTCACAAGGATTTTACGTTAAATATTTTACCTCTCACCAATAAGCAGATAAGTAGTACTCCAGAATCAACGAGTTCTATGTTCAGATTAAATATATCAAACACGTTATAAAGGAAATAAGAACGAACAAAAGAAAATATGCTCTCTGATTTATGGCGCCAATGAAATATTCGTTTGCACACTTCAGCTTCAGTTCATGATCATTACAGGCTTATATATAATATATATTTAACATATTATTTATTACAAAAAGTGTCAGTGTGAAGTGTCACTTAAAACTTTAGCTTCTTAACGTTTCCAGTGTTTACGTAATCAATTAATATTTTCATGAGTAAACATCATTCAGGCTCAATTATTTTTGAAATATTTCATCTATTTAGTTCCTCGTTATGTCAACTGTCTCGGCTATCAGACCCACGTGTGCCACTCCCGCTAGTTTGTTAACATTAGTTATATAAAATATCGCCAAAATAAACACAAGCGTATGACAGTTTGACACCAAAAAATAAACTTCTCAACTCATTTACACGGTACCCATAAACATAATAAATTATTACATTAAACTCCTATTTTTTATGAAAACAAGAAATATGGAAGAACATTTCAACACGTCCAATTTAGTTGTTATATGTGCTGAGATGTTTATGTCCGACAACTTCAAAGATTTATCCGCGCCCGTGTCACGCGCGATCCGTCTTTGATTCCTACGTCTTGTTTCTTTTTTAAAATACTAACGTGTTCCCTTCGTAACACGGTGAAACTAACTGACTTGTCAGCTCCGTCGACTTTGTAAATCATATCCGTCAGCGGTGCGTCACGTCGCGTCACGTCACGTTGTCGTCCCGCATCCGTCGCGTGTCAGCCGCACGCACTTGACAACTCACGACACCGCGGCGTTGACGCAAATAAAAGCTTTCGAAAAACCATCACTCAAATATGAAGCCATTTTGTTTTACGATGATAAATTCAAATGTCGAACTCAATATTTATTGCCGTTTTTATAGTTTGCACTGTAACTAAAGATGTTATTTTAGTAAATAAAATAAAATATAAAACGGACCGCGTCGGGTGCGAGGCTAGCGCGTCAGAGCGGTTCTCACGATCATCATAAACGTAACATATCTCTATTATTGTTGGAGCCCTTCCAATGTGTAACTGTTATACCTACTTAGTGTTGGATCTGCGGGCTTGTGATGCACCGCGCGTGCTGTCGCGGGCTGCCGCCGGGCCCCGGGCACTAGGCGGCGGGCCTCGGCCGCTCGTGTCGGTACAGAGGTGCTGCTAATTACCGTGGCAGCAGCGCCAGGCGCGCCGGTGTGCCGCAACACGTTTCATCAGCTGACCTAATAACTTCAAATATTATGATGTTAACGTAGGCAGCGGCGCTGCACGCGCGTGCCGCACGCCCAACTTAACTTTATAAATAGAATGCACATCGCCCTGTATGTATTTAACGTAAGGAGCTTTTTCAGCGGCGCGAGCCAGTCGCCGCGAACGTCTGAGCGCGCCGCCCGCGCCGTCCGTCCCGCGAGTCGCCGGACAACACAACTTTTGGAAACGGATCGCGAACTTTTTTTCTATAGAATTTTTGAAGTTTTTCGATGAGAGTGGGTGCGGTGCAGTGCGGGCCCCCCTCGGGCGACAGTGAGCGCCGGGCACGCGACCAGCGCTAGTCTCAACGTAACCGTGTTTCAAAAATAAAACGTTGCCGATTCGAAACCGGAGCACCCCGAAGGTTAATGACAAAATAAAAAGCGTGCATTAAAATTGTGTGTCTGAAGACTGGGCGATCGCAGCCTGGATGCGTGGCCGATGAGCTATATCGACACGTGAGTCGCGCTCTATTTTGCTATGACGATACTTTGGATGTCTTGAGAGACGAATTTATCTAATTTGAGGTAAACTGTGACTCCACCGTAGGTGCAACGTTTCCAATCGCGTATGTTTGTGCAAGTGGTACAAATGAGCCAGTAATTAGAGTGGTGGTTGTAATTAACTCTCACAATGCCGCTCGGCTCTGTCGGTAGTTTTGCAACTAATCAAGGTGTTCGTTAGTATTTGTTTACATTCCAGTTTCGTAATAACAGCGCGGTGAGAAATTAAAGTGTGTACTCAACGTTTTAGTTCGAATTCTGAAAACATAGTTACCTACTAATAAACTATTAAAACCGCCATGTTAGAAAATAAAGCTTTTGACTTCATTAACGTTGTCTTACGTAAACTTTTTTTTTAGTTAAACAATTTTAACTGTCATGAAAAACTTTCTCCTGTTCGAACTAACCTGGATTTTTCTGAACGAAATCTTTTCATAATTCGTAAGTAGGCTGAAAACTTAGCAAACTTCACTTTTTATATTGTACACATTTTGACTGATATTTAATTGAATCACAAGTAATTGAAAAATTAAGTTTTAAACAAAACAATGTCAATCTGAAACTATTCCGCCAAATATTCAAATAAAGAATCAGTCTGCCTTTTTTTTCTCATCTGCAACCTAATTCCGCAACTATTGCTCTCACAAGTCAATTCTGCACTTTTTTTAGATTCCAATTCAGTCGAACTGTTCCGTTTTCGATCAAACCCCGCCGTGTGGTGATTTACGACAAGTTTCGAAACGTTCCTCGATAATGCTCATAGTTCATCGTACGAGGCGTTTGGACAATGTTGACCCAATATCGCCGGGAGCGGTCTGCTCGCCGAATTACAATGTACCTTCTACATTAAACAGTGGCTAATCGAGACCGTGCTTTTTAAATTAATTATACCTACCGCGGAACAGCGGCGTTCGTTCGGCGGATAATTTTAAGGTGCTGGATGATATTATTATGAAATTTTCTTGTGGGCTGAGTTTTGTGTTCGATGAGGTTTATTTATTTTTATAATTGTTCTATCTAGAAAATTTAAATGAAGATAATGATTTTTTTAGAAACGAACAAGTTTTTTCTGAGATCGATGGTTCCGTTAAAACCGTATTGCCCAATAGTAGCCACGAATTACCATAATTAGCATAGACAACAGAAACGATCAAATCTTCAAGATGCTAACAAAGTTATTACCGAATAAACATTGCCGCAACATTTAACCAAAGGTCAAATATTCAATAATTTACCAACGAACTACAAATACAAAAAAGAAACACTAAATCATCCCCAAGTTATTTAACGAACTGAAATAAACATTTATTGCGTATCGATACTAGGCAGAATGCGCGTTATCTTTGCGTCCGCTGCTTTCCCGCGCTTTTCGCTGTCACTCATTAGCGATTAATGGCGGTCGCTTGATGGCTCGATGGTTTGATGGCTTGACGCATTCGACGACTGACACAAAATGGTCATAGGTCTGTTGAAAATGTTATGGGTGCCATAACACGGAGAAATGGTTGTAACAAATGATTTATTTGTAAATGCTGTATTTGTGAGATATTTGTGTAGAATAGTTTCTGGGATAATAAACTGTCACTATTTTGGGTTTCTATTAAATCAATGTTTTCTAGTCTTTTAACACGTGCTTTTTGGCTATTTCATGGGTGCACAATAATTATCTGTCGGCAAACAATACCAACAAATAACAATTTATACATTTTCAAGAAAATAATCTCTGTATTGTGGATGCACATAAAATAAGATCTTATATTCTCGTTATGCTCACGAAATATGCTGTAATTTTTCAACTGGATAGCTTTTGCATTTACAATGCCATGCTCAACCTTAACACTACATGACTACATTCGTAAAAACTTTAGATTTTTCACCTTTTGAAACAACATAAAAGTAAATCGAGCATTTACCTACTCATGGAAATATTGATCACTAGCTTTTGTCCGCGACTTCGTACGCGCATATTCCGTTTTTTTCCGTGTAGGAATTTTGGGAAATCCTCTCTTAGTGCTCCAAGAAACTTACAATCCAAATTTCAGCATTCTAGGTACTACCAGTAGATTCACTGTGCTTTGTCTGTCAGTCACTCACTTAGTTGCTCACTCAGTCAGTAACGGAAGGATTTTATACATATTGATTGCTAATCAGTATATAAACAAATCATGTTGTTAGATTACTTTTTGTTGTAAATAAGACTGAATGTTTTAGATACACTGACTACCCTTCTGGGTAATATACATAACCAATTTCAAAAGTCAACACGCGTTTACGAATTGGTGATTACTAATTTATTTTAGGTATTCTCCTAAGACAAATGGAGTGAAGAAAAAAACCATTTGATTTAAGTATTTATACTTACTTTTCAGTACGTTTATTTGTGACTCAAACCTCATTCTTCGCTCACACGTCACTGGCCAGCAAAAGGTCCAACAATTAAGAGGGTCGCTGCATACCTCATAATCATAAATCAAACTATATTTGCTCCTAAATACTCTTGATACAGTCAACCGCACATTTGAACCGCGAAAATCGCCTGTTACGAAAAACTGCTACAAGTTAAAGGCGCTTTCGTCTAATTTCGGGACCTTGACGTTTACATGAAAAATGTACATAATTTAAAGATCTTAGTACTAAATGACTTATTTTAAAGATCTTACTAAAAATACAATCTGTGAAAATATAAATAAATTCGGTGGGAAAATGGAAAAGTTTCTGAAGTTATTCTTCTGTCCTTGTCAAGCAAAACGTCGTTTGTACTAAATGACAGGTATTCACTATGGTGTTACTGCTGTATGATCTAAGAATCACGTAGTGCTGTCTCTGTTTAACACAGATTTAAAAACGGCTACAACGTCGCAATTTTTTTAAGGTTTTGATATTTTTTTTATGTAGATAACTGTGTAGATATTAAGAAATCTAATAATATGTATATTTATTAGTCTTTATCATTTTTCACATAAATACAGATTATTAAACTATAAAGTAAAAATATAAGCGAATGAAATGATAACAAAGTGTAGAAGTGGGATACGACGAGGGAGGGAAATAATTAACCGATTGGGCATCGGAAAATATGTTCATATTGCTACACACTGTTGACTGTACCAAGAAGTGCCTATTTATTCTAACGCGACACGTGTCCCAGTCGACAGTACCTACCTACCTACCTAGGCACTGGGCAATGCAAATCACTGTTTCTCAGAAACGTATTTTCAGAATGAATTAGTGTCAACTTTGTGCAGTTCGTTGCTACGACTATGTAGTATCTATTCAAACGGATCACTGGACTTTAGTATTGTGTTTGAAGAAGCTATGCTCTATGGCTGACTCACGTGAATAGGTTTCACTTGGAAACCAGAACAGAATATGTGCTGAACTATCTTTCAGTTCACTGTTCAGCTAAAAGACAAATGTCACAATTTATTAAAGGTGACTACAAAATGTGAGCAAGCTGCATTGAATAAAAAAATAAAAAAAATGTTTATTTCTTTAACGTTTCTTTACAAAATAATAAGAAAGCCTTGAACATCTTATTCACAATGCTGGACAAAATATGAGCGTTGGTCAGTTTCACACATAAAATATTCTCCTTTACAAAACTATGCAGTAGCATGTCTATATATTATATATACTTTATAGTATATACTATACAGTAGCATGTCTATATTTTTATTCAACACCAATAAACTGGTTAGTAAAACATGCGCGCGCGCAACCGTTGTAAACTCTGTTTTATTGGCGCGTTCGTTTGAAAAAAATACAAACTGTGAGAAAGTAAACGTTGTACGTTTGTTTAGCGATGGATAACATTCTTTGGATGGGTGGGCATCGTTGCAGGCGGGCCTGTCTCCCAGAGACATGCAAATAACAAGTTCAAAATAATATATTTTTAACAGGAAATGTGTGCGACTACCGACACGACAATATTTCCGACGAAAGGCTGTGGAGAATCTCGCGTCCAGCCCTAGTAGGCTTGGGAAGCGGTCACCTCCTTCAGCGAAGCAGTATTGCTAGCGAAGGAGGAGGCGAGCCGCGCGAAGGAAAGGCAAGGCCTTCGCCCCAACCGCCGCTACAGGAGAAGACGCCACGGGCGTCGGGAGTCGCAGGGCGATCCCCGGCCACCGTAGGGGCGGGCCTGCGTACGACGAGCGTTGGGTGGCTCGTAGTCCGATCCCCACCAGGCCCGGGTCGATGGCGCGTTGTGTTTCACGCGCGCCTCAAAGAGATGTCAGCATAGAAGACGGGGCCCGCTAGGGCCAGAGCCTGCCAGGGTTGCGGAATTTGTTCGAAATAGTCACCGCGGCCCTGGAACGCAAAGGGCTTTAGAAGGAACACGGATGGGTTTAAGTCAGTAAGAGTCTGACACGCCCTTCCGCACCCAGAGCGGAAGAAGTCATTTGATCATTTCCCATCCATAAAAAAAGGCTGTGGAGAAAATAAATGGTTCCTTTGATAGATGATATTTATATTGAAATTAATTTTTAAAATAACACTTTTAAACGACAATATTTTAAATCTGTTTAAACTAGATGAGGCCGGTGTTACTAGCGGATTGTGGAATACACCATTTTTTTTATACCGGCTCTGTGTGAGTCGGACTCTCACACTCTCCAAAAAAACAGAAATAGTAATAGGGTTCCGCTGGTTACCCTTCGTGTATGGAACCTTAATAAAAAGTAAAGAAAGTAAGAAGAAAAGTGTATATTTGGCAGGAAAAAATAAATGTGTGTGTCAGCTCCGACGCACGACTGGAGTTTATTCCTTGTATACTTTGTATATATGTACACACATACATAGTCTCGTAGTGAAAGGTGCGCAAGGGAACGTAACGCCTCACTTTTAGTTAACGCTCGATTTTATTCCTCATAAAATTTCATACCGCGGGCTAAATATCAAAGTCGTTTCTTAAGGAGTAAACTCCAAAAATTGTACGCGGATTCCAGAGATAACTATTTACAGACATAAACATACATTTTACTTAAATTAGTTTGCACGCGACGTTCGAGTTTACAAGTTTCACACACTGAAACATCTCTTTAACAATGTATGCAACTAACACAAGAAGCTACTGCATTTATTTCCACAATTTTTTTTGTTTTTTTTTTATAAAACGCCCCACTAGGAATTTCTCCGGTACCTATTGTGGGTGCGTTTACAAACATATAGGTAAAGTCATATACACACACAGCACCAAGGGCAAAAAATCTTACAACATGAATAAAAAGAAAAATAAAAACTAAGATGACTAATGATACAGAACAGAACCAAACATTATCGTCATAACGTTTTAACTTCCTTACGACTAACCGATCGAACTGTTACATACCCACCGAGTTGTTATGTTGGCAGCATTGTATAGCTCATAGACTAGCTTGTTCCTTAGATGTTCTTTTTTATTTCATTGAAAGGCGCGCGTTTGACCACAATCTCACCTGATGGGAAGTGATGATGTGATTAACGATAGAAGAAGACAATAGAGTGCTGATTCTACAAATTTTTAAGCAACCAACTTGCAACTTCGCGTGTCAGTTGCAATTTGTCGAAAATGTATGGAAATTGAGGCTTTTTGGCAGATTGAGACAGAGATTGCGAATGCGAACGTAGCTTAAAAAATAGTAGAATTTACTTAAAGACCAGGAAAAAAAAGTATAGAACTCCACAAACAAAAAATATTATAATTCATTACATTAGTTAAGACATAATCTGCCAGGGTTGCGGAATTTGTTCGAAAGAGTCACCGCGGCCCTGGAACGCAAAGGGCATTTCGAGAAACACGGATGGGTTTTAGTCAGTAAGAGTCTGACACTCCCTTCCGCTTCGCCCAGCGTGGAAGGAGACATTTCATGATATATCATCCTTAAAAAAAAAGTGTCAAGTCATGATGGGTTGTATGATTTTGTAATACAGAAACATTTTCATATAGTATAAGTAGGTACGTCTTTTTTTACTGAAATTCCGTGACTGACCTCTTTAATGTAATTAAGAAGAAATTCATTTCCACCGTAGCAGTTAAAAATAGTAAAACTAAATGCGATGTTCTACATTAAATGCAAGAGGTAGTTTTTTCTCTATTTATGGCGAGTTCAACCGACTGCCATTTTTCCTGTTTTCTAACAAGCCTACCTAGTAACCATAAATAGATTTGATCCACAGCGATAAAGTCGTTTTTCCTGAAAAAAAGAGTACCCAGATAAACCATGAGGCAAAAATGAATAGGGAATTTGCGTGCAATTTTTTATTTGTAAAATAAAGTACCTATTAATAATCTCCACTCCAATAAACAATTTTACTATGAAAGTATTTTTAAAAAACCTTCATCAGCCATGAAGTTTATTTATTTAACTGCCTTAAAACTACCATTACAGGTCTTAACCTAATGCGATAGCTAAGTTACACACCCAAACTTAAAATTAAACCACAAAATACTAATACAATACCTATTAAGTTAGTTTTTTGTAACAAAGTGTAAACAATACTATTTTTGCGAATTCACCTCAGGGACATGTGAATATATCAATTTCGACCTGAATATAATTGATGGTGCGAATTGCTCGAGTCAGAGGAGTTTTGGCCAGCAACTTGGTCCTGGCTGATGGTACGACCAGCAGTGGCGGGGGCGTCGTCTCCACACATAACGGTCAGGTACGGACAAGTACAACCGCTGCAGCACTGCTGGGCTGTGCTCTATGCCTCGGAGCAGTTTCACTATGTACGACACTAGTGCAAATTCCCGTCGCACCCCGAGTTGATTGTGTTATAAAGCTTTAAAGTTTACAATTAGAAAGAGAAGTCCGAAACCAACTGTGACGTCAAATACTATGACGCCTATACAGCTGCCATAGAAAGCAGCGTTTTCGCGAGAGGGACAGACACATTTGTTAAAATAGTTGTATCTCGTTTGTTTTTCGGTTAATTTGGATTCTCTTTTCACTGTTAGATATTATTATATTTTTTGTATATTTCTAGATACGCTGTGTAGATAATACAACATTTTTCCATGCATATTCCCTATTGTGTACCTATAAAAAAGTAAATAATCTTTCTCAAAAGAAATAAGACTTCATTTATTAATATAATCATTCAAAACACATAAATTATACGCTAGTATAATCTTTAACTAATTCATACAAAATTTACGAATGCAATGATGACAGTTCGTCAAAAAAATCTTCCGTATATCAAAGCTCAAGAGACTGGCAGTATAGCCACAATAAATGCTGATTCTTAGGCCGAAACAAATACTATCCATAAGTTTAAGTAGCAGCTTCTCATTTTTTTTTTTGAAAAGGGAAGTATCTTTATTCCATAAATACTTAACTAACTATATACACTAGAAATAAAAATAAAAACTCCTAATTAACCCTAAAATATGGCGTCAAAAAAATCATCCGAATCGCTGTCGACTGGAAGTGTACCCAAAATACTGGCGGCATAGTTTCACATTCGTTCTAACATTATTATTCAACCAATACCTTATCAAAGACTTCTTCTTTAACTCTCTTAAAACTGCACTATTCATCCGGGTCACCTTAGTACCCGAATCTTCACCTGCGAGGTCAATGACAGGCCTCTTAATTGATCGGAGGCGTCTCGAAATACGACTGTACCATCCACGACCAGACTCTTTTGTTTGTATTTATAGGAAGCCAGACTGAAAGTTAGTGTAAACTGACTGAATACTGTTGTTGGCACATGAAACTTTGATGCCACCAGGAATTATGATAAATATTTCAATTCATAAGTAAGATAGATAGATAAATAAAACATTTATTCGATGCAACACAACAACAAATCATTACACAATCCTAACTATAATAATATTATAAATGCGAAATTGTGTTTGTTTTAGGGTTTCGTACCCAAAGGGTAAAAACGGAACCCTATTACTAAGACTGCACTGTCCGTCTGTCTGTCACCAGGCTGCACCAGGCTGTATCTCATGAACCGTAATGGCTAGACAGCTGAAATTTTCACACATGATGTATTTCTGTTGCCACTTTAACAACAAATAATAAAAATGAAATAAAATTAAAAATAAAAGGAGACATACAAGAAACATGTTTTTTTTCGGCTTATGGTACGGAACCCTTCATGTGCAAGTCCAACTTATTTATTTGTTTTGTTACGTTTTCACGCCTTAATCTCTGAACCGATTTGGATGAATTTTGTTATAGAGATAGATGAAGCCTACTTTTTTTTGCGTAAATTCATTTTATTGTGAGCAAAGTCGCGAGCAAAAGCTAGTATTTCAATAAATAGCTGAGAAGGCTTTCTTACAAATATAAATGCAACTTTTTGGAAAGGAAACTGAAGTTTCAACTCGAAATGTAATACTAAGTCCAACTTTACTGTTGGACAATGTCCGTTTCACGAATACATACATACATACAAAACAGCTGGCTTTGCTTGAATTATCGATGCACTGTTTTTTTAAGAGAAGACGGTTTGACTGATAGTATAATATTGTCAACATTTTGTAGAATTCATTTGTTAACCATAGTAATGCGAGTAACTCCATATAGGAGGTCGATTCTCATATGTTTAAGCAGCGATTCGTTTTCGCATTGCAGTAGCAAACCGTCAAAAACAACTCTAATTTCAATGCATTTTGACAGGTTTCTGAGTGATTGTCGTTGAGATGTAATGCGTCTTGAATTTACACGCTTTTAAGTACGCAAATTGGTCTTCTACATTAGGAATTTGAAGTTAAGTATTTGTCAAACACTACATTCGCATGAAAACCAGTCAAAGGTATTTAGTTATTTATTTAAGGACAACCAACAAAACATAAAAATACTGTTACAGTACTCATAATACTTCTTTTTACAGTTTATAGTGTAGCCTTAATTAAAGGCTGCCACGGAACATTGGAGTAGGAAATGCAGTTATAATACAAATTTTGCTTATTTAGTTAGTTATTTGTATTATGATACCTACGTTCTTTACTCTAAATACTCAATTCAGAAAACGGTAACGAAAACGGCGGAATTCATCTACATTAACATAAACATCTTTCAAGAAATTGCACAAAAAAATGTAAGTCAACTATTTAATATTAACAAGCTATACATAAACAGCATGTGGGTAGATAGATGCTGCCATCCAAGTTACTTGAAGGTCACCTAATTATTTTTCTGTTGACAAAGTAATCTCGTTCCTGCTAATCAGTTATTATCAGATTCGGGAAACACTTCACTTTCATCTTTAAGGATATCGGCCATCGGGTTTGTGAAGTCTTTGTTCAGATTATGGGACAAGGATTTCTACTTTTTAAAGAAGACACTTAACTTATTTTTAGACTTCACAAGGCCATATATATTACGGAAAAGTCTAACTATGAGTATATTAATTATTTTTGAAAACTTAGTAGGTCAGTGATGTTTCAAGTAGCAAAATAAACAGAACATTTTATAAAATTACATTCAACCAGAAAATTAGACAATAAACTTTGTAACTCTTTAGACTATTTTTTTTTAATGTGGTTTCGCCCTCGTGAATGTCAAAAATTGTTCCAAGGGAACGTAATTCCGGGATTAAATGTCCAGCCTGTTACTATACCAAATAAAATTTGTTCAGCACAGACCGAAAAATAATCGCATTTTTAAAATAGATATTAAGTAAAGACACTATACGCTTGGGAGTAAAGGTAGATCCTTTACTCCCAAGCTCATAAATAGCCACTTAAATAAACTCTATGTTTGCCTCCCATCTAGAAGTCTTCAAAAACATCAAACATAGTAACAGACAATAATAAAACGCCGGCAACTTTTCTTTATTAATTAAATGCAAACAAAACCTACGCAATGACGCAGACTTACACGTTGACGGTACCTACCAGCACTAGGCTATTACCTATCTACCATGGCACGCCGAGAAACAGCCGCGGAAACTGATCTCACACCCCATCGCGCTGTTTCTTCGATCAAATGAACTAAAGGCCGAACAAAACCCGCAATGGAACGGTAAACTATAGATTAGTTACCAACGAACATTGACGTACGAAATGTTTGCACTGTATCCATAGCGGTTGTCAATTTGTTCCCGGTTCCAGGTACTACACGTAAGCTCACAAAATAAATGATTAACAAAAAGAACTCCAGATCCGACCTTCGGGCCGGATACTTGAGCGTATTATAATTATTTACAATCGTAAATCATATAAGCGAATGATTCCGTTTATTTTTTCAATTCTAGTCAATGATAGAGTCGGCGTATTGGCGTACTGGCGTACTGGCGTATCGGCGTATCGGCGTATCGGTAACTCAGATTGTATTGGTACACCAGTCTATTTTGGCATGTAGGAAGTTTATTATGTATTTATAAATGAAGTCGGTGTTGTGGAGCGTGTACACTCGCCTCGATATTTGAAATTATTACGCAAATAATTGTTTAAAATAAATATTGTGGGTTTGTTTTTTTTCGTTGTTTTTGAATCGAGGTCTGTTTTGAAGAGGTCGGTGAGGTGCATTGATATAACTCAGTGGCTCCCAACCTATTTTAGACCTGGGACCACTTTGATACCTTTGTTGTTACCAGGGCCCAGACTCCATAAAATAATTTTACTGTATCGATCTAAACATAAACTTATACATAACATCCTTCAAAACTTGTAGTATTAAAACACACAGTTAAAGAAACTTGCAATAAGTTTGCATATTAATGTTATTATTGAGTTTTTTTTTTGTAGTTTACTCCATTACACGGGTATTTTTTTTATATTCTATTATAAATATTTTATATTCAGCTAAATCCGGTTTGACTGGAAGTCGACCCAAATATAGTTGGAAAAAGGCTAGGCAGATTTCCCCATTACAAGGCACTGCCTGTAACTGACTTGACTGACTAAATTGGAAATTCACGGAAAACAAATGCACTGCCTGTTAATAGTTTATTTTTCTGCCTTGAATTGCCGCAGTCAAAAACATGAAGCTGTACAAACAGCTCAATGTTTTTGACTGACTATATTGAAACGCACAAACTTTCCATAGCGTGGATCTCTATGGAACTCTTGCGGACCACAGTTTGGGAACCAATGATATAGACGGATAGTTTGACGACTGGAGTGGCCATGGATGCTGTACGTCATCCAGTCTCGTCGATTCAACTCTTAATTATTGCATGCGAGACGTAAATACAAACACATAAGAAGTTACGATTGGTTTCTCCGAAACAGACGTGCGAAAACGAGACGGCTTCGAAACAACATTGCATTACATTTGAAAATTGAATTATATGGTTTTCACATTTGCAATTGCTTCTTACAGCTTATGTAAGTTCAGCTGCACGATAAATGAAAATGCTTGGTCAGCCCGAACCTCTGGAAAGGTCAACTCGACCCTATGTGGTTCCTCAAAAGACCGCTTTAGACATTAACCTCCATGGTTCTCATATGTTTTGATCAATATATTTATTGTTGGAGTCTTGCCTCTAACGGCCCGTTTCAATAACATAACTGATACGTCATTTTTGCCTTTGTAACATGACGTTTCAGCAACTGTTGTTAGCTAATTTAACAGTTGATTAAAGGTAGAAACGTTATTGAGACCGGCCGTTAGATTATCGTTGTTTCTTCTTAGGGTAGTCAGCTAGGAAACACTGGCCTGATCTAGTTTAATTTGACGAAAAAGAAAGAATGTATGTTTGTGATTCTCTCCCATCTATTCATTAACATAAACAAGTTCAACAAGTCCCCGCTTCCCTTTTCCCTCCCTTTTTCCGATTAATTTAAACCTATATTTTTGTGTTTTAATATTTTGTTTTATCATAATTTACTTCAAATGTATTTTATTTAACTTTTATTATAAATTGTAATTCTTAAGTCATTTTATCACCTATTGCTTCGGAGAGGACACTGATTCCCGTAACACAGACAGAGGTGACTCTACCTAGCACAGGAGTCAGGGCCTCAATTTGTTTTTATCTACAATTTTTGTATGCCAATTTATTTACCTTATCTTATCTTACCTTTCAAATATGCACAAAGTAGCGCCCACAAAAATGCAGGGCTAAAATATATGCAGTGAACGAGTGTGACTGGCATGGTGATTAATCGAGGAGGTATTAGTGTCCTGACGCGTCTATTTCAGCGGCCGCCCGCTGCTCCTGAGCAAACTTCATAACGCTGTCTGGCTCGGATATCCCACACTACTCACGATAAGATAGATGCACTGGGGCATTCTGAACCTTGAGGGTTGAGGATTCGAAATTTAGACTGGATTGTGCAATTTTACGTAGTACTACAGATGTTATTATTAAAATGAGCGTAAAATATAACTGCTAGTTTTTCAAAAATCGGATAACTTACGAAAGAATAAAGAAAATATGGTGGTTTGACATTGGGTTTGACATATTTTCTATACAAAAGTTGTCAAACCGCGATTTTAATTGAGATAAAAGTTATCTGACTTTTAAAAAATCAGCCTTGAGACAGTTTCTAATTCGAAATTGTTCAGAAAAACCTAACAAGGTAAGTACCTATGATTTGGGCACGCCACAATTGCGGCGGTAAGGCCCCTCTTTGAGGAGTGGCTGGAGAGGCGCCACGGCGTCCTCATCTTCCGCCTGACGCAGGTACTTACCGGACACGGCTGTTTCGGGAGGTACCTGTTTCGGATTAAGCGGGAGGAAACGCCCGGGTGTCAGCACTGTGAGGATCGCCCGGAGGACACGGTGGAGCATACGGTGGAGGTCTGCCCTGCTTGGGCTGAGCACCGCCGTGTCCTCGTCGAGGCAATCGACGGCGGCAACCTCTCGCGTCCGGCCCTGGTTGAATCCATGGTCCGGAGCGAGGAGGCTTGGGAAGCGGTCACCTCCTTCTGCGAAGCAGTAATGCTAGCGAAGGAGGAGGCGGACCGCGCGAGGGAAAGGCAAGGCCTTCGTCCCAACCGCCGCAACAGGAGAAGACGCCCCGGGCGTCGGGAGTCGCAGGGCGATCCCCGGCCACCGTAGGCGCGGGCCTGCGGACGGCGAGCGTTGGGTGGCTCGCTGTCCGATCACCACCAGGCCCGGGTCGATGGCGCGTTGTGTTTCACGCGCGCCTCAAAGAGATGTCAGCATAGAGGACGGGGCCCGCCAGGGCCAGAGCCTGCCAGGGTTGCGGAATTTGTTCCAAAGAGTCACCGCGGCCCTGGAAAGCAAAGGGCTTTAGAAGGAACACGGATGGGTTTTAGTCAGTAAGAGTCTGACACGCCCTTCCGCTCCACCCAGAGCTGAAGAAGTCATATGATGATTTCCCATCCTTAAAAAAAAAAAAGTACCTATGATTAGGAACCTCCTCAGAAGGAATAATTATTATGATTGGCACGATATTTTTACCATTCGATTTGAAATTGGATAGTCACGCGAAATTCGTAGGAATTGTGAATGATCGGAAATGTGGCCGGTCAATGAGACTCCTTATTCTGACAACTAGAGGTTAGAAAACAGTAACCTTTAGTTGTCAGAATAAGGAATCTCATTGACCGGCCACATTTCCAGTTTTCACAGAAATGTAGCAGAGAAAGTAGCATTAAAATAACTTCAGCAGTTTCCGAAATATGCGCGTGACACATGCAGATAAACAAATGAAGTATGTTGTTTTTGGCGCCAAACGGTGGGTTGAGCCGCGAAACTGAGTTTTAAATGTTCAATTAGTATTTTCTTCAACGGATATAACTAAAGAGTTTGTAATAGTCAGGGATTCCATTTGTCTTAGTTTCTAGGAAAGTAGATAGATTGCTTTGAGCTCGAGATGATTATTATTTATTAGGTTGAAGGCACGTGTAAATGTTTTATAAGAAGAATCTAAACGCGATATGTTACTTACTTTTTCTTTGCATTTCCAAGTGTTTTAACGACAGAGATTTATGCAGACTATTTATTTACTGGTTCAAAATGGTAAAAAAATGCATGGAAAAAAAAAACAAAATAAGTAAAAATACATAGATAGAAAGATAAATATAGTAATATATATATATATACTCGGAAACCATGATTACTGTTTTTTTTATTTATATTATTGATAATGATTCATGATGTGGCCGGGCATTTCATGAAATGTCTGGCCACTTCATGAAATGCTAAGTTCAAATCTTACTTCGACGACGGACTCTCTCTGCGCGAGGCGCTTCTATTTCTATCTGCAGGGTTTAAAGGAACCATACATTAATGGTATCATTATATATTTAACTGTAACAAGGATGATTAAAAAAAAATATAGTAAAACTGTTAACGAAGGCAAATAACAACCAATTTTATAGTCTCTCTTTCTTGTATAAGTATCACTTTTTCAAAATTTAGCTCAAAACATAACTACATAATAAGTAATTTCGCTATTGTCATTTTAATTTCATCTTGTTAGTCCTTTCGTATATAAATCTTAGATACACAGGAAAACCTATTATTAGCCATACAAAACTGTTATACGAATAAGCAGTCATACATTTAAAGTATCGCCGTTGGTTCCCATAATCAATAAAATAAAATAAAATTAGAACCTTACCTACCCGTATCAGGGTGCCTTAACCTAACCTCACCCCGTTCGGCCACGTCATGAAGTGGTCAATTCTACGATATCTACACATAAACAAATGACATGAGTATATGTAAAAACCCAGTCCATTGGACACAGTCCCTAACTGTTCTATAGTTAGCGGGACCACACAGCAACACCTGACTGACATAGTTCTATTCTAATCTAGTTTACAATTACTCCGAGAACATGGCGGTAAATAATGGAACTTGTCAAGCTTACTGTTGACTCGAAACATGGACGAGAGACTATTATGTCCAGTGGAAATTGACGTTTGACAAATGCACGTTTTCACTGACAGTAGGTTACATACATCAGACGAAAGACGTCCACTGCTAGACATAGGCCCCCCCTAAGAGAGTTGCCATAATCGCCACGCTTGGCAGGCGCTCGCAGTGTAGCTATTGCAATGCACAGAGAATGTTTTTGCCCATTCTCTGGTGAGACCCTTAGGTAGTTGCCTCTCACGACACCCACGGGAAGTGATGGGATGGTACTACTTTTACGTTCTATACCATACAGAACAGTAGGTTACATCTAAATGTAATGCATAATATGTCACCGGATTCATTGCAAGCACCGTAAGTTCATTATATTTCGCAAGAAATTATAGGTTAACATTTTTTTCTAAATAAGACACGCATACATTGGAAACTATTGATTTGGATTGGATTTGTTGGATTAAAAATTAACTGTTCACAATGTATCGAGAAATTATAATCTAATAAAGATTTATTATAATCTTACGGACTTCACAATTATCCGGCGACACATACAAGCAATTCCACCAGCCACTTGATGATTACTATAGTTACAACCCCTCTTCGACAACACTGTCGATTTAGACGTTCAAATATTGTACTAAGACACGATTAATAACTGATAGGAGAGGATAATTTACTCTGGACGTAATACGTTGAGGATATTAGACATACTACCTAACTTGCTTTCTAACTTCCCTATATCTGATAATAATTATAGTAAATCATTTTGATAATAGTTTCGGATTTATTTGTACTGAAAAATCATTCTCATTCATCTAATCCCCATTGATTCGGGGTCGGCACAACATGACTACTTCTTTCATACCTACTTCTCTATATCATCTCTTAAATTTGATTTGTATATTATCTTCTAGGCAGAAGTTTCTACGATTGATGATATTTAAAGTACACATAACAAAAATAAATGCATTGCACATGATATAAATGCCAAAACTTCAGCTTTGACGCCTGGTATATATTCCTCAACTTCCATTTTGACGTTCAGAAATATTACATTGGCTTTAGACGAACGGTTTTAGAAAATTGAGTCTCTATTCAGTTCGGTTTCCCAGTTCGGTTAGCCTCAAGTATTTATATCCGCCATCAGAATAATGCTCACTATATTTGCAGGCGGTATAGCTCTTTCGAATGTATTTTTAGAATAATAGAATGTATTAGGAATTTGGGATGATATATGTTTGATGTTTAAAGCCTGTGTGATCTTTGAAGCAGTATTGATACTTTAGTTCTTCCAACTTGTTGTTAAAAAACTATAAGGTAGGTTAAATAAGCCGAGTAATCGGCCTCAGAAACTAGAAATTTAATATCTTAATTTGTCGTTTTAATTTAAATTTATCGGTATTTACTTACAGATGTTAATAAATTTGGTCTTTATTTATTCAACAAATGATCACGTGCATTTATAATATAATATAATTCATTATAATTACTTTTCTAAATCAGAAGCCGAGCTCATTTGTTTCATTCCATAATATCTATTATCTCGCTCATTTCTTGAATAGTTCCCATTTGAAACTCGTCTACAGAATCCCTTTTCACTAAAAACACCATCCATTGGGCCCTTTTGAATGATGTTTATCGCTCACTCATTCACTCGTTCAACATGACATCTTTTGTATCATCACAAAACTGTCAAACGTATTTTTTCTCGCTCCCAAACTGGCCATAAATATGTTTCTTCTTCCATTTTTGAAACGGCTGTGTGACTGTGTTGCTACCAACTAAAATAAAATAACCCTTTTATGTGTCAATGTATTTATACCTCTTTAAAATAGTGGGCTGAATGGAGATAGATTTAACCGTATATTCAACACATTAAGTTTTATTAACCTTGTCACACACAAATTTGGCATTCATGTTTTTTAAATTGCCGCCATTTGTTAAGTGTTTAGTAGTTGGAAGTGAAGTGAACTCTTTATGTGTCGAGAAATATAGCAGTAATTTATCAATGAATTTTGAACTATTTTGGGTTATACTAATAGTGTTAAGTTTGTAGGAAGAACAGTTTTTCTCTGTCATATTTAAATACAAAAAGCCGAGAACAAATGGAATACTCGTGCAGATAATTTGCGTTTGTGTGGGAGTTAAGATAGCTGATTATACGTAGTGTCTTTATGCGTTGAATTTCTAGAACGCTTCAAGTTATTTAAGTTAAGTTATTAAACTTACCCGGAGCACTATATTGTTTAAAAGCGCTTCTAAACTAGGTACTTCTTTCATAAGTAGATCTATTCTCCACATGACGTTGCACAAACGGTACTAAAATTCTGCGGTAGATATTAAACCAACCTATTTCAAAGAAAAGCCTTGACTGTTCGACCTTCTGACTAAAAAAATAAACCAATCAACAACCTTAATTATTTTCAAAATCACACGTACGCTCAAATATTTACAAATTTCTTACAAAACCAACAAATGAGTGTTGCAACCACAAACACATTTAATCCCCGTGCTATCTCACCTCAAGTATATCCATCACTAAATACTATTTTTAAAACTAGCAACACCCATTTTTACGCGCCAAACTTGCTAACGCGCGGAGAATAGCCCCGTGGATTAAATAAATGTAAATATAGGCAAGACGGCACCGTAATTACCTAGCCAGGTTAACGTTGGTACTAGCAGAATGTTTATTTGTCTAAAAGAATTATTTCGGTAACGAACTTGGCATTCGTTGTGCGGTGGGCATTCAATGTGGAGAATTAAACGAATTTAGGTTAGGTGTGGCAGGTGAGGATTAGGTAAAGTTCTATAGGTTAAACTCATTGAGGAATAAAGGGTTTAAGTCTTTATTCGTTTGCGTAAGACGCTGAAGTTTTGCGAACCTTCTACTCCGGAAGGAGTCAGTCTCAGGATTAAACAAATAAACAGTCGAAACAAGCAACTAGGTATATAAATATATTCAGAAACCTCAATAGCTAAACCACAACAGCTAAAAAGAGTAAGTGGCTTAAGAATTGGTTAAACTAAACCAATTCTTCAAATTCTTATATAGCGTGCAATTCTTATGCGCAACTTCAAACCAGCTGAAATAATCTCTCAATAAAGCAAAAAGCATAAACTATCCATTATTGCGTCATTAGTGCCGGGGGTCTGTTTGTATCGAGGGCCCGTTTGTACCGAGAACCCGTTTGTGCCGGGGGGCCCGTTTGTGCTGAGGGCCCGTTTGTACCGAGGGCCCGTTTGTGCCGAGGGCCCGTTTGTTCCGGGAGTCAGATTGTGCCAGTGGCTCGTTTGTGGTACATTGCTTTGTTTTTTATTTACAGGCACATGAAAAATAACCTTTCCGTACTGCACCAAATAAAGTTTAACAATCGATATTATTTGCCTGACACAGTTCGGCGATTTGTAAATACTTTTAAAGTTATTTGAAAGCAGAAATAAAGTTTTGAACGCGATTAAAAGTAAATGGTTTTAAAATCAAAATTCATTGAAATAATTTGTTACTGTTACGAACATCGTAAGCAACCGAAAAAACTGCTATACAAATACAATGATAATGAACACACATTCAATCAAAATCAAATTTGTTTTCAGAATGCATGTAACATCCATAGCATTGGCTTTGAGAGCACTTAATTTTTTTTTTTTGCTCTCTTTCATAAAGAAAGATGGTAGCAAAAATTTCAATGTCAAAAGATAAATGATATGTAATGTAACATAAACTCCGCGTAGACGCTGCAGACATTCATACGCTACGCCAGAGTAGACTATGCGTATAGGTACGTGATTGTACCGAGATAAAAGATGAAAACGTCGTATTTTTGCAGCGTCTACGCTACGTATTTAAGTTCGTAGAAAGTATACGATGACCCAACGCCAGATACCAAGGCACCCGAACTCTATCCGAAATAATCCGGATCTGTTTAGGCCTAAAAAAGTTTCGCAGACAACCATAGAGTTCTGACAGATCAGAGGTTAAAGACTTTTTCTATAAACACTGAACGCTGTTCTAAACTCGTGCGTACTTCCTAAATATTGCTACTGAGCGGTAATAATACTCAGAAATGATTACTTACTTCGAAATTCACAGACTACACCTCAGTTCTATACAAAAATATGAGTTTTAAATAAAGATCTTGTGTATTTTGTTCGCTCATCTTCAAATAAATAAATGTTGTGATAGATCATACCAATTTAGACTTTACTAGCTACTTTATGGTTTTCCTTTGAATTTAGAACTCGTGTGAATAAGTTGATGAAACAATTTTATAGTGTTCATCTTTTTTAAACATTTGTTTGATTGAAATTAATGTTTGAATGTTAATATATTTAGTGTTATAAGTATTAGTGCCTAATGTTTAATTTAATTAATAACTAGGTTTTACCCATGACTCCGCTTTACCCATACCTACCGTGCATTTTCCGGGTTAAAAATTACGTAGCCAAAGATACTCAGTGATTGGTACTTTTCTAAGAGTGACGAAATATTTGAAATAAAATTCTTACTCGTATTACAACCCGTTACAAACAAACAATTTTATCTTTTTGTAATGTTAGTTTAAATTACAAAATGGCGTAGTTCTGACAATAATATTTATTTTCCCTTTTACAACGTTTGAATGTATCTAAATATTGGATTGTATCGTTATTCGAAGCTATCCAGCCAGCGTGGATGTTCTTGTATATGGGTCAGTTTATATTGAAAATGATGAATTCTTTTAGAATGGAACACGATGCTTTACGAGTCGGGATAATTTATTTAAGCGTGTAAACAAAGGTATACCTGTGAGGGAGATACTTCTATTAGTTTTACTATTTAATGTACGGTTAGCAAGAGGGGAAGACATTTTGGATTTAGGTTTAGGGCTTTTCTAAGAGACTTCTTGATAACATCTAGATTTATTTATTTATCTTTATTTTTATTGTTGATGGGCACGCTTTTGACCACTTCACGGTAAGCGATGATGTGGTCGAGGATGGAGCACGCTTGCCTAGAAGTAACCTATTCACTCTTGACTTAAAGACTCCAGGTTGTAGCTATCAGGAAACACACATTCCGGCAGGAAATATCTCTATATGTGTCTTTTTCTTACTGTGCTATATTTTCTTTTTCATGTCTTAAGTAATAAATTTATTAAGTCAAATATTTCAATAGGTAAATAGTTTTTACCTGAAGCATAAATAAGTATGGCTGTTTTCTATACAAACCGCCATTTTTATTCCTCAAGTAAAAAATATCTGATCATTGCAAAATTGGCTCATAATAGTTGAAATTCTAACTCCTGTTCTAAACTCTCCCCGGGTTTCTAAATTGAGAATTTAAAATTGAATTTTTAATAGTAGGTTAGTAATCTATAAAGTATATCTCCTCTTGTTTGCAGTGAAATTTGACAAGTTCAAATTCGAATTCTCAATTCGGAAATAATTAATCTGTGAATCTGTAAAGTGTAATGATGACTTATTTTACCTGCTGACGTACCCAAGTTTATGAGTTTTCGAAGAGACGGACGAAAATTGAGGTGAGTCGTACAGCATTTTGTTCAACGGTCAACGTTTAATATATATTTTTTTATAATATCGTGAAAGAACACAGGCGGTGTTGCCATATCGGTCGGAGTCAATGATCTCGGTACCACTTGGGTGTAAAAATGATGTCATTAGTACCTACTGATATTTGGAGCCTTGTGATATATTTTGGAGACGCTTTTTTGGCGGTCTTACATTAATTACGGCTTTTAAAATAATCATGAAACGTTTAAGGCTATATATGTCTAGAAGGCGTGTCTAAAAATAGAAACAGTTCTGACAATTACTTAAGAAGATAAAACAGTAAGATGTTGTTGATGGGATTAAGATGCGAGTAGTATCTAATCGTTAATATCTTGGTGAACTCCAGTTTTGCATGTTTTTTGAGGAATAAGGCTTATTTATGAATTACATAAGTAAGTATCGTGTTACGTCACTAAGATTCATAGACAAACATAAAAAAGTGTTTCTTCTAAAAACATAGTGTTCCGGAGCCCCAGTAAGTTTCTATGATATAATTTTCTACAAACATTTATTATCACTTATGTCCTTAAATATAATTGCTGACCAAATTTTGAAAATTAAATGAAAAAAAAGAAAAAATGCTCGGTTCCACGAAACGGAATACGCTGCGCCAGGGATACTTCTATTCGTTTTTCATTTTATTGGAGAGAAGGCAAAAGACGGAAGATTTTCAAGGTTTATTTGAATGATGTTATGATAACGATGATAACGAACTGTAGTCATATGAAGCGCATATGACTATAGTTCGTTATACTTTTAAATACCGAAATAAAATTAAAAATGACATTACAAAATATTTTTTTGACTAGGTCAGGGTTAAATTAAAAAAAAATCACAATAATTTTTTACTCTATTTGAGGGCTTTTAATCATTTAGTTTTCCCAAAAAAGACGCATTACTCTACGGACACAGAAATATATCCATATAATCTTATTTTCCGATGACAACACAATTTTAAATACCATTTCGTAGAACATACATACGAGCCGCGCGACTCGCTGAATATTCCAGCTGCATCGGTGCACCCGTAACGTAAACTGATGCATTCGTGCGTTTAATGGATTACTCCCTGAACAACTATTTACTACTGTTAATATAATTATTGATAGCTGTTGTAATGATTAATTATCAACATAGCACCCGTTTTTTTAATTGGCTCTTTTGAATTATCCTTGAATTTTAATCATTCTTTACATAACTAAGATCCTATCTTTCGGTTGGCTTCTACTAACTCTTCTTCATGAAGCTGAACATTTGTTTCACATGGAGCTACCAGAAGGCCAATTCTCATCTATACTACTGTATATTAGTATATAAATTATATACTATCTAAACTAATATAATAAAGCTGGAGAGTTTGTTTGTTTGTTTGAACGCGCTAATCTCTGGAACTACCAGCCGGATTTGGAAAATTCTTTTTGTATATGATAGCCACATTCATGAGGAATGTTATAGGCTATAAGGAAACGGAAAATTCTTACCGGAACAGGAAACAACGGGATATGCGCGTACGAAGTTGAGGGCAAAAGCTAATACCTGATAAACTTTTAAATTCAAGTCGCAATTTCATCTTGAAAACTTGTCAAAATGTAGGGAAATAAAAGGTGTTTTTGACAAACTGCGACTGCATAGGTTTACGGCACTGTGAACGTTCCTTAAAAGTACGATCATACAAGTCTGTATGAGGTTGTTCTAAACAGTCACTATTTTCAAATTTGAATTCAAGAGTTCCAAAAATACCTTGTGTTTCTTTAACACAATTTTCGTTTACATAAACCTTCAGTTTTTCCTTACCTGGTCTCTTTACTCACTTCAACGTAAATAACTTGAGAGTTCCGAGGTCGTATCATCTTCACGTTACATTAACTTTATAGTACCTACACAGCGTCTACCTATAGATATACCTACTTATCGTGTTACAAAGAAAAATATTAGTCGCGATAGATTTTCTTCCATACCCAAAAATGACAAAAAACAATAAGACCACTCGTTTATGTTCATCAATATCATGTACAAATACATATAGCTCCACAAAGATCATGGAAGTGGTATGTGGAGCTCATTGACAAGGTTTTTTGGCGTTATACCGAAATCGAAGCTAATGCAGACATCTTATTTTTTTATTTTTTTTTTATTTAATATGGGTTTGCTCTTGACTCTAGTCTAGGTCATAGATGACAGAGACAAAGTCGACGATGGAGCGAGCTTACCCAGAAGAAGCCTGTTCACTCTAATTTTGAAGAGATAATAGTAGAAGGGGGCCGGTGGGATGAGATCGTGGAGTTCCTGGACACTCTCCCCGAAGTACAATCTGTAGAAGACCGACAAGCAGGCAACCTTGCGGCGATGAGCCAAGCTGTGAAGCTTGGCATCCACCAGTCTTACGTCGCCAATGAGCCTTTTAGCTCTGTGTTCCACCGAGTCAAGCGCGGCAAGTTGGTATTTAGCTGAGCCATCCCAAAGGTGGCTGCAATACTCCATGCAGGATCGGACTTGTGCTTTGTAGAGGGTTAAAAGCAGTCCAGGCGTGAAGTATCGCTTCACTCTATTTAGGATGCCCAGCTTTTTAGCCGCTGTTTGGGCTTTGTGCTCAATGGTGGCACCAAAGTTGAGACTGGTTGTCAACTCCACTTGTTTTTACAATACAACGTTCCCTGAAAGACATTTAAGCATCAAAAGTTACTTGTAGAAAGCACTATACCATGAAAATTCTGTTAGAAAAAATAAGTCGCGAACCTTATGAGAATAAAAGTCTCGAGAACATTGTTCTTAGTATATTCAAATTTACGCACCATCAATACAACCAATGAGAATGTAAGTCACAAATTCGCTATACCTTTGTTTCCATATTCAAAAACGACAAAAAAAAACAAACGCGCAGTAGTGCCAACATTCGATTTGCACTAAAACTCCAATGCAGATAGTCGGATCTCAGATACTGCTCCGATAATAAAAAATATGCTATAAAACATTGAAAAAGCGAAAGCGAACGTTTGCGGTAGAACTGAGATGATAGGATTACATTATTCAGATGGGTCTGCCGACTATCGCGCGCACTATAATGGGAGGTTAAAAAATTATAAGCTTTCCAAGTCTTTCCTTCTGATCGACAAGGTTCTTCTGAGTTTTAGAATGTGGTAAGGCAAAGTTTTAAGTTATTTTGCTGAGTGAAATTATGTCGTGTATGAAATTTTAACAATTTGAGAGAACTTAGATAATATAAAAATGCAGCCTCTGAAGTTTAAGAAAGAAAGCCAGGGCTTTAAACATTCAGTCAACAATAACATTTGTCAAAAGCTAAAAATGATTGAGAGCATTTTGAGTGTGACCACGTAACATTTTGGGCTTATTGACAATTATTATGAATATTGTTCATAGAATTTATCTTTTTCAACGCCCTTGTGTAATCACTAAGACAATAATATAAGTAGGAGAAAAATCTTAAAGGCAAATTAAAATAAACCTTTTTCTGTTACGTAAAACATTAATTGGCATTGGCAACACTTGTAGGTATGCAATACTCTATTCAATTAGAAACATCTCATTCATACCACCTTTATCTATTAATGAATGTTGAAATTTGGCCAACATTAGTATGTAGAGTAGCACCAGAGCCAAAACAATGAAAGTCATCAATACACTAATAACTCTTAACCTAGTTTAGTGAAAACAGTCGAGACTACACTCGTTTTAGATATTACAACAAGTTATTCTTATGCAAATGTTCGGAAAACACCATTTTGTACTTACGGAGAAATGGTTACGAACGAAGGTGAAAAGACATTATGCAATCTTCTTAAATGTACGTGTTTTAAACTGCAACTGACCCATGCATCATACAATATGCATGATCCATGCATGTATGATTGTAATAATATACTTCTTTAGACAAGATACGGTCGAGGTCTGATGGATCAAAATACCCAAACCTACATAATATTTGTATGTAGTTTTTTCATAACGGGACAATGCCTAAGACACCTACCAACTATCAAGCAAGAACCGTTTCTTGAGTACAAATCTGATAAATGGTCACCCATTCGTCAACACAGGGCATTAAGGAGCTAGACTATGCTGGTTTCTTTTCTTGGTAAACCCACTTCTCTTGCTCCATTCTTCCAATCTGACTTCACATAAGCAGTTCTTACGCTGATACAGCACTGTGAACAATATTCAACTTCTACGATGTCCCACACACCTTCCTTCCTTGTTCTTTGTACACTGAGTTTTACTTGTGAACATAGTTTTAATAAATAAATAAATTCCCTGAACTACTCAGTTTTTACCTGCAAACCCACTGTTTAGTCGGAAAGGTTACCAGAAATACTAGCGTCATTCACTCCACACACTTAAAAAGTTTTAAAATATTGATCCCTATACCTCTCAACCATTTTGTTCACTACTCCACCTCATTGCTTCATCCGCCGAACATTTGTCGCTGGCGTGGGCAGATGAAAAGATACGAGTACGTAATTACGGACAAAAGAGCATATTTCACTTGTGTAATGATCGACACAAACTGTTGAAGCCCGAGCCTCGACATTCATGTATCCGGCTCACCACAGAGGTTCGGGAGATTTATACCTCGTTACAGCAGGATTGGTAGTTTTATAATGTCGTTAGATTAGATGCGTTGGGACAGGTTATTAGGTTCTTCCCGCGGAAGTCTATTTTTGTGGTTACGGTGGATTTTGGGTGGTGTTCTAAATATGTGTCAATTGATGTTTTGTTTTGCTCTGAATAGGTACGTGTTTTTGAGCAGGCTGAATCTGAGGGGCAATCAATATATATAAAATTCTTCCGTTATTGTCTGATTAGGGACTGAGTGACTGACAGACAACGCACCGCCGAAAATACTGGTCATAGAAAGCTGAAATTTGACATGTATATACTCTATACTCAGTAGAGAAGCACTAAGAGAGAGTTTCCTGAAATTCCTACGGGAACGGGGAAAAACGGGATATGCGTACACGAAGTCGCGAGGAAATCTAAAAATATAATTATAAGGAGTGTTCGTATACGCATCGCAGAAAAACACCTCTTATTTCCAGATTACGAAAATTACGAGATTTTAGCTTTTGGTTTCTGAGCAGAGAATTGCTTATCAAACCCCATTTTAATGCTAAAGTTTAATCAGCTTGCACATTCATGTTATTAATAACAAATTCTTAATTTAGAAATCCTACTACTAGCAGTTGATGCAGATACAAAAGTAGAATCTATTGTTCATCAAATCCCTGTTCAGAGTAAAAAGGTTTCAGAATCAAAGAGCAATTTACACACGAAAAGGTAAACTGTTCTAAAAACTACTCCACAAATGATCGTTTGTTTGTTTCTACTATTGTCTTTGCTTTGACTCAAAATGTATCTCATCCCACACCTTCTCCCCACTTACTGTTTCACCATCAACATACAAAGGTATTTCAGCGTTACCACCTGGTTAGTCTGCAACAATGTACATAAGATTACAGTATGTCTGGTTGGCGGGTTAAAAACCGCGGGTATTAACCCAGTTGTGATCTAATTCGAGCTGCGCGTACGCGTGTCGGGCGATCCCGGCTGCGTCAATAGAGATGATTGATGATATTTGACAACTATGGCTTTTTGGTTACTGTTGCTGATGTTCTGTTTGTTTCTTTGGGTTGGTATCTTTGTGGTTCTTGGAAACTGTGTTTCATATCTGCAGCTGGTGGAACTGGCCTGCTTTTGTTCGCGCAAGCGTCTTGGGAGGTTTTAAGCAGGCAGGTTTGGTTACAACCATGGGATTGGTATGGCAGTATTTTCTTTTTCAAACAATTGTTGCTCAGGTCGCTCCTGCTAAGTTCTTTCATACCTATACATAATTATTCTTGGCTCTATGACCCACGCTATAATTTGCTTGACAATTGAGTTTTTTTGCCGTATCAACAACGTCACAAGCATTAATTTGTAACACGACCAGCCTTCATCGAGTTCAAAAGTTATATCTTTGAATCAGTCTAGTTCAGTTTGACTAATAAACTCGCGTTTGACAACCATCTCAATGATGAATGGTATGCGATGATGTGGTTGAAGGTTTCAATCCTCTGTTTGATTCGTCATGTTCACAGATGAACAATATGTAATCAGTAGACACTGTCTAGTACCAAGCTATTAGTAAATCACTGCGCAGTCATCGACTCATTGGCTGTTATTTTTCAATTGCCAGTGAAAAGAAAAGACAATGCAAAAAAAAAAACATTCCGAAAAACAAATAGCGGTACTATTTGCTATAGTAGGCGCCAGATAAATGTGGAATAAAGTACATTGACCTTTCCCTAATAACTGTTCATAGGTACCTGAACAATTAAATATGAATCGTTTTTCATTATTAGACAATGTTAAGGATCACGAGAGATGATGATTCGGGACAGCTTTGTGTCATTAATTCCGTTTTTCAAATTAAAAATGTCAATAATTGTAGGTGGGTCAATGACCGTTATTCCACGATTATCTGGCGCCTACTATAGTATAACTCGACAAAATGTAGCGAGCAGCTGTTTCTTTTATGGAATAGAACTAGCTGCGCCCCGCGGTGTTACCCGCGGTTTAAGTATATATATAGAAAGTAACCTATGTGTTAATCCAGGGTATCAGCTTCCTGCATACCAAATTTTATCAAAATTGGTTGACCCTTTTGCGCGTGAAGATGTAACAAACATACACACACACACTCACAAACTTTCGCCTTTATAATATTAGTGTGATGTGATATTTGCGTCAACCCGTATTTGATTAACACCTGAAGCCTGAAAAAAAAATGCCTGGTTATCGAAAGAGAAACCTGTTACGTTAATCTGTAACTACCCACTATTTCTCTATACTAATACGCCTGTCTCGACAAACTGTACCGTTCTATTTGCAGTAACCTGGCGAATGTGTTCCTTATTCGCTGGCAACGTAAATATTAGCCAGCGAAGTTATTTGTGTATTAGGTTTAATATAACAGCATTTCGTGTGATAGACGGGTTACTAAAGATGTAACGGTAGTGTATTAGCTATCTTTTGCCTCTTCACTCCCTTGACAAATGCTACAGGAACTGTGTTTTTGCCAGGGCAATGAGCCTTTGACACTCGGCGAAGAAAAGAATTTTTGGAATCGGTTCTGTACTCCCAGATTACCCAACACTAATTATATACGCTTTACAATCATTGATTACATACAAACAATTCCACCTCTTTATAATATCATAACAATTTAGTTACACTCAATAATAAACTTTAATCTCCATCGTATAGTTTCAGTTTTCCCTTTCAAAAACATCATGGCATAAACTGCTCGGATGGTCCATAAGCTCTAAAACGGGCCAGTAATACGTGTTTACGATACCAGCCTACACATCAATTTAACACATGTTATCGCATAAACCTAAACCTAGTCTCCGCAAACCGTTTGACGTCACAGCCCACTATTTGCGAACACTTATCAAAAACTGACGTCACAACCTAGCATTTCACGATTCGTATCAACTTGTGAAGCGTGCGTTGTATCGCGTCGATGGCTGATCGATTGCCGCCAGTTGGCATCAGATCACACGCCGTATCTATGCCAGTGTTGCCAGTATTACCAGATATTAACGGATTTCTGACAGATACGTGAGTTAAAATCCCTGGGATTGCAGTTCGTTGAACTCTCGGTGTTACCCCAGTTGTTGGAATAGCTGGATTGTGGATTGTTGATGTAAGTTCTTGGTTGAATGGAATCATTGTTATTGCAGATTAATCCTATTTAGTTTTATTGTTGTAGGCAACTATGTAGAAGCATAAGAAGGGAAGTTCCAACGAATTTTCACTAAATTGAGCGTAAGCGTAACTCCGGAACTACTACTTAGAAACCACTTAAACAGTTTTGACCTCGTCATAATTATTTTGAGTTCTCTTAATAAGAATTTTTATTACTTATCATAATATTTATTAGGTACTTAGTTCAGCATAATTTATGAATTATTATTTGTTTAAGTATTTAGTTGTTACTTGTACATATTATAGTTCGTTAAATGTAAATAAATATAATCATGTACCACACATAATTATAATATTTTGTAAAATTATTATTTATTAGTACCTACAACTACATAATTATCTTCCCGAAACTAATTTATATTTTAAATTGTATTTATTTTTCGGACGCCTATCACAGTGTATGCCACCCATGTACCACTACTGCACATAAAATTCGCCCACGTCTTTAACGCTAAACCTTGTGAGTATATAATATTAAATCGGAACATATAGACATCACTGTTTAATATCCCGATCAATATCAATACTCTAACTAATGTTTAGCTAATATATTTATACCTTCTAATATCAAATACCATGGCTTACTGTGTAGTATGGTTTAAAGTATGTACTCTAAACCATAGAGCTGCGAATCGAATAGAGACTTCCATACAAATCAAGCGTGACAGTGGGTGTCACGCTCATAGATATTGCCAGCCCGTGACAGCTCCTGATTATGGTTATAACAGCCGGGAGACTTTGTCTACGTGGACATCAGATCGAGATAATAACTACCTATTATATGTGTTAATTCAAAATATTATTAAACTCTACCGTTACTGAGTGACTGACAGACAACGCACAGCCGAAACTACTGGTCGTAGAAAGCTGAAATTAGCATGTAAGTTCCTTGGGGAGTGTAAGGGCACTAAGAGAGGGGTTTTTCCGAAATTCCTATGGGAATGGGGAAAACGGGATATGCGCGTACGAAGTCGCGGGCAAAAGTTAGTTACACAAGCCAAGCTAAGTAGTAAGCTAGTGCACTATATGTCTGTCTTTCATTCAAATCTGGGGGGCTACTCTCTAAGCCCGATGTCCGTAGTTTCGGGCTTAGTTGCGGGCGTATTCTACTCCGTATCACCTAACCACTAAGAATTAATGACAACATTCATTCTTAGTTCGGTTTCGGAACTAATCGTAAGTTCGAAGGTGATACGGAGTAGAATATGCCCGCAATTAAGCCCGAAACTACGGACTTCGGGCTTAGTTGCTAACCTAGCTAAGATGCCAGTTGCGATACGTTCCGTGACTTCGAAACCAATGTGAATGTGCTTACACACGTTTTTGTAATCCGATAACTGGTTTTTATTGTGACTAATAAAGCATAATTATTATTATATTAAAAAAGACCAGCCCCCTGTCCAGCAGTTTTTGCGAGAAATAGTAACAAAGATTCATTGATTGATCCTTTTACATTTGTAATATTCAGTAGGAAGTCGTATTTGTAAATAGAATTCGTTTGGAAGTATGAATGTTGCACTGCCGGCGCGGCAACTCCAAGCTCTATGCAAATCTATGCTCCTAAACGAACTTCAAACGGTGTGAAACCTCATCCACAAGGTACTCCAGTCACCCCAAGACATAAACCCGATGCGCTGACCTTCATCATTGAACTCCTCGACACACTCCAGTTAACCGAATTACTTTACAATGTCAGTCGTCGGACTTTATATAAACATGCGTTTAAACCGCGGCCATTTTTCTTTACGCACTTCAACTGTTTATTTGATAGTTTTGTACTGCTCGTTATGACTGTCTTCACTATATTAACAGGAATAGTCGGATAATTAGGTTTCCGTGTTTTTGGATGTAATGGGAGGAAAACCCTTGAAAAGTTACACGAGAATAATTCTTGCAAACTGAAAGACAGATGAGCAATTCGAATATTTTTAATTTAAGGAGCGAGCGCATGCGCATTGCAACTTTCAAAAACCACCTCTTATTTCCTGCATTTTGACAAGTTTTGACTTAAATTCGCTGATATGATATGAAGACTTGAATTTGAACGCTTCTTAGGGTTCCGTACCCAAAGGGTAACCAATGAAACCCTATTGCTAAGCCTCCGCTGTCCGTTCGTTCGTCAGTCTGTATATCAGCGGGTTGTATCTGAAGAGCCGTAATAACTAGGTAGACCGTTGAAATTTTCACAATTTGTGTATTTCTATTGCCGCTATATCAATAAATACTAAAAATAAAATAAATAACTAAATAACTAACTAATTAATAAATTACAACAAACATGTTTTTGTCCGGTTTATAGAGTACCCTTCGTGTGAGAGTTGGACTCGCATTTGGCCAGTTTTTTAAATATGAGAATTGGCCGTCTTTTATATTTGTTCTGCTTTCTAATCTTGTGTCAATTTTATAATCAGTTAAAGTTATAGAGCTCGAAGGGATCGACAAGTGCTATCAAAATGACAATCGTTTTTAATCATAGAATGTCACTCCGTCTAGCTAAAGTCTCACGGACCGTAAGCATTAAAATCGTGAATTTGATTTGAACAAATGAGTTCGTTCGATTTTCGAAGAAATTGTTGCAGTAATATCCGTACAAGGAAGTGTGGTTATTCTCCAAGCATGTCTTCCTACACAAATTCCCAGCATTACGAGTAGTTCCTAGTTGTCGAGCGGATACAGCATTACACAGTACTTATGTGTGTTCCGGCCGTCTTGCGTGTAATGCCGGGAGGCCGTACTAGTGCGTCTTGCGACTGCACACTTATCGATTGCACGCCTCACTGTCATTGTCTGGATAAACAAAAGGAAATCGTAAAAATGTTGCCAGTTTTGAATATCCATAGTTGCCAGCATGAAGGTTTAAAGATTAGGAATTAATTAATTGATCGTTTGATGAATGAATGGGGACTAATTCACACATTTACATAACATAAACTCGCTCCTTGTTTCCATACGGATAGGTAAAAACTACAGAGCAGGCGGCGAACTACGATCCTTCCAAATAACCTTCTCGTTTTGCAATCCTGAGCTGTTTTGTGGTGCAATGAAAGTAGGTATTCTCAAAACGTTTTGTGGGTATGGGTGGGACATCCACCATGAACTGGTGGCACTTCGCCTTAAGTCTACATCTCTGGTCCAATGGTGCTAGTTGAGAAAAGCTTGACATCTTCCCGTTATGGCTTTGAACCGTATGTTTGCTTGCTAGTATTACTTTGTCCCTTCCGATTAGTAGCATAGTAGTGTAACTCTGGAAGCAGTGTCATAATAATATGAACTAATGTTTACCAAATAATGTAAAACCAAATTCGTCAAAAGTTACTAAGCAGTTCCTTGTCCATTCTTCTCTATAAGAATCTATCTTTGCGAATAATCACTACAGTCGGATTACTTTGTTATTTTTACATATTTTTTATACTGTAAATGTTGACGTTCAAGAGTGCTATTTGATAGTTTTATTAAAATAAACGTTTTGACTTTAGTTTGCAAAATATACATGTGACATTTCAATTTAAATGCTATAGTTCATTGAGAAACCTCTTGGATTTTGCACGAGTCTATAACCATTGTCTATATAATTTTCCACTTTACACATTTCTGTCTAGAATGCATCAGTATCATTCATCACCCTCAAAAAAGATAAAGTGAACGTTTGGCACCAGAACAGCATTGATCCATTCCTCCATACTAATATTATGAATGCGAAAGTAATTCTGTCTGTTCGTCTGCTACCTCTTCACTTAAGGCTGAACGGATTTGTATTCAATTTAGCGTATGGTTAGCCCATGTCCTGGACATAGGATGCTTTTTATCCCAGGAGTTTGTAACTTTGGAAAAATTTCCTCGGCTTCGATAATAACGCGAACGAACTCAATAGCAGAAGCTAGCTCACGTTAATGTTTTCCATCTAAGGCCGCAATCCCACTGACGTCGCGAGCGTCGAGTGGCAAACGTTAAAATCGCGTCAACACGACGTTAACCTTACGTTTTATGGCAACAGTTTGAGAAACGCCAACGCTTGTAAAACGCCAGTGGGATGGCGGCCTTATGCACCGATGACTGTAAAACTTAGACACGTCAGTTCTGATGCATCATGAACACTTTAAACTAAAATGTTTAGTTCTTCACGTAGTTCGGCGAAATCTTGACCTATTTTAAATGCAGCATGACTAAGAAATCATCCATCATCAGGTCATGAATCATCATTACCTTCCTTCATATTGTTTATAAGTGAAACACTTCCTCGAGATATTATGAAGATCATTATATCGGTGTAAAGCAATTTATTGTAGTCAATTATAGGTGAGTCAGTTTTGTGGCTCGGCTCGTAAATTGTGGCGGACTTGTCAGATTCTGACAATTTGTGTGTTGATATTGTCAGTAATTGTGGTGATATTGTCACATTAATAATGTTGAATTGTTTGTTATTTATTGACCTCAAATACGAACCATATTTTATAGCTATTTCTTTGTAATTAATTGCATATATTTGCGTCATGATTTAAGCCTGTTTTATAAACTGTCCCAATACGATTTTTCAACTTGTCATAAGTTTAGTCAATTCTGATGATTTTTCTTAATAAATGACGCCGATTTCAACACTCACTTACATTAATTTAACTAAAAGACCGACCATTTGCTACAGTAGTTTGTCTGTAATTAATTGTCTTGAAAACCTTTGCCATCAGTTACAAACATTATTGGTGTCCGTGTATGTTACACAATTAGTGATGGTCCAGGTAATTTAGACAATTTATTCTGTTGATTTTTCTAATTAACAGAAGCTATTTTGAAACGAAAATAAATTATCTTTCAACTGAGGTCATTTTTCGAGCTGGTTAAGATTAGTGTTAAGTTTTACTGTGAGTACAGCTAAGGAGTGGAATTCCCTGCCGGAGTCTGTGTTTCTTTATAACAACAACTTGGGGATTTTATCAGGTCAATAATTAAAAAAAAACTTTGAAAGTCTGTCAATTTCATCGATGTGTAAAGTTAAAACAATCTCGTTTAAGCACTCCGAGGGCATGTGTTTTCTATATTTAGCCTCAATTTATTGGCTCTTAGTCGTCTGATTAATTCTCCAAAAATACTCGTAAGTCCGGGATGGCATGTGGAACAGGAGTCCATTACTCACCGCTGAGGAACGGAAGCTGAGGTGTGCTGCTGATGTGGAAATACTCTTGTGATTCACTCGGGGTGCAGGCGCCGGGCATTGTTGTCTTAATTAGTCTTCTGGTTTTAACTGCAGTATTGGTCGGTGTGTTGCACAGTTTATGTTTAGAGCTGTTTGGGTATCTCTTTGCAATCCTTACATCCTTGTATGAGTAACATGCCAATAGCCTAGTTTTTATGGATCCGTGCCCGAAGGGTAACCAACGACACTCCATTGCTACGACTCTGCTGTCGGTCGTGTCTGACAGTGGGTATCTCGTGAACTGTAATAGGTAGACACTGGTCATTTGTGTATTTTTACTGTCGCCATTACATCAAATTAAAAGCGTAAACATGAAGCATGATATTTTCGGTTATGGTACGGGAAGTTTTTTAAGTCATCAATGCGTTTGTTTGTCTGCATTTAGACATTCTGCCATTCTTAATGCCAAAAACGCTGTCTAATCGGTACTAGGTTCTCCTGTCCTACAAACGTATGACAAGTTGCATATGACACGATAATGTACCTTTCTATTTGTTACGACCTATGAGCAGTAGGTACCTACTTCTAGAGAAACGGCTTAAACATTTTACCCTCTTTATAATACCTACCTTCTTAGTTCAAAAGAAAATATTGCGTAGCCAGTAGCAACGGCTGTCTTTACCATCAATTATGGTTTTCAGTTGGGTTATTTCGCTCCAGAATCCGTCCAAAGCCGTACCATTCCCTTAACCAGCACCTCGGTCAGTTGAAAACCTGTCGATCATATCAGATAGCTGCGTCTGGAACGGATCCAGGATCGACTCGATACTAATACACATTAAATTTTATTTTAGCTGCCGTTAGCCACGCCTGACGCCCGACCATGACATACCATAGAGTAGATAGATACAGAAGGGGCTCAAGCTAACCTAACATTCTATCCGATATATCAATTGTCTCAAGTATACGAGGTGTAACTAATTAAACACAAAACCTGAAAAGAGATTATTATGAAGAACTTTTACAATGGGACCAACTGTGAAATAATAATAATATATTTTTTCTTTATTAAGGCACCAAATCCCAATTATAAAATAAAACAACAACATTTGACAATCACTCCAACACTAAAATACAATAATCATCATATTCATCAGTTATTAATCTTAAAATTACAAAAAAAATCAAAGATTAATGATATTTAACTTGATCAGGCTGGTGTTTCCTAGCTGTCAGTCTCTTTAAAATATTACCCGTTTAGTTATGAAAACATGGGGTGGTATGGGGTGTAAGTGCAATCCCGACTGTAGTTTGTTTCATTTCGCCAAACGTAGATACGTCTGTGTGCGTCAGTTTTCGCGCGTTTTATGAACAGGGTTTTCTGCACCTATTTAGTCTATGCCAACACTATCATTTTTAAATTATTTCAGTGTATGAGTCAAGGAGTCTAGCTTTTAAGCTCACGGGAACGTTAACCTTGTTTATTTGTGAATTGTAAACTGCTTTAATCTTTTCTGTTTGTAAATAAATATTCGATTTATTATAGTCAAATGTTACTTTTACGAATGTGGGTATGTGTGCCATTCGAACATGAAAACTGCGTATTTATTTTAGTGAGTCAATTCGACATTTCAATCGTTTATAAGTTTATCAATCAATCAATCAAAATTTCGACTGCTGTAGTAGATAGCAATACAGGCGTAGAGAAAGTGGAGTATAGTTATTTTTTAATGCCAGTACTTCTTTAAGACATAGGTAAGTCATATTTACTAGCTTTTGCAACGACTTTTGCCCGTGCGAAAGTCGAAAATAATTCCATCAAGCCATGCTTTACACATGTCAATTTCAAAGTCCATTCAAATCGTCGTTCAGCCGAAGAAGCGTGCAGTTTGAAAAGATATTAATATCTCATCCGACACACTTCAACTTTTATAATATTAGTAGGAATAGGGTCTATTTTATAGTAGGGTAGTTGTTGCTATTCCAGCAATTCGCACTAAGCGTTTCCAAACGTCTTTAATCATGCGCACAGCAAAGGAGTGGAACTCTCTGCCTGCGTCTGTGTTTTCAAACGCATACAACCCTAATCTCTTCAAAGAGTGAACAGGCTTCTTCTGGGTAAGCTCGCACCATCGTCGACTTTGTCTCTGTCATCTCTGACCTAGACTAGAGTCAAGAGCAAACCAGTCTCAAAAAAAAAGTAGGACTCCTCTATGAAACGAAAATCGCCCCGTATTCCTTAAAAAAGAACGAGAATCAGTTCTCGCAAAATCAAATGTTACTGCAGCATCGTTGCTCAATAGTGTCTATGGTACTCGTAACCTGTCTAGGTAATCTTCAGACAATCGATGTCAGTCTACAAAGAGGCCGCAACTCAGTTGTACCCATTGACCGGCGCTGATTGATATCTGATTGATGGGAGGCTAGAGAAACTGCGAGTGCTACTGTCATTGCTGTCAAAGTGTCAACTGTCAAACATAGTTAAACTGCTTGGCATCACCAGTCGTCTTCATTACCGATGGACAGGCGGTGGAACCAATACGGGGTCAGGTTTTGTAACATCTGGTCTTGAAGATTTGGTAGGAAATTGCGATTTCGTAGGTTTTGTAAGATTGCAAAAATACTTATACAGTATAATTCAACCGTAAGCTTGCCTTTTTTAGGTTCAGCCAGTTCAGTTTAACTAACTTCTAGTTAGAGGCAAAATTTATTGTTTGATTTCATGTTTGTAACTTAATGGTAATATCTGGAGTACTGATCCGATTACGGAAATTATTTACGAGTAACGGTTATAAAAGTACACTATTGCTTAGTGTCGTAGATAGGCATCTCAGACTACCTTCTAAACAAAAATAAACTACACGATTTCTGTAGGAAAAGCTAGTTTATATTTGAAATCACGGTTTGTGTCAGGACTCCACCATCTATATACTAACAGCACAGTTTTACAACGTGTTTCCATTTATAGAGTATATAGGAACCGAACACATAGCGAGATTTTAAGGTAATATGGTAGGTATGATACCTGTACATTGGGGGATTGAATTAAAGTATCCGACGCTGCAATTTATGTAGCCACCTACTAGGCCCAAAGAATCAAAAGAGTTAACCATCGACATGAAGAAAACAAGAAGAAGGACACAACACATCGTTTTGATCCTTTTGCGCCAAGATTCCCAGCAGCTTGTTATAAGCATAACGTTGTTGACAAGCAGCCATTTTGTTTATCTAATTATCCGGCCATCAGTAGATTACTGCCGGGCCCCGCTCGCCGCGTCGTTAAACACTACTGGTCATAAAGATCGCATCAAAAGAGAGGCGATTGATTTATTAATGTTGTCCTTGATCTAATTCTTTATGAATGACATTCTGCTTGGCAACACAATGCAGTTATCTCACTTTTCCTTATTCCTTATTAATAATAAACAACCCGATTTTTGATGCAACTTCTCCACAACCTATTAACTGGGTAACACGGTACCCCATGACAAGACGGATGCAAGATTGTCTGACTTCTGACTACCCGTAACGACTGTCAAAGATCTACGAATGACAGCCGTTAATTTTTCTGGGATCAGTACTTCCCGAGATAAACACTTTACTAACAAATAAACAAAAAATGTTCCTTCCTTATAACAGAGTTAAAATGGCGCATAAAGTTGCTCAGTCTTACGATTTGACAACATCTCACAAGTCGCACATTTAATGAGCAATTGAAACGCCATTGAGAACAAAAACATGTTATTACTGTTACCAGCAGAAACACCTGGTCTCGAATATGAAGCAGACGTAGTACCAGTGTATGGCGATCTACGAGCAATATAATAAATATTTATCCTCGGCCCGGGCTGCGCATAGCCATTGACACACGGTAGGTAAACTTGATTTGCTTCGCTGTTTTTTTTTATTAATTTCTTTGCGTGATCCAAGACATTGTACCATTTCTCCGTTACTCTTTTTGATGTGTAACATCTTTCCTCTCGCTTTCCTGCAATCTGTGGGAGCGATTTCGTGAAATGGGACGGAAATGTGTAACAGCCCAGGAAGCCGAGGAAACGCGCACTATTTGACTTGACCAATGAGCGCGCAGTGGTCGAGTTGGCTGTCAGTTGATACTTTTAATGTTAATGTTGCTTTTTACCAAGGTGAGATGTCAGATGTTACACATCCTATGCGACTACTGTAACACTCGCTCGTTTTTTTTTTCTATGAATGGCCTCTCGCAGGTCAACCTAGGAGGTTGTCGGCTGTCGCATACGTTCCCGCGATCCCCGGCGTAGGTGGAAGATGGAACACCGGGGTGGTTTTAGTCAGTAAGAGTCTGACAGACCCCTCCACCCGCCCCAGGGTGGAGGATTTCCATGAGGATTTCCCCCCGATATCAAAAAAAAGGAGGTTGTCGGCTGCTTAACCTTACTTGCCTGTGACGACCTTAATATACATATTAAAGCCTCCAGCCAGGGCTTATTTAAAGCTTACAAAGTAAGCGACTACACGCTAACCGGCACCTGTGGGGTACGGGCCTCGGCTTAGGGCGTCTCTGTGGGGAGGACAGCTAGGAACGGACTGGATCGAACAAGTTCTCCGGGACTCGTCGAGCTTTATTGACTCGTCTCTTTGTCTGTCCTTCACCATAAGAACTACATTAATTTGCGAATGGTCAACTAGATTCACTTTTATTAACTGTTAATATTTAGGTTCCAAAGTTTTGACTTTCGAAAAACGATCGCTGTGGGATAGGGCATGGAAACAAAACCGTGGGTTAAAGCTAGCAATCTAATATATTTAGTCATAATAATATTTGTGGCCTTCTGTTAATGTAAAACAAAAGTTTTAACGTGTGTTGTGATTATGGCCCCATTAACAAAATGTGAGCTGGCAAACCAAACATTCGGAATTGTTATAAAAGCTTCGTAAATGATTCCCTTTGAGAATTTTCATACATTCATTAATAACGTGTTTGCTTTAAATTTATTTATTTATTTATTTAAACTTTATGTACAAAAGTGGTAAATATACTAGTATTGATCTGTATTTTCCGGCGGACGTGCAAAGCCCTGCTTAGCCGTCTTAAGGGAATATTCCCCGAATGCAATGGAAGTGAAGATATGACTAATGATATCTGCGAATAATGCATCAATTTTAACACAGCTTTGAAGTTTGAATCATGTATTTTCGCACAGGAAACCGGCCCACACATACTCCGCTACATTCATGATTTGCAGTGACTTTTAGCAAAAAAATGTCGCAATTTCCTTCACACAACTATATTCAACTATCAAAGAAAGTAATCCAATTCATTAACAAATGTTTTCATCTGACATCAACTGGATTCACATCAAAACATTACTGTTATAACACTTACTCGAAACCAGTTAATAAAACTTTAATCGCTCACAAAAAGGAAGTTGTAAAATATTATAAAATGTAAAGAGCAGCATTTCAATGAGTATTACTAAGATTTCCGGATGTAATATGAAATAAAAGTGTTTTATTGAGCATAATGGCGCCAAAGAAATAAGCCGTTTAGTCTATGATTATGTTTATTTTTTAAATTTCGAAAGAGCACAGATAAAAATGTGATGAGTTACATCCGTAGGTGCAGATGCGTTTTGAGAATCACTTACCGGTCTTAAACATCTTTGACTTGTGTTTATTTTGATATTGCTAACAAATACAACATTAAATACATTTGAAACTGTTGGAAAATAAATTAAATGACACGCAAATTGAAGTATGTTAGTTCTAGAGACAGCCGTCAGAAAATTAGGATGATATTCTTGAGCTATTTTCTAGAAATACGTCAGGAAAGAAAAATGATCAAGATCTGAATTAAAATTTAACGGTTAAGCTAGCCAGACAGTTTTAATTTCTTGCTTTTACACGGTCTCCAACAAATTAGGTACCTACTTGATAAGGCTCATAACTAATTGTTACATTTTGAACATTTTGAATCCTTAATGTTACCTAATTAGGTCTGTCTCATAAAAATGTATCGTGTAAGTGTATATAAAGTGTGTGTGCCCATAGCCTACCTGCCTACCTACTCCATTTGTCAAAAAACTGTTCGAGACTTTTCGTTCTGACATTTGAGACATATTGTAATTTCAACGTCACTCACGTTCGTAGACTGACTAACTGACAGAGAGCGTAACAAATGTGCAGTCACTCGAATGTTGATATTTTTACATTATTTACTTTCGATATTTAAATAATGGGTTATAGATATTGTATGTTTAAAAATAGATTCTTTAATGCTTTATAATTGAATTCATAACAATCACAAAGCTTTCCGAGATGTACCTAAACGTAAAGTGTAATAAAAACGTACATGTCAAACTAGGTTTTGCCGCGGTCTCGCCCGTGGCCTTCCCCAGTAACCATTGTTTTTTTTTTAGAATGATATGGAATGACGTTCTCTACCAGCTTAAAAATGTCAAAATTATCCGACAAACAAGCAAATAAACAATTTTGTCTTTGACATTATATCGTCGATTCGACGTGTGTGGGAGAAAACAATCCTCCCGTGCGTCAGATCGCCGCTAAAATTCAATACCAAACCATAAACCAAAAATAAAAGTTGCAAGCACAAAAAAAACACAGATAAATTATTAAAAACTCGTTCGTTATCGTTATAAACAATGGGAACGTACCATAAACATCAAAATAATAGCTTGGAGCACTTTTATCTGCCGTTTGAGCTGCATTCGGAATACGGACGTAAATAAACCGAAAATGCAAAGACTCGATCGGGAGCAATGTTTGACGCTGCGAGCTATTTGCGAGCTATTGAAAACTGACGGCCGGTTACCGAGCAGTTTGTTCTTGATGTTGATTTATTTATATTAAGAAACTTAATTATTAATGCAGCATTTGTTGAGGATTCTAAAGTTTAAAAGCTTGTTTAATTTACCTGGCTCTTTAATCTATTTATTTGGAGCAACCAACAGTTCATCATCTGCCTAGCCTTTTCCCAACTATATTGAGGTCGTTTCCGGTCAAACAGAATTAGGCTGAATACCAGTATTTTACTTGGAACGACTGTTTACCTGAACTTTCTAAGCAACAAACAATATTATCTACATAATTAATAGAAATACAAACAATGGAATTTGAAATGAAAACTTTTGTAGAAGCTGCTTAATTACCTACAAACTGAATTAAAAATAGTGACTACGGCTTTCTACAGCTATTTCTATCTTTCAGTATTACTTTTAAGGGGCTTTTCTCAAAATCCTCAACAGCTTTATAAACTCCTTAAATTATAAAAAACAAGCTGTCACATTGACATTACAAAACATAGACAAGCGGAAAAGCAATGAGCGATTCAAAAATCGAACCCCACGAAATTGAAAGTATATTTATTTTATTCTTGTTTCACTTGCCATGTCGTCGACACCGGACGTGTGTAATGTACGGACCGTTTTTATGGCGATAGAAATGTTAAATTATTACCTCCATGTACGGTTGCTTCGTAAAATATTGTGGCTCTTTGGATTGCAGTTTGAATCCTTTGTTTCCTGATGGACTGCCGTCTATGAAGTTTTAGAGAATTTGTTTAATATCGCGTGGTGGTGATTCTGTCTTCTTTAATGGAGTTATATTTTGTGTTCTTTGAAATATGTTTTCGTTTTTCTTTGCGTTTGTCTGGAAGACCGGGCTGGCAATGACAGAGAACAGACGAGTGTGAAAAGGGGAGAGGGAGGCCTTTGGGCTATAGTCGAACAAAACGGGCTGATTAGATTAGATTGTGTTTATAAAGATGAGAGGAGAAATAACTCAGTTATTAAGATTTCTCTGACTTCTCAGCAGACGCGACGTGAATTAGACTTTCACTTAGAAACCGCAAAGAAAGCCAACTTACAAATTATCTTATAGAAATATAGACTATCAATGGCTTTACTTCATTATTCATTTATTTAAACTTTATTTACAGAAGTATTACAAAGGCAGAATTAATGCAACAAGTCATTCTCAACCAGACCAGTCAGCTTTGTCTATGAAACAATGAAATAAATCTTACTTAAAAATTTAAAATGAAAATACCGAGTCACCCAGCTGTTTTGCTCTATCATATTTGAAGCTTTACACTCTTATTAGCCACGCATTGTCAAGACGCCATAGCCTGTCTCTCTTCCCGATATCTTTGTTTTTTTTTGGGACAAACCCGCCACATATTTCCAACCACTGCAACTCCTGAAACCCAGAATCAACAGTGGCGACCACCAGAAAAAAACGCCGAGTCAATGAAACTCGACGCGTCCCGGAAAAACGATTTAATTGTCTTGTATCCCGCAACGAAATTAATCAGAAAAGCAAAGCGTATCAGGAAAAAAATTATCTTCTCGATATGGTGTCCGTTCCGATCAGTCTTCCGTAAACGCCTCTATCAAAACTAAATTGAACAAAATCAATGTAATACTCCCAACAAATAATTCCTCTCGTCCGTCCTACACATCGCACATCAATTCTTTACCTCTAAGCCGGCGCGTACGCACGCTTATTTGACAAACGCACGACATAGATCGCCCCACCCACGTGCCGCCGTTGTACGAAGTGGTGCGGTACATACCCACGTAACACTAAATATACGGAGCTTGTGAATGAATAACGCGAGTATAAATGGCTGCGCGTGCGCTGCCAACGTTGTCACACGAGCAAGCACTAAATACGATGGAGAAGGTCGATTTTTACTGTATTAAGATTGTGTGTATCTACACTATTGAATTAGAGGTTTAAAACTGTAAGAGTTTTCGCCAATTTATAACTCCAGTGATACCTGGATGGGTAACTGGGAAGTCAAGGAACCGATGATTTTGAACACTTCAAGAGGTTGCTCAATTTTCCAATTTTCCAAGTGGCCAGGTTTAAAGTGACATCATTTATAGAGAGCTTCGCGAAGAGGTTTTAATGTTGTGACCTGACCTTACTGTAGTTATCAGCTGAAGAAGTTTCACACATATCCAAACCATTCAACGTGGCAATGCTGCCAGTCTTCTGGGCACGTTTCCGGATGACAGCGATGCGGAGGAATACTTCGACACCTGAGTGTATATTGTTTTTGTATTTGTACATACTTAGGTTTAGTAGATGTAGATAGTTAAAGATAGTTATGTACATATATACAATTTTCAATAGCTAAATGTATCGAAACCCACTTAAACAAGTTTCACTAAATTTTCTTGAATCTTCTGGAGTCTTCTGTGTCTTCTGTCAGTCAAGACGAAATAAGTTACTTCTACACAAACGTGGTCCATATTCGTTACGATCAGGTGAGATAGTGGTCAAACATGTGTCTTTCAAATTAGACTTCAGTGCTGTAAAAGCTTTTCACTGCTTTTTCAGACAAGATGAGGTCATTGACAATCTTTCAAGGGGTGGAAGAACCTGCTCCTAGTACTCATGAATAATTATGATATTACGGGACCAACGCTGAAATCGCAAAAAGCGTTTTCGTTTTTGTCGAGTTATGCAAACATAAATGTACCTGCTGAACAGCAGATTTTCATATTTTAGACTGTGTTACAAAACTTTACGAACGACTTAGTTATGAAACTTTAAAGTTGCTTATTAGAAAGAGAAGTCGGATGTGGCATATGACGTCAAAAGCAGTGACGCCCATATAGCTACCACAAAAAACGGCGTTTACACGAGAGGGACGGATATATTCGTTAAAATTGTTATATCTCGCAAGTATTCGATCAATTTTGATCCTGTTTTGACTGTATTGTTTTTCCGGTAGACTGGTTAAATTACAAATATTTTTTCATATAACATATATTCCCTCTTGGAGACACTTCATCACTCCTTGATAGAATTATTTCGTGGATTTCCTGAACCCCGTTATACGTGAAACTACTCCAAAGACGAAGTGCTTTATAATGGGCTCTCGGGCAATAAATAACGAGCCTCCTAAATCTCAAACTAACACGTTTTAAACGTTTCAGTTGATTGAAATAAAACTTAACTTTAACGTCTTGTTTATTTTTATTCCCAATAAATTATAATAAAATAAATTTCGCGTAATGTTCAACAATTATGCAGGAGTTTAAATTATTGCCGCCTACGGAGGATTCTAGGCGAGATTTCAGCCAAAACATGCAGTCTTTAAAAATATAAACGTCGAATGAATTATGAATTTATTTGAACAGAGCAACTTGTAACAATAAAACACATAAAAATGGCAAGCAAAATAACTAGCATTATGAATTACGGAATGATTAATAAGCAAGCTTTTTCCCTCTACTAACTAGCATTTTCAACAGGAATGTTTCACATGACAAGATAAAAAAGTAACCCACACAGTAAGCAATACTGTAGCTTTCAATTAGTAATAGAGATTTAGTAATCGGATGCTCAGACAAACAAACAATTTTACCTCATCATTGATAGCTATTAAAATTATAACATGGCAACTAACTCCCGGCATGAAAGAATTCTTTGTCCTTATCCATAACCTTTGAGCCAATATTCATTGAAATCCGTTAAGACGTGATAAGTTAACAAACATTAAAGACAGGCAAGTTTACTTTCGCATTAGTAAATAATAAATAAAGTAAATAATATCTGAGTGTGTTAGAGATATAATTTAGCCAAAGAATTGTAGATTTATAGGTACTTACCATACTGCCTAAGAGCGGTTACGCACTGCATCTGATCTGAATCCGTGAAAAAACGGATCTAGAGTCTAAATAACTCGGATCGAATTCGGATATTGCTTACGCTCTAATCCGATCTCTGATCCAAATCCAAGCTATTTGGGGGCCATCTTTAGTATGACCGATTTGAATCAGAGGTAGGTAATGCGGAAGCCTTCATACAAACAGTGCTACGACTACTTCGAAAAAACCAATACGCTAAACTTTGACTGATTTGAAACCCTTTCAACCTTTTCAAGTAACCTTCAAACCTTACAGACTTTTTACTATGTAAACTTTTTGTACCTGAACCTTTTTAGAAACAAAATGTGATTAAGCCTTAGTATATCATTGTGAAGTAGAAAAGGCAAGGTTTTGTATTTCAGATGAAAATCTGAAGTCGCACTAATTAGCTGATCTTTTTCAAGCTTTTTGCTCCGGCTTCCTCTTCCGGTGTAGTCTGTGGATGGCGGGAACAAATGTACGGAGCTGTACTTGCTACTTTTCTTCTTTAAATATCATATTATAAGTTTTTATACTGGGTATCCAGTTTAGAAGTTGGGACGATGAGATAATCTTAAAGCAGTAAAAATTAAGCAATTAAAATTGATTAAATTCACCCGAAAATTGCAGACTTACTAAGATTGAAAAAATATTTATTAGATTATAATTTCTCGATATATTATGGAAGAATCATTTTGAATACAATACATCCCATCCAAATGCAATAGTTTCCAACATATCCGTGTCTTAACAGGGAACATAGTTACAATTTCACGTGATGTTTTACAATCTTACGGCGTTTGCAATTCTCCGGTGACATATCCATACTATTATAATAATATAATGAATGTGAAAGTAACTCTGTCTGTCTGTTTGTTACTTCTTCACGTCTTAACGGCACGGCTGAACGTATTTGGATGAACTTAGCGCACGGGTAGACCATGATTTTTCATCCCGGTAGTATGTTCACTCGGGATAATTACCGTCTTTCGCTGCCAGAAGCTAGTGGCCTATAAAATATTGTACTAAGTCCTCGTAATCTTAGATACCATTGAATTACCATGTATGAAAACACTCTGATAAAACCGGGGGCCCTAGTCCTCTGCCTAGAATAGAATGAGACAAGTTATCAATCTAAGAATGTAATTTTTGTCAAGAGCAAAAATTGACGTTCTATTATTACTATTGATAGCTATTATAATTATCAAAAGTTCAAATTCTCCGGGATTGACATGCGCTAGCGAAATATTACGTGGTCGGTTTAATATATTTTGACTTTTTACCTAACTGCCCCAAAATGAGGGTAACGTTTTTCAACTATCTTTGGCTCTGACAAAATATTAATTTATATAGATCCTCATTATTCGTTCTAAGATTTTAAATGATTATTTTTTCCACGTATCCGGCATAAAGCCACCATAATTTACATAAAAAAGAACATAATCACGTAACAAATGACAAAATAGCGGAGATGACAGCCGAACATTGACGAAACTTCCCGAACGCATAATTACTAATCTTATGCGCCCGCGTCTTCGCTTCCTGCCCGCTTGCGTACGTCCTTGACCCAATATCGGTTATACACGAAAATATATCGGGAAAAGTGTTCGGATTTATCAGGATAAATACTCAAAACAAAAAATACTCATGAGTTTCGGTTTTTATTCAAATATGAATCCAAAATTAATTGCTGAGTTAACAATTTTGTATACATGTCGGTTCTAAGACATAAATACTTTTTCTGTCGTGCTTTTAAATAGTTGTAAAATACTTTATACGTGGAGTTTCCGTTCTTAGCGCGATAAGTAAAGTACAGTTGGTTTTTTTTTTAAATAAAAGCATTGAGTAAAATAACGTTGAAAACTGTAAATTTGGATTGTAAGTTCGACGACAATAAATACTTTAAATAGTTGTAAAATACTTTAAAAGCAAACAAATCGTATAATAATAACAACAGATAACAATTAGATACCTACTCGAGTATCCTGTGAGTATTTATCTTCCGTGCATCACTAGCCGAGAACTAAAGCATGACAGAGGAAAATTAAAAATATTTGTTCGTCAACGGAAGAGCGTTGCTTCTGAAGAGTGCCGTAAATTAAGGAGCTCGTTAAATGAGTATTTAGGGTTGCCACAGCGTAAAATGTTGTAGTACCCATGAATTTTATTAGGCTTGTATCAACTTACATAGTTAAATCTTTACTTCTTCACTGGAGGCCATTTGGTACGAACATCAATAATTTCAGCTATTACTTTGAGTCTTACCTTCATGTGTTGGTATATTTAAATTATATAGGCTCTTATTATCTCTCTCGATTGTTTTTTTAAGTGTTTGTAAGGTTCTTAAGGGACATAAAAAAATTACCAATAAATTAAAAGGCAATAAATTAAATATCAGAAACAAAAAAGTGTGTGAAATCAGTAAGCAGAACAAATAAATCCAATCGATCGTATATTCTTTTATTTTTAACCGACTTCCAATAAAGGAGCAGGTTCTCAATTCGGTGGGCATTTTTTAAATGTGTATTGTATTGTGTTTTTTTACATACACCGTGTTTTGTGTTTTTTTTTTCGTTCGATGCGGTATACTGGCCATTTGGCCCGTAAAATTTTATTCAGTTTAGCCCAGCAGTTTTTATTTTTTGAGCATTTTCCACACTAGTAGCTAACTAGGATAATGTAGTTAATTACGTCGTCAAAGTAAGCAAAATGACGTCGGGTAATTAGTATCACAACTAAAAAGTGAAAATATATTTTTTTTTACAAAAAAGTACAACCGTCTTCCAAACAAAAACACTACAAAGTCTAAAACAACTTTAATTTCGGAAGTCGTTGCCAAAAAAGAAGAAACAAATTTAAAACACCCACCCTATTTTTTTTTCAAAGCAATGGATCTGGAAACCTTTCAACTGTGAAGTGTGAGTTGCATATGCAATTATCTTAGTTCGCAATTTGGGTGCGAGTCAAATAAGTTGTAACCAATAAAATTCAGTTGATGGCATTTACATCTACTTTGACAGATGTAAACAAAGCACTCGTATGCAACAATAAAAATAATGAAAGTGATTTAATTGTATGGGCCATAGTGTAATTTTATCAGATTGTAATAACTTTTAGCAACAATGAGCCATAAAATACAATAGACACATAAAATAGGCCATAGGCAAGAGGGCTTAGTTTCGGCCACTGCTCAGCAGTTGCACCATAGGAATGTTGCCACAATTGGGTGCAGTGTCGCGCATCAATGAGTACCACGTGGACTGGTTACAGGTCATATACATAAACAATGAACATTGACTGTTTATTTGGGGAATAAACGGTCCATTAAACTCTGTTCATTAATTGTAAAACTTGTTATCAGGTCTACCATCGGAACCCTATGTCTGTCTGTCTGCCAGCAGGCTGTGCCTCATGAACTTTAAAATAGGTGGACAGTAGAAATCTTCTAATGTCACTTTATGAAGAAATATTAATAAAAATATTAAATATATACTAATATATAATTATAAAATATTATCAATCCGAAAGTTTGGATGTTTATTACTCAATCACATCAGAACGGCTGAACGGATCTTGATGAAATTTGGCACAGAAGTAGATTATAGTCTGGAATTGCTTTTCTATAATCTATACACTTACACACACTACACGACACTACACTGCTATACACTTTTTATTCCATAAATATGTTCCCTTGGGATAATTTTCGACATTCACGCGGACGGAGCCGCGGACGGCAATAATAATTAGTTTATTATAAGTAATAATTTTGTAGAATACTGGTTCTCACTGGTACCCGATGGGTTATCAACGACGGAGCCCTATATACTATGCCTCTGCTGTCCTCGGGCTAAATCTCTTGAATTTTAATAGATGGACAGTTAACATTTTCACTGAGTGCGCTGTGTTTGTCTATTGCCGATGTAACAACAAATACTTGTCTTCAAACTGAAAAACATCATGCTTCAGTCTGCTCGCACTTGGCCGAAGTTTCCTGACACTTATCTCCCTGTACCTATTCCACAAGGACAGTGGAAATTTCTGATATGAGAAGTAGCCTATGACACTTAACTTTTAAACACCATAATAGTTTAATGTTGTATTTTTGAATGATTTCCGTAACCGGCTCAGCACCTTTTACTAAATTATACAAGCAATAATATAGCTTAGACGATAATATTTTGAGAAATGTAGACCAGCAGTTACCTACAGCTTGAAAAGAACACCCATTTCGTAGATAAAACAGCGTGTTAACTTTTACAACTAATGCCAAAAATGCTAACCAAACTCAGGAATACGAAGCATGGGAAATATTTAAGCACCCTCGGTAATACTTGGCAGCTTTTTCTTTGCCAAACAGCTAACATGCAGCCTGAGATACATAATTTACGATCTCCCAAAAAAAACTGGCAACCCTGCAACATTGCCGGATTTCAACCGCTTAATTTTGACAAATAGTTTGTCACTGCTATTATTTATTATGGCAATATTATTTTATCGCACATATTAGTTATCTATAAATCATATTAATTATATCCGTCTGTTAACTGTTAAATGATTTTAATGATTAAAATTAATTTGTTTTTGAATGATTGGCTGCCATCTGTATGTGATGGCTGAATCGCGAAAATAAGATATTTAATAGTTGGAGCCGTTTGATTGAAACCTTATATTTGAAAAATCGATACAATGTCTACGCATTCTCTACGTTTCTTTTTAGATTAGAAAGAAAAAGATGTTTTTTTTTTATTATTGCCTGAACTAGGTCTGTTTTAGCGAGTCGCCGACGGGCTTTTTTATTTTAGGCACTCAGACTAAATCTTCATAGTAGCAGTGCCCACCTTACTTATTATTAGGTAGGTATTATTAGTTGTTAAATTCATAGCATTTTAGTTCACTAGCAACACTGGTGTGTGGACCAACCACGTTACGTTACGTTTAACTTTGATACAGTTTCATGATTTAACTCTAGGTGCAAACGATCAAATGTTTGTTTCATAAACGCGGAATAAGCTAAACGCGATCTTTCACCAACATAATCTTAACTCCTTATTATAATCGCGAAACTGTGGATAGATGTTTGTTACCCTTACACGCAAAAACTACTTAAAGAATGTTTATGAAACTTCAAAGTGGGTAGTGACCGGTGTTACGGGGCGTAAAGTACCATGTTACAAAGCGAGCATTCTTGCAACCAGTACGTGGAGTCAAACACGAACATGATACGTATGTGTTTTGTTTTACACAGATTTTAGGACACGGCGTAACATAACATGCTTGATGCGAATGTTACATTACGGCCCTTAACACCGGTCAGTACTCAGCTTTACAGTAATTTATGTAGTTTATACATCAGAACACATAGGCTATAATTTAAAAATGGGTGAGAAGTTCTAAATCCCGTAGGACGGAGCCACGAGCAGCATCTAGTGAAATTAAAAGCTTAATAAAAAGTGTTTTCAGTTTAAAAGTCTATTACATAAACCATGTCATAATTATAATATTACAACAAAACACGATATTTATATTGTACCTACCATAATAATAGAGAACCAATAGAATATAGCATATAAAGCCATTTGTTACAGATTGATAAATTACTCTTGAACAGCGCTCCCTAATCCTTTGATGTGCTCTCGAAGGTTTAAAGTGCATCGTACATAATATTGATATGTTATGCTTTGTTCTTTTAACGAATATTCTTTTCAGTGTAATGAATATTGTAATCTGAAACAAATCCATCGTAAAACACGCAGCTTTTAAGAGGCTTAAAAGATTTAAAGTCATTGAAACGATTAAATGGCGTATGGAAATTCGCGCGCATTCTTCTGTCAAAGTGACGTTTAGTGTGGAAACTCGATTGTTTATGGTTCTTTGTAAGAAGGTAAGAAAAAGAAAGTAGTACGAATAATGCAGAAATACTTCATATAATATTGAAAAGCGTGCTGCAATAAAACAGAAACAGTTTCTTAGAAAGTTGGTCTTGAAATAGAAAACTAATCATCATTTCGCTTCTTAGCTGCAAAATATTAGGAAATACTTGTCATCGTTAATGTCCGGTCGGTTAAAAGCCAAGCGGCCGTGAGACAAGATCTGAATCATCTCAAACAATGGCTACTAAATATAATATTTCAAAGGAGCTCTTAAAATGTAACGTGTAAATATTAGCACAATTTAACAGAAACAACGCCGCGTGGCACACTTTGTGACAACACGAGCCTTGAACCAGCACCCGCCCATAAATATTCTCAGCTCGAGAAATAGACTTCTTAGAAACGCGCGAAGCTTTAAAAGATTGTCATTGTTGTTTAAAATATCACACAATGAGCGTATTTGTAGAGCACATAAAATTATCGTGCCGAGACCATCTTACTGAAAGTCCGCAGCGGTTGCATTCGACTCGAGTTTACTCCAAGTATTGCCAACGCTAATAAATATCTTAATGCTCTTATAACTCACATCAGGTGTCGAGCTAGTTTATGCTACTGTAATCATAATATTGCGGTTAGTCACTCCGCTAGCTCCCTGCACCTCCACGGTTGAGTCATAGCGACGCATAAATTAAGCCGAAGGGAATACACTACCTCTATTTAGGATCATAATTTAAATATTTTTCATCAGTTTCCTACAGCGATTAGTTTATCGTACGCGTGCGGTGCTCCGGCGGATCGACGACGTGTGAACTCATAAATCTGTACTAGAACATCTGACCTGATAATCTAGTTTACGTTAATTCCTCGAAGATTAATTTGCGGAGCGTTACGCAGCGCGGCGTCACCGCGTCCCGCATAGACTGGACGCGCGCGGACTGCGCATGCGCCTGGGCCGGCATGGCGGCGCGCGCGCTCATACCGCCCGGACCATGAAACGAAGACAACATGAGCCAAGCGCTGTCCCTGCTCAACTTCATCAAAATACCAAAAAAGTTATCCCCACGTGAGAGGACATGAGCCCCGGAACATTCTCACTGCCTGACTACTTAGTGCCTTACGTTATAAATAGTGTAATCTTGGTGCTTCGAAACAATAAATAATGTTAGTGAACACAGACACGCGGACGATAAGCTCAAACGTTTAAGATGTTAGACGTTTTTCGTGGATTGAAGAATCTGATAAAAGTGAACTATGTCCACATCGACTCTCCAGTATTCCGCTTGCACTACTCGATCACGGTGATCCTGCTGATCTCGTTCAGCCTTATCGTGACGACGCGCCAGTACGTCGGCAACCCCATCGACTGCATCCACACCAAGGACATCCCCGAGGATGTGCTGAACACGTACTGCTGGATCCACTCCACCTACACGCTGAAGAGCTTCTTCAAGAAGAAGGTGGGCGTGGAGGTGCCCTACCCCGGCATCGGGAACAGCCGCGAGAAGGGCAAGGAAGACATGAGCGACAGGAAGATCTACAAGTACTACCAATGGGTGTGTTTTTGCCTATTTTTTCAGGTGAGTTTTAGTTTTAGCGATATTTTTCCCTGACTAACAAACGGTTGACACGCCTACTGAGGTGTCGCTACTGAAATTAACACTCACTTTTAGATCAGTTTTGACAAGTCGTTGACAGCTAACGTTTTTTTTCTGTCGATGTTACTCGCGCATAGACATTTCATTTTGCTTTGAATTTAGAAACACGCGCAGAGCGACCGTTTCCTTTTCATTTGTTTCTCTTAGTAAATGACGTCTGTGATAATGGAAACATTGTTACTGGCCAGTTTAAAAAAAATATTACCATGGAGAGATCTTTTTGAAGTCGTTTACGGATCAACAACTTATCTGAAACATTTTAAGCTTAGGTCGTATGGCTGAGTTAATGTCTCAAATTGTGTGAATAACGCAAAATACCTGTGTAACTATGAAAAACTAAATATAAAGATTTAGTACAAATTGATGCAGTATAATTAAAAAAAAAACTGATGTTGCCAGTGTCGCAACATAGATGCTCACGCGCATAAACAAAATACAAGTAAAACAAGCAAACTATAATTAGCGCAGCACATTGTTAATGTTGCCAGCGCGACCCGGTCCACAATAAATATTTATTTTTTATTATTTTCTACCGGTTTACGATCGATAAAACCGGGGCGTTAATCAGGGAATCCGGAAAATGCGGTAATCAAAATATTTTGTGTAATTTATAGAGTGCATGTCATGTGTGTGCGGTCGGGCAGTGAGCTTGTCTATTTTTAATGTTAGCAGAGATAGGTAGGTACAGGAAACGTAGTATTTTGAAAACTACTTTTTGACGTGACAACGTCTAATAAATCGATGAACGCCGGCTGCACGCACGAAAAAGGATGACTCATTGCAACGTTACGCTCATTGTAACGTTACGATCGGAGCGAGAGCGCTGCACGATTCAATTTTATTCATAAAAGTATGCAATCATTTCATCAATGTTTTGTTATGACGTTGTCACGTTAAACTGTCATCCGTAAACCGACTTTGCAGACAATCAATTTGTTTTTTAGTTTCGTCGCCTTTTTACTACCTTAAAGTGTCACTGAAATATTAGATACTTAGTAAAAATATGTAACAGAAATATGTGTCATATAGAAAGATAATTCAAAAATCATCGAATCGCATCTTTCATTTGTTATGGTTGGGTAACAAGATCAAGATCAAGATATAATTACATTTGCGTGAAAGAAAAGCTAACGAAATTGTATTCATGAGTATTTTGTACACGTATGTACACGCTGGCAAATCTTCTTGTATTCAACATTCAATTTAATACCAAAATTAAAGAACAAATTCGCGAGCTACCCCTTAGTTAGTGCCTTCGCCATAATAAAAACCCAGCTAAACCATGAGAATCAAACCAAATATCTCACACGTTTAACAGTTTATACGGAACCACTATATCTAAGGCATAGATGTGCCTTTACTCATAATTAATTTAAAATGTCGGCCACAACCCACTGGTTATCTTGCACTGCCGACATAATTAGAAGCGGAAGGATTATCAGCTTAACTCCATGTTAAAGATTACCGAGATTAACTGAACAGACTGTTACAGTAAGTCCTTATGAATTATTGCTACTACGAGTTATAATAGTTACAGCGGTAGAAAAACTATAGATGTTCGAGTTAAGTTTTGAATGGAAATACTAGCTGGTTCCCGAGGCTTCGCTCGTTTCAAAGTAGCCTATAACCGTCGCTAGGATCCTATCTATCCTGCCAGGGTTGCGGAATTTGTTCGAAAGAGGCCCTGGAACGCAAAGGGCTTTAGAAGGAACACGGATGGGTTTTAGTCAGTTAGAGTCTGACACGCCCTTCCGCTCCACCCAAGGAAGAAGTCATTTGATGATTTCCCATCAATAAAAAAAAAGATCCCATCTATCTCTGCTCTAAAATTCATTGGTTCAGCGTTACAGGCGTGAAAGCATAATGAACAAACAAGCTCACTTTCATATTTATAATGATAGTTAGAATGCCCAGAAATCGTTTTTTAAACGAAAAGTTTCTCTGTCAAAGGTTTAGATATGAATGTAAACAATCATGTGATTGGTGTTTGTTATTTTTATCAACCAATTAAATCGACTGACATTGTATCGTTTGAAACTTAAGTTCTCTAATATCGTTTGCTACGAGCTGCTACGAGGCCTACGATTTTGCTACGCCGTAGCACTTAACAGACCCAAACATATTACTATATTTTCTTGTTTCAACTTATACATATGAATATGGATTTCAATAATTATTCTAAGCAAAGTTCAAAGGCTTAAAATAAAAATGTTCTGAACCAGGTTGTCTCTAAAAATGGGCTTCTAGCGATAATTTTAAAACATACAAATTGCAGCTGTTTAAAACTGTTTAAAACCATAGACATTATTTAAAACTACTTTTTCGTTATAAAGTATTTTAAAAATATTATTATAACTAAATAAATATTTTGAATCTTTGTACTTTCCCATTAAGTATCGGCTTCCAAGGAGACGTTGTATAAGTTGGCAAGAAGCTATGTTTTTATTAGGGCTGGCTCCGGTGGTCGGCTAATGTATGCAAATATCAACAAAATGGTAATCCCGACGACGACTCGCGACAACCCTGACGTTCCACTGATGCGACTTTTTAAATCATTCTTAAATTTGCAAACGCAAATGTGCGATCTTTCATTGTAACTTTTTTTTTATATTTTTAAGATATAAAACTAGAAAAGAAGGAAATATAAAACACAAACAAACATGCAACTGTATGAATGGTATCCTTCGATTGTTAAGCACTGACTACGTAGCATTATTAATGATTATTAATAATTAAATCCCAGATTTTTAGATTAATCTGTGTTAAGAGCGTACCTATGTCAATTATTTTTGTTAGGTCGAAAGGCGTGTTTTAGCATCTAGCTCCTCAGCGCACCGCACTCTCCTCGTTCTTCCACGCGGAAATTTCAAAACCCCGTCAACTTATTCAAACCGCCAATTGATTCAGTGAGATAATCTATACCTACATATTATAAAATCGCAGACTTGCCGTGTCCGAACATTGAATATTATTGCATAAAAATAACAGAGAAACGTTAGGTAAAAGATATAGATCACAAAAATGCAATTTGGAATATTAACATATATTGTTATTCTTTAACAACCTTTTAAAGATAGAATAAAATAAATATTCGCTACTTCACTAGCGTTAATATAGATTTTCGCTAAAACCTATAACCGACTCTAGGATTCCACCTTTATATGTACCAAAATTCATCAAACCCTATTAAAGTTTGGCTTACGTTTATGAAGCCAAAAAAAACTAATAGCACGATCGAAAAAAAAAAAGTAGTGCCAACATAAACAAAGAAAAACTCGTGCCCTTTTCCCCATAAGGGTTCAGAACGCCACACAGCGACAAATCGCACAAAAACGTCGCAGTATCAGAACCCATCCTTAAACAGATCATCAGAATAAAAATGTAAGCGCTCACTCAAGTAGCTGTTAATATCGGTTGATTATCATCCCGACACAGACATTACCCCCCTTACCCCTCTTCTGCGACCACCCCACACCAAAAGCGACCTAATTTTCACTTTATTAAGCTAAATAATGGCATGTTTACCCGAATGGAAGACAGTTGTACACTATTTAGGGGTTTTTTTAAAACAAACGTTTTGAGTTTTGAGATAAGACGTAGTTAGGAAGGTTTGTTTTAGTTTTGTTATGATTGATTTTAAGGTTTTGTTGTTTTCTTTTGATTTTGTGAGATTAGGTTTGTTTTCGGCCTTGAACATTATTTATTTCGGAATTTATAAATTCATCCCGGCGAATTTCGTACCGCCTCAGAATACATTTTTGCCGTGTTTTGTTTTTGTCATGTACCAGAAATGGCGTTGTAATTAAAATGATTTTGTGTCCATTTCTTTTTCTGTAATTTTTCCAATGTGTTAATAGTCATTCTTAACACATACAAAAAACCAAAGTTCCTCAAAATCGGTCCAGCCGTTCTTGAGTTATAAATGGTGTAACTAACCCGACTTCGTTTCCACAATTCTACTTCTTGCGTAGTGTCATGTTTCACTTTGGGTAAGTTATAGTGGATAGTAAATATAAAAATAGCAGTCACTTGACATTATTTCTTCAAAAAGAGATTAAACGCCTGTCTTCTTCAGCTTTTGTTTGAAGTACCTTATCATAGAGTGATCACTTCATCCTGCTTTGACCTACTTTTAATCATGCAAGTAATACAATAAGATACGTCTTTACTGAATTAGATATGCATGAGTTTACATCGGCTCCGTTCGTTCCGTTCGTCCTTCTCCATGAGAATCTACTTTTTGCGAATGGACAACTAGAGTCACTTATATTTTAATTTCAAAATGTAAATTTGACGTTCAAAAGTGCCTTTTAATGGTCTAGTTGAAATAAATGAATTGACTTTGACTTTGGCTAAATATGTAACGTACAGGTCGACCATCAAAGTTAAAATTCGTTTTCCGAGGTCCTGGGATGGGTTATTAGTATTACATGCAGAGCTTTTCCGTACCTCGGAAAGCATGTAAGCTGTCAGTTCCGGCTGTCATTTCAACATCTTTGACAGTCGTTACGGGTAAATAGAAGCCAAAAAATCTGACACCAGTTATTACAAGTAGTTTTGCGTTTTCTAGTTACTGTAGGTAAGGAAAAGGTTCGCATTGGTCGACGTAGTTTTTCCATATTTTTCATATTTTGGTCCTTTCAGCCATCACCTTTATCAAGTGTAAAGAATTTTCGATGAAAAGTATCTTATCGTATTTTTTTTAATTTCGATAGCTTTCGGGTTTCGGAACAAGTGGTGGGTCTTGGTTTGGAACTATGTATGCTGGTGTAGTGCCCCTAAGTATTTGAGGGTTTCTCGAGGCTTATCAACGGGCTGTAGTGTCGTTTTATGTGGAGTCACGTCTCCGCATGACGACCGTATCATAGAGGTATACATTTTGTAATTTTCATTAAAACACACATGTTGTTAACGCTAGCAGAGCTAATAACAAGATAACAGCTAATCACTCTTGCGGTTTCTTCAAAAAATTGTTGACTGTTTTTACACTCAAGTATTTTACCACAAATGAAATATAGAGTTCAGTTATGTCGGAAAATTATCTGTAAAACAGACATTGATTATCGCGAAACAGAAATCTACTTACTAAATTAAGAACTACTTACCAAAATTTAAATCAGGAAAATAATTAATAATTGCTTTTAGTTTGGTACGAATTGCTTTTTTAGTATCTTTCGACTACTTGCTTGATGGATTCAAAACCTACGTTAACATACCTAGTTATATTCCATTCCGGAAACCACATACCAATCCAAAGATCTCTTGCGATTATTTCCTAAACCTGGCACATAATAAAACAACACCTATCAATTCACAAACACTCCAAAAACCAGTCCATTACAGACGACTCAGAAACCAATCGAAACGTCTGTTTATTATACAAGATAACAAGCTTTTAATGTTCTGAACCTTGTCTGATACACGCCTCAGCATAATGCATGAGCACTACCCAGATTAGAACCCACGTCCCGGGGGCACGGAAGCCCGCACTATCACACCGGGATCATGTGCCTAAAATATGGAATGTGTGTGCTGTTGCTGCCAACTCGGAGGTTTGGCGAGAATCACGATAATGCTGCAAAATAATTGGATTCTGGTCTATTGTAGCGGTTAGCGTGGAGATATTTATGATGCTTTTCTAATGGATGGTTAAGTTTGTTAGGCTTTGTTAAATTTAAACGATAAAGTAACAATAATATAAGAGTGTCATTATGTTCAAAATAGGCTAGACTGCTTATTTACAAGTAAAACGCTTTTTTGAAAATAATCTTAAAATATTTCCAAATTTTTCTTTATAACGGTAGTTTGTACAAGCAAAAGGCAGAATGTGTTCTTAGGACATCAACATTCATCTGTATCGCCGTTTATTTATGTAAATTAAATAAATACTTTTCTACATAAAATCCACATATAATATTGAAATGAAGAATTCGTCATAAGTTTTCGTATGGCACATGTCACGTCACCACCGAAGGGATATTAGTTTAGGTTCTTTAAAACCAAAGCAATGTCAAAGGGCTATGATGCCTCTTGCTTAAGAAAGGTTTTATTAATGCTAACATATCGGTAAATTGTTCTTGCTCTTTATCAATTGAATCTGACTGGACATAACTTCGGGTTTTATTGATTTAAGTGTTCCTTAAATTTGTCACTGGATAATTATTGCAAACTCCTATACAATATCTTGGGAGATCAGGTATAAACTCTCGATAAATTGAGAACCAAACATTTCTTCAACAATGATACGAATCAAAATTCTATAATCTGCCCATGTCGTGTCGAGAAATTTTGAACTGACTTCGACCTTCATATACCTACTAGTAACTTAATAATAATATCTTCTAGTTATATTATTAAGTGTGCAAATGACCCCATGGACCATATACCTTTCATAGATGTAGGCAACCAATCTACTTTAACCAGCCAAACCCGTAGTCAAATTTCTTTGTTCCCATATTCTGCAATAGTCCTGCACTAACCGGGGATGTTCTTGGGTATACCTTTACCAACAATTATCCCGGTATGCACTACATGTAGGGATAATCGTCGGTTGGTGCGAGTTGGGTTTGGCCTCTCGTACGCCTACCAATAGTCCGGGACCACAGGGTCCCGTGATTGTCAAATATAACTGGTACATACGTCTTAATTTTGAGCTGTTTGAAATCATACTTATGTGTAACCGGGCAATAAGTTACCCAGTGAAATCATGCGTGTGGTTGCAGCTCATAAATTATGACGCTTATTGGACCAGCGATAAATCCTGCCTCCGGTGACCGTCACAAATGGCGCGGAATCATTCTGCTCGCACGTCCGTCTATATTTAGTCTATCTGCCTATATGTCGCGGCTTATCGTGCCTAAACCATTTTAGCTCTGATAGTTCGAGCATTCGCATGCAATAAACTTGCAGTACAATCAGGGGAAGCTAACCCAAACGGTAGGTACATATTTTAAGCATGCAATAGGATTCCAATTTGTTTTATTTTTACCTATCTAAGACGGACAGACGGTCGATGGAGCAGACATGTGTTAGAGTGGAGGGGCCGCGTATGGGCAAACGTAGTCGTAGTGTGGGACGCCCTGCGGCACGATGGATCAATGATTTGAAGAAGGTGGCTGGCAGCGGATGGATGCGGACTGCTCAAGACCGGGATGGTTGGCGCTCTTTGGGGGAGGCTTACGTTCAGCAGTGGACACCAATTGGCTGATATAATGACCTATCTAGAATTTCCCTCGCACGGAAAGAAGACCAGAGGGCCACACACCCAGGCGAGAGCTGATTATGTTTTTTTTAAGTCACTTAAAACTAGATACTCGAAATTTTGAGCAAGTGCGCAAACTTTGTCATTGCAGCCGAAGCAGAATAGACGATCAGGCCAAAAGCGAGGGCGTTATGGAGACTGCAATAACAAAAGCTCACGTGTATCAAAATATGTTTTTATCTGCCATCCGCTCGGCTACTACTCAAAATGTACTATTTTCCAAACAATTTGACCTGAGTAAACGTTTAAAAACTGGCACTAGGCCTCCGATCAGTGACGAGTACGCCATACCAATACTGGTTTCGTGCAGGAATTGAAGCCTTAGAAGTTAGTCGCCAATCGTGCGGAATTACTTTATAAATGCTGACCAATCCTCGCGTCCTGAATCCTTTTTATAAAGTATCCTATCTACTTTGTGCTAATTTATCTTTACTTTGGAACGTCCAACTAGCTTCATTATATTTGACTGGCTAACCTTGATAATCCAAAAGTGCGTGATAATGGTTTAATTGTAAGAAATGCTTTGAGTTTGAAATAAGTGAAAATGTTATAGTAATTTCAAAATATGTTTTGTAAAAAAAACTTTTTGTTATAAAATATAACCGAATTCCAATTCCAACTAAAAATACTATAAAGTATAAAATAACTACAATTTCGGAAGTCGGTGTTTTTGATTTTATTTCTTCGTTTTTGACCGACTTCCGAAATTAAAGTTATTGTATACTTTATAGTTTTTTTTAATTGTTAGTCGGTTGTATTTTTGGCAAAAAGTGTTTTATTTTAAATTTTTAGTGGTACCCCATACCTAACAACGACACTGTAAAGTCACACGAAAGCAAAATACGCTATTCTGACATATCATCCAAGTAAACGGAATTGAGCATTTTTTCCTGCTATTTTTATTTAAAAACGAAACTACTAAACTGATTTTGATGAAATTTCTATATGACTAACTAAACTAAAAAATATATTCTTTCACTTTATAAAATATTTTTTCCAATCGGTTCATAAATGACGGAGTTATGATGTAACAAACATAAAAAAACCGAACTGAGAACCTCCTCCTTTTTTTGAAGTCGGTTAATAATAACATGAATTCTAAACCAAGATTCAGCACCATAATGAAGGCATAATGCTGTTAAATCTTGGTTTTGAATACCAACCTAAATTATTTAGAACTCGCGCTGAAATTATACTTTTTTTTATGCTGCCATGTAGTCGGTGCATTGGTGTTCGCGATGTTTACACCAAACGTCAGTTTTTTATTGTTCTGATTATATTATTGTCAGACTGTTTGCAATTACGATCAAAATATACGGATGTCTGTTTGTGCGAACTTTTCAAACATTGTTTTACTTATTGATGATTAACCCGTAATGTGGGCCGAGTTTTAAATTATATGTTTTCTGAATTAAATGGAGGATTTTATTCTGATTTTCGTGTGATATTTTGATGATAACAGAATCCGGACGTTTTTCGAGTTTGTTATTTTTCCTGTGGTCTGTGTGTTTTCTTTCCGCACATATTGTAGAGTATTTTATGTGATTGGTTCTGCGTTTTGCACGTGCTGCTGTTTAACGTTACGCGAGCGTGTTGGTCATGCCGCTTTTTTCAACGTATGACACATCGATGCTAAGAAACTGAATCCACCGCATTTTTGTACACCACCTTTTTGCCTGAAAGTTGCAAGGTTTCAGTAACTTCTTGATAAAATATAAGCATATTGAAAAATGTGACTTTACATTTTAATGTAATAAACACACACAAGGTAAATCTTAACTAATATCTATCATAAAATAAAAAGGTAAAATATTACTTTTATTATAAAATGTGAAAGTGAAAATGAAACAACCCCTGTTTCATGTATGCTGCTCAGTCACGCCAAAACCGCTGAACGGATCTGGATGAAATTTCACAGAGATATAGATTATAATCTGGCCTGTTGGTCGAGTGGTCAGTGACCCTGACTGCTATACCGGAGGTCGTGGGTTCGATTCCCACCCAGGACAAATCTTTGGGTGATGAGCATGATCATTTGTTCTGTGTCTGGGTGTAATTTGTCTATAATATGTATGTATTTAGAAATATATAAGTATGTTCATCAGTTGTCTGGTTGCCATAGTTCAGGCTCTGCCCAGTTTGGGATCGGATGACCGTGTGTGAGTTGTCCCAAGATATTATTATATTCATCTGGAATAGCCCACAGACTTAGACTATATATTAAAAATCCATATAAACAATTAACTCATTGATTCGTCGATAGCAATTAGAGCATCGTTATTTAAGCAACAAAGTACGTAGCGTAGTAACAAGTGGAGCCAGATTCTAATGAAGCGGTAAACAATTACTATTTATTAGCAGCACTTCGTGGGAACTGACTCTTGCATACACATAGTATATAGTACAGAGGTAGTACATAGAGGTGCATTGTACTTTGTTGTTACTGCAAGCTTACAGTCTGGGAATTCTAGGTGAGAGCGAAATACAGCGAAGTCTTGCGAGATTTTTTAGCGATGGAACGGGCAGACGATTCGTCTGGTATTACTTAAGGTTTGGACACAGGGGCTTTCTTATAGAGGAATAGCTTTTATTTTCGCAAATAAAAAGTAGGTAGTAGCTTATAATCGGCTTCAGGGTTCCCATCTATCTCTGTACTTACCAAAATTCATCAAAATCGGTTCTGCGATTTAGGAGTGATAGCGTCACAAACAAACTCACTTTCGCATGTGTTATATTAGTTAGGATTAGGATTGTCAATCCTTACATTTTGTTCATAATGCAGTAGGCTACAGTAAAGGTAGGCCAGCCCATACAAAATGTCCAAAAAAAAATCTCACCACATTATTCAGGGTTGAAATCACGATACTGACGATGCGAATTTTCGTCCACTTTCAAAATGGACGAAATTTGTTTTTACTGTAGCCTACTGCACGCGCAGGACGACGTCGCAGATAGAATGTCACCTTGTCTAAAACTCAAGATTAAGTAAGAGCGTATCACCTGTTTACAATTCTTTGTAGGAAGAGAGCAAAACCTATCACCGAATATGTCTAGAAGCAAAAGATGTCTTTGTGTGTGGCCGTAAATGCCAGAAAGCTTCTTGCAGCCTTAAATGACAGCTAAATGTAGTTCCTGTAAAAACAATAAAAACTATACAACATTACCAATCAAAATGGCGGCATATCAGTTATTTTTCCCGCGCTGTCATTGCGGAAGGCAAAGACAACTGGACGTACAGCCAACGCATAAATCACGCGTGTCGGAGCGATAGCTGCATGTATCCGAACGATGATCGATGCATCCGAAATGTATTTAGAATTCGACGAATTTAACGTTTGTTTAATATTTACCTAATGCATAATTAGGGGCTTTTCGTTGTGTAAATTATAAAGCGAATGTGGACACGACTGGAAACTAACTCACTGAAGATGAGGGCAGGAAAATCATACACTAATTGGTTTTTATTGACTAAAGACCAGAAATAATCGGAAAATGCAATTGAAATCTTCATCTAACCTTTTGAAAACCGTTTCGTTTGATTAGTATTTAATGATTCCAACCTTGACCTTCATTGACCTGATCACACATTTCTACTTTTACTCACTCCATGCTCCTCAAATAACTTCCTCGACCAATGTCAATTTTAATCTTCAGAATATAAAAAATAGTGTTGATTGTGTCTACAGTGAAAACGTGGGCTATTATCTAAAATAAATGAGCCTATATATTTTTTTGTTTGTCTATAAACAATCGCGCAACACACTTAAAATATATTAAAGATAATTTATAAACTGTGTTAATAATCCTAAATATCCTACTTAACAATCAAAGCTTCTTTTAATATATTTAGAAGAAATTGAGCGATAAATCTTTGACCTAATCCCGAAAACATGCAAACCTTAGCTAATAAAAATGGCCGTTTGAAATAAATTATTACGCGTTCGAAATTCTAATACATGAACTGTCAAGGTTAACCATAAACAATTCATTCGAACGAGCAGTAGAGTAATTAACTCATGCACTTTTGGCGTTTGAAACACAAAAACAACACGTTTGAGTCTGAAATGAAACTATAGTGTTGTACTCATTTATGGTTTCCATATTTCATAAGTCGTTTCGCTTGTGGCCGTGAAAAAGTCACGACTCGCTTGCGTTTTCACGCCAGTGGGAAATGGGCGCAAGTTATAAAATATTGGCGGGAACCATTTGGCATGCGGCTCAATTATTTGTTTGAAATGCCTAATTAGTAATGTTTCCTCTATTGGCGTGTTTTGCTGTTTTGTAATTAACTGCAGTTCGCACTCTTGGTGAAAGAATGTAACTACATTATTGTGAATGTACCTATTACATTTCAATTGCTGAACATTCTGAAATTATGTATTTAATATTAGCTATTATTATATAATTAGGACACCCCAAATTGAGTTAATATTAAATTTATAATTTTGTGGTCGGTTACAGCTAGGGTTGTTAATCATGAGAGTCCCTGCCAATATTTATAAAAAAATAACATACAATTGAATTGAGAACCTCCTCCTTTTTTGAAGTCGGTTAAAAATGTGTTGCTTCGCAAGAACTGTCTGCGATTAACCTTGATTATTTAATCAAAAACCCCTTAAAAAAATAATTGTAGATGCAGACTTTTCTATCATGTCTACTAGCGTCCATGACGTCGATTAGTACTAAATCAACCATCAAAAGTTTCATTATTCAAGGTGTTACAAATTAAAAAAAAATCAAAGGGTTAATTTTACTCATTATAATGAACAACATTTTTCGAAATCGCGGTAAAAAAATATCATTTGCTCTGCACATTTTGTCGATTTTTGCACAGATAAATGTATGGGGCATTCGATTTTATATCAAGTGCTATATTAGCCGTCATTAAAAACGCTTCCGCTTGTAACTCAGCCCACAAACAGCACGACGTTGACCGTTACCGAGTGCCAAGTGAGTCAGCTGTGATCTTGGACCTATCTGTCGGCGCGGACTCTAATCTATTGTCGCACCGGCTAATTATGAAGTGTTATAACACGTTAACTGGGAATCATAATATTCTAAGCGTGGGAGGGCCCACAAAGGTACTCCTACGCTTTGGTAGTAGGTATATTATGGTTGTGTACTAATTTGTTACGCAAAGTCTTTGAGAAGTGCGTGCAAGCGAAGGGTTCCGTATCATAAACCCTAAACATATTGGGGTCCATAATATTTGTTGTCAAAGCGGCAGTAACAACACAAACTCTGTAAAAAATTCATTTGTGGCTAAACAAATTAAATTGTACGTTACGTTACGTATAACGTTGATTACCCTTCGGGCATGGAACCCTAAGAAACTGGATTTTTCTTCTATAAGTAAATAAATTTACACATTTTAGTTCAATAATATGCTTGTGCCAAGCAAGGCCAATTTTATACGATAACCATGTACTTCTTATTCCAGAAAAAAGTACAGAAACTTCAAAAGGTAGCTGTCATTTTGTGATGAATATAGAAGATAGAAATATAAATATCGTAAACCGAAATCCCGTTATATCTAACGTTAACCTCATCTCTCTTTCAACAATTATCGAGAAAGCTTTGTGCACGTAGGTGTCTTTTGTTTTAGTGCAATTACAAGCATTTACAAGCTACACGTGGGTGTGGTTTAAGTATCTTTAAATACAATGTGTTGCATTAAAATTAATAGGACTCAATAATTACCTGTCATTTCGCCTACGAGAGTATTAATCCGCATTTTAACTCTCTCTCAAACTTACTTAGACTTAACGGTAAACATAAACTAGCGTGCATAAAATTAAGATCAACTTTAATAGGCGATCCTACAGATTGATTGATTAGATAATATGATTGAAACTAATATTATCAAAGTTAAGAAAAAACCTTATTGTGTTTTTTTTTTCTTGCCGCAACTTTGCCGCAGTTGAAACCAGCTCTTGTCGAGTATTCTTGACAATAATAATAATAATAAAAAATAAATAAATATTTTTTTTTTCAAAGGTAAAATCATTTTGCCCGAAACTTAACTTATCTTTCGTGTTTTCCAAATATGTACTGCGTAAAAGCTCAAAAAACAAGATTTGATTGACATGAAATGAAATCATTTTATTAAAAACTTAATAAATCGATCATAAAGTATATTTTCAAAACTCGTCCACGCATATGAAAAAAGGAGACATGTTGATGAGTGTAGAGATACTTACATAAGTAAAAGTAAACATACAAACGTAAACAACCATGCCTTGAGCACCACGTGCTTCTTGCTTTGTCAACGTTATTCATAGTAGGCACCTACGTACGTACGGACGGCCATACACAGGGGACGTTATGCGGCCCCCCTGTATGGTCGTCTGACCTTTTTTAAAGAAAAACTCTCAAAGTGTGATAAACAATTTTACCCACAGATACCTATGTATGGTTCGACCTCATAATATCGATATCCGATATCCCTTAATAAGCTACTTAGTAGGTAAAATCGAAGGTCAAAAATAGCACGTGTAAAATTATTAAGGATGTTTTGTTTGATGTCTCTTCTTGGCAGTTTTTCAGTACCTAACCAAGGATTTGGCATCTTTTTGTGTTCGATAGCAATTTAGTATCAACCTAATGTTGTCGGCTTTCTCCCGACGAGAGGTTGGAACAGACTGGCCCTCAACTACACAACAAGTTTAGATTATGTATCTGTTACGCACAAAGACCGAAAACGCTCATTGAGCGAAAACAGCTCAAGAAGCGCTGTGGTTTGTACTAAAATTCCACATCGCAAATTTCACGTGGCACTTGAGAAAACGGCTACAACGTGTTGTGGAAATGAAGAAATGTCATGACGCGTTCTGAGCCCTAACTGATGCAGCCACATCGGCCGCACCCGCACGCACTAAAAATATAATAATATGAATATATATAGGAAGGATAGGAAGTTTTTTAACCGACTTCAAAAAAGGAGGAGATAATATTTTTTGTTCAGTGGCTCAGGATTTGTTGTCTTGTGACTTGACATTTTTTTATAACGATTTAAAAATGTTAAGCAACTCTCACAACAAACCCTGAGCCACTTTGAAGCAAAATCTTCGCTAACACTCACCTCCCCGCTAGCAACAAGTATGTGACAATCTGTTCACAGTTGCTCGCAGCGCTCAGTCGGCCATGCACTCGGATGATAACGGCCTCCTTGTGCACTAGTGCTCTATTTGTATTGCCGAAGAAGGTCGCTTTCAAAATAAACTCTTGTGGGATAAAAGTGGGTAGTATTTGGTTGTTGTTTGTCTATACTGTGTTTACTGACAATGTATAGAATTTTTGACATTACTCACCTCACTTTCTTTATTACTATTTATAGGTGCGCATTTAACCAACACTGATTGAATGCCATCATGTGGTCAATGATGAAATATTCTTGCCTAGAAGTATCCGATTCTGTAAACCTGTCGAAGTGAAGGCTTGGGTGAAGTGATCACGAGGTGAGCTGTCATTCCGTGATCACGTGTCATCTTGATTGTGTGGATTGACAGCTCACCTCGTGATCACTTCACCCAAGCCTTGACTTCGATATGTATACAGAATCGACCGGCTGTGTACATGTCGAAGTGAAGGCTTGGGTGAAGTGATCACGATACCTCCACGCGTTTCCGAGATAAAGGGTCTTGACAGACAGACGGACGGACATCCAAGTAGTATTAGGGTTCCGTTTCTTTCCTTTTGAGGTACGGAACCCTAGAAACGAACATTGTCCCTCTATGTAGGTGACGTTTTACGCCATCCACACTGTCCAGACGAGAAACAATTTAATTGCGATCATTATGTGTGTAAATAATATAATTAAATCTCAGTAAATACCATTTACAAAGTCATTACTCACTCAGGCACTTAGACAGCTGGCATTTTATTCGTATTTACGTACGTAACTCGCCAAACCTCGGAATGCTCATGCGAGTGCAGTCGGGCTATTAATCTAGTAGTTGCGGACGGGCTGAGCAGCTGTTGTGGTTCACCACTGCTCGAGAAAAACTGGCAACACTCGCCGAAACTTACTATGGCAAAAACATGTTTTCTATCAGGGACTACTACTATGGGACTATACCATAGATTAATAAACTACTGCGAAAAATTTAATATCATAAGAAAAGAACAATTCGGTTTTCAAAAACGTAAATCTACTACATTGGCCATCTTTACACTTTTGAAAACCATACTAAATGGTATAAATAATAACCAGCTAGTAACAGGACTATTTTTTGACTTATCAAAGGCGTTTGATTTGGTTTCACACGTTAACCTATTACAAAAATTGGAGGCTCTCGGAATTCGGGGACTGCCACATCAATGGATATCTTCATACCTAACTGACAGACAACAGTGTGTCACTGTCACCAAAGTCGACGGAAATGGAGATATGTTGTTGTATACGTCTGAGTATAAATATATAAAACGAGGCGTGCCCCAAGGTAGCATATTAGGGCCCATCTTATTTCTCCTCTACATAAATGATATTGTTAATGTGACTAAGCACAAATGCTTTCTTTATGCTGATGACATTTCTATAATTGTAACTGCTGACAAAAAATATAAATCGATTACTGACCATGAAATTGACATAAATAAAACAATTGCTGACTTAATTAATTGGTTAAATATAAATAATTTATCTATTAATCTTGACAAATCTGTATATATACAATTTAACAAATATTATAATAATAAATTCAATATTAAGATGGATATACCAAAAATTAACCAGGTGACAAAAACTAAGTTTTTAGGTGTAGTAATAGATGAGCATTTGGACTGGAAGGAACAGGTTGAGCACGTATGTAGCAAAGCGAATAAATTTGTATATGCCCTTAGAAAGATTAAGAAAATAACAAATATAAAAACAGCTGTAATGTCATATCGAGCGTATGTGGAGTCCTCGTTGCGGTATGGAATAATAAAATGGGGAAATAGTACCGACTCTAATAGAGCATTTGTCGCTCAAAAGAAATGTATACGAGCCATACACGGGATTCCATCAAATGAATCATGTAAACCAATATTTAAAAGGCTTGGTTTGCTACCATTGCCTTCAATATATGTGTATGAAGTATGTATGTTTGTACAAAAACATAGAGAACTGTTCAAAACAGCGGAAGATGTATGTTCACGAAGTCGGCGTGACCAATTTAGGCTGGTACTAGACGAGATGCCCCGGTGTGCTAAATATAATAAAAACTGTGTAGCTATGTGTGTGCGTATATTTAATAAATTACCAAATACGTTTAAAAGTCTTAATTACAGACTTTTTAAAATTAAATTGTATAACTGGCTGAATGACAATAGTTTCTATAGTGTTAAAGAATTTCTTGAACATAAACTGTAATGTTGATACCATAATTTTGCATGTTTTAATATTAAGCAAAACATGTTTGGACTCAATTTGTATTGTAACATCTTTTAATACCGTGTTTTCTGCAAATAAATATCATTATTGTTCTCTTTATTTATTTTCCTTACATACTAATTTACATTTTTAAATATTTCTTTAAAAAAAAACATTAAAAATAAAAAACATTTAAAAATATAAAAAGTAGTAGTCCGCCGGTGTCGGGAGCAGAGTCCAAGCTACCGGTGGTTAGGGTTCCAGAGAAAGGAACCTCCTCACAATACGAGCCGTATCGAGGAGTACTGCCTTCTGTATCAGGCCCTTTACCCAACTGCGTAACGCCAACTTCGACAGATGGTCGTCGAAGCTTTTGGCCATCAGGCCATTGGCCGTAACGACAATCGGCACAATGACAGCCGATTCCACATTCCACATGTCGACAACCTCGTGTGCCAAGTCGAGATACTTGATTTGTTTCTCTTTCTCAGCCTTCACGAGGTTCTCGTCATGTGGGATGGTAACATCGATTATCATTGTGCGGCGCGCTAATCGGTCTATCACCACGATATCCGGCTTATTGGCAACAATAGTCCTATCAGTGATGATAGACCGATCCCAGTACAACGTGACATGGTCATTTTCGAGAACTGGGTCGGGCACATACTTGTAATACGGTACCTCAGAATCCACAAGATTGTATTTCAAAGCAAGTTGCTGATGGATAATCCTGGCCACTTGGTTATGTCTGTGCAAGTACTCGCCGTTAGCCAGACGAGAACAACCAGAGATAATATGTCTGATGGACTCACCCGGACGGTGGCATGCCCGACACATGTCAACCGTCCCGTCCTTCATAATATGTCTCCGGTAGTTATTCGTCAAGATAACTTCGTCCATAATCGCACAGACAAAACCTTCGGTTTCCCCGAAGAGATCTCCGAAACGTACTACATCGGACCCATGAAGAGCCCGATAGAAGCGCCCGTGAAGCTCCTTACCTTTCCATACCTCCTTGCGGTCATCTGTAGTAAGTATCACAGGTGTGCGCCAGTTCTCTTTAGCCACGGACAACGGGGTGAGTCCCTTGTCCACTGCGACCACATCTCGGTGCATACCCACATCGGCTTTGAGAAAATATTCTCTGAGACTGCACATCTCGCGGTTGTGGAGAGTCTTAGCATTTAAAAAGCCTCGACCTCCACACTTCCGCGGAATGTACAGTCTCATCACCGACGATCGTGGGTGATGCATCCGGTTTGCGGTCAGCAGTGTACGGACCCTTCTATCCAGGGCGTCGAGTTCGGTTTGAGTCCATTTGAGTATGCCGAAAGTGTACATTAATACCGGCATGACCCAACCGTTGAAGGCGCGCACCTTATTTCCGCCCGACAAAAGGCTGTTTAAAACCTTTTTCAGGCGGCCAAAGAAGCGCTCCTTCAGCGATTGCTTCATGTCAGTACCGTTAATGCCCAACGCTTCCAACATACCCAAATACTTGTAGGTTTCGGTTGAGCTGAGGGATCTAACCTGTATGGAATCCGAGAGGTGAATTCCCTCAGATTCCATAATCTCCCCTTTCTTTACATGCATGACTGCACATTTGTCCACACCAAATTCCATCCCGATGGCACTACTGAAGGTTTCAGTTACCTTTAGTAGCTCCATCAGTCGCAAATTGTTGGGTGCAAAGAGTTTCAGATCATCCATGTAAAGAAGGTGAGATATGGCCTGACCACCTCTTCTCAACCGATAGCCTAGGCCTGAATCCTCCAGCAGTGTGCTTAGAGGATTCAGAGCTAAGCAAAACCAAAGTGGACTCAAACTGTCGCCCTGAAATATTCCCCGTTTAATCCATACAGGCTCATCACTCCCTTGGATCGGTCGACATCCTGGATAGCGAAGGACTGTTTTCCATTGCCTCATACATGACTCAAGGAAGGTGCGTAGAGTTGCGTCTATTTTGTACAACTCCAACACCTTCATGAGCCATGTATGTGGCACAGAATCATAGGCCTTCTTGTAATCTATCCAACATGTCGACAGATCCTTGCGGGATCGACGAACCTGTTGGCTTATGGCCATGTCTATGAGGAGTAGCTCCTTAGTGCCGCGGGACCCCTTCCTACATCCATTCTGAGAGGCGGACATAATTGAGTTACTCTCAATGTGCTCATTAATTTTCGCTCTCAGGATGGATGTAAGAAGTTTATAGACCGTCGACAAACAAGTAATCGGTCTATGATTCTTGGGTTCCGTGGGACTACCTGTCTTATGGAGCAGGTGGGTAACGCCAGTTGTTAGAAACTGTGGTAGCGACCCAGAATCTAAGGATGACTGGAATTGAGATGCCAGGAGCGCGTGTGAGCTGCTATACCACTTAAGCCAGAAGTTGTGCAGTCCGTCCGGTCCAGGAGATTTCCAATTCGGTAACGGACGGACTGCTTTGGCTACATCCAATGTTGTTATGGTAATTTTTTCCATTTGTGGTATAGCTTCGCACACGCGCTCGACATCGCGCATCCAGCCACCTTCAGCGTGACAGATGGGAACCGACCAGATGCTGCGCCAGAATATACTCGTGGCGACATCATCCGGGCGGCACACGTCTGTCACACTTTGTTCAGGTCGCTCCCAAGCTCTGTATACCCACCTCTCATCGCTCTGGAACATGCGATTCTGCGAGTATCGATCAACCCGCCGCTTGTACCGCCGAATACGGCTTGCCCATGCACAAACTTTCTGCTTCAGGAAGTCAATGCGCTCTGTGACACGGGACGTGAAATCTCGAGGGCTTATTTCAGTCCCCGAAAACGCCCGCCTCACAAAGCGCATCACACGTGGTCGTGTATTGCCCTCCCTGAAGCAGTATAGTTTGCCGATGAGTGCCCTAGTCTCATCGATACGCCGCTCGATCCTGCGCTGCCAGGCTGGTGCAGCTGGCTTTGGTCGTATAGCTTCGTCACACCCAGGAAACTTTACGTTTGCTATACGACATGCCGCAACAGCCCCGCAATACAGGATTGAGTGCGTATCAACGAGGCTCTCGCTGCTTTCGAAGATGTTTTGCAGCAGCGAGTCCAAAGCACACACCAGCGCCCTATTCTTTTTGTGCATAGGCAACCGTGGTAATCGGGGCCGAAGTTCGGTCGGAGTTGATCTATACTCACGAAGCGCATCCTCCAGCGCGCTCCTCAGTCGATCGTTGCACTGGCTACTTACCGTGACAACCCTATCATCTACCTCATCGCTAACATTATTGGGCCGCGGTGTGATCCTACCATTAACTGGTGCTTGTACCGCGGTCTGTGTCGGGGTCGAGATGATAAGGTTGTTCAGTATCTCTGAGCACAGCCTATCAAGTGCGGCATCGTCCAACCTGTGATTACGTTGAATGACCCGCACCTGATCCGACAATCGTTGGGCCGAGACGTTAACAGTTGGTTCCAAGTCCTGAAACAGAGACAGCATTCTGACACGGTACGCAGTGAGGTTAGTTCCCCCCTCTGTAGACCCATAGTATGCGCGCATGACGTTTTCATTCATGGACTGCGTCCATCTCATGCGCTGCACACAACCACCGGTAGCGGGGACCCGGCTCGGAGCCGGTTGGCCCCTAGGTCCCAAGCCCCTCGGTGGCCGGCCTCTCCCTTGCCGACGTACAGGTGTTGGCGACGTCGGCGGGGAGAAATACTCGTCACTCGAGCTCGACGCAACTGCAACCGCCGGTGACAATGGTGATCCGATGTCCGGCGGCGGCGAGGCGGAGCTGAGCGACGGGTCCGGAGGTGGTGGGCGTGCGCGTTGTAAAGCTGCTCTCGTTAGCATAATTCAAGCATTCCTTTCATATTTTCGTTGTGTGTCGTCGTGATTTAATTGTGACAGATGTCATAATATGTCGGTCGTATAATAATTTTCTTTTTCTTCTCGCATATTGTTTGCTTTTTGGATTTGTTTAGGTTCTATTGCTTATTTTACTGGTTCTTGGAATTTCTTTTGCAAAATTGTGGATGTGTGAGACCGAAAAGTATTATTTAAAGATGAAATTACGATTACGAAAAACAGAGCTTGATCTGACAGCCAGAGTTGCCAGCTTATTATTATTATTATTATTCTCTTTATTTATTTTCCTTACATACTAATTTACATTTTTAAATATTTCTTCGTCGCATCGATGACTGCAGTATCAACAACATTAGTTATGCTGACGACATGGTGCTGCTGAGCCCAACGGTCAGGTCGCTCAGGGAGCTACTTGCGTGTTGTGAGTCCCATGTTCAGGCACATTGGCCTACTGTACAATGTTGCTAAGAGCGAATTCATGGTCTTTAAGGCGGTGAGTGGTAAATGTCCAGATTCTGTACCTGCAATTAGGCTTAACGGTAATGAACTAAATCGTGTTTACCAGTTCAAATATCTGGGACATTACTTGACTGGCGACCTTAAGGATCATGTTGATATTGAGCGGGAACGTAGGGCGCTGGCAGTTCGATGTAACATGTTGGCACGCAGGTTTGCACGTTGTAGCAAACAAGTTAAGGTAACGCTTTTTAAAGCGTATTGTCAAGTGTTTTACACGTGCAGCCTGTGGACCAACTATACTTTGCGGACTATCAGCGCCCTGCGAGTCCAATATAATAATGGGTTCAGGATGTTGATGGGACTGCCCCGGTTCTGTAGTGCTTCTGGCATGTTCTCACAAGCACACGTTAATGACTTCCATGCCATCATTAGACAGAAGTCTGCCTCGCTGCTCTGCAGAGTGCGGGCCAGTTCCAACTCCATCCTGAAAACCATTGCAGGGAGATACGATTCACCTATATTGTATGATATTGTGCAAAGATGTATCTCCAACAATAGGCTTGTAACGTTGTAAAATACTAACATAGTTTTTTAAGATATCTTTTTTACTAACCCCTATGGATGTACTTGTCCGAAATAAAGATTATTTTATTTTATTTTATTTTTTTATTACAAGATAAAAAAAATAAAACATTTAAAAATATAAAAAGTAGTAGTCCGCCGGTGTCGGGAGCAGAGTCCAAGCTACCGGTGGTTAGGGTTCCAGAGAAAGGAACCTCCTCACAATACGAGCCGTATCGAGGAGTACTGCCTTCTGTATCAGGCCCTTTACCCAACTGCGTAACGCCAACTTCGACAAATGGTCGTCGAAGCTTTTGGCCATCAGGCCATTGGCCGTAACGACAATCGGCACAATGACAGCCGAGTCCACATTCCACATGTCCCTCGTGTACCAAGTCGAGATACTTGATTTGCTTCTCTTTTTCAGCCTTCACGAGGTTCTCGTCATGTGGGATGGTAACATCGATTATTATTATTATTATTATGAAGTCTTAAAACGATCATGATGAGAGAGAGTCGGAGCTATATATAGCGAATAGCACTATCCCTTTCGACATCATCGGAATTGGATGGCATTAGCTCGTCATAGTAGGGCTGCGAGGGATTTTATGATTTGAGATAAAACTAGCATTTGACTTTTGTCTTTAACCTTTTGACCGCCATTTTCATATATACGTGCAAGCGCGTGCCCTGTACGCCAAACGTCACAAATATATGACAAAAAGTATAAGGCGAATTTGTGGCTTGGCCACGGGGGCACGCCGATGCGTTTATGCTCTGGAGTTCAAAAGGTTAAGATTGCTTACGAGAAATTGATTTGATTCACTTTCGAGTTTCATCGATATACTATTAGAAGAATAATAAATGTGGAAGTCTGCATGTCTGGAAGTTCTTCAATCACGTAGTAAGCTTAGTAAGGTCTGCAGCAATTCCGCGGCGGCGACCTCTCGTGTCCGGCCCTGGTTAAATCCATGGTCCGTAGTAATGCTAGCGAAGAAGGAGGCGGGCCGCGCGAGGTAAAGGCAAGGCCTTCGCCCCAACCGCCGCTACAGGAGAAGACGCCCCGGGCGTCGGGAGTCGCAGGGCGATCCCCAGCCACCGTAGGCGCGGGCCTGCGGACGGCGAGCGTTGGGTGGCTCGCTGTCCGATCACCACCAGGCCCGGGTCGTTGGCGCGTTGTGTTCCACGCGCGCCTCAAAGAGATGTCACCATAGGAGCCGGGGCCCGCTCGGGCCAGAGCCTGCCAGGGTTGTGAAATTTGTTCGAAAGAGTTACCGCGGCCCCGGAACGCAAAGGGCTTCAGAAGGAACACGGATGGGTTTTAGACAGTAAGAGTCTGACACGCCCTACCGTTCCACCCAGAGCGGAAGAAGTCATTTGATGATTTCCCATACTTAAAATAAATTAAAAAAGTTCTGCTTTTTATCACTATATAGATAGTATCGACGATATAGTATCGACGTTCCTTTGGGAAATTTACTTTCTAAAAATCTCAAAAAAAGCTAGTGTGACTGTAAACCTAACTTTTCGGATCCGTTTTTAAGCTAGATTCTGTCTGCACAAGTATCTATCGGCTTAAAATTATGGTTTCTTATTAAGAACAAAATTAAACTATCTGTAGTGTAGGTCAGTGTTGTAAGTTCAAAGTACGAGTATAATGAGATCTACAGGCACACATTGTGCGTGTAAAATGAGTAATCCTACAGAAGAAAACGTACCTACGCATTATTTTGTCACCACTCCTTTGACACGGGGCCGGGGCCAGAAAAAACATATAGCCGAGAGGTATAAACAACGTTGATAGATTGTTAATTTATTCAAAATTGTAAGATAAATAAATAAAACTTATTTAGAGCCTCTAGTGTTTATAACATACAATGGTGACGACTCTCCCGTACCAAATACAAAATCCATCTGAAAACTGAAAACCATCAAAACACTACATTTTCAATTAAACCACATGAATCGGCAGAGCTATTAATAACGCCAGTTAAGTCGGGGACACACTGGGCGATCCGCGGCGACGGACGGCCGGTCCATCGTTAGGCCGTAAACACACGACCGATACGCGGAGCGATGCGGAACGTAAATAAAACAAACGCGGCTCGATGCGGACAAGTGAAGTATTTCGGTTGCGGATAGCGGCCGATTTATTGTTTGTAATGCCTTTTTTTCGGATGCGTGTGACTTTTAATACGTTTAACTTTTTGGAAAGCGTTTTTTTGGTTTATATTAAATTTTTTTATCTGATGTTACCCAGTAACTGTTTTGTGGAGGTCACATAGGGACTCGCTGCATGTAAAATACTGGTATCCAGATGCATCCAGTTAGAATTGAAGTCGGCGACCCCAACATACTCAGGCAAAGGACAAGCAGATTGAATCAGATGTTAACAAAACTAAAAGCCTCCACCATTTTGTAAAACAACAACTAACTAAAATTGCGTTTCATTTGTGACAAGACGTTAATTTATTTCCAGAAATCTGGTGTTACTAAACTGACTCTGCGTTTTTATTAAATACTATTTCCCGCAACTTTGCATTCGTAGGACTAGGCCATCCCAATGGAACCGGGCATTATTCCAACAAAAGAAGCATTTATGCAACTCAGTAGTTGTGTATTTATTGTGATCGGATCAGTAATTCGAGGGATTCACAATTGTATAAACAAAGAAACAACCTAAATAAAATGTTTGTTCAGATTAAAAATCCTAAAGACACTCGTGAAAACTACCAAAATTCGTGTAAATGACTACAAACACATGCACTATTTCGGGGCATGCATTGAATAGATAATAAGTACCGCGGCTGAGCCGCATCGAACTCACTCAATTTATAAGCTACGTGCACACCGGCGGCCTACACTCTGCACTCTGCAGTCTGCAGCCGTAGGCTCTGCATTATGCACGCTGCTGCACAATTCACAACTTGTTTGCAGGTTGGCATTACTGCAATGGATTTTTGTAATGATTGGTCTGTATGATGATTTTAATTAGCTTTATTATTGTTTAAGATTAAACATAGGCTTGGCTTAAGGCTTGTGATGATTGTCCTAAGTCATCATTTAATAATTTACCTGACTTTTTCCTGAGACGAAATGAAGATGCTTGGTTGTCGCCATTAACTATGCGTAATGATTTGTTTATGTATATACCTTCATATTCTATTCCTTAACAATCATCTTAGAATGTCCTCTATCCAAGAAAAATCCCGAAAACATGAACATCTTGCATTAATAATAAGGCAGACATTCCAAGAAAATTATTGAAACACTCTCAATTTACAGCTTACGTGACACGACAAATGCAGCTGAAACTGCAATAATAATGTAGTTGAGCACCCCCTAACGCCATCTAGTGGCGCGGCCCACAAACTTCAGTCAGTTATTTATATAAAGCTATCAGTATTATGATGCCTGTCAGTGTGTGCGCATCTATGCGCGGCCTGCTGAAAGCTATAATATCTGATGGCTATAAACCATTTACGATAGTGTCTAGCCAGATGAATTTATGACGTATGGATAGGGCTGCTGATTGAAAGTTATTGATTTAAGTGTAAGTTCTGGATGTTATAGCACCGTAACATCCACGTCTGAGCATTAGTTATTAGAACTATAGGTTTTTTAATAGCAATGTTACGGTCGGAAAAATATAATTGTTTAGTTGACATGTTACAGCCGTATTGAAGTAAGACCATCAGCTAAATCAGCAGCTGGGCTTATTATTTAGAATTCATATTAGTAATATTTAGGTACTACTACTGCCATGATTGTCCAAGAGACCTTAGTGTCTAGTATTTCTTCGATCAATATTTAATTCAATTCAAACCAGTTCTTCGGCAGCCCTACCCAGCTTCCGATATGTTTTTATATACAATAGTTATAAACATTGCTACATCGTAATACAGGTTGCAATACGACCGTTCAAACGTCTGCCACTTTTAGTTTTCATACATCCACTCAACAGTTCGCGGTACCAAAATAAAAACGCCATTTAGTCGTGTTCTAATTTTTTTGCGTATTGTACAATTTTGAGCTTGAGTGTTTTAAACCAGTGAGAAATCGTAGCGTACTGAAATGTGTCATTCAACGAACGGGAACGCGTCAAACATATTAAAAAAAGTTTCAAGTTTGGCCGGTAAGTATGTGCGTTTGTTGTGTGTGAAGATTGTTCGTGTTTATTGAAAAAAATGCCTTAAGTATTAATGTTTTCTTGATAATTATACATCAAAATTATCATAATATCATCTTGTGTTAATTTTTTGTATTTATATGAAGCCTGTACCTTCATATAAATACAAAAATCAACACAAAATGTTCGTTTTTGTAAATACAAGTCCGAAATATGTAACAGAAAAACGACGCAATGGCCAACATTTTAAAGTTAATATAAAACTATTTAATTAATATTTGATTCAAAATTTGTAAAATAGTGTCACAATGCTCAATGCAAATGCAAGTAATGCATTATCTTATAAAAATATTCTAAAGATTCTACTGATTAACCAATTTAGCTCAACCTCTCCCTGATTTTTAGCCATTAAATTTGTATTTACTCGTAATTTAATTGGCGTGTTTGAATAGAAAAATACTACCGAAGAAACAAAAATTTGGAAGCAATAAAAAGAAGAATAAGTCTAGTTAGTGCTGGTATCAATTTTAATTACAAACTTATTCCATAGTTTCGAAATAAAATAATAGGTGTAAAAACACGATGTTCTAAAAATTTTAATAGAACTTTTGGCTTTACTCGCTAATATTTTTTTATTACCAGATTTCATGATTATCTTTTAACACATTAATGTTCAATAATAAATTAGCTCATATATATTTTTAAATAAGCTATAAAAGTTAGTTCGTTTGAAGCGTATCTTTATCGTGACAGCGCCCGTAATTTTTGCTAGTCATGTCGCGAGTGACATTGCACTGTCACTGTTGTTTTGAAGCGGCCGCTTGGACTACTGAGTGGACAACTTTATTACCATACAGATTTTAAGATTGCTCCCATTGTGACTCACGCCTTATTACTCCCAACTTTTTTTAATTCTAGACTTTCAGTCTCTAAATATAAAGTTCAAATTTGGTCGTGCACAAGTTAATTAAGTTAGTTGTAAACATTTGAATGCCGCTATAAATATGGTAGTTTAAAATAAGTTGGATGGTTCTAATATTAGTGAAATTGGTATCAGTTAGTGTAAGTGCACTTTGGTAGGTTTTAGAGACCATTCAGCAGATAACAAAACATTTAAATTGTCTACAAAATAAGATAGGGAAGCTGAAATCAAGTTAGGTAGTTTTCGACATTGATAAGTTATGTAGAAGACGTTTGAGGACATGATATCTAAATAAATATTTAATAGTGGTTACATCGTTACGAAAAGGTCAATCCAAAAGTTTAATTTCCGTTATGTTTCCTTTTATATTTCCGGGACAAAAGTTTAACGATCATAGTAACACATCAACTTCGTTTCATGCCTACGCATTAACCTCCATAAGTATTAAACTGACACAGTGCGAGATCAACAGCGTACTCATAGTACCACTCAGTACCAAGTCCTCAACAGTTTACCAGTTCATATTATTTTTGCCAGAATACTTAAAGGTCAGAGAAACTTTTGCACATACTAACCAGCTACGTACTTATTTAGTTTAAACCTTTATTTCAGGCATCTAGGACCGATAAAATAAAATACATAAAACAATAACTATAAATAAGTTAATACATATTACCTACTATAAATTGAAACAATAAACTACTGCACACGAAATGACGGCGTCGTATTTCGCTGACTGGTGTCGCCTAGCTGGCCGCGGAAACGTCGATACACGACACCCTTCGGTCAAAACTCTGCTTTGAGGAATATCTCGAGCTGATGAGTTGGAACCCCCACCTCAAACGACTTAAAGTTTGTGTTGTGGCGCGCCTCCAACTTCTTGACCATCAAAGTCCATAGCACTTGGTTTTCACTCTCATGTAGGTACTCCACGATCTCCTCAACTTTCGTGGAGTGATGTATAGCCCTGGCGGCTAATCTCGACTGAGACTAGCCATCGGCGCGGGACATATTATAGTGCACCCATCACTCTCATATTCTGATGGGACGGCAAGTTGACACGACCGGAGAGAGATCTGGCGCAGGACCAACGGTTTAACGTGCTTTCCGAGGCTCGTGCTTCCGAAGGTTACACAGCAAATACTGCCATTTCGAACATTGTCAGTCCCCTTGCCAACCTTTGGGTATCCATGTTGACTGGACCCTTAAAAATTCTCCACAAGCTACAAACTCCAACCATCTACTACATTTACCTCAGGTTCTTAAACCCAGAATTCTTGTTCCAGGCAATGTTATTCTACGCGCCCCGTTGGCTATGGAAGTCGTGGGAGGGGGGCAAGATCCGGGCGCTGATGATGGATCTGGACGTGGGCGTCTGCACGGAGATCGAGAAGAAGACGAAGAAGAAGCTGATCCTCGACTACCTGTGGGAGAACCTCAGGTACCACAACTGGTGGGCCTATCGGTACTACCTGTGCGAGGGACTTGCTCTTATCAATGTTATAGGTGAGTTTCATCTTTTCAGAATGTACCGTTAATCATCAATATATAGGTATGGTTACCGAAAAATTTCAGACTCCGTAAGATTGTAATAAATCTTTATTAGATTATATTTTCTCGATATATTATGAAAAAATCTTACTCGTTTTGGATACAATAAATCCCATTCAAATTCAATAGTTTCCAACATATCTGTGTCTTATTAAGAAAAAATAGTTTAGAATTTCACGTGTTATTTTACAATTTTCCGGTGACATATATAACTCTTCCTTTACTGACGACGGATTGATGCCTGGTTTTTATCGATCGTCTATCTGTCCGTTAACGCTATTTCTCATAACGCCATTAGTTGGTTAGTGGTTAAAGGATAGATAAACGACCGATAAAGTACCTGAGAAACCGGGCATGAGTGATTGATAGACAACGGCACAGCCGAAATTGCTGGACGTAGAAAGCTGAAATTTGACATGAAACTTCCTTGGGGAGTTTAGGGGAGCACTAAGAGAGGATTTCCCGACAATCCTACGCGAACTAAAAAAACCCGGATATGCGCGTACGAAGTCGCCGGCAAAAGCTAGTCTATTATAAGCCATTGTTGTAATGTTGAGCAACCCCTGCCAAGGTCGGTTCATGGATGGGTTAAGAAAGGGAAAGAAACACGTTAAGCTGTTAATCTCGGCTGTCATTTGTAGATAGATCTTTGACAGTCATTATAGGTAGGCCGAAACCAGAAAATCTGACAGCCGTCTTGGCAAGGGTATCATGTTACCAGTATTTTACATAGAGTATCTACTACTCTATGTAAAATACTGGTATTCAGCTGTCTCCGGTTAGAACAAAGACTTTTAATTTTTCATGAAATACCTTGAGGAATATACATACGTTCCTTAGTGGAAAACAGTTTTCAGTTATTCACCTAGGCTCTATGCAGCAAAATATTCTGACGACGGTTCATAGGGGAACTTAATAGAGACGAACAAAAATGGAAAAAAATAACTGACATTACAACCTCCAAAGCTAAAAACGATATTCATTTAATGGATTCACAAGTTTTGAAGTAACTTTTGCGCCTAATAATTTAATCCTCCACGTGCACCAAATTCTACGCTTTTAGTTCCTAAAAGTGCGATCAAACTCTGCTTAGCATACTCTCAAGAAGTCGATACAAATTGGGATCGATACCAGCCACTTGTCTTTAAATACGGATTTATATTAACCTAATTTGAATCCTAAAAGCCTCTTGGAAACCTGTCAAGTGGCCTCTCTGTTCTCGCCGATGGATATGATGCGTAGTGATAGAATCCAGCCGCTTTCACTCATTTCAGTTTTATAATAATAATGTTGAAGATTGCACAGACACAAGGCGTTTTTCCTACTGAAAGTCCTGTCGACGTTTTGACAGCATTTATATGAAATTATTTTTGAAAGAGATTTCATTTTTTAAATATTTCTAACTAAAACTTCCAAGCTGAGGGGAAGTTCTCATTCGCATCACAGTTGCGAACCGTCAAAATTGCCTCTAATTTTCCTTCATTTTGAGTGATTTTTGGAATCGCTGAGATGATATTGCGACTTGTAGAGCACGAGTATAACCCTTCAGGTAGATAACTTCGAAATCTAAATCGTTTTTCTTGTTGGATGCTGTGCCTACAAAGAAAGTAAATATTTAGACGATGCCAATCAAACTCTTAACCATGTTCAACGAAGCTTTTAATGTCAACTCTATGGATAAGATGACATCAAAAAGCTCGTTCAAATCTATCAGGAAATATCTTAAAACAGGATACGTTTTAAGATATTTTGGTTGTAATTCTAAACCTGCGAGTATAACGGCTATTTACTTTCGCTTCCTGTCGCGTTTCCAATAACAAAAACTAAGCAGGTCGCGAGGGAAATAATGCTGTGTGCGCGATCTCGCCCTCGCTGGGCCATGAAAATAGCGATGAGTCGCCTAGAGGTCACCTCACGCACTTTTCACAGTGCAGGTACACTTACTGTAAGAGTCTGACACGCCCTTCCGCTCCACCCAGAGCGGAAGAAGTCATTTGATGATTTCCCATTCTTAAAAAAAAAAGGCACACTGTCCAGGGTTGCGGAATTTGTTCGAAAGAGTCACCGCGGCCCTGGAACGCAAAGGGCTTTAGAAGGAACACGATTTCCCATCCTAAAAAAAAAGGCACACCACCGACTCTAATTTGTAAAATAACTTTTGCCAGCAGAGCTAAGTGTGTGTAATTAAGTCTGGTGGTTAAATGGCTAGAACTGAACCCGTTATTAGCATTAAGGGTGAAATAGCTTGGTCACTGAATGACTTATTAGATTCAAGAAGTGGCCTAGCTAGTAAAAGTTGCAAACTATCAGCGGTAGTGATGGTCGAAAAGCAACAATGAAAGGGATTGATCACGTTAAGTTCCCAATATATTTTGTACTTTCTGACGATCATTTACTTTTTCATTTCTTATCATTATCTTTAATTTCGATTCAATTTCGTTTTGTGCCCGAATGTAATTAGAAATAGAAATCCGAAACAATACACTTTTATGGACAGCTTTCTGACTCGCAAATACATTGAAAAGATGTATGCCACAATATATAGTAGTGTGTTAGCATTTTGGCAAGAGGCGCGGTGTTGGTGGCCCGCGCGGGACCTAAACATGTCCTAACTGATATATCAGACACACATCTGTCGCGCGCACGATCTGAATCGTGAACCGAACGGTGACAGAACAGATATGCAGCAGAAGAACCACTTGTTTGTGCCATGTACCTACCCAAGTGACCCTTGTGACAAAACACTTTTTAGACACGAACAGCCGGTCGATTCTGTATACATGTCGAAGTGAAGGCTTGGGTGAGCTGTCAATCCATATAATCAAGATGGAATGACAGCTCACTTCGTGATTACGTGACATCTTAATTATATGGATTGACAGCTCGCCGTGATCACTTCACCCAAGCCTTCACGTCGACATGTTTACAGAATCGACTGGCAGAAAACACCCTACCCCTCCATACTTCATCACCCCGGAAGAACGACTACGTGAACCGCATTGGCCAATCTGGAAATTTAATAACCGAATGCGGATCCAAGATGGCCCTTGTAAAACAAAAGGGGCATTCTTCACCCAACCCAAACACTGTGCCAGTGTGGAGCCCCTTCACAGGACATCCGTCAACTCTTTAGTTGCCCCGTCGTGCACAACCGCCTGCACCATCCAAGATCTAATCGAGGCCTATGATAGAGCTGTACAGGTTTCTTAATACTGGTCGGAATATAAGTCAATCGAATAGAAGAAAAAGAAGCACATAGTAAAAGAGAAGATTAATATAATACACAAAAATTGCGCCTAGCGTGCCCATACTTATAGGTCCATCTCAGCGTTTGCTGGGCGTCTACTATTAATAATGAATACTCTAATATGTTTAAAAGAAATAATTTAATATACCATCATTTTAATAACTAAACCATTTACATGCCCTTTATTATGTGTTTGTAAACAGTAAAAAAGGCACTGGCTCTTCTGCTACTTTCTTACATGACGTTGTAGGGTCCTACCGCGCCGATGGTAAATCATAACATATTGAATTAAAATGGGCATAAACCAAGTTTTACAGCACGCAGCGGGTTTTATGCCCGAATGTTGACCTGTGTCCCAACTATGCAATAAAAAAACACCATGCGTCGTCACTGTTTAGGCACAGATTAGAATTTAGATGAAAATATAATGTAGTTCAAGCACAGGTTGTAAACAATCTTGCTTCAATACATATTGAATATGATTTAGCATTATATGGGCGTACCATAGATACGCCTGTGCATAATATTATGTAGTCATACAGAGGTCTATCTATAGTGCACCCGTTTCTCTCCTGTCAGCTTGCACGAGACAAGTCCCGTTAAATAGGAGGCAAGCCCATTGCCATCAAAATGGGATAACCTATTAACACTGGAATGAGAAGCGAACCCAGGACCATGCTTAGCGGTAGCATGGCAGTAAATTTGACATTTCATTTTATGAGACTTATTTACATTTTACAAGAAAATTACTCAATACTTTATTTGCATAGAAATTAATATATATATAGTTTCTATGCAAATTAAGTAAATAATAATTAATTTAGTATTTATAATTATTAAAATATTATAAATATATTTAAATTTCTTTATTTTTTTTTAATTAGAATAGTTGAAAGCGTATTTCCCTAAGAACTTATTTTTTAGATGTTGTTCCAAAAGTCGATTTAGAGCAATTTTAATACGGTAGAGAGAAACTAATTAAATTAAGTAGATATAATCAAAAAAGGTCTGCCTTTCGTGCGTACCTATTAATTGACCCACATTCTCGGACCCCTTAAAGCAAGGTGAAAAAATATGTAACCATATGTTTTGAATGAGCGTGAATTCTGAGATTATGGCGGATAGCGATCTGTGAATGAAAGAAGACATGCTGACATTGATGAATCTTAATCATCTAAGATAGGTAGGTATTAGTTACCATTGGATAGCTTAACACTTCGCACAAGATCATAGGAATTGGCACAATAAGGCCCGATCGCACAAACCAGAGTTACATTTTAGCCAGTTGTATGAAGTTTTTGTTATTTAACCTCATGTTAGCAACTAACTCTCGAGATAAAAGATTATTTAGAAAATTGGTTTGTGCAAGCGGGTCTAAAAGAGAGGCACATGTAGTGGACGAGGTCAGACAGGTTGATGATAATGGATTACCATTACCATACATAATATTGTACCTACTAATTGATCATGTATATGGTTTCCAGGGCAAATGTTCCTGATGAACCGTTTCTTCGACGGCGAGTTCATGACCTTCGGGCTGGACGTCATCGCCTACATGGAGTCCGATCAGGAGGATCGCATCGACCCCATGATCTACATATTCCCAAGGTAAGACTACGTGCAATAGTTTATTTAATTCAGACTATTCTATCGCGGTCTGGAGTGAAAACACAAGGTTCACAATTTGGTGATCATTTTAGCATTCGTGAAGCTGTCCATCACGGACGATTCTAGTAAGGTTAACTTATGAAGGAGGAATCTAATTGATCTCTAGTTCTTAAATAGAAAGAGTAGATAACTCAATGTCTACATTTTTTTTTATATTTCTAAGACAGGTAGCCTCTAGTTCACCATTTCATTCCTTTAGCTGCTTTGTCTGTTTCTCAAACTTATCAATAACATAAGACTTGTAAATTCCAGGATGGTGAAGTGCACACTGTTCAACAAGTTCGGGTCGTCGGGCGAGGTGGAGCGCCACGACGCGCTGTGCATCCTGCCACTCAACGTCGTCAACGAGAAGATCTACGTCTTCCTGTGGTTCTGGTTCGTCATCCTCGGCATCCTCACCTTCATCACCCTCGTCTACCGCTTCGTCATCATCTTCTCGCCGCGCATGCGCGTGTACATGATGCGCATGCGCTTCAGACTCGTCCGCCGCGACAATGTCGACACCATCGTGCGGCGCAGCAAGATGGGCGACTGGTACCTCCTCTACATCCTCGGGGAGAACCTCGACTCGGTGATCTTCCGGGATATCATGCACGAGTTCGCGAACAAGCTGAACCACACGTACCAGCACCACATCCACGGCGCGCCGGACGCGTGACCTCCGGTGCCGGGGTGGGTGTTCCACACGTGACTCACGTCGCTGCAGCGCGACCTGCCGCCCGTGTGAGCCCCGCACGCCCCACACGGCAGCGGGCCCGGCGGCCGCCCTGCAGTACCCCACGCATGTTCTCGACTTCTGGACAATACTAACGAGTGTAAAGACTACTTTTATCGATACTTTTTAATCGAAATCGTAACAGTGCAATTCTAAACATGCAATAATAGTTTGTACTTAATCTTTAAGAACGTGATCTCAGGACGAATCCTATCGAAGGCCTTCTAATAGTTAACATCGACGGCTACCCCGTTAGTACTAGTATACTTTTTAGAACTATTTTTACTCATAGTTTCGCTGCTCGTAGTAATCTGTTAATCGACGCTTCGTTTGTTTTCTACTTTAGCTGTTGTAACGTACTGAAGGTAAGCACATGGTGAGCACACACACACGATATACATTTTTACACATTTCACTCGCCAAGGATTTGACAGACCAAAAATATTAAAGCAATAATTAATCAAGCAATTAAGTATTATAGTGTAGTTGTAATTGAGGATATAACTAGTAGAACGAACAGTTCTTTAGAGGATCGAGTTAATACCCGTGTAGCAGGATCACCGCGACTTGACGAAAAGTAGCTTTTGCGTGTCAAAAGACATATTTACGTTAATTGCAGACGAACGAACCAACATGTAACGCAATGAACATTTAAGTTTATAATGTCTAGCGGCTCTTAAATTAGCAGCTGTTTAAACGCTACAATTTCGATAGCCATTTCATTTGAAGATGACCTTCTCTCAAGACTTCCAATATGTTTTTCAGCTTTTATAAGTTGTCTGGTAAAATGAATTCCCAAAAATGACTTTGTATACAAAGTGCTAAAAAACCACATGTATCTAGAGCGCTCAAATGTTGAAACGATGTTATGACGAGCACCACACCGCAACACTGCCAATGGAACACATCACTCTCATGAAATAAAATCACTAAAATATGTGTTTCAAAAGATTTGTTGTGTAAACCTTATGATTAACAATGGAGCGACTGAATTCTTATAATTTCTTCGATTGTTAGAAAATTTATTAATTGAAGATTGAAGAATTCTGATCTAGATTTTGAATATTCCTGAGCCCTGCATTCTAGAACAGGAATGATTAACTTTCATAGTAGGTTGTTCAAAATGTGGATTTGATTTCTTCAATCGATATTTTAGACGTAAGTTTGCAGATTCAAAGCATACCTACCTATGGAACATTTCAGAAAAATATTGTACGATGGATCTACCTAATTGTTAAATATTACTGAGATGGATAGAATGCATTGAATCTGTAAGCATATGACGCTATTTAGAGAAATTTATTTGCCTAGAAGTAGGCTAAAAATTATTATTGTTACAAACAATTTGTTGTGTTCGTGAGGATTAGAAAATTGTGTCGGCGTCGCTGAGCTGGGGTGTTTGATCTCCAGAAGTAAATTCTTTGTTTATTGTTTTTGATGATCTACAGTTTTGGGATCCTAATGGTCATTAGTGTTTTAGAACTAATTAACATTCTACCAATAGGTAAGTTCAAAATGTATTGGACTGACCAAAGGCTTTAGACAAATGATAATCTTTTAGCGGTAGCGTGAATTTTTGACAATCGCTATGGTTGTCAAAAATTCAACGAAGTTTAAGATTGATATGCGCGACCGAACGACCTTTTTTCTAAAGCCTCAAGTGACATTTCGGTAGCAGATGACAATCTCATACATTTTGGACTTCTTGACAGTTGTAATCGCTGATACAATGTTACTTTGTGTAGAGGCTCAGGAGTAACTTCTAGATTCTGCCATAACTGACTGGCTCATAGAGTAAGTTTCGGAGATCACAGCCCACGTCACGGTAGACACGTAAATATTGTAAATGTAAAGGTTGTCTGGTTGTAAAGATGTAAAGTGTAACGATTTATGTTTTGGTGAAGCGTTTGGACACAGCCTGCGATGGCTGCATCATTATGAAACCTTACTATTTAGTTCCTAGCGCCCGTATTCGGTTGAAAAAAAATTTGGTGGACCCCATCGACATAAGTAATACGCTAACTTATGTTATGTTGTATTGTGACTCAGATATGATTGCTAAATCTTAACAATAGGTAATATAAGGCCAGTTATACCAAATTGAAGTCATTTTCCGATTTCATTCATTCTAAAATCATATATGCAATGTGTTATTTAGAATGGTAAAACTTTATCGCTGGCCCGTAGGCTAGCGATCAAGTTATACCATTTATTTCTAACCTATGAATGTGAGGCACTATGGCAAGAGAAACTTGATCATTTGGATCAGCCACATCGCACGCGTTACGCGTGTAACTTGTTACGCAACAAGTTCGTCGAACAGATATCCGAATACGGGCGTAACAGCAACACGATACTGCAACACTAAGAGAACCATGCCAAATATTGTGCCAAAAGATATTATTTATAGCGAGATGTTACGACAGACGAAAGTTACCATGGGAGATATCGAATAAATAATTTGAAAATTGATTTCGTATTTTTTTTAACTTGAATACCAAATACAACTGTTACCCCACACGGCCACTCCCTCTTTTTTGCTGTAACCTCCGCTTATCTTAAAGAACTTTCAACTTCCGTCATGACACTTACTAGATTTCTAAGGTCATCGGCAACCTTGAGGCTAGAGATACCGGCCAAGTCATTCCACCAATTTCTATGACAATCGTCCGCAGTTCTAGCAGAATCGCTGTGGAATGCTTTATCCGTGTCGGTAAGACAAGCGAAAAATTCGGCTAGCGGCGGGTAGGTAGGTACTTGGTTGCACGTATCAATCGGTGCCCTCAAACGCGATGACGCGGGAAACATCGTAAATAGGAACATCGCTACATAAAAAAACATCAATGTAGTGTAAAGTAAAATCAGCTTCCCTCATTTTCCCCAAATAGAAGATGGCGACTAATTGTCAAAAAATGGATCAAGTAGGTACTTGCACAATTTTAATATTGACTGTTGGATCCTAATCTCGCTTCGAAATAAGTGGATAGACCGCTGACATAAAAGACCAAAGATTTATTTAAAATATCAACAAATTTAAAAATTTGTTAGGTACCCATAAAAAATGGCTCTGATGCTTCGGTAACATCGATGTGTAAAAGATTGCTTCTAGCGATAACACTGCCCATTGACACCCTTCTGTTTTTTAATGTAATTTTTATATGGTGTAAAAAAAGAGTAGAGTCTGTTCTAATGGCGATGCAAAAAACCACACTTGCGGCGTTGCCAACACTAATTTATTAAATTTCCCGAAAACCTTAGTCAAATTCCCCAATTTGGGGACAAAAACCAACCAAATCCCCTCAAGGAAATGAAACAAATTTCAACAAATTTTCTAAGATTTGTATTTTAAACGTGTTAAAAAAATAATTAAAGGTAAAATTCGAGTATCTATAATAAATTAAGTCGCGTACGGCCAATCCGCGTCACTGTGAAACAATGTTCTAGCGCCTCACGTGTCTGTCCGGGAGACCCGTACGGGCCGCCTGTACGGGCTCCCGGACAGCTGTGAATCGAGCCTAAGGCCGCAGATTGCCGCTTTGTACCTTCAACCGAGCCACCTTCGGCGCGTTGAAGTAGTCAGTCGAAGTCAGCTTACGATCTATTAAGTACCAAAGAGAGCCCTTAAACTAAGGACTAAGCAAGCGAGTTAACAATAAGTAAATATTGTGTCTGTGTGTGCTTTGGTCTTAATTTTGGGACAATAAATAAAAACCAGACATATAAAAGAATAATATTTGTATAATTCATCTGAAAATGAAACACCGCAGCTTCTAAGAGCTACTTATAAACAATTACAGTTTACAGGGACTAAATAAAATAATCACGATACATTCAAGCAGCTTTGTTTCTTAGAATGAGCAGATATTGAAGTGTAAGTTGATAAAATTGCTTATTGGACGCGAATTAACAAATCTCGCATTATAAAAACTTTTGAAGTGGACATTTTAAAATCAAATATAAATTGATTTTGATATTCTTTGTGAACGGCAAAGAATAGTAAAGTGAAAAAAAGGATAAAAAGAAAGTCTGCCGTTCATAAAAATTACATCTTAAAAAATACAAATAAGAATCTTTATAATAAAATGTAATATATTTCCTTTCAATATACTTCTGACAAATAAAAATCTAATTTAAATCTAAAAACTTAAAAGTAATGTCTTAATTCGAGAACGTATCATACAGAGTATATAAATATTAACACAAGATTTAAACTAGGTGTAATAAATGCTGGATCGTTACAAATAACATTTAAAATTAAAGTGATACCTTTGTGATGTCGTTTTCTTCACATCACATTGCATGACATTTATTTTTAAACAAGATGGAAAAAATCGCGCCAAAAATGGAAGTTAACACTTTTTTATCATTGTTTGGTAACATTTTTCCAACGGACTTAAGTAATATTCAAGGCTATTTCTCAAAGACCAGTCATTTTTCTCCAGGCATCCGGTAACAACCATAGACATGATTTATGAAAAAATACGTTACATGTTGCCGAGTTAGCGAGCAAAAATGTACAGCAGCCCTACTATGACGTTCTAATGCCATCCAATTCCGATTATGTAAAGGGGTAGGGTTATTCGCTACTAGTGACCCGCCCCGTCTTCGCCCGGATGTTTATTTTTTTCAAAAGTTTCTTCCATAAGAACCTCCTCCTGACAATAACGAATACAACAAAACAAGAATTAGCGAAATTGGTCCAGCCGTTCACGCGTGATGCCGTGACCAAGGGTAACAGGAATTCATTTTTATATATATAAGATGTATATCTCCGTCTCCCTCTTAGAACAGAATCATGATCGTTTTAGGACTTCATAGTAGGGCCTCTGAACAGCTGTTTTTTTTTCGTTTAAGACTATTGAACTAGTTACATAATAGAATGTCAGTGTAGCCTCAGTACTCGGCAGCCTATTGCGATGCGACGACAACTATTGCGACGGTATTCAGGCGCGAGCAAATATAATTTTCCTCTTTCAACTGTTTCTAAAATTAAACTAATATTAATCGTTTGTTAGGAACATACGTATAACTATTAAATTCACTATTTACATCCTGTCTTTAATTGCAATAATTCATTGTCATACACCGAATATCACTTTCTGGCATAGAGAAATGAGTTTCAATAATTTTAAATTCTAATTCCACTCTGTCAAACGAAAATAACTTTTAAAATGATTCGAATAGGTTTCAATCTCGATCTGGCAGAATTTTCGCGTAATATCGGTGTATGACAATATTTAAAAAACAAACTAACTTACAAAAAAAGTCTAAAAATGGTTGACGAATGTAAGAAATGTTCACGAATTGCGCGAACGCAAATCGTTGGAAGATATAATAACTTACGTATACTACATATACAAATAATATAGATTTTGTGATTTTATACATATTTGTAATATTTTATGGCATTTTTCTTGAGCGCATTTTGTGATTAGGCGTTTTGTTATAATATTTTGTATTTGTAACAATATTATGGAATCTTTATTGTATCATCAGGATTTTATTTGAAGCACTTTTTGTAGAATCTCTTCGATATTTATACTTTACTAATACTACGTTGTGATGTAACCTTGATTGTAGCAAAACCGAACTTCTAAAAACTACCATCAAATAAAATTGTAAAGTTTTATACACATGGGGCTGTCATATTGTTCCATGAGAATAAGAAACATGCAACATTACGATCTACACTGCTTTTCGAAAGTTTAATCTTCACCACAACAAGTTAAAAAATTATATCAAATATTAAAACTTAACAATTCATCTAAAAAGTCAACTTTCAACGCGAAAAAGAGCGAATATGCTAAAAAACTCTCCAATATAACGGAGTTTATAATGTTATAAATGAACACCAACACTCAGATGATCACAACACTCGTTACTTGGATGCGAGCCGCCAGATGGCGGACTTTACAGACAACTCAAATGGTAGTTTTATACTTTCGCGTCACTTGTATAACTAGTTCTATTATAATATAAATACACAAATGATACAATATATCACTGACTACCCTCTATAAACTTGGAAATATCCAAACACGAAGGCCGTAAACTTTACCGTCACACAACACTTACTTATACGAGACATAACAGACGAGTTTAGTGAAAATTGTCAAAAACCACAATATCCATGCAAGTCCATACATTTTATACAACACTACAGTTAAGGCCATACATTTCCAGTCCATCTGATCATGCCAGTGCTTGTCACAACTACATACAGGCCTTACATACATATAAGCTATATGTGTAAAACATCAATATATAAATTATACAATACACAATTTATACAATGGCCCAAAAACACAAGTCTTATAATTTTTCAGATACATCTGATATGAAGTCAATTGAAGTTACAAAAAATGATACATACATAAAATATTGCTACACTAAAATTGTAAAACAGTTTGTGCTAAAATATGATTGAAATTATTTTGAGACATGAATGCTTTCAAACCATCAAGACAGATGGGATTTTACTAATTTTACTAAACTTAAAAGCAACTGTCGGAGTATATAAGAACATTAAAATAATTGTAAAGAAACTTACAAAAGAATTAACTATATGATATGCATCAAAACTGTTCAGTAAACATGTCTTTTTCAGATCAGGGAGTTTAGAACAAGCAGATTTGGCTTAGTTTACAACCATGAAGTAAAGTTAAATAAGAAATAAAAACATGTTCTTATAGTCCATAATTTCAGATCTATAGTAGGCGCCAGATAAATGTGGAATAAAGTATATTGACCTTTCCCTAATAACTGCTCATAGGTACCTGAACAATTAAATATGAATCGTTTTTCATTATTAGACAATGTTAAGGATCACGAGAGATGATGATTCGGGACAGTTTTGTGTCATTAATTCCGTTTTTCAAATTAACAATGTCAATAAATGTAGGTGGGTCCATGACCGATATTCCACGATTATCTGGCGCCTACTATAATAACACTAAAGATATAATTCGAAATAAAAAGGAGGTTCCAATACAGAGAGTTTAGTTAAAATTGTAAGACCTATTTTGGCACGAATTCTGTGCGTTTTGTGATGAACTTAATTTAATTGTGTAACTGTGATTGAAATCCATACTTCTATACTAATTATAAATGCGAAAATAACTTTGCCTATCTGTTATTTCCTTTCACGTCTTATCGGATTTGGATCAAACTTGACACGCGAGTAGACCATATAGGTTGTGGACACTATTTGTGGCGAGTTTCCTTAGGATACCTAATCTATACTAATATTACAAAGAGGTAAAGTTTGTGAGTGTGTAAGGTAGTAGGGGTTTAATTCCGGATCTACTGAACCGATTTTGAAAATTATTTTTGTATATGATAGCCACATTCATGAGGAATGCTATGACATACGGGAACGTGAAAAAACGGGATATCCGCGTACGAAGTCGCGGGCAACAGCTAGATACAGATAATCACGCTAAGCCACTTTCTGGATATAGTAGTCTTTAGTCTTCGCTTATAAGGTCCAAAATAAAATGTACTGCAGACACTAATTTTAAAACCCTATTAATCAAAATTTTCAAGCTTGAATGTTTTCTCAATAAATTACTAGCAGTATTTCACTAATAAAATGTTTTATTACGACTACGTGATTTGTCTTTTTTGTTTGTTTATTAGGAAGTTACTTTTTTACTAATTCAAAATTACACAGTTACACAATTAAATTATTTGGTTTTAAATTTTATCAGAAATAAAGGTACATTTCATTTTGTTAAGAATATAAATGGCAGTGTTTACAATAATGACTACAATAGAATACTAATAAAAAAACAACCAAATATTTAATGAATAGTCGAGATTTAGTACTTTAGGTACTTTCGTTGTTGAAACGGACAGTTTAATCTAATGTATTTTTAAAATAAGAAAAATATTAAATCGATTTGTGAGCTTAAAAATATACAAAATAATTCAGATTTCTAGTAGAGATTTTATGTTTCAGAATATTTACGGACGCTATTTCAATCAATATCCGGAGGTCCGGAATAAACTGATCGAAATATTCTAAATTAATAACTAATAGTGCTATTAAAATTATGGCCATTTATAGCCCAGTTTCTGGAACGTAAAATTATTTCATAATGAGATTGGTTGAATGAATTTTCAACAGCCAATCGATAATTTATTTCCAGGAACCGGGGGTAAACCTCTTAAATGAATCTCTTATTTATACTTTCAAGATTAGCTTCTATTGCGAATTCTTGAGTAGAATATTTTACGCTATAACTATTCCATTTCACGAATACAGCATTGCAATTTGAACCTTGTACCGTTGACATAAGGTATGTGATGCGTCGTCGTGAAATGCAACAAATTTTTGAATAGCGACATTGGGCAAGTAATTGACTATCGTCGACTACAGCTGAAAATACTAAATTTAAATCTGATCACATACATTGTTATAGAAAAATGTCGAGTACCTCCCTAAACTGTTTTTTTTAACCAACCTGAGGTGTTTCTGAGTCTTATTACCTGATAATTTCAAATATTTTTCGAGCTACTGGATTAACTGTCAAGTTTATATAAAAGTACAAAGTGTTTGAGCTTTTAAACTTGGAGCAAAATGCATAACTTTTTGGAAGCCAACAAAATATGCTGAAGGCTTAAAATGCTATCTGCAAAATGAAATAAAATTTAGTAGCAAGTTTTTAGCTCCATCACTTGAATTTAGAATCTTAAACAATTTCCATCTATTGCCACTTCCTCAGCCACTTTAGCATTCTGTATTCAAAGCTGTTTTTTTCCATTTAAATTCATATAAAAACCAAAATACCAAAAAGCCTAACCCTACGATACTGAGTTTATATTCACAAAACATGATCCATTTCTGAGATTCTAAATTCAAACACAGAAGTTTTTTTTTTCAGCTGGCTATGCTTCATGGGTGTTGTACCGGGGGTCCTTCAAGGAGGTTGGCATCCAGTAGCGTGTGGCGAGGGGTGTCCTTGGAGTTAGTTGTCCAGTAGCGTAGTGCGGGGGAGTACTGGGGGTGTGGTGTGTGTGTCAGACGCCGAGCACGGCGACGCTGGGCGGCGGCCGTCACGCGCGCGAGCCTGGCTTCTCGCCCATACGCTTGGCTAGCTCCGAGATCAGCTCCCTGGGGAAGGAGAATAATATAGGTTAGATGACAGTGGTCACAATGAAACACTGGACGATGCTGAGAAAAAAATACTCTTATGCCAACGACAAAAAATAAATATCGGAAGTACTGTTGTTGTCTGCTTTATGGTCCTGAGGTTGATCTGCAGAGCATTCGGGGTTATTCTATAGGAATTTCTCAATGGCAGCCAGAAATTTGAAATACGCCATGTTTAATGGCCATAGATTAACCCCTTGTTACATAAAACTATCATATCGTAACTGGGCAAACTGGCGCATCATGTATTTAGAGACTGTTAACTTTTACCTAACTCTTCAAGGAAAATATAGTTATGTTCTGTTAAAACCCAGGATTTTTCTCAAGTTTCTTACACCTCCACCAGCACTTGTGGTGTACCTGTATATGAGCGGGTCCATGTTCCTGGCCAGCATGTACAGCAGCCACCAGTCGCCGATGTCGGTGCGCCGGGACACCAGCACGGCCGTCTCCATCGCGAGCGTGCGGGAGCGCGCGTGGAGCAGGCGAGGCCGGACTGACGGCACGAAGATTATCACCAGCCTGGAGAGGAGAAGGGACAGGTCATTATACAACATACCTACACGGCTTTAAACCAGCCTTTATCATCATGGTCGTTCGTCGTTGACTTTCGTCATTATACGTGTTCTGTTAACGTCCACAATTACTATCATTTTCAAAATCAAAACAAAATCAAAAGTCATTTATTCAAACTAGGCTGAATGCCAGCACTTTTTGAACGTCAAAGTTCTACATAAAGACAGTCCCCAAAAACGCCCGCCCGTCACCACTTCCTAGTGTTTTAGCTGGGAAGAAGATGTGGCGCAACAAACTCCCCAGCAATTTCAAACATCATTTAATCTTCTCTCTATCATCATTGTCCTTTATCTTTCGGGTGTCGAAAGCAGAACGATGGCCAATACTGGACATAGGCCTCCCTTAAATGTCACCACATCGGCCGGTCCTCTGCGTCTTGTATCCCGCGGTTTCTGGGATTTGTCTAGGTCATCGGCCATCATGTGGGAGGCCTTCAAATGCTGCGGCTTCCGGTACGCGCAGGTAGTTGAATAGTATTAGGAACATATTGAAGGAGAAGAAGGGTTGATTAAAAAATCGAATTAGTCCGTCAGATAGATTTCCAAAAAATATTGGACACGTATTTTTTCTTTTGTCACGTAAACAAAAAATGAAGACGATACAGTGCATTGAAAACACGCGTGACAACTTTACCAGTACACTTTTTACTGGAAAGTGACGTTACAAGACCCCAATCCTTAGCTTTGATGCGTTTTATCTTCGTAATTTAATAGTTATTTGATAAAAAAATACTCCAACCCAATATTTTTCGATAATCTAACAAACGGCCTGAATAGAATCATATTTTTTTTAACCAAGGCAACATCACTATTCCTTACGTGGTCCTGCAGACAAAGTTGACAACAACATTTAAATCTTAACGTCCCCACACTAAAAATAGGCAAAGTGACATAAAGCAGGTATGACAGGGCACTTAACCAGCGTATTATCATAATTAGGCTATAGCCGCTATCGGCGCCTCGTTATGCAGGTACCTGCGCTGTTTACACTGATAAGCCACGAACTGTCGCGTTATTATGTATCGACTGTCTGTTTACGTTTGGTTTAGTCGCGGAGATTTGTAGGATGGCGCTTGTCAAGGTTTTCAACAGGGCTGAAAATTTAACAAGTGCTGCCACAAGAGAAATTTTGATTAACGTAATGGTTAAGACAGTCAAGATGACCAGCGAACTATGGTGGTCACTCTTAGCAGAGGGATTAATGACTTCATCCTGTCGTCATCTGAGCCGGAAGGCTGCTGGTCGGGACAAAGAAAAACTTCCCCAAGCATCGTCACAACCATCAGTCCTTCGCTGCCCAAATCCAGCGAATTCGTAAGATCTTTAGCACAACTTGTAAGGAGTCTACTTAAGAACCCAACTATTAACTATCCAAAAATGACCTTCTGGCACAGTTTCACCATTATAAATCATCTGGACTCCATCAGCCATTAGTTCCGCAGGTTCGTCTTTTTACCACACTTTGATATCCTTCATCACCTTTACCTTAAAGCTACCAACGCTAACACAAATACTGTAATCTACGCCAAGAACGTCAACTTACCGGTAGATAATAAGCAGGGTGAGCACAATCGCCAGAATGATGTACCAGAACCACAGGAAGATGTAGGTCTTCTCGTTGACGATGTTCAGCGGCAGTATGCACAGGCTGTCGTGCGTCTGTATACTGCCTGACGCTCCGAACTTGTGGAATGTACACTTGGTGATGCGAGGGAAGATGTAGATCATTGGGTCGTATCTGGAATGAGAAAGGGTGGAATTACTGTCAAGTTAGGCGAGGACGAGTCTCAAGTTTGTCAATCAAAAAATCACGCGTTAAGCGTTATAATCTGCTTCCTTGGTGACTGCTTCGTCTTAAGCAGGTGCAAAAATATTCAACCATTCTACACTCAAGTCTCTAAAAGAATCTCAATGGTTTCTCTTAAAGAGTATAAAAGCATAAGTTATACAAAAATTCGGTAACGCACCTCTCATCCTGCGGCACTTCGCTATAGCCCAGTACCCTGGTGCCGTACGAGAAGAACTCCCCGTTGAAAAAGCTGTCCATCATCCAGAGCTGCAGCACGATGTTCACCAGGCACAGCAGCTCGCAGCCCCAGTACCGCAGCGCGTACAGTTTGTGCGTCTGAAACGAGAGAAGGCCGTTGAAGATTTTCATAGGTTCAAGAATTTCTTATATGGAAGTGTATTTATGCTTCACCTGCGAGAGAGACAAAAATTAAACCAAGGGAACTTACTCCCGGGATAAAAAGTATTCGATGTCCTATTCCAGGACATTGCTACACTTTGCTAAGTTTAAATCATATCCGTTCTGCCGTTTAGACATGAAGAGGCCAACCAGACAACTAAAATTACTTTCGCATTTATAATGTTAGTCTAGATTATGGATTAGGCCGAGAATCGATGTAATCAGCATTTTTTTTATGTCAGTGTCATGTCACAAAAGACAGTCCCCGAAAAGGACCCGCCCGTCACCACTTCCCTCATAGTAAGAAATGGCGCAAAAAGCTCTTATGGCTTACACGTTTACAAGTTTTTCTAGATAGTAAAACTGTTTAGAAAAACTTGATCTACTGAGATTAGCATGGTATCTAAGTGGTATTCGATGACGACTGTCATTAATAACACTCAGCAAGATTTTGACTAGGTAAATGTCAAGATATCAAATCAATGGCCATCATGAATATCATCATGTCAATGGTGACGAAGCACTGCTGCTTTTACGAAGTTAGGCGACATTTAAAATTTGCTTTTCCCTAAACATATTGATTGGTTTCAGGTGTTATCTAACTTAACAACGATATGACGATTATATGATTGAACAAATTCAAACAATTCATCGTCGACTCTATTCACGCTGTCCCTGAATTGGTTCACGTTACTCCGGAAGTGATAACCACAATGTCCACTTAGCCGTTGGAATCAAAACATCAGAATGCTCCATTTCCACTGAAATAGCCCATTGTTATGTTGCTCTTTACTTCTTGTGTTGTTCTTAACAACACTGTAATACCTGATACATGGCAATTCATAATACGGAAATATCCATGTGTACATGGTCTACGTCTAAGTAAAGGTCACTCATGCAAAAATACATTGATAATAATTGCTTTTTTAAATATTAGAATACTTAATATTTTTGGCGCTGTAGCGTCAAAAGTGTCAACTTTTGACGCTACAGCGCCAAAAATATCACAGCAATCCTTGAGCTCTGGCGATTTGGAAAAAATTCAAAGCGATTGACAGGACAGAATGGAGGGAAAAACCCGTGTTGCGCGGAACCCAAATAAAGTCGGATGAGGGCAGAAAAATGATGATGAATCGCTAATAGAACATGTTTTTGTGCAAGGTCCTGTACTTATTTTTAAAGCTTCACAAGCATCTCTCGTATAAGCAACCTATATTAAAAAGCATTCCTCAAGACATTTTTATCAACGGCTAAAAAATGCTCGCCACTCGACACGAGATATCTAAGTGTATGAAGACATAAAGGCGTCGGTGGTCGGCATATTAAAATTCCTGAGGAGTGAACAACCGTTTAATGAAGATAGCACTGTCTCCGGGAGATAATTGTACTGCTATGAACTAAGTGATGAAGGTTTTATGTAAAATTGAAAGAAGGAGGTTGGTAATTCATCTTTCGAACAGTCCTAATCTACATTAATATTATAAAGAGGAAAATTTTGTATTTTTGTGTGTGTATTTTGTAATGGATAAACTCAAAAACTGTTGTGCCGATTTCAAAAATTCTTTCACCATTGGAAAGCTACATTATCAGCGAGTAACATAGGCTATATTTTATCCCCGTATTCCCACGGGAACGGAAACTATGCGGGTGAAACTGCGTGACGTCCGCTAGTTAATAATATAAATGGACAGTACAACTAAGCTCAAAATTAAGGTTAAAAAGGCACTAACATACTTTTTAACTACACTCGAGTTCTTTATTTATGAGTTCAAAACCAAAACGACTTATGTACCTTATAAGACGATGAGAAGTGAGTCTCCTTTATTTCTGAAGAACATGACTGACCGCTGACCAGTCATATTCTTGCCACTGTTTGATATCGGTCTCCCACACCTATCAGCGGGTGGAACTAGGTTGTCAATTATGATGAAAAACTTATAAGAGATAACTTGACCTCTATTATAAAGAAGCAGGAACCGTTGGGACAGGAAGTAACTTATTATTGTAGACCGATTGGTGAACAGAAAGCCACAGGATTCCACCACATAGCACTGTATTTTGAGAGATAAGAAGAGAGTAACTTCTATTTTTATTTATTTTTTGCCAGGTAGGCGGGCTCTAAAACTCCGTTTCATAACTGACAGGAGGGTTCTAATCAATTTTAATAAGATTTGGTCCAATATAAGGTATTCAATCCGACATCGACAACTGTAGGGGCAATTGTCGTATTTTAAGGAGTATGTATTCACATTTACTAATTTCTCTATGTTATGACAAGTGTTTGATTGTTGTCCTTGAGATCATAGGGCAAATTCTACGAATACTTATCTCGTACTATTTTTTAAGCAACGTGCGCATCTCAGTAGCAATGTGCTGTCAAAAAAGCCTCAATTTTCATAATTTTTTGATAGATTCTGATTGACATGCGAATGCGAACATTACTTTAAAATTTGTAGAATTGGCACTCAAATTGGGGCTTGAATTTGAACAGTTTTTATGTACGAGAATTGACCTTAAGACTCGTAGAACATAAGCGCGTTAACTTCTAAGTAATCTCTCCACATAACGACTGCCTCTAAAATGTTTTATTAACATTTTTGTGTGACATAATCTCCTAAAACACTCAACCGCTTTGGATACAACAGGCTCTTGGAAACGAGTGCCTGTACATCATTATGTCATTCTATCTCGAGTAGATATTAACGTACTGTTGACCGGTGGAGGTATTAACCCAGAAAGATACGTAATGGTAATTTTTCCTTTGAATGATTTTACCTATTTATTTGTTGCTGTTATTTATTGTTTAATGTTGTTATTTTCCTCTAGGAGCTGTGTCATTTGTATAGGGTAAGTTATTATTTTAAGAAGCTGTGTCACTCGAGTTTTTAGGTAACCTAAATAGCCTAGACAACATTTTGCATGACACATACAAACTTTGATGTTGTCAACCAAAAAAAACTCAGACCCTTTTAATTTGTCAAGTTAGGTAGTCCAAAAGTTGAAGATATTTGGACGTTACAAAACGAAGATCTCCATGGAGAATAATGTAAAAGTATTGACACTCGTTTCATTAAATCAAGTTATTTCAAATCTCTTATTCTTTGTACATACAAATACAATAGGCCAGCTTATGCGAAAATGCGATTGATAGATTTGCAAATGAGTACAGTGTTCAGAAGTGCACAACAAAAAGTTCAAAAAGTTGATAATATTATTATGGTTTATCTAACTTCCCAGTTCCTTCCTGCTTTTAGCAACATAAAAAGCACTGTTTAAGTTACAAACTATACCTAATCGCATCATCCTTCGAAAACGTTCTGCACTATCATCACCACAGACCCGAATACCAAGAACTGCTCCGGCACAAAATCAAAGGAGTATTCATAGTCGACCACACGGGTGACTCTGTAATGTTTGGGTTATCAATTGCATATCAATGGCTTCATATTTACAAACGGACCTTGTCACCGGAGTCGTAACGATTATCTCTTGGCCCGCTTGACTCTTGAGACGAACAGACGACAGTTATTGGAGATATAGACCAGATATCGGAGGCTTATGAAATGGTTCATTGTTGATGAGTGACAGGGTTGAAAGGGAAACGGAATGGGACAGATGGATGCTTTATCTTTCTTTTTTTTTGCTGAGCGTGTTATTGTGTTTGTTATCTAAATCTAAACTGTAGGTATGCTTCGTGTGCGTGTGTAAGCTTCGTGTCGTTTGTTGGAGGTGATATCTCCATAAGTATTGATACGATTCCGAAAATTCTATCACTGATAGATAGCTTACTATAACTGAGTGCCATAGGGTGCTTTTAACCTTAAAATTAGGTTTCCTCAATAGGCGCCGGTAGCAAAGTAACGGGAAAAAAACTAGTGTAGGTATTATACTATCTCGGGCGTCGCTCGGGTGTCGCAGGGCAATTCCCGGCCACCGTTGGCGCGGGCTTGCGGACGGCGAGAGCGTAGGTGGCTCGCCGTCCGACAGAATCAGAACCCCGGGTCGACGGCGCGTTGTGTTCCACGCGCGCCTCAAAGATATCTCAGCATAGAAGACGGGACAGAGCCGGCCAGGGTTGCGGAATTTGTTCGAAAGGGTCACCTTGGAACGCAAAGAGCATTTCGAGGAACATGGATAGGTTTTAGTCAGTAAGAGTGACACTACCTTTCTGCCTGGGTTGCAGAATTTGTTCAAAATCAAAAGTCATTATTCAAAGTAGGCTGAGATGCCAGCACTTTTTTTTAGTCTCTCAAAACGTTCGAAAGTGTTATCGCGGCACTGGAACGCAAAGGGAATTAGGAGGAACACGGATGGGTTTTAGTCAGTAAGAGTCTGACACTCCCTTTCGCTCCGCCCAGAGTCATTTGATGATTTTCCATAAAAAAAAACGTGTCATATTATTATAACAATAAACGTGAAACTATTAAGACCTGCGGAGTAGGATGAGATGGCAATCGATGGATACTGATTTAAAATTAAGCCGGATAATTCATTCCACTCCAACAGCCATTATTTTCTTCATTGACATTGAACTTCCCTTTGTTTTAACAGAAGTCAAAACCCCGACTAATTTAGCAATGTTTACAACTTTGTTGCCATTTATAAACCACTGTCAATTTTATTATTTAATTTTGTGCCTCGTCATAAAGTTGTCTATATTTATTTATACTGGACAAAAGCCGCGATAAGCATATACAGCATATACGAGACGGAAGTTATAAATATTCTGTCATCCCATTTGCGATGTGTCAAGGTAGGCTATAAAAATAGTATGCTCATCTAACTGTTAATGTTAATACCTATAGACACAGACAGATATTAAAATACAATAACTGTTCGGTTGCAGAGGCCTGCGCTCTTGCAAGATTTTTTTACTTACAATCCTTGAACATCAAAATATTCACGAGGAGTGATGTTATTTTATGTCAGGGCGTAATTGTGATAAACAAATGAATGATGCAAACAATCAAATCGGAAACTCAGTGCCCATTATACATGGCCTTCAAAGTGGACATGTGCATAATCGCATATGGAACACACGTGGCGTCAACCCCATTTTTTTGTCACTCACGAGGTTTGAATAACTCTACAGTCACAAACAACATCTAAAGGCCAATTCTCGTATAAAGCGTTCAAATTCAAATCGAAATGTCATATCAGCGTCAATCAATGAGAAAAAGTTGTCTAAATGATGGGAGTTAAAGGTGATTTAGGCAGTTTACGACTGCGTTTCGAATACCTATTCCTAAAACATGAGAATTGAGTAGACTCAGTTGAATATTTTATAAAGAATGGTAGATTTAACTGGAATATAAAACAGGGCCTGGGGCTCTAGACAAAATAACATTCTATAAACGAATGCGATTCGATCAAAATGCCAAACGTTTGACCACGTGACATTTCAGTAGAGCTTGTCCATTTGTTTATTTGACTTTTCGAAAACCGATATCGCTGATGCAAGGACAAGTTTTCTAGTCTCTGGCACACGTGCACTGGGAACACAGTAGGTACGCAACCAACCACCATGACACCATGAGGTAGCTGCGATCTCCGGTAGGTCTTGCATCAAGTTGCGTCATTTTTGCATCATCGCCGACTCAATGGCGTTTACGACAGCTGCCTATCAACTATCAAGCTATCATTAGAGACAATGCTGTGTAGAAAGGTCAGTGATTTACGGAAAAGGCGATTGCTAAACTATCAATTTAGCTGGCTTCCGAGCAAACAAAGAAAGATAACTATTTCTTATTCGTGTTTTCCTAAATCATCTGCTGTTTACTACAGAGTAGGGAACAAGATTCCGAGAAGGTCCTTAAATCGTTGATCACAAAAATTTTTGACATCGTAAAGACATCGCATCGTCACAAAATATTGATATTTACATATTCGATGGTGGTTTGGTATTTCAGAGTCCATTTCTGTTTAATATTGTTGGATACATATTTCTGAGGGTCCATTTCTGTTTAATATTGTAGGATACATATTTCAGAGAGTCCATTTCTGTTCAATATTGTTGGATACATATTTCAGAGAGTCCATTTCTGTTTTATATTGTTGGATACATATTTCTGACAGTTCATTTCTGTTGGATGATTTCGACCACGATTTCAACCGACTATAAATGCAACACAGTTGTTATGCCCAAAATATTAGATACACATACACTCACCCTTTTAAAATATCTGCTCGTGCGAATTTCCTCACTAAACAAGGACAATACTCAATGAGCAGCATCGCCCTTGTAGGGTGACATGCAAGGGTCGCGAGAGGGGCTGGCCCGACAGATGCACGGCTGAGAATAGCCAGCACCTGGCGCTTTTTGTGTGAGCACAGGAAATAATCCTGATACTAGTCGAACTTGTATGCTCTATTAAATGGTGGCTTATTAATGTTTTTTTTGTAGTGAATGAATGTGCGTGCTGTATAAGTTAACTATGTATTTTTGTAAAGATAGACGGATGATTAAAATCGTATCATTGTTAAAAATGTATTCTTTTTTTAGCTTCTTTATTGACCAAAATAGAAGAATATTAAGACGATGATGATTACAGAAAGTAGGCTTCTACAAGATACCTACCATAGCGTTGTGTATAGAATACATTGGCTACAATTTAAATGCGTACCAAGTAAAATATGTAAACTTCAAATAAAATAAACCCACTCTTTACCGAATTGCTTAAAGAACAACGTTTTAAATTCCAAATAATTATACACTCATCAGAATAATTGTACGTGTTGTATTTATATTCTTTATGCCTACCAAAATGGATAAATGCTCACCAAATCTTGTTTCCCTGAAATGTTACTTGAATGCTGGAAACAAGATCTTCGAGAACTTGGATGCAAGAGCGAGCTAAGCGAGCTCGGAACTTGGGGCACTTGGACACGTTGTTGTTTTTTTTTTAAACCATACGGCCTCGCTAAGCGGGGCTCCAACTTCGTCTTTTGGTGAGCATTTATCCATTTTGGCAGGTATGTCGAATTGTTTGGTGGTAAAATAGGTACTTTTCTGGTAGAAGTTTAACACAAGCCGAATACATTTCCTTGTTAATTGTTGCGGAATGTCTTTAGATAATTATCTTACCTGTAACTACTTGACGATTCAGTTTTTTTCGTGGTCCCCAAACTAGGTAGAACCCTATGTTTCGGAGATCTGAGTTGCATTAAAATGATTAAATCCACACTTGTGTGGATATACGAACGAACCGTATCGTTAATTAATACAGACTAGTTCTTTCAGGAGGTATAGAATTGATAATAATCAAGTAGGTACCCATTGCCACGCTAGTACCTCTGTTGATTGATGAAGTTAAGCATGACCTTTGGACTAGCACGTGCCTGCCACACGAGGTTCAAGTGGCGTCAACTTATTCAAATTCATTTACTTAAACGAGTATACAGGAGATCACTTGAAAAGGTTTTATTTTAGCTATCACCGGAACGTGACTGAAATTACGCAATCAGGAAAAAAAAACATTACCGTTTTAGAAATCTCACAAACAGTTCAGTTTCTTGTGTGTGTGTGGTTGACATGCGCTACCGAGTCATCACGTGGTTTTTCGAAAGACAAAGCATTGGTGGTCAGAAAGACTATATTCTTCGTCTTTTAGCTGCCCGTTCTGAGGGCCAATTTAACCTTTTGAACGCCATTGTCACGTATACATGGCAAGCAAGCGCGTGCTCTGTACGCCAAACGTCACAAATATGTGACAAAAAGTACGGCGAATTCTTGGCTTGGCCTTAGGGTCACGCCTATGCGTTTAGGCTCTGGCTTTCAAAAGATTAAGCAACTTTCGCATTCTCATCCGTCAAAATGTAGAGAAATTAGAGGTGTGTGCTGGATAAATACGCCCACTAGTTAAAAATTAAGATCCTAACACCATACATTAAAAAAATACACGATTCTTCGCCCAAGTCAACCGACACATTCATCGTGAGTCCTAGCCCTCAATGACGGTTAATAACACACAATCGAGTAAGCAGACTCGTCTTACTAATTAGTCGGCTCTTCACCATGGTTTCACATCACTGGCCCATTGTGGGCCATTGTTGCAGTGCTGACATACATGAGACTAACAATCATGCGAGGAGTATCATTACACTTTCATAACTTCCATGGTGTAGCAATGTGGTGGTTAGACGAGGTACTGACAGTTTTACATTAGCTGTAATGGAAGAAACAGCACTGCAAATTAATCATGTTGAGAAATGCTCTACATCTGCAACCTTGTTTAGGTTGCAGGTATTGTCCATAAAAAGAAAGGGGATAGGAGTGGCATTCCCTGTCAGTCTGTCTCCTGATAGCTACAAACTGGGAGTTAAAAGTAAATAGGTCATTTCTAGGCAAGCGTGCTCCATCGTCGACCATATCATCGATTGTAGTCTAACGCCAGTCTATCAATAATAAAATAGCAGTACTCCTGGACACCGCGCGTACTGATAAGAGGTTCATCTCTCAGGAGCCCTGACCACCGGTAGCTTGGACTCTGTTCCCGATACCGGTGGGCTACTTTTTTATATTTTTTTTTATTGAAATATTTAAAAATGTTAACTATATGTATATGAAATGAGTAAAGGTAACAAATAATAATATTTTAGAAAGAGAGGCCTCACACAGTCCAGAGCATGTTTAATTTGAACATCAATGGCATCGCAAGAGGAAAAACATCGTAAGGAAATCTGGACTACTTTACAAAAATAAGTTTGAAACCGTCAAGCCCCCATGAGCAAGCGTTCCTGTTTAACCCTTTGAACGCCATTGTCACGTATACATGATAAGCAAGTGGGTGCCCTGTACGCCAAACGACACAAATATGTGACAAAAAGTACGGCGAATTTGTGGCTTGGCGTCGAGGGCACACCGATGCGTTTATACTCTGGCGTTTAAAAGGTTAAGTAAAGTCTTGCAGAGGAACAGGCTAGTCTTATTCGCAACTATTGAGTCAATAGTTCGTTTTAATATTATATTCAGAATACTACAAATAGACACTCGTTGGTAAGCTATAAGGAGTTAACAGGAAAATAGTCCAGCTAAAAGAGAGGTCCATGACTTCGCAAATACTTTAAATCATAATAAGGATAATATCAAAGCACATAGAATATTACATAAAGCGGTCATTGCTCCATCACCTGCCATTAATTCATGGAATCTATCTCTCTGTCCGTTGATCTGGCTATAGATCCTGGCAAAAAATCTGGCCATTATGAACTAGTTTGAAATTGCAGCAAAAAATTGGCATGTTGAGAGGATCCGCGCAAATATGTACCAACTTAGAGGGAAAGATTTATCCTGTTGATATTTGAATTTGCACACAGTGACGTATTATGCTTATGTATATAATGTATAATGTCTAAAATTATCCGAAGGAACACACTTCCGGAATAAAAAACATTAGTTTTAATCCAGGGTGTCAGCTTCCTGCATACCAAATTTTATCAAAATTGGTCCAGCCGTTTGCGCGTGAAGAAGTAACAAACATATACACACACTCACAAACTTTTGCCTTTATAATATCAGTGTGATTAGAAGAACCTGAATGAGGTCGGCCCAGGAACGTGGGGATTGGCACAAGAGAAGAGAGGCCTATGTTCAGTAGTGGGCGAAGTCGGGATTTGGATGATGATGACGTATTATATCATTGTTTACCCAATGATAATTTTTAATGGGAATCCAGGTGCAATTATTAAGTCTTTTAATATTTCAATTACTAATAAAGTTTTGCCTAGTTAAATCAGTTTGTTTCTACAAAGTATGGCTATAACAGATGTTAAAGAATCCCGTTTCTTGAAGTACATGCAGTATTTCGTAGCTTCTGACGGTGCCCTAGCGTCTGATGTAAGTAATTTAAAACAATTTTTACTAATGGTCCCTATGCCTATTTCAATATCATATAATTTTATTTGCAAGGTCCATTATGATGACAATACGTAAAGGAAAATCTATATTAAATTACAATAAAGAGTATAATCAACCAATTACCGCTAATACTGCATTGTCTTTGATTAAATTATTTCGTTTCTATTGTTTGCAGTAAAGAACCCTAAATTCTCAGATCCCTCCGTATGCCGATGGACTCAACTGGACTTGTGGAATCTGGTCGCCATATGTTGTACCCCCCAGCTAAGTTTTTGCGTGCTAATTTACATCTCACAAAACAAAATGGTCTCTAGTGCTTTCAGAATAGAATTTGATTTTCTTAAACATGGGTAAAATTGGCCAACGAAGATTCAAACTTCGGCGAACCCTTTAAAATCAATTTTAAAAGGTTTATAGGAAGTGTCACAGTAAAATGTCAGCAATTTTAGACTTTATTGCAGAAGGAAATGGTTCTACAAAATTATTCGATTTACCTTTCAATTCATATTCAGGCAATGGAATATTTGTCGGCAGTCCCCACAATTTCCACAGGTTATGGAAACTGCACTTTGTGAGGAAGGTTTAGAGTACAATTTTGATTGCTGGCAATCTGCGTTTTATGTTTATTGTCCCCAATAACAGGGGTCGGTGATTGCTGTAGTTTACTCTCCTTGAACTTGAACAGGAAGAGGGGAAGAGACCCCGAATTGGGGAGAAAGAATGTGTACAGAGACATAACAATGTTCAAAGAAAGTCACAGCGCGTATTGTTTCAAGTTCAAACAACATTTCTACTTAAAGTAAATAAGTAGACAGGTAAAATGTATTGCTATGAGATAGTTTGAGATGCATTGTTATCTTACCTTTAAGTTAATATTGACAACTTTATTTGAATTACAGTAATGGAACTTCAATGATTGCCAAAAGTCCAACATGAGAATGCCAGTCTCGTACTTTAAAAGCATTAAAAATTCAATTCGCACTATTATCTCAGCGATAATAATAAGACACATTTTCTATAACTTAGGTTTACTCTCAGAGGTAGCACTTGGCTTCGGCCCATATTATTCCTTAAAACCGGCAGGGTACAGACTGCTGAGATTCAAAAATGTATACAAACAAATAATAAATCATTTATTTCAGATAAGAGAATTGTTTTTAAAATATAGGACATAAAAACAGTCGCACGTGTCGATCTTCAAGGTTAAGCAACGCTTGCCGAGGTTGGTCTGTGGATGGGTGACCATCTTAATATACCGAGACGGAAAGCACGTTAAACCGTTGGTGTCGGCTGTCATTTATAAATCTTTGACAGTCGTTACGGATTGACAGAACCCAGAAAATCTGACACCAGTTTTGCCAAGAAGTACCTTGTTGTTCATGGGTTAGAGTCTGGTAGACAGCCGCTTCTTGTAAAATACTGGTATTCAGCTGAATCTGCTTTGACTGGACGACCCAAATATAGTTGGGGAAAGGCTAGGCAGATGAATTGTCCTTACCGTATAGGATTGACCATGTGGCAAGTCAGTAGCGCAGATTTGGACTCTTTGGCAAACATTATCGTCGTCGATAGAATACTTAACATTTTGTCTAGTCTAGCCCCTCTTAACCTTCCAATTGTGAAAAAGCTAAACTATCCTACAAACCTAACCAGGCAAGTCATAAGTGGGTAATTTTTTAGGGCCATCTACTCACTGTGTCAAGGCAAGGCTAACTGCCAGATGCTATGACACTGCATAACTGCAGTGATTCCCGTTAAGGGCATGACGTACCCTTGCCTTTATAATTTATTATTTATAAATTGTAATAAAATTATGACATAAGTATTCGTTTCTGGCAGCGGCTTCGCCTGCAAATATTTCAAAGTCGAAAATTATTCTATGGAAACTACTCCCGAGATAAAAAGCACCATATCACTTTCGATGCCCAGAACTCAGCATATGGGTCGAACAATAATTTGTTCATTCGTGTGCCCAAATCTAGCAACCGAGTCCTTGCTACATATAATGATGACCCGGCTGCGAGTTGTGGGCACACGAACAAATTATTGTTCGACTCACATGCTGAGTTCTGGGCACCGAAATTGTTATTCCTGTACATGGTCTACCCGAGTGCCGAGTAGGTTTTAAATCCGTTCAGCCGTTAAGACGTGAAAAGGTAACAAATAGACAGACAGTCAGAGTTACTTTTGCATTATGGATTAGTATGAGTGAATCGTAATTATTATGTCATTTTAGAACTTATGTTCTGTCTGGGTTTTGCGGTAAATGTTGCTTTAATTTAATTGTGGTTATGAAAGAATATACAATGACGTAAATACCTCTATAAGGATTTAATTAATTGATTTTACTGTCATCATTAGTATGATTCAGAATTCGCACTAATAGAGAAACGTCTAGCAATTTTTTACATCAAGTTACTCGGAATTTTTCATTAAATCTCTGGCTATGTTTTAAGAGATAACCATCGAAAAATGCTGTCAGCAAAACAAGAATCCCAACCTATCTAGAACAGCTGCAACTCTAAACCAAAATAAACTACTAAAGTAAAACAAGGCTGGTTAGGGTCTTTAAAAGCACATCAGGACAAGACAAGTGGATCCCTTCCTCACATGTTAGTACAAAAAAGGTCACTATGAACTCTCCATCCACTCCTGCGCATTATAAATTATTATCGCGTCGCACGGTAGCCGTCTTCAAGTACCGTTAGCACAAAAACTGTCGTCAGACCAGTCGCGGTTGACGGCAACCAAAAAAACAAGTTGCTATTGGAAAGTTCTGTCGTTTTGTGGACGCAGCTACTGATTCGGTAAAGGTATCATTGAATAATGGATATGCTGTTGAGTTGAGACCTTGGTCAAAACTAATATGACAAAGAGGTAGGTGCAATTTATTGTTTGTAAAAGGTAAGTAGATACCTACTGAACCTACCTATCAGAATACCAGCGCTGCGTTATTTATTTTTTACACATCGCTGTATAAGCTAAAATAGGGACCATTTTGGCCTCGCATAGATAATTATTTTAATATGTATATGATTATCCATGTTTGTTACATTATATTACTGTTTAGTTATTAATTTTATTTTACTGTTTTGTTTGTCTTGTGCGAGTCCCAAATAAATATTTTTCTTTTTTTTCGTATTTCTTTCTTTACCATTGTTTTTTTTTAGAAGTATAGTTAAAGCTAAGATCCCTTGTGCGAATCAGCGCGATTAAGATAATCGATGAAGAGGCAGTAGAACTATCAGAGCTGCGGAGTAAGATGGGATTATAATAAATGGTTGTTGACGAAAAAATACGGTATATTCATCTACATCAATAATATTATTTATCGACATGAAGTAGTTTAATAAAACTTAGTCAAACATATGATAAATACATTGTTTCATCATATTAACCGAAACACGTCCACTTCTGGACATTGGCCTCCCCCAAGGGTAGGGTTTGCCATAATCGCCACGCTTGGCAGGCGGGTTGGCGATCGCAGTGTAGCTGTTGCAATGCACAGAACCACAGAGAATGCTGCTGCCCATTCTCTGGTGAGTCCCTTAGTCGCCTCTTACGACACCCACGGGAAGTGATGGGATGGTGCCATTCCTTTGCGTCTGACACCATATAGATACATTGTTTACCATGTAAGAGTAGATTATGAACGCACAGCTCGCGAAATAGACGCAGAAGTGCCGTAAAGGCAATTTTATCACAATCACCTGGCACCCATTGTGCAGGCCATTCATTCAGGAGTACATAAATAATAGCTATATGTTTATGGAACTCATGAATGAAATCTTCATACTCCACTGCACACGTGTGCTTGTACCTTAAATACATAATTGTGTCCCACACAAATATGTGATGTTAAATGGCCTATTCACGAAAGGAATGTGTGGTTAAAATTCCAAGGTTGGAGATTATAAAATATCACGGATTTAGAAAATCATATTCATCGTCACTATTCATTCTAATTTATAGGTACTTACTAATATTATTAAGCTGAAGAGTTTGTTTGTTTGAACGCGCTAATCTCAGGAACCACTGGTTGGAATTGAAAAAAAAATGCATTGGATAGCCCATTTATCGAGAAAGGCTAAATAATATCACGCTACGACCAATAGGAGCGGAGCATTAATGAAAAATGTGACGCAGACGAATTTGTGCGGGTCAGCTCGTGTCTCGTTATGGGATGATTACTGGGTTGACGAATAATGGAGACGTATGGACGGAGAAGATTTGTGGTATCTATCACAAATAAATTGACATAAGGGTAAGGGAATGACGATGATCCTATCGACGACGTATGTACATGTTATTCAATTGCTGTAGAAACTTAGCTGTAGATAGAAACTACATGCAAAATGTAATATACACATGATGATAAGTAAAAATAAATAAAGATAAGTACTAAGACGTAAACCATCCGTAAATTTAGCTTGAACAAAAAATATATACCCGAAAACATTGAGCAAGGTTGCGCAAGTCCAAATTAATAAGATGGAAAAAAAATACTTTAAGGAAACAATAAAGTCTACTTTAATGTATGTACAAAGATTTGTTTAAGCATTCGTCATCAGATTGCGAGAATATAGTATGTTGAATATTGTGCGAAGGAATTAGTCTCAGATGGTGTAGTATGCTAATTTAAACATCTATTTATGTAACTACGGTTTTTCCGTATACGTAAAAATCAGATAAGCTTACGTAAATAAAGGATACACATTAAACAATTGTGGATATCGAATGCTCTAGAATAGGTGGAGAAAAGACTGCATGCTGTCGGACGTAAAAGAATAGCACCATCCCATCACTTCCCGTGGGTGTCGTAAGAGGCGACTAAGGGACTCACCAGAGAATGGGCAGCAGCATTCTTTGAGCATTGCAACAGCTACACTGCGATTGCCAACCCAAGCGTGGCGATTATGGCAAACCCCCTTGGCGAAGGCCTACGTCCAGCAGTGGACGTCTTTTGGCTGATATGATGAGATGGAGAAAAGTGGAAGGAGAGTGGGAGGCCTTTGGGAAAATATAGGTTTATTATGTGAATCTCAGTAGAGAACTAAATATTATTGCTGAGCAAGATTTATCTGTAAAGGTATACACTAACCAAACACTAAAGCACAATCAAGTAAAAATATGACATCAAAAATCAGATGTAGAGGACTTGGGTCTATGTTCATTCTTGCATTTGAAAATATAGAAAATATAAAAGCTGTGTGCCTGAAGCTTTTTCGTCGTATTCCTTCCCATATATAGTTAGATAGCTTACCTGGCAACACTGGCAGCCGGTCGTCAAAATTTATCGAGCTAGAATTAAATTGCTAGAATATGTTTCTCTCTGCCTACGTCTGTGTTTCCGAACGCATACAACCCTAATCTCTTCAAAATTAGAGTGAACAGGCTTCTTCTGGGTAAGCTCGCTCCATCGTCGACTTTGTCTCTGTCATCTATGACCTAGACTAGAGTCAAGAGCAAATCCACATTATATAAAAAAATATAAAAAAATGTTTCGTGTTTAATATAAGTAAGTTATAAATGTGTATAAAAACGATAGATTTAGTTAGAAGAACTAAGGATCTGTGTTTGTGAGTTGTTTCCTTGCAAAATCAATGAGAAATAAATAAACTAGTTCCAGCAGCTGTCATCCAACGGACGGATTTGAAGCCACCACCAAACCCGGAGAGTATTTCTTTTAATTTTAAGTTTATTTACGTAATTCCCATAATAATATCTTATTGCCCATTTCGTCACGAGACTGTCGAGTTCAAATTCTGCGATTTCATATTTAATATTAATATTTTGTACTAGTAGATTAGATTACATTGGTCTCCATAAGAGGAAACAGACCAAAAAAATAAAAAGTTCGTACGTGCCCAGCCCAGAGTCAGTAAGGATGATGTGATAAAAATATTAAGCCACCGTTTACTTCTGTGAATTTATTAAAGTATCCAAGTGAGTCACAATTTGTGGAACATGATGTAATTACACAGGCTTATGTACAAATTTAGTTATAAAGCTGGATTTCCCCTCGTGAGTTTAGCCTGTGACTACCAGCCACCAGGATAATAAAAATTTGTGAATGGCTACCTTGTCGTAAACAGGTATTCAAACATTGCAGGTATATATATTTAATTTGAAGCAATAAACGGCTTCCGGGAAATAAAATTAATAATGCGTTTCAATTTAAAGTAATGTAATTTATTACAAAAGACTTATCGAGGCTGTCAGGCTTCCGTTTTTATTACCTAGACACCAATCACAAAGAACCTAATAGAATAGAGAATCTTGCTAGTTGTCCCATAAAAGTGAACATTAAATAACCTAGCAAAACCTAGAGGTACCGATCGGCAAGGATCTCATTGAAATAGACGCCAACAAAATAGACGCCACGCCGTTCAAGAAGAAATCCTTTAAAAAAAACTAAGATAAAGATGGAACTAGCAGGTGTAGGTAAATTTTATGACGAAAGACAAGCTAGCTTAGATATAGCTGCGAAAGAGATTAAAGATCAAACTGCTTGCAACTAACAAACACCCGCCAGTCTTTTCTCAACCCCTGCAGCAACTGAAACCAAGAATCGACACTGGCGAACACCAAAAAAAGTAACGAAGCACAAACTAGTTAATATTCAGAGCCATTTAAGACAGTAACCACTAAGTAAAGGCGACAACGGGCTACCCAAGTAAAAGTTGTAAGCAAAACGTCATTATTGGCAACAGTAAACCAACACGAGGAAAGAAATAAAGAAACACACTGCCAATGCCAATCAAGTAACAAAACACAAACAAGTTGATAATGCCACAGAAGACAGTAACCACTAATTAAAGGCGTTGCCAGTCAACAACGGACTACCCAAGTATAAGGTCTAAGCAAACGTCATTATTGGCAGCAGTGAGCCAACAATCGGCCCACAGTGTACACCTGTGACCTGTGCAAGGCGAGAACATCCGCCAGATGACAGGAAGCGGTTGCATTTGACACCTACACCGAGTTCACACACTGATCTTGTATGGTTTTGTTTTAATGGACGTTAATAAGGGAAAATATTGGAATTGGAGTTGGGGTGGCCGTGTAAACGGTTATTAATGCATATTAATAAACGCAATAATTTTCAATTAAAACAGTTTATATACAGTCGAGATAACGTTAGACACTAAGATAGAAAGTTACTACAAATTTTAATGCCCGAAAGTACATATTCCGAGTAACTTAATAAGATTTTTGCTACGAAAGTTCAAAACCTTTCCTGTTTTACTCTTCCGTAAATGTTACCGATACCAGTTCGTCATTATAGGTCCAGTGAATGTGTTTCTGTGTCAATTATTTCTCCGAACACAGCCTTGAAACCTTTCAAGTCGAATAATTTCGATGAGGCTTTATTAAGTACTTTCAATTACAGGAAATGTTACCAACAGTGGTTTTATAGTCAATTGAAACCACAGACAGTTCATGATGAATTGAGTCTGGCAGTCTTACATCATCAAGTATCGTAATTTAATCGTAACATTACTGTTTTTATAACTCGTGGTACCAGGAGATGATTTTGACTAAATTAATAACATTACACCACATGCCATTGTCAAGTTGAACTCGTAAACAGGTACAAATATAATTTTATACAAGAAGCAGGTATATTTAATTTTATTAGGTAAGCTTCCGAGCTTTAGAAAAATAATACGACAAGACTGCAACAAACTAAACGCTTTAATAACTAAGTACACGACTCTAAACCGGAAAAGTAACTTCGGAGATGGTATCAAACGCAAAAAATCTGTTGGTCATCCATTACTGGGTACACACTAACTCATAATCTATTGCTACGAACGTAATAGTCAATGTATGGAAGACAGTAAAGGTTGCGTAACAACGAGCAATGAACGAAGTATGGCCAATGACCGCGTAGAAAAAATTGGTTGAATCGGTTTGTCGCTGGCCTGATCGACTGTCACGATCTGAAGGCACGACACGGTCCATTGCAGACAAGAAAGCGACAAGAAACACACAATAGGGCGTAACAGGCGGAGAAATTAAATTGTAAAGTGTACAATAACTGATTTGTGTATTGAAATCACGTGTTGCCTAAGTAGATGATAGGGAAATGATCCATTTCCGAATATCCAACGATATTATGAGATTCTGGATCATTGTTTGAAATCGCCTCAGCTATTGAAAAAATTTGGATGTAAGTTGGCACACGGGTAGACCAAGTCCTAGATTAAGTTAAAGGATACTTTTTATGTTGGCAGAACTTCCTTAGGTATAATTTACGATGTTCACGCATGCGAACTTTATGGCAGAAGCTTATGAATAAGGAAACCAGATTGTAGCCACTCCTTGCACCCAAAATCAGTACCTACAGATCCAAAAATCCAGGCGCGTGTGGATGTCATAACAGAGCAGAGATCTGGTTGGATAAAATCTTTGTTGGAAGCTAGAACCTAGCAATAGAAGATCCCACAACGTTAGTTGTATTAAAAAAAAAAGTATGTTCAAATGAATCAGAATTCAAAATAGAAGAGGAAGACGTAACAGTTAGGTCCTAATGATTTAGAGTTTGGAACGATGCTAATTAACAACTAGACAGAACGAAGTTTATAAGGTACAAGGAAATAAAAGAATGGCCACCGTTAACAGACATGTAAACATATAAAGTTTACGTTCTAGGTCAAGATCATTAGCATATCGTCTGTAAATGAATTAATCATGATATCCTAAAAAGTAGGTGTTGATTAACGAAATAACAAAGGTAGTTCTTTTAACGACTCGTCTAGACGAGTCAAAGGTACATCCTGAGCAATGAAAAATCAATTAGAGTAGAATGATTTGATGAATATCTTTTGCGTATTGTGTGGTAGATAATATTGCTAGAAATAACTACTGAGTTAACTAATGAGATGATGGCAAATGTGAATATTTAGATATTTAAAAGAGGAATACATATAGCACCGTTCGCAAAGGAGACAGGGTGCAGGCATGATGATGATATATTGGGTGATATATTTCACAAAGTCATGGCAGTAGAAAACTCAATGTTGCCTAGGCACAACTAACACGTTTGTGTATGCCACGCGGTACCTCGATTTTGCATATTCTACAATGAGATTTCATAAAAGGAAATAAAAAAGTTGCGATTCATAATAATGTGTGATAAAAAATCTTATTGAGCGATGACGGACGTTTCTTGAATGGCTAACGTTGCCGTTAGAAGCAGGGTGGCCATGATAATGGTATGTACATTTACTCTGTGTACTAAACTAACAGACTTGAAATTCTAATTCTGTGCCCGAAGTAGAAGTCATGTTATGTGAACACTAATTTATTAACAGGCTGGCTAACATGAAAACTAAAAGTAAAACCATTAGATTGGCCAAGGAAAAAATCCAATTAAATAGGTGGTGTTATCGACAACCTCCACCTGACAGCTGTAAGGCAGAGACAAGGGGTGCAAAAGAGTCTTCATGCATCCTATCGAGCAGTCTTGACAGTACGAGACTTAAGATAGAATAGGAAAGTGGATCGTTGACTTCAAGCTGGAGTTTGAAGGCCTCTCTAGCTGACTTTGCCGTTCGAATGGGCTAGAGGCCTATTTACTAGCTTGCCCTTTACGTTATCATCGTGATTTCCCTGCAGCTCAAGTCCATGGCCACAACAAGAAAGTCCCTCGCGACGCACGCGCATCACTCGCACATCGCATGCCAATTAGAAGTGCCTCGGGAATGCATTGTGTACACAGACCACGGAGCGGCAGGAACAAGGTTCGGTTCCCAGAGGCAGGAGCCGCTGGTCGTGAATATTAATCGGATTTGGAACTGCAAGTTTTTTTATTTGTTTTTTTTTTTAATACCAGAGTAGATATTGAAATCATTGACCCGCTAAATGTTCTTTGTGTTGCTTTCTGGCAATTTTTGACGTCGAAAATTCAATCTAGAGACGATTTCATACTCCTCATGTCTTAAGAGATAAACAACTCTACAAGGTACCTAAGGAAGTTACTGCTACGCGTCAAGTTGGCAAAAGACGTAACGACTCTTGCTCTAATCGTGACTTTTTTGCATAAAGAGTCTGCCAAAAATCAAAGTTCATCACTTTCATCGCATGCAATCATCGATTTTCCGATTCGATTACTACGGCAAAAAGTAACGTTAGACTAAGAAGGCAGTCACCCCTATAATGACTTAACAAATCTTTAGGGGAATGATTCACCGCAACCAAAGTAATTGACTCACTGCCCAAAACTACAGAAACTCCTACTAGGAAGCAACTACGTTGCGTAAGTAAAGTTAAATGCAAAGTCATGCAAATATACCAATACATTACAATGTTAACACCCTTGAACGGTGTCGTCCTGTACTTTGATCCTCCAGTGTACTTTGTTATTGCGCAATGGTTATACATAGTTTAAATATAGCGATCATGACTATGTCTTTGAACCAGTCGAAGGTACAATAAAGGCCAAGGAAGGATAGAAAGAAGTTTTGGATTGTTGAACTGCTTGCGAAATGAAAAATTATAAATCATCAAGAAGATGGCGCAGAGATTTTTCTAGATCTTACTGCAGTTAATAGACATGATCCTTTGAAACTACATGAATCTGATGATGAAGTGATGCAATTTGGTCGTCTAAGTAATAGACAAAGTACTCTACGCGCTATTCTGCTGTATGGAAGATTTTTTTTTAAAAACCTTTGCCCCATTCTAGGAATTTCTCCTGTATCATGGTTACGTTATCAAACATACAAAGCCAGACCCGGAACAATTATCTGTAGGCCATACAAATATTAAAACAAGATAAAGATGCATTTATTTGTATGAACATGTGTGAAATGATACATAAATATGCCGCCCATTGTATGTGTTTTAGTTTTAAGTTTCCTTTTTGTTTTACTTTTGGTGTACAATAAAGTATATAATAAATAAATAAATAGATATGCACATAAATGAAAGGTTAAGTACAAGGTTTGCGGTTACTTTCATCTTTCCCCGTTATAGACACGATTTGAACTTTAGGGACCTTTATGATGGTCTTGAGTCCAACTATTCAGTCCAAAAATTATCTTATCATGAGGCATTTTTATGCATGTCAGTACTGTGACCACAAATACTTTTTTCTTTTTCAATGTGCTTTTTAATGTGCAATAGTTAACGGCAAATTGTACTGAGGACCTAGTGCTTACTTTTTTACCGTACTCGATCGCGTTAACGTACACGTTCGCTTATGTCGAATTGTTAGAAAAACAAATGGTTTTCCGTGAGTGTCACCAGACGGCGCTTATTCAGTTTCAAACCAAATTGACGTTTACGCTAACGCGATCGACAACGTTAAAAAACTCGTACTAAGGCTACTGAGGGCACAGTGCGTTCTTTTTACCGTACTCGATCACGTTAACGTTAACGTTCGCTTACGTTAAATCGTATGGAAAAAGGGGTTATCTGTTAATGTCACCAGACGGCGTTTATTCAGTTTTCGTACAAGTTGATGATCACGTTATACAATTTACTTGTACTACATACCCTCTCGTGCCTGATGAGGTACTCGATGAGGCAGTCTTTTTTCTTCTCCTTCTCCTCAGGCTGGCAGATGCCGATGTTCAGCCCCATCACGATGGTCCTCAGCAGACCACCCTCGAACGCGTCCCAGAGGAACTTGGGTGTGTAGCACATTATCGCCTGCAAGAAAACAAGTTATTAAAATGTGTTTCAAGTAACTTGTATTTTAGCCTTATCCTTAAGGATCATTGATCTCGTGGTTACTGACAAATCAGGGTAGGTAAACATTTTAATCGGTCTACAGATTAATTTCTTCTCAGTGTGGCGCCGTATAATGTGGATGCATAGAGGGGAGATGATGAGTCTATTTCATTTCTTAAAACAAGTATAACAAGGATCCAATGACCTGCACATGCAGGGTCCTGCAAGCAAGAAAAAGACATAGCTCTTTTATTGTTGAAACCGTTCAATGACACTATTTACATAATAAGTAGGCCAAAAGAGCAACACCCTCTAAATTAGCCAATCACGATTCTCACAGACATGTCTACAAGCAAATATTCTTTAATATTTGACATATCAATTGACAGCATACGTCACATGTTTGATAAAATTGCGGTTCCCACGGACGTTAGTCAGTAGTGCAGTGATCTCAACAATGATCATTGTAATGTGTCACGGTTTATAGGTGAGAAGAATTGTAATTTGTTTTGTATTAAAATCATCATCACGTCATATCAGGACCGCCCCATACAGACGAGAAGATCAGATAGGCAGTTGCTCCATGAAAAATACTGCTACTCAACTGCATCCGGTTAAACTGAAAGTCGGTAAGAATGAAAGCCGGTAAGACTGAAAGCCTGTAGGTAAGACAGCAAGCCGGTTAGACTGAAAGCCGGTTAGACTGAAAGCTGGTTAGACTGAAAGCCGGTTAGACTGAAAGCCGGTTAGACTGAAAGCCGGTTAGACTGAAAGCCGGTTAGACTGAAAGCCGGTTAGACTGAAAGCCGGTTAGACTGAAAGCCGGTTAGACTGAAAGCCGGTAGGTAAGACTGAAAGCCTGTAGGTAAGACAGCAAGCCGGTAATATTGAAAGCCGGTTAGACTGAAAGCCGTTAGGTAAGACTGAAAGCCGGTAGGTAAGACTGAAAGCCGGTTAGACTGAAAGCCGGTAGGTAAGACTGAAAGCCGGTTAGACTGAAAGCCGGTAGGTAAGACTGAAAGCCGGTAGGTAAGACAGCAAGCCGGTAATATTGAAAGCCGGTTAGACTGAAAGCCGGAAGGTAAGACTGAAAGCCGGTAGGTAAGACTGAAAGCCGGTAAGACTGAAAGCCTGTAGGTAAGACAGCAAGCCGGTAATATTGAAAGCCGGTTAGACTGAAAGCCGTTAGGTAAGACTGAAAGCCGGTAGGTAAGACAGCAAGCCGGTAATATTGAAAGCCGGTTAGACTGAAAGCCGTTAGGTAAGACTGAAAGCCGGAAGGTAAGACTGAAAGCCGGTAGGTAAGACTGAAAGCCGGAAGGTAAGACTGAAAGCCGGAAGGTAAGACTGAAAGCCGGTAGGTAAGACTGAAAGCCGGAAGGTAAGACTGAAAGCCGGTAGGTAAGACTGAAAGCCGGAAGGTAAGACTGAAAGCCGGTAGGTAAGACTGAAAGCCGGAAGGTAAGACTGAAAGCCGGAAGGTAAGACTGAAAGCCGGTAGGTAAGACTGAAAGCCGGAAGGTAAGACTGAAAGCCGGAAGGTAAGACCGAAAGCCGGTAGGTAAGACTGAAAGCCGGAAGGTAAGACTGAAAGCCGGTAGGTAAGACTGAAAGCCGGAAGGTAAGACTGAAAGCCGGAAGGTAAGACCGAAAGCCGGTAGGTAAGACTGAAAGCCGGAAGGTAAGACTGAAAGCCGGAAGGTAAGACTGAAAGCCGGTAGGTAAGACTGAAAGCCGGAAGGTAAGACTGAAAGCCGGAAGGTAAGACTGAAAGCCGGAAGGTAAGACTGAAAGCCGGAAGGTAAGACTGAAAGCCGGTAGGTAAGACTGAAAGCCGGAAGGTAAGACTGAAAGCCGGAAGGTAAGACTGAAAGCCGGTAGGTAAGACTGAAAGCCGGAAGGTAAGACTGAAAGCCGGTAGGTAAGACTGAAAGCCGGAAGGTAAGACTGAAAGCCGGAAGGTAAGACTGAAAGCCGGTAGGTAAGACTGAAAGCCGGAAGGTAAGACTGAAAGCCGGAAGGTAAGACCGAAAGCCGGTAGGTAAGACTGAAAGCCGGAAGGTAAGACTGAAAGCCGGTAGGTAAGACTGAAAGCCGGAAGGTAAGACTGAAAGCCGGAAGGTAAGACCGAAAGCCGGTAGGTAAGACTGAAAGCCGGAAGGTAAGACTGAAAGCCGGAAGGTAAGACTGAAAGCCGGTAGGTAAGACTGAAAGCCGGAAGGTAAGACTGAAAGCCGGAAGGTAAGACTGAAAGCCGGAAGGTAAGACTGAAAGCCGGTAGGTAAGACTGAAAGCCGGAAGGTAAGACTGAAAGCCGGAAGGTAAGACTGAAAGCCGGTAGGTAAGACTGAAAGCCGGAAGGTAAGACTGAAAGCCGGTAGGTAAGACTGAAAGCCGGTAGGTAAGACTAAAAGCCGGTAAGACTGAAAGCCTAGCCTAAAACATGGTAGGGTAAAGGCTAGGCAGATTGAATTCCCAACTATGCTGGGATCATCTTCCTAGTCTAGTCGGATGTAACTGAGTACTAGTACTTTACATGGAGCAACTACCTATCCGACCTCCACAACCCAGTAACTGGGTAGCACGGTAACCCTTAGAAAAACTGACAGCATCCTGTGCCGATAGCATAGTGATTTAACGACGTTGCCATGCATATCTTGTAGATAATAAGAGGATACAACTGATCCGAGATATAAATATTATTTTGTTTTAATAATGTCATACATTATTAAAACAAAATAATATTTATATCTCTATAATAATAGCATAGAGAAGAATTTATTTATCATTCCACAGGGCACAATGAATAACATTCAAGCGGCCACATCTGATTCTGTACTCATCGTTCATATTGTGATATTGTCTTGAGACACCTGACGAGAACAGTTATCCAGTCTTGAACAAAACAACGTCCTCCAAGTCGATGTTTTGACTAGTGGTCGTTATAATAACAATGAGGTTGAAATAAAAGCTACATTTTTATTCTGTCTTATAGTCATTACTTCATTGAAAATCTGCGGAATTTCAATAATATTGTGAATTAACCCTGTGTTTTAAGTACTTTCTTGTTCGATTTATTAATAGAACTGATGGACAGATTCAAGCTATTTCCTTTAAAAGTAACAAGAGTTAATAGTCCAATTAATTACGTGGCCAGTACCTTCGCAGACTATTAATTACCTTGTTTCTCCAATTAAATCATCTCATAAATATGGACAGTAAGCCATTTTCCTTTACCATAGAGTAATGTCAAGAATCAAGATAGAGTAAGCAGTCTATTCATGACTGAAGTAATCTGACAGGTGCTGGTTGTCACACAACCTTAAATAATTACACTATATTTATTTATTTATTTATAATAAGCACACCAACAGCACTGTCACTTAAAATTCAAATAAAATTTCATTCAAAATCGGCATTTCAGTAACCATGCAAATGACAGGTATGCATGACATTGAACATAATGAATATTAGAGACAAAAGGAAAAACTAAAAACTGCGTCCAGTATACCTAAATCCTGAACACTACAAAAACAATTTGCCCATTTTTCCTGTTAGATCAATGTAGGATTTGTTCCGAATTCGAACCAATTATTCGACACGCTCTAAAAAAGAAAGAAAAGTCCTCATTAATCAAAATTGATGCGAATACGAAAATCGCATGTAGCGGTTTTAATCGAAAATCAATCGATTTAAAACTAAACAGTCACCAGTAACGTACGACTATATTATTGGTCAAGTGACATTAGCTTAGCACCTGTCAGTTTACTCCATCGAAAAGTGATTCGACTATAGTGATACCGTTACGCGACGGCTCTTATGGGGACGCTCCGTTGACGAGACGTGATTGAGCTATTAGATACATTTGGACAGTCTGTGGCCGTATTTGGGCATGTATTGTGGCTTTCCATAAACTCAGCCAATAGGCCATAGCCGGTCATGGACCTTGCTCCGGTTTTGATGCTAATTAGGATTTTTAGGAGAATGACGTCAGTGTGCAAAACAGCTTGTTGGTGTGGAAAATGTTTTGGAAACTCTCACAGAATAACAAAATATACATATAATATGCCTTTTCCGCTTTATATGTTGAAGTCCTATCTACCAGGGGGCAAGTATTTTGCCATCAACCGGGAACAGATCCATAATCTGGGCTACTACTGAGTAAATATAGATGGAAATAAGTCACTAACACTTTTCCGGACCCGAGAATGGAACTTAGGACCTAATGCTCGACTGTGCTTACCACACTTACAATAAATGAAGCCTATCAATCGGAAAAATTTAGCAAAAAGGTAATTGATTGATTCTAACTGCTAGTTGCAACAGAATCTCATCAGTATTTTTTTAAACTGAAATCATTCTGCCTAGCCCTAACATGCATTTTTTAACGATGAGAAATCATCAAATGACTGCTTCCGCTCTGGGCGGAGCGGAAGAGTGTCAGACTCTTACTGACTAAAACCCATCCGTGCCCCTTCAAATGCCCTTTGCGTTCCAGGGCCGCCAATTCCGTTCCCAACCATGCTGGACTCAGCTTCTAGTCTGACCGAATGCAGCTGAGGACCCCCTGGTCCTCAGCTGCATTCGGTCTTCATAGTAGGGCCCCTGCCCTACTATGAAGTCTTAGAACGATCATGATTCCGCTGTAAGAGAGACGCGGAGCTATATATAGCGAATAATCCCTTTTACATCATCGGAATTGGATGGCATTAGCACGTCATAGCAGGTCGACAGTACTTTATATGGAGCGACTGCTTTTCTAACCTTCACGAACTGGGTACTACGGTACCCACTTTGAACAACTGGTGTCCGATTTTCTGGCTTTTACTACTATCCGTAACGACTATCAAAGAGCTACAAAAGCTGAGCTCTTAATTTTTAACTGATAACATTATTTAAATTACCTCTCCAATGAATCAACAAACAAAAAAATGTCAACCAGCGCTGGCCGAGAGAAAGTTAGTCATATAATAAATATAAAACAAATAGATTCTATTTTTATTGCGTGAGTAATGGAGCCAGGATCGAAATGAGTAATCTAAGCGCTCATTGAATAAATACGTGATAAATGTAATTAAGTGCACGTGGATTACAAAGTTCAGTTATTAATCAAACTGTGACGTAGCAAGGAGATCGAAGATGGTGACTTCAATGGCTTCATGGCGCTGACAATGTTACAGTCAACTATATCTTAACTCACAGGGTGGTTGAAACAGTGACGTCAAAAACAATAGATCAATGTATGTTCCTCGATTCTTGATGCTTTTCAGGTTATTTTTTTTATAAAATTGACAATCAACAAACTATGTAAATATTATTTTCTAAGATAACGTTTTCAGTGTGTTACACCGTTTTTTTTTAAGGATTGGAAATCATCAAATGACTTCTTCCGCTCTGAGTGGAGCGGAAGAGCGTGTCAGACTCTTACTGACTAAAACCCATCCGTGTTCCTTCTAAAGCCCTTTGCGTCCCTGGGCCGCGGTGACTCTTTCGAACAAATGACGCAACCCTGGCAGGTCTTGTTACACCTGCATCTTTAAAAAAGCCACTGGCGCTGCTAGTAACCTGGCCTGAACTGAACTGGGTTCAATTATTTAAAAAAGTATACCATCGGCAACAGCTGAGATTGTTTTAAAAGCAAACAATGACATCACAGCACAATAAGTAATGTTTACATCTACATCAAGGTTCCGAGCAATTACTCGACTCGTCCTTTTAATTATTTTATTGTAATCTTCCATCTGACGCCACTGTGACGTAACGATAGCAGCTGTTAGATATAGTTTTTAGAAGTAAAGCCGGTTTCTACTTAATAATAAGGATGGGTGGTTGAAAACAATAATAACGATAAGTTATTTTGTAAATTCTTTCACGTTCATCGAGCAAGAGTTTTAGTTCATAAAAACATCACGTATGTGAGGAAATACATGCGAAAGGTAACGCAGTAAACCTGTTACGGAATTTGTTCAAAGTGTCACCGTGGCCCTGGAACGCAAAGGGCTTTAGAAGGAACACGGATGGGTTTTAGTCAGTAGGAGTCTGACACGCCCTTCCGCTCCACCCAGAGCGGTAGAAGTCATTTGATGACTTCCCATCCTTAAAAAAAAAGGCAAGGTAAACCTAGCGTGCACAAATATTTAACCAGGTACGTATGATTAAATTCTTTTTATGAATAGGGAACTATCCAGCAGGCCCCAATTCCACCGGGCACCAACATCAATTCCTGATGGAAAAACCGAATACCGACCGGGAATCGAACCCAGACAAAGACAGTACACAGCTTTTGCCGCGTGCTTGAAGTCAGAGCTAGTTCAAAACAAAAACCTATCTCGTTTTATATGTTACTGGCTTTTGCCCGCGACTTCGTACGCGCATATCCTGTTTTTTCCCGTTCCTGTATAGCCTTCCTCATGAATGTAGCTATCATAAACAAAAAGAATTTTCCTAATCCGACTGGTAGTTCTAGAGATTAGCGCGTTCAAACAAACACAAATACTCTAGGTTTATTATTAGTATAGATTAGTATAGCTATAGAATATAGTATAGACATTAGTATAGATATAGCATATATTCGTTGGATTCGTTTTTTTTTTTCTTAATAACTTTGTTTATGTGTATGTGTTTATCTATGTATTTATAAATGTTTTTTTTTTCTTCTATGTGCTTGTTTTTCTTAAGTTGCACCTGCCATGTTGTCTCTGCACCACCCTAAGGTCGACTGGTGGAAAATGCCTAAGGCATTAAGTCCGCCTTTGTACAGTGTTTTACTGGTGCATAAGTTTTAATAAATAAATAAATAAGTACAGCAAGTCTACAGTTCTCAGCACAACTCAAAATAACCCATATAGGCAGCAGACTTAAATTGCTTCCGTCAAAAATGGGTCCCAGTTCTTGCTGTGAAATCATGATGCAACACTTAACTTTAAAATAAGTTAGTCAAACGGGCAATGTGAATGCCCCAAAATGAAGATTTCAATTTGTGTACTGTGTTACATCATTATTTAAAAAACCGTCGCAATAATAGCAACTGTATTTGAAACCAATTATTTTCCCCGATATGCATCTCACTGCAAACACTTAATTCGTACTAACAGTATTAACTAATGTGATAATGTAATAAAGAATGCAGCAATGCACCATAATGACGACGATTTGTTTTTGTGCACCTACCCATTGACCTGACAACCTCGACTCATCGTACAAATAACTTTAATGTAATTAAAACTGTGGTTTACATTGTCTGAACTCTGAACTGCAATTTTCTCATTATTAAATTAAGTACGAACTTAACCACACATTCATGAGTCATCAACAGTGATCGGATAATCGGGCGCTAATAAACCTAAACTTCACTTTTATTCCCACGAAAGTATAATACGGACATTCTTTTAAGTCGGTTCAGGCATTTAGAAACCACATACAAACATAAAAATATTACACTCCTTTTTTTGGGCATTCGTGTAATAAATACAACAATTATAATTTTTTATAGGTATTCCATTTGTTTTGAATAAAATAAAGATACTAAATCAAAATAACCACTGCTATAATTTCATTAAGTTTGTTATAGTTGTTCAATCCCGGGAAGCCGGGATTCCTTATTTATTCAGAAAGGAATGTCCATATTCTTCTTTCACGGGAAGAAGTTTAGGTATATAAGCACCCGATTATCCGATCACTGGTCATCAATCATCATAGTTAAATGAGTAGGTAGGGACCATTCGGATTGATCATTGCGGTTTCGGTAGCATTTCTGCTTAGGATATGGGTAACATTCCGATCAGCTTTTTTTTTTTTTGTTAAGGTTGGAAAATCATCAAATAACTTCTTTCGCTCTGAGTGAAGCGGAAGGGCGTGTCAGAATCTTACTGACTAAAACCCATTCATGTTCCTTCTAAAGCCCTTTGCGTTCCAGGGCCGTGGTGAAACTTTTGAAAAAAAAATCCGCAACCCTGGCAAGCTCTGGCCCTAGCGGGCCCCGTCTTCTATGCTGACGTCTTTATGACGCGCGCATGGAACACAACGCGCTATCGACCCGAGCCTGGTGGTGATCGGACAGCGAGCCACCCAAAGATCACCGTCTGCAAGCCCGCGCCTACGGTGACCGGGGATCGCCCTGCGACTCCCGACGATTCCGATCAGCTTACCGTTATGAAATATTTACCCCATAATTCCAATCGTACATGGATAGGTTTCGTAAACCTTTTTCTTTAATACCGTTTGAATAGGGTTACCAGAACGACAAAGCTAACTCATTCAAGGGTTATCATTGTTATTGGGTCATCGTTTCATTAGATTCCCCTTCTCTTAACCCTTCAAAAATGTTTCTGTAATATGTATTAACATTTTGTTACACAACGTTTGATCGACTTATCTTTCAAACGGGACTGTACAGCCACCGTTGGTAGAAAACACAATGCCCGTAAAATATCATTATAAACAGGAAAACCCATTTTCAGGGCTACAACTTACTTGAAAGAACAGCACGAAGCACACCCACTGGTAGTACGTGTAGTACTTCTTGTCTTGGGTGCTGTCGTACTCGTTCGCTACGCCTGGGTGCGCCACCTGTGTGCCGACCTGCAACCAATAATAAAAGTGAGTTTCGCCGACATATTTTACATGAGATATGTAACAACAAATTAGATACCCATGTGATATAGCTCGAAGGATCTAAACAGACGGACTGAATATGAAGTGGACACAAGTCATCAAGTTGCAGTTTGGATCCAGTAGACAAAACTGGTGAGCAATGTCTCCGTCTATTTAGACACTAAAAAGTAAAAAATGTATATATACATCTTCCTTTCTTTCCACCATGAACCCATAGCGCCTAGAAAAAGTTTTATTCTCACAGCAATAACGATTGTATAAACGTCAAACGTGCGCTACCGAAATGTCTAATAGACAAAACCAAACATTTAAGACTTAGCAATCTTTATCGTTTATAGTATGTCACTTGTCTAGTTTAAGGCGTCGTGTAACTGGCTAACGATCGTACGACTTAACGATGCGATTTCGTCGCACGACGAGATTAAACACACATTTCTTTAGGGTGTCCTCCTAATTGAAGCTTGTAAATCATCGCGCGAGCACTGGATCATTTTAACGATAATTTTCATCGCGCGACGAAATCGCATCGTTAAATCGTACGATCGTTAGCCAATTAGGGCGTTGCCTAAAGCCCCATGGCTGAACTGACATGTGTTTACAGCCAATGAATAAAATATAAAATGCCTACTAAAACTTCACTTCCTTAATAATTCAAATCCAAAATCCCGATAAATAAACATTGGACTTATATCCCCCTGAAGTTTCATATATTCAGCAAATAAACAACAATATAAACTACGATAGACACTAAATATGCATTGAGAAGGAAATATAAGAACGATAAAGATATAAAATTCAAATTAACTGATTTGAAAACCATGAAATGTTTTCATGGAAAATTGAAAATGGACGTTCTGAAAGACAAATGAAATCCGTTTAGCGTTTTATTTCCATAAATCGTTTTATTTGAAAGTCTGAATACTTGAAATGAGTTTTCAAGTAGACTTTATCTTGTAATCGGCACATGTCCTCGAATTAAGTCACACTGGAAATTTATTAGATACTAGCAGTCCCGACAGACGTTGTCCTGTCCGAACTTTTGCTTTGTGTATGACGAAAAATTATAGAAATCGATTGCAGCGCCACCTACCGGATCCAATTATAAATCTAAACCATTCTCGAATCCCCTTGAACACACCCAAAAAAATTCATCAGCATCGGTCCAGCCGTTTAGGAGTTCAATGATATACACACGTACACGTGAAATATATACATATATTAAGATAGGATAAGAGTATTTCACACTCCATGCATTATTAAATTCTGTTGTTCATGGTTTAGTGATGAAATGTGGTGGTAAAACTATTCAGAAACGATATTTTCTCGTAAATCGAAACGTACCCGGAAGCCACGTGAGAAAACGTTGATGACTGATGTTTATGTAACATGCATTTGGCGATTTATTATGTCAGCGAAATGGAGGTTTCTCGAGTGAATGTTAATGCCCGCTTGTCTGTGTTATTTTCAAGAACTGTGCTGAGCTTGCGGTTAAAATTGTTCAGCCTTATTCATAAAAAAAATAAACCACATCGTTACTTTAATACTGCTCAGCATATTGTTTATTCTCTAGAGTATTTTAATTTAGCACCTGATAATAAATATTTAAACTAATCATATGGTAAGATTTATTAAGAACAAGCCCGCCCCGGCTTCGCCCGGATGTAATTTTTTTTTTCAGAATTTTCTTTCATAAGAACCTTCTCCTGACAATAACAAACACAACAAAAAAAGATTTAGCGAAATTGATCCAGCCGTTCTCGAGTTTTGCGCACACATAAATGTGTATAAAAATGAATCACTAAATTTAGTGATTCATTTTTATTACGAAGATAAGCCTGAACGTCTGCAATATACCTAAATAAGACCATAATCGTTTTCGGAAAAGTGTATTAGATATTTTCGTTCGTTCCACATCATAATTTGATTGGCGCGAAAACGTATCAAACGTACCCGAGCTCATAACAAAAGCTTTGTTTGTCTGATCAAAACAACAAACTCGGCCCTCAATTCATCAGTCAGGATAACAATAGGACCGAGACAAGTGTACACCCACCGACCTCAGCAGCACACCCATCTGGGGCATTACGCACGACAGTGTGCGATTTGCGAATCTCTGCGAAGAGTCTAGGGCTGCACGAGACTTACGGCCCGTTTCAATAACGTATCTACCTTTAACCAACTGTCAAATTAGCTACCAACAGTAACTGAAACGTCATGTTACAAAGGCAAAAATGATATTTCAGCTACTGTTGGTAGCTAATTTGATTTGACGTTATTGAAACGGGCCCTAAGTGACATTACTATCAGCGATAAACGGTCGTCGAAAAGAAAATGAAAGAAAAGTATTTTATTTATTGACACCACAATTACAAAGCATGTAACACATTATAAACATAAAATTTTTGTAAAGTCAAAATGTAATTGATTTACCATCACATCAAACAGTAGCGCTTGTCAACCCCATACACTTTTGTGTTTTGGTAATCGTTTTCGCTAATAGGTTATTGCTAATAATTAACTTGTCTAGTACCTTCTTATCCCAAACAGTTCTTAAATATTTTACAAGGTTTGAAAATGTATGTCACGTCAAATAACAATTAAAATTATAATGATCAACGTCGTTAGCATGTGGGAATTTGAATTAAAAGGGTTCTTGGTGTTGATATCTTTATTAAAAAGGTTGTATGATGCGAAAAGGCGGTGGAAGAATAAGTTACTAAGACATTTTACTTTACGAAATTGATGATGAAGGACACAAACGTAAAACGCATGGTAAGTAACTTTGTCTCATTGGAGTAGAAGTAATAATTTCAACTACGAAAAAAAATATGGGCTCCGTGATACAATAATGGCAGAGGTAGACTGACCTCTATCTTCAAAATAACCTAATTGGGAATCATTTGACCCCGAGTCAATCTTTTGAATGGCCGAAACGAAGCTGGTCACGTCATGGTCATATTTGGCCAGGAATTTGACCCAACAATTAGGAGAACACATCACCAGCCTCGCCATCTTTAATAGATCATTGCGTGGGCGGACTGGGATAAGGTTGATCAATTAAATTACCTATGACCTAAAACTCACAGGCTCAAAAAAGGAATCTTGTCAATAGAATGATTCCTAGAAGGTTCAAAGCTGATAAAATATCTATCTATCTAGCTTTATCTCAACAATGCCGGGGTTTTCATCTAACTGAATCCAGCGGAAGTCATGTAGTATTTTAAATAGAGCGACTTCCAACAAATTGATAAAAATATTAGGAACTTAAATAAGCCAGTCAGATATCTCCAGACTTATACAATCGTTCCATTAGGTGATCATATCAATCTTAACTCCCTAGATGGAGTTAACAAAGTTGAAAATGGGATTCTACCTCTTGCTCCGTTATCAAAATAAAGTTGTAACTATTCTGCAACTCACCAACCCTAACTTACTGGAGCCCAATCAGCTCATCCAAAGAGAGGAAGCGAGCAGTTACGCGGATCTGCGCACGCGCAATTGACAGCACCTACCCGACTAATAGACGGTGATTTGTACTGCAATGAAGACGTAGTAGCCAATTCTAATAGTGGTACTGACAAAGATAAATCCAAAATAAACTATGAAGAACGAGTAAGTGACACTGTGGGGAAGAGTAGATGAAACGCATGGATAATTCAAAAACTAATGTTTAATGACTGCGTTTCCAAAAACACACAGGACTACAATATAATATGTTGAATCAGTTGAATTAACACTTAAAAACTTAAGGTTTTAATCCTTTTGTCACTGTGACCCGTTTGTAACGTTCAAGCAAAAGATGGTTACTACCAAAGGGCGCGAGGGGAGCGTAGAGATGCACTAGTGATGTGCGCATAGTTACAATTTTTAGTGACGGGATTCCAACAGACACGACGAATAATAAAGATGGTCAGAAGAATATTATTGGGGACCCATGACCTGAGATCCATGAACCTGGCGAATATGAGTGTTTCCACAAAAACCACTAGGAAAAAAGAAGACACGTAGATTTTCCAAAAATGGGAGTTTTTTGCTAACAACCCCGAAGTCATGTGGGAATGTATTGTTTACCTACTAACAAGACCTTACCTAAAGTAGTAACTTGACCCACTTGACCTAAAAATAAAGTCCAAGAAACTAAGTGATTTGCGTTACATGGTCTGGCTAATTCAACAGGTCATTAGTACATAATTTACAGCTAATTGTTTCTGCGTTATTTATAGCTTGTTAACGTAACAATGGTACATTGGCCTACTCATGTAATCATGTTTTACGACTAGTTGCTACGTTTACTAGGTAATAACTATGATATGACGAATATACAAACAGATTTCTACCAAGCTGTCTGAAATATTGGTGTACATCAGGGGCTGAATATTGATCAAGGATCGTTGATGGCCATATAAGAAGACTGTGTCTCAAGGACTATTTCCTGTACCTTTGACTCAGTCCATCATGTTTAGTCTTTGTCTTGATCTCAAAAGTCAAGATGACTACAAATAGAAAATCTGCCAGAAGAAGAATAGGGAATATGCATGAAAAAAATATTAATTTTCTATCAGTTTGTCTCAAAATATACAAAAATATAATACTAACAGTGAAAATAGAATCAAAATTTATTGAAAAACAAACGAGATATAACCTTTTTTAACAAATATATCTGTCTGTCTCGCAAAGACGCCGTTTTCTATGGCAGCTGCGACATGGTATTTGACGTAAGAGTTCGTATCGGCCTTCCCTTTCTAATTGTCATCTTTCAAGCTTTATAACTTCATCGCTGATGAAGGTATTTTAAGAAATATTTCATAATTGTTTACTACAGCTAATAAGTATTTCATTTTGCAAATAACAATATTGCATGCATGGGAATATGCATGCAATATTGTTATTTGCCGCACCGAACCCATATACAATAGGATAAAGGCCATTTACGATGATGATTTACAAGAATAATTTCCTTAACCAATTATTTAGATGATATAATATGGAGACAAACGTAAGATTTGAGTTTGGAAGTTGTCGCAGTCTGTGACCCAGAAGCATCTCAACTATCTGGAATTAGACCTAACGGATACTACACACACCTTAGAAGAACCAAAAAAAAGCAACCGCAGAGATCAGACAGACTTCATCAGGCTCCAGGTGTCACAATTAAAATAATAAAAACAATGATAAGCATAGCCGAACAAGAATGGAAGCCACAAAGACATCGGAAGCTCAGCCTAATTCGCGGAGGCGTGGGCACGACGCCAATATTGTGTTTCAAATGTTACCATTGTAATTAATTCTTCATAATTATGTGACATGACACCTTCATGGGAGGCATACAAAGATATTCGATGATGGAGAGGAATAAATGTGGGAAAGAATTTGTAATAAAGCCTGGACGAAGGACGCATAGAACCGTGGACAAAAGCAAAAAAGGAATGGAGGCTCATTCTTATGGTCGTCGTACCTACCTACTTAGCAGTGGATAATTTCTGCCTAGTGTGTACACGTGCGCGATTTCCCGTAAAGTTTATCATTACACACCCATTTGATATGGATATGGAGCAGTTAAATGTGACTAAGAAATTATGCAAACAGAGAATGTGTGGGATGGCGTCCTCCTGTCTGCTAATATAAACAAACTGCAATTAGTGACTCATCTACCAAGCACAGCGATGGCGGAGCTATATCTTGCAGTAGATATGAATCTTTTGCAATCAATTGTTGATGGTAAGTTTACATTTATGCATTTTCAACTGCATTCATTCATCGCTTGCTAGTTTTATTTCGAAAAGGACCGTCCGACCGATTTCGGTCATGGCAGCCAATCTCAACTGAGACTATCCATCGGCGTGGAACATATTATAGTGCACAGGCACAGATCCCTCTACCATGTCTCCCATAGTCCGATGAGACGGCAATCCCACGACCGAAGAGACCCAAAAAAAACCCTAGTAAATTATAAACATCACAAAAACTAAATTACCAATGACATTTAGTAGTCTATTGAAACTGTGGGGAGCCACTATCTCTCATAAATGTCACGAAACAGTGCGCGGTTGAGCCACTTAAAACGGAGGGAAAGGGTACCAATTAGTCTGAGGGTCCTCGACTTGAAGTGGTGCACTGAGTCTGAGCTGTTCGAGGACTAATACCGCACGCTGCCAAGTGACTTAAAGCTACTGTACGACTTAATAAAATACATAGAGACGAATCTTTCATGAGGGCGTGGATGGTCAATATGAAATTTGTAGTGTCAAGGATAACAAAATTGAAAAGCAGTCAAGCAACTCAGTTGGTGCCTAGTCCCGGGATGAATTGATAATGGATTGTCTAAAAGCTTTCTTCTTTAATACGAAGTGAATCTCAAAACGCAGAATATTCAGATCAGGAATTGTGGACATGAAACCTGCTGCTGTATATTTTATCAAGCATCTACCAAATCCATAAAGCCTCCTTGGCAATTACGGCATTATCTCACCTATCACCGTATCTTCTAGCAGTCTGCAAAGGACTGGTTCACGTAACATGCAGGAAAAAACAGATGAAGAAGATAAATAATTTGGTAAACAAACAAAAACTCACCTCTCTAGCGAAGGCATCAGGCATGGTGAACGTCGACGTGATCCAACAGAACGTGTTGACCACATTGACGGGTAACCCACTCACGATGCACTGTATAGGCTGCCCCACATACTGGGTCGCCGTAATGATCATAGAACATGTCAGCAACAACACCGTCGTGAACACATTGTGCAGCCGGAACACGGCATTGTCAGTCCTTATTGGCTGGTACTTGAAGTAAACACTTAAGCCTCCTAACAACTTAAACATGTTGCCTTATTTCGGCGTCGTGCTATCTATACATGGGTAGGAATGTGAGGAACTACTCAAAATCAGTCTTGCAGTAATTGAGACGTGGCAGCGGATCGCGTGTATTTATTGTCGGGGTTGCGATGGCATCTGTAACAAAAGATAAATAGGTTAGAAGGTAAAAAGTTGGATAAAATAGATTTCTTTGAACGATCATCTTTAAATATAGTTGTTACAATTTTTACGATTCTTTCAATTACAGTTGTATTAACTGGTAAAAACGTTCCACCTTGTCATATTAAAAAAGGTATTTTTATCCAAATATTGAATTGTACTCTATTGCTCACACAGGGAGTGTAAAGGATAAAAATAACAATTCAAATTTTTCATTTTATTTAATGTTTTTTTAAATACAATAATATTGAAATCAGGCCGTACCTCACACGTTTAAAATATAGGATTACCAACTTACAACTAAATATCTAGGAGGAAAACACCAAATATATACCGAGCAGAATGTAGGTATTTTAAAAACCATTTATAAGCTTTTCAGAATAAGTATATACCATATAAATAATAAAATTGTGCGTATTTACTTCGCAATATTCACTTTTTTCCTCCTGATTCATTATTATGAATGCCTCCCATACCTATCATTGATGGCATTCATAATAGTCTCATGGTTCATGGATGGCATCATGAACTTGGAATCAGAAACAAACCTGAAGTTCAGAGTAGTAGACAATAATAAGACCCTCAAAACAGAAAGCACGAGTTTTGTTGATATAATTACTTTATCTTAGGTGGAGCATGGAACAGAAACTTGGTGGCTCACAATGTGTTGCATCAAAAGGCTTGAAGTCACTCAAAGGGAGTTTCCTTGCGTGATCGAATCAGAAATGAAGGAGGAGGAGAATATCCGCAAGAGAACCAATGTTACCGACATAGCCCGAAGGATCGCTAAACTTAAGTGGCAGTGGGCACGGCACATTGCTCGCAGAACAGATAGTCCGATAGTACCGCTAGACGCAGCGTTGAAAGGCCTCCCATAAGGTGAACGCCACGGATATCCCCTGTATGCTAGATGCACAGGACCGGTCGATATGGCGATACTTGGGGGTGGCGTATGTCCAGCAGCGGACTTGTTACGGCTGAAATGATGATGAGTTGGACAAGACATCTTTGAGAATAAGAGGAGTATCAATACAGGTCTCCCTCAGTTGCCAATACTAAGCAATCATGGGATTTGATGAAGTTGTATTCACTGGTGAAGAAAAAGAGAACGTAGCTAATATGAAATAAGAAGATCCAGTGTAACGGTTGACACAACCAGCTTGTTTCCTTTATCTCGTTTGACCATTTTATCTCCTAAAATAAACTAAGTTAGTTGCAGCTGTAGTACCGGCAATCGATCAAGTGGCACCAAACACGCGATTGACATAGTCGTACGTTAGTCACAAACTATGGTGGCATCGCGTGACGGTTTAATACTAGCACATATAGTAATAACTAATAACACAGGATATAAGCACGTAAAACTAGTAAACTGATGATATAGTGTGCACATGCTACGGGAAGTTATGAAGATTGGTCACAGGTGAGTATACACAACTAATATGTTGGATACAAAACCAGCGAGTGCGTGAATGTATGTAGTTTTCTTAAGTCACGAAATTGCCTGTATTAAATGATTTACGTCCGGTGCATCTTGGGTAGTCCACATACTGTCTTCTAGCATATAGGTACTAACACTTTTCTCATACTGTTCATTGACACAAGTCAAGATGGACCAGAAAATCTACAAGTTGGTACTAATTGAACAAAGCTAGGGTCGGCTTGGGGTTTTAGAGTACTGCATTGTTTGTATTAAGAACTGCAGTTTTGTAGATCGGAGCACAAAAATTAGTAAACAAACCGGTTACGCGGCAGTGGGCACGAACTTAGGCGATACCACTACTGAAATGGAAGCTGATATTGACAAGGTTAAGGACCTCATAACACTAAAGGTAACTGTTTGTAAAGAAATCTGACAATCTGTTTGATAACGATACTCGAATAAATTTACCACCTGCCTAGTCGTTTTCCAAGTATGTTTTGGTCGACTTTTTTTTTTTTTAAGGATGGGAAATCATCAAATGACTTCTTCCGCTCTGGGTGGAGCGGAAGGGCGAGTCAGACTTTTACTGACTAAACCCCATCCGTGTTCCTTCTAAAGCCCTTTGCGTTCCAGGGCCGCGGTGACTCTTTCGAACAAAATTCCGCAACCCTGGATGTTTTGGTCGACTACCAGTCTAATTAAGTGCAGCTGAATATAAAAATTTAACAAGAAGCGACTGTCGCTCTGACCGTCACTGAGTAGCATGATATTTGGCAAGACTAGTTACCAGAAACACGAGCTTTTGACTACCTGGAACTTCTGTCAAAGCTCTACAAATAACAGCCAGGACCAACGGCTTCACGTGTTCTACAAAGCACTGTGGGCCTAGCACGAAGGTTTTTGACGTATAGTAACGTAACTTAAATTTTTACTATTATTATAATACTCGTTTCGCACATATTATTTATTTGAACTGGATATTCATATTTTTGTATGATTCAAATTGTGTATGTCGTATAAAATTAACTAAAATACTATGGGGTTGTTAGCGTTAACGTTACTATACGTCAAAATATTCTTCGCTCTCTGAGAGGATTCGTCTCAAAATACTACATGAGACATAAAGCAATTCAGAATGAACCGTGTCTCTTGTTTTAAGTTACTAGGCCAATTTAATTTGATTGCAATAACGTTTTATCGTAAGTTACCTATATCACCGACGACGACATACGAGCGGGGGCGTGGCTCAGCTTAAACGAGCGGTAATTTATCAGATTACAATCTAAATGGGCAATAATCTTTCAACATTAACTTAATCTATGTAATATAAACAGGTGACCGTATTCTTCAAAGGATGCACTTATAACCTGTAGATACATAAAACAGCGCACAATCGTACACTGTGCCTGCGTAAGCGCATGTGCTAAGTATTTGGACCGGCCGGTAAAACAGGCTGTTTACACTAACTACAAAGAAAGTTCAACAACCCCTGTTATCGCTAGAGTATAACTAACTGCTACTCGTTTAGATTACGATTAATTTGCCCATGCACCAGGTGCTTTTAATGAGAGTAGGTAAGATTAGAATATACCTCGAAAGTAATAGGGGCGTAAAAGTGCAACTAGATACTCAGAATGTAATAAAACACAAATAACGCTAAACCTGAGAAGCGCTTGTTGTTCTCATTATTATATTCGATTCGATCTAAGAAATCGGATTTGACAGCAGGATACAATATTGCTTTACTAGTAAGTATGACAGAGAGATGAAAATAAATCTCTTTCGCACTTAGTGGTACAGTGATCTTCTATCCCTCTCAGCTGTCAAATTACTTCTTTAGATTGTCACGAATATATGTAGAACTAATGGTTCCTTTTAGGTTTTGCGTTATTTCTATTACACCTTGTATTTAAATCATGTATTGTAATACTTTTGCTAAACTAATATCTTTGACCGGAATATGATTGCTAAATTCAAGTTGCTTGTCTTTTGTTACAGCCAAAAGTTGATTCACAATATAATTGATCTATCAATCAACTCCACTAAGTCCTTCGCACTAGGCTTGAACACGCTCACCACACCCCACAACATGATATAGGCATTTTGTATCAAAAATAAAGATGGTTCACTTGACATTTGGAACCCCTAACTTTGTGCTCCCCTTCCCTCTTAGAACACAACTTGATATTAACATAAACAACTGTATAACAGTATGTAGTACGTTCAAGCAAAACAGTATCTTCTTCAGTTTCTTCAGCAAATAAATAATCACTAGACATTGCTGTAAATTGATTTGACAAGAAAAAGAATATTATAAAGCTAGGGCTTGAGGTCGATATTCGGAGAAGAAAACCAAAACAAATTCACAGGTCAGAGTACCTTTTAAAGTTTAGACAATAATCCATGGCTAGAGAAAAGAGAGGCAGAACCACAGATGACATGGAAGACAAAAGTCCAGAAGAACATGAAGGAATGTGGCCTACCTGTGAACGAAGCTAAACGGCGAAAAAAATGGCGCCTCTAGATTAAGAAAAGCGCTCCCGCGTAACGTGACAAGGAAAAGACAAAGAAGAGGAGATATCATATAAGAACTATAGTCCTTTAAGACTACAATTACTAAACAGTCAATTGGCAATAACACTATAGGTACCTTATTCGAATACTCTATCGTGGGTGACGGATTGCTAATTTGCTGGGATTATAAACATGAGCAAACTAATAGTACAATACATTGTTTTATAAACAAAATGAATAGTTGCAATAACAATAGTTACGCTTCTTAACGATGCATGTTGGAAAATCAATACACGGTTTTGATTTGCTTAACAGTGCATTTGGCCCTTTGGATGGGCCGGGAGCTACAATCAATCAAATATTTTATTTGCATAATACAGTTTGATAAAGGTGTTACAAATAATGGCCACGGGTTTGATGCTATGAGTGTTATCTGCAATATTATATTATTGTTCTTGTCAGACTTTAGTTAAATTCTCTACCATAAGGTCAAAGTCAAGTATTTATTTAACATTATGCTGAGCTGAGGCCCTTTTGGCACAATATTGCTATATGTACTTAAGTTTTGATATTTTCTATTTGTAAGGTGATTTTTTTTTTTTTTTTTTTGTTATTATTTTATTATTGTGCCAATAAATGCAATTTTCTTTCTTTCTTTCTTTCTTTTCTTTCTTTATTTCATTAGATTGATCACCAGCTAACGCTTAATTGTATGCTGCATAGACCGTTTTAGTATTATCTTTGAATTCAGAAAACAACGTACTTTTCTCTGCGTGCCTACTTCATGTAGATTCTCCACATCTACATTCAAAACAAGTTATAATAATAAATCTATCACAATGTGTCGTAGGATAACTTGCTCACCTAAGACAAATGCATGAGCAATGCATAAACCTACATGATTCAGATTTCCTGGTTTACATTACTCACTAATACAATTTTTTTTAATATAAGTTTCACCATCGAAGACTCCAGCATTCAACTTTTACACAGGCTGCTATGCTACGCACTGGGTTGCTTTTCGGGTGCTTCTGATTCCAATATTAATGTTTATATTGACAATACGCGGGTAACACGCAGGTCACAGCTGCGCAATAACGAGTATTGCTCAACTGGCGATTGTTCAGCGTGGTACCCACCATGTTTTGGCTGTAACCTCTTTGTAATGCGTGTGAACGCACCACTGCTATTGACAGCTTGGAATTTGATACATTTGGAACGTGCTTCTTTAAGTTTGAGTTGGTGGGCAATAACCGACTAATGGCGGTCTGGAACTTTATAATAACTGCATTATAGTAGCAAGCCTGTCTGGCCCAGTCATGGCGGTCCTATCGATGAACAAAAATGAGAGATCGAGATAATTTTATAGTGATTTCTATAAGTTTCAATTAAAGTCACCGAGCAGATAAGCTTGCTTCACTATACGCCATTGGACTAGGTCTACAGTAACCATCCAAACATGAGTGCCTACAGTAAAATCCATTATAACAATTTAATTAAATACAGTTATAATCCACCACTTGTCACACAAAGTGCAGTTATTTGTGCCATATTAACTGTTGTTAATCATGTCGAAATGTCAAGCCAGTTAACAGAGCAGAGAAAGTCTGAAATGTAAATTACAGCATTTACTTGTCACTTTTAAACCAAATATAGAAATGAAATCGTGAAGGTTGGCACGATAACAAGGAGACCACACCACTTTTAAAGTTGGAAAATCTATTAAGACGCTGAAAGTCTCAACCTGGTCCAAATAATTTCGTTTAGTACTATTTAGCAGCACAAATCTGTCGCAGATGTGAAAATGTCGCCAAATGGAGTCGTGAGGGAATATTTAGCAACACTTTCTACATAACACAGCAGTATTGCCAGTGCTTTTATTTATTGTCGTATCGATGTCTCCTCATTGTATAGATGTCACTGGAAAATTGCAAACGCCGTAAGATTGTGAAATTATAAACTATTTGTATTTATACATAGTAATAATAAAGCTGAAGAGTTTGTTTGTTTGAACGCGCTGATCTCGGGAACTACCAGTCGAATTTGGATTTTTTTCGTTTCGATTTCATACGCGCATATCCCGTTTTTACCCGTTCCCGTAGCCTTCCTCGTGAATGTGGCTATCATATACAAAAATAAATTCCCAAATGGTAGTTTCAGAGATTAGCGCGTTCAAACAAAAGAAACAAACTCTTTAACTTTATTATATTAGTACTAGCTGCCGGCCGCGGCTCCGCCCGCGTTAATGTCGAAAATCATCCCGGGAGTATATTCCTCCCGGGATGAAAAGTATCCTATGTGTTATTCCAGACTATAACCTATCTATCCGTGCCAAATTTCAGCAAGATCTGTTCAGCCGTTCTGACATGGAAGAGTAACAAACATCCATCCATCCATCCATCCCCACAAACTTTCGCATTTATAATATTAGTAGGATAGATACTTAATCAGAGTTTTGTTTAAACGGGATATGCGCGTACGAAGTCGCGGGCAAAAGCTAGTAATATAATAAAGCTGAAGAGTTTGTTTGTTTGAACGCGCTTATCTCTGGAACTACCAGTCCAATTTGGAAGATTATTTTTGTTTGCCAGCCTCCCTCATCTATGATAGCCTCATAGATGAGGGAGGCTGTAGGCTATACGGGAACGCCAAGTCGCAGGCAAAAGCTAGTTCATCATTATGTTGCAGCGAATAAGGTCAATATTAGTAATTGCTGAGTTTTTGCCCTTATTAGGAATCGAACACACTTTCAACCGATGCTCATCTCGTTCAGGAAATCAAAGGCTTCTGTGGAATCAAGTATATCATACATACAATGTCATTCATTACGTCTCTAAGTTTTCGGCATTGAAGCTAGGATGATATATTACGACTTCGATTTGAACGATTTTTAAGAACGAGAATTTGTCTTTTGCTATACATTTATACAAAACCGTAGGTACATACTGTATGACGTAAACATTTGACACGTATTAACGAGTTTCCGCAAAACATGGTGTCCATAATAGGTTCCATTACATTTTAAACGTACGTAAATGATTAAATAAAGCCATTACGTCAATTAAAAGCAATGGCGCCAAACCACCGCGCAATTGCACCTAAATATTTGAAAATGGCGTCGACGACCGCAAAACTGTTGAGAAAATTAACGCTTAAATGCCATGAAAATTGTTGAAACAGTAAATAAACGCTGGGCATTCTGAATGGATATGCTTTAGGAGACTGATATTTTAACTTGGACAGCTAAATAAACGCTGGGCTTCTGAATGGATACTTTAGGAGTTACTGATATTTTGTGCGGAACTTAGACAGCGGAATATATGATTACTACACGTATTTGAATAACATATCTTCGGAGCCTGTGTTTCCTGATAGATAGGTAAAAGGTGGGGGTCTGTAAGTCAAGAGTGAATAGGTTACTTCTAGGCAAGCGTGCTCCATCGTCGACTACATCATCGCTTTCCATCAGGGAGCCAATCAATTCATCATCGTCATCATATCAGCCGAAAGACGTTCACTGCTGGACATAGGCCTCCCCGCGCGTGTCGCCACAACAGCCGCTCCTGTGCGTCTCGCATCCATCGGCTACCCAACGCTGCGTCTTCCGCAACGCGATCGCCACTCCAGAACTTTTCAGCCCCGTCGACCATCTGTTCTGCGAGCAATGTGCCCTGCCCACTTCAGTTTGGCGATCCTTCGGGCTATGTCGGTAACCTTGGTTTTCTTGCGGATATCGTCATTCCTTTTTCGATCACGGAAGGAAACTCCGAGCATTGCCCTCTCCATTGCTCTTCTGGTGGCTTTAAACTTTCTGATGAGGCCCTTTGTGAGCGACCACGTTTCAGTTCCATAAGTCATGGCACTGGCAACACGCAGTGGTCGTAGACTTTCGTCTTGAGACACTATGGTATGTGAGACGGGAAGATACCACGCAACTTCCCGAACGCCGCCGAGGGCCTTTATCATTTGGAAAATCAATTATAATAAAAAAACTATTCTTCCCATTTTGAGCGACGCTTTGAGAATACTTTGGATTTAGATTGGGACTTTCCAAAGTTCAAATACCAGATTTATATGAAAGTGAGGAATCAAATTTCAATTAAAACATTCACCCCAGCACGAAACGTGATGCCGTAACCCTCTGAGGGATTAACAGTATAAAAATCCTTAGATATTCTTACTAAGACGATTTATAGTGTGAAGAGGGCGCAAAAGTAATTATTGACAGTGGTTTTGGAAAGATCAAAGCAGTAATTGATTATGGGTTCATGGGGACATGGGTTCTAGAATTCTAGTAACTTTGTAATTCAAAGACTAAAAGCCAGGAATTCTCCGGAAAGTGCACTTTTATGTGAGCAAAACAAACCTAATTTCTTTAACCTTTTGCGTGTCTTAACAGATTTTTATCGTCCAATCCTGACCAAGCCCTTATGTGTAACTGTCCGACTTAAGACATTTGGAGCATTTTTTCTTATGTCGAACTGTGTAACTTAAGACACGCAAAAGGTTAAAATTAGAGTGAACAGGCTTCCTCTGGGTAAGCTTGCTCCATCGTCGACTTTGTCTCTGTCATCTATGACCTATACCAGAGTCAAGAGTAAACGCATATTAAATAATAAAAAAAAAAACAAAACACGAATATAAATAAATAAAACACACGGATGAACTTTCCTACGAAGTTATAAAAAACCTCTGCAGGTACCCTGGATTCCATAACACTTAAGAAAAGCAAGTTTTGATTGACCATTTGGACAAGATCCAATGAAATTTTCGTCTTCAGAAAATTAAGTTCTTTATACGGAAACAAGTGCAACGCTATGAATTATAGGTTTAAAGCTTTATTACTGGTAATGTATGGATTCGGTTAGGAGCTGGTGGGTTTACGAGCAAATGAAGTCAAGCCCATGGACGGAGGGAGCTATTTCGGTACCGGCTAATAAAAGGGATGGAGTACTGGGTATACTTCTCAGAATAATGGGTATTTAGATTGAACATTAGTAATGGAACAATACAACAAAAGGGCTGGCATCCGCTACTGGGTGTGTGGAAAGCAGCGGCGATACACAAAATCATATAGCCCATCATTGCGAGTGATATAGATTGATATTTATTCCACATCACTTCAAAAATTCAAGCGCAGAGTCCATCAAATATAACTATCACACCAAAACGGATAAATTGTAGACCAGACAGCTGATTGGTCGCCATTTTATGTCAGTCCACTATTTCTCGGAATGACTTCGCGAGATTATAGACTATCAAATTTTGATGCGTAAAATAGTATTACAAATATTCAGTTGACAATTTATCGACAGTTTACAACCTCTAAAGTTATTTTATAATCTTACGGAGTTTGCTATTTTCCGATGACATATCTATTGTGTTTCCAAGACTACCCACTAGCTAATGTAAGTAATTACAATATTTCTGCACTATTATTATAATTTTATTGATGTTATAATTTTGTTTTGGCATGCTGTGTCTCTCGCATCATATTGTACACTACGCAGACTACGTTTGTATCATATTGCTTTCATTATTAGGATAAACAGTGTAACAATTGTAGATAGGCCAATAAATAAATAAATAAAATAAATGATATGCCTTCAATTTAACAAAATCGTGTTGAGAACACATTCATAGTGCGTACAGCAAGTAGTGGAACGCCAGAGTATGTCAAGAGTAAAAAGGTTACTTCTAGGCAAGCGTGCTTCATCTTCGGCCACATCATCGCTTATCTTCAGGTGAGTTGGTCAAAAGCGTGCCTAATAATAGTAAAAAGAAAAAAAAACATGGTTTACGCAGACGGATTTTTTAAGATAAAACAGTGGTCCGGAACTTAATTCGGTTTAGATTGAACGTGTGATTTTGTTTTTTACGCAATTAGGGTGCTGAATGTCGTCATGATAATAATAAAAATTCGGTGATATTAGTGAAGGCAATATGAGTAATAAGAAGACAATCTACTTGGAGTTTTCCTTGGAAGTTTTCTTTAGGAGTACCCATAGTGGGCAGTTGCCGACCAGACACAACAGTCTGGTCGTGGGATCCTCCCTTTTTAGGGCTGCGGATTTTTTCTAAAGAGTCACCGCGACCCTGGAACGCAAAGGGCTTTAGATGGAACACCGATGGGTCTTTGTCAGTAAGAGTCTGACACGCCTTTCCGCTCCACCCAGAGCGGGAGAAATCATTTGATGGTTAACCATTCGAATTGGAAACTGTTGCCCAATAATCTTAACAGGTTATATGGACAAGGAGTTAAATAACAGAAACAAACAGGTAATTGGAATTGGAAACGGGAAACCATTTTTTTTCACTACAATTTATTTTTATGAACCTTTAGACTTATTGCTCTACTTTCCTTATTAAAGAGCTTTACACTTTTAATTGAGGAGCGTCGGAACAAAAACCGATAAATCACATTTTGTCATTTTTTTTTTTTATGATGCCCATTGCTTGTTCTCGTACATATCTTGCTCTATGGTTAATGTAACCCGGTCAAAAACTGATAAATCCGCTCTAAGTTTGTCCGCAAAATACACGGATCTGAACATAAACCGATAAATACATCAATCGTACTAATCAACGATGATGATCGGAACAGATACCGATAAATCCCTAACATTTTCCTAACAAAAACCGATATATCCTACTTTGTTTTATCAAAAACCGATAAATCCAGTTGATTTGGTCAATAACCGATATATCCATTTTCATTTTTTTTATAACTCAACAGGTACCCACAGTCACGAATACAGTATTTAGGTTTCCAAACAGTGATGCTAACACCAATAAATTGATAGATTTTGTTTAACTCTAAATTAGAAAACCATGAACTTGGCCATATTTTTACACTTTTTCACAAAAAACAACAATGTGATTTATCGGTTTTTGTTCCGACGCTCCTCAATTATAACTTACATAACGCCCAATAAATAGAATGCAAACTATATTAAATACATTCACTTATCTGCATTGATTGCATTACCCGAATTAAATACAATAGATTCGAACATAATGCGATTTTAATAGAATGTGTATTCAATTCAAAGGTAGCAGGAAATAATTATCTTCGCCAAATAAAATTATACGAAATATAATTTCCTTATCGACATACTTAATACCAAGCTCTGCTAGGACTTAAGTAGGTAAATGGAATTTAATATTGTCAAGTTACTGAAATACTCTGGTTAAAGGCTCCAACATTAGAGATCGGAAGGATAAAACAGAGACGACGCGACAATGCGCCAACAATGCGACAACGACGTTAAGTTTAAAACAATAATTAATTGACTGATTTAAATATTATTTATTCGTTGTACACCTTCCCACCACCACCACCCTTGTACCACTTTCTAAATTATGCAGATATTTCTATCAAAAAGTATCGTCGCACCCTGTCTTGAGCTTATACGAGACGAAGAGATAGGTAAATAATTAATTTTCCTTTGCCCATAAAAATAGAAGTCATATCGTATGCAAGGTAAGTTCTTTCTCAGCCAAACAGCGGATTTCCTTTAGATCTATTTTAAATACTTTAACTATAACATGTTCTCATAAACACTTGAGAAATACGGATGTATTTATAAAGAAAATTGTTTGACCGTTGGACCATCGTAAGATAAAGATTTTTAACTTTTAGTCTAGGTCAAATCAGGAAGATAACGCTGATTGACGTCTTTAAAAATGTATTGGAGAAGCCTGTGAAATGCGTCAAAAGCCAGATGACGACGATACATGTCTGACTGTCAGCGGGCTGTATCTCAAGAACCGTAATACTTAAACAGTTGAAATTTTAGAGTGTGTAGGCGTCACCGGAAAATTGCAGGCTCCGTAAGATTGTAATAAATCTTTGTTAGATTATAATTTCTCGATATATTATGAAAAAGTCTTTTTGTATGTAACAATAAATCCTATCCAAATTCAACGGTTTTATTATATCCTTGTCTTATTATAAAAATAGTTTACAATTTCACGCGATATTTTACAGTCTTACGGCGTTTGCAATTTTCCGGTGACATAGGTATTCCTATTGCCGCTTTAACGACAAATAGTAAATAAAAAAAAATAAGTTTGAATTGTTTTTGTATGCCTTCACTACAAGAAACGTGATTATTTCGGTTTGTGGTAGGTACCCTTCGCTTACCATCCATCTTGCACTTGGCCGATTGTTGTCATCAATCAATTACATAGGTCATAAACAAGACTGGCAAAATGTAGTATGTAGTACTGGCAAAACTTTAGTTACACTTCGGCTTAACCTTCAAGGATAACAGGCGCATATTTATGAGCTGAAAACCCATGCGCTAATCACCTGAAAAATGCGTTACCTAACTCAACCACATCTATACATTCATGTCACAAAATAGAAGTAACAAAGGACTCCGCTACGTTGTATTCGTCACGTACCTACACATAGAAACGAACGGATTAAAGGAAAATGATTCTACATATGTATCAAAGTAAACATATTATTTAATTAAATATGGACATATGTGCCTAGAACAAATTGGTTAAATGCACTTTGTGGTTCGATAAGGTGTTATTGTGCTCCCAATATTTTTGAGGTATGGATTCCCGACTTTGACGTTAGTAGGCAGTTTGTTAAATTAACCACAAAAAATTGCAAAAAAAATTGATTGTCCTGTTCTTATTATGAAGTGTACAATAAAGTATATAATAAATAAATAATAATAAATAAATATTTACCGACAATGTCTGGCTGGTCTTATTCCATCACATAACAGAGTGAATATGTCACCGGAAAATGGCAAACTCCGTTAGAATATAAAATTTCTTGAGAGATTGTTAACTCTAGATAAATTGACAACTGAACATTTGGAATCTTTTTTACGCATCAAAATTTGATAGTCTTTGATCTTTCGAAGTTATTCCGAGAAATTGTGGACTGACATAAAATTGCGACCAATCAGTGCACAAGTCTACAATTTAACCGTTTTCGTGAGATAGTAAACTTGGAAACAAGGCTTTCATTGGTCTATTCAGAGAAAAGCAATGAGGGACCAAGTTTCCACACCAAAACAGATAAATTGTAGACCAGAGAGCTGATTGGTCGCCAGTTTATGTCAGTCCACAATTTCTCGGAACGCACGGAGATATTTTATAGAACTGAAGATTTTGATTCGTATAATTGCAGAACAAATGTTTATTTGACAATTTATCGAGAGTTTACAATCTCTCAAGATATTTTGTAATCTTTCGTAGTTTTACCGGATAATTTCCGGTGACAGATATCCCACACATACGCACAAACGTTTTGGGAATTCTGTAATTGTACATACAGCTAAGGAATAAAATTCTCTGCCGGAGGCTGTGATTACTGATAGCTACAACCTGGGGGTCTTTGAGTCAAGAGTGAATAGGTTACTTCTAGGCAAGCGTGCTCCATCGTCGCCCACATCATCGCTTACCATCAGATGAGACTGTGGTCAAGCGCGAGCTTATCTACACTTCTACACTAATATTATTAACAAGAAAAATTTGTAACTACTGGACCGATTTGAAAAATTCCTTCAGAAATGGATAGCTACATTATCAGCGAGTAACATAGGCTATATTTTATCCCCGTACTCCCACCGGAACGGGAACTACGCGGATGAAGCCGCGTAAGAAATAAAAAAGTTTTTCCCACTATTCCAACCCTTACTTCCCTTAAGATAATTCAACTTCTAAAATAATGGTCTAAAACCGATCGTGTTCTGAAGCGGCAAACACTGATGCAAGTAAAAAAGAATTAGCTGAAAACAATGAAACCATAATAGCAGTAATCAGAGCAGTTGCAGTCGTGATTGTAATGAACGAATGAAATTAAGCGAGTATTACCGAGGCCAGGGGTCAACTGCCAATTGTGGCCCTGGTGATATCGACACCAGCCATATTAGTCACGTTCATCAATTCATCATTGAAGGTATTGCCATTATTAAAGCAGGGTTGGTAAGTCCAGAAATAGGGAAGCGAGAACTTTGATAATAACTGTATATTTTGCATAATGAAGTTTTTTTTATTGTTATGATGATGGCAAACGATGATGTGGTGGACGTTGAAGCACGCCGGCTTTGACACCTTTTCGCTCGTGACTTAAAGACCCCAGGTTGTAGCACAAGAAACACACTCCGGCAGGGAATTCCACTCCTTAGCTGAACGCACAAAAATAGCATACCCGAAGCGTTATGCCTTGTTTTTTACCGAAATAAACCTCACTCTTCGATGTCTTATAACAATTAACTCGGTCCAAGAATCAAATTAACATTGAACTAGCTAACTAACGTGAAACTACAAACTTTTCAAAATAAATTAAGGATTCGTACTCCACTTATCAATAGAGATTACTTTAATTAATTCTTACCTCATTATGTTCAGAATATAATGAACATGATAGTTCACACTAATAAGTATGTTACAAGTTTAGAACAATAATATATTCAGAAAGTTTTCACATACCAAAAGTGAATGTATGTAGTTAATAGTCACTAAAACTTGGTGGACAAAAATACTGATGCTTATAAGAACTCCTACAGATGTAAATATATAGTTGCGAAATCCATCCTGTGCTCAAAAGAGGTCTCAACAATGGCCATCCGAATCAGATTCAATCTCAAGCTAGATTGCAGAATAAAGAACGCAAAGTGGAATCATGTAAGTGAAGCCAGACGATGCGCTTCTTCACCAATCTCCTCAATGCCAACAAAGGGTACAAAACCATATGCATTTATGATTGCCGAGGCTATTGTGGGCCGTGGCCCGATCGCCGAGGACGGCCCAAATTGGCCAATTGTCGGTGTCGCCCCCAATTGACATGATCGGGCAATGAATGCAGCAGCCTGTGACACAATGCAACAAGTACCAGGAGTTTGATCATCCGATATGGGATGAATCGGATGTAATAGCCGTTTAGAACGTTTGCTGGAGTTAGGTCAGGTTGCTAGAGAACGTTTGAGAAAGTTTTGAGTGGGCGACCCTTTGATACCACTTACAAAAGGAACTACTGCAACAACATGCTCGATCTCCATAAAATGGTAAAGACAAGCTCGAATCAGTGTCCTAACCATTACAAGACAAGAACAATTCCAGAGAAATCTACATCAACCATGAGCTTTGAGAAATCCCGTTAAAATTTTACAACGTCGTTTGCGATTTCTCTATCCGATTGTCAATCTTCATAAAGTCTAAATGCTCGTAAACCCCTACATATCTTTGAATAAGGAAGCTCGACTTGAAGTCAGATTTACATTAGATCATAGCTTTGAAAGCAGTGACACTAATAGGTTTTCTAGAAACCTTACATTTATTGGCTGTGTAAATGATGTTTCAATTGATGAAGTAATTGCAAACGTCGGTTACAAAATGCAAAATGTGCAAAACAGGATACCTGGTTTTAATAAAATAATATACAAACATGGCCAATTAGTGTAGTGTAGTGTAGAACTAAGAAAAGCTTTTGATAGGAATTTAATGACAATAAAATAACCCAGTGAATAATGATGAGAGGAAATTTTGTTGTGTAAATAATAATGGACAATACAAATAACATACGGACAATTGTTTGTCATAACAACAAACAAAGAGTATTTACGATAGTAATGCACACATTATAGTTTAAGAAGACACAGACAGTGTCATGATTAATTAAATAGACAACAGACACTTACTAAATAGTATCGGTAACCTAAAATTGATGACTAGGTTACACACCTAACACAATTCAAGTCAAGAAGCTTGAGTAGCAAGACGAAATATCAAAATATATTCCGGTTATCATATGCAAAACAAAAGCATTTAAAAGTGCTATCAATATCGATAAACTCGGTGTCAAGGACCCAGTTATTATGGATAGCGTTTCTTTAATAATAAGAGATTGGAACGCGAAAAATTCAGACAGCGTGAGTGTAATTTAAAGTTACATATTTCGCAATTCGTATATTTTTTACATTTATTTTGACAAACTCGCCTTTAATCTTTCTTTAACCACTACTACAACGATGAGAAACATAACATAAGAAACAAAGAACTTACGCAAATCCCAAATATAAGGGGCACAGGCAACATTTTCGGGTGATTGTAAAAAATTGTTTCTAACATCTCTACAGATGTTAGAAATTTTTTATACAATCATCCGAAAATATTGGCTGTGAAATTATTTGCTGTCTAGCCTACCTCCTCTAGGCTACCCTCCAATAGGCTAGATAGCAAAAACAGTAAACAAAACAAATGCTTAATTGAAATAAATACTAGCACACGATTGTTCGATTGGCAATCAATGTTAAATATCTAGCAATGGTGTCATTGATAGGTAGGTAGTTAACGCTGATTATTTCTTGATTGACCTACGACCATCTGCAGCAAGATATATTTAAAACAAATGATACTACCAATAAGGAATTCTAGAACGCTGAATATAAATGAAGGTTGCTTAGTAGTATTAAAATGTCTTTGAATGAATAAATAGATAGTTTAATATCACGAAAGGAATAACCAAGGACCAAGATCTCCCCAAAGAGCAATGAAAAAAAAAACCTGTTAACGTTGAATAACTAGGTAAGAAGAACAATGGACAAAAACATGATCAGCTTTAAACATGACAAATTGACAGGTCACTCAGTTCAACCATATATTATATCTTAGCCAAGCTACCAGGCACACATGAAACAAAAGTATAAAAATAGGCAGAATTTACAGAAACTCGCACGCCTTACCGAATGGAAACAGGACAATCGCGAGTTCCGAATAGTTTACATCAGCACAGTGTTACAATGAACTGAGCCATTGTACCGGCTTTCTGACTTACTAACGGTAGTAGTGACCTCAGACCGTCCCACGTGCGACGAAGGATTGACGATTCAAGCTAGTAATACTGTTTATGACTCAATTCTAAAAGGCGTGAACAGACAGACCTAATTGAAGGAAATTAAATACCAAATTTCACTCATTTGGTAACTACCCACTTGATCTTTATATTCTGACAAGCCGTATGCGAGATGCGGGATTTCAAAAATGATTCCTGCACACTAACTTTCTTCCCCGAATATCGTTTGAGGGTTTATTTTCGATTACTGCTGACCTTAACTATAAGGATCTCTTCTGCGAAATGTCTTGCTTCTAGAGCCCTGAGCCAGTGGTTTAGGCCGTACGTTATCAGATAGTTTTATTACGTAGATCCTAAAACGGCTACAAAGCTTAGTCATCTCAAATTGTAACAGGGATCTAAAGAGACATTCGAGCCCATGTGTGAGAAATACTGTGTGCGTCGCGCCTCAGGAAAGGATTCGTTTGATCTTTCAAGTGTTAACTTTTGATATTGTTAAGTTCGAGCATAATTATATAACAACAAAGCATTTGACAATGGCGTCACTTGCAATTTACCCAGGACATTACCCTGTAAATTCATTCAACAGTTCATTCATTTCAATTCCCAGTACACCCACCCAGTCAACGCTTCAACAAAATCATATTTTTTTTCGGACTCGACAACTGCCATTCATAGGTACAGCATACATCACTTGAACATTAATGGATGGACAGAATGATCATGAATATGACGACAGCAGCGTGACCCAAAAATATAATTGAAGCAATTGCCACATGGCCCAGCTCGCCGTGATTTAGAGTGATGTCAGTAAGGTCATACATAGTAGACGACCTCTCTGATACGTGAGTTTTTGTTAAATCACATTTTTTTTGTCTTTTTTGCAATCGGTTTGATTAATCTTCTGATTTTGGCAGAGTGTGATGCATTTGCGCATGGGTAACGATGATGTTACGGTGTGTTGAACACATCCTCACGATTCTCTTGCCCTTGTTTGGCTTCGTCTGTCATACTTATCAGACTTCATCTCACGAGTCTTATCAACTTGAACGTCCACCCATCATTTCTCTGGTCTTTCCCTATTTTTAAAGACATCCACATCAAACGGTTGCTAGCAGTCTACCTGTATTTAATTGTGGTCCAGAAGCGCACCAACATTCACCGCAACTTTTTTTTACTCAGACGTTTAAAATAAAAATGACTTTAGAGCCGCAGGCAGAAACCGACTAGGCCTATAATTTAATACATTTTATTTGGAGCCGTGTTATTAAAACGTGTGCTAAATGATAATTGTTAAACACCGGACGATACGAAGGACGCTCCGCCGCTACATATTCACCTGCCGTGGGATAAGTTCCATCCGTAACTCTTGTAGAGTTATGTTTTACAAACGAATGCAAACAAAATAATTGTGGGAATGGAGCCAATGAATAAATTTTCTCAAGATCGATCAAATATTGTGGTTTATGAAGTGAAGAAGAAGAGAGAAAGATATGGCAAAAGTCAAAGATGCAGGTTTATGAATACCCTTGTTATTTTGTCTCCGACACTGCCATGCCTTCATCCTCCAAGCCTTATCCCTATTTCGTCTTCCATACATCTATATCATATCAATAATATCATCCTTTCTAGCCATGTCTTCTTTGACACCTGATATTCCATCATTTCTTTGTCCATGTCACAAGGACTTATAAATTCAACCAACCTAATATATTCGCCGAAAAACAAAGCATATTACGCAAGGATCAAAAATCGTCACTAGTCAAGGTTACCTGCCCCAGTATTTTCATTACCGCATTGACATCACAGCCCTCATTCTGATATAATCTGGCATGGAGAACAGCTTTTATCGGACGCAGTATAACAGGTCTGTTTCGCGGTCAAGGCGAACCTCCGTAGCTGCAAGGTGCAACGGAGTATCGCGTTGCACCCACTTAGTATAGGCACAGTATAGGTAACAGGACCCTGCCTTTACAAAGAAGCACTTTTACTCTTCGAGATGCTGTGTGTCCTCGCTTAGAATTTGTTTTGGTTAAGATTAAGTATGCAGTAGGCAAGAAATGGCAATATTCACATAGCGTTTCTTGGTTTGAGTGATGTGATGTGGTCAGAAATTATCGAAAAAAGAATGCAGTTAAATAAAAAAGTAGGTACTTGAATTGTAAGTAGAGCAAAGGAGTGGAATTCCCTGCTGGAGTCTGGTCACCAGTCCGTCAAAATTATTTAATAATATACAAGAAATAATTACAACACACGATCGGAATTAAGTCATTGCAAAATGAAGACGAGACAGACGAAAGAGACGTTTTTTAACAAGTTCACCATCTATGGTAGAATCGATCGTGACAAAATTGATTTGTAAACAATCGTTTGCGTGTTAATGATAACAGCTTGATAACAATAGAATTAATATCTAGATCGAAGGTGAAGAAATTATAGACAAATTATTTATTGATGCAAAAAAGTATTGGAAAAAGCTAGAGTGAGTTGGTAAAAGTTCATTAATCCAACGTTTTGGAGTGACATGAATTCCTGAGATGAGACGGTTATTATCCAATATGATGATTATTGTAGGGGGATAGAGTTAACCAGTAAGTACCTAGGTTGTGGACGTCTGATTGGTAGTCGCTTCATGTAAAATACTGACTGTCAGGTGCATCCAGTAAGACTGGAAGCCAACCGCAACATAGTTGGGAAAGGCAAGGCTGATGATGATACCAGCATTTCAGTTTCAGTAAATAATGGGTCACTGTATTCCAAAGAATATTCAACAAGAAATGTCGATTTACCAGTTCAGATATGTAAGCAGTACGGCCTACCATTTGTGACGACTACAGCACAATAAATTGGCCGTTTCCTTTAGTCAACTTTTTTGCGAATTCGAGGGGCAACACATGCGTGTCTTTTGGGTTCTCGAAATTCTCTTAAAAGTTGTTCTTGGAATCATCGCTTGGTGCCAAAACATTTTAACATAATGATGCCAAGTATTTTATCAGATGTGGCCAGAAATCACATACCAAAATAAGAGGTAGAGGAAGACAGGGACAGGGACAGTCTTGGACAGAGAATGCACAAATTGAATTAGGCAAATCTGTATTTAATCAAAGGAAAAGTAACTGACTGACATAATAACGTACAGCCGAAACTACTGGGACTCGGAACATGTAATTTCGCAGAAGTCTTCCTTTTATGATAAAATCGTTTGTACTAACTTTCTAGTAAATTAATAATTGTGTACAAAGCTAAATAATATAAATGCCCCAACAACAAAGCCGATAACGAAAATAAATCGGCTCTGTTTTAAGGATCCAATGCCGAGGATTATCCTAATATTCCTAATACCACGAGATCCTGTCCTTGTACGGATTCATGAAAAAAAATGATTGGTAATCTTTTGTAGCTTAACAGCAGCTCGAAGGCAATTTATTCTAGATCGATTCCACACCTGGCATTTTCGACAGTACGAACTTACGTCGAAGATCACGACAACCGAACTTGAAAGACCTTTCTTACTCCTTACTCCTAGAAGTTGATAATAAGAAATTGACAAAGTTATTCGGTCTTGGCTCACTGGCCGGTAAGACTAGACAAGTTTGGCTATAAATCACCCTGCCCCGCCCTCGGCGATCTACCATTAAAGGTGATTAAAGTGTGCGCGAGAGCAGGATGGTCCAAATTATACGGTTTGGCCTCAGTTGCCCACAAAAATGTGGTTCGGTCATTATCCCGGATGAAGCGTGGCTTGAGAGCACGTGCGTCGGGCCTCATGTTGGAATGGGCACAATGCATGCTTTCGTACAAATGACATTGGGTTGTTTTAAAGCAACTGGAATCTGATTCTTTGGAGATTTTCTTGTTCGCATTAAACCTGAGTGCCAATTCTACAATTTTTTAAGCAAAGTTCGCATACACATCTCAGTCGCAATCTGCCAACAATGATGGAGATTGAAGGATTGCGACTGAGACGCGAATGTTGCTTAATTTGTAGAATTCACCCTCTGATGCAGCTGGATCAAGTTTTTTTTGTGTTCGATTTTTGAAGTAGCGCAACGTAAGCGTAGTTTGGCATCTTGTACAGTCAGTCGCACATCCTAGGCAAAATTTTGACTTTAACAGCGCCCTTATTTCATTGCAGTATGATGATTTTCGAGGTACTTCTACTTGCAGTTGAGCATAGACGATTGGCACACTGCAACGCACTACGCAGCGGGGTGCGTGGCGGACGAAGAAAAAAACTGCGCGTGAATGCGTTTTCTGTGTGTTGCACTACGCGTGTTTTCCATACAAACGGAGATACTTACAAGCAACGGAAGAACACGCATCCACGCGCTACGCTGCATCATGCGGGGCAGTGTGAGAATCGCCATACTCATCTAGTCAATAGTACATTGGTCATTTGTAAAATGACATTTGCATAAAACACGATTGAGTTGAACTAACAATTCTATGTATAACTAAACTGAGCTAGCTTTCACTGTGAACAGTCCTCTTTTATCCTCAGACTAAAACTGGTATAGAAAGTTCTAGCATGCTGTTTGGATCTGCAGAAAGTTTTTATCAAATATTTTTGCAATTTCCCAAATACTTTAGAATGCCTAACACTTGTTAGTTCTCGATTTCAGAGATTTCAAGAATATCAAAGAAATAAGAAAAAAATGAAACATAATTATTAGACTCTAGTTGCCGCCAGCGGCTCCGCCCGCGTTATTGTCGAGAATTGTCCCAAGGGAACATATTCCCGGGATAAAAAGTAGCCTATGTGTTATTCCAGACTATAATCTACCACTTTGCCAACTTTTTTTTATTAGTAGGATGTACACACATTACAAACATATAATGACTGATAGATTAACTAATTAATTAACTTAAGTATAGACTATCATTTCAATAAAACAGAAGAAAGAAAAAGGAAGCTATGGAAACTAGGCAGATGCACGTTGTATGCGACAATAAGGCTCCCTATTAGCAATGGTACAATCTTTGGGTTACTAAAGTAGCACTAAAGTAGCGCATACAACCCTAATCTCTTCAAAATTAGAGTGAACAGGCTTCTTCTGGGTAAGCTCGCTCCATCGTCGACTTTGTCTCTGTCATCTATGACCTAGACTAGAGTCAAGAGCAAACCCATATTAAATAAATAAAAAAAAATAAAAAAAGTAGTTACTTGTATATTTTTTTAGCTAGGAATGTTAAATATTACGAAAAAATTAATTCAAAAGAGGGCTACAAAAGTTAAAATAGCTCATTCAATAAATGACTCATTTTACAACTAATAATAAACAACAACAAATCAAATAATACCTAATTATAAATTACCTGAAAAGCTGTATCAATTGCTAAATTTAATGTATTAGGATAATAAGGAAGATGTAAAACCACAGTATTATTTAAATGGTGGATGGTGAACTTAAACTTAATTCAGACATTTAAACATATTTTTTAACACAACATCACTCCTATGTTCCTCAAAAGGACTGGGCAGAGGTGCACCTTACAATAACAACCTCTTTTGATTGATTTTTCTGGAGTCCTGTGTAATAGAGGCGAGTCTATTGTCATCCAACCTCTTTTTTTTTATTACATATACTAGTAGTTTAATTAATTACCTACCAGTTACTGTAATAGTTTCTGTTTTCGGAATTAAGTAAATGAAGGTGGGTCAAAGACCGTTGTAACAAATTTATTTGGCGTTGACTGGCCTGTTGGTTGAGTGGATAGTCTATAAGTATGTTTATTAGTTGTCTGGTTGCCATAGCACAGGCTCTGCCTAGTTTGGGATCAGATGACGTGTGTGAGTTGTCCCAAGGTATTATTATATTATTATTATATTACCATAGGTACATATTTTTTTTATTTACTACATTAGGTAACTTATATTACAGGACAATTAAAGGAGAAATAAGAACACTAGTTATGAACATATGAAAACATATTAGGACATGTGGCCTATTTCACTGTTGTTTTCGCATTAATTTAATTAGGTACCAATGATTCAGGAACATTGTCACTGAATGAGATACGTATGGTTTTAACGTAACATATATTTATTTATCAAAGCACCTTGCTACGGGTTTCATTTGTCATCTTTGCACTAAGTAACCATAGTTTCTACTACACTGATTTTGTGCAAACTTGTTTGTTAATTCGGTCTACTTACTTACAACACCCTATAATTTTTGACAGCTGATTTACTAGTAGTAGTTTAGAAAAACAAATATTTCAAATACAAAGGCCCGTATTAGTACGGGCCTTTGTATTTGAAGTATTTGTTACTAGCTTCCCTAGGGGACATACTCCTTGGATTAAAGCCTATGTGCTATTCCAGATTATAATCTATCTCGGTTCCAAATTTCATCCAGATCCATTCAGCTGTGATTGAGTAACAAACACCCAACCTTTTATATTTATTTATTTACCTCTGGAGTTAGGTTTTGGTGCAAATAGGTCCAAGAGATAAATCGGTGTATTCTTAAGTATGTAACGGGTCTCGCTTGAAGTACTGATCTTTCCGAAAATGTGTTTCTTCAGGTGTCTATTTTTCCTGACATAAGTTTACAGATTCCATAGGATATGGAATCTGTAAACTCATGTAGGTGAAGCCACAGATACAAGACTACTTCGTTGACCATGTCAATAACATCTATGTAAGGTAGTACCTATTTCCTCATATTGATTGTTCTATTATTTCTAAATATCAAGATACAGACGTACATAATATAATGACTGTTTGGTATTAATCATTTGGAAGAAACCCCACCTACAATTATTGACATTTTTAATTTGAAAAACGGAATTAATGACACAAAGCTGTCCCGAATCATCATCTCTCGTGATCCTTAACATTGTCTAATAATGAAAAACGATTCATATTTAATTGTTCAGGTACCTATGAACAGTTATTAGGGAAAGGTCAATGTACTTTATTCCACATTTATCTGGCGCCTACTATAGTTGCAGGATACCTTCTAGCAAACTTAGCAACAACATAGTTCAAATTGGAATTTGAGGGACTTATCGAGTTTTCTAAGGTACTTAAGAATAATGCGTCAATTTAAAACTTAATTATCACTCTAAAATTGAAAATCGAACACAGTGGCCTACTTACAATTTTGATTTAAATTTATTCTATTGAAACTACATCAGCTACTGGCTGAATGGGAAATAAAATAAATTAAATAGGGTCTTATTGAAACTCCTTTGTCTTAAAATTGAGATCAGAAGCTATTTTCATCAAACAATACTGACACAGAACACTCAGCTGTGTTTGCATAGCTTCTCAATAAAATTGTGGTGCGTAAAAAAATGTTACACGACCGACTTAGACATAACATTAAATTCTACTTACCAATTTTAATAGTTCTTTGCCTCCTTATGCTCTTTCAAGTCAGTCCTTTGTTTTATGTAAATATTTTTCGCGGAAAATCAGATCGTTTTCGAAATATCGTTTACAAATACATTTTCATGGAATTGGCAATTTAAAAACTCGTTTCAAACACACTCATTAAACATTTCAAAGTCCACCTTGTTCATATGATAATTATTCCAATAAATACCAATATTTTCTTTTATAAATCACGAAAGAAAACGTAAAACACTTGCACCACAAAACGGAACCATGCAACGTCAAAGAAAAGTACTCCGTTTCACGGCTAACCCGGCTCTCACAATTTATTTTGTTTCACATCACACGCATCGAAAGAAAATTATTATCTGTTGCGATAACAGAGATAGCGGTATAGTTCTCCCTTTGTTAGAAAGAGAGAATCATACAAGTGAGAGCGCGCCACAGAGCGCGAGCTGACGCCATTTTGATTATTGCCAGAGTATAAAAAAAAACGTTTCAATCTACGCATTGTTTAGGAGTTCCAAATGAAATGACTTAATATTATTAATTTTTTAGGCTTAATATAATAAGTTGTAACCATTTCTGAGTCATAATTCCTTGGTAAATGAATTTTTGAAAGATCTTTACTTATTGGAAGTAGTAGAGGTACGGATGATAATAATGTGCAAAATAATTATGGTTAGACAGTTTGATTAGAAACTTGTTCCGGGTCTGCCTGTTTGTGTATGTGAGTTTATATGTTTGTAAGCGCACACACGATATAGATGAAATTCTTAGTGCGGGGCAAAGTTTTTATAAACCGGCCAAGTGAGTGTCTGACTTTCACACGAAGGGTTCCGTGCCATATTCCGAAAAAAAAAAAACACTTTTAGACGGATGGATGGACAGACGGACGGACGGACAGAAGAGGCTTAATAATAGAGTTCCGTTGATTACCCTTTAGGTACGGAACCTTAAAAAAAAGAAAGAAATTCATATTCAGCATTAAAACTACAGTGCGCCAATTTCAAACTTCTCAAGAAAATTAAATAATTCATGTCAGAGTCTTGCTAATATAATTTAGAATTCTTATTACCCGACAGTCCCAGAAGTAGGGTAATGTCTTTTTAAAGTAAGTACATATTATTATGAATTTATGATGTAATTATGTTTGCATTCACGTTGAAATTTTTTGGTATGTTTACCATTGAACAAGTCGGTCGAGATGATGAAGAAGCAACTTTAGCCTGGTTATTGACCAAAGGGACTCACGCCAAACGGTTGCTCCGAGCGTGCGGCACAGTGATTATAAGTCAAAAGATTAGAACATTATTTACTGTAAATAAATTAAGTAAAAATAATAATCTTCACTGTACGTAAGTACCAACACCAAAATATTTACACTGTTTTTTTTTAAAATTTGCAATAACTGTTTTACAAGAAATTTTCTTTTTAAGGTATTATGGTGGTCTTATCGTTGATTACAATACTTATTACCCCGGCAGAACATCTACCCCTGGACGCAAACTGCACTGGCCAATCTGAAAATGACTATAGACCCAGGTTGGCCGCTGTAAAAATAATCTGGCCAAATGGGGCATTCTTCACCCAAGCCAAATGCAGTGCCACTGCGGAGCCCCTTCACAGGACATGCATCACCTTCTAATTGCCCGTCATGCAGCATCAAAGATTTAATTAAACAAGGCCAACCATAAAGCTGTAGGTACAGGTTTCCCAATACTGGTCGAACAAAATTTGAAATGAGTCAATCGACACGAAAAGAAAAAGACTAGACATTTGGATTGAATGAAAAAAATAAAGAGGGGGTAGGCAATCCTGACAGCTGAAATTTTCTTTTGATATTTCTCGGAAAGTCATCGTTCTTGGATCCTATTGAAAGCATAACTTATTATGTACTTCGGTAATTTTATTGGTAGGTAACGTAAAAGCTTGTAATAACAACTAACACAGACGAAAAATAATGTAAGAATATGGCATTTGGTTTGAGAGAAGCACGTGACACTTAGCCAATTGCGAGCGAGGTGGCTATGTGTGCGTGCGTGAGTTCCCCCGCAACCTACCACTAGTACCACTACCTGCCACCGACATTCTGGGAACAGGGATTGAGTGCTTCGGGACGTGCTAAGTGCCAAATAGATTACTTACGGACTCGGAATATTTTACTATGCCATTTTAATTCAATTCAAAGTATTTTATTAGAAACTGAAGCTGTTTTTTTTAAAGCTGGTACACTGTTCGAATTGATCGTTTCATATGGAGAAAACCTTAGTTTAAAAAAGTTTGTTAGTGGTAAAATATGGCACTATTTGTCCCCAATAAAGGAAACTCTTCTTCAAACAATATTTACCTACACGAAAAAATCTAAATAGCTACACATAGTCCCCATCTAATGTATTCTAAACACGGTCCGTAGCAACAACAGACGGTACCTTTGTCGCTGTAACATGATAATAACAAAGACCTCAAAGTTAAACATAACATCCGTGTCATAAAAAAAAATATAGAAATGCATACCTACCTATGATAAAAATAAACTTGTTAGTAAAAGGAGAACGTTTACAATTCAACGAGAAATAATAACAAAAAGTAATAACAATAAACTAGAGTGTGCTGACACTGAATTCGTCATTAGCTTTATTATTAACTATTTTATTGTGTCAGGCCAATCTGCTCTGGGATGACACATTAAGAAAGCAGAGAACTCACCTTTTGCTTTAGTTTTTATTTCAGTTCCACGGGTCAGATCACTGATGTTGATCGTGGATCGCGTTCGAGATGGACTTACGGGTGACCTTAGGAATTTTTTTTTTTTTTTTTTAAGGATGTGAAATCATCAAATGACTTCTTCCGCTCTGGGTGAAGCGGAAGGGCGTGTCAGACTCTTACTGACTAAAACCCATCCGTGTTCCTACTAAAGCCCTTTGCTTTCCAGGGCCGCGGTGACTCTTTCGAACAAATTCCGCAACCCTGGCAGGGACCTTAGGACTTATCAACCGAATTCGGTCGGTAGGCAATCGGTAACCATGTCGTGTTCCATGAATATGCCCTTCGCTTTCCAGGGCCGCAGTAACTCATTCGTACAATTCCACAATAATTAAGTACCTACCTGGCCTGTCTTCACTGGCAGCCTTTTCCTACCATCCGCTATGGTAAACCAAAAGGTACCACTGGTATGATAGCTAAGAAAATAAGCACTTTGTCGAAGATATTATTGCAAACTCTGCAAAATTGTAAAATATCTTGAGATATTATGAACTCTCGAGTCTGAAATAGGTACGAGTATTGTCAACTAAATATTTCTTCTACCATGATACGAATCAAAATGTTGTGATCTTTAATCTCTCCGTGTCCTTCCGAGAAATTGTGTACTATAATAAACTATCGACCAATCAGCATACATGTCTACAATAAAAACGTTTGTACTTTCTGTTATGTACCTACTTACGATGTTGTTTGGAGATAGATATCCAACCCTTGCTCTTAGATAAGAGATGTGGTCAGAAAAATAAATAAGTTTCACAATATTATTCATTATGATTGTATACGTAGTCGTTTTAGTATAATATATTATAGTTTGGGGAAAAGCCCGAAGATAGATGACTTTTGAAATTAGCCGGAATAATGTCTAGAGATCGTGTCTCAAATTAAACAGTTTTCTATTCGGCTACTCGTAGGTATAATTATATTAACTTACATTGTACGTACATTTATAAGGTCCAATTAAAATAGATGGACGTACTTTTATAAATCATTTAAATCACCAAAATAAGGACAATAGTAAAAAATATAAGAAAAACGCATTAGTAACTAAAGAAAAAAAATCCGCTAACGAAAATATACTAAAAATTTTGGTTGCCCAATGCAAAACATATCCATGTCTTTGTTATCTGATAATTCTAATACAACAAATGTGCTGGCGCGGGGGACCACATCAAATACCTAGCCTTAATGGGTGTGTTTATTTTAGTGTGCCGGCAATTTATTATTTTAGGTCAAAATAAAATCATTTGAATCAGTGTTATTTTTGCTTAGATATTTTTGGATAGACGTACTGAACGCTAAATTAAAATTTGTCCATCTATTTTAAAGGGATCTTTTATAATAGTAAGCAGAATGACAAAATGTATGTTGATCACAGATTTGGATCTTTTAAAGTCGGAGAATGTGAAAATAATTATAGAACTATCGGTGCATAAAAACTTTATGACAAAAAAAAATCATACATACAGTTATTTGGAATTCGGCTTTTTTATTTTATTTTTCACTTTTTAGTGGTACCCCACACCTAACAACACTCCTAGAAAGTCACAGGAAAGCAATATACGCAATATCGTTTACTTGGATGACATTTTTTTTCAGCTATTTGGAATTTAAAAACCAAACTACTCAACCAATTTTAATGAAATTTCTATGGGACTAATCGGAAAGTATATTCTTTCACATAAAAGAAGAATTTTTCAAATCTGTTCATAAATGAGTTATGCCTTTTCCCAACTACATTGGGGTCGGCTTCCAGTCAAACCGGATTCAGCTAAATTCCAGTATTTTACGCGGAGCGGCTGCCTACCAGAACACAACCCATTAACTGGGTAACATGGTAGTTCTTGGCAAGACTGGAGTCAGTTTACTGATTTCTGACTATCCGTAACGACTGCCAAAGATCTACAAATGACAGCCGGGACCAACGGCTTAACGTACTTTCCGAGGCACGGAGGTAACAAACATAAAAACAACTGAATTGGGAACCTCCTCCTTTTTTAAAGTCGGTTAAAAATAAATTAAATTGAGGCGTCTGTTTGTAATGTATAAAAAATACAACTTCCAAATAATAATAAAATAAATATATAAAATTAACAGCTTTTTAATAATGCATAATTATAAAGTATAAACGACACTTATAAAAAATGTTGTCTGTCTGTCTGTCTGTTTGTTTCGGATAATCTCCGAAATAGATTCTGTCGAGACTTTAACTGGCAGATAGCTGATGTTATAAGGAGTAACTTAGGTTACTTTCCTTTGGTTAAGCCGCGGGTAGAAGTTATTCACTAATAAATTAAAAGCTACAACTTATTTGGTAAATTTGAAATTTTTACAATTAACATTTAATGATCCTTTTATTTAAAGTGGCATTACCACAATACGCTTTCACATTTAATACTATTTTCACGTAATTGCTTCTAAACCTACTTTTCGATTTCAGAGAAAATAACAGTCCAACTTTATGACCTCTTTTCTCAGTAAGTCGGTTACTCAGCATCCCGCAGCATTCGGTAGGGTCAACAATCTTTCGTAGACGGATTATGATGGGAGAACGCTTACTCGAAAAATACAGACTTTATGGCGCTTTGCAACATTATCTGTGGGCGCTATAATTATAATTATTATCTGTGATATGTGTAGTAAGATGATTTAGTTTTAAAATAAATAAGACAATGAGATCAGTATATTACGTAGGTACCTATAGAAATTATTATAGTTTTAAAACAATCAACTGAATATAAAATTAGAAAAAAACAAAGATTAATTGGACCTAGGTCTACGTGTGTAAGATATAGGATATGATACATTTATACAGTGAAAGATGATACTTAACACAACTTTTTATATTTAATGTTTCTAAACGTTGTATTTATTATATTTCAGTTCTATTATATTTATTTATTACGTTTTAATTACTTTTTTTGCTGCCCCGATCGGTTGCATTATGTCAACGCCGGTCGTCGCTGAAAACCAGCGCTGTGGCTCTGTCTCGCACGCGAGTCAGACTAACTTGCATAACTTTTGCAATTTTGTTTATTTCATTTGTTGGTATGCGTCATACTTGAAAGAAAGAAAGAAAAATGTAATGTGTTGTAATGTTGTGAAACTCTTTTTCTTTCTTTCTTTTCTTTCTTTCTAGATGACACAGTATTTCATCTTTAGACTCTATACCTAGTCTAAAGATGGTATCCATGTCGTCTGGTGGTATACCTCCAATCAACCCATCCTATTTTCTTTTACGGCTTCGATTGCCATTGTCATGTCTTCTTGTGACCAACTTTTCCGCATCGATGTTCGCTTGTATTTGATTTCACTGTATCCTGTAGGGGAATAAAAAAAAAAAAAAAAGTATACCACCAGTACCACTATAGTATGCCATCTTACACCGACGACGTCTAGTACGTCGTTTTATCAGATGGATAATGAAACTTTCAAATATCGTGAAAATATCTTTTAGGTTAGTAACTATAGTACCTATTAGTGCGTTACAATAATTGTGCCATATAATAATCCCTGTTTACAATTAAAATTAGTACAAACAAAAAAAATATATTACTTTCGGTACGTGTATTTTCACCACCAAACAAAAGCATTGGCCAGTTTTTCTCACTAGTAAGTAAATCACGAAAACGTTCAATAACAAATACGCTTTCAATGTCCGCTATAATGAAGATTGGTACTAGCGACACCTACACGGTCCCGGTCTAAAATGTGTCGGGTTATATTTAAAAAATAATAAAAGATTTAAAAGAATACTGCAGGTGTGTCATCTTATCTGACTATGTCATCTTCAAAGTCAAAGTCAAAGCATTTATTTCAAATAAACCATTATCAGGTACTTTTGAATTGTCAAAGTCAGTCCGTCAAAAACATGAAGCTATTTGCACGTTCGCAAGCGTTCTTAAGCACTCTTCCCCTAACCTACTACCTTAATTAAGTTGGTACCTAATCAAGTTTTTGGTTCTCTTTTGCCTCGGTATTGCCATTATAACTGCTTGGTCTAGAGCGAACCCCAATTAGGAAGGCGTTAAATTTAAAATGTTACTTACAATCGGTAACAAACGCATGATTTATGCGGAAATTACATACAAATGCATAGTGTACATAACTCAATAACTATGAAAGTAAATATTTACTGTCAAAATGTTAGACAACAAGACTGATTTTGGCCTAAGGTCATGCAAATACTCGTACAGCTATATTTGGCATGGCTAATAAGTAGGTAGGTACCTACTTTACAAACATTTTTTTTAAGGTAAGATTAATTAGAAACTTCCCACATAAAACCACGATACAACTTTAGGTATACAAGCTATTTGATTTTCGAGCTCAAGTGTTATTAAATAATATCTTTTTTTTGCAAATCACCTGAATCACTTAACATTTTTGTTAATATTGTACTTGAACTATTAAAATTCCTTTTGGCAAAATAAGAACAGCCGCACGGGTCTATGTTCAAGGTTAAGCAAGGCTGGGCGAGGCGGCTGCGGATTGGTGACCACTACCGAGGCTATTACGTGCTTCGGAAAGTCGGTGGTCCTGGCTGTCATTTGTAGATCTTTGACAGTCGTTACGGATTGTTAGAAGCCAGAAAACCTGACACCAGTCTTGCCAAAGGATATTGTGTGAGTGACCCAGCTATGCAGCGTTGTGGATCGACGTTTTCAATCTTCATTTAAGAACTTAAAATTGAAATAATTGATGTTGTAGTGTTAACATATATTTTACTGACTGTATTTTGATAAACAAATGAAATGTGGGCGAAAACGGAACTTTGTTCAGAATGCGAAAAAGGAAATTTTCTTTTTTTTTCCATAAGTCAAAGTCAAAAGTAAGCAGACGCAGGAGCGGAAAAAAATTAAATTTGAGCTGATTGAGACGCTCAGCAGAGAGCGAGCCGGCTGTAACATTGGAGTGTGTGTGAAAAATATTAGTTACGCCGATGATATGGGTCTGCTGAGCGCCTCGGCTTGCGGCCTTAGGAGATTAGTGGCCATCTGTGAGGATTATGCTAAGCTTCATGATTAGGTCTACAATACGTGTAAGAGTGAGGTGATGGTCTTTGGTGCCGGCGGTGGCAGAAATTATACCACCAGTCCATTTGAACGAAACGCCGCGAGAGCGAAGAGCGCTGTCGGTTAGGGCAAATATGATAGCTCGCAGATTTGCACGTTGCTCACGGGGTGTTAAAATAACCTTGTTTCTTGCATATTGCACTCCTTTTTACACGTGCAGTCTGTGGGCCGATTACACGCAGAAATCGTACTGCGTCCTTCGCGTTCAATATAATAATGCGTTCAGGATATTTATGGGGTTGCCCCGCTTTTGTAGTGTGTCAGGGATGTTTGCTGAAACTCGAGTCGACTGTTTTATACAACGATGAGAAAACGATGCGCTTCCCTGGTTCGCCGCGAGCAGGCCAGTCCCAACCTTATTCTGCGCTGTGTGGCGAGCAGACTCGATTGTTTATATGTGGGTCGCCGCTGCAAGCTGTCCACCTCGGTGTTAAGCGTGTGGCAGTGATTCACATGTATTCATGGTTTTATGTTAAGTGATTAGATTAGGAATACTAACATAGGGGTAAGGAATATTGTTACTAACACAGTTGAGTTATACAGTAAACTTGCGCTCAATTAGTGTGATACCCCACAAATTATAAACAGCGCGCAGCGCCTCTAACTTACACAGATAATTTATGCCGAGCCCTAAGTAATATTAGATTTATCGCTTTTGTACCTAATTACCATCGGTCGTTTTTCGAACCTACAGCCTCCGGCACTCTCTGGCCATAGAGGCTGGAAGTGCGGGCGAGCGATGACATGCCTTTTTGGCCATGGGTGAAAAGGGCTCAAAATTAAAATTCAAGATGGCGCCAATGACTGGACTAGACTGGCCTGTTGGTTGAGTGGTTAGTGACCCTGACTGCTAAACCGGAGGTCGTGGGTTCGATTCCCACCCAGGACAAATCTTTGTGTGATGAGCATGATCATTTGTTCTGTGTCTGGGTGTAATTTATCTATAATATGTTTGTATTTAGAAATATATAAGTATGTTTATCAGTTGTCTGGTTGCCATAGCACAGGCTCGGCCTAGTTTGGGATCGGATGACCGTGTGTGAGTTGTCCCAAGATATTATTATTATTAATGAAAATTTCGTTGCAGTCATCTGGTGTCGTTTCTCTGTTTTAAAGAAACGACATTTATTTGGGGGCGCTCGTGACACTGCGGGTTGAGCAAAGTGCTGAGTAAGAGTATTCTATCTTACTCAGTAGGTAGGCGTGATATAAAGTACAATTTATGTTTTGGTAAATGAAACGAACAAAAAGTAAAAAATAAGACCAATATATTCACATAAACTTTAAAAAAACAACAATACGTATATAGGACTAGACAATTTATACAACACTGCAAACACAGAGATACCTACAATATTTACAAAAAACTATCCAGGTTATTTAGGTGTCAGAAAAGCTGCACCTTTCCAAACAACATTCCTGAGCCATTTGCAATACTTTTTGGGGAAAATAAACAGAAAAAAAAACTTTTTTGTTTCAGCGTTAATCTATACCTCTAAAATGTATTTGAGAAAAAACTATAAGTAGTGCTAACTCCAACTTCTGGTGTACCAATGTATCGTTAAAATAAGTTACTTGTTCGAACATTTTTGAGCATGATGTTAAATATATTCAATTAAATATAAATAAAACGTTGGAAACTTCTAATTCATTTTGCCTAAAGTTAAACCCTGTAAATATTTAGTAATACTAGATAAAGTAGTATGCATTTTAGTGGCCTTAAAAGTTGTGGAAGTCAGACACCAAAATGCTGACCTGATATCGTTTTGAACATAACCTAAGATAACAGGGATCAAACTAAATAGTTTCATAAGAAAACTCATTATTAATTCACTCCATATTTAAAGAGTATCCTTAAAACTAGAAGTCCTTCCTTTAAGAATACTTCACATATTCTCATCTCAAACTTTAAAAACACTCTACTAAACTATATCGAGTTCGTGCTAAGTGGTTTTCTTCTCCGGTTTCAGTGGTAGTGTCTCATCGTCGTAAGAGAGGTGCCCTAAGAGAATGGGCTCGGCTCCCTTCTTCTCGTTATCGTCTACGTTATTATCCGGCATATCTCTTCGACCTAATTCTTCCGCGAGACGGGTGAATAGCTCCCTGGAAAGAATACAGTCACAATTAGATCATTCCAGATTTTAATAAATGTCTTTTCATCAAGACAACGTGCCATAGCAGCTGCTTCGCTTTGTACGAAAATGTAGTCGAGATCATCCAATACAACATGACTGAAATCAACCACCATGTACCATGCACAAATGAATTGCGCAGCAAATGAGGCAAACCTCTCCTTGAACATCTGAAGTTGCAGCAGTGTAGGTACTTAAGAATTTATGGTTATTGAACACAAATAATCTATAGACAACGATGCCAATGCTGGAAAACTGCTAGTTACAGGTCTTTCTTTGTTAGGTTGGGAAATCATCCCTGTTCTTTGCGTTCCAGGGCCGCGGTGACACTCTTTTGAAAAAATTCCGCAATTTCGAACAAACGCAATAGTCACATGTCTAGGATGCAAATATTGAAGGAACGGTAGGTACAAGATAGTCTTTTAAGAGGTACCGGGGCCCCTTCAATGTGCTGATGGTGATCACTGGGGTGGTTGTAGTGAGGTAAAAATCCAACACTCCCTGGTCCCCAAAAATCCAGGTGTCTTTTGGAGGTTTCCCCCCGAAAACAAAAAAAAGGTGCAAGATAAAGAAAAAATAATGAAAACTCTACTCACTTGAAGACAACGCCTTGCATGTTCTTAGCAAGATAGTAGAGGAACAGCCAGTCGGCGAACTGGCAGCCATTGACGACCTCGATGACGTTGTAGGGGTCAAACTTGGCGTCATTCTTCACTGCTCGCTGGAACATCATCATGTTGAACCGCGGGGAACGACGGTACAGGAAGAAGGAGGCGATACGCCAGATCACAGCTGAAATAAATCCATACTCAATATAATAAACGTGAAAGCGTTACTGTGTATCTGTTAAAAACGCTTAAACCGTTGAACCGATTTAGATGAATGATAAAAATGATGGAAAGGGACATAAGATAGCTTTTATCCCAGAAATCATCTTTAAATTTGTATGGGAGTCTATCATTATTGAAGACTAGCTGCCACCCGCGGCTCCGCCTGCGTGAATGTCAAAAATTATACTTCCGGGACTCAAACAATCTCTATACCAAATTTCATCTAAATCGGTTCAGCCGTTAGCGCGCGAAGAAGTAACAAACATACACACGCACACACTCACAAACTTTCGCTTTTATAATATTATTGTGATAAAACCTTTGCAATTAGGCTTTAGATAAAAATTAAATAAACATAAATATGTACAAGCGTTTTTGAAAAATTATTATCTTAAAATAAAAGTGGCTGACCAAAGAAACTATTCCACGCGGACGAAGTCGCGGTCAAAAGCTATAAGATGGATAAAAATCATGCGAACAACATATTCAGGAAAAACTGAAATTCGTATTCGACACAAAAAAGTGTGAGACTAGCTAGACTAGCGCTAGTGTGAGACAAAGCTGCAAACAAACCAATATTCCCGCAAAAGGGCTAATGTTAGAGAAGCACTGATGGTGTTACTCGTTTCGTTTAATATAGTTTTTCATAAGGTAGCAAACAGTAACGAACAATCCAAACTGTGCTAAACAACATTCACTCTTCTTTGACAACAATAATCAATAATTATTAGTCATCAAAGTTATTCTTACTGCAACGAAAGATCAAAGTCTAGCTGCAAATACAACTCTCACCGAGGACGGAGGCAATGAAGAGGATGAGGAGCCAGAACCAGAGCACGGTGTAGATCTTCTCATGGATAATGTTGAGCGCCATGACGCAGAGCGCGTCGTGCTGCTGGATGGCGCCGCTCGGACCGTACTTGTGGAAGATGCACTTCGTTACCTAGATATAACACAAGAGGTTAGTGAAACAATGTCGTAATTGAAACCTATACATCTGTGAAGGTTCGATAGATAGGCCCTTGCAAATCTCAATTATTCTCAATAATTCGTATTTTCTAAATACATTCTCGCAATTGGAGGTTCCATGGTATCACACTATGAAATCGTCGTACAAAAAAAGTTTATTAGAACTCTGAACGAGAGTTTACCTCCCCAATTAATAAATGATAACAATCTGTCACAAGACTCACTTAAATTATTCTGTTAACTACCGAAGGTTTCCAAGTCATGTAAGAATGTTTAAGATTTAGAAACGGACCATCCTGAAGAGCAAATCTTAGGTTTAGTTATACGGATGTCATGCTTACCTTAGGAAAGACAGTCTCTAACGGGTCAGCAATTTGATTCCAGTCTTCGTAATTGAGCACTCTGGGGCCCAGGCCTATGAAGTGGCCGTTGAGGAACTTGTTGATGATCCAAATCTCGAACATCACATGGAGTAAGTTCACCACCTCCATGGAGACCAGCCAGACCGACCAAGTGCGACTTATACGCAACCTTCACGAGGAAATAGAGGAAGATAGTTTATTTGACTCATTAAAACAACTGTAGATGAAGATATATTCATCGGTATAATATTATGGGCTGCCCATCAGTGCCCGATGCAGAGTTTTTTTCAGTGTCGGTGACTATGTTATTAACTATAATTGCTAGGCCTTCAACTACCTCAACACTCACGGATGCTCAATGACCACGATTTTTAACAGCAACATCACGTAGCAACACACTGCTAAAATACTCATGACATAGTCGACCCTTACCTCAATTTAATATCTCTCCTGATGATGTCTATTCGTTTGTCCAGCGTGTCCTTGGACGGCAGGTCCATGCCCGCGACGGTCATGTCCTCTTGTTGTAGTGCCAGACTTGCATACTGCAAGCCGTCTACTAACGCCTTTATTCTTCCTCCTGTGTAAGACATGAAAACATAGAATTTCTTATCAAACTCAGATAATTTATATGCCGCCATGCCATCAACGATACCGTGAAAGTGGCGAATGTTTTGTTTTGGGCATCTCAAATGTGAAGTAGAAGAAGAATGTGTTTGTCATTATGTTTAGCGTGTTTTCCCAATTCTATTGGGATTGGCTTCCAGTCTACAGACGGTGATTACTTAAGTCGCATACGTTCCCGTGATCCCCGGCGTAGCTGGGAGATGGAACACCGGGATGGTTTTAGTCAGTAAGAGCGTGACAGACCCCTACCAGGGCGGAGAACATCCATGAGGATTTCCCCCCTTTAAAAAAAAGGCTTCTAGTCTAATCAGTTACAGTTAACTACTAGTATTTGACTTTTAGCGACTGCCTATCTGACCTCCATATTACGTTAAAAGGTGTCAAAACATCCAGACCTCCGTTTGTCTGACTGTCCCAGCTCAGCTGTCTTTTTAGAGTGCGTTTCCACAATGGCGCGAGGATGCGTAACGAAACTGTGAAACGATGTGAGCGTTTCCACCAGAGATGTGCGAGGACAATGAGTGGAGCGAGGATGTGTAGCGACGCTGTGAAACGGTGCGCAGATGACCGATGCGAGGATGTGTAGCTTATTGTTTTCAATTTCTCGCTCGCGTTTATCCTTAGCACACATCCCTCGCACCCATCCCTCGCTGGTTTTGTACGGACAAAAAACTCGCTAAGCCGCTAAGTCGTTTCCATCGGAGCTGAGAACAGCGAGGCTAAGTAAACGAAGTGATTGAACAAACACACCCATCGCTACGCATCCTCGCACATCCGTGGTGGAAACGCGTCCTTATGGTTGTTGCGTCGGTCTGTTTATCGGTGTATCATTATATGCTATAGGTACCTATTTCTTTAATTTTTAATGGACCTTTTTAGTGCAGCCGTGAGACACACATTTAGTTCCTAGCATACCTACATTTCTTTTTAATTTTATTTCTGTGTACCGTGCGTGTTTCATGTAAGTGCTAAATAAATATTATTCTTTCTTTGTTTCTTTCTTTCTTTCTTTCCACTAAAGTAAGTTGTTTGACAATACATATGTTTTCAACGTAAAATAAGTTTTATTTCTAAGTAAAATCTTTGAGTAAACCTTGGTATCGTAGGAACATTCTTTGTCATTGTTGGCACGGTGCGGGACTCATCATAGCAATATTGAAGTGACACACATTACTACGAAAGATCTAACCCGGATTCTTTAGATAAGATAAAATGTGAAATCATAAAAATACACAAACTGCAACATAATGAAAACATAACAAAGCTGGGAAAATATTTGCACTGTCTTAACGGTGGATTAAACTTTAAAATGGAGACAGTTAATTAGTCATCAATCAACGAAACTTCTTTCATGCAACTCAGTAACTGGGTTGTGGCGTACAGATAGGCAGTAACTCCATGTAAAATTACCATCTGCCAAGCTTTTTCCACTATATTGGGGTCGGCTTCCAGTCAAACCGGATTCAGCTGAAGACCAGTATTTTACGGTGAGCGGCTGCCTACTAGACCTCCACAATCCATTAACTGGGTAACACGGTACTTTTTGGCAAGACTGGAGTCAGATTTACTGGCTTCTGACAATCCGTAACGACTGCCAAAGATCAACAAATGACAGCAAAGATTAACTTGCTTAAAATACTGGTGTAAATATTCAGTTGAATCCAGTTATACTGGAAGCGGACCCCAGCATTTTCGCCAGGTTATCGAGAACTAACCTTCCTTCTTCTTCCAGATGTAATGTGGCATGTAGAAGGCCATGGACTGTATGAACAGCACGAAGGGCACCCACTGGTAGTACGTGTGGTTCAGGTACTCGTCCGACTCCGAAATGGGGCCCACTCCCGGGTGTGGCAGGAACCCTCCTTGTAGGAGACTCTCATTGTAATGCCGGACCTGGAATAAGTGAAGAGTTACCATGGAGTTTCTTGCTCGTTCTTGTCTAGAATCTACGGTTTAGAACAGTTACAATCAACTGTCCGAGGAGTGAGTAAAAGTGCCTGTGAATGCGTTAATTAGATGAAAAACAGTTGGGGTTTGAGGAAAAATCAACTGTAGAAAATAGCACAGTTTCAGTAGGCGCTGGTCAAGACGAAATAGTAGCAAAGGGAGCTTTTTATGTATCATGTTGGCCAGAGCCAATATGTATATTTTTCTACCCTTTGGTTAGTGCGTTTAAAATTTTTGGTCCAGCAACATCTTTGTTTCAATATCGTTTAATGACTTGCCCATAATGCCCATGTCACTGATGTCGCTGATTAAACGGCGCAGTTAAATGACAAGGCTAGGCTTTTAATGAAACGGCTGATTAAGCCAGTTGGCTGCGACATAGATATAACTTATTTCGGCCCAGGGGCTGCACTGCTGGCCAAAGGCCACCTTCCCTTTCCCTTTTGCACCCACATCTGTCCTCTGCCATTGCGAAGAATCCATACTATTATAAATTCGAAAGAGTGTCTGTCTGCCTGTCTGTTACCTCTTCACGCTTAAACCGCTGCACCGATTTTGATGAAATTTGGTACAGAGATAGAGTAGACCTTGGAAAAGGACATTGCTACATTTTGTCGCGAGAAAATGTCTTGAAGGGGTTGAAATAGGGGATGAAACCTTGTATGGGAGTCCGTCATTATTGAAGCTAAATACATGAACCTTTGTATTTAGGCACTTGATAAAAAATAAATAAACGTATTTATTTATTTAAGGACAACCAACAAAGCATACACCAAAATACATGTTGCAGTACTCATAATATTTCTTTTTACATTTAAATTGTAGCCTTAATAATTAAAGTCTACGTTAAACATACGTTTATTAATTTTTTATCAAATGCGTTTTAAAAAAATAAGTATATTAAAAATAAAAATCGCTGTCCAAAGTAACTATTCCACGCGGACGAAGTCGCGGGCTACTGTACTATATGTTAATAAATTATTATCAAACCCAAAAAAGTATTAATAACTTACAATGGTAAAAGTAGCCATAAAGAAACAATATTTCTCTATCAACGGCGTAGGGATCCCAGCATCAGCCATACACCTGATACTCTCTCCGATGTAGTCCCTCGCGCATACCAGGATCACAGCAGCCAACAGGAGTGTTACTGTCAGCTGGTAGTGCAGCTTGAACGCGAAGTTCTCTATGATGGGCTTGCGCAGGGCTATGCGCATGCGCGGCCCCAGCAAGTTGGAGACGGTCGCTGCTAACATCATCTTGGAAGAGAGTGGTTTTTATACGCGCATTGGAAAAAACACCTGGAAGATAAAAGACAATGACGTTATTATTTTTGGAGCAAGAGGTAATATTGGTAGGCTTTCCTAAAGGTGGATAGATGATTTGGTGATCGCGAGAATCTGCTGGATACGGGAAATACAGAACGGATCCATGTGGAGACACTTGGGAGTGATCTATGTCGAGCGGGTGACGTCTTACAGCTGCGTGAGCGCTTTATTTTAACTGACTCAATAAAAGGAGTAGGATCTTAATTCGTTTGATTTTTTTTGTATGTTTGTTACCTCATACCTCCGTCATTTATGAACCGATTTGGGAAAATCTGTTTTTATATGTAAGGATATACTTTCCGGTTGGTCCCATAGAAATTTTATCAAAATAGGCTCAGTTTGGTTTTTAAATAAATATTTCGAAGTAAAGGAAATTGGGTATTTTGTTTCCCTGTGACTTTCCAGTGGTGTTGTTAGGCAAATTGAAAAAAAAACATTACAAAGTATGAAATAACTTTAAATTCGGAAGTCGTTGTTAAAATACGAAGAAGCAACCAAATACACCGACTTCCTACTTTGTAGTGTTTTTTTTATTTGGAAGTCGTTTGTATTATTTGTATAAAAGTTTTTTATGTTTCAGACTTAACCTGGTACCTATAAGGACACCTCCACGTACGAATGGTAGGCTTAGGAAACCTGAGCAGTACCTACATGGGAGCATCATCCTACCACGAAGGAAAAGGCGTTAGTTTATGTTACATAGGTGCGTCTTTCAAGTACTGTGAGTGAATCATTTAAACTGTAGGTAACCATGACCTACATGTAGTTACATATCTATGGAAATAAATCTCATAACTAACATACATTTATTTTGATAACAAAAGTTATGGCGGTATTCTTTTCTGTGTATTTTATGGTAGGGACAAAATGTTGCGGCAACCATTACAATATGGTTATTAATTACGAAACTCCATCATGATACGTTAAATAAAAGTATAAACGAATTTACGAAGGTTTTCAATTTGGCCAAAAAAAGTGTTGTTCAATTGTATCTTGATTAGATAAAGTCAGTTCCGATAAGTTTTGGGTTGGTTTCTTGCAATGCAATCATAAATATTCGCAGAACCTACATCTAAACTTATCAATGTGTTATAGTCATCGTGGAAATCTGGAATCTGGATGAAACAGAAAACTCTTCGTCTTATTCAGAGTAATGCACGGATCAGTACACGCGTATAAATCTGCTTTCCGCTGTGGTGACCCAGCGGCTACTGTCCCTAAGTTCAGAGACATACTTCGATAGTGGGTCGGGATTATGTCATCACCACTGCTTTTTAAAACGGTGTTCGGCCATCGAGAGAAAACCAGCCGTAAATTCAAAGACATCCAAGAAGTTGGATGTCTTTGAATTTACGATTGATGAAGATCAATCCACATTGGTCATACCCACGTGGTGGAAAACGGCCCAGTTGAATATTCCGTGCAATAGTTTGAACTGATATAGGCTGAAATGGGATTGAGCGGGCCGGAGGCCGGGCGGAAACGTTGACGTGACCACTTAGTGGCTTTTACGACGGGTTGGTTGGAGACCCCATTCATTGGGACCCGAAGTGGCGGCGCGTTGGTCGCGGGGGGAGTCAAACACCTCACTCCCCCCGCTGACCCGAGGTGGACCGCAGAGGCGGGCCGGCACCAGCCGGAGATTACGGAAGTCGCATACATTCCCGCGATCTCCGGCGTAGGTGGGAGATGGAACATCGGGGTGGTTTTAGTCAGTATGAGTCTGACAGACCCCTCCGAGGACATCGCCCATTGTTAAACAAATAAAATAAAAAGGTAGCACATCGATAAGAGTGAGAAGCTTTGGAGGTTGCCTGAACTCAGTAATGGGACATAATAGGTTGATTTAAAAATAAGAGTTCAAACTACATAACTATGTTGCCGTATCTGGCGATCTTGTATCTTAGTATTTACAGTCGCTGTTAGACTGTCCCAAGAAAGGCAATCCATTTGAAGCTTATCTCTTGTAGATCGTGCACTTTTCGATTTAGGCCATTGCAGAAAATAAAGCACCTGAGTGCCTTTTATAACGGTACCTTATCTGAGATACAACAAAACTGATATCGCTGCGCTGTTAAGAAAACTGATAGCGTCAAGCATACCGCTGCAGCATGAAAGAAAGGGAGAGTGAATGATAGAAATATCATTCACTCTCTGTTATAAAAGCCGCACGGATCGATCATCAAGGTTAAGTAACGCTTGCTGAAGTCGGTCTGTGAATGGGTCTTTGGAATGATACATTTAGAGACTCCTCCGTGCTTCGGGAAACACGTTCAGCCGTTGTTCCCGGCTGTTATTTACGGTATGGAGAACGCTGCAGCATGAAAGAAAGGGAGAGTGAATGATATTTCTATCATTCACTCTCTGTTATAACAGCCGCATTGATCGATCATCAAGGTTAAGTAACGCTTGCTGAAGTCGGTCTGTGAATGGGTCTTTGGAATGATACATTTCAAGACTCCTTCGTGCTTCGGGAAACACGTCCAGCCGTTGTTCCCGGCTGTTATTTACGGTATGGAGAACGCTGTAGCATGAAAGAAAGGGAGAGTGAATGATTTTTCTATCATTTACTCTCTGTTATAACAGCCGCATTGATCGATCATTAAGGTTAAGTAACGCTTGCTGAAGTCGGTCTGTGAATGGGTCTTTGGAATGATACATTTCAAGACTCCTTCGTGCTTCGGGAAACACGTCCAGCCGTTGTTCCCGGCTGTTATTTACGGTATGGAGAACGCTGCAGCATGAAGGAAAGGGAGAGTGAATGATATTTCTATCATTCACTCTCTGTTATAACAGCCGCATGGATCGATCATCAAGGTTAAGTAACGCTTGCTGAAGTCGGTCTGTGAATGGGTCTTTGGAATTATACATTTCGAGACTCCTCCGTGCTTCGGGGAACACGTTCAGCCGTTGAAAATCCGAAACCAGTCTCGCCTTGAAAGGGTATTGTGTTACCCAGTTACTGGGTAATTGAGGACTGGCTTAGAGTGAACGAACTCCGAATGGCTGACTTAGAATTGGTAGTATATCACACTCCAGTGGTAAAACTTACACTATAGGTATTACATTGTCCATGCAAATCGCTCTCTCAGCTATTTGAAGTAACTGACATAAAGGCGCTACCAAGTGTCATTCCAAATTGTTGACACTGCTGTAAGAAACACGTACGAAAGTAAATTCATAAACTAAACAACAACCTTGGGCCGAAATAGAAGAACCACGCAATGGTTGACACATCAGCAAACAGAAAAACAGTGATCCGCGGCAGTGAAAGTAGGACAAAACATCCATATTTTTTCCAAGATACGTCTAGTTGTCCATAGGTATCATTAAGCTAGGACTTTCGATAACAATTTACATTTCCTCAATTAACTGCTAGACATAGGCCTCCCGCAAGCCATAATCGCCACGCTTGGCAGGCGGGTTGGCGATCGCAGTGTAGCTGTTGCAATGCACAGAACCACAGATAATGCTGCTGCCCGTTTTCTGGTGAGTCCCTTAGTCGCCTCTTACGACACCCACGGGAAGTGATGAGACAAACAACTGTATTCCACACCAATATGTCCATTACTAACTGAATTTCAGTTACTTACAATTTAAATGAACCTCTAAACTATATCAAAATTATTATGGCACAGGAAGGCATCGAAAGTTCATTTATTGCTTACGAAATGTTACAATCAACGCTTTTCTTGGCGGTATTCCCATTAGCAAACACATTTTTTTCCCTGAAGCAGTTGAATAGCATAATATCAACTACCGCCTCAAAACTAAATCATTTTTGTCTGTAAACAGACATCTCGACCAACACTTTAGCGTGCCCGGGTATAACGATACCCTCGTATACAAAGAAAATACAAAATTTCTTCAGTATTATGAAACAAAACAAAGAAATTCACTTACCTACACTTTCACAAATCTCCGTTCGTCACTCACTCACAGCACAATACTTCAGCCTCGCAATCCACCGACGTAGGTGCACGTAAAGCTGGTCACATACTGACGCGCCCGACTTCAGAGTCCATGTGTCACTGCCAGATAACAGCTGATAGCGATAAGATAATGCGATCAAGTGTTTTAATGTGTATCGCTTCAAATTATTGGAAGAATATTGAGTAGGACTGAAATTATGAGGTTGTAATTGACAACAGAATCTGTAAACAATGTTCCCACAGCTGGAACTAGGAACTGAAGCTTCCTTCCGTTCTGTACAATAAATAGGCCTTAGGCCCTGATCCAGTACTGTCTGATCGTCAACACAGCTTGAAGGCCAAAGGGCATTTGAATAGAGGCTTGGTAGCTTTTACATTGGATGATCGCCTAGGTTCAGCAGGAGACAGTGATTTATGAGCTCATGATTCGTCAACACGCAATGATCGAGTTTGAGGATCAATGCTCGTCTCATCTCTGCCTTATCCTTCAATATCAGCCTGCAGTCTTTATATAAATATGCTTGTCCAATTGCAAGTTATCAGATACTCTCATCCAGCTTCTGCCTCTGAAGGTCTTCGCAGGACCAAGCTTGAGTGTGTTGTAACTTGTACATCGTTCGATTCGTAGTCTCGACTAAAGGGCCATTTTAAAAGAAAAGTTTTCTCAACTCAACAATCAGTCCATTGGGGATGTGACAGCCAACTAGCTTAACAGCCGTTTCATTAAAAGCCTAGCCTTTTCATTATTGGCTTCATTAAACGATATTGAATACTTCATTAAATAGATGTCACTTAGGTCGCTGAAAAACCGGCGCAGGTAAATGAAAAGGCTAGGCAACCAAATAAACCAATTAAGCTGTCAATAAAATCTTGATATCTTTTACATCAACCGGCAAATTCTGAGAAGTAAGATGTGTAGTGGAACTTGAAGACTTCGTCACTTAGAATGACAGGAATATGTAGATTTTTCTTATCTTATACTTTAGTTAGAACTGCATAAAGTTAAGAAAAAACGCCGAAAGAAGACCTGAGAGACGTAATTTTATTGTTGACTACGTACACATATTACGTATACGTATACATATTTAGTTAAACTCTTAAACATTATAATTTTGTCAGTAAGTTGTTTTTTTTTAATTGAAATTAGCTCACTTATAAATAAATTTCGCAGTTTCACACCATTCACGCCTGAGCCTTGCTACGAGCTACGACGCACGTAGCAGGTTCGTAGCACCCGCGCAATCTTACGAGTACCTAGATTTGTTGGAATTTAATACTAAATTACTCATAGATCATTATACTTATTTAAGTTAAATCATTTCAGCGTGTGTAAGTACTAGTTTGCTGTTTATGGTACCTGGCTAAGGGTTTTTCTCTAAGTTTAAATTTTTTTAGGTTTAGGTCACTCCAGATTATTCATTTATGTATCTATAAGACTAACTGACTGTTCAAATGTGCCCGTAAATGTTTTAGTTAAAGCTTCGAGATTAAGATTAAATATATCATCAGCATTTATATAAGCTATCTAAACTAATATCTTAATCTAAACTTATATTATGAAGAGGCAAGATTTGTTTTTTTGTTTGTTACGATTTAGCTCAAAAACTACTAGACCGATTCTAAACATTCTTGCACCGTAAGAAAGCTACATCTTCACCAAGTAACATAGGCTATATTTGGAAATAATTAGGGATCCTTACTAAAACTTGAATAATCTAACCCAAGGTGTAATAAATATTGTCATAAAATGTCTTTCATTGCATGCGCTGCGCAAACTATTGATGATAGAACAAAACGATGTAAGTATGACAATATTAAAGAACGTATAAAAAAGTACGTAACACGATTTGCCTATCTCCAACGGATAACGCACAATAACTTCTTTTACTAATAAAATATAGATTATAAAAATGAATATTCAAAAACAACCCATTAAAGTCTATCCCTTAAAGGAGCGTTGAAATTTCTGGAGTTTCTACTAAATCCGCGCTGACGAAGTCGCGGGCGATGTGCCAGTCCCTATCATAAAAAAACAGATATTAAAATCAATGAAAAAACACAAAACACGTTTCCAAATCTCACTAATTCGCAAGTGCTATAAATAACACTAAACACAAAAAACACTATCATTCAATAGAATGGGCGTTAGTTAATCCTGGTAATCCGTTATAATTATATCTGCTACTCAAACTAAACCTATGATAAACAGCTAGGATCTGATTTAACTGATATCTGTTATCAGGCAAGCTAAGCTACACTCCTAGGTTGATCGATCGGTTCTGTCTACGAGGTTAAGAACCTGGTAAGCCGGTAAGCTAGGTTCGAGTTAATCCTTATAAAATCATGATTTGAAGAATGAAAATATCTTTTAAATTTGTTTATGAAATAACGAGCCTTGGGATTTTCTCACATGACACATGGCACCGTAAAACCCTCGAATTTAAATAACCCTTCCCCAGCTAACGTCCGTTTTGTTAGGAAGTTTAAATTCTGTTTTTGGGGGGCTACTCTCTAAGCCCGAAGTTCGTAGTTTCGGGCGTATTTTAGTCCGTATGACCTAACCACTAAGAATAAATGAATGTTGTCATTCATTCTTAGTTCGGGTTCGGAACTAATCGTAAGTCCGAAGGTGATACGGAGTAGAATACGCCCGTAACTAAGCCCGAAACTACGGACTTCGGGTTTAGAGAGTAACCCCCCTGGACTCAGCGGTTTAGTCCGTTTCAAGGGTGCCGTACCCATAGAGTAACGATCAGATACCTATGGAGTCCGTCCGACTGTCTGTCAGCAGACCTTATTTAATAAACTTTTGTTAAAATAAAATGAAATTTAAAACTAAAGTTTTAAATTAAATTAAATTTTTATTTTCATTTTTTTTTCATTGTCTTTAGAGCACTTTAATGCTTTATACCAGAACGCTGATTTTGATGTCATCAACACGCAGTATATCTACTTAACGAAAACGCATACTATTTAAACTGAAACTAACTGAGTTACCTAGGCGCCCCACCCGTAGCGCCAAAACCAATAGTTCAACTACTAGTTATTCTTATTATTATTTATTCATAATCAAGTTACAAGACTCTTACTAATTATAATTATTAGACACAAAGTTACAATGACAATACAAACATTAAAGAAATTCAATTAAGTTACTAAGCTATCCATAGATGTATGTTTTTTATATTTCTGTGAAGCTATCCATGTTCTTTTTTGCACCTGTGCTCCTGTTAACAGATGTGCCCGGAATTAAAAAAAAAAGTAAATCCCTATAAGAAATGGAGTGGCTCTATTCTACCATGATACATGCTCGCATATTTTTGTACAAGATCGAACCTAAAACAAAATCGAATGAATTGAAAACCATACTAACCCAAAAAGCTTAGGATGAATATTCAAGGTTTGTTAAGACTACCGCCAAAAGATTCGACTCAAATGAAATATGAAATTTCGCATTTCCCCCGAAATAGGCCAGGAAAACTACGCGACGCTGGTTTCATGGCCGGGTCGCAATCCACAATTGCAAGCTGGCCAAATATAGCTTTGTTAACTTGAAATGTGTGATGGGACACATAGTAGAAGTGAAACTTCAGCGGACATGTAGAACTCTCCCTCCACCGCTGCCGCCTCTCACCACGCGATATACCTATCGTCTACCCCCACGTGGCCTTTACGCTATTTCGTGACAGCAAAAATCCTAATACCCCCCGTCTTTATAGAAATTTCACTTCAAAAGTATTCTACGAGTATCTATACTATATTTCTCACCTGATACCCCTTTGTAAGACGGAATGACTACGGAAGACTATTCGAACATGCATAAATAGTGGACCGTTTCAAAATTGTATGCAAAACTGCATATTACATACTAGCTTTTGCCCGCGACTTCATAAGCGCATATCCCGTTTTTTCCCGTTCCTGTATAGCCTATCCATAGGTTTCCTCGTGAATGTGACTATCATATACAAAAAGACTTTTTCAAATCCGACTGGTAGTTCCAGAGATTAGCGCGTTCAAACAAACAAACTCTTCAGCTTAAACGCGCACAGTAAAGGAGTGGAACTCTCTGCCTGCGTCTGTGTTTCCGAACGCATACAACCCTAATCTCTTCAAAATTAGAGTGAACAGGCATCTTCTGGGTAAGCTCGCTCCATCGTCGACTTTGTCTCTGTCATCTATGACCTAGACTAGAGTCAAGAGCAAACCCATATTAAATAAATAAAAGCTTTATTGTTAGGATAGATTGGTGCAATAAGTCACCAAAACAATAACTTATGTATACAAGTAAATTAAGATTACAGTCCTAACCGAGAATACTTCGAGTTAATTGAGTGATTGTGCTCGTAATACAATCATTACAGTCGGTTATTTGGGTTATCAGCGGTTATCGCCAATATGCTTGTTATCGAAGTAAAGGTATATTGTACAGCTGTGGCTGGATCACCTTTTATTTTATTTTTTCGTTTATAGATTAGGTTTACACACAGGTTTATTTTATTAATGTACCTTTAATTGACGTCCATTTTTATTTGATTCAACTATACTTACCTAAGTAGGCTTTCTGTTGATGAAAAGCTGTGAATGAAAGGTTTCAGAACTTCTTTTAAAGTGAATAAAGTGGAGCATGAAGCAGAGGTGTACCTATAGCAGATGAGACATATAAATGTCACCGGAAAGAGGCATACGTCATAAGATTGTAAATTATCGCGTGAAATTGTAAACTATTCTTTCTAAATAAGACACGGATATATTGGAAACCATTTAATTTGGATGGGATTTATTAAATACAAAACAATTTTTTCGTAATATATCGAGAAATTATAATCTAACTAGCGGTCCCGACCAACGTTGTCCTGTCAGAACGTTTGCTTTGTGTATAGAAAGCGATTGCAGCGCCACCTACCGGCTCCATTTGTGAATCTAAACCATTCAAAAAAATTCATCAACATCGGTCCAGCCGTTTAGGAGGAGTTCAGTGACATAAACTCGTACACAAGAAATATTAAGATTAAGATTCATTATAATTTAACGGAGTCTGCAATTTTCCGGTGACAAATACATTGCGCTGGAGATAGGGGCGGAGAGGGTTTTGCTGGGGAAGATTCTTGTAGCTTTTGTCGCTAGGGCAGACCAAGCTTCTTCTATTTGACGAACAGACCTTGACAATTCAAAACTGCCCGAAAAGGCTCTATTTGAAATAGAGGGTTTTTTATTTGGATTGTCAGGCTTTCACCGAGAAATCCTAGATGGAAATACCCAACTAACCAGGGGGGCTACTCTCTAAGTCCGTATCACCTAATCACTAAGAATGAATGACAACACGATTTGTCAGTTACTGTCAAATCGCGTTGTCGTTCATTCTTAGTTCGGGTTCGGAACTAATCGTAAGTCCGTAGGTGATACGGAGTAGAATACGCCCGCAACTAAGCCCGAAACTACGGACTTAGAAAGTAGCCCCCCTGCCCCGCGAATGCTGCCGCGCTTATGATAATTATGTAAGAAATTCACATTTTTGTCGATATTGAGTTAAGTACACATTTGGAAAGAGAGAATTGAGATCTATATTTCTGTGTATGTTAATTAAAAAACGTGGCATAGAAAATCAAATAAACGTAAGCATAATTACAGTAAGACACGTTTTGCGCAAGTCAAACCTACTTATTATGAACGCCTTTCAAAAGTGTCTCCAAGGCACTTACTGTACATATATATCACAAGCACGGCAGAATGGAACCCATCACCTTATACTGAGCAGTTGCGCTCGCGCCACTAGACCAACGAGGCAGACAGTGCAATTGAAATATCGATACCAATTCAAGAAATATTGATTAATTTCTAAAACACAACATTTCTAATGATAAATTAAAGATCCCTAGTCCCAGTGAACATCTTGGCGAAAGCCTTATTTTCCTGGTCGGCTAAGCAGAAATATATATTTATCGATAGAGGAAGCGTCAACTACCTACTTCACCTACAACAGTTATCAAATTAGGTAGTTTCCGGACATGATAAGCAATTTCACACACACACGGACAACTACTACTGTGGCCAATCTGGGAATCTCTCCAATTTATTGCGAACACAGGTTGTGCGATGTAGAAACTTCGGGCCAAAAGTGGCATTGGCGACCCTATCCAGGCATTACAGGGACTCCCAAACTGGCGTTGCAGCGTGGAGCTCCCTCCCAGGACATGCTTTACCTTCATTCCAGCCGATCTTGCAGAGCTACTTGCACATTCAGGATTCGAACGAGGTGAATAATAGAGTTGTCAAGGTTGCTACATTTTAGGTCAGATAAAATCTGAGCAGCTGTCAATCGACAAGAGGGAACCATCTGCACCTTTCGGGATTTGAATTAGACAAACAAAAGAGCTGTCCAGACATACTTTAATTTTGGCAGACCAAGTATGTCTCTACTTGGTCTGTCAAAATTTGAGTACCCATTAGTCAATCGACGCAAAGAGGGGCAGTTCCCGTATTTCAAGGGAAAGTTAATTTTCTAATCTCAGTGTCAAAATCAATCAATTTGGCCCTTTTGGGGGTGACCTATGTCCAGCAGTGGAAGTCTTTCGGCTGATAGATGACGAATCTCAGTTTCATGCTGTCAATAACGCCTCTATTTCCCCTCCATTTTTTGACATAAAAAAGTAAAAAATAAAATAAAATAAATTTATTTCAGGCATAGCCCATAATTCTCACATACTTAATACAATTTCCAATCAAACATTAAATAAATACAATAGAATTAGATATGGCATTTCAAATTAAACCAGCTCACAAATACATTAATTAAATCACAATTATAACGTAGTGTTGTTATTTTTTTTGTTATTATCTTTTTTGTTGTTATTTATTGTTTAAATCACAATTATAACGTAGTGTTGTTTTTATTACGTATAATGTAGTTATAATTATAACAGTAGTACCTACCTATGTATTTGTCACCATCTAAAATGCGACTTGAATTCGAACGTTAAGTACCTACAAAAAGTTTGCCAGGTTTGTGGAATTAGTTCGAGAGAGCACCGCGGCCCTGGAACGCAAACCACGATTTCACATCCATAAAAAAAAGTAAAAGTTGGCCTTCAGATACTTACCGACAAAAGTCGCCTTCACACACTAGTCTAAAACACTCGACTCCTCATGAATTGCATCTTCCAGTCAGTAATCTGACACTAAAGTCACCATGATGTCATTCTGCCATACAATACGACGATTTTATCAGAACTTGTAACACAATCACGATATTTACAAGAAATCTTGCTGACCAAACTACCTATGATTTTTTCTAAATAAACTTGAATTAAAAACACGTGTCATTATTGTACATAATACATACATGATCAATCAATGATGAGTACATATATATGTACTCATTATATATGTGTTGATTGTTGAACCGACTTCGTATGTGACTCGGCGAAATAGTTCAGCAGATCATTCTCACATGACTAGTTCAGCAAAAAGCGTAGCGTAGATACCCCTAGCCTCAAAGAGATGTCAGCATAGTTGACAGGGCCCGCTAGGTCTGGACCTAGCGCCTGCCAGACACTGCAGGTACTGGTGCCTGCCAGGGTTGCGGAATTGTATGAAAGAATTAGCGTGGCTCTGGAACGCAAAGGGCATTTAAAGGAACACGGATGGGTTTTAGTCAGTAAGAGTCTGAGTGGAGGAAGTTGTTTAATGATTTCCCATCCATAAAAAAGGTGCAACCCCTAAGCTCAGAGGCAGAGGTGGTAATGCAAGGACTGAAAGGGAAAGGGGGTTGGGGTCCAGCAATGGACCGCAATTAGCTGAGTTATTAAACGGGGCGCAAGCTGCACTTGGGTCCCTCTCAATAAAGTTAATGTTAAAAATTTGTTTTTTGTTTTACAGATACGCATACACAGGGGTCTGGAATCGCCTGTTTAAATGAGTAAAATATTATCGAAATTAATGCTTTTGTTCATGAGGTTTCATTGAGGGATATAATGCTGAAAAATAAACCATAGTTCATTAGATATTAATTAAATAATTTAATTGTGGTGAATAAAGGAAAAACTTAAATTAGTGATCGATTGAAAAACGATGAATTTATTTAACAAGCTTTAATTTATTTCTTATTTAGGTACCTATTTGTTCATATTACATAGTTTGCAGAAACAATATTTTCAAGGAGTTTTCCTTTCGAAAACAGCTAAACCATGCAGAACATGAAAATTAATTATGTTAACACAAAATGGCAGTTGTACGGAAGTTTATAATATGAACAAATTCATAATTGTACCTACTGAAACCCAAAGCATTTATTTCAATTAAACCATTACAGGCACTTTTAATAGTCAAGGTCGGCCTGTCCAAAGAGATGAAGCTAATTACACGTTCCAAAGCGTAGATCTCTATGGAGAAATTCCACGGACACTCTTTTAAATCAATGTTTTTTACAATGATATGGTTCAATAATTCCTGTGAAAATTATACAAACATACGTACTACAGAAGTATGACAATATAATGACGAATTGAATTGTGTTATTTCACAGTGATGTATTATTTGTCAAATATATTGTCACATCACAGTTATTTATAACAAGTCGTGACTGAGTTGACTTAGATATTGTATCAATCGAGTATTTTGTGTTTGATCAGAGATAGTAGAAATCATTGGACAGATAAGTTTTGAGTTTTCATGTTGTTACCTAATAGTAAATGATGACGATGATTTGTTCAAGGAAAATTTAATCATTAGGCAGACTTAAAAAAAAAATTCATCATTGCAGGGATTTACAATTGAATTTTGGTCTACTAGCAGTCGCCCGCGGATCCGCCCACGTGAATATCGCAAATGATACCAAGGGAACATGCTCCCGGGATGAAAAGATCCTATGTATTATTCCAGACTATGATCTATCTCTGTGCCAAATTTCATCAGAATCCATTCAGCCGCTCTGACGATTGAGTCACAAACATACATCCATCCAAACATCCAAACTTTCGCATTTCTTATATTAGTATAGATTGATGACAATCACCACGCCACACGTTTTCTTCTTTTATCCTCCCCAAACAAATGCAAAGGTAATCAAAAGCGTAGGATGTCTTTCTTCTGGCAGTTGCTGGTCAGGGTAGCGTAGCCTTTCCTACAGCAAGTCAGGGAAGAGAAAGAGCCGCTATGTCAAGGACCTCATCCAATAAAGAAACCATTACGTACCCAGTTGTAATGATTTCTTTGGCCAAAACATGGCGGTGTCCTGTTTTGGCCCCAAGCAGTGTCATTGTGTTCCGGTTTAATAATAAAACCTCTGCTATACTTATTGACCAGCCTCGATCAGTTTCATCATATTTCTGCTTCCACCAACAGAAGAAACAGCATGAACATATCCTTATCCTTACTAATATATTACATATAAACGCGAAAGTGTGTGAGTATGGATGGATGTATGGATGGATGTTTGTTACTCTTTCACGCAAAAACTACTGAATGGATTTTTATGAAATTTGGCACAGTGGTAGATTATAGCCTGGGATAACACATAGGATACTTTTTATCTCGGGAATATGTTCCCTTGGGATAATTTTCCACAATCACGCGGTCGGAGCCGCGGGCGGCAACTAGTCCTGCATAAACTTGTTCTACTTTAATCTGTTGCTTGCTATAAACATCCCGTTTTTCCTCAAGAATTAGCAAGTAAATCTCATAAATAGCTCCCCATTTACCTTGTTACGATATGCATCGAACGTTTACAAGCATTATTATGTATTATTATTATTACATAAGACTATGTGCGGTGCTGTAACCTGTTTGATCGGGTCTCGCGTGTAAAAAATTTGCAAATGTGTTGTGTGTATGTATTGTAGTCCTCGGTACCAAAGATACACACCAACACAGGCTTAGTTTTGTGATGAGGTACTATGAGTGGGATTCTCATGTGGTTCTCATTGCGTTATCACTCGTTTGGATTAAGTGGGGGTGATTTTACCAAGTGAATGTAATGATTTGATTAACTTAAAACTACATGATGTTATTGCGCCAGAATTAAAATATATTCAGGCGTAGTCATAATAAAATTCAAACCAAATGCTTAGAAGCCTGATTAGAAGATTTTTCACTGAAATTTTCTATAGATGATTTGTATTTAGAATCTCTCAATCAGTATTATAAGTTTGCATAAGGTTAAACCGTTTTTATAATTATAATGCTAAAAGTTGCTACTTCGATTTTTGCCTACTTCAAAATTTTCAGTATTGATTACTAGTCAGAGACAGATTCAATTGAATCAGCCATGCTAAGTTAGAAATGTCATATTTGTTCACCCCTTTTCAAAGTAACCTAAACTAGAAAACAAGAAGTTTTTGCCAAAAATTAAGTGCTCAACATTAATAATTTGGTGTTTATTTTTTGCTGACAAAACTAATACAATATTCTTAACGTATTTTAAACTCATTCTAAATTTAAGATCATACATCACTCAAATGTAGAAAACTCAAACCATAATTTTCCGATAGAACATACCCACCTAAAGATCATTAAAGTTCTTTCTCACAAACAGACTCGCCGTTCGATAACTGCGTGACTTCGCAACCCATAGTAGCCCTCTACTCACACACACAGGAGTCCTGTCCCGTTTGTATGCACTGTGGATCTTTGTGTGTGTGTGTGTCTAGTCTTAGCCCACAAGACTGCATTCCTGGCCACGGTAACGGCGGACAAGGGAGCCACTGAGATTTTTCATTTTTTAAGATCTTGAGTCTTAGAGGCTGGCTGTAGTTTTACATTATTTGTTTGCTGGGAATATAATACTTGGGTTTATTTTATAGGTAATTTGGATAACCAATGTACTTTTGTTATTCAAATAGGGAAATGATTGTTACTAAATGCATTGTAGGTATTATGAGGACACCTGCGGCTTAGTATATTGTTTAAAGTTTAAACTTTTAAAACCAATTAGTTGTTATTCCCAGAATTAAGAAGTCAAGTCATTCTGTTATAGACTATTAACAAATTGTCTTTCGTTGTTTTTTTCTGAAACAATACTATCTACTCAAACAATAGCAATATTTATTGACAATTGACTCCTGTCCTAATCTATGACAATAACAACAGAAGTGTTAACAGACATTTATCTGTAGAAACTGTTATAATACGAACAAAACTTAAATTTTGCATAGCATAGCAATTCATATACACAATGTTTATTTACATTTAACAAACTATAATATGTACAAGTAACAACTAAATACTTAAACAACTAGACTAATAATCGCGAAATTATGTACAAACGCGTATAAAAACAAAATAAATCATTGGGCATTAAAAAAATCATCCATATCGCTGTCGCTGTCGCTGTGTGTTGTGGAGGTCTGGTAGGCAGCCGCTCCACGTAAAATACTGGTATTCAGCTGAATCCGGTTTGACTGGAAGCCGACCCCAATATAATTGGGAAAAGGCTAGGCAGATGATGATGATCGCTGTCAATGGCAGAAGTGCCCAGAATACTGGCAATTTATCTACCTACAAGTTTTCCATTGTTTTTCTACTAATTGTTTTAAATACAAAAAAAAATTAAAACATAGGAATTCTAATTCCACATCTACTTGCAGATAAACTCAAACAATATTATCTAACGAGTTAATGGCTTACATCATCGCACACAAAGAAATGCCAGTAATCAGTGTCTTAGATACCAATTATGTAATTATTAGTGTGGACATGGCTAGTTTTGGGCATACAGCCATTCCACACACCAAACGTCACGGATTTTCCCACCTTAATTAGTCTAAAAATCTCGCAGAATGTATGAGCTCCTCTTTTTCAAAGTCGGTTAAAATAACCACGTGTCTCAAACTTTAATGTTATGATTCGTTCAATATAGCAATCAACTTTTTGTTCTCATACCGCAGCCCATCAACTAATAATAAACCATTTAATTTCTCACAAAAACTAAACATGTACAAAAATGATAATTGCATCAAATTCAAAACTGCTGATGTTCCACCATAATTGGCGACGGTATTTAATACGATAAGTAAGTCTCATATGGGACTAATTCACAACCTGACCACCATTTGACCTGTGACTTACATACACACACAGACAGACAGGCACAAACGTCTATATGTGATGTATGTGACGTGCGCATGTGGTTGATCGACTCACGCGCAGGTTTCAAGACCGGATCCGGAGGATGGTCAGAAGGGCGCTAGTGCACTTTTTTGAGATTTTAAATATTGTATGGGATTTATTCAGCTAACTGAGTAAATTGGGTTTTGTGTGACTTCATAAGAAGTCGTGTTGGACAACAAGATGTCTACTTTACTGTTATAAATGTTGATATTTTACATGGGAATTATCAAAGGGTAGAATCGCTGGATGCGAAAAGCGCAGGACCTTGGGGGAGGCTTACGTCCATGAGTGAACGACTTTCGCCTGAAATGATGATCATGATTTTAATTCGGATTGACAGAAACGTCAAAGCAAGTTGCATATCAGGATGATCCTGTATCGTATTTTTTTATCAATTTGTGCATTATCGACTTTTTGAGAACCACTTTCAAGTCGGTGTTTTTTTGCAATCTTTTATCTCTTTTCAACTACCACACCTCTTCGTATCTTGATCTCATAAATATGAAATAAAAAGATATTGAAGGGACCACTGTCATTATCTGTAAAGTGGGACAAAGACGAATGTGGCCCCGCAATGATAACTAACATCAATTAGTACTATTTAAACAAGATTAATTACTATATCAAATGGTGTCTCCTGACTAGTACACGCCATATTCTACACATTAATGTGTCAGCTTTTATCTTAGAATAAGAGATTGAAGGTTACCAGCCGTACCGACTGGTCATGACTGTCTTCTTGATTTGATTCAAATAAGGCTGAGGCCAGCAGTTTTTGAACGTCGGTTTTACTGTTTTACATAAAGACAGTCCCCCAAAATACCATGGTTAAGATGGACTCCAAGGAAACGAAAGTTGGACTGTGTGGAACGTTATTTGTTTAGAGAGGGGGCGACTACTTAGATTATGAATTTATGACCAATGCAGAAGTACTTATAGAAGAAGACGTATTGATACGTTCATGAGAATGTCGGATGGTGCTGACCGCTTGACAAACATTTTCTAGGCAACACTGATACTGTGTGATACTGTCTTTGAAGAAATTTGAATCTTGTTACTGAACCATATTGTATTTATTGAATTCAATACTCAATGCTTTATTTGCATACCAGAATGTGTACTTAGGTGCAAAATAAAAAAAAAAGAAATTGTGATCATTATGGACCCTGTCGGGCACAGCACAAAACAAATATATCGCACACCTAGATCTAAACTGGGTTAACTCAAAAAAACACTTTTTTCAGAAAATGCGAAAAACTTATTACTGTGTCCCTGTCCACTGCAGGAGTTTTCTGCATACATTTATGCTTTTATGCAGCTAGAAGAAAAATTTTGTAGGAATCTTGTATTTTAGTGATGTTTTGGGGCTGATAAATGGATTTTTGTAGTTATTTTCCTATTGCTTAACGATGCGCATATATTTGTTTTATTATTTTGAATTGAGCCCGTGTTGGTGTATTTAGCCATCTAGCGTCGAGTAGCGGAGATATGTTTAAATCTGTTTTATTGGTAGGTAGGTATTGAGATAAAGGATTCGATGGTGTGCATAACTCAAAAATCACAATTTTTGAGTTAGCTCCCTTTAGATCTAGGTGTGCGATATGTAGGAGAGAGGAAGCTTTAAATAGCCAAACTTATGTTTAAAATAAATCCAATAATACCATGTCAGGGACTCTTCATACCTTATATTTTATCATTTAAATATTCCTTATTACTACAATACCATTTTTTAATTAAATATTGTTTTAATTTTTTTTATAAATACAAAAAAACGAGACGTAAATGGGTGAGAGCATTTAAAAATATAACGACATCTATGCTTGTTTCTACTATTAAACACATTCACATCCCAAATTCCCAAAATAAATCCCAATAAGCGTGCGATAGAAAAAAAAAACAAAAATCCGCGCAGAAATCCTTAGCGGAATGCAGGCACCGCGTCAGATCTCAGTCAGGAACCAGTTCCGCGCCGCTCCGCCGACCTTAGCCCGCAGTCAGCGCTGTTGCCAAGCGACCACCGACACCATGCATATTGATTGAGACTTCTTTTGGGCTTGGTCAATATCGATTTGGGTGAGTTCATTAGAATAGTTGAAAAACATTTATTCGACTCAGACATAACATAACCCCACAGCAACAAACACATAGTTAAAGAGATGAAAAATATAACATAACAATAAGACAGTAGAATCGCTGATCGGGGGTGTTGGTTTTCATCTAAATCGAGTCAAATGAGGCTGAGGTAAAAAAGGTTATATGTTTTTTTTTTAAATAAGTGTTCCATCGGATAGTTTTTTTCTTTTGTCACGTAAACAAAAAAAAATCGGCCAAGTGTGAGTCAGACTCTTGCACGAAGGGTTCCGTTCCTACATACAACTATAAAAACGGCAAAAAAATCACGTTTGTTGTATGGGAGACCCCTTAAATTTTTATTTTATTCTGTTTTTTAGTATCTAATTGTTGTTAAAGCAGCAGCAGAAATACAAAATCTGTGAAAATTTCAACTGTCTAACTGTTACGGTTCATGAGATACAGCCTGGTGACAGACGGACAGACAGGCAGACGGACGGACCGCGGAGTCTTAGTAATAGGGTCCCGTTTTACCCTTTGGGTACGGAACCCTAAAAACGAAAACGATGCAGTGCGTTGAAAACTCGTGTGATGTCACTTACTAGTATACTTTTAACTGGAAAGTGACGTTACAAGCCCCCACGTTGATGCGTTTTATCTTCGTTTTATTTTATTGATTTGATAAAATTAAAAACACTCATACAATTTTTTTCGATAATCTAACTGACGGATTAAATAGAATCAAATTTTATTAACCCAGGCAAAATCCCTATTAGGTATATGTATATATAAAGTTAGCACAGCAAGTTCTGGGCACATACTATCACGTTTTAAAGCCATCATGGTTTTAGAGTAAGAGAGAGATGGAGCTATACAGGTCGAATAGCACTATCTCCTTTTCACAACGGAAACGTATGAAGTCATAATATCGCTGTATGCAATGGCTATTGTTTATACGAGAAAAGGAAACTGGCACGTTTCCTACGGCAATGGCCACCAGTGAGACGGAAATTACAACTTCTTAGTTTATCTTAGTCACCGGAAAAATTCCAAACACCGCGCCGTAAGATTGTAAAATATCGCGTGAAATTAAAACTATATTTTATATTGGAAACTACTGAATTTGGATGGGATTAATTGTAAACAAAACGATTTGTTCAAAATATATCGAGAAATTATAATCTAATAAAGAATTATTACAATCTTACGGAGTCTGCAATTTTCCGGTGATATCTTCATCAATATGCCTGAAGATTTGAATTGTGTTATTTAACTGTTTCTCAGGCAGCTTACCGAGCTTTTATTATATTCAAATAGGGCCTGCTATGTGCCATTCATCATATCTATTTATATAAAAATGAATCGCTAAATGTGTTGCTAAGCGCAAAATTCAAAAATGGCTAGACTAATTTCGCTAATTATTTTTTTTTGTATTTTCAGGAGGAGGTTCTTATGAAAAAAAAATTTTCAAAAACGTTAACATCCGGGCGAACCCGGGGCGGTCCAATAGTATAAAATATTTGTTATTTAACCTCGTGTTAGCAATTAACTCTAGCTAAAAGATAACGCTTACGCTTGTATGCAAACTGACAAAAAAATATTTCACAAAGTAGGTCTAAATAGTAGGTCTAAATCTTTAATCGACTTTTATCTAGTTTAACCTCGTGATTATCTTACGAGGTAACACCAAATTAAGGTTGTTTTTATGCTTGTTGCGAGAGGTGACAGCAATTTTTTTTTTCTGTGAAATGAATGAAAACTCTCTCAAATCCAAGAGACATTTACGAGTTAACTCCAGAATTATTGTTTGAAACTTTTTGCATAAAAATTGGTTGTCTGTAAAGTCGGTTTGCGGACGATAGTTTAACGTGACAACGCCATAACAAAATATTGATGAAATGATCGTAACGTTACAATGAGCGTAACGTTACAATGAGTCATCCTTTTTCGTGCGTGCAGCCGGCGTTTATCGATTTATTAGACGTTGTCACGTCAAAATCAAATTTTATCAAAAAATGGTAGTTACGAGGTGTCACATCTAGACAGACGATATGTAATAAATTAATAATATATTCCCAAATGATAAGCAGACTGATACTTTGCCCCCACAGTTTGCTGAGGTGACGTTACCAACACAAACAGCCAGCGATCTACATTCTGCGCCTTGGATGTCTGTCTGTATAAATGTGTAACACGACACGTGTCCATTATCTACATGCTCATCGGTTACTAAGAGATGAATTGCCGTAACGACTTATTGTTACCTCAGTGAGTACGGATACACCGCAGCTCCTCAAGTAATTTGGTACCTACTAATACTGAACTGAACGCTGAAAGGGCTACCTATTTGATCTGTAATAGATCACATCCAGAATTTCTCAGTAGCAACCCGGAGTCTTCATTTCTGGTCGGATGATGGCAATGGGCTCGCCCGTCCATAACATCATCATCTGCATCATCATACCAGCCAAAAGACGTCCTCTGCTGGGCAGGGCCTCCCCCAAGGGTTTGCCATAATCACCACGCTTGGCAGGCGGGTTGGTGATCGCAGAGTAGCTATTGCAATGTATAGAACCACAGAGAATGCTGCTGCTCATTCTGTGGTGAGTACCTACCTTAGTCGCCTCTTACGACACTCACGGGAAGTGATGGGATGGTGCTATTCTTTTACGTCTAGGCAGATGATTTCAGTATGGTGTCGACCATACTGAAATCATCTGCCTAGCCCTTTCCCAACTATATGGGGGTCGGCCTTCAGTGAAACTGGATTCGGTTGAATACCAGTACCTATTTTTCGTGGGGCGGCTGTCTACCAGACCTCCACAACCCATTAACTGGGTAACAGGGTACTTCTTGGCAAGACTGGAGTCAGATTTCCTGGGGTCTGACAATCCGTAACAACTGCCAATAATTTACCAATGATCCAACGGCTTAACGTGCTTTCCGAGGCACGGACGAGTCTCGGTATGAAGATGGTCACCCATCCACCCCAGCAAACGTTTCGTAACGTTGCGGCTCGCCCCTCTATAACATGGGACTTAAAAATAACTAGTTTTATTCTCCTGCTAGGTTACAGATCAGAGTGTAGGTACCTACCTTATTTGTGTGTTCCTTATTTCTTAGTTGTCCCTTGTTAAACTAACGCCACGTTTCCACCTGTCACCAGCTCCCATTACTTAACGGGCGACAGAGGTACTTGCAATGTGATCAGGCGCTCGATATAAGAAAAAGGACTTGCGAATTCTTGCAGGTAGGAATGCGAACGCGACCAAAGACTCATATCAATCTGAAACCCACACCTTCGACATGCACAAATTTCCATGAAAAAACAACGTTCCAATAGGTACGTGGCTCATCGCCGCAAGGTTGTCTGCTTGTCGGTCTTGTACAGATTGTACCTACTTCGGGGAGAGTGTCCAGGAACTCCACGACCTCATCCCACCGCCCCCCCCCCCCTTCTACCATCGGACATCTAGACGCACTGCAAGTTACCATCCCTACCGTGTTGCTATTCCACCAATTCGCACTAAACGTTTCCAAACGTCTTTTACAATGCGCACAGCTAAGGAGTGGAACTCTCTGCCTGCGTCTGTGTTTCCGAACGCATACAACCCTAATCTCTTCAAAATTAGAGTGAACAGGCTTCTTCTGGGTAAGCTCGCTCCATCGTCGACTTTGTCTCTGTCATCTATGACCTAGATTAGAGTCAAGAGCAAACCCATATTAAATTAAAAAAAAAATAAAAAAAAGTTCTTCTTTCATGAACATCTACATATGTCTAAAGTAAAGTACACATGCAACAAAATCCGTGACACTGACCCTGCAAAGTCCATAAACCTTTCGTCCTACATTACCGTTTAACCAGAAATTAACATAGAAAACCCTACATACATTATACATAAGGCCATGAATTAGTATGTGAACACGACCAGCATTTACTGGCGCTAACAATGAAAGCATTCCTCGCCGTCGAAGCATCGAGGGGACTAACAACGTATAGAATCAGAAACTCTTCATCATCATTCAAGAATACACAATTAAGGGCCCTTATCAAAATACCTTCCCACCTTTTTTGCTTAACTTTGACAGCAGCCAGGTAATACAGAAGGTTTACAAAAATTGGGTATCAAAAACTGATTGAAAAACTTGGGTAAAAAAACGGATAGTCAGAAGCCAGATAATCTGATACTAGTCTTGCCAAGGAGTACCGTGTTACCCAGTTATTGGGTTGTGGAGGTCTGGTAGGCAGCCGCTCCACGTAACATACTGATATTCAGCTGAATCCGGTTTGACTGGAAGCCGACCCCAATATAGTTGGGAAAAGACTAGGCAAATGATGGGTATCAAAAACTTCCGAAATTACATGAATTGCAATTTTTTGTTGTCTTTGTCTTTTATACATTGCGAAAGATAAACTTATTACGGTACTCAGACTGAGAGGTTTCCTAATTCATTAAACTCGACGAGGCCGGTGACAAATTTTCATATAAATCTTAATGAAGAACACAACTGTTTTAACTTTATGAATCGTTGTATCTCAGTAATTGTGACTCTTACGAGAAAAAGTGGAAAGACAATTATATAGATAATTACTTGGTCTACAATATTGGTCCGACCTATTTTTATAATAAAACTTAACGTTTGGCTGAAAACCGCAAAAAAAAAAAATATTTTTGAACTTTGACCTTGAAAATTTTTTTGCAAATGTCGGATCGTTGCGAACTTTTCTCACATTTAATTTATAATGTTGTTCCGAACATTCGTACAAATTTTAAACTCCATGCGAATTATTGTAACCTTACCTTAATTAAATGAACTTGACCAGACTATAAAACCAATACAGCACTTAAGATTGTGCTTTTCAGATATATTTTTGATGTGTAACATCTTTCCTCTCGCTTTCCTTTGATTTCGTGAAATGGGACGGAAGTGTGTAACAGAAAGCCGAGGAAGCGCGCGATGATTTGACCAATGAGCGCGCGTAGTGGTCGAGTTGGCTGTCAGTTGGTACTTTTAATGTTAATGTTGCTTTTTACCAAGGTGAGACGTCAGATGTTACACATCCTATGCGAATACAATAATACTCGCTCGTTTTTTTATCAAGTACCTAGATTAATTATAAGTAATTGATGTTACTGCTTTGTCAAAACAATTCATGCGCTAGCGCCGGGTCACGGAGTTATCGCATTAAACGTATCCACTGGCATCAGCAAAAGTGTGTGACCAATAGTGAAAGTATCGCATATCAATAAATTACAACATAACAAATTAACAAACTCACATGATTCAATTCATAAATTCTCATAACATTTAGCAATACTGAGAAAAACAACACGGAATCAGGATGTTTCTATTCTGTTATCTTACTGTGTTCATGTTTCCTCAATTTGTTGGTTAAAACCACGATTTAAAGAGTGTAAACATTTGTCAGTTTCTGCCCAATTATGGCATGCTGTTACATAATTGTATATCTTTGACAGATAATGGGGATTGCAGCTGTAAAATTACATGAGACGGTATAAGTATCTAATCGTTTGGTTTATTCTAATCCTTGGATAAGGCAGACGTAATGGTGACGTTGTGTTGTGAGTGTGTGTAAGTAGAGGAAGTAATTCAACATTTGCAGAATTACCTTACAGATTAATGAGAGTTCAAAAGAGGTTAATACATTGGGTTATTATAAGTAAGGACAGGGCGGTCCATGGGCGGTTTTTCAGACGCCACAAATTGTGCCTAGACCGAAGTGAAATCGCCACGCGGTCGGCAATCTGCGGGAGTGATTGTGTGCGCGAGACATTAAAAATCACGTATTCCTTTAATGGCGAACAAGTTAGCAAAAAATTTAGTTCCAGGGACTCAGGTTTTACAGGTTTTTGGCTCTATTTTATCGTCATCATTGGCAGCCTTGTTTCACCGACTCCTAAGTTCATCTGTTGCATGCTCCCCTGGTTATTACATTCCTAAGATAGGTCTAGAATAGCTCTTAACCGCGACTTATTCCTCGGAATTTTTAGGTACACCTTCTACTTGTAGGAGGTCAATCATGCCCAAACCTGTACTTCTGCCGCCTACCTCCATAACCCCTTTATACCCAACTATTTGGGTTACACCTACGCTAAAAGAAGACGGCAGATGCTTCCGGGTAAGAGTGACGGGGACAGAAGAGGACCCGTTAGGAAAGTAGTTTAGACTACTACCTTTACGCGTAAACGCTGATGATTTGTGTTGATGTGATCAATAGAACCTTACTGCAGTCGTACATGTATCATTATAGACCTAATGGCCGACGAATGTTGAGAAACAAACGAGTAGAGCTGTAATGAATGGAGATTCACTGATAACTTATTTATGCAGGCAGCTTTTTGTATTATCTCACGGTGTTTTATGTAACGAAGTGTTTCTACATACAACTATGTACAGTAACAGTTAGTATTATTTTTTAAACTGGTCATAATATAATATTATGTTGCACAATTTGCACGCTCAAGAGAGTAGTGTCGTTACCTGACTTTCAAAACGGAAGTCGTATGTTTAAAGCCAGAAGGCCCAATTGTAAAACAGTGTGCATAGGAGTCACTAAGAAATGCCCCAAGGAGTCGTTAAAAAAGTTACAACATTCGTTTAAGGTTTTCCTTATATAATATTATAATGACTCTCTGGGTTTAGGTCATTTGTATGCGGATACATAAAACTACTGTCTTGCAGTCGAACGACACACCGTGTAGGATGCTTACAAAAGAATGAGCAACTGCATCAGTAATCTTAAATGCGCTAAACACAATATTTTACTCTATCTTTACAGAATTTAATTTAAATAACCTCCAACTGACGATGTAAGTTAGGACCCATTCAACTCCGAAAATTTTCGAAATAGTGAGCCCCAATTCGTTCTGTGTACATTTTACAGCAGCAGATGTTCAGCTTAACCTTCTATATCCACTCTCTGTGCACTCAGCTTCGTATAACGACCGGTTAACTTACCTGACGAACAGATCCGGGTGAGTCAGTGAGTTCATCTGTCAGCGCTACCTGAGTCGCGCTTTGTGTGGCGTGTTCGGAGTCCGGACGCGACCACCGCAGCTTTTGTATTAGTCATGGGACTCATGGGCCATGAGACGTGTTTCTTTTATGATTTATTTTGCGAAACTTTATTAGAAGGTAAAGCAAGTACGTAAGTAAAATTTTTATAGCAAAAAGATTAGCCTATGTTACCCTAGTTAAATCAGTGTTGTTACTACAAGGATGCTTAAGCTAAGTATTACTATGACTAATGATCTCTGTCCTTCAAACGAAGACAAAGACATAGTTTTTTAATAACATGATCGCTTAATTTATATGAAGACATGAAATCAGCAACGATATTTTTTTTTTATTTTGACATTTAACTTATAACAAGGAATTGCAAATGTTGTACTATTTAATGAATTTATTTTGGTTACCGCTATGTTATAATAATCTGTAATAATTATTTGTTTTAATAATCTAATATATTTAATGTTTTTTAAAATTTTAAATTTAGTAAGTATTCAGTGTAAAATTTCGATACAATGTAAAAATTGTTAATGAAATGAAATTAATAATCCGGCCCGAAGTACCGAATTAGCGATTATTTCTAAGATTTTTGTATATGGTTCACTCCTGAAGTCCTGATATTAAAGCAAACACAGTGTTGTTTATTTATTTTGTTTTCAATTTTTTTTTTTTGTCAATCACCTACTCGTACATTGTTATGTGCTTATAGTGTGTGTTTAACTAGGAGGAAGAAAGACGACTGGTCTGTGTGAAAGATGACTTGGCTAGAAAAGGCATGATTTCTGAGATGATGATTAATAGAAAAATATGAAACAAGAACACAAATCGCTGGCAAGACAATAATGATGAAGCCATTACATCTTAATATAAAAGATACAATTGATAATTCAAACAAAACGATGCTAAATATTTAAGAACGTAACTCAAAGGATATAACTTATTGTCGTCTTGAGTGCCGACCATCATCGGCTTTATAGTGAAGCTGTGAGCAAGTGTTACAGGTCATGACGTACATCTGCATGTGCACAATTACGAGCAATAAAGAACGTTCTCAAGGCTGACACACGTGTCGCTTATTGTGGAGACTCACAGTCTGCTGTGTAACCTTACAATAGGCAAACTGTTTTAAGGCAACGCACCACTGCGTTCACGACTTAACTACGCTAGCGCAGCTTCATCCAATGACGGGTAACGTGTAACAGAATAAACGTAATACCTGAAAAGGGGTCATCGTACTCACCATTATGAAGAACTTTTACTATGCGCCCAAGAGTGAAATAGCGAAAAAAAAACGACTGCTTCTTACATTTATGTGCGCTTAACTCGACAAAATGTAGGTACTGAACAGCAGATTTTTTTCTTTTCGTATTTTCTGAGTTGGTCCCATAGAAAAAAGTTGTTGCAACAAAAAGAACCGCAGCGCCATCTACAACGAACCAACAACAAAATCCTGCATCGCGCAAGCAAAGTTCTCCGTGCGATTTGAACACATACAACAGTCCAAATATCATCTATCGGACAGTTACCCACCAGACACAACAACCGTCTGGCAGGAGGATCCTCCCATTTTCAGTGGAGGTTTGCGGGACTTTACTCTCTGTACCGCATACCTCTATACAGGTATTGCATTTATTCTGTTACACGTTGGGAGGCGCGTCATGGGCCAATATCACAGCTCCATAAAACAGCTCAAGCACTATCGGTACTTTACTAATCTTTAGTAAGGACTAAGGGTCGCGGTAGTTACCTTCTTTTTATATTGCCATTTAAGTTCGGGCATCAATAGTTATCATCACCATCCAACAAGGAATGACCCGCTTCTGGGTCCTTCTGGTCTTCTGTGACCACCATACGCATAGCTGGAATACAACTGAATAGCAAAGCTTCTCCGTTAAAATTTCAAAATATATGGGATTAGCTAGCGCTTGTCTCATCTATTTTTTAAACGAATCTCTTTAAAATCCATATATTATTAAACGTTTTGAAAATCGTTACATCGCAGTGGATTGTCAGCTTTACGTAGGTGACTCGAGTATTACATAAAAATAGAATACTTTGGACCGCAGGCCAATAGATAGTATTGTAGTAACGTTTGCATGTACACAATCAATATCATTGATCAATAGTTGTGTTATGCAACTGGGAGCAGCCATGTTGGAGTCCATTTGTCTAGTGTTTCATATAGAGATGCATGTTACCGACTGCGGTCTCTCCCGTATCGCATGAATGTGTTACATTAACGGGCACTTACAGCAGTACCGTTTGTCGACAATATTCTAAATCAACTTACAAAAGGGGAAAAGGGGTTCTCAATGAACTCTTCTGTAGATACGAAAAAATCAGACTTGTTGTTTTGGATCCGAAATACAATTCTGAAATGACTCCAAAAGACGCAAAGGGCATGTCGATCTGACGACGCTTGGTGAATGATGATGGTAACTTCGAATAATGCTCCTTTCTTTTCCTACGTGCTGCAAAATGGTTAAAACATTAGCTAACCAGATGTGAGGTACCCATTCAGTCGCATCCTCTAATCACAAATGCACAGTCTCCCATCTAGGAAGTAAACCAGGAACAAGACCATTACCACTGCATCCAGAGGGGTCTCATAACCCACACAGCAAGGCCATAGCAGCGCCACACGGACACAAACATAAAAACAAACCAACATACACACACACAACTGGTCATATAACAGTAAGCGTCCAGCCAAGCGTCTCTTTTATACTGGGCACACAGTGCAACTAGCCAAGGCCCCGTGATCGATGGGGGTCTCTAGTGTCTGCCACTCTATAGATTTCTTTCTCTATTGATTTTTAAGCATTAACTTGCAAACTTATTGCCATTCAACGCGGCAATGCTGCCAGTGTTCTGGGCACTTTTACCATTGACAGCGATGAGGATGAATTTTTTGGATGGCCAATGATTTATTATGTTTTATACGCGTTTGTACATAATTTCGCAACAATATTAGTCTAGTTGTATTCAGTTGTTACTTGTACATATAATTCGTTAAATGTATAGATATAAATTAAACTTGCAAACGCCAAAAAAGTTTCTGATCCGGATACAGTTACCTGTTCATATGTGACTTTGTGAGCAGTCGAATAAATCTAGGCTGTTGTTAAGTTTTTTGCCTGTTTTAGCAAAATAGTCATCATACAATCAGGGTCCCCATTATCCCATGCCCAGGCCTCAATACGCAAAAGATGGCCCTGTAACTACCTACTTCCCAGTAATTGGCCAGCTCCCGAAGGAAGCGGGGCCGTCGATTGGTTCGGCCTTGCACACCCACACGTGGCAGGAGGATCCTCCCATTTTCAGTGGAGGTTTGCGGGACTTTACTCTCTGTACCGCATACCTCTATACAGGTATTGCATTTATTCTGTTACACGTTGGGAGGCGCGTCATGGGCCAATATCACAGCTCCATAAAACAGCTCAAGCACTATCGGTACTTTACTAATCTTTAGTAAGGACTAAGGGTCGCGGTAGTTACCTTCTTTTTATATTGCCATTTAAGTTCGGGCATCAATAGTTATCATCACCATCCAACAAGGAATGACCCGCTTCTGGGTCCTTCTGGTCTTCTGTGACCACCATACGCATAGCTGGAATACAACTGAATAGCAAAGCTTCTCCGTTAAAATTTCAAAATATATGGGATTAGCTAGCGCTTGTCTCATCTATTTTTTAAACGAATCTCTTTAAAATCCACATATTATTAAACGTTTTGAAAATCGTTACATCGCAGTGGATTGTCAGCTTTACGTAGGTGACTCGAGTATTACATAAAAATAGAATACTTTGGACCGCAGGCCAATAGATAGTATTGTAGTAACGTTTGCATGTACACAATCAATATCATTGATCAATAGTTGTGTTATGCAACTGGGAGCAGCCATGTTGGAGTCCATTTGTCTAGTGTTTCATATAGAGATGCATGTTACCGACTGCGGTCTCTCCCGTATCGCATGAATGTGTTACATTAACGGGCACTTACAGCAGTACCTACCGTTTGTCGACAATATTCTAAATCAACTTACAAAGGGGAAAAGGGGTTCTCAATGAACTCTTCTGTAGATACGAAAAAATCAGACTTGTTGTTTTGGATCCGAAATACAATTCTGAAATGACTCCAAAAGACGCAAAGGGCATGTCGATCTGACGACGCTTGGTGAATGATGATGGTAACTTCGAATAATGCTCCTTTCTTTTCCTACGTGCTGCAAAATGGTTAAAACATTAGCTAACCAGATGTGAGGTACCCATTCAGTCGCATCCTCTAATCACAAATGCACAGTCTCCCATCTAGGAAGTAAACCAGGAACAAGACCATTACCACTGCATCCAGAGGGGTCTCATAACCCACACAGCAAGGCCATAGCAGCGCCACACGGACACAAACATAAAAACAAACCAACATACACACACACAACTGGTCATATAACAGTAAGCGTCCAGCCAAGCGTCTCTTTTATACTGGGCACACAGTGCAACTAGCCAAGGCCCCGTGATCGATGGGGGTCTCTAGTGTCTGCCACTCTATAGATTTCTTTCTCTATTGATTTTTAAGCATTAACTTGCAAACTTATTGCCATTCAACGCGGCAATGCTGCCAGTGTTCTGGGCACTTTTACCATTGACAGCGATGAGGATGAATTTTTTGGATGGCCAATGATTTATTATGTTTTATACGCGTTTGTACATAATTTCGCAACAATATTAGTCTAGTTGTATTCAGTTGTTACTTGTACATATAATTCGTTAAATGTATAGATATAAATTAAACTTGCAAACGCCAAAAAAGTTTCTGATCCGGATACAGTTACCTGTTCATATGTGACTTTGTGAGCAGTCGAATAAATCTAGGCTGTTGTTAAGTTTTTTGCCTGTTTTAGCAAAATAGTCATCATACAATCAGGGTCCCCATTATCCCATGCCCAGGCCTCAATACGCAAAAGATGGCCCTGTAACTACCTACTTCCCAGTAATTGGCCAGCTCCCGAAGGAAGCGGGGCCGTCGATTGGTTCGGCCTTGCACACCCACACGTGCGCAGCTCTTGTATCTTCCACGATATCTGTCGAGACAATAGGGATTAATTTTTCTAGTTGATCTCTGGTTTATTGGGTATCATTTTCAGTGTTGTATAATTCCTACGCTGGCTACGTAAATGGGTATCTGAAAATAGCAGGTACGTGATACTACTATAAGTTGTGTGTCACTGTCACCGGAAAATGGCAAACTCCGTAAGATTATAAAATAATTTTAGAGATTGTAAACTCTCGATAAATTGTCAACTGAACATTTGGAATACTTTTTTTACGCATCAAAATTTGATAGTCTATAAAATCTCCGTGTCGCTTTGAGAAATTGTGGACTGACAAACTGGCGACCAATCAGCACTCTGGTCTACAATTTACCTGTTTTGGATAATTTGTAGGCTTGGTTTCGGATAAATTGTAGGCTTGTACTCCTCTGATTGGTCGCCATTTTATGTCAATCCACAATTTCTCGGAAGTACTTCGAGATACTATAGACTATCAAATTTGATACGTTAAAAAGTACTCAAAATTTTCATTTGACAATTTATCGAGAGTTTACAATATCTCAAGTTATTTTATCATCTTGCGGAGTTTGTCATTTTCTGGTGACATCACTAAGACATTTTCTGGGACAGCTGATGTGCTGGCGTCTGTGCATATAAAACAAAATAATGCCATGATTGTGTTCATGTCTGTTAACTTTTCAAAAACCTGCTTTTCATCTCGGTCGTTTGTACATACTGAAAATATTCTCCGAGTTTATGACAACTATACAATTTTTGTCGAGCGGATAATCTTTGCGACAGCGTTATATTTATTGCTCATAAATACGTAGAAGATTTATAAATATTATCAGTAGTTTGTTTGTGCACTACATTGGCGTGTGCATGTAAACAACAACATATAAATAGGCATGCACCTATTTCACGACACAATATTATCCTCGTATCGTAAATATGTCGTTATTTTATTTACTTATAGGTTAATACTTTTGTCTCTTATCTTCTATATGGGTGCTGCCGGTCGATTCTGTAAAGATGTCGAAGTGAAGGCTTGGGTGAAGTGATCAAGTGACATCTTGGTTATATGGAACCTTCACTTCGACATGTTTACAGAATCGAACGGCTGTAATTTTTAATTGTACATGAGACATTACAGCTTCGTCTATAGGATGGCAATGCAACTAAGATGTCAGTTCAAAAGGGTAGATTCCTTAAAAAGTCTATTCGGTCCGCGTCAATTACCTACCTGCCAAATATATTGGACATGTACTTTTCCTTTTCATCATGATCTTCCTGCCCTTATCCCATGTTACTTGGGGTCGACGCAACACGTTTTTTCTTCCATTCTGTCCTGTCAGCCGTCACACTATCACTAACTCCCTTTTCTTTCATATCACTTCTAGCACAATCCATCCATCTTTTCTTTGGCCTCCCTCTCCTCCACATTTATATTCATAACTCTTTTAGTTACGTCAAAAGCTGCAGTGCTTAATTTTGATGCGCTTTCTAATTTTTTTAATCTTTATCAATTTTATTTATTTATTTATTTATTTAAACTTTATGTACAATAGTGGTACATGGGCGGACTTAATGCATCAAGGCATTCTCTACCAGTCAACCTTTGGGTTATAAAGACTATATTGTGATAGGTGTACAATAAATAAAAATAAGATTCAAAAATTGTATTTTAACAATTCGGAAAGAATATACAGATAATATATATAATACTAATAAAATACATATATATATGCTAAAATAATAAACTAATAAATATGATGTATAATAATCATACCGATTAAGAGAATTCATAGTAATCATGACGAAGAACAACTAAGAATGACAAGCTTTTAAGTAGTGTTTTCGGATTTTACGCTTAAAGGAAAATTTTGACTCCGCCTTCTTGATGTCAAGGGGTAGCATATTCCAGAGTTTAATTGTAGAAATAGCGTAGGAATTAGACAAAAACCCGGTGCGGTGAGAAGGGATATGAAGAAGTAAGTTTTTAGATGCTGGAAGGTTGAGACTGTGAGAACTGCCCAACACTTTAAAATATTATGTTATTGTACATAAAGCAGAAATTAGATGGCCATTTTTTTCCGTTGCCTACTTCACTCAGCAGTTAACCGTTTGCTGTTGTGCCTAATGAAGCGGTCTCGATCGTCTCTTTACCGCACCTATTCTGAAAAAATCTCTCTTTGAAGGTTAGGTGAAGGGAGTGTGAAGGGAAATGTTATTCGTTCTAAAGCTAGGGGTTGACAGCAAACTTGACCTTAATTTTTACGATGAGTTTTTAAGAAAATAGCACTACACCAAAACTACAATAAAATAAATAACTAAAAGGACGTTTAGAAAAAGGATAACTTTAAAGAACAAAGACTGCAACGTTTCTCTGTGTGTGAATCAACAAATATGTATGAAATCACAGCTGTTTCATCGGCATGCATTTGTCACAGGATTGAAGTTGCATTAATCATTCATTGCTTTCTATTTTTTTTCCTGTTTGTATTATGATTGGTTCGGTGGGTCGAAAGTGCCACTGACCACGGAGGTCTAAAGTGATATTAGGTTTTTCCCTGGAAATTCTGAATAGGAGCCCGAAGTCACCAATCATCATTTAATCACCCAAGCCTTCACTTCGACATGTTTACAGCCGGTCGATTCTGTAAACATGTCGAAGTGAAGGCTTGGGTGAAGTGATCACGAGGTGAGCTGTCAATCCATACAATCAAGATGTCACGTGATCACGGACTGAGCTTTCATTCCTTGTTGATTAAATGGATTGACAGCTCACGTCGTGATCATTTCACCCAAGTCTTCACTTCGATATGTTAATAGAATCGACCGGTAATGTCTTAGTTAAATGACACACACGTGACATATTTTGGTCAGAACTGACATTTACAAATGGCGAAAGACAGAAGGGCTACCCCTGCTAGGTTTGCTGGGGTACATGTCAACCGCACACACACACACACCGCAGTTACTTCTCAAATATATGTTGCTTATTTTCCACCTACTTATATACCACCTAAATTCGACCTCGATATTTATTAACACTCATCAATGGTCACTTTTAGGCCCCGGGCCATATCAATGAGTCCCGTTCATTTGACCTGCTGAACGATCGTGCGCTTGCGCAACTGACATTCCAGTAATGTCGTCGCCATATTGGGACATTATTATAGCATCATGGTGTGGTATTTACCTTGTTGATTGAGAATTAAATATCGGTGCTGTGAGCTGTTTTTGCATTATCATCGCTGCGGATTCATAATGTGAACGCAAGGCATGTCTGCTCTTTCCTACTAGGTATACCTAACTATGTCTCTCGTTTTTAACCGACTTCAAAAAAAGGAGGAGGTTCTCAATTCGTCGCAACCTATTTTTTATTTTCATCAAGTCAGGATCTGATGATGGGGTCCTGGAAAAATAGAGAGAACTCTTCAAATTTGATAGGCACACTTGAAGCGATTTGGGTAGTTTTTGGAAGAGTACTTTCTCAGAGTGGTCTCATTTCAATTTGGTGAAGATCTGATGAAGAACTCCTCAATAAATGATAGCAAATGGACTGGGATTGCTGAAATCTCATGTATGTCTATTGTTTACACCAGTTTATAACATAACATCACGCCGGTACGCTGTGAAGGGGTAAACACATGTGAACCACTAAAAAGTGAAAATAAAAGCTTTTTTACAAAAGTTTTAAAAATCGGTGTTAAAATACGAAGAAACAACCAATTCACCGATTTCCGAAATTAAAGTTATTTATACTTTGTAGTGTTTTTTTTTTATTTAGAAGTCGGTTGTATTTTTTTGTAAAAAAGTTTTTTATATTCTTTTCTTGTGAAATAGAAGATAGAAGGAGATAGATTTATCATCATTGCCCAGAAATATCCAAAACCTTAGGCAATTGTCGCACCGCCGACAATCAGCGAGTAGCGAGTAAAGCTAGAAACTGGAGACAAGTTGGCGACCAGCGAGTGTGTAGTTCCGATAGTTTTGTCGCTCGGCTATAAGCGAGAGCTCTTGTGCGACGGACTCGCACCACTCGCTCCAGCGTGTGGCGCACTATAGGAAGAAATTACCGCTGGTTGGTTGGCGTGAGTTCTGATTTCTTACCGCCAAGCGAGCATCGCACAGTGAGTATTATCTTTGATAGCTCTTTTCGCTGAGACAAACTAGTGGCATGAAGTTCTCGCCGGCAGTGTGAACAGTCAGCTATGGACTATAAATTAATGTGTCTCTTTTGTGAGTAAAAGAGACACATTACACAGCTGACGGGATCTATATCTTTTGTCCGTTTCCTCAGCGAGGAAATAGTCGATAGCTAATCGCTTCCTCGTCGGCGGTGGGACAAGTGCCCTCGGCTCCAGACAAGTGACATTCTTTTAGTGGTAGCGTGGCGATTCCTCAAAAAGTAAAAAAACACGTAGGATTGACAAACACTTTCTAAATGCCACGTGATCAATCTATACTTCTATATCTAACTAATATTATAAAGAGGTAAGATTTGTATTTTTGTATGTAACGAATAAACTTAAAAACTACTGGACCGATAGCTAAATTATCAGCGAGTAACATAGGCGATATTTTATCCCCGTACTCCCACGGGAACGGGAACTACGCGGGTAAAACCGCGTGACGTCCGCTAGCCCCTTATAATTTGGCATGTCGACAATCGCATTAGAAAACAGACTGGCACTTTTTGCCTTTTTGCCTCTTGACCAGAAGCAATACATAAAGTTACCTATTACGGTAAAGTTCAGAAAAGTACAAAATCAAATTCAATCTATGCTAAGAATCGGTCTTTTTAAACGTCCAAAATTTACTTAAAGACAGTCGGACCAAAACACCTGCTCGTCCAACTGACATACCGGTAACATGGATATGAATCTGTCTGGATCGCTAAGTTCCAGTATTCCATGGCATGTACCAATGCCATCAAGGCACCCTCGTAAGAGAGAGACGGAGCTATACAAGACAAATAGCACTATCCATTTTTCACAATTTTTTTTTAGATGAATCCCGTCACTTATTCCCAACCCCTGCAACTCCTGAAACCCAGAATCAACAGTGGCGACCACCAGAAAAAACGCCGAGTCAATGAAGCTCGACGCGTCCCGGAGAAACGATTTAACTGTCTTGGATCCCGTTACGAAATTAATCAGAAAAGCAAAGCGAACGAGTAGGAAAAAAAAGACATATTATTATTATATCCTAATTCTATAATGGTATTGACACAACACAGTATGGAGGCCAGATCTGAGGATGTTTTCAACTCTGTCCATAAAGTAATACTGTGCCAATAAAACCTCTTTGTACCTATGTCACCCTGGTAGTTTGTTCTCAGCATTCGCAGTACTTGGCATGTTCCCACTGTTCGCAGGGCGTTATACTCGAGTACATGTTTGGAATTCAATATTATCGTGGGAATTCATTATGTAAGATTTATTTAGAAGTGCTCGATTCTCTTTATTATCATACAAATTCATCCCGCATAGATAGTGGCACCTAAGTAGCTCTTTCATACGAATTTCTAGCGCTACCAGCATTGCTGGTATGCTTCTGGCATACAAGTGGGTTTTCGGTCTGTCCATTTTCGATAAATTAACGCGACTTGAACGACCTTAACTTGTAATTTTAGATATTTCTCACAAACTTATCCTCTAATATATAATAAATGTATAGAAACATTTTCTTCGTACGCGCATATCCCGTGTCTTCCCGTTACCGTAGGAATTTCCCGTTCCCGTATAGCCTATAGCATTCCTCATAAACGTGGCTATCATATACAAAAATAATTTTCCATATCCGACTGATAGTTCCAGAGATTAGCGCTTTCAAACAAACAAACAAACAAACTGTTCAGTTTTAATATTAGTATAGATATAGATGCACAAGTAAGTGCAGTTGCAGTTCGTTTGTTACGGTTTTACGTCTGAATGGCAGAACCGATTTTGATAAATTTTGGCACAGAGATAGATGGGACCCTGGCGAAAATCTATGTTAATGCAGGCAAAAGCCAGTAGGTATGTTTATAAATGCAAGTAGTATCACCGTCAGTCAACGTCCCAGATAAAGCTCACTGTAGCACTTAATGCATTCTAAAGAGGTCTTAATTACCGGGCACGCGCTCGACAAGTCGAGATAGTTCCCACGACAATCGCTCACTGTCCTCCAGTCGATATAAGATATCGTCACGGAACACAAGCTGTCTGTTGTGGTATCAGCAGAGGTGTGGGTCGGGGAGGTCGATCGTCTTATGGTAGTTAGAGAGTCACCAATGCATGCTATTCGCCTTGATAACTTCTGGCTGAAGAGGTCTCGACTAGACTAGACAAAGTGCCATTTTATCATGAAATGAGAGTGTCGAAGTGCCAAAATGTAAGTGATTGATCATTTGACATTTTGACAGCGTTTGTCAATCCCATACATTTTTGACGTTTTGACATTCACCCTCGCCACGCTACTGACAGAATTTCACTTGTCTAGCCTCTGTTCTGTGTAATGATGGAAAAAATGTGGCTTGTTATCAAGCTGTTTTTGTTTAATATGGGTTTGCTCTTCACTCTAGTCTAGGTCATAGACGACAGAGACAAAGTCGACGATGAAGCGAGCTTACCCAGAAGAAGACTGTTTACTCAAATTTTGAAGAGATTAGGGTTGTATGCGTTCGGAAACACTAAATAAGGAAGCTTTAAATAAGGTTCTGCACACTTAATGCAAAATTCAAGTCTGTCTGTCTGAAGTTCTAGCTTAATCCCTTTAACATTTGCACTACAGACACGAAAAGAAGAGATTATTTAATATTTCCAAAACATAAGATATTGCATACTAGCTGATAGAAAATATGTATAAATATACAAGCGGAGTAAAAAGAGGAGGACAAGAACTCATAGTGCATCGAAAAATTCCTCCACATCGTTGTCAACGGGAAAAGTGCCCAGAACACTGGCTGCATTGCCACGTTGAATGGCAATGCTGATTCATTGACCATTGAAAAAGCCAGCCCTCTGGTCACGTGAAGAGTCGACTAACTGGCTATGGCCCCAGTGTTTCAACCCCAAACGTCTCAAATGCATAATTCCCAATAAGGTTGTTGTATTTGCGCCGTGTTGAATATAATGTGATTTTATTCCAGTAAATAAAGAAATCAATCATTTATTCAATAAAAGAAGAAAAACAATAGGCAACAGTAACTGTCTGGAGGAGTTGGTCGCTTGGCAGAGGACATCTCAAACCTCGGTTGCTGAAAACTCAATTTCTATAACTACCGTTTCATTAAAATTTATTTAATAAAACATGTGATTTTTTATTAGTAACTAGTAGCCCACCCCGGCATCGCGCGTATATATTTTTTAATAATTTTCTTTCATAAGAACCTTCTCCTGAGAATAACAAGCAAAACAAAAAAGAATTAGCGAAATTGGTCCAGCCGTTCACGCGTGATGCCGTGACCAAGGGAAATAGGGATTCATTTATATATATATATAGATCGTAAACTGCCTCAGTTATCATCGACACAATTAGTCATTTTAATAGTTGATAAGGTTAGCCATCGCGTGATATCTCAAGATCAGACAACCTGACCCTTCGTTTCACCTTGCGTGCTATACTTCGCGATGATTAACCACTTAATTTTATTTAAGGTATGCTCGTGCTAATTCAGTAATTTTGCGTGTAGCCAAATGTCTTATTTGAGCAGAATTATTTGCTAGCACTTCTTGGTAACATTACGAACTTGAATATTTTAAAAGTCTCAATGTCAACATAATACTATTTTGTATCTACTTATATTTAGAAGGATACATACTAGACAACTCCGTATTGTACAATACGGAGTTTTCATTTAAAATAAATATTCAAATCGCTCTGTTGTCAAGCGTATTATTTTATGATTGAAATTCATGGTAATTAGTAGTAGATGATATTACATGATAATTTTGAAAATTAAAAAATTAACCTTTCTTTAGAATTACCTATATTAAATGATTAAAAAAAAAACCCCAGTCGACGCTCCCACGTACTCTGCGCATCATGGAAGCAATCCTTTTTCGTATTTAACACCGACACCGAGCCGGCCGGTGCCCATCATGTGCACGGGATTTTGCTTTCAATATGATCGGCCGATTTTGCCGATAGTACATACGTACAATCAATATTCTATAACACTAACAGAAGGACAATTCTCGAATTTTTAAGAGCGTGCGCATTCCCATGGCTGTCTGTCAAAAACACATCTAATTACCCTACATTTTTCATTAGATGGTGTTGAACGTTTTTTAAGTACGAGTATTGCAAATCACAAACAAGACAATCAACGTAAAGTTCATGGCGATGCTAAAAACATGAATTTTTGCATAATGTATACTTTTGTAACGGAGTTCGCCTTTTTTCCGCTGGGAAATCCCATCGGGACACACACGACTTCTTACGAATAAATAAATACAAGGAAATCAGGACGTATGTTTTTAACTGACTGCCCACGAATAATTTCTAATTCAGTTAATGGTTCTATCTATCTATCTATTGGCGTATGGTTTCCGCACTTAGTCCTGATGTTAGACCATTGTGCGTGGGCTATGGCGGCCGTCATTCCAACCAGCCAACCTGCCTCCAGAAGCAGATCAGTCCTCCTAAAGAGTTCAGGATGTCTGTGAGTGAATTCGGTGTCCCTATTGTTTGTCTGCGTATCACGGCGATGCCTATGCACTCTAGGAGCACGTGCGATACCGGTTCCTCCTCCTCCATGCATGCTCTGCACAGAGGACTGTCCGTTATACCTATCGTGTGGAAATGTTTATTCAGTGAGCAGTGTCCGGTGATGGTCCCCGCACCATTCGCAGGCTGCTCCTATCCAGTCGCAGAAGGCGCTTGGTAAGTTTTCTGTCTAGGAGTGGTATAGTCACCTTGACTGCCTACACCCTAGTGCTGAGGTCCACCAGCGTTCTGCTTGTGTGTGGGTATGTTCTTGTACTAATGGTTACTGTGAAACATTGCGGTCTATCGAGTTGATTTACAAATTCTCACCGCGCTAGGGCCATTCTCGGGGTATTTGAAGAGTAAGATTAGAAAATGAGAATAATCGAACTCAATTCGAATGAGATTAAATGAATTAGCGTAGCGTAGGTAGGACGCCCCCAAGCTTGGTGATGATGCTAATGGCGAAAACCTAAAGTAGCTGGGGCCAATTTCTGTACGTGTACTGATTTTAGGATTAGTTTGTTGAAATGATATCTAAAACCACCTCAGCACACGGTGTGCCTCGTCTTATCACATCGCCGTATCTTCAGACGGGCACCACATTTGTCATGATAACAAACACATCTGCTAGTCACAGAATCTAGGTCACTATGGCTACAATAGCTTTGCTTAACACAAATATTTTGACACTGCTTTAATTGTTATGTAAATACATAAAGATTTGTACCATCGTTTAATTCCAGCAGTTTATGATTCGGTTGTTTATTATCCAAATATGTTTTCATAATTGTCATTATTTTAGTTAACTCAAACCAGAGGCCCTATTGTACTTATTTTTGAAAATAATAAATGAAAATAATAGCACCATCCCATCACTTCCCATGGGTGTCGTACGAGGCGACTACGGGAATCACCAGAGAATGATCACCAGCATTCTCTGTGCATGCAACAGCTACCTACACTGCGATCGCCAACCCACCTGCCAAGCGTGTTGGGCCTATATCCAGCGGCAATAATCACTAGTTTATATCCAACATGAATACGATCAGCCGGCGGTCTTGGCAGATGCTAGTGTTGTTTATCTCACGATCAATCCTATCTTGGACAATTCTGCTATCCCTTTAAATCCCCCCACCATTTGCTCTTAAAACCAAGTAGCGAAGTAAATTCGTCCTTAAATTCTAACTTCTTCAACTATCTCACTAACTATTACTTGCGAAGCCTTAAAAAAAAACTAAAAAACAGATGACACCTTTACAGATCCAGCCTCCTTCATTATTTAAATTGAGATTATTTTAAGAATATCCTCGATTACCGGTACAGTGCAGTTGGCTCGTCGCCACTTGCCGGTGCGTGACTTGTACATAATGTTTAGTAAACAAACACGGCTTGGGAACGAAGCAAGACTGTATCACTAGAATGTCATTGTGCACGGTGGCATCAGCTGTGAGAAATGTTGTCACTTCCTCAGTGTATCGCACTTCGAAGGAGTCAATGTCACCATAGTGTGTGAATGACTGTGATAATATTATGTCATGGATATGATCAAAACTAGGTCTGTATTTCTGTATGTAGTGACAAAGGAAATCGCCTGCACATAAAATAACTGAATTATGAATTTATCAGCCCATACTCTCCCACAAGTTCTTCCAGGAATTCTTTTCCCGCAGCACTTCGTACCAGCTCTCACCGTACCTGTCCAAGTCGTCTCGACAACTTTTTCCGGGCCGGCCTGGCAGCCATTGTAGGGAGACTTGCCCAATGGTCACAGCGCGTGCTGCTGGCGTGGCCAACCCAATGTCATTTGACCGTGGCAGCCTTCTTACCCAAAGGATCAAAATAACAGAATTTACAAAAATAGATGAACAAAGTCAAAGTCAAAGTCAATTCATTTATTTCAACTAGACCATTAAAAGGCACTTTTGAACGTCAAATTTACAGTTTAAAATTAAAATATAAGTGACTCTAGTTGTCCATTCACAAAAAGTAGATTCTTATGGAGAAGAACGGACAAGAAACTCCATAGTTACTCTATAACGTCTCGGGACATCTGCAAATAAATCAAGAATAAAATTGAAGTGAAAATCACGATTAATCAAATACATCTCGAGCTGCACTTAAACTTGAACCTCTATTTATAGGTACAAATTCAATAGGTCCCCAGTTTCAGCAGAATTCAAAAATCAACCAATCACGGCTAAATCCAGACTTCACAAGTACAATACCTACCTGCATGGCAGATAGTGGGCGTCCCGTAACATAAGTTTATCTGTCTATCTGCCGATATTGCAAAGTTTTAAGTATGTACATAGGTAGAGATGCGCCTGCGCTCGGCAACAGCGATCAGTCCCATGGTTAGCGAATGCTTACTCGGCTTTATGGCACCAGATAACTGCTGGGCGGTGTCAGACAGGATAGGGTTGCCAAACTTATTATTATTTATGTTTCCATTGATAGGCTCGTGTTAGACTACTATTTAATTTAATTATTATTTGTTTTGCTTATTGTTTCCATAGCAGCTTATGCGTACAATATAGTGCATGTAGTGCTCTTCTGTAAGTGATGAGGCACTTAAACTTAGGTCTGGAGTGATTTCTCGTAAATGTTATAGTGTACTCATTGTTGAAGAGCCAAATAAAACACATAAATCAATTTCACCTGATGAAAAGCAATGATGTGGTCGACGATGGACCATGCTGGCCTAGAAGTAACCCATTATTTATCCAGGTTATCGTCATCAGGAAAAACTGACTCCGGTAGGGAATTCGACTTATGAACTGATCGCCCAATGAAAGCACACTTTCTGTGCCTATGTTGGATATCTACCATGTATCGATGACGAATTACCACAAGTACGTCATGATCTAATTATAACAAAGAATTCTAAGCTAATTTTTAATAACCTTGGTCTGAGTACTCTTGAAAATCTTCGTGACATTGATTTTTAGCCAATGAACATGCATACCTATGATTTTATCTTATTGTTACTTGCAAGATGATCAGCATCAAAATTTGCTTTTCATTGAATATTGCAGAATTAATTAAATCGACGCAAAAAAATCCTCATGTGTGCTTACTTAGATTGTCGATAGATATTGTAGTTATTCCGAGTAAATAGGTAGCAGGTACCTTAAAGAAAAACGTTAAGTCATTGTGATATGTTCGTTACAAGATAGGCAAAGATATTGGCATAAGTATAGTTAGATACACATATGACGTCCGAATCGACACTTATCCATAATAACTGCCTTAGGCGTTATAAAAACACGTCAACACCACAGTTTAACATGCGCACCGCGACAAAATCTTGTCGTCGCATCATCTGGAACCAATACGAAACATGAATGTGTTACCTACTAAGTTTGGGTAGATCTTCAAGGTTAAGCAACGCTTGCTGTGACCGGTCCATTAATGGGTGATCATCTAGAACATACCAGAACACCTTCGACTTCATGCCCAAAAAAGGACGTAAAGTTCTTAGTCCTGGCTGACATTTGTGGAAAGTTCTGGGTACAGGCTGTCATTTGTGGAAAGTTCTTGGTACCGGCTGTCATTTGTGGAAAGTTCTGGTACCGGCTAAGAAAATCCCACAAATTCTGACAAACAATCATAACGAGCGTATCCTGTTATCCAGTAGCTGAATGGGTTATGGAGATCAGATAGATCCATCTCCTTTCGTTGAGTATATCCAAAGGTTTTCTGTAAGAGATTGCCCTGTGCAAGCGCTCATTGTACACTTGTTTTATAAACGTTTTTCCTGTGCATATCATGAGGAGTAAAAGGAGAATAGATAATTCGTTGAGCTCCTTAAAGTTCTAAGTTTCAGCTACACGATAACTGACAAATGCTTGCACTGTCTGGACAGGTCCACTCAAATATGTGTGACACTTTCCTAAAAGGCCACCTCAGACATTAACCTACATGGTTCTCATATGATTTGACCAGTACAGAGATTGTATGGACTTTAAAAGAGACTTTGACCTCTGAGTTTGTTTTGGTATTTCGTCTCAGGGACTACAGCTAGGAAACACCGGCCTCATCTAGCTTAAAATGACCAAAAAAGATTGACGTGTAAAAGTGTTATGTTAACGTACTTGCAAAATAAATATCATTTATCATTTATAATAGACACTGGCTCCATGTCAAATACAGCTGCATCCGGTTACTCTTGGAACCGACCCCGCAAAGTTGGGAAAAGGCTGGGCAAATGATGATAGCCATATTCTAGAAAATCTTGTCGCTCGTGCATATCAGCCCGACTGGGCTAGGCGTGGTCAAACCGTGTAGAAAGAGGTATTTGGCAAAAACTTGCACAAACCGGTAATCAGCGACCAAATGAGTCGAGTCAACGAACCTGTTGTATAATGTCATTTTATTTATAACTATTACGAGTTAGCACTAACGAACTGTGCATTCATTGAGTAGATAGTCGACAGAGAGCGAACTTCATCGATCGTTGTTCAGACTATGTGTGTGAGGAGAAGCGATAGAGGAAGAAAAAGGAAGGAGGGATTGTTTGAAGTATGACATTGCTAGACTATTGAGGTGACGAGTTGACGACAGATAGATATGTAGGGAAAAGAAGATATGCTTTCACAACAAATTTCAGAACAATAATGCTATTTGTCGGTGATGTTTAATGAATTATCGCATGCATGTACACTATTCATGGAAAAAGCGGCATATCTATCGGTTAGTCTCGCCGATGACACATTCATGAGCAAACCCATATATTTATGTAAGTATTTAGTCACCGTGAACCTACATCATCGTCATCTGCCGGTACATTTCAAGCTGATACTTTGATCCCGAAAACGGATTTTAAAAAATCACTCTACCTACTTTCTACCGTTGAATCAGAAATGGTAGAAATAGGGGGAAAGGGAATTGGATTGGAATCTGCACTTAAAATTACCACGTTATCTCGTCCTCTTCTTTTCAAACTTCTCTGTTTCCTTTCATCTTAGTATTCTCTCTCTCTCTCTCTCGCTCTTTCTAGTCATATTATTCCAGCCTTATTTGAAGCTAGTTCTCTGTTCGCCATTACATCGTCCTGTTAAATGCAAGCTAGAATTATTAGCCGATTGCAAGTTTTTATTTGCTCACCAATCTTGCTATACTCGTTCGGATACGTCGACAGCTCAGAACGCTGTTTCGTAAGTGTCTTTAACGGTTAGTAATACAAATATGAATACGGTCGATGGAGAATTCCATGAAACATTACTGGCTCTAAGTGACTTTACATAGGATTACTCAGAAAACCGAAGCGAGGTCCAATCATTTATGTTAGGGTACCACCACACCGACAAACCTCACGGTTCAAACTTGGAAGCTCTAATCATCGTCGAAAGGATGACCAGCAAAGATCTCTTGTCAGCAAATTAAGCCCATCTGCAATCAATCACGCTGCAATCAATATTAACGGCTTTTACCATTTTGCTCTTCATTTTTACCAGCTTTTATTTGGTAAGAAACTACGAACACAACCGTGTGTGTGTATCCGATTGAAAACTAGACGGTAGGTTATAAAAGTTATCCTTAAACAGTAGTAAACGTTGACAACAACAAGTCATATTTTTCCGAGAATATCTTTTGCAAAAAACCATCAACAATTTACCTATTGAGAAAGCCAGACAGCCCTATCGAGTTAGGTCATTCCCGGTGGTCCCTGGCAGTTCACCACAGACAAAGTCCAATACTCGTAAGCAACTTATTAATCATGCTCAGTACTTTGCGTTCTACGTTTTGAATGCACATTTATGCTCCATTGTCCTCTGGCATTCCTTAGTTTCGAATGTTAATACCTTTTTCCTTATGAAAATGGGGAGAGATATTTATTTGGGGACAAGGTGTGATTACAAATATGTTGAGTTATAAGTTGAAGGACTTTGGTAGACGAAAATGTATAGGTATTACTACGTAACGACTTTAAAATGATGATGTTCAATCAATGAGAAAAGAACATTATAAAAACAGTTGGTTTATTTTGCAACCCGAAAATGGCTTATGTTTGAACATTTAAAACATTAACACAAGCATTCAAAAAGATTTTTCAACACATTTGCTCAAAAATGCATTTACGAAGCCTATATACATTGTTCGAAAGTTAAAAATTACGAACTATACAATGGAACGTGCGGTAAAATAGGTACTCTCATCTGAGTGCCTATTTTACCGCACTCCTCGTTGTATAGCGCCGAGCGTATCCTTTACCGTTTTTTTTTTATTACAATTAAAAAATATAAGAATTCTACCAAGCAGTTTCACATTACTTACTGGAAAAAATAAGGTGAATGACCAAACCTCCTTGAAAGCGCTTTTGCTCAATATGTTTGTCCCATTTTAATACTAAAGAGAACATGAGGTGAAAGATGTTCGCGCTATTTTCATATAAGGAACGTCAAAGATTATTGCGACTTTCCGACTGATATCTAAAAACTTAAAGTTTGTTTCATTATAATGCACCTATAATGTAGGTACTGTTTTCTCGTAAATTCATTAAAAAACGTTGTATGGCACACGTGCGGAAATTGGTTTTTACAAACTCCGTCTACTCGTTTGTAAAACCAACTTATCGCACTAGTAGGTATCATAAATAACTATTATAAGGTCAGACAGTATTTTTCAAAATGCGAATCTTAATTTAAAAACGCCATAAATAAAAATGAAGTTTTGAAATAGTTGCGAATTATGTCATTTCTCTATGGCAATTTTGCGAATCGCCTCTTTTGCTTATTGAGGCCCACTTGCACCATTGAGAGTTATCAACTAAATCCGAGTTGCAACCAGGGACCCATTATCCTACTACTATTATAAAGGCGAAAGTTTGTAAGTATGGATGTATGTATGGATGTTTGTTACTCTTTCACGTAAAAACTACTGAACGGATTTTGATGAAATTTGGCACAGAGGTAGATTATAGTCTGGAATAACATATAGGGTACTTTTTATCCCGGGAATATGTTCCCTTGGGATAATTTTCGACAATCACGCGGGCGGAGCCGCGGGCGGCAACTAGTTATGCATAATTATATGAAATACTTGTTTTTTAACAACGTGTCAGCAACAGAAAATACCTCACACATATATTTTACAAATTTCTTCTTCACGACTAACCATAAAGTTCCATTTTCAAAATTGCAAGGTGTCAAACCAGTAAAATAGAAAACAAACGTTGCCACATATAGGGTAAACAACCCAATAATAGGCCTGTTACTAATCCGACGTGGATGGATGGTCATACTGGTTTTTTCGTCGACCATTTTTTGTGGTCATTTTTTAATACGGCCCGTGGGACCGGACTTTGGTCGTAAAAATGCAATGCGCGTACCAGGTCGTGAACACAACGAGCTAAGTCGATTAGTGAAGTTTGAACTAAAAGCATTCGCTGTTGGAATTTTAAAGAAATAACTGTCGAAAATATGTAATCTCCGATTAACTATCAGCTAGTTTAGTTTGAAGAGAATACTTTAAAGTGTTGACAATAGACCACAAGAAACTTAGTTTATTGTTGTTACAATACAGCAGAAATATGCATTGTAGATGATTCACTACGATAATGAGTAGGACAATACATACCTAAAACAGTTTCAGTTGCATTTTTATTGTAAACATACAGTCGATTTTATTTCGTAAACTGTACATCGTGGTGTGTTTTTTGATCTCTCGATCGGTTCTAAAAACGTTTTAATAAAACAACTGAACAAAAAATAGCCAGGTGCGACTAAAAACTTCACCTGCAAGTTTTTTTTGTACGTTTAATAGTCTGTCTGTTACATTTACATCACCTTGTTCTACAGCAGTTGACAAAATAAAAACAGCAACCAATCACATCAAGATCAAAAATTATAATAGAATCGATCGTTAATAAACACCAGCTAGTTTTTATTGCTTTCAAATCATGACAACTTAATTTTCTTAACAAAAAAGGAGTAAAGAACACAGTTTATACTAACGACAGCATTTTTCAATTCTGAGAATCTCCAAACTTGAACATGTCTTGTGCATTACCCCCCTAAATATGATAAAAGTCATAAATTACCTTAAGAACCCCAGCAATTGTCTACCTTAAGCCTTAGCGATAACGTTTAATTTTGATTGTTCAAAATATACATAAAGTGCAAAGCAATACAATCCTTATGTCAAACAGCAATAGCTTGGTTTCATTATTGAAATGAATATTTAAACCTGTTTTAGTTGGAAAGCGGTTGTAAAAGGAATAGAAGTAATCTCTAACACCGTAGTATTGTGAAAAGGGACAATGAGTTATTTGTCTTAAATGATAGGGTTTAAAGTTGTTTGTAGCTGGGTTTTGTAGGAAGGCATTTCGCGAGAGAGGCAGAGGGGATCTCGGCATCTCTCGGCTGCAGGTTTGACGGGTTCCGTGTTACTCACAACCTCCCCCCGTCACCCGCACTGCTCGCGCCCCCCACCCCGGTCCGTCTGCGCGGGCGCAGGCTGCGAGGCTACCCGTCTAGAAGCAATTATGTGTATTAAAGCCATGCGTACTGACATTTTGTGGTATAATGTGGGGTTTTGCGGTTATTTGACCTTATATTAATTACATTATGTATAGGCTTTAGACTTCATCTGATTTTGATATTGTATTCGCCAGTTACGAGATAAAATTCGTAATTTTAATCATAACTCGTTGGTCAAAGATAATACGTACTGTGTAAATGCTGAATGTTTGGGTGACGCCAATAATTTTTCTTTTGGATGTGCTCGTTTGTTATAGTTATGCATTGTTCGCATTTATTAAATTGGAAAGCTTTGAATTAAGTAGGTACTTAACTCTATAGCGCGTTGTGTTCCAGGCGCGCCTCAAAGAGATGTTAGCATAGGAGACGGGGCCCGCTAGGGCCAGAGCCTGCTAGGGTTGCGAAATTTGTTTGAAAGAGTCACCGCGGCTCTGGAACGCAAAGGGCTTTAGAAAGAACACGGATGGGTTTTAGTCAGTAAGAGTCTGACACGCCTTTCCGCTCCACCCAGAGCGGAAGAAGTCATTTAATGATTTCCCCTCCTTAAAAAAAAAGGTACTTAACTCTCTCCTTTTAAATTTTTGACGAATAAAACCTACATAACTATAACAAACGCGCAAATCGTAAAGGAAAATGATTGGCGTCACCCAAACATTCAGCATTGCCATCCAACGTGGTATACTGCCAGTTTTTTTAAGCACTACATTGTACCATTGACAGCTATGCGGACAAATATTTCGATACCCAATTAGTTCTTCCCCTCCCCCTTTTAAACCCACTTGTAGGTACATATTTTCTTGTGTTTATTAGCTTATGTATATTCTATGTCATTTAAAAGTAAGCAATCATGTTTATGTGGTTTTGTTTAATAAAAATCTGCTGTATGTGAAGCTAATACATAGTAAAATATTCCCTGTTATTTATTTATGACAGTTACCTACAGTTAGTTATTAATTTAGTTTAATTCTGACGATATTCATTAGCTACGACATTGCTTTTACCTACATAGGTAATTTAAAATCCCCTATATATATAATGGTAACTAATTGAAAATGACACGTTTCCGTTCAAATAATTCCGAAAATAACAACACCAATATTCCATCGTATTTCTTGTTATAAGCAACAGGTAATTTTTAACTTGTTTGTCGACATGATTTTGATGACAAAAATTAATAATCTAATACTAAAGTGTGTTACAGTGTTTGGAACAGTTACCCTTTTGCCTAGACGCGCGGCCAATCGCATCGCGCCTTTTATGACAGTAGCTCTACAAAATATTGTCTATGAATGTTTGAAGTAACCTCTTTTCATGTAGAAATGAATTCAGAGTATTTTTAAATCTCGCGAGCGATATAACAATCTCCAAGCTAAGATACTTGAGATATTTTCACAATATTATGAGTATCCATCGTGAGATGTTGTAAATTGTGCATGCCTCTCTCACGTTATTGTATAACTTAAAAAAATATTGAAGGTAGATACGCTTATCTCAGCCAAATTCTTAAAACATGTTTATGCCAATGAGCAGTATCTAAGTGATTCATTTCCGGTAGTTCATTCTTATGACGCTAGTCATGGAAGGTACGAGATTTGATTTGTGGTGACAAATTAATATTCTTAAAGCAGAAGAGAGTATATTCATGCTTTCAGTGTGCGAACAGACTAGTAGGTAGTGGAATTGCACGCCAGAGGCAACATAAGGAAATTTAAGCCAAGATTGAATATGTCACTTGGCAAGGGGTGCTCCATCGTCGACCACACCATCGCTAACCATCGAGATATCGAGCATCAATAATATAACATAACAAAAAAGTATTTCTTGCTAAAATCTTTGCTTAGATTTGATTTAGTGAATGGTGGTTGTCAGTGGATAATGGAATAAGACAATGTGTTGGACCATAGACAAGAGACAAGACATGGGACAATGGTAGAAAGACTTTATCTTTTGCAAAGCAGTATGTATTTTAAGTTCAGTTAATGGATTGCCGTGGTGAGGTTGGCAGCCGCTCCACGTAAAATACTTGTATTATGATGAAGACGTATATATTTTTTGCTGTTTTTCTAAAGAGCAATTAACAACTGCTTGACTTCAAGGATTCTAACATTAACCTGCATACTTAGGCAACATAGGACGGGTTCCTAATCTCGTAATTTTAAGGAGTTTTCACAATAGCATCGCAAACAGTTAAAACACCTGTAATTTTCCGTCATTTCCACAAGTTTTGACAGTAATTGTCGCTGAGATGATACTGCGACTTAATTTTGAATGCTTTTCAACACAACAATAAAGGCCTACGCACTCCGGGACGGAATGGCAAAGGATTTTGCCACCGGTCAGCGCACACTAGCCGCTTTGATACTGTAGCGTTCCGGCGGCCGGGCGGCCTACCAAGACATCCCGCGACGTGCGTACCCGCGCCGGGATCCAGTAGCACGTTCTCCAATGCCGTGGCAAGAAATCCTAGTCGACGCCACGGAATCAAATAAAACATTGGCATTTATATCGTATTCCTACTAAATAAGTTTGAATGTCCTTTGGTAAAAATTTAAATCCTCTGCTATTCCGTCCCGGTGTGCGTAGGCCCTAAATTGGCCTTCAGATAACTAATCTCCAAAGCCATGACCTGACGATTCTGCACCAAGCTTAGCGAAATCAGGCCATAGGTACCTAGTTCTTCATCTGTCATGCAGTAGTGTTGCTGATCCATCCCAGCTTGTCAAAATTAGTAGTCCGTAAATTATCTGCGTTACTTTATCTTGAAAGACATCGATAAACGTACCTTCAATGTTGCCGACATCGGCAGTACGTCGTTCAACAGTTTCCCAATAGGTAGGTGAATAGGTACTACAATATTTTATCTATATTGATAACGGTTTAAAAGTACTTGCCGACTTGTTCTAATTTAGAGGACGGTTTCAAGGTCCTCAAATAAATATTTCAGTGAAAACAAAACAGTACGCTTCATGGTCATTTAAGTCGTTTGTTTTAAAAATAATGTGGTTTTAGTTTGTGGTGACAGTAAATTAGACATACCTAATTTAAAAAAAAACAAACAAATAAACATCGTCACCGAAATCTAACTGAATACATTACCTACTCCATTGAAATAAAAGTCGAAGACAGTAGTCATCTGGGCTGTACTGTACTATCTGATGAAGACGTTGGTAGTTCCCTAGAAGTCAAACGTCATTAAAATCTAGATAACACGTTTGCATGACGGGCATCAGCCTATTAACGTTCCCACTGCAAGAACACTGGCACTCTCGCCCTTCACTATGAGACCGTTTGGACCCAAGACACTTAATCCACAACCCAGGCCCTGGGCGGGTTTGGACACACCACTATTTTGGCGGATAAGTCCCCTCTTTGAGGAGTGGTTAGAGAGGCACCACGGCTTCCTCTCCTTCCACCTGATGCAGGTCACGCAGGTACTCACCGGACTCGGTTGTTTCGGGAGCTAGGTACCTATTTCGGATTTTCGGAGCCCGGGTCGACAGTGCGTTGTGTTACACGCGGGCCTCAAAGTTTGGTCAGCATAATTGACGGGCCACGCTACGGCCAGTGCCTGTCAGGGTTGCGGAATTTGTTTGAAAGGGAAAAGGAACACGGGTGGGTTTAGTCACTAAGAGTCTGACATTCCCTTCCGCTCCCTTAGTTTATGACACTAATTGATTTCTTTCACTATTTTATACCATTTCAACCTGTCAGTCTAAAACCCAAACATCTTCATTTTCCCCCTAAAAAACCCTGCTATATGATTCAACGATTTCTGACATAGTTTCCGAACACGTACGCACAAACAGAATTAACAACGCAAACATTTACTCAGGTAATGTTAGGTATTATTATATTAGCCTTGTTTATTCCTTAATAAGAATTTATATAATTTGATATTTAATTATTACTATTCGAGAATTTAAAAATAAATTAATTTAAATTAAAATACTAAAAATCAACACGAATTAAAATTAATAAAATACAAAAATGATTAATTATTAATGCAAAACAAATCACTACTATTAAGGACCTCTCTGCAGAGTAAAGGCCTCTTCCATTTTTCTCCACTTATCTCTATCTATGTATTGCTATTTCTATCCAGTCTTTTTTATTTGTCTCTTCAACAATGAGTACACTATAACATTTACGAGAAATCACTCCAGACCTAAGTTTAAGTGCCTCGTCAGTCGTCACTTAAAGAAGAGCACTACATGCACTATACTGTACGCATAAACTGCTATGGAAACAATAAGAAAAACTGACTGCTTACTTCTTCTGGGTAAGCTCGCTCCATAGTCGACTTTGTCTCTGGTATCTATGACCTAGACTAGAGTCAAGAGCAAACCATTATTAAATTTAAAAAAAAATACAACAAAAATTTACAATGAAAAGTTATGAAAGAGAAAGAAGAAGAAGAATTATTCACATTAAGTTAAATAGGATAAACAGTGACAGTAACAGTGTTTATTTCACTGTTTTCAGTATTTCGTCGAGCCACCTCTCCGTTGGTCAACCTCTTTTTCTCTTTCCAGATGGCCCTTTCCAATCTTTTTGTCCATCTATCATTGTTCATACATGCAACATAGCCAACCCATTTCCATTTTAGTTTTTTAGTGTCTCTGCAACTCTTTTCCTGCTGCACATCAATGACCTGCTTCAGCCTGGTATTGTTGGGTATGCAGATGACAGTTCGGTTTCAGAGAGATACTTGTCTAGCGCAAAAACCAGCGGGGAAGAAGTTCGTTCCTTGAGAGAGGCCATGGTAAAGTGGACAAATTTGACCTTAAATCTTGTCTCCCAGTGGGGTGATGACAATCTGGTCTCTTAACGCCACCAAAACACAAGCATGTAAAAAGACCGCGAAAAGTAGTCGTTTCGACCTAACTCCGACTTTTCGGGGTGCATCTGTTCCTGAAACCGATCGGCTCGAGCTCCTCCTAGGCATGGAGTTGACACCCAGTCTCAACTTTGGTGCCACCATTGAGCATAAAGTCCAAACTGCGGCCAAAAAGCTGGGCATCCTAAATAGAGTGAAGCGATACTTCACGCCTGGACAGCTTTTAACCCTCTACAAAGCACAAGTCCGATCCTGCATGGAGTATTGCAGCCACCTTTGGGATGGCTCAGCAAAATACCAACTTGCCGCGCTTGACTCGGTGGAACGCAGAGCCAAAAGGCTCATTGGCGACGTAAGACTGGTGGATGCCAAGCTTCACAGCTTGGCTCATCGCCGCAAGGTTGCCTGCTTGTCGGTCTTATACAGATTGTACTTCGGGGAGAGTGTCCAGGAACTTCATGACCTCATCCCACCGGCCCCTTCTACCATCGGACATCTAGACGCACTGCAAGTTACCATCCCTACCTTGTTGCTATTCCACCAATTCGCACTAAACGTTTCCAAACGTCTTTTATAATTCGCACAGCAAAGGAGTGCAACTCTCTGCCTGCGTCTGTGTTTCCGAACGCATTCAACCCTGGTCTCTTCAAAATTAGAGTGAACAGGCTTCTTTTGGGTAAGCTCGCTCCATCGTCGACTTTGTGTCTGTCATCTATGACATAGACTATAGTCAAGAACAAACCCATATTAAATTAAAAAAAAGTGTTGTAGAGCATCTATAACTTTAGTTGTATTGCTCACAAATACATTTGTCCTTTAATGTTTCAATTTTATATTTAGAGTGCTCCTGTTAGGTGTACCTTATATTAATATTTAGTAAATACAACAATGTATTATTGTAAGATACTATTTTTATTGTTTTAGAATTATGGCAAAGTTAATGTTTCTGCAAACAAAACGAATTAGATCAGAAGGGTTTTGGTCTGCAATGTTTGTTTGTAAACAGGATAAAACTACCTAGTTTTATTTCTGTGTTCAAAATCGTGATTTACCCTTAGGACAAAAATAAATAAATAGGTTGGTTGCGGAATTTGTTCGAAAGAGTCACCGCGGCCCTGGAACGCAAAGGGCTTTAGAAGGAATACGGATGGGTTTTAGTCAGGAAGACACGCCCTTCCGCTCCAAACAGAGCGGAAGAAATCATTTGATGATTTCCCATCCTTTTCCCATCCTTAAAAAAAAAAAAAACATTTTAGGCTTTGTCCATTCTATCGTAGGCTTTCACCATCACTTTCCTCCAGGCGATTGCAATAATCAATCTTTTCAATCAGCTTTTTCCCAATTATGCTATGTATGGTGCCCAATTTTCTGACTTCTGTTTGTCCCATGCCCGTAACGGCTTTTAAAAATCTACAAAAGACATCTTATCCAGGACCAATGGCTTTCCGAGGTACGGTGGAGTCTCGGCAAGTAATGGATGGTCACCCATCTACGGACCGACCTCGATTCCTTAACCTTGAAATCAAACCGTGTAGCTATTATTATTGTGACGTTAGAGACCTGGGAATACTATTCGACTATAAATTACATTTGGACCTACATATAGAAAACATCATTACTAAAGCATTTAAAATGTACGGCTTCGTTATCAGAATAGCAACCGACTTTAGGCGCCCTTGCACATTTTTACATCTGTATCGTTCACTCATTCGTTCTCAGCTTGAATATGCCTGTCTGATATGGGACCCGTTATATAATAAATACAAAATAGCCATTGAAAAAGTACAACGAAAATTCTTACGAACTATGCAATTCAGATGCCGACGAAAACGCTTGCGTTACGGAGAGCTTTTAGCATTGTATAATTTACTCTCACTCGAGAAGAGACGAATGCTTCTGCAAGTAATGACACTGCATGATATCTATCATAATAAGCTAAATTGTATAGACCTTAGTAATGATATTAAACTTGTAGTTCCTAGATCAGTTCTTCGTCGTGGAGTGCGTGATTACCGATTGTTTGATCAGGCATCAATGCGGACAAACGCAGGTAAACGTGCACCCCTTCAGCGTCTTGTGCAAATGTACAATGAACATTTCATAGATATTGATATATTTATGTTAAACAGAAATGCTTTTCGAAGTAAAGTTATCGGTGTACTGAACAACTTAAATATATCTAGAGGGTAAAACTTGTTTATTGGTTAGTAACGATTTAACATGTTTCGCGGATTGTGAATATTAACCAGCTCACCGATAAGTCCTCATCATAGCATATCTCTTAGTTAATATGGGGAAAATGTTGTGGTTATTACATTGATTTAGTTTTATGTAAGTACATCATTGATAAGTGTTATATTTAATGTAATATCGTTTTTTTTTTCCAAAATAAAATAAAATAAAAAAAAATAAAAATGCGAATAAATGTGTATTGTATTACAAAAAGTTGTATGGAAGTATCGTCATTTTTAGAGCTAGAAACTTGAAACTTATTTTTTAGGTTGTTTCGATATAAATAAATATGACATTCAAAGTTTGTAAAAGTTTTACCCTCAAGGGTGTAAAATAACAATAGGGAATCGGGGATGAAAGTTTGTATATAAATATCTAAGGTTTATGTGAATATTGCGATACGATACAAAATATTAGAGCTATTCTGATTAATTATTTGCAATGAAACACTGCAAATAGCTCATTGAAGTATTTATACGTAGGTATGTGTCTTATTTGTAAAATAATTAGCCTAAATAATTAAAAATGCTACCCAGAGACACTATTCCACGCGGACAAAGTCGCGGGCACAGCTAGTATATAATATAATATACACGAGTCTGGAACGACGCAATCATAAACGAGTCACTACTCTATTTAAAGCTATTGTCGAATATAGGTTATTGGTAATTGGAATTGGTCAAGTGGAATTATAATTGGATATATTTTTAGCAATGGCAGCTAGTTACTTGGTATTTATTTATATAAATCAAAGGTTAAAAACATTTATTCCACGCAAGTTTTATTAAACATGGTTAAAAGCAGAAACAAGAAATCTTTACAATTGAAAGAAAACTGATGAAGAAAACCTAAGCAATACTAAATTTGCTCCGAAGCCATCGAGACTAGCGATTTTTTCTTTTTCAAAACGGGCGATAAAGACAATACAGAAACCAGAATCACTAAACAAAGAAGATAGAAGATAACATTTAAAGATACCTATAACCTATAAAATAATCTCACAGAATGGCTAAACTTCAAGATTTATGGATTTGCTATAAGCTGTCGTAAAAAAAAGAACATATTATACAGTGGGAAATCATTGGAAAAAGTCACACATAAATCGTCAAAATACCCACTCAATTCGTTCTCACTGTCAGCCTAAGATATATAAAAGTCATAATATACAAGCGATATTATGTCATCACTATAAATAATATACTGATTAACCGCGTTTTAAGTTGTTTCTAAATTGTCAATAAGACTTTTTACGAGCTCAACGAAGTGATAAGAACTACAACTTTTGACTCTTTTGTGTTTTTCACCTTCTGGTTTAAAAATATCTATCCGTTGTTTAAATATTGGTTAAAATTGTGTCGGCTTATGTTTCGCTTGATCTGTTATGAAAAACCTGTTGTGGGATTATGTTCTTGAATGTAGGCGAAGGATCTTGCCTTCTTTATAATTGTAGTTCGTAGCTTTATCCACACCTGTTTCCTTTATGCGAATTGTTTAGCATACTCCATCGCGGTAACGTAAACGTCAATTACAACGAGTTTTTTTTTCATAAAATGTGACATAAGCAAGCACGTTAACCTGCCCGATCGAGTACGTTATAAAACTCGCTCCTAGCCCTCTGACTCTTTCCTTTTGTTTGCATTGTCATCTGCAACTTCATGTTCAAAGCTGTGTCCACTTTTACCTCGTCGTACCTTCATATGTTTGTCAAAATCATCATCACTGTTTCTTACGTAAAATTTCGATCTTTCATTTTCTTCTGTGGTGTCATAGTGGCTCAATGTTCAACTACATCTTCGACTATGATCCTCAGCACCTTAGTGCATATCATACCAATTGTCAAGCAACGTTCGCATTTGCATTTCAATCGCAATTGTCAAAATTTTTAAAAAAAAATGGGTTTTTTTGACAGATTGCGACGTTTGAGTCTTTTAGACTGTAAACATTGATTTATCTGTGGCATCACTATAGATTATCTCATACCAATTCAAATAGTCTTTCTCATAATTTCAAGCCCCGTTTCTTATTCACTGATGAAGGAAAATGAGCAATTTTTATTCAAAGAAATAGTCGCTCACTCGTAAACAGATCTGCGGCTTTTATCCATAAACGTGACTCCATTAGTCCTAAGTTTTTGCTTTTACATAAAAGGACTGCTGTCCAATTAATAACTTCTACTAGTCCAATTAATGACTTCTACTCGTCCTCTATAACAATAATCGAAGTATCTATCATTTGAAGTAGGAAATGGTAAAACCTTTGAAATCAAGTTTATCAAAAATCATACACATGAAATGCATTCAGGTTATCGCGATGACACGAATGTTGCAAAAAGCGTTTCAACATAACTGCAACACCAGGTATAATACCTATTAGCGACAATATGACAATCAATAACTAATCACTAGTTCTAAAGGCGGAGATATCAATTCTAAAACCATTCCAATCACATATAAAGCCACACCTATTCACCAAGGTTATCAAACATTCAGGCGATTATTGAGAAAGGTGCGGCGATCCAGTGATAAGCTTATCACAAACGGATAAAATAATAATGAACTATGTAATAGCACGAAATTGATTAACTAATCAACAGTAAAAAGAACAGTTATTGGCGTAAAGTAGAACACTGATAATACATGGGTGCGTATTGCAATCGCGTGCAGTGTGATATAGTCATGGTCAATATTTTACAAGAATCTAACTTTAACTGATGACGATTAGATATTAGAAATATACCGAAATTAATATGAAGGAAAGGAAGTTGCAAGTCATCACCTTGATGAAAATTCTACACAACTGCTTACACGCCATTACATACTCAACAGTATCTGCTTTGATAACGATCTCAACAATATGTTACACAACCAAATCTACGAATTTTGTCTACGATATCTTCAGTTAAGCATTAATTTATTCGGTTCGATCGTCAGCTAATATCCTTATCATCATTATCATCTGCTTTGTCTATTTACCAACTACCTTGGCGTCGGCTCCCAATCTAACCGGACCGTAGTTTATATGGACTATTTTCAGTGGGGATCTTCAAAACCCCGCTTCTTAGCTTTGAGAAGTAAAGAAGACGGGTGCCAGGCCAAGCGCGAGGAAATCGAAGTCCTTCGCCTCGGATTTGTTAAGTTCTCTTTTACTACATTCCGCTTTGCTAATATTTTATTCAATTTCGTCATGTTTTCAATATTTTATTCAATTCTGTTAATTCATCATTCTATTGCATTTATCCCAATGTATTTAGAATCAGCGCAGCTTGTCTTAATTTTTTGAACTTCCATCATTTTCTATTAATCCATTTGTCGTTTCCTTCCACATCCATAGCTCGACCTCGCCCACTGCTGAGCATAGGCCTCTCTTTTCTTGTGCCAATCCCCACGTTCTTGTGCCAGCCTCATCCAAGTTCTACCCGCAATGGCAACAATGTCGTCTGCCCATCTCGTTGCCGGACACCCACACTTCTTCCAGTCCTCGGACACCACTCGGTCGCCGCCTTACTCCACCTATCACCACGCCTTGCCAGGCGTCCTGCGCAACTAGACGAAAATATTTGTTTAATAAAGCTTTTAAAAGAGAGATTGTCTGTGGAGGAAGAAAGGGGAGTTAATGATAACGTTACAGACGATAGAGGAGAATGGAAAGTAGTAAAGCAAACTTGTGCCATCCCCGAGTGACAAAGGACAAGGGCAGGAAGATGATGACTCCGGCTGGCCCGGGGATACCGCACGGTCTCCGGCGAGGCGGCGAGCCTCCTTGCCGCATTACCGCCATGGGATCTGGAGGCGAGAGCTCTCGCACACATCTACGCGTGGCGCGTGGAGGCGCTTCGCCGGGGCGAAACTCCGCTGCTTTAGAAGGAACACGGATGGGTTTTAGTCAGTAAGAGTCTGACACGCCCTCTCGCTCCACCTAGAGCGGAAGAAGTCATTTGATGATTTCCAATCCTTAAAAAAAAAAAAGGAAGATGATGACTAGGTCGAAAACATTGCAAGCAGCTGGCGGACAAAGCTAACAGGTAAATAAATAAAGTAAATTCTGAGAACTATTACTAGATTTACCTATAGGTAAATCACTTACAATAATGCAATTAACTGGTAAACTCCCTCCTCGAGCTTCCAATCACATGACTCTTGGACAGGAAAGGTGCAATTTAACTAAGTCGGTAATAAGGATGTTGTGGACTTGGGAAAATCTACTGAAGTTTGAATATACCTAAAATAAGGTCCCCAAATACCTATTTATACAAGGGCTTTGAAATCTTTAGGAAGGTCTCCAGCCGTAGCCTGTCATTTATCGTCACCATCATTCTCTTGACCCGCAGTGGGGCAAAAATTGAAACCAGCCTGACTTGAAGACATTTTTTTATACCAAAAAAAATCATTAATAATATGTATATCAGAGCAGGGAACTACAATTTTTAAGATCGCTTCGCTCACTCATTCATTTGAAAAGAGTAACTATGGAGTTTCTTGTCCGTTCTTCTCCATAAGAATCTACCTTTCCGAATGGACAGTAGAGTCACTTTATTAATGTAACATTATTATTTTACTGAACTGTACACGATGACGTTCAAAAGTGCCGTTTAATGGCCAAATTGAAATAAACGTTTTGACTTTGACTTTGACTTTGACTTTGAAGTTATCTTTAACATTTTTGTGTACTGGAACGGGGTAACTGTTTGGATTAGCTGCCTAGTTATCTATCATCTTATTTCTCCCTCTCTCTCACTACACCTTTCTAGCCATAATTATCATCTTTCACATATTTTAACCATTATTTACATCTTTGGACCAATGAAATCGAAATCGTGTCCGAATCTATCGATTGTCGTAAAGCTTCCACTATACAGACTTATTTCTATTTAACCCTTCTTTGTTTTTTAGATTCTATCATATAATCAGAGATCGGAATAGGTAGACTATTATTTACCTGATGTTCGTGGACGTAAGTAACATAGAGTTGATAATACCTCCTCTAAAATCCCGGAATCATAAACATGACGATTGTATCCCGGGATTTAAGAAATTGTAAATTACTTATTGCGCTTTGAATACATTTGAAGAAAATTATTATACTGAAGAACCTTATTATGTTTTTAGAGTTCCGTACCTACTAAAACTGTTAAATTAACTTTGTTTTCGCACAACTCTTTCTGCTTTTGATTATTTAAATCAATCATTTGTATCTATACTCAAAGTCCAGTTCATGTTTCTGTTTTTGTCATGATTCCATTTATGATTCCGGGATTTTAGAGGAGGTATTATCAACTCTATGTTACTTACGTCCACGAACATTAGATAAATAGTCTACCTATTCCGATCTCTGCATATAATATACGTAGACGTCCAGCCTACATACCTTAAGGAAAAACAACAAAAACACACTCTCAGTAACGCACTCGGGATTTTCAATACAAATACTGTAAAATACAAATAAGGTAAATAAATAACCACAGGTATTTACGAACCCTCAACAATAGTGAGCACTCTCAATAAAAATCCATTGTCCATACTTTGTACCTGAAGGATTACCTACTCCAGAGGATAATATTACGATTTTACTTTTAATTTAAATTTTCCAAACCTTTTCCGAGACTAGTGCTCAAAATACGGTTACTTATATGTACATTTTATATTAGTATAAATTATTTTTAAATAAATAATTAAGATTACAAAAAAGTACGATTCAGTTCATCCCAGTTATCAACTCAAAGTGAACACAAATTTAATTTAACAGGAAAACACAATCGATGTTCTAGGTCAGGGAAAGACCCTGAAGTGAATCATTCATTCATAAGTCAGGATATTTTAGAAATCATTCATTCATGTTATTGTAGCTTACTATTAGGTACCTACTGACGAGGCTCAGGGAGACCCCTTTAGAGTCTCCCCAGTGATGTGCCATAACAGGCGTTGCACAGAAGGGGTTTCGGAGTGGTCTTTTAGGAGGTACCAGGGCCCCTTCAATGTGCTGATGGTGATCACGGGGGTGGTTTTAGTGAGCTAAAAATCCCACACTCCCTGGTCTTTTTCCCCAAAATTCCAGGCGCCTTTTGAAGGTTTCCCCCACGAAAACAAAAAAAAGGTACGTTGGGAACCAGTAACTCTCAACATCTCAATCCAATTATCCATAGGCATAAAAGGTTATTTCTTTAGTAAATCATCAAAAGCTTAAGTCATCATTTGCCTAGCCTTTTCTCAACTATACTAGGGTCGGCTTTTACGTGGAACGACTGCCTAGCTCACCTCCACAGCCCATTAACTGGGTTACACGGTACTTTTTGGCAAGACTGGAGTCAGATTAACTGGATTCTGACAACCCGTAACGACTTCAAATAAAACGCCGACCCAACGTCTTAACGTGCTTTCCAAGGCTCGGAGGAGACTCGGTATGTTAACATGGTCACCTTGAAAATCGACTCGTGCGGCTGTTATTATTTAGCTACGAGCTTTTCACCAAAACCACCCAAAGCTTAAGGTATTAACTTTAAATTACCACAAGGTAGACTTCATTTGTTAAGCTATGGCATCTTGATTTTCTAATGAATAGGCATATGATGTGGAGGAAGAGGGACACTAGGTGAGGACTTTATGAAAGATAGTGTGGAGCATAGATAATTGGGGCAACTACTGTGATGAAGAATGAAGATGCACCTAAGTTTAGTAGAAGAAAAGGCATTCTTCGCAGACGCAGACCGACAACAATCGAAATGAAGGCATAGACTCAAAATTAAAAACAGGCTGAGAATCAGCACTTTTTACTATTTTACATCAAAATTTACATAAAGACAGACCCCCAAAACACCCGCCCGTCACCATTTCCTTCCATAGCTAGGAAGAAGAAGTTTACACATATTTTAGTTAATTTTATTTCTAAGGTGATAGTCATTTGCTGGCGGCCAATTCAACATCCACCATGAACTGACTACCAACTATGTCAATCACTAAAACACAATTAAAAATAAGATCAAATAGACCGCCTAGCATAAACCGTCCACCGCCGAAAACGGTGAAGACTGATAAAAGCAATATATTCGAGGATTAACCGTATATATTGCCAACTAGAATTTATGAGGACTAAGATAAAGTCGAAGTGGAGTATATTTTAGACAAGTTAATGCCTTCTTATGCCAATCGAGAGTCATAAATGGCAGGTCTGTTCGATAAACGATTGATGTTAGATATGAACGGAGTGAGGCAACTACTGTTAGTGAAGGTTTTCATAGATTAGATGGAAGTAGAATGTCGTGAAAGGACACGCGACATATGAAGCTGCTGAAAATTCTGCTCAAGTTTCAAAATTCACCCGTTTCCAGAAACGGGTGAATTTTGAAACTAAAAAAAAACTAAAAAATCATCTAGCAAATGCCAGCATTTGCTAGATGATTTTTTGAGGATATTATCTGGGTAGTGTCTATGAATGAATAAAAAGAACAATTGTTATAAATCAAAACCAATAAAAATCGCTTAGGATCTCTTAATACCTACTTAATACTTATAACAGCAAAATTCAAAGTTTTGGGCCAAATTTTGCGAAATATACCTTTAAATACGACTGGAAAAGGCGTGCATATGCTCATAATAGAGAAGTGTGAAAGAGAAAAACATGTTACACTGGATCCAAATAAATTAGGATCAAAGCAAGAATATGACGACACAGAATTAGTTAGATATGTAGATACAGCTTTCTATAAAACTGCCGGTCGATTCTGTAAACATGTCATAAGAATGAAGCTGACTGTGAACTCCAAAATCTTGACCAGCTGGTCGATTCTGTTAACGTGTCAAAGGGAAGGATATAATCAAGATGGAATGACAGCTCACTTCGTTATCACGTGACATCTTGATTATATGGATTGACAGCGCACCCCGTGATCACTTCACCCAAGCCCTTCGACATGTTTACAGAATCGATCAGCAGAATCGACCGGCTGACATGAATTGAGTATTCGGACTCAATAACAAAAGGTAACAAACTATCAAACAACACAATCGTCTTGAAAGAATCTAGGGCGGTCTTACAGCTAAGAGCTAACTTAACCATGAGACTCACGTAGAAAAAGCGTTTTTTACGAATATGCACTTATTATTCAGAGAAGCGACATTTCTTTGTGTCGTCGGTAAAAAGCGGTCGGAGTACCGGTGTGCATGCTAATGTGGCCAAGTTCATGAGGTAGATAGATATGGAAACGAGTTTGGGAGGCTTCGTAGCTAAGAATAACCTAACACTGTAGAATGACTTGGCAGTTGTTGCCATGTCATCTTAATTTAAAGACTGTCTGTTTTGTCTGAGACTTGAGTGTGTTTGCCTTGGGAGATGGTCGTGGTTTGCTAAGCTTGATAGTTTATACAGGTGGATTGAATATGTGTGTAGATGTCAAAGCCTATTTTCAATATAGGTAACAATAGTCGTCGTGTGATTTTAGAGCTGTGCAATTGTGCACAGTCCAAAAGGCTGCTAGTAACTGAATGACTAGGTGCTTAGCGATCGCGATTACGCTAGGGAATTGGTTGAGACTTCCAATTGAGTGCATGCTTGCGAACTATGTTCTTGAAGGATGTGCCCCTTGCATAAAATTGGGAACAGACAGGTGGAATTGAACCTAGTGCTCGGAACACTCCGCGAGTCCGCTGCAAAAAGACTTCACAGACGTCTTTCCTTACTTCTCGGGTGCAAAGTACCTAACACACAAACCACAAACCACAGTCAAGACAAGTTGTTTAAGGGAAAAACCAGTAAAATACACGAATACAACACAAAAGGTATAGTTTAGGTATCGGTACTTCAAAATTTCTATGTTTCGAAAAATAAACTTGCCTATAACAACTTTAATAAAATAATTCTATGGTTAAATTTTAAATATCCATCTATAGTAGGCGCCAGATAAATGTGGAATACAGTATATTGACCTTTCCCTAATAACTGTTCATAGGTACCTGAACAATTAAATATGAATCGTTTTTCATTATTAGACAATGTTAAGGATCACGAGAGATGATGATTCGGGACAGCTTTGTGTCATTAATTCCGTTTTTCAAATTAAAAATGTCAATAATTGTCAGTGGGTCAATGACCGTTATTCCACGATTATCTGGCGCCTACTATAGAAACTTCAGCCGCGCGGCTGTCCCGCTGCCAAAGTCGCCTATTTTGACATTTCGACAAACGCATTTGCTGATAAAATGGCACTTTGTTTGTCTAGATCATCAGAACCAATTGTCACGCTAGCGAACAATCCTTATACCACGTCTTTAATAGTTTTGGAAATAATTGATGGTGACCATTGAGATTGTGTTGGACTCTCTCCATGGTAAATGCCCCATGGTGTCAAGTTTGATTGTGGATGGTTCATGGTCCTCATGAATGTGAAGTCCAGTCCCGTAAAGGCCTCCCACAAGGGATATTATGAATAGGTCGCTGGAATTATCTGAAAGCAATCACGCGATAAGCACAGGACCGGTTGGTTTGGCGACACATCTTAAACCATGATAATGACGAAGATATCTCTGAGAATTTTACTTGCTTAAAGGATTGAGGAGTACCTCATTTGGAGTTCCTATTCTTGGAAATTAATGAACCGATTGAAATGAAACTTGATAGGTACGCATAAGCAAGATTCCTAGAGACCTAGATCAAAAAAGTTCTTAAGAGCATTTTTTTTGTCTATGGAAATGTCTATTTGTTTCTCTCTAAGAAAAAGAAAATGAGAGTTTGTTGTATGGCATTCTGTTAAAATAAGATCATTTATAAATATTTTTGCTACCAATCTACAGTCCCCTAGTACCATTTGTTTCACAACTCTGATTGTATTAACAGTTTACGTTTGATTAGCGATTTTATCGGCCACTTAAACAATAGCTTTGCTTTTGTTTTCATCGAGGCAGCCATCTTTCTTTACCCTGTAAGTAGCCGATAACATACAAGTAGCTATATTTGAAGGGTACGGTATACCGTGATTATATGGGTCTTTCCTAACCAAAATTCTTCATCGTTGGCTTTTAAATAAAAAGAATGAGATTTTTAAATAACAATAAACATAGGTATAAATAAATACTGTTTCAAGGCTTGTTCGGATTCGGATATACGTTTTGGCGATACTGTCGCCCGATTCCATACAAAATATCCGGTGGGATTCCGTGTCAATCTGAGCGAAAATCGCTACCGCTCAAGGTACCGCGTAGGTTTTTTTTTTTTTGACGCTGACTACTCGCAGTTCAGCACTCTAAGGTTGGTTACTGCAAATGAATTTAAGGCCCCCAGGGCTTACAAACTAACTACAACTGATACTAAATGACCGCTCGCTAGGGCATCCCCTGTGGGATACGAACCTCGGCTTAGCGGCGTCATTTCGGGAGGGCAGCAAGGGACAGGCTGGGTCATTACATTATTATTTGGGGAGTTTAAAGCTACTGGCTCAGCGGTTCGGGCTAGCTCGGTAATCAAAGGTCGGGGAGAGTTTTTACAGGGACGTCGCGACGGGCCTCGGCGGCGAGGCCGGAACACGGAACGCAGTCTGTGTCTGTGTTTACGAAGCGTGCCGGTTTCCCTACAGCTTTCCTAAATCTGAGTGATGGCGTCGTCGGGTTCCTAATAAACCACGGGGCGCCCGAGGCCTTTCGGAGAAATCGGTTTTGAAGTACTTGCATCCTATGGATTTGGTACGACTTTGCGTGCGCGAAGGTGGCACACGCATATGTCATAATCGGGCGTATGCACGTAGTGTAGTAGATGTACCGCGTAGGTTTGATCATGCATTTAAATTCACTTCTCACCCCCATGACGTCATCAGGAATCAGGATCTACCCATTCGCGGAAATCGACTGAACGCGAGAAAGCTCAGGACCCATCCATGTGCCATCCTATGCTCAAACAAAGTCATTGACCTGCACCTGATGTTTCGTCTGAAATTATGGTGATTCAATGCCTTATTTTCCTTCTGCAGGTAGACAGATCGATACGTTCGTGGGCGTATTGTGACAGATTGGGAATACCAGACAAAAACCGCAATACCCATTTGCCACTTTGGACGTCACATCAACATACGTTAGGTATAAGGTAACTTTTACCTTTAGATACCCGTAATAAATATCGGTATCCAGCTAAATTTGGATGCAATCACCACGTCTCAACGGCCCAACGAATTTGGTTGAGACTGGACACACTATGACAATGTTGTGGTCAGGTAGACTACGACCTGGATTGGGATATAGAATCCATTTTTATTCCGGCAGAAACTATCTACGGCTTGTCGTATGATAGGTACCCACTTGACTTTCAAGAGTTGAAGCCGCTGACAGCAGCATAGCAATCTACACCTATCCATGACGACGTTGCCTCTACAACGTGTAACAGAATAAACGCAATACCTGAAAAGGGGGCATTGTACCTACTTATCATTATGAACAACTTTTTAATGTAGGACCAACCCGAAATCGCGAAAAAAATCAGCTGTTCAATAGGTACATTTTGTCGAGTTATGAGCACATTAATGTATGGGGCAGTCGATTTGTTTTTTCGTGATTTAAATGTTGGTCCCATAATAAAAGTGATGATGAGTACAGTGACCCCTTTTCAGGTATTGCGTTTATTCTATTACCCGTTGTATATGTCACTGGAAAATTGCAAAAGCCGTAAGATTGTGAAATATCGCTTGAAAATTGTGTGTTGACACGAATATATTGGAAACGATTGAATTTGGACAAGATTTATTGTATACAAAACGATTTTTGCATAATATATCGAGAAATTATAATCTAATAAAGTTTTTTACAATCTTATGGAGTCTGCAATTTTGCGGTGACATATCCACACTTGGACCAGGCCGGTGGCATTGCAATCAGGTTCCAGATTGTTTACCGCTATATTTAACTTTTGTGTAAAACAACGACTATCGGGACTCGGTACCGCTAGTTATTCACATACCTGTATCAACCGATACGCAAATGATGCTATCTTTCAGATTATACCTACCTACGCTTTCTTCGGAGAATAATCTGTTGATTGACTGCGAACACGACAGGTCTCAGATAAAAGTATCTTTATCAGCTAAATTCGCACGCAAGTGACAAAATATTTTGGATTCTTATATTCTTCCTCTACCGGCCTGCTTTTACTTCAAAACAAAAATCACTGCTGAATTAGTTTAACCTTTTGAACGCCATTGTCACGTATACATGACAAGCAGGCGCGTGCCCTGTACGCCAGACGTCACAAATAGACGACAAAAAGTACGGCGAATTTGTTGGGCTTGGCGTCGGGGACACGCCGAAACGTTTATGCTCTGGCGTTCAAAAGGTTAAAAGATTGCATGTACTTAGTAAAAGAAAATTGTTGTTCTGTATGGTGTCGAGCGTAAAAGAATAGCACCATCCCATCACTTCCCGTGGGTGTCATAAGAGGCGGCTAAGGGACTCACCAGAGGGGGCAATGGGAAGCAGCATTCTCTGTGCATTGCAACAGCTACACTGCGTTTCCCAACCCGCACTTCCTTTGGGGAAGGCCTATGTCCAGCAATGGACGTCTTTCGGCTGATATGATAATGAAAATGATATATAAGAGAAAATTGTGTGCAAGGTCCTATTTAGATAGGTACTAATTAATAGGGTTAATTTTTGAGGTAAAGCAATTGCTTGCCGAGGTTGGTCTGAGGAACTTCTTTGGTTGGTTTGTGGAAAAACGTTGGTGTGTGAACTATTCATTTTTTACCAAGACTACTACGTGACTCGAAAAGGACGTTAAGCCATTGGTCTCAGCTGGGATTTGTAGATCTTTCACAATCCTTACGGGGAGTCAGAAGTCAGAAAATCGGACACCAGTCTTTCCAAAGGTTACTGTGTTACCCAGTTAGTGGATTGTGAAGATAAGATAGGCTCCATGTCAAATATACTGGTATTCAGCTGCATCCATTATACTGGAAGCCGACCCCAAAAAAAGTTGAAAAGACTGGCAGATTGAGTAAGAAAAAAAACAGACTTCAATTACCGATGTTTCAGATGGTGTTTATAGTACAGACACCAGCACATTAAGCTACAACAATCTGTCAAAGTTCTTTAAAAGATTTTCAACTTTATTGATAAATTATTAGGTTCAAGGTTCATTGGGAAAATTTAACTGTATCAGGTATGGGCGTGCAGTAGGCTACAGTAAGGTTAAGCAGCCCATACATAATGCCCAAAAAAAAAAAACTCACCACATTATTCAGGATTGAAATCACGATACTGACGATGCGAATTTTTTTTTGGGCATTATGTATTGGCTGGCCTACCCTTACTGTGGCCTACTGCACGCGCATATTTTCGGGTAGCTTGATGTGCACTTAATTATAAATTTGGGGTTGAAACTCTTGGACCGTGGGGTCCGAGCGCTCATGCGTTATATAAAGAACTTGCTAAACGCCAAGTTGACACTTCGCGTAACCCAAAGGCTGGCTTTTACCTCGGGCAGAGGATAAGCATTGCCATACAACGTGGCAATGCCGCCAGTCTTTTGGGCTCACTTCCAATCGATAGCGATGCGGACGAAATTTTTGACGCCATATTTTAGTTAGGAGTTTTGATTTTTATTTTAAGTGTATTTTAGATTATAAGTGAAGTTTGTTAACCCTGAGTAAAGTAATATGCCACCTAGACAGAAATAATTATGCTGAATGTGCAATAAGTAAGCTGCCCAAAGCCCAGAATAACTTGGAACCTAGTGATGGCGTTGCATGCAAAGTAGAAAGTCAAATTCATTACTTATCCATTTTAATTCCCAAACCCACCGGGTTTCAAGAAATACTAGGCACCTAGATTGTAACTTGATATATTATTATTGCACGTGGTTGAACACAAAGGGTGTGTGCATGTGCAATTGCGCACGTATTAAGTACTAATTCTTATCTTGTAAGGAAAATCATAATAAATAACAATTATTCACTATGTGTATAATGAGCGATATCCTGTGCGATTCGATTAATTAACCGTATTCTATCGATATTAACTGCTTTGTTCCTGTTTGATAAGGTGTAAGGTATCTATTGATCTTGTTTATTGTTTCCCGATTCAATATTTTATTCGAAATCATTTACATTTGGTCAACTCATTTCTCTGTAATGTTACTTTTTTAAATATTTTAATCTTTTTTTCAAAGTTTTCTTAAATGAAATTGTAAAAGTTACGTTCATTCATACATGAAATGAATATTATCATAATAAAAATACTTAATATGTAACTCAGGGGGAGCGGAATTTGTTCGAAAGAGTCACCGCGGCCCTGGAACGCAAAGGGCTTTAGAAGGAACACTGATGGGTTTTAGTCAGTAAGAGTCTGACACGCTCTTCCGCTCCACCCAGAGCGGAAGAAGTCATTAGATGACTTCCGATCCTTAAAAAAAAAAAGGGGGTTCAGCGTTGCGGGCTGGAATACAGGTTATGCCTAGATCGGTCCCAAATGCTAATACTTTTGTGTACTTTAAGTTTAGATTAAACACTATACTTTAAAAAAGAAATGTACATATTTTTGAATAAACATAATTATTAAAATGAATTAATGCTAAATTAATCTCTAAATAGTCGCATAAAGTCGATATCTGCCTGCTATTTGTTTCTTCATTTCTTAACCACGCAAAGGATTATCATACATTTTTCATTATAAAGATCTACAGGTATGCACCCGTTTAAAGCCAGATCACTGACTGACTGACTGCATTTATTGACTTTATTTGCTGGTATGGCAATGCAATTTTAATTTGCGTGGGACTGATCAGCACAATTACTGCAAAATTAATGATGAAACAGACCCAGATTATTGTATGACAGTGACATTAAAAAAATGGGTATGTTAGTTATTATGCCAGTCAATGACAATCATGCCCTTTTTACTCTATGATCATGCCTTCCATAAGTGACAATCACTCTGACGTTTAGAATAGTTTATAATTTTATGTTTTTCTAGTACATATTTTTACCCGACTGCACTAGAAGGAGGTAAGGAGGAAATGTTTATGTTGTGTATTGGTAAAACAAACATTTAACCACAATCTAATGTTGGGACATTACATTGTGATTATATGTTTGTTTAGAATGGAGAGGGAGGGCCTATGCTCAGTTATGGGTAACTGAGCATTGGCCTCTCTCCCCATTTCCCTTAACAAAAAAAAATATTTTTGATTAATTTGCAGCCGGGCTACTATGACGTGCTAATGCCATCTAATTCCGATGATGTAAAAGGGATAGTGCTATTCGCTATGTATAGCTCCGTCTCTCTCTTAGAGCGGAATCATGATGGTTTTAAGACTTCATATAGGGCCCCAGTAGGTACCTAAACCAATGCAAAGGACCGGATTGGATTGCCTTAATATTAAGATTTCTTGTAAAACAGTTAAATAAGTTGGTGTACCTACCTACAATAAAAAAATATTTTACTCCTCTGTTCTAAAATGAGTGCTATAGTAGGCGCCAGATAATCGTGGAATAACGGTCATTGACCCACCTACAATTATTGACATTTTTAATTTGAAAAACGGAATTAATGACACAAAGCTGTCCCGAATCATCATCTCTCGTGATCCTTAACATTGTCTAATAATGAAAAACGATTCATATTTAATTGTTCAGGTACCTATGAACAGTTATTAGGGAAAGGTCAATATACTTTATTCCACATTTATCTGGCGCCTACTATAGTAGAAGTAAACTATTTCAATGATTCAAGCCGAATCAATTCAGCAATTCTGTTTATTTAATCCGTGCTTAATAAACAGCTGTCACGATATCTTGTTATTATTTTCGTCAAATAATCACAACTGGAGCAACAACTACTTAGTCAGGTGTGGTTTATGACTCATATTACGTTTATGACTGCGCGGAATTACGTCACAGACGATGCCCCGGCTCCCGGCCTACCCTGTAAAATTCATAGATATCGATATTCGTGGCGCAAGCCTTCTCCTCCTTTAGTGATCAGTTTAGGCTCAAGCATCATCATATCAGCCGAAAGACGTCCACTACTGGACATAGGCCTCCCCCAAGGGGAGGTTTGCCATGATCGCCACGCTTGGCAGGCGGGTTGGCGATCGCAGTGTAGCTCTTGCAATAAACGGAGAATGCAGCTGCCCATACTCTGCTATACGGTGAAGAAAATGAAAAGCCATATGACAGAGATTATACAATATTTACTAAATCAAAGCCGTGTTTGAATATGCTACGGATTGCCATAAACGCCTATTTAGATTGTATCAAAATCCTTGATTATGATACATACAATATATAATGCCATAGGCCAATCAAAGGCAATAATTAACCAAAAATGATTCAATATTATTTCAGAACTGTATTTATCATTTCTTTTAAACGTTCTGAGTAAGTTTATGTGTCGCATTTGGAGCGTACATTTTGCAAGAACCCCAATCTTATCTTACGGATATCGGCGATAAATATAAATTCGAGGATTTCGTGCGATACATCTACGAAGTGTGGCTACAAAATAATCATCATCATATTTTTGCCCTTATTTCATTTTGGGATCGGTGCAATAGGTATCCTTCTAGCTCCTTCGTTACTTCAATGGAAGGTCGCCCAGAATTACTTATTACAACGATTCAATAGCGTGGTTTGTGAAGGCACCGCTGCATCGCTTCTTTTGGTCGTTTGTCGTATTTGCAGCTCACAACTGCATCGATCTAAACGCGCGACTGTATTGATGCTGCATCGCTACTAACGCTGACTGCATCGACACAAACAGCAGTGTCAACAGGCGTGCACACAGGCTCTAGAGTCTAGAGCCTTTGTGAACGCCTGTTGACACTTCGTCTAGAGTCTAGACGAAGTGCCAATCTATCATCAAATCCGATTTTTGAGATGCCAAAATATAAAGAATTGATCACGTGACATTTACATAGTTAGCCTCTGTCAATCCCATACATGTTTGACGTTTTAACAATCGCGTTCGCCACGCTACCGCTGACTGAACGTCACTTTTGTAGAGCCTCAGGTACCTAGTCACCACAACGCATGTATCGCGATAGTAACGATGCAGAATTGTGGTTACGTGTGCCAAGGTATAAAGCTGGGTACTGACCGGTGTTACGGGCCGTAAAGTAACATTCGCACCGAGCCTGTTATGTTACGTCGTGTCCTAAAATCCGTGTAAAACAAAACACAAAGGTACGCATTTATTCGTGCTCGTTTCCACGTACTGACTGCACGACTGCTCACTTTGTAATATGTTACATTACGACCCTTATCACCGATCAGTACCCAGCCAAAAAGTTACCGACAACAATAATATCCACTTGAAGTCCCAGGCAGAACTGTTACAATTTTAATTGAAATCTAATGGAGCATAATAGTAGTCAAATATTATTGTGTTTAGTAGACTCGTCATCTGAGATAAGACTATTCGGAAGTGGGTGCAGAATGACTCATAGTAAAATTTGCTTTATCTATCTTTTACACCCCTGAAAACATTAGCGCAATGATAGTTCTACTTAATAAATAAAAAATTGTGTGTGTTGTTTTCGCAGGTACCTACCTAACTGGAATTTTGAATTGTCGAGTTGCAAAAAAGTATAATTATATTTAAATGAAGAATAAACAGCTATTTAGGTTCGTCACTTTAAAGAACACATAGGTACCTACTTACTTAATCATCATCAAAACAGGTACCTTACCCTAAGGTTTCCCCAACCGAAGATACAAGGCAGACAATATTCAAGGACCTCGAAGTGATTGAAAAAAAATCGTCAAGCATTAAAATATTTATCTTAAACGATTATTTAATTGCGTGTGAACCTTCCTCACTTCAAAAAGGCAAAGATAACATCTTAAAACATAATTACTATGGAAATTGAAAACTAATTTGACTCGTATTTAAATATAAAAGAAATCGTAAAGGAAGGAAAAATAAGAAACTTCCAACCGCGTATGGTTCTAACTTTAGGTTTTATAAAAAATAATCTCGTTAGGATCTAGGCTAGAAAAGTGGTGATCAAAATATATGTCACCGGAAGATGAACTCCGTAAGATTATAATATAACTTGAGGGATTGTAAACTCTCGATAAATTGTCAACTGAATATTTAGAATACTTTTTACGCATCATATGTAGTATTCGATACTAATAAATAAAGTAAAAAAAAAATACTACAGTCAAAAACTGCAGTCACTCATTCAATCGTTCATTACACTGGCAGCCACGAAAAACTGGCCAACAGTTAAAAATGTTAATATTTTTACCAACTTTCTCAAATAAACGAGACGTTTGAGTAAAATCGCGTGCTTATGAGCACGTAAACACTGACGGAACGGTACGGGTCGCGAGAGACATTCAGTGAAGATATGTGACAATATTTTTTCAACATTTCCTTATTGAACCAAATATTATTGGTTTACGTTCCATCATGCATAATATTCACTGCTTTTGTTAATTTAGATAACTGTTAATAAAAAAAACCATGAATATCTTTTTTTGTGTTTGATAGGTAATAATAATAATAATAATAATAATAATTTATTCAACAAAAAACCCTTAATCATAAAAGATGCTGATGGGGCAGGGAATTCCTAAAATGGTTCATGCAATATCGGTTTTCTATTAAGATTTCGAGGCACTTGTTAATTAAATGTTGGACGAACGGTACCAATGATCTTGATTCTCCGATTTAGCGAGTGTTTTACATGACACTTTCGTTGAACTAGTCCAAATAATGTAGAAAATAATAATTTGTGACTGTTCCTAAATAACTCGAGGCTGATAAAATTTTTGGTTTTCCTAAATTATCGTAGATTTAGTGTTTAGGACGCTTTCCCTACGAGCCTGTTACTGTCCCACTGCAGGGGAATGATCTATTCGTATTTCCTACACAATGTATGGGCAAGGTGAATTAGTAATTTCAGACTAGAACAATCTTGGAATTTGCCGGAACTAATGATATCCGAGATAAACTTAGAAAGAACATTCCGAATTAAATTGGCAAGTTAAAAATGGCACGTGTGCTTTTTTTAAATTCACAGAGGGAAGCCCGTCCGTTCATATTTATGTTAGTAGAACTAGCATATTCCGTTTTATTACGGTCTCACATGAAGTAATGTAATAGTGGCAGAATGATATCATTAATTATGCTTGAACTATTAGCCTCTGACCGACATATCGTCATCAGCAAGTGTCCTCCGCCTCCCACGCTCGTCTTACCAATAACATTATTGATGATCACTGTCAAGACTTCCTTGAGTCTATCTAATCACTGAAAATGATACTTCTTCGACAGTGTCGAGATGTATTAAATCAGTTAAGTTATTAAGTGATTCGCCCGAGCGAGCGACCGGTCCGCGTGAGTGGGGCCGCCGCGGACGTCGCGTCGCCCTTTACCGTTACCACTATATAGTTGATTACCATTTCACGGACATGCACTCTCCTAAACTCTGTGATGCAATCCGTAGACATGTATTTAATTAAGCGGAACTGCTGGTCGTTGTGCTGCGCACCATGAACATTATCACTTGCCGACAACGCTGAGATGCATAGCCCCTGGCTACGGCGTCATTGCTACCAGATGACGCCACGGAGGTACAAAATAAAGGGGTCAGTGCTGTGTCGTTGATCCGAGAGTCGAGACTGAGCGGTGCGGTGAGGAGGGGACCGCGGCCCCCCGCGCACCCCGCTGCATGCCCGCCCCGCAGGCTTGCGCCCTACTCAACTGACGGTGCGCCCCACCGTCTTTCAGCATTCCGCACTCGACGCGAGGGCGAAGCGCACGCCCTGCTTACACGATCGCGTACGACGCGCCGCGCGCTCGCGGCTAGACGACCGCCATGTTTGACGTTTTCGGCTCCGTGAAGGGGCTTCTCAAGCTCGACTCTGTGTGCATCGACAACAATGTGTTCCGGCTACATTACAAAGCCACCGTGATCATTTTGATCGCGTTTTCGCTGCTCGTCACGTCGCGGCAATACATCGGCGACCCCATCGACTGCATCGTCGACGAGATCCCGCTCGCCGTCATGGACACGTACTGCTGGATCTACTCAACTTTCACAATTCCCAACCGACTGGTGGGACGCGTCGGCAAGGACGTGGTGCAGGCCGGCGTCGCCTCTCACGTGGACGGCCAGGACGAGGTGAAGTACCACAAGTACTACCAGTGGGTGTGTTTTGTGTTGTTCTTCCAAGCCATTTTGTTTTATGTGCCGCGTTACCTGTGGAAAACATGGGAAGGGGGCCGCATCAAGATGTTAGTGCTCGACCTCAACTGCCCCGTAGTGGGAGACGAGTGCAAGGACAGTCGCAAAAAGTTGCTCGTTGACTACTTCCACACAAACCTGCACACGCAAAACTTCTATGCGTTCCGTTTCTTCATCTGCGAGGTGTTGAACTTCATCAACGTCGTCGGCCAGATCTTCTTCATGGACTTCTTCCTGGACGGAGAGTTCTCCACGTACGGCAGTGACGTGGTGAGCTTCACTGAGATGGAGCCGGAGGAGCGCGTGGACCCGATGGCCAGAGTGTTTCCTAAGGTGACCAAGTGCACCTTCCACAAGTACGGTCCCTCGGGAACCGTGCAGAAGTTCGACGGCCTGTGCGTGCTGCCACTGAATATCGTCAACGAGAAGATCTACGTGTTTCTGTGGTTCTGGTTTATGATTCTGTCGATCCTGAGTGGAATTTCGCTGATCTACCGCATGGCTGTGGTAGCGGGCCCGCGTGTGCGCCTGTACCTGTTGCGCGCGCGCAGCCGCCTTGCTCCCCAGGCGCAGGTGGAGACTGTGGCACGCGAACTGCAGATCGGGGACTGGTTCGTGCTCTACCAGCTCGGGAAGAACATCGACCCCCTCATCTATAAGGAGTTGATGGGCGAGCTGGCCGAGAAGTTCGAAGGGAAGGACAGTGTGTAGTCTGTCGGGGCGTGTGAAGCGGCTAGTGGACTTTGGGTCGTCCGTGTGACGTGTTAATAGTGATCGAAGGCCCGGTCCGCGTGGCGGGCCGGCGGCGCGGCTACCTGACCCGCGCCGCGGACCGGGCGGGGCGCGCGCACAAAGAGCGCCAGGAGCGGCTGCACGCCGACATTCCATTACCCACGGCCGGCGCGGGGAACGACCTCCGCCGAGCCGCACTTGTTGTATTCCAGAACCGCTTTGAAACATTTAAACGCTACCGAAATTTAAATAGGTGATATGACTCTTCCAGCGCAACACTTTGACTGAGTCGCGCCGCGTAGGGCGCGCGTGCATTTAGCGTAACGTTATTGGGGCATGTTTATACTAGTAGTCGTAGATGTAGTTAGATCTCGTGCCTTCGTTTTGTATTTTGTATTATTTGTGTGCGAGTGTATCATGTTGAAGGAACGTCTCATTGTGATATGTAATTATTATTAATCTAAATTAAGTGACTAGCGTGTACGAAATAGAACGTGTGGACGGCTACACGATACGATATTGTATAAAGCAATAATAAAGCTAAACTGTAATAAAACGTAACTGAACTATTAATTATAAGATAAAGGCTAAGTATACAAAATGAAAGTCGACAATATTATACATATACATAAGTAATTCGTACTGATTTGTATTAAACTTTTTTACATTGATAAAATCGATAAATACCTGCGATCATGGTTGATATTTTCTGAATATATTTACTGCCACATTAATTTTGTATTATTTCGATAAGAACTCCTCATTATAAATGATGATTCAACTAATCTTGAAGATAACAATAACAACCCGCTTTGTTCAGCAGCCTCGACTCGACACAAAGCAACAATGAGCACCACAAGCGCCATCTCGTGAAGTCATACGGAACAAATCTTCCATATCATTTAGATAATAGATGGCGCTATTTTAGGTCCGACACGAATTCTCCCCTTCTTTTAATAAAAAATGTTAAAGCTGGTTGAACTTGTTTAATTAAATCATTGTTCAACAAAACAACTTTAACCTAGTCTACTTAATAATGAGAAGACATGGCTGCATTAGGGAATGATATGTCTAACAATATTAGGATTAAAATAATGCTATCGAGCGAATTTCAATTAAAACGGCAAAACGTAATTCTAGTCAGGTGCCAAGTTAATTCGCACGAGTTTATATGTTCATATTTACATAAAGTAAAGGTTATATAGTTTAATGTGGTAGACTTATCCATCCACTAATTATAATGGTTTTCCGCAAAATCATAATTATAGCTTGTTAAATTATGAAATAATTTCTATAATATGTTAATTAAATAAATACCTAATGGATTCAAAATATTGTGTAATGAGAATGACTCATTAGAGCGTCACACCAAATGTAAATTCAATAGGAAATACATGACAGTGACGTATTTATTACATTTATCCTGATCGTCAAAATTCGTCACAGAAGTGACGTAACGTTACGATAAAGTTGCGCTCTAAACGTAGCTAGTAGTATGTAAAAATACAACAGCTGTGTTTCCGTAATAGGTACGTACGCGCCCATGCGTAAACTTTAGGTAGGTACGACAAAATACAAACATACCCATGGTTATAAGTATACTAATACCTAGTGTATTTACTATTATAACTAAAATACTATTATGTGGTGGTAGCACCGGGAAACTACCACTGTATAATTAAATGTCAATAATAATGTTAGGTTATTTTTTATGTCCGCATGTGTAGGTTGCCGGTAGTGATTTTGTATTTTTTTACAAAAATCAAATCACCTCTTTGAAAATGGTTCTATTTTTTGCTTTAAACCGTTGTAAGTACTCTTTGGAAAGGGAGGTTGCTTTGAATATTTTATCTGTGGTTTTTTTTTGTAATACAAATCTCTTATGCACTTTAGTAGCAGACATTTTGCCAGTTTGTTACCTATGTAGGTACCTAGTTAAAGACGAGAAGATACAATCTCTTGACTAATAGCGTCACTAAGGGAAGATAGATGTTTCTTTGCTTCTAAGAGGAAATAGATTAATTGTTGGCCACAGAAGATTTATTCAGATGGTGACATTGTCTTTTGTAGCAGCCGAATATTCATATACACTGGAAACCGTTTATTATGACTCCGTTTATATTGACCAACCGTTTACTATGAAGTAAATACAGTGCGAAGTTTGGTTTTCACATAAAATTATTTATGAAAAGTTCGGATAAAATGACTTCGCTTGTGACCATGTCGCTTATTATGGCCCATTTTTAAGGAATTATGTTCAGTTATAGTGAGTGACATGATTCCTAACACCTTCACTGGTTTTCGTGATCATTCCGACTCCTTTCCATGCGAAAACATTTTGTGCAATTAGAATAGTTTCTCTCTATTACACTAAATTTCTAAAAAAATTGCAAGTTGTGTAGTTAGCTTAAGACTATGCTTTGTATGACGTTCGCTTAGTATGACGTATTTTTCACTTCCCTTCGATGTCATTATCAGCGGATTTTACTGTATAGATGAAAACATCCTACTAATGTTAGGTATAAGTGAGGTAGCCTGAATGTTTGTTCATCAATGACCCACCTACCCACTGTATACATACATCCGTGTGAACGGATTTGGAGTAATTTGGACTGAATTTGACCTACCCGTAAGACATTCATTCATTCACTACCTACAAAAAACTATTCAGTTCAACGAACATTATTCCAATTTTCATTCACAAGTTTTTACACCTAATTATTTATGAAAGAGGAGTAGATCTTTCTTTAGACACAGAATACTTATATGTCTATAACTAAACCGAGCCGAAACGTGTGAAATATTTCACCGAGCGTGTTTGTGTCGGTCGTGTTGTTTGCCTGCGCCGGCGCACGGCATGTTCCGGGAAGTCCACGTTTACCTGGCTAGAACAAACGGTGGGACCACCTTTGTTCCAATGGACATGCCACACAATGTATTTCTTGCTTAACTTGAATTGATTTTTTGTAGACAGACGTGAGAGCTCGTGAAATTACTGGTAAAAACTCGTATAACTTGCAGAAAGTTTTAAACGAAATTCTTCCACAGCCAAATCTTGTGCCTAACTGTATCATTACATTATCTATAGATATCTACAAAATATATCCTCTTCTTACGTAAACCATCTAAAAAAGTCGTATGAATGGCTTACCGAAACTTTTTAAATCAAATTCCTTTACTGACAAATCTTGTAAGTATGTAAATCTAACAATATTATACTTAGGTACCTACTTAACAGTACTACTACTTAAGAGTACAATATACTCAGAGGCACACCAAAAATTTACTAACACCCGGTTTCTGCAACGAAAACCGATGTCAAGTAAAAATTAAACTTACCTCAAGCAATCTCATTATAGACCAGGGTCGATAATTTTTGAAACCAAAAAATATAATAGGTAGTAAGTAGGATTCGAGTTTTTTTCGATTTTTTGCATTTTGTGAGAAGATTTACTACAGTAAAATACAATTTTTTTCACCATCGGAAAGAAGAGATTTCAACGAACAGAAAGGATCCCAACTTTTTGAAAAAAGCTGATATTTTGACGGGTGAATTTTCGACTGAAAATTAGTGTGCTTTTTTTGATTTCATTCAAAATAAGGTGAAAAAATAAATATTTCTAATCAAATAAATTCCAGCGTATTTGGGACATAAAAAGGTAAGTTTTCACCAAATTTCGTGAAAAAAAAAAAAAAAAAAAAAAAAAATTGGGTTTTTGAATTTTTCACATAAATTTTGAGGTTATGTGAAAAAAGTGAAAATACAAAAGTTTTAGATCTTTTTATTATCACCTACAACTTTGCCATTTGACTTTTTTCCATAGGACTTTTAGTTTTGCCGGAAATCGAGATCAACCGTTTTTTACCCTAAAAACTCACCCCCTTCCCCTTCCCGATCTCAGATCGCCCGTAAATTATTTTTCCTTTAATTTTTATAATATTCTCCTCCTTTTCCAATGGGTTTTATCCTACTATTTTTTTTTTCACTTTTCATTACTATTAAAGGCTTCTTTCTACCCTGGTCTATTAGTCATTGGCAGTTGATCAGAATAAACCAAACACCGCGAGTTGAACGGAGTTTGACAATTTGCTAGCTAATTTTCAGTCGATTCTCGTTCTAAAGCTGGGTACTGACCGGTGTTACGGGGCGTAATGTAACATGTTACAAGCAAGCATTCGTGCACTCAGTATGTGGAAACGAGCACGAACATGATGCGTATGTGTTTTGTTTTACACGGATTTTAGGACACGGCGTAACATAACATGCTCGCTCCGAATGTTACATTACGGCCCTTAACACCGGTCAGTAGGTACCCAGTTTTATAACCATCGGGTGTTAATCATTCAGGGCACACTGAACTGGGAGACATTCCATTAACATAACAATAATTCGAAAAATGTTCAGGATTAAAGGTTTTAAATTTGTTTGTTGATTGTATCATACATACTTACTTATACATACATCATGAATGATATAATAAGCTTATGTGATATAATGGCTAGGTATTATGTCCAATATATCTTCCTACTTAGGTGCTCAACGATTCCAAACCAAAACAAATGTCGCTTAAACGACAATTTACTTAAGTACATACTCATTGACAAATATGTTGCTCAAGTACTTACCTCGATACATCCCTAGATACCAGGTGACGTTCTACGAAATGTGAGGTTTCAAGTATAATATGTACCTAGGTAGATAGGTACGTATGTACTTGAAAATTGAAATCTAGTGGTAAGTGTATGAATGCACTTGTGGTGACACGAGCCATTTGGATCGATGTCATTTTATATTATTTTTATTTCATAATTTTATTTTCAGTAACTCTACAACTTCTACAATATATCATACATAGGGGTGTCCTTTTTGCCAGGGTTGCGGAATTTGTTCGAAAGAGTCACCGCGGCCCTGGAACGCAAAGGGCTTTAGAAGGAACACGGATGGGTTTGAGTCAGTAAGAGCGTAAATATCGTAATTATTTAGGGCATGTGTCCTAAATACTATGAATACCATACCTAATTTAAATATTATTTATATTTCTGCCCGACCCTTCTAAAGTTTCAAAGTCCAGTGACAGTATCACAGTAAGCAGGTACACGTACTTACGTATTTATATATGCAGATAGCGATTAAATTATACTTCTAACAGACAATAGGGCATTTGACTACTAATAAAAATCTACCTTGTGAGTCTCCTTGCATGGTCGAATCAGGGAGCTACTCTACTCTCTAAACCCGAAGTCCGTAGTTCTGGGCTTAGTTGCGGGCGTATTCTACTCCGTATCACCTATGGACTTACGATTAGTTCCGAACCCGAAATAAGAATGAATGACAACACGTTTTGACAGTAACTGTCAAATCGTGTTGTCATTTATTATTAGTGGTCAGGTGATACGGACTTCGTGCTTAGAGACTGCCCCCCAGAACCAGAAAAGAAGATATCCGCATGAGCCCGGCCACACACCTACCGTTTCTTTTCTTTTCTACCTAGAACAGATCAGAATAGAATGAAACCTGAGGGCCTACCGACATAGCCGACATACCCGTCAAACTTAAGTGGCAGTGCATATTGCTCGCAGAACAGATGATCGATGGGGCCGAAAGGACGTACCACCACAAGGTGGACCGATCACCTGCTGAGGGTCGTAGGAATCCGCTGGATGCGAGGCTCACAGGACCGGTCGATGTGGCGACACTTGGGGGAAGCCTATGTCCAGCAGTGGACGTCTTTCAACTGAAATGATGGTGATGATATGAGGTAACTGAAATGTGTTGCTGATATGAGGTAACTGAAATGTGTTGCTGATCGTACCTACTGGTGAGACGTCCTTAGGGCGACTTTATTTATCTATAGTTACCTCAACCAATAGCTAAAATTGTTATAAAAAAAAATTGATCAATTTTTAGTTGTAACTAATTAATAAATATTTTATTTCAGACCAAATTACAAGATCTACTTATATGTTGTTAGTAAATGTCTTAACCTAGTGTTATTAAAAAAAACACTTTCTAAGTACCTACATACAAAATTGAAACGACTGACAGCTACGTGTTCAGCCGTAGCCAGTGAACCAGCATGCTGTCCCACCTATCACACGATACACTCAGGATGTGTGGCCGCTAGCACGTATTATACCGAGAATAGAAGCGCACCGTTTTCCGTATAATGGCATGAAAACCATCAATCCTGGCCTCGGTGAACATCCCGGAAAGGCTACAAAAACGTGGTAGACCCAACAGCATCCTGAACACATTGTTATACTGGACACGCAAGGAGTTGATGCCCTCAGGTATACCTGACCCACAGACTGCACGTGTAAAAAAACTGGCAGTATGCTCTGAAAAGGGTTATTCTGACTTGCGTCGTACAACGTGCAAATCTGCGGATTAACACATTACCTCGGACAACCATCGTCCTGTGTTCCCTTTCTATGTCCATCATTCAGGTCATGAGTGACCCAGTGAATCAGGTACTTATTTTTGCTACTCTAGATAACGGAGATTTATGGATACCTACATCTGGCATGTTATCACCACTGACACCAGTCTTGCCAAGGAGTACCGTGTTACCCAGTTAATGGTTTGTGGAGGTCTGGTAGGCAGCCGCTCAACGTAAAATACTGGTATTCAGCTGAATCCGGTTTGACTGGAAGCCGACCCCAATATAGTTGGGAAAAGGCTAGGCCGATGTATCTGGCATGTTAGTGTAACATTTGATTTGATTTCGTTTTATACCTAGTTTTTAACCGACTTCAAAAAAAGGAGGAGGTTCTCAATTCGTCGGAACCTTTTTTATCTGACGTTGTTCAAGCTAAATATTTATCGAAAAACGCACATTAACAAACTTATGGTGCCCATCATTTTTAAACACTACGAACCAAAAAACTCGTCCTAAATTAGTTACAACCTTTACAATAGAAACTAAACCAACCACCAGGTAAAATAAATTTAATTTTCCTGCTTTATTAATAAAATCTGCGCCAAGTTCCATGAACCGATACCTACATATAAACAATAGAACACAAAATTTACAGTTAACTTACTTATTTTGCACAAACAATGATCGAGTTACATCTTGTATATATTAGTCACTGTTTTACGTAAATAAGTATTATTTTTTGATAATAAACTAGTGGAAATGAGAAAATTCCGGTCAAATGTGAGTCAGTCTTGCGCAGACATAACACCTATTCATGTGGGCGACTAGTAGGTACCGTTAGGTAGCCTCAACTTGACTGGATTGACCGCGACATACTTATTTATGGGAAAAAGCTTGGTAAGTACTTCATATTTTCCGTGATTCAACTGAATTCATCTCGCAAGTAATGTGAAACTAATCCTTACTCCCAAATCTAATTAATTTAATATTAAGTGTGATTCCGAAGGTGTTGGTTGCTGTCTGTCTGTTACGTTTTATGAATACACTAGCGGAAGTCACGCGGTTTCACCCGCGTAGTTCCCGTTCCCGTGGGAGTACGGGGATAAAATATAGCCTATGTTACTCGCTGACTGCAGCTTTCCATTGGTGAAAGAGTTTTTGAAGTCGGCACAGTAATTTTTGAGTTTATTCATTACAAACATACACACACACAAAAATAAATCCTCTTTATTTAAATATTAGTGTAGACTAGCTTTTGACCACGACTTAGTACACGCATAGGTCCCGTTTTATCCCGTTCCCGTAGGAATTTCGAGAAATCCTCTCTTAGTGCTCCTCTACACTCCCCAAGTAACACGCCAAATTTCAGCTTTCTACGAACAGTAGTTTCGGCTGTGCGATGTCTGTCAGTCACTCAGTCAGTCAGTAACGGAAGAATTTTATATATTAGGATAAACCGCTGAATGGGTCTTGATGACAATTTGCACACGGATAGACTTGGATTAACATAGGGTACAATTTCATGACGATAGTAAGTTTCTTTCCATAGGTAAAACAATTTTCACGCGAGTGATGCCGCGGGCAGAAGCTAATCCAAACCAATAAAGAGGTAGAAATTATTTTAGTGTGCAAATTAATGTGACCTAAATTATGCTCTGCAGCGGTGACCGACTCGTTCAAGGATTGTTGTTGGCATCCTCTTACTAAGACCTGACGTCTGCGCGGGCCGACAAGTCCAACAATATACCGGGCCAACCAATCTCAACGGACAATAACTAAGTACGCAGGAGATATTATAATGAACAAATCTTTGCGCAAACACAGGGGCTCTATAATCCTACTACTATTATAAAGGCGAAAGTTTGTAAGTATGGATGTATGTATGGATGTTTGTTACTCTTTCACGTAAAAACTACTGAATGGATTTTGATGAAATTTGGCACAGAGGTAGATTATAGTCTGGAATAACACATAGGATACTTTTTATCCCGGGAATATGTTCCCTTAGGATAGTTTTCGACAATCACGCGGGCGGAGCCGCGGGCGGCAACTAGTATATTTATATATTAAGGGTCACCAACTACATATTTACAAAAGATATTACGTAAATTTTGTACATTGTTCTGTGTAAATATGTCACTTACAGGTGGACACGACTTATACACTTTTGACATTACATCAAATAGAAATTACATTAAACATAGATTTAAATTAACATAATTGTAGGTTACATTTGATTTTAAAATAAATGAAAACAAGAAAGTTAAAATGATTAAATCATTTAAATTTAATTGAATTGATAACATATGGTATTAAAAACTCTCTGCTTTTTTTACTCTCATAGTTCGACCGGGCAGAGATCAGGCGCAGGTCCAACGGCTTTACGGACTTTCCGAGGTACGGGAGGCATGGGAGGGCATCACTAACCTCGAAACTCCGGCCTGCTACTGACAAATAGGTCCCTAAAGAAAAAGCCAATGACAATTTTGCCCGAACTGGGAATCGTACCAAGAGACGCTAGACTAATGCCCGGATTTTGAGGTACTTTATCGGGCGTTTATCTGGCCGTTAACCACAACCAACCAATGACATTATGACAGCTTTAACGGACAGATAAACGACCCATAAAGTACCTCAGAAACCGGGCATTAGTCTCATTCAGGCATTAGACAAAACTCTTATATAATAAGAGCTAGTAGGGCATACAACTCTTTGTGTCAGAGTGTTAATGATCTTGACTTGTTCTGCGAGTGCGGTCCAAATGAAAAATACAAGCGATGAATCACGGGACATTTCGACAGCGTTTGTCTATCCCAGCCGGTCAATTTTATTAACATATCGAATGTGAAGGCTTGGGTGAAGTGATCACGAGGTAAGCTGCCGGTCGATTCTGTAAACATGTTGAAGTGAAGGCTTAGGTGCAGTGATCACGAGGTGAGCTGTCAATCCATATAATCAAGATGGAATGACAGCTCACTCCGTGATCACGTGACATCTCGACACGGACGTCTTCACGCGCAAACGGCTGGACGGATCTTAATGAAATTCGGCAGAGAGTAAGTGAGCTCAGAGGTAGATTATAGTCTAGAATAACACATAGGATACTTTTAATCCCGGGAGTATGTTCCCTTGGGATAATTTTCGACATTCACGCGTTCGTGCGGAGCCGCGGGCGGTAGCTAGTAATGTAATAAATCCTACTGGACGTCAACAATACAATCATACGCAATAAGATTTTTTTTTGTCACCAAACTGAACATGAGTGCTCCAAGCCATGGTACTCATTAATTAGATAGGCGACCTTGGTACCACATTGTTACTTCCTCTACCAATTGTTTCCATTGTCGACATGATAACCGAGCTGGTTAGACACTCTAATTCATGCAAATGTGAATAATTAACTGTACCTACATTTTAATTAAGTAATTCATTAAAATGTAGGTACCTACACTAACCTACTGATGATTTAATTTAGATTTGCTTTGTTTTTAACCGTCTTCAAACAAAGGAGGACGTTCTCAATTCGGTTGAATTTTTTTTTATGTTTTTTTCCTCATAACTCCACCATTTATGAACCGATTTGATTTTTTTTTATGTAATATACTACCGTTTGATCCCATATAAATTTCCTCAAAATCGGTTCAGTAGTTCGGTTTTTAAATATGATAACAATATAATAGGTAAAAACAAATTTATTTGTTAGAATATTGTTGTTACAAGGTGATAAAGAGCTGCATAATATACGTCCATTATATTCTGTTGTTTCCAGAATACAAATATTTCGAAGAATTATAATTGAGTTTGTAATTAGAACAAATGACAAGGATAAGGAAGCGGTTAAATACTATCAAATACAGGATTATTAAATACAATATCAGGATTACTTAATACTTACAAAATCAGGTATGATCAAATAACATATTTAAAAGCATTATTTAACACAGTGACACAGATATCAAATTATATTCAATTATTAGGATCATAAAGGTAAGTCGTCGTGTAATTTAAATTTTAAATTAAACATTTTATTTAAAAAAACATTTGTTAATGTAAATATACAATTAATTATTAATGTAAGTTAAATAATTTATTTTTAAATGTCATGCGGTTAAGATTTTTAAAACGTTAGGTAATTTATTATAAACACGAATTGACATAGATACAGTAAACATTATTGGAAAATAGTTTAATAGGGTACAAGTAATCTTTAGATATCGACTATTTTTAATTACTCAAACTTATTAGTAAATCAAAATAGCTGGAAAAATATGTCATCCAAGTAAACGAAATTGCGTATTTTTTGCTTTCCTGTGACTTTCCAGTGTATAAATCAGGTAGGCCACTAAAACGTGAAAAATAAAAAAAAAACTTTAAAAAGAAATTATGCTATATTTAAACTTAAATACTTACATACATTTTTTTTTAAATACACCCGACTTCCAAATAAAAAAACACACTACATACAAAGAATAAAATAACTTTAATTTCGGAAGTCGGTGTTCAAATACGAAGAAACAACCAAAGACACCGACCGATTGTATTTATTTGTAAAAAAGTTATAATGTATTTTAGTATAAAGATAGCATAGACGAGTAAATCAAGATTTTCCTTTTACCCGGACTGTCGTCAAATAAATGTTTTTTCTTTATTTCTTTGGAGATACTTCACTATGTTCAGGTTCTTAATAGACTGCTAATCTTCATCACACTGACATTTCGATTCTTTGAGATGAAAATTCAGTCTTCATCCACCAGTGGAGTTCTGCAGTTTGCAAAAAAATAACTGCTTACATGACTTAGGTACCTGTTCTTTTTTTTCTTTTTTTATTTAATATGGGTTTGCTCTTGACAATAGTCTAAGTCATAGATGACAGAGACAAAGTCGACGATGGAGCGAGCTTACCCAGAAGAAGCCTGTTCACTCTAATTTTGAAGAGACTAGGGTTGTATGCGTTCGGAAACACAGATGCAGGCAGAGAGACCTGTGGGGTAAGGTTCGAGGCCGTGTTGGTGTGTACACCTGGACCGCCTGGACGAGTCTTACAGAACAGTTTAGATTTAATTGCAACCTTTCTCTTCTTTTTAGATTTTAAAATACAGGCCGTATTTTAAAATATTTCAGTTGGTTGTGATCGATGGATTGAAATGATCTCGAACTCGAATCATTAATTCAAAAAGTATTCTCTAAATGGCGACATAAATAATCCTTCATGGAGCGTAAACTTATCACATGACCTAAATCTTACATAAGTTACACACCATCACACAAGATGCAGTTTATACGACCATAATGTAGGTCTATACCTAACTATGAAGTATCTATCTATAATAATATAATAAAGCCATAGAATTTGTTTGTTTGAACGCTCTAATCTCTGGAACTGCCAGTCGGATTTGGATTTTTTTTTTTGCAATTATAGCCACATTCATGAGGAATGTTATAGGCTATACGGGAACGGGAAATTCCTACGGGAACGGGAAAAAACGAGATATGCGCATACGAAGTCGCTGGCAAAAGCTAGTGTATTTATATGCCCATAAATGTAGGTAATTGGACTCTAAAGATAAAGCCGTCGTGGACAGAAAGTGGCCATATCAGTCAGTGCACTGCCTTCTGCAACGGTTGCTAGGTTGCTACGTGCGGATTGCATCAACAACCCGTGTTGACCTGCGCCCGCGCAATCGCAACGGCTGAGTTGACATAACATCGTCATTCTAGCTGCGATAGGATGAAAGCGTGGAATAATCTAGATTTATTTGATGACCGAGATTGTTATTAAAACTGACAGTAAAAAAAAATGGAGACTAGGTTTTGCCAGCATGCAGCGGCAACGCCCGGATGAAAGTCAAAGCTAAGGGAACCATTATGACAAGGGAACCTTAAATCCAAATTTTAATTTAGTTGATCAATTTGTATATAAACATTTTTTATTTTATTATTCTTTTGACTGATTATCATATTATTAAAATGTGACATTCAATTATTTGTTAATTTAACTTTGACTATTTAGACTTTACTTTAATTATAACGGACATTTTTGATTTATTTTTTTATGATTATTGTATTTTTATTATCATTTTGCAATTTATAATAGTACAAATTGTTTTCAATACAATTTTGTTAATATTTGTATGCCTTCTGGCGGGACAGTGTTGGGACTATATTTTTTTTTGTAAAACATATTTAACCATACCCTATGTTCACAAATAAATAATTTGAACCTTGAATCTTGAACCATTATGACAAGGGTACGTACTCTCAGGATGAAAAGTATCCTATTCATATTCCATCCCAAATCATTCAGCCGTTAAGACGTGAAGAACAACAAGACAGACAGAGTTAGTTTCGCATTTATAATATTAATATTATTTATTTATTAAAACTTTATGCACAAGTAAAATCACTGTACAAAGGCGGACTTAATGCCTTAGGCAATTTCTACCAGTCGACCTTAGGGTGGTGCAGAGACAACATGGCAGGTGCAACTTAAAAAAAAAAAAAAAACTAAAAATAGAGAGAAGTAAAATAAAATAAAATTATAAATACATAGGTACATACATACACTTAAACAAAGTTATTAAGAAAAAACGAATCCAACGAATTAACGCTGTGATGATTCTATAGTAGGCGCCAGATAAATGTGGAATAAAGTATATTGACCTTTCCCTAATAACTGTTCATAGGTACCTGAACAATTAAATATGAATCGTTTTTCATTATTAGACAATGTTAAGGATCACGAGAGATGATGATTCGGGACAGCTTTGTGTCATTAATTCCGTTTTTCAAATAAAAAATGTCAATAATTGTAGGTGGGTCAATGACCGTTATTCCACGATTATCTGGCGCCTACTATACCAACTTCTTGCGAATGTGCTCACGTGCCTTCACCTAAAAAGGACAACCGACTTGTTAGTATTACCTACATTGAAAATCTATAGGAACCAAAATGGGCCTCGGATTAAAATTGTGAAATAGATAGTGTAGCGAATGAATCCGTCGTAAAATCAATGAAAATTCTAATTAGGGTTTTGTGTTAAACTGTGAAATATGAGTTCACAAGGGAACGAAAGCTCGTCAAAATGTAAATCAATCATTATATAAGTATCTAATTTAGTTAGCTATTACATCGTATTCAGCATAAAGTCATGGCTGCCTTTGCTAAAAGCTCACCAAAAGCTACCACGTTGTAATGGCACTGCATACCTACCTAAATACCGTGCATTTATCAGCTATTAGGTAACACCGGCGCGGGCGGCGATACGCGTAACGACAATAAGTAGCCAGTTAACGAGAGCACAGATAATACAATACGAGAGTAAACAATGCAGCTATAATGATAACGTATCGGTAAATAGGTACGTAGCACGCATCTACTAAACTAAACTTTTCTTTTTTGTCCTTGTTACTAATTTTCTAGCTATACCGCTCCCTGCTACTGTTTCTCATGTCTTCACCTGATATCTTATGACGTTGTCCGAGATTAGGAGACCAGGAGTCCCATAGCACAGGTTTTACTTAGTATGGGCTCCAGTCTCCCAGACTCATTGCTTGAACTACTCAGTTTTCTGCGTTAATGTATTTATGGGAGAAAATAAAATTAGTTATTATTAAAAAATAATTATTACTATCCCTCGGTTTCTGCAAGAATAGATATTCAGCTCAAATGATAAGTTTGGCTGTTGAAAACTCATTCAACCAATCACTGCCAGATAACGCCCTTTTGAAAATATTTGTCACAACAATAGTGATAATTTTCGTTCGAGAAACTGGACCTTTGTGTTAGTGACCAGAATCTGGACCAGTCAACTAAACTGTTTGATGATTTCAACATCACTCCATCTGCTTGACTTTTCCCAAGTATGATAATAATAATAAAAATACCCCCACCGTCGCATCTTTACGTTGACATCGTGGTGGGGCTTGCGCGCCCCAATGAACCTTAGGTCATATCTCGGGTGAGGGGCCAGACGAAGAGAGATACAATCCGCAGGGCAGTTTTGTGGCGAACTTTTGGGCAGTAGCGACCCCACGGACCTGATCTCCCGGGAGAAATCTTGTTCCTCATCTCTTAATTGGCTGGTCGTGAACAATGACGAGGAACAGAGAACTTCCACCTCTTTCTTGCCTTATACGACTGGTCTGAGTGGAGATTTGCAAGAGCAAACGTGCTCGGAAAAAGGGTGTACATAATTATAATCCAGTAAGATGCTGGTAGGGATCTTGACCGTACTTCCGGGATTGTCCTGATAGCCATGGTATACCTCTTCACTCCTCTAGCACCTCAGGATATGTTGCCCCCGTGGCGCTACGTCACTTTCACGTATGCTAGGGACCATTTCCGGGAGCCCATTTATTGAGTGTACAAGTCACCCCCGCCATTTAAAGTCGTGTATATTGTCAGTGGTCAGGCAGGGGTCAATAGGTCTTCCATAGTATTCGATAATCAGTCCACTAAACCACCCAAAACCCATAGGCCCCTCCCCTTTTTTTTTTTTCCTTAACCTATTGTGTCCCGCTGCTGGGCAAAGGCCTCCCCCATATCCTTCCAGATATTCTTTTCTTGCGCCACCTCGAACCAGCCTTCGCGGTGTGCATCCAAATCATCTCGCCACCGCTTTCTGGGCCGGCCGCGGCGATGCCGTCCATCCCCTAGCACCCATTGCGTGGAGACTTTTGCCCAGCGGTCACTATGCATGCGGCTGCTGTGACCCGCCCAGTCCCATATCAGCCTGGCAGCGTTTTTGCCCACGTCCATGATAACTGTTTTGGAGCGCAGCGTGGTGTTCCTCTCATCTTGTGTTTCCATATTCTGCAATAGTCCTGCACCAACCGGGGATTGTACTTGGGTATACTTTAATAGTGCTTACAGAGATAATCGCCGGTTGGTGCCCCACACCATTTGAAATGTCTAACGGGACCTCTGCGAGTTGTCTTCGGCCCCTCGCACGCCTAACAAAGGACCGGGACCCCAGGGTCCCGAGATCGTCATAGTTTTTGCAAATAATAATAATAGGTTTTTTAATATTTTTTTTTATAAGTAGAAGCATTTAAAAATGTAATTAAAATGTAATATAAAATAAATAAATGATAATAATTATTTGTTATCATCAGGCAACATGGAGCGACTGCCTATCTGACCTCTACAAACCCAGTTACTGGGTAACACGATACCTCTTGGCGAGACTGCTGTCATGATTTTAACAGATTCAATGGCTAGAAAATCCCTTTTATAAGTGCTGAATATTGAAATACAAAGGTAATACAAAAAATGCGTGGTTGAAATAAGATAATTATTCTGGCAGCGTTACATAAATTGGTTGGGATTAGGACAGCTAGGCCAGGCTCAAAGGATACAGTCAGCAAGTGAATAGTCCTTGATAAACCATTTAATCTATAAATATGAATCACTACCAGTTGATGGCTGTCAGCTGTAGAAACTAATTAAAGATATTTGACGCCTGTTTAACGAGCTGCCGAGCCGAGCATGTTGATACAACATCACAGGATGCGTGTCATAAACATACGCACATACACTCACTCAACAGTTACCGATTTTATTAGTCAGATTTTCTACGATAATGTAGACACCTATCTCTGAAAGGAAATATATTTATTTAAGAACGTACATATACTTACCTAAAAAAAAAATATGTAGGAAGTCATAGTCAGCTACTCTGAAATTAAATTTAGTATTCAGACAGTGATTTTTAAAAAGTCACCTTAATTATAGAAGCACTCTGTTTACAGAATTAACAATAATAACTTAATTAACAAATACACTAAACTTACAACAAACTAAACTATAGCGTCAAATCCGTCCGTAACGCTAACCAAGAGACTGGGGGCATACTTACCAGCGACCTTAAGGACAATGTGGACATAGAGAGGGAGCGCAGGGCACTAGCGGTCAGAGGAAATATGTTGGCTCGCAGGTTTTACCGTTCTACAAATCAGGTTAAAATTACCCTTTTCAAGGCCTATTGTCAGGGTATGTACACGGGAAGTCTGTGGGTCAACTTTACCAAAAGATCGCTGGAGGTCCTGCGCATCCAATATAATAATGTTTTCAGAATGATGTTGGGACTGCCCCGTTTTTGTAGCGCGTCTGAGATGTTTGCGCTGAATCGAACTGACGACTTTTATGCGGTCATTCGGAAAAAAATGGCGTCTTTAATTACAAGACTACGGGGCAGTGACAACAGTATTCTGAGGACAGTGGCGGAGAACATCTACTCTCCTATTGTGAGACGTTTTGTGGGGGTGATGAATGAGTGAAGTACCGCTTCTCACACTCGTGCGTCGTCCACATGAAGCGGGCTCAAATTAAATAAGTTTTGAATGGTATTTAAATTAATGAAATGAAAATAGATATTTACTAACATTAATTTAAGGAATTTTTTACTAACACATTGGATCTTATGTTGTCCGAAATAAAGAATTTATTATTATTATTATAGCTACGTTGAATGGCAATGCTTAGTCAATGCACAAAATAAAAGCCAGTTCTTGGGTCACTCACGGGTGTGCCAACCAGCCGTTTCGAAATTTCTTTGAAAAGGCTGTGAGCACACACTACAGCCCCCACGGCCCGAGAGTTTCAAATCGACTCGAAAATTTAGTTACCATAAGGTTAAAGCACTTAAAGGATAAAAAAATCAGGTGGACACGTCTGCCGATACCCAGTTCTTCCAGTCCGGAGCCCCGACACAGCCAAAAGATGAGAGAGATGAAAACTGGACCAAACAACAGACCAAAACAGCCCTGGAACAAAAAATCTGGAAGCCATGAGGGTTGTGGGTCCTATAGGGTCCGGGGAGCTTCTGTCTGAGCACGGTTGGCGTAGAGGTTGAGCAATTGGCTGCTGCGCTGCGTGTCGCGGGTTCGATTCCCGCACGGAACAAATATTTGTATGGCCTACAAATAGTTGTTCCGGGTCTGGCTGTTTGTGTATGTGAGTTTGATTTTAGCATTTATCTTAGCTTTAACGATTTTATTATATGTTTAGATTGCACACAAAACCTGACACTGAACTGACAACTGATGAACCCGAAAACAGTAGGTAGGTAGATTATAATGCGTTTAAAGTCAAGGAGGTCATTATATATTATGTAGCATGCGTTAATTAACTATACAGCGCAGAACTGATAAGAATAAGCCGACAGCTAGTAAGATACTGGATAATATTATCTAGGTATCATTCAAATTCGACCTTTTTGATCTAGGTTTTGTTATATCACCGGAAAATGGCAAACGCCGTAAGATTGTACAATATCGCGTGAAATTTTAAACTATTTTTCTAAATAAGACAGATATATTGGAAACTATTGAATACCTATAGTACTGATGCAAAACGATTTTTTCATAATGTATCGAGAAATTAAAATCTAATCAAGATTTATTAGTATTACAACCTTACGGAGTCTGCGATTTTAGCTCGATCGAAATACTTACCCGTCACAAACAAAAACAGTTACCTTTCTTCCATTCATTAAAGTTTCTGAAATGAACCACGCAACAATCAGAGAAAACCATGGAATTAGTTAGTGATTCGTCTTTGCGGAAACTTTTTAGGTGATGGGACTTCACAGACGCCAGCACATCAAGCTACCCGAAACTGTCAAATTTTCCCAATCAACCTTGACACTAAAGCGATAAATTTGAAAATCTACAGATTAGAAATTTGACAGATTGTTGTAGCTTGATGTGCTGGCGTCTCTACCAAGTTAAACTAGGTACTACAGCACTAAATATTCTTTATCAACGTAATAATACCTGCTACGTAGGTTATAGATGGAAAACAACCGATTTAAAACGTTTTAAATAAAGTGTTGCCGTTTTAAACCCCAATTGAAAACTCGCCTACAAAAATTTTATTTTTGTAGGCGAGTTTTCAATTGGGGTACTACAAACTGCGTATTGCATGTGTGTGTAGGGTAGGTGAGCTGGCAACGTTGCTTGGAGTCACGAGTGACGACGTCAACGAGAGTGCGAAAGTGTGAGTTTGGTTTTAAACTGAATCAAATTGATTATTTATTTCGTTTGACAACAATAACAAAAAAAAATGTTTATTTACCTACACAGAGTTTTTAGGTAACTTATCAATAGAGTTTATGGTCGGACGGACCAACTAGAACTAAACCAGCCAAGTATATCAATATCAGTGTGTGATCTGTTGAATGTTTAAATCATTTTAATTAATTATGTTATTATCTGCGCATAATTTAGTGCATGTTGTGCTTCTCTGTGAGTGATGAGGTACAAATTTTAAAGCTTTGATGTACCTACTCATTGTTGAGAAGCCTTATATATAATAAATAAATAAATAAATCAGTATAACACACATTTTAAAAAATCTTTACTGTCCGTAAAATCCTTACCTCGTTAAAATCAAGAAAATGTAGTTATAATTAAGAAAAACATCTAAGTCATCAACACCAACTGTTTTAAACCGAAAAAAATGGTTTGTGTCGGTTTTAAACGGTTTTTTTTTTCGTTATGAACGGATTGGTTTAATTGGTGTTAAACCGGCCTTAAATCTTTATCGTAGGTAAAGACTTCCAGTAAAAGCACAAGCAAGTCAACCACAAAAAGTAGTCTATTCAATTTTCAGTTTTAAATTAGTTAGATTTGTCCCAGATAAAGAACACGTGTCGAATCGAACGTTGAACAGTCGACATAGCCCGCATTACCGGTTCCATGCGTGTTGATCATGATACACAGATGACATCGATTGCGAATTGACGTCTCGTGATAATACCTGACCTTGGCGTAATCGTAACATCGGTTAGGTGTAGCATTACTATCGTAGGTATTTTTTGTTATCAATATAACTTCGTTAACTACTCGGCTAAGCCAATAAATAGTAAAACTGTTTGTTAGACAGCGATTATGATCGACATGAATGAAACTTAAATGTGGTTTGTTTGTGGCATGAGTTGAACCGTTGAAGCTTACGGCATGATCCCAGATAATCTATTACAGTACCTACTACTCATTGACTTTTTGTATTCCATGTAAAATACTGATATTATTTTAGCCAATTGTGTCACAATGCAGGGCAAAGGCCTCCCTTCCTTTCTTCCATTCCTCCCGGCTTTGGGCAAGTGTGGATCAAAAAACCAATACAAAATACAAATAACTCTTCGTAAAATTATTCGATATGAGAAATTTGTAGGTAAATGTATTTACCCCTAGAGTATTTATGTAATAATGATTTATGTTCTGTAAGGTTAACTGCTTGAATTAAAAAAAAAACGTTATTTTTGCCAATGGTTTGCAAATTTGTAATACCGAACATAAAATGTCGATGTCAAAATATTCAAGTAGATCATATAATTATTCATAAATTTTTAAACGTGTCAAACCCATGTCAACCTTAATTTAATGTTAACCCGGATCCACACACTTGCCAAACCTAAATAAACAGCCGACACCAGCTCGATGTCCATAATGCTTGCCTGGAACAGTTAAGTATACATTATTATATTAGTATAAATCATAAAAAAATATAAATAGTATTGATAGATGTCGCGCAGAGCAGTAGATCATGAAAAACGTTTTAGACTTTATTTTTGTCCCCCCAAAAGTGACGCCGTATTCAAAATGTATTTATTTATATTTTATGTCTTTGTTTGAGTCTCAGAAGTGCATAATATGTGAACCAAGTTTCAACTGAATCGATCAGGAAGATTTGGAGGAAATAGCCTGTGACAGACGGACAGATACACGAGTGATCCTGTAAAAGTTCCTTTTTGACATTCAGACGTACGTGGAACCCAAAAAAGTAATTAAATATTAATTTCACGGGCTACCGCCACGATTAAATTTGCAAAGTGTAGCAACCATAGACATTGGCAACACACAATACAACATTCTGTCTCATAACTGAACTATTGGTTCCTTGTTCATTCATTGGGTTTTCCATTCAATTAAGCTTTTTTTGACTCCTTCATTCATTCATTGCAATCAATCGTTCATTTGCGTCAATGCGTCAAAGTCGTGGGCATTTGCTCGGTCTCGCAAAAATTTATTGAAGAGATTTCTGTCGAAATAAATGGAAGTAGATGACAAGCATCATCGCATTCATCCTGCTAAGTCAATAAAATCCTGAATTCGCCTGTCAAATTCAAGATGGAAACTGATGAAACTCAACGTGTCGGCGAAAACGACGATGTATTCGTTCATCGCCTGAAGGATTTGACCGACGAAGAAAAACAGCGGTTAGAGGCACAAAACTCTCGAATAATATCAGAACCCAAAGCTGCACGACTGGAAAAAGAGGCTAAGCGTCACTGGGACATATTTTACAAGAGAAATGAGACGAAGTTTTTTAAGGATCGGCATTGGACCACACGTGAGTTTCAAGAGCTTATAAACTTCGAGGCAGACGATAGGATCACTTTTCTTGAACTGGGGTGTGGTGTGGGTAACATGATATTCCCGCTGGTCGAAGAAGGATTCGCTAATTTCCATTTCTACGCCTGTGACTTTTCTCCACGTGCAGTGGACTTCGTAAAATCGAATAAATTATTTGATGATAGTCGTATGAAGGCGTTTTGCGCTGACCTGACTACTGATGACTTGTTCGAGAATATGGAAGAAGGTAGCGTGGACATAGCGAGTTTGATCTTTGTGTTGTCTGCGATCCATCCTGAGGCGTGGTCGCAAGTTGCAAGGGTTGCGTACCGGGCGCTCCGCCTTGGAGGCGTGCTATTGTTCCGCGACTACGGGCGGTACGACATGGCGCAGCTGCGGTTCAAGCCGGGACATAAGATTGCTGATAACTTCTACATGAGGCAGGATGGCACCAGGTAAGGTTCTACAGATTTTGTACTGTTTGTCACTAAAACTTTAAAATTAAAACCATGTATTAAAGCGTGACCATTTCAATTAAAATTACCACATGTTACCATAAACTGGATATTTCAATATATATAGAAACATGCATTATCTCATATCATAATGTTTAATTATTTACAGAAGCTACTACTTCACCGAAGAAGAGCTACAAAAGCTATTCACTGATGCTGGCTTTGAGATCCTTATGAACACCTATGTGCAGCGCCGGACTGTCAACTTCAAAGAGGGAATAGATGTGCCTCGCATATTTGTTCAGGGGAAATACCGGAAACCAGCTGATGGTGAGAGCACATTGTAACATACACAATCAGTAGAATCCCTGAAATGATACTCAAACATTATCATTATGTAGATAATCTCAGTTTCAGTAAAACATTGTAAAGTTATATTTTGAAGAAAGGTGCAAATAAAACTGCAGAAACTAAATTCACATGATGAAAAGTGCTAACCATTGAAAAACCATGATCTTGCATGTATATTAGCTCTATCTGAACACACTACAAACAGTACAAACTATAAAGCCGTCAGCGGAGTATTTCAAGAGTATTCTCACAGATCTTTCTTATTGTTTTAGGTTGAATTTGTATCCAGAAGCATCAAACTGCAAAGGAATTTGTTTGGTAAGTTTTGATTATGTTACTTGGGTGTTTTGAAGATCATGCATAGCTATCCCATCTGATATTGTGGGGTTTTTACCTTTCCTTATAAACCAACCAAGAAAATTAGACAACTAGATGGAAAGAAGCTCTCTTGTTTACTTGGCATATGTTCATCTTGGTATATTCAAACTGAATGGTAGCTTGGAATGCCAAGCAAGTCATTGAAGTAGCAAATTCATGTAGCAGCAGGTGTGAAGTAGTACTGCTCATAATATAGTGCACTTCACTAATGTAACTTGCAATTGCTTGCTTTGTTTGTAACTACTCAACTTGCTTACTGAATTTGGACAAGAACAAACAAATTTCTTAGTTATTTATTTAAATATACTCATACACACTAAATGTACAGAGGCGGACTTAGGTTTCTTTACTTTTTTTTTTAATTTTCTGCCTTTGTGGCTGCCTTGACAATTTTTGAGTAATGTGCAGTTAAGTTGGAAGCAAAAATCAACATAGTTTAAATCTAATCTAATTATCTTGGTTGGCATTTTAACACTTCCCATCCCTTAAAGAGAATGATGACAGCGCAGTGCAGCTGAAAACCCTCAGTTGACTCACAACGGCTTTATCAAGAGTAGGGAACCTTTTCTCATTCAGTTTGGTAATTGGTTAGTAACTTTTCTAGCGGGTATTTCGTCAACTAATTATTTTGGTTTGTAAATGTTAGCATAGGGCAGCCTGTTGTGAGGTCTGATGCATAAACAAATGCTTATAAGCATACTGACTCTTCATTCAAAAATATTTTATTCGTTTTCATGTAAGAAGGTTATTTAGTTATTTTTTTCATTGTTTGCAGGTATATGTTAACCTTCTCGCACAGAAATGTTTATGGTGAGTATATACACAAAAATATTTCTTAATTTATTTATTTTTTTCACATAATTTTTATAACTATATGATGACCACATAGTTCATCTGAACTCTTTGATGTACAACTTTTGCAATGTCTTTCGCTCCTATCTGATCTTATTATAAGTTCAGACTTACCAAAGCCTTACCAAAGAATATTTTAACTAAATTTTCGATATTTTCAGAGCCCGTCGGAAACATGCGGTGTTGAATGGTTTCTGGTGATTGTAACATGTTGAAGGTAAGAACTTGTTAATCAATAAATTAAATAATTTATTTCATACTCAAATGATGATTTCAGATAGGGACATCTGATTATAATGCTGTTAACGTAACTATCCACACTGATTTAAGTCATGAATACAATATAATTCTATCATTTAAAATTCTTTTCTATTAAAAATCTTTTTCTTTTGTTAACAGGTCTCCATTATCCAGAGTAACACTTGAAGAGCACCCCAGGAAGCTGTATTTAATGTAAGTATGTATTTAGTTCAGAAAAAATTAAAATTAAAAGCCCTCTTATTTTTTTGAACGCTATTGTCACATATATTACACCGGAAAATGTCAGATTCCGTTAGATTGTAATAAGTAATTACTCCTGGTCACGCTATAACTTGAGAATGGCTGTACCGTTTCGGCTAATTCTTTTTTTTTTGTTCGAAAACAAAATAGGTAGGTTGGGTAGGGTAGGTAACAGTTGACGGGAGCGAAGCCACGGGCACAGCTTGTATACAATAAATTCCATCCAAATTCAATAGTTTCCAATATGTCCATGTCTGTGTAAGGTTCTACAGACTTTGTACTCTTAGTCACTAAAACTTTTTAAAATTAAAACCATGTATTAAAGCGTGACCATTTCAATTAAAATTACCACATGTTACCATAAACTGGATACTTCAATATATATAGAAACATGCATATCATGTTTAATCATTTACAGAAGCTACTACTTCAACGAAGAAGAGCTACAAAAGCTATTCACTGATGCTGGCTTTGAGATCCTTATGAACACCTATGTGCAGCGCCGGACTGTCAACTTCAAAGAGGGAATAGATGTGCCTCGCATATTTGTTCAGGGGAAATACCGGAAACCAGCTGATGGTGAGAACACATTGTAACATACACAATCAGTAGAATCCCTGAAATGATACTCAAACATTATCATTATGTAGATAATCTCAGTTTCAGTAAAACATTGTAAAGTTATATTTTGAAGAAAGGTGCAAATAAAACTGCAGAAACTAAATTCACATGATGAAAAGTGCTAACCATTGAAAAACCATGATCTTGCATGTATATTAGCTCTATCTGAACACACTACAAACAGTACAAACTATAAAGCCGTCAGCAGAGTATTTCAAGAGTATTCTCACACATCTTTCTTGATTGTTTTAGGTTGAATTTGTATCCAGAAGCATCAAACTGCAAAGGAATTTATTTGGTAAGTTTTGATTATGTTACTTGGGTGTTTTGAAGATCATGCATAGCTATCCCATCTGATATTGTGGGGTTTTTACCTTTCCTTATAAACCAACCAAGAAAATTAGACAACTGGATGGAAAGAAGCTCTCTTGTTTACTTGGCACATGTTCATCTTGGTATATTCAAACTGAATGGTAGCTTGGAATGCCAAGCAAGTCATTGAAGTAGCAAATTCATGTAACAGCAGGTGTGAAGTAGTACTGCTCATAATATAGTGCACTTCACTAATATAACTTGCAATTGCTTGCTTTGTTTGTAACTACTCAACTTGCTTACTGAATTTGGACAAGAACAAACAAATTTCTTAGTTATTTATTTAAATATACTCATACACACAAAATGTACAGAGGGGGACTTAGGTTTCTTTGCTTTTTTTTAAAATTTTCTGCCTTTGTGGCTGCCTTGACAATTTTTGAGTAATGTGCAGTTAAGTTGGAAGCAAAAATCAACATAGTTTAAATACTAAAGAGAGGATGATGTCCGCCCCAACCCTTGCTCGAGCCAGCCCGCGCCGCTGAGCCTGTAGTCTTAAATTCGCCCCTTAATAATAATTCCAGTTCGATCCAGCCCGTCCCTAGCTGTCCTCTCCACAGCGACGCCCTAAGCCGAGGCCCGTAACCCACAGGGGGTGCCCTTAGCGTGTAGTCGCTTAGTTTGTAAGTTTTTTATAAGCCCTGGCTGGAGGCTTTAATATTATATTAAGGCCACCACAGGCAAGCCCGGTTAAGCAGTCGACAACCTTATAGGTTGAACTGCGAGAAGCCACACATAAAAATAAAATAGAGGATGATGTAATCTAATTATCTTGGTTGGCATTTTAACACTTCCCATCCCTTGAAGAGAATGATGACAGCGCAGTGCAGCTGAGAACCTTCAGTTGACTCACAACGGCTTTATCAAGAGTAGGGAACCTTTTCTCATTCAGTATGGTAATTGGTTAGTAACTTTTCTAGCGGGTATTTCGTCAACTAATTATTTTGGTTTGTAAATGTTAGCATAGGGCAGCCTGTTGTGAGGTCTGATGCATAAACAAATGCTTATAAGCATACTGACTCTTCATTCAAAAAATATTTTATTCGTTTTCATGTAAGAAGGTTATTTAGTTATTTTTTTCATTGTTTGCAGGTATATGTTAACCTTCTCGCACAGAAATGTTTACGGTGAGTATATACACAAAAATATTTCTTAATTTTATTTTTTTTTTCACATAATTTTTATAACTATATGATGACCACATAGTTCATCTGAACTCTTTGATGTACAACTTTTGCAATGTCTTTCGCTCCTATCTGATAAAATCACTTCTAAAAAAACTTTTTGATGAGAAATATAAGCAGAAACTGAAAAGTTCGTATTTTTTACAGAATCGAGAACATGAAGAGGCCAATGATTGAATACTGACATAACATAGGAAGTAGCATGGTAAGACACTAAATTATATAAAAAAACATGATCATTATTACTACATAGATAGTATAACATAGTTCTTGAAGAATAAAAACTTTTTACAACCAAAAGCACCAGCTTCCGAAATGAAAGGTATACTTTGTAGTGCTTTTTAGAAGTCAGTTATATTGTTTTTTTGTAAAAAGTTTTTTTACTTCTCAATTTTTAGTGGTACCCCATAACTGACAACACCACTAGAAAGTCACAGGAAAGCAAAATACACAATTTCTTTTACTTAAATACAACCAAATTGACAACCTGGATAAAAATGATGACCACATAGTTCATCTGAACACTCTGATGTACACAATTGCAATGTCTTTCGCTCCTATCTGATTAAACCATATCTAAATTACTAGCACAGCTCAGTTATAAACAAACACTAACAGTTTTGCACAATTACAGGCCAATAAGAAAAGGCTGCAGGCCTGCAGGTGCTACTTTATGAATTAGTTAAACAAGGTAAGAATAATTTTGACTGAAAATAACTAGCTGGCTAATTAATCATTGCAATTTAACACTAATGTTGTGTGTTGACTGGCCCGTTGGTTGTGTGGTTAGTGACCCTGACCGCTAAACCGGAGGTTGTGGGTTCGATTCCCACCCAGGACAAATCGTTGTGTGATGAGCATGATCATTTGTTCTGTGTAATATGTATGTGTTTAGAAATATATAAGTATGTTTATCAGTTGTCTGGTTGCCATAGCACAGGCTCTGCCTAGTTTGGGATTGGATGACCGTGTGTGAGTTATCCCAAGATATTATTATTATTAATGTCCATGTAACAAAACCTCATAATTTGCAACAAATATATTTCATAAAATAGTAGGTAATTCAAATGATGACCACATAGTTCATCTGAACTCTTTGATGTACAACATTTGCAATGTCTTTCGCTCCTATCTGATCTTAATAATAGTTTAAAGACTTGAAGCTTGAAAGAATATTTTAACTAAATTTTCGATGTTTTCAGAACCTGTCGAAAAGATGCGGTGTTGAATGGTTTCTGGTGGGAACATACAGATTTTGAAGGTAAGAACTTGTTCATCAATAAACAGATTAAATTAAATAATTTATTTCATACTCAAATGATGATTTCAGATAGGGACATCTGATTATAATGCTGTTAACGTAACTATCCACACTGATTTAAGTCATGAATACAATATAATTCTATCATTTAAAATTCTTTTCTATTAAAAATCTTTTTCTTTTGTTAACAGGTCTCTATGATCCAGAGTAACACTGTAAGAAACCTCAGGAAGCTGTATTTAATGTAAGTATTTGGTTCAGAAAACATGATACTAAGAAGTTGTGAGACACACAAGCTGGCAAGCCCACTTAACCTTTTGAATGCCATTGTCACATATATGTCACTGGAAAATGGCAGATTCGGTAAGATTGTAATAATATTTTATTAGATTATAATTTCTCGAAATATTATGTAAAAATCGTTTTGTTTTATATACAATAAACCCCATCCAAATTCAACAGTTTCCAATATGTCTGAAGAAAAAATAGTTTACAATTTCACACTACGATATTTTACAATCTTACGGCGTTTGCAATTTTCCGGTGACATATGCATGACAAGCAAGCGCGTGCTCTGTAAACCGAACGTCACAATTATGTGACAGAAAGTACGGCGGTTTGTAGTTTTGCGTCGGGGGCACGCCGATGCTCTGGCGTTCAAACTGTTAAGAATCATAAAATATATCTTACAATGATGACTTGACCTTCAGGTCTCCCTCAACAGAGCGAACCCATAACACCATGTTGACCACCTTACGCGTCTGAGTAATCTTTAAAACTGGGTATATTTCATTAAAAAAAAAATGTTAACAAGACACTAATATGTCATATTCTCTTCTACAGAAATTTCCAAGGGAGTCAAATGATATGAAGTGGCATCGGAAAGGTAAGAATCAAACAAATAATTTGTTAAAAATATTCAGTCACAACTAGATTTTATGAATTGACTTTCGTATTATTATACCCTAATGATGAATCCAGATAGGGACATCTGACACTTAATGCTGTTAATATAACTATCCTCACTGATCAAACGACACAAGATATTATTCATTTTGCCAGCTTTTAATAAGTCAAATTTATTTTTTTTTCTCTCACAGGCTGCTCTATTAGGGTGGTATCCTATAAGGGAGCGATGGTAGCAGAACAGATACTGTGGATTTATATCAGTATGCTTTGTTCTCAGAGGTGAAGGAAAAACTCATGAGAACTTTAACTAAGAAAAAAAATAACTGGTAAGTTCTTTTTAGCATGGCAGCATCACAATTTAAAATCTTATGTAGTATTCTAGCTTTTGCCCGCGGCTTCGTACGCGCATATCCCGTTTTTTTCCGTTCCCGTATAGCCTTATGAATGTGGCTTATAGCATTCCTCATGAATGTGGCTATCATATACAAAAATGATTTTCCAAATCCGACTGGTATTTCCTGAGATCAGCACGTACAAACAAACAGACTCTTCAGTTTTAAAGTATGAAAAGGAATTTTATGCAAAGATGATTATTGAAGACGCCAGCTCATCAAGCTACCCGAAACTGTCAAATTCTGCCAATCAACCTTGAACCTAATGCTTCAGCAATAAAGTTAAAAATTGACTGATTCTTGTAGCTTGATGTGCTGGCTTTCGGTACTTACTGACAATTTGGTGGTTTTACTACAAACACACCCAAAGTTACTTGGGATCTGATTAGACACTTCAGTAGTGAACACTGCATTTGGTGACTTAACATAGATTTTTGAAATGATGAACACACTTACCTGTACAACTTTGATGAGCACTGTGTTCCGCTGTCTGATGCAGTAAAATATAATAATTATGTTCTATCCTCCTGTTTGACCCTAAAATCATTAACATTTTATTTCCTTTGCAGATTGTTATCGCAAATCAACCAGAGCTCATGATTCGAACTAGCTTCCACAAGGTAAGAAAACAGTTTGTTAACTGATTATTATCTTACCATAATTATAAATGTAAAGGTTCCGAAACACCGACTTCCTAAATTAAAGTTATTTTATACTTTGTAGTGTTTTTTTTATTTGGAAGTTGGTTGTATTTTTTTTTTGTAAAAAGTTTTTTATTTAATAGTTAATTATAAGTTCACAATGATGACTTGACCTTCAGGTCTCCCTCAACAGAGAGAACCCAAACCACCATGTTGACCACCTTACGCGTCTGAGTAATTTTATCCCCCTATAAATATCTACCTTGATAAAAAGAGAATATTAACAAAGTTATTATGTCTTGTACTCAGGTATTCAACTTCTGCAAGGAGAGTAATATCCAATGCTGACTAGGTAAGTTCAAATTAATTTGGTAACTTGGCTGACACTACTGTGTCAATAAATAAAGTTTTATTATTATAAATTGCAGAAAATTTGTCAACTTTCGTGGCCGCCATGGTCATGGAATGCCAGAGAAAACGCACTAGTCTTGAAATGGAAACGTTTTACCAAAAATAAAAACCTACTTTCTCGAACGTTTTATGACCGCGGCTGCTGTGATTCGTAGCATTTAATATATCCTTTGCGAATAAATATTACAAGCATCTGTCTACACACATATCAAAATTTAGAGCCAATTTATGGCAGAAATTTGTCTGATGGTTTTAATTATATTGTAAAAAAAATCACAATGATGACTTGACCTTCAGGTCTCCCTCGTCAGAGCGAACCCATACCACCATGTTGACCACCTTACGCGTCTGAGTAATAATTACGACCACAAAGTACATACGTATTTAAATAGACAAATATTAATAAACTATCATTTTGTTCTCAGGATCCAGTAGGACTTGTAATGAGAAAATAAGCTCATCCTGCCAAGTTTTACGAGGTAAGTTCAAGACTTAAAACATTGCCGTAGTTATCAAACGTGGGGACAAGATAACACAAGATTTAGTACAGAGAAATCTTGCACTAAATGTTCAGCATCCTTCTCGCACATTTTATGATCATGGTCATAAAATGTATGTAGATACAAGTAGGTTCGAAAATATTCTATAATTCTTGGTGTCTAATTAATAGCTGTTTAAACAGGGTGTAACAGATTAAATTATGATCAACTTTTACTCCAAACTGAAATCACGAAAAATATCAGCTGTTCAAGTTATGCACACAAAAAAGTAAGGTTTTTTTTTGTTTGTTTGTAATGAGTTCAATGATTCCTTTTTAGGATTTGCGTTTATTCTGTTGCACGTTGTATAAATGTGAATTAATTAATTACTATGATGACTTGACCTTCAGGTCTCCCTCGTCAGAGCGAACCCATATCACCATGTTGACCACCTTACTGACAGTGTTACTGACTGTGTTAGTTACTTACATGAGTAACTAACACATTGTCTCATTTAAAGTATTGTGCAAAACTGTGTTTCATTGATTGTTTAAGGAATAATGCAAGAGCTGAAGGAAGAATATAACTAGAAATATTTTAGGTGAGATTGCAGTATATAATCATGTCATTTTTTTACACGACTGCGCGCCGCATACGAGGGTAATGTTTTTAACATTACTATCATTTACGTCGCGCAGTCATGTATGCATGTGTTTAACCTTTTGAACGCCATTGTCACGTATACATGACAAGCCAGCGCGTGCCCTGTACGCCAAACGTCACAAATATGTGACAAAAAGTACGGCAAATTTGTAGCTTGGCGTCGGGGGCACGCCGATGCGTTTATACTCTGGCGTTCAAAAGGTTAAAAAGTTATAAAACAAGTCACTTTTCAAGCTGCCTGGTGCAGTAGCTGGCATCAACACTGTTATTGAACTAAAGTAAATGCCACCAAATGCATCAAACGGCTTCAAAAGTTTCTTTTTTGTATTGTTTTTTTTTAATACAAGTAACATTTATTAATATTGAACCTTGTTACTTGCAACACACATTGCTACACACATTTCATCTAAATTTAATAATTTTGCCTACTAGTTTCTAAAGTATTTGATCAAAGGGGAATGCAGGAGCCTTGTATGTCAATTGTTAATTAACCAATGTTATTTGATCAATTAAGAATAATCAGTTAAATTGGCTTTGATTGATTTTAACTGCTGGAATTACTCAGGCGTAGGACTGGTGAATAATTTAATTATTGATGAGACTTTCATTATAAAAAAATGGTTTTAAGGATGAAACCTTATATAACCTTAACAAATATAAATACGAAATTGGTTTTGTTATGCTGAGATAGAGTTATAGGCAAAGCACTTGAATGGGAAAAAGCTAGTTTTACATAAAACATTGAGGGTTATTACCAGAGATCGGAATAGGTCGACTATATTTACCTAATGTTCGTGGTAGTAAGTAAGTACCATAGAGTTGATAATACCTCCTCTAAAATCCCGGAATCATAAACATGACGATTGTATCCCGGGATTTAGGAAATTGCAAATTACTTATTGAGCTTTGAATACATTTGACTAAATTATTATAATAAATAAATCTTTATTCAAAATTCAAATTGGTACAATAGAATAATAATAAATCTTAGATAATAATATAGGTAGAACAATGTTAGATGCCTGTACTAGGAGGATCCTGTATCACAGGCGGCAAGAGCTCAACAATGTACTAAGAATCGTGTAAAAAATGTTAATAATATTTACTTAATATCAAAATAGTAACTGAGTAATATTAATTTATTTGATTAATCTAATTTGATTATTTAAACATATGTCACATATAATTTATAATAAAGACCATAAATGGATGGCTCTAGCTAAGTTTAGTTTTCGTTAAAATGTTTCTAACACTTAATTATTTACTCATAGACTGGAAGGTGAACTGATAGCGTCAGCAGAAATTTTAACTGGGTTAAAGTCAATGTTACATAATTTGTTTGAAGCAACTCATGTGTTCATGTAATGAAGAATCTTATACTTAATGTTTTACCTACTAAAACTGTTAAATGAAATATCATCATTTTCGCACAACTCTTATCTTCTTTTGATTCTTCAAAACAATAATTTGTAACTATACTCAAAGTCCAGTTCATGTTTTCATAGTCCCGGGCTTTAATTTTCATGATTCCATTTATGATTCCGGGATTTTACAGAAGGTATTATCAACTCTAGTTTACTTACTTCCACGAACATTAGGTAAATATAGTCTAATTACAGTTCAAAATGATTAAAAAATAACTGGTTATCCAAACTTATTTCCATGACAATTATTTGTAAGTCACCTCTTGTATTCAAATTTTTATCTATCTGGTCCCTTTATGTGAATTAGGAACTGTCTCAATCCTATGAGAATGCAATATCTTATAGTAGCATTCTGTAAGTCGGGACAAAGATAACCGTGGTTAAAACTGCCGAGGTCGACGCCGTTTCGCCGCCTCGGTTATAACGACACACTACAAAATATCTTCACACCGGCTGAACACGACGAACGAGAAAATTATCAGCTGAAGTTAACTGTCATTTATTTTTTGTTACAGATTTAGCTGAAATGAAGATCGCAGTGTAAAGAATATTAATTTGCCATTGTCTGGATGACGTAGATGAGACGTAGTAGACATAGGGTCGCAAACCTTTCATCAGTGCCTACCTTAAAAGTGGGTATTTTGTCCTCCTCGAGCCGGATTTAGGATTCTAGGGACCGCCAACTCTCATTAATATTATGTGTGAACTGCCAAGTGAGCGCCAACTTTCATCAATGTTTAAAGAAGGAGCACAATTCGCACGGATCAGAATTATTAAACCATTTGACCGCCACAATGTGGACTGCCAAGTAAGGGCCAACTTTCATCAATGTTTAAAGAAGAAGCACAATTTATACCGGAACAAATGATCATTCTTTTTGACCGCCGCAGTGTGAAGTGCCAAGTGAGCGCTAACTTTCATCAATGTTTAAAGAAGTAGCACAATTTATACCGGAACAAATGATAATTCTTTTTGACCGCCGCAGTGTGAACTGCCAAGTGAGGGCCAAATTTTATCAATGTTTAGAGTAGGAACACAATTTATACCTGAACAAGTGATAATTCTTTTTGACCGCCGCACACTGGTCCCAAATTAAAAAAAAGTGGACATTGATAGTAGACCGCTGATATTTTTTTTTATTGTTGATACAATGATAACAGATAAGGCAAAAAAATATTATTGTCCTACTTCAAATACTTTTCTATAAAAAAAATATTTCTTTTTTTTTTGTATGGGAGCGATTACATTTTACTCAATTTCTCAAAAACTTTAAGCGATGTCGAGATGGCAATCACATATGTTAGAAAACTAATAATTCTGAGTATTTGGCTCGAAGAAACTTATTGCTTATCTCTGCGTACTTTCGAGATAATAGTGACAGAAAATAACAATTTTTTTTAATGTTAATTGTTTGCTTTTTTTTAATCATAGCCTTACTCATATCACAATAGGTCCGCTGGCCAGCAAAATGGAGCTTCGACGCGAGTTTGCCGGGATAACAAGATGGCCGCCTCTCATGACGTAACGTAATACGGTCACGAATCGCGCGCGTACACCTCAGTGTACAACTAAATGTGGTTGCGATAAGACGTGTCCTTATTTTTTCTGTGCGCTTGAAGAAATGCTTGTTGTTTGTTCGTTTTGTTATTGTTGTATTTTGAATCTTTGGATTTTAAAATCAAATAATTTTTGTTTGTCTTTCTTTCGTCGAATTTGTTTTCGTAATTTTTTTTGTTAAAATCAAAGTCACTTTGTCTTTGATATCTTTGATTCTAATTTGTTTTCAATTTTCCTTAAAATTATAATATGTCCGCATTTGTCACCAACTTAGACTTATACGTTGTTCTTAAATCAGGAGGTGGTTTTAAAAATGTCGAATTTTTATTTAATGCCCTTATTGAACGTATTGGTGTTGAATTGTCTTCCGAAGATTTGAGTAATATTAAATTATTTTGTCGTAATTTTTCAAGTAATATCTCAAAAAGATGGTCTGCTTCCAGTAGAGCTCAAAAGACCTTTCTTAACAAAAATTCAGACTGGTTACAATCCCAAATAGTTTGGCCAAAATGTCAAAATATCGATTTAAGCAGCATTTTTAAAGTTGCCGAGGAAGTAATTCCAAATTTCGAAACGCAAGTGGATACTCATCAATTAAGTTGTGGTACAAGTAAAAAACCATTTGTTGATATATCTGATAAACAGAAGAAAAGGCGTTCTCTAACACTTCTAGATCACACAGAGGAGGAATTAGTTTATGCTTTATGTGCCAAATTAAAAGAGTCTAAAAAAACAAAATTAGCAGCTATATTAAACGAACTCAGCCAAAACAAGGAAAAATGTGAGATGGTACATGATGTACTATTCGCTAAAAAGACTGACAAACCGTGTTTACCAGATGATAAAACGTTAGCGCTTTACACCTCAACAAATTTGTCAAAATGGCAATATCGAAATTTAAGAACTATTCTTGCTTCAGAGAAAATGTATGGTCTTCCATCCTATCAAAAGCTCCTGGAAGCTAAAAAAACTTGTTATCCTCCAGAGTCAGACATAACTGTAACTGAATCTGATGCTAAGATAAGACTTCAATCGCTTCTAGATTTGACAACCAATAGGATATTAAAAACAATTCAGCACAACTCTGCCGACAAAAAATCGCTAAAACTATCCTGCTCCCTCTTCAACAAACTATTGTCGTCCAATTGGCTTTATATTTGCAAAAGAAACAAATGAATTGATAAAGAAGGAAAGTGCATCCTTAGAGGAAGAAATTCGTAATCTTGATCCCACAATTGTAGATAATTTTGATATTAAACATGCTTTGTACATGACTATGATTGATGGGAACATTTCTACTGTGATTTCCAATACTTCTTCTGCAGCTGTTTGTAATATTTGCAATACCCTACCTAGCAAAATGAATGACTTGGACTTTGTATCCAAAAGACTCATCAGAGAAGATATGTATAAATATGGTCTGTCTTCGCTTCATATGTGGATAAGATGTATGGAATGTATTTTACACATTTCGTACAACTTAGACTTCAAAAAGTGGGCTGCACGAAAAGAAGATAAATTGTTAAAAGAAATTAAAAAGAATTTGACACAAGAAGAATTCCGGGAAAGAACTGGTTTGTTAATTGACATAGTAAAACAGGGATATGGTACAACCAATGACGGTAACACGGCAAGAAGGTTTTTTGAAAATTATGAAGTATCTGCTGAAATAACGGGAATCCACCCTGATTTAACACTTTGACAGCCGACCGTTTTTTTGCGCGCACTCTCTGGGACGCCGGCCATTTTTTAAGATATTGTAGGATTTTTAAAAACATAACTATAAGTGCTATATGCATAATTTTTTTTTATTTCGTTAATGTGTTATCTATTTTAATGATTTAAATAAAAACATGTTATTATTATTTTTTCTTATATTTCAAAATAAACGCTGAATATGATACAAAAATGAAAAAAAAAAAACTCTTACAACAACATTTTACTTATTTTAACCTGCGTAATTGGTCATTGTATGGTATTTTTTGAAACATGGGTAGTAACAAAGAGGTATATTACAGTCTGGACAGTAATAGATCGTTTCCTTCCTTCCTCGTTTGCCAGTTTCCTTCTTTCTCACGTCGGCACAAACTTTGCACACTCTTGCCACATTTGTTTTTTTATCGGTGCTCGGAATCCTCTCCAGGAAGTGCCTGCCAGTCAATCTTGTGCTCTTACCCACAAAATGTGGGCCGTGTGAGGGTCCTGGCTCATCAGCTGATGCAGTTTCCACCAGCTTATCACCACAATTCATCAAAAATTGCGAGAATTTCGGACGGCGCCTTTGGTTACGAGACTTATTATATATTACATATGAATTGACCATTGCCCTCGCTACTAAGTTGAAAAACATCTTTTTCCACCACTTCATGGTCTTCCGGTTCAATGAGTAATAGGAGACATATTGGTCATTCAAGTCTACTCCGATTTTATTATGGTTGTAATCTAGTATACAATCTGGTTTTATTCTCTTGGTTATACCAACACCTTTTACTTTAGATTCCACCTCTGACCAGGTAGCAGCGTGTTTCGTTGTCAACATGAGCACATCACGCTTGTCTCTCCACTTGCAGGCGGTAAGATTTCCCCGGTGACAAAAAGTCATTTCATCTCTAACGATTGGTGACGCCAATCCTGAGGCAGACCACGACGATTCGCCATGACTGTGCCAACAAGGCGAGTATCATTCAGCCAGAGAATGTCGGCGATTACTGGGCTCGTAAAAAAGCGGTCCATGTAAATGGTGTGCCATTTTCCAAAACATGGTTCGCACAATTCTCTGACAATAGTGTCCACAGATTTTGCATCACCTGTATAAGGGACCATTTTCAGTATGTACCCAGTTGCTGCGTCGCAGAGCATGTAGATTTTCATACCATATTTGTCTGGCTTATCTTTATTATACACTCGGAAGTGTATACGTCCCCTAAACCCACAAGTTCCTTCGTCTACTGTCAGGTTTTCGTTGGGATAGAAACTGTTTTCGCATAACTGACAAAGTTGGTCAAAGTACGGCCGGATTTTGAAAAAAGCGTCGTATTCAGGATGACCACGAGGTTTATAACGTGCATTGTCGTTCAAATGTAAGCAGCTGTAAATGGCTCTGAATCGATTGCGGTTCATATGCTTGCTGGCGAATGAAGTTTCAATTATTTCCCGCGTCGACCAATACGAATCAAAACTTTCTTTGTGGACAAGCGACATATGAATTATGATGCCAAAAAACAACTTCAATTCTTGGATTGTCACAGGTTTCCAATTGTACAGCATAGTACCTGGTTTCAATATGCCTTGTCTCAACTGTTTCGCTTTCATTACTGATGCGTAGCGATTTGTTTCTGTCTTGAGCAGTACCCAAAAAGAATGCGGGAAGAAAATAGAAAAACAGTCAAATTGTGTTGAATCTTCAGTTACCTGAGCCAATACTTGACATAGTTCTTGAAAAACTGGATTTTCACGCGGTTCTTGCATTGGTTGGTATGACCACCCATTACCTTCATCCATATCCCTGACAGATCGTGAAGTGCGGTTGGCGGCCCGACCTCGCGTAGATGAGCGCGTTGCCGGCCGACCGCGTCCACGACGCGATCTCGAACTTCTGATTCGTAAATTATTACGACCCCGCTCGGGCTCCTCTTCCGGTTCAATGACGTCTGGCGAATCGGTCTCAAATCGATCTTCGACCGATGCGACTTCTTGTAAGTCAAGAAGTAATTCTGAAGAGACAAAAAAACAATATAAAATCATGCTCGACGAAAATAAGTTTATGCTGAGAATACATCAATTGAAATAGTAATTTACCTTCAATTTCATTATTTGGAGCTTCCCCAACGTCTGAGTCGTCATCATCTATCAAATATTCAACAATTTCAGTCGAATCGAGTCGGTAACTGCGTCGCGCAGAAGCCATTTCGCGCCAAAATACGTGAACGCACTTGCGAGTCGGCGGCGATGCGAGTACTGGCGCGCTCCAGTTGACAAAACCCCTCCCCACACCTACACCCCGCACCACAGGTTGATGATTGATGCACGTATGGATAGCTAAAGAAACCCGCTTGAATAGAGTTGCACGCCGATAACGTACTGAATGCGTGATTTTTTAACAAGTGGTATGAAAGTTGATAACGTAGTGACTACGTGATCGGCGTCCTGAGGGAAGAGCAGCATCACGTATTCACTACGTGAAAGGCTGTCAAAGTGTTAATCAAGAGATTTGCAGTCATTTTACAAACAATTTCATCTGGTCAACTTATTAATACCAACTTGTTTAGGGAATATTGTAAAGAAACAGCAATGCTGTATGTAAACTTATATCCATGGTATTTACATGCCTTCAAGTGTCCATAAATTGTTGATACACGGTGCTGATATTTGTGAAAATTTCTCCTTTATTCCGATAGGCATGCTTTCCGAAGAAGCTTCCGAAGCGAGGAATAAAGATTTCCGGAATGTTAGAATGGCACATACAAGAAAAATCGGTAGAGTTCAGACTAATTTAGACATTATCCACAGCTTTCTAATTAGCTCAGATCCTTACATCAGCCATATCAAACCAAAGTTTGCTCGTTTACATAAACAGTTGTTTCCAGAGGCTAGTGCTTTGATCTTGAACAATGAATTGCTTTCGTTGGAAAACGAGGAAATAGAGATTTCTCAAGAGAATATAGACCCAAATATTAATCTTTCACCATAATATTTTTTCAGAATCGTTTGTGAACATATTCAACTTTATGTTTGCAGCTTTATTTGTCTTCATTTTGATTGTTTTTTAGAACTGATGAAAGTACTCCATCAGAAAGGTCATAGCTTTTCAGTCATTAGTGAGCCCCCATAACCTCTTTTACAGAGAAGTCTCTTTTTATTTATTTGACATTACGCATACATTATAATTATGTGCTAAAGTAAGGCTATGATTAAAAAAAAGCAAACAATTAACATTAAAAAAAATTGTTATTTTCTGTCACTATTATCTCGAAAGTACGCAGAGATAAGCAATAAGTTTCTTCGAGTCAAATACTCAGAATTATTAGTTTTCTAACATATGTGATTGCCATCTCGACATCGCTTAAAGTTTTTGAGAAATTGAGTAAAATGTAATCGCTCCCATACAAAAAAAAAAGAAATATTTTTTTTACAGAAATTGAAGTATTAATAATAATTGTATTTGAAGTAGGACAATAATATTTTTTTGCCTTATCTGTTATCATTGTATCAACAATAAAAAAAAATATCAGCGGTCTACTATCAATGTCCACTTTTTTTTAATTTGGGACCAGTGTGCGCCGCAGTGTGAACTGCTAAGTGAGGGCCAACTTTCATCAATGTTCAAAGAAGGACCACAATTTATACCGGAATAAATGATAATTATTTTTGACCGCCGCAGTGTGAACTACCAAGTGAGCGCTTACTTTCATCAATGTTTAAAGAAGGGTCACAATTTATACCGGGACAAATGATAATTCTTTTTGACCGCCGCAGAATGTTTAAAGAAGGGCAATAATTCGCACGGATCAAAATTATTAAACCTTTTGACCGCCATAATATGAACTGCTAAGCTGCTAAGGGAGCGCCAATTTTCATCAATGTTTAAAGAAGGGTCACAATTTATACCGAACAAGTGATAATTATTTTTGACCACCGCAGTGTGAAGTGCCAAGTGAGCGCCAACTTTCATCAATGTTTAAAGAAGGGTCACAATTTATACCGGAACAAATGATAATTATTTTTGACCGCCGCAGTGTGAACTGTGAACTGCCAAGTGAACGCCAACTTTCCTCAATGTTTAAAGAAGGGTCACAATTTATAGCGGAACAAATGATAATTATTTTTGACCACCGCAGTGTGAACTGTGAACTGCCAAGTGAACGCCAACTTTCCTCAATGTTTAAAGAAGGGTCACACTTTATACCGGAACAAGTGATAATTCTTTTTGACCACCGCAGTGTGGACTGCCAAATGAGGGCCAAATTTTATCAATGTTTAAAGTAGGAGCACAATTTATACCGGAACAAATGATAATTATTTTTGACCGCCGCAGTGTGAACCGCCAAGTGAGCGCCAACTTTCATCAATGTTTAAAGAAGGGTCACAATTTATAGCGGAACAAATGATAATTATTTTTGACCACCGCAGTGTGAACTGTGAACTGCCAAGTGAACGCCAACTTTCCTCAATGTTTAAAGAAGGGTCACAATTTATACCGGAACAAGTGATAATTCTTTTTGACCACCGCAGTGTGGACTGCCAAATGAGGGCCAAATTTTATCAATGTTTAAAGTAGGAGCACAATTTATACCGGAACAAATGATAATTCTTTTTGACCGCCATAATATGAACTGCTAAGAGAGCGCCAATTTTCATCAATGTTTAAAGAAGGGTCACAATTTATACCGGAACAAGTGATAATTCTTTTTGACCACCGCAGTGTGGACTGCCAAATGAGGGCCAAATTTTATCAATGTTTAAAGTAGGAGCACAATTTATACCGGAACAAATGATAATTCTTTTTGACCGCCGCAGTGTGAAGTGCCAAGTGAGCGCCAACTTTCATCAATGTTTAAAGAAGGGTCACAATTTATACCGGAACAAATGATAATTATTTTTGACCGCCGCAGTGTGAACTGTGAACTGCCAAGTGAACGCCAACTTTCCTCAATGTTTAAAGAACGGTCACAATTGAGGCCATGAGAGCCAGAGTGGCCTAATTACTTAAACAATAGTTTGCAGTAGTAGGGAAGAAACACAAGCTCAGATTTAAAAAAATTGCAACTTTAGAAATTTAGTATATTTTATTATTCTTTGGTGCTCAAATCTCTTAGTATGTAAAATTCTTTATCTTTTAGGAATCATTTGAACCCTAGGCACCATTATTTTATTTTTTTTTGTTAGATAGGCCACTTTGGCATCTGGGTTTTAAGATTTATTGAAAAAAAAAAGCAGTTAGTCCAAAGTATTTATTATAATAAAAGTATCCATACATTAATAAACCTTCCTTTCATGCATCAATCGCTATCAATTTCTTCATCTTCCACATGCAAATCATTCCTTACTGAAGCATTGTCCTTAATATTAGTATAATAGTCATGATGCACCGGGGGAATGTACTGGAGAAGTTCTACCAAATCCTTTTTTTTCTCCACACTTATTTGTTTTCCCACTGGATACAAAAGATCAAGCTGTAAATTAGCTAAAGCAATAGAATTTCTTTTCTTCAAGTCCACATTTTCAAACAGGACCTCTGCATTATTTGAATATTTAAAAAATATGGTGAATGGGTGGTTTTTGTGATAAAGGAGCCACTGAATACTTAGCCACTTAACTTTTGATTTTTCTGCAGTGACTTTTCGATTGGTAATATTATTTTCCAGTTTTTTAGTTGAATAGAAATCTTCTTTGGTCATTTTTATAATTTTAAAGGGATTTTTCTTTCTAGCAGCCTTTATAACTTCAATCCAATCATCAGGTATGAAAATATTCTTAAAATATTTTTTCTTTTTTTCTATCAATCCAAAGTCCTGATCACACGCCAAATAAGAATGACCACTAACAAAAAATTTGTGGTCTATATTTTCCACAACATAGTCTGGATGACTAGTGATATATTGACAAAGAGTGGCCATTTTTATGTTGCGGTTCTGGCCCCCACATTGGTCAGAATATAAAATTAACCTCTTGGTCTTGACATGTTCTTTAATGTATCGCAATAAACAAGATCCTACTTCTTGTGGTCCTCTCGAGGCTATTGTTTCATCCCATACACACATAGTTGCGTTGTCATTTGCAGCATCATGTATGCCTAGTACATACGTCCACAGCTGCCTTTTATAATAACACACACCTGTTGACACTACTGGAGTAGGCAATGTTTTCATTAGGTCGAATACAATGACAGTGACATCTGAGTCTTCTTTAGCAAGGTTTTTATCTTTCTTGTAATTATCTTTAGCAGAGTCAGCTTTTGAGAGGTGTATCTTTTTTTGTAACTCAAGCTGGTCCTTTTCTTCTTGTGAATGAGCTGCATCTATCTTAATCTTCAAATTGTCACATTTCTTGCATGAATCGGATATAGGTGCATGGAATGATAAATTAAATTGTTCATTAAAAAAATTCCGGAACATAAAATCTGATACCTTTTCTGACTCTGAAGTATCATCACAGTACATGGAATACATTTTTGGCAAACTTAGATCTGGAGCTAAGAATCTTCTGTTCATACTCTTGTGTAGTGTGTAGTGTGATTCATACTTAGGGAATTTATCAATAAATGTTTTTACTTTTTGAACCTTTTCTTCAGTTGTCTTATTGACAGGAACATGCTTTCCCCTTTTATCAATAGGTGGTGTAGGAATGGACAATTTCGTTTTTAAAACTCTGGTTATTCTTCCATCAGATACTGCAAATACTTTCTTGAAGAATTCTTTACATACCGTAGTAGACAATCCATTGGAATTTGGAACAGTATATACCCGGGTATTGGAGCGTCTAGACTCAGTTTGTCGACCAGTGAGAAAAGAGCATCTTTTTTTAGGTAACACTTTTACCAAGGAAAATAGGTAAGATGACTGCAAACTAAAATTTTCCATGGCATAAAACCTGTCGAAAAGTTCTTTTTGCTGTGCAGCACCAACTTTATCGTGGCATTTTAGTCCACATCTACATGGAATATCTGTGTTTATATTTTTCGAAAGTACAGTGTTACCTTTTGTATTCACATATTCCTCCCCTCTAGCGCGTTTTGCCTTGCCGATATTCTTTTTCCACTTACTTGGCTGTCGAACTCGCTTTCTTGGCTTCCGTTGCTCTTGATCGTTTTGAGGGCTTCCTGGGTAATAGGCGTCATTTGGAGAATGGTTATCTGCTAAAATGTCAAGTAGATCCAAGGCAGTTGGCGATGGCGATCTTGTTGGCAAATACTCAGAGCCTGAATCTTGATAGGGATCCTCCTCATCTACACCAAAGATTTCTGAAAGTAAAATAATTTGCTTAGAAAATAGCATAAACTGAGAAAATTAGTTACAACACTCAATCTAACTATTTTTTTTTATAAATCATGTTTTGCTTACCTTGCATTGTGTTTTCTACATTACTAGAGGTTCCAGCTTCCATTTGATCCATTTTAAGTACCATTCATAGCAAGAAAATACCTTCGATCAACAATAAAAACAATCCAAAAAAACGCGGCAAATTTTGACAGTTTGGCCTAACGTCAAAGTAATGTCAATGCAATTAGTATTGCCATAGTGCTAAAATGGCCTAACTCACTTAGGCCAGTACAGCGCTACCAAACTTTAAATTTCTGATAGGCTAAGATGGAATTCTAATGCCATCTATGAAAAAAATGTTGAACTAAATTTTAGGCCACTGTGGCGCTATGACTTTTGCCGTTTAGAGCAGTTTTATCAAATAAAATCAATATTGAAAAAATTACAGTTAGGCCACTCTGGCTCTCATGGCCTCAATTTATACCGGAACAAATGATAATTCTTTTTGACCGCCGCAGTGTGAACTGTGAACTGCCAAGTGAGCGCCAACTTTCATCAATGTTTAAAGAAGGGTCACAATTTATACCGGAACAAATGATAATTATTTTTGACCACCGCAGTGTGAACTGTGAACTGCCAAGTGAACGCCAACTTTCCTCAATGTTTAAAGAAGGGTCACAATTTATACCGGAACAAGTGATAATTCTTTTTGACCCCCGCATTGTGGACTGCCAATTGAGGGCCAAATTTTATCAATGTTTAAAGTAGGAGCACAATTTATACCGGAACAAATGATAATTCTTTTTGACCGCCGCAGTGTGAACTGCCAAGTGAGGGCCAACTTTCATTAATGTTCAAAGAAGGACCTCAATTTATACCGGAATAAATGATAATTCTTTTTGACCGCCGCAGTGTGAACCGCCAAGTGAGCGCCAACTTTCATCAATCTCTAAAGAAGGGTTACAATTTATACCGGAAAGAATAGGCATGATGACTCATTTTCAAAAACTATTCTATAATATTCCTTTGTCTAATTTAACCATAAAATGTAACATTTCTGTAATAACCAGCGGTTTATTTAGAATAAGTGCGATTTGAATTTCGATGTTAAATTTTTGCGCCAAAACGGTTGGCTAGTGTCATGGCGTCTGCGTGACGCACGGTGGGCTGAAAATCGGCTTTCATAGACTTAGGGATTTCAATTTGCAAGTGCTTGTTTTTATGTCGGATATCGCTTCTATTAGTCATTACTATGTACAAAAATGACACCCGAGTTAATTCTTCCCAAAAACGAAGGAAATATAATTTTTTTACGAAAAATTTGTATGAAGCTAGTATGAAAAATCGAATTATCTCCTAAACGGCATGTTTAACCGTATTATCCTTAAAGGTGGTCATAGTGCTAATTATTTCTGATTTTTTGGTTGGCGATCGGACGAAAAAGGCGAACGGCAGAATTCGTACAACATACTTTTTTTGTAGTTCTGTGATAGAATTTGTACCACTTATTAAGGCAACTAAACCATTCATTTTCATGTAACATTAGTATTTTTAGAAGTCCGGATTAATTAATTATAGCAATTAAAAGATTTAAGTAATATTTAAAAACAGAAATAACAGTAAATATAATTAACCAATTATACATTATACCTTACAATGAATAATTATTGCATACAATCTTAATAATTAACCATTTAATTATAGGAATTATTTTCGCCATCAATGTTTTTTTTTGTATTGGCAATTATTTTATTGACAGGTTAGGAAAATCTTTCCGAGTCTCTGTTCAGTTCTTTGCTGTTGTTTTGGATTGTGGTTTGTAACTGCATCTGAGCAATTAAGCAAATTATCTGGCTATTCTTACGTTGAGTTGAGCTACCTGCCCCTTTCTTAGATGAAATAAAATTAAGAATCGATTAAGTAATTATAAGAACAATAAAATAAAATATGTAAGTTCCTACAAAAACAAAGTTGTTTTATTTACCCACACTCAAAACTCCATCAGCACTTCATCATCATCATCAAACTATTGCAGACCGCTGCTGGACGTAGGTCTCTCCTTAAGCACCCTACTGAATAGTTACAATTCTCATGTCAATTTGCCAACTTAATGATAAGCAAAACACTACAAAGATAGCACCAGCTATCTAGAACATATCCTTTTTCACCAAAACAATGTTATGTGCCTACACGTAATAATATTTATTGGGACATAACCTCAAAAATAAAACTGGTTATAACTTTTAGGTCCCAACTTCTAAAAATCTAAGAATTTTAAAAGGGCTTGCCTATCGTATTGACTACCAATTAAAACAAAAAATATCCCAAAACACGATATTTTATTAGGTGTACGAAACTCCCATACAACCCTGCCGTTCGCCTTTAACGCCGTTTTTTTTTTAAAAATCGTCAAAATATTTTTATTTGTTTTTACGTATGAAACGATTCCTTTTGGTGTTTATGTTGAAGAACACGGACTTTTAACTACACATAACATAAAATAGCATCACTCCTATATTTTCGAAGGAGTTGGCAGAGGTTTATAGTACACCCACACGTAGACAACTATGTTTGAGCTAGATAATTATCAACACAAAATGAGTTTTAAAACTTTTCATACAACCAAATGACCAATCGTTTACTCTTCTAATGAGTCCAAAAAGAAGTAATTAAGTAACTACACTGATTAGGTCTTCTAATGAGTCTTAATAGGTGATTTAATGATTTTCAATATCTCACGACAATGCCAACTATGGATTACATTCAACATTTCCTGATAAGTAAGCTAATTTGTTAATTAGCAGTGCTATGAGTTCTAAGAATAGTTAGTGACAATTATAGATTTTCATTAGCTAATGAGGAGATAACTAATGAGGGTAGTTAAATAATTATTGGCGTTTTGCAATAAAAGGGCTAAAGTTTTGTTTTATAATTTAATTTGTTCACAACTGTGTAACTGCTAACACTAAATCAGCGACTATAAAATCTTAGAATGGAAAGTTTAATCACCAATTTAGACTTGTTTGTTCTTCTACGAAGTGAGAGTACTTCATTTGATCATGAAGTATTGTTCAGTGCAGTTGTATCCCGCATAGGCGATTGCCTCTCTGACGAAGATCGTGTTGTTCTCAAAGAATTTTGTCGGAGATTTACGCGAGCCGCTTTACAAAGGTGGCAGAAATCCAACCGATTCCTTGATAATTTCAGGAGAAAGTACGAGAATTGGTTGGGAGCAAATATTGATTGGCCGAGTTTTGTGCAAACTTTAGTTAATCAAGAACCAAGTGTTGATAAGGCACCAAGAGCGCCCTCAGTCTCTCCAGAACCGTCGACATCAACGTCCATTGGAACAATGACGAAAAGATCCCGTAAACCATTCGAAGATCTGGGAAGTAAACAAAAAAAGAGAAGATCTGATGAACACACAGGCGAAGATTCCAGTGAATTGGCATATGCAGCTGCAGCACGTTTAAAAGAAGAAGGGCATGGAGATATCGCCTCTGTCATCGAATACATGATGAAAAATCCTGAAGTAGCCGCTAAATTAAATGAAACGCTTAAGAAACCAGCGAAAACAATCATATTTACGCCAGAAAAGGCACTTGGATTGCTTCTTTCGCTAAAACTCTCACAAGTGGCAATATATTACGTTGCGTGAGGCTGCCATTCGGGAAGGTGCTAAAGATATTTATCCATCTTACTATAAAGTGCAACAAACTAAGCTTGATTGCTACCCTCCGAAGCAATCAGTGACAGTTACTGATTCATCGGCTAGGATTACACTTCAAGCTTTACTTGATATCACGGTTACAAGAATCCTTCAAAGCCTTTCTAACGAAGAGCATAACAAGCAGTTGAAGCTGATATCCAAGTGGGGATTTGGTGGTGCTTCTAACCAAAGCCGATACAAGCAGAAAATTGAGGGTGAGGAAGATGACTCCAGCATTTTCATGACCTCCTTGGTGCCACTAAAACTCATAGATGGAGACAACATTTTATGGACGAACCCAAAACCATGCTCAGTTTTGTATTGTCGTCCAGTTCAGTTTACTTTTGTAAAGGAGAGTGAAGCAGTTGTCCTTGAGCTGAAAAAACAAATTGATGAAGAAATTGAGGCCCTTATCCCCACAGAGTGCAATAATAATAATAAGGTGACTCATCAACTAATGATGACGATGATCGACGCTAAAGTCTGCACTTACCTTTCTGAAGCTACATCAAATGCATCGTGCTACCTGTGCTTAGCAAAGCCTACAGAAATGAACCGCTTAGATGCTGTAACATCAAAAATTGTGTGTTCGGACCTGTATGAGTTTGGCTTGTCATCCCTACACGCCCGTATAAATTGTATGGAATGTCTGTTACACATTGCATACAGGCTCGACTTCAAACGGTGGGCAGCGAGAAGTGATGAGCACAAAGAAATGCTACAGACAAGGAAGAAAATAATTCAAAATAAATTCAAAGATGAGCTCAATCTGTTGATTGATATAGTAAAACAAGGCTCGGGAACCACCAATGACGGGAATACTGCAAGAAAATTCGAGTTTCCTAATAAAACCGCAACCTATAACCGGTTTGGATGAAGACCTCATCAAAAGATTTGCTGTAATTTTACAAGCAATTACATCTGGAGAGCAGGTCGATGTTATAAAATTTAGAGATTATGCTCGCAAAACAGCAGAAAAGTAGGTACGTATTATTATACGACTGGTACTACATGTCGTCAACCGTTCATAAGTTATTAATCCATGGGGCTGACATAATCGAGAAAAATAATATTGTGCCGATTGGGACTCTCTCGGAAGAAGCCTCAGAGTCTCGAAACAAAGATTTTAGGAGGTTTCGAGAACATCATTCGCGGAAAAGAAGCAGGTAGGATTCTAATCAAGACATTTTAAATATGCTTGTTGTTTCTTCGGATCCTTTGCTAAGTGCACAAAGGCCTAAGTTAGATGCCAAGAAAAAGCAGAGCTTTTTTGCTGAAACTCTCGACTTAATTCAATTTCAGGAAACTGAGTTCTAGTTTTTGGATATATCCAATCTGGATGCTGACTCAGAATTGGAGTCTGACAACGAGAGTGATAAGGAAAATTTGTAAAAAAAAATATATATATGTACATATTTGTAAATTTGTATTTGAGTGTGTTTGGGTTTTTTGTAATATTTAATGATATATTTTTTTTTTTATTTATTTTACTTTATTTTACAAATGCGTAGTGTTAATTCCTTAAATTAAATTATTTTGCATATAATATAACTTTATATGTTACTTTAATAATAATTTGATAATCTTTTTTTATTTAAATTAATATAAATGTGTCAAAAACAGCAATTTTTTTATTTCATTTTTCTTGATTCGTGTGTTCTTAATATTTGGGTTAATAACATATCGAACTTTTTAACTTGGACACTAAAAGGGATCGTTTTACATGTAAAAATAAATAAAAATATTTTGACGATTTTTTAAAAAAAACGGCATTAAATTTTTCGTCCGATCGCCAACCAAAAAATCATAAATAATTAGCACTATGACCACCTCCAAGGATAGTACGGTTAAACATGCCGTTTAGGAGATAATTCGATTTTTCATACTAGCTTCATACATATTTTTCGTAAAAAAAATATATTTCCTTCGTTTTTGGGCAGAATTAACTCGGGTGTCATTTTTGTACATAGTAATGACTAATAGAAGCGATATCCGACATAAAAACAAGCACTTGCAAATTGAAACCCCTAAGTCTATGAAAGCCGATTTTCAGCCCACCGTGCGCCGCAGTGTGAACTGCCAAGTGAGGGCCAAATTTTATCAATGTTTAGAGTAGGAACACAATTTATACCGGAACAAATGATAATTCTTTTTGACCGCCATAATATGAACTGCTAAGAGAGCGCCAATTTTCATCAATGTTTAAAGAAGGGTCACAATTTATACCGGAACAAGTGATAATTCTTTTTGACCACCGCAGTGTGGACTGCCAAATGAGGGCCAAATTTTATCAATGTTTAAAGTAGGAGCACAATTTATACCGGAACAAGGGATAATTATTTTTGACTGCCGCAGTGTGAAGTGCCAAGTGAGCGCCAACTTTCATCAATGTTTAAAGAAGGGTCACAATTGATACCGGAACAAATGATAATTATTTTTGACCGCCGCAGTGTGAACTGTGAACTGCCAAGTGAACGCCAACTTTCCTCAATGTTTAAAGAACGGTCACAATTTATACCGGAACAAATGATAATTATTTTTGACCGCCGCAGTGTGAACTGCCAAGTGAACGCCAACTTTCCTCAATGTTTAACCCTTTATAGGGCAGAAGGAACTATAGTAGGCGCCAGATAATCGTGGAATAACGGTCATTGACCCACCTACAATTATTGACATTTTTAATTTGAAAAACGGAATTAATGACACAAAGCTGTCCCGAATCATCATCTCTCGTGATCCTTAACATTGTCTAATAATGAAAAACGATTCATATTTAATTGTTCAGGTACCTATGAACAGTTATTAGGGAAAGGTCAATGTACTTTATTCCACATTTATCTGGCGCCTACTATAGTAGTTTGTTTTAGCTTTTGGTTTTTATAATTTGAAGGCATGTGCTTCTGCCGCGTTATTGTCGCGCTGGTAACTTCCTAATGTGAAAGCGGCCTTTGACAAACTTGATGTTCGCAGACAAAAGTTTGGAAACGAAACGAGGGTAACACCTCTGTCCAGCTTGGGCAAACTTTTGGAAATACTGGAATATTGATATTTTTTTTTATTAATTTTTATACGTTTTTTTTTGAAATTTTCATAAAAAAAACATGGTGTCCATATGTTGGACACTGCCCTTCAGGCTACATGAAATTGTGCAAAACATGGTACAATGCACAGGGGTACTGCGCACTTTGTGCATTCTATTTGAGTTTTTTTGCTTACTGCTTTTGTGCTGCATGCCCTGCACCTCCTATAAGTAGGAAGCTCCTTTGGCATATGCAACCCTACATCAGATAACCTCAGGCTGTCAGGAATGCCATGAATGTCTTTCTATCTGCTGGTAAGTGTTTTTGGTTTTTTTGTGATATAATTTGGCAGGACAGAGGTTTTCCTTTTTCTGGAACTGTAATTGTTTATGAGGTTCCTTGCCAACACAGTTCGGAACTGCAAAGTCATCATGGGATTGTGTACTCTGGTATTCTGTGTGTATAGTATATAGGCATTAGTGATTGCAGCGTCCACCAGAAACCAAAAAATCCGCATCCACCACCTTCTGCTGCGTCTTGATATGGCATAGGTACCACGCTTTTGGTCAAACCTGTCGACCCCTCCCATCCTTTTGGTATATTCTATGATCCCAACTGGGCATGCTGCATCACTCTTTGTCCCATCTTTTTGTGTCCTTTTACAACTGGTCTTTTGAGAGGGATGGTAAGCAGAACTAAGTACATAGACTAATTTGGTATCCATCCACACGAAACACGCGATATTTTTGTTGATGCGCCACTTATATTGGCCTTTTTTTAACTTCAAAGCTGAATGATTGGGTACATTTTTACGTTTTCTACTATTTTCTATGAAATTTGGCAAATTCGTGCGATCCTGACGCACAGTGGCTGTTGAGTAAATATTATTTTCGAACAGATATTGTAGTAATTCGAAAGAAGCAAAAAAATTGTCAAATGTGATATGAGTATTTTCCCTGCTCTGATTGATCAACTGCTGAGTCAGTTCCTTTACTACACTAGCTCCTAAGCCCACTTCTGTGACATTGTCTTTTTTGCCGGTGTATACTTCAAATTGGTATATATATCCTGTCTTGCTGTCACAACGCGCCCAAACTTTGAAACCTCGCTTCACAGGCTTCATGGGCATGTACTGTTTGATTGAGCTTCGGCCTTTGAATTTTATCATGCATTCGTCAATTGCCTGAGAGGTAGAACATACTGCACTGTTTTGGAATGCGTCATTCATAAAAGAGATCAACGGACGGATCTTGAAAAGTTTATCATAACCTGGTTCATCTCGTTTTGGCATATTACTGTTGTCATTTACATGGAAGTTGGATAAAATTTTCTTGAACCTTTTTACTGGCATAATATCTGCAATTTCTTGCACCCGAAAAAATGGATCAGATGACCAATAAAGATTAACATTAGGAAGCTTATGTATGCCCATAAATATTAATATGCCAAAAAAGGCTTTCAGTTCTGGCAAAGTTATTTGATCCCAATCTTTTGTTTATTTTGTAAGGCATAAATATTAGTCTGATTTACAATATGTAAAAAAACATCATCACTAAATAAAGTACTAAAATAAGCACCCGGAGTACTTCTGTTGGGAAAAAACTGACTTGGTTGCAAAACCACCTCATCAAATTTATCTGTTGGTGGATTATGTGGAAAACTTCCTTTTTTCCACTGTTCATCATCATCAGAACTTTCCGAGTCAGAGAGTTCTGTATCCAAACTAGGAGCTGCTACAAAAGGTGGCCTATAAGATGACAAACCAGAACTAGATGCACAAGGTTGTGTAATACTAGAGGTCGCATCTGCAGGCTCAGTTTCTAACTGAACGGGCAAGTTAGGCTCCAAAATTTCCTCAAGGTCTGAAGTACTAGGTTCTTGGAACACCGCTTCATTATCACTATCGTCACTTTCGTTCCCATCTTCAGAGTTTTCTCCATCGGACAAATCAAATAAACCTGCGAGCGTTTCCTCCAGTTTGTCTAATGGAATCACCTGGAACAAACGGATATACAAAGTACATAACAATATATTATTATCAGGTTCTTAATGACCCTAATACGTCTGGAAGCAGTGCAGGTGGCAGACCATCGAAACCATACGAAGCATCTTCAGAAAAAACAAAGAAACGAAAAAACATGCAATTAATACAAGAGTACGGATTGGACTGTGTGCTCAATGCATATACTCAGGAGTTTCGGTCTATGGGTGAGATGGAGGAGGCCACAATTGTTAATATTATACGAACTGCGTCAAAAAATGATAAGAAAAAGTTTCTTAAATTCATAACTGAGAACCCTGAAGACGTTACACCTTTTACAAAGGAAGAAGCACTACGGACATTTATTGACTTAGACCTTAATGAATGTTTTTTGGCAAACTCTAATAATTTTCTTTGCTGAACGGCTGTAAACATAATATTTCGTGGAAAATTTTCTAGTACTCCTGACTAATCAGAAATACATACATGAATATGAGACCGATGAGGAAAGACTGGTTAGGGAGAGCACACGTAGGAAGGATTTGAAAAGTAAGATCCAACCTCACCTCAACATTGTGAAGCACAGTTCACAATATCAAGCAGTGCAAATATTTAACAAATTACCACTACACTTAAAAGAAATGTTCTATACATCTTCATTTAAAACAAAGCTTCAAACATTCCTATTAGATAACTGTCTGTACTCTGTTGACGAAATGTAATATTATGACCATGCGTTTTTCTCCTGTAAACTTGTAAATTTTTGTTTAATGTGTTTGTGTAATATATGTTATGGACATTCTTTTTAAATGACGAATGTTTTATTATTATTTTTTTGTGTGTTTTTAAGTTGACATTGAACCATTTTATATAGATTTAATTTTTATATGTTTTCTATGCTTAATTTTAGTAAGTTAACATTGAATAACATTGTTATTAATGCAAAAATACTATGTTGTCAGTTTTTAAAGTGTAATTGTATCTACGTGTTTATATGAGTATTTTTAATGTTTATTTTATAGAATTATTTCAAACACAATGTGAATTGTTAATGAATAAATTGAATTGAATTGAATTCCTTTTCCTTGCGATTACCCTGTCTTGGACGACGTCTAGAAATATATGATGCTTTTATATGTTTCAATATAAAAGCATCCTGGGATCTTTTGTCTTTGTTCTTGTAATAACAAGAATTAAAGGCACTCAAATCGCTCATTGTGAGCGAGGTACATAAGAATGTTTTTTTATGAGTGCAGTTAGGTCTTTCTGGTAATTTTTTTGCAGAATATCTGAAAAGACAAAACAAAGAATTGCAGAAAATAGGTTTTGAAAATTGCACATGAATCTATTAAAAAATAATACCTGGTACCAGCAAACTAAATAAAATACTCATAAAAGGCCAATAAATTAATATGAAGCCAATAACCAGACTCCCTCTGCCAAATAAAAAATAAACAAGTTTGTATAAATCGATTTTATATATTTTTTTTAATTTGAATACGAAATACATGAAAATTTTGTCAAAACTGGGAGATCGGGTTACGTCAAAAGTCAGATAAAAATAATACAAGGAAATAATATCAAATACAACATAATAAATTTAAATACTTTGAAAGATCAAAACTACTCATAGTAGTATCTACTTACCTCTGTAATTTCTGTAGGTTTCGCTTCCACTGTGTCGGATTTCTCTGCCGTTTCCGAGCTTTACTCTTATCCACAACGGTCGGGGTAGTACCCATCTTCGTAATGCACATTTATGTTGTATGCATGGTAGCACATTTACTTTGCAAATAACAGAGTATCTAATTAAAATATTGACTTTTTCACGACAAAAATACAACACAAACTGAGCCGTCGCCATTACAATTTTGTGTATCACGTGATCAAAATGGTGGCTTGCTATTGGTTGGCCGGGACTTTGCAGTTTTTGAATTAACCTATGATGGACTTTGCGGGATTTGATACTTACACCCTACTTCAAAGTGGATTTTCTATTGGATATAGTTGTATTTGTTACGATCTGATAAATCGAATATGGGCGGAAAAAAATAGAGTTACTAGAGGCATAAAAATATTGCTACATGTAAAAAACGGACTTTGCGGTTTTTGAAACTATACCCCTCTTGTAAAAAATCTTTCGAAAATAATATTCTTTTTGCAGATTCCGTAGTTTCATGTTTCTTACAAACTCGTTTTATGACCCCTTTTTCTTCTTTTTTTAGCATTTGTTCAGTTTTGGCTAACTTTTTTTGTTGTCGTTGTTCCTTTCGTTTCTGTATGCCTTCTTCTTTTTCTTTCTTTGCTTTAATTTTTTCGCGTTCTTCATCCTTGACTTCTTTTGACGGTTTAACAAAAGATGTCTTCTTAGTTTGTCTCACTCCTTTCCTTTGAGGTGTTTTAGGTAGCACTAATATGTCGTCTAGTTTTGTTTCTCTTAGGTTGATCTTCATAGGGGTAGTGAAAATAGGATTGCTTATAGTTTCAATAACTTCAATTTTGTCAAAATCCTGTTGAGCTGGGCGAACGACATTATTTCTAGGAATTGATTTGTTTGAACTATCATCTAACCTTCTTTCTTTATATGTTTCTATTTGTGCAGTATAAGTAACTTGTACATATTCAGTTGTCTGAGTATCTTCTTTGGGTATATTACAATCTATGTTTTCAGTGCCTTTCGGAAATGAATCAGTCCGAAAATCATATATAGCAGTGATGTTTTCTGTGTTGTCAATAACAATTTCTCCAATCAAGACTTCTTGAGCTAGAATATTACATGTAGGTACTATCAAGTTCATTGCACACAAACACATCCATATTTTCAATGTCCAAAAGGTCATTTTCTACAAGAGTAACATCTGAGGTATTTGTCTTGTAGATTTCTTTATTTTGATTGTTGTCTTTTCCATTTGTACCAAAGCTCTCATCCGGTTTTCTTAATTCTTCTTCTGCATAGTTTTCTTTGTGTTTGCTTGTTTTCGATTCCATCAAAGAAATACCACATGTTATTTAAAATTTGCTCAGCATCTGTCAAATCCTGTTTTTTTAGAAGATCTGTTATTGTACCTAGACTGTCCAGCATATCTAATAAAAATCTTTTTGTTCATAATTCTGGAAGTTTCCGGTATTGCTTCACTTGCAGGGTTATTTTTTAGATTCTTCCCCAAACACTTCGAGTAGTTTATATAGCATTTGAGTCCCACGGACAAAGACCGGTAGCCCGGAAACCATTAATAATTGTATCTGGTTTTACGCATTTATCAATAGTCTTTTGCAATAACGGTACAAAATCGACTTTTGTAAGAGCTCGAGATGGATTGTCACGCCGCCACTCTAATACCGTCTTCTGCCAACCACCTTATAGAGGTCTAAAAGCTGAGACATCTGCAGGCTGAAGCAGTCGAGTGCAATTGGGATAAAGTGCTATAAGCACGATATCCAATGAGCTACAAAGCTCACTGACGGCGTAAGTGAGGTGAGTTTTGTGTCCATCTACAAATAAAATTATCGGGAACGATACTTGATTTCGCACGAGATGCGGGTGTAAGATTTTTTCTATATATTGAGAGAAAATTTCTGTTTTCATCCAGCTATTGTCACTTAGGCCTATACCCCAGTCTGGTGGTATCTTTGAAGCAATTTCACTTGGCAAGCGCTTGTACGGGAATATAACCATAGGTGGGGTGATTTCGCCATTGGCAGCAAAAGTAAACATCACTGTTAGTGAACTTTTAGCTGGGGCGTGGTCGATCTCGTAAACATTTTTTGCTCCCTTTGGTGCCAAGACCACACCTGTCTTTGCGCAAAGAACGAAATTGGTTTCATCACCATTCAAGACTCTTTTTGGATCTAATAGAATTTCAAACAAACCTTTTAGATATATTTCAATTGCCTGAAACCATCCTTTTATGTCATTTTCTGATACGGCAGCACTTGCCGCAGTTACTGCTTCAGGAGTTCTCATAACAATATCCGGGTGCCGCTTTAAGAAGAGTTTAAACCATTTATCTCCTGGAATGTTGTCTCTGAACTGGTTAGATCGGCCACTTTTTTTTTATAAATTCTGAAACGCTATTCAAAAGATCTTCTTGACGTTTAGGAAAACCCTTCGCATGACTGACATTTAACCAATTCTTTATTTTATTCTCTTCGTCTGAAGGTTATGATCTGGTTTCTTAATGCGAAATTGTAATGTAGCCCGAGGAACTTGATATTTTTTCGCTGCTTGCTTTTTGGCCATGCCATTTTTAATAGCGTCTAAAGCTTTTTTAATATTTTCTTCAGTATATTGTTTTCGTTTCCTTATTTCTATTTTTCCTCTAGACTTCTTTTTATTCGTGTCTTTTTCATTTCGTATCTTCATTGTTTACGACGTACCTAGGTACCTACTCTATATGAATAAAAAAATACACATAAGTTATTAGCACTCCATATTCTATTATGGGCACTACTGTGATAATTCTTTTTGACCGCCACAGTGTGAACGGCCAAGTGAGCGCCAACTTTCATCAATGTTTAAAGAAGGGTCACAATTTATACCGGAACAAGTGATAATTCTTTTTGACCGCCGCAGTGTGAACCGCCAAGTGAGCGCCAACTTTCATCGATCTCTAAAGAACGGTCACAATTTATACCGGAACAAATGATAATTCTTTTTGACCGCCGCAGTGTGAACCGCCAAGTGAGCGCCAACTTTCATCAATTTCTAAAGAAGGGTCACAATTTATACCTACCGGAACAAATGAAAATTCTTGTTGACCGCTGCAGAATGTTTAAAGAAGGGCAACAATTCGCACGGATCAAAATTATTAAACCTTTTGACCGCCATAATATGAACTGCTAAGAGAGCGCCAATTTTCATCAATGTTTATAGAAGGGTCTCAATTTATACCGGAGCAAGTGATAATTCTTTTTGACCACCGCAGTGTGAACCGCCAAGTGAGGGCCAACTTTCATAAATGTTTAAAGAAGGGCCACAATTCGCACGGATCAAAATGACTAAACCTTTTGACCGCCATAATATGGACTGCTAAGAGAGCGCCAATTTTCATCAATGTTTATAGAAAGAGCGCAATGTGTGCACATGTCAGATAAACCACCTATTAACCAAAATTTACCTATTTTGTTTCAAGACAAAACCGCGCTAAACTTGACGCTTTTATTTGCTAGTGTTATAATTTCAATACGCATGGATACGTCCTGGATGTTGAGATTATAATTCAGTATGATATTGATGACGAATAAAATGATTTTCAAGATACAACTATTGTCTTTTATTTAATAAAAAACCATCCTACAATTTTTTATGAAACCCAAGAAGACACGTTCTTCTTTCTCTGTTTACGCACACTGCGCATGACGAAGGGTAATGTTTAAGCTAGCTTATTCGAGTTCGTTCTGGAAAGTATCTTCAATATTCGTCTGTTACCTACGCATATTGACACCACTCGGCTGTATTGGCTACACGCCGGTCAGCTCCGCCTCATTTTTAATAGCTCCTGATGGAACCTCTAAGATCTCAGTTATCTGACTACTAAGCGTTCACACTGTTGTATTTGCGTGTGATGTGAGGGCCACTTTGTTAAAACTCTTCGTAAACGTACTTAAGATTTAGTGAACATTCGCAAAGAATTGCGAAAGCCAGTGAAGTCAGTTCAATCCGTCACAGGTAGTCTTTTAGAGATGGACAATAAGCGATAAGATCGCCATTGTAAAGGGTTTTTCAACAAGAACTTTGTTTTTTAAAACAAAATTTAGATGAAGATGATTCAAATTTAATTGGATTACAGGTTTGGCAATTATGTATGAAAAATAAAATCTGGCAAATCGCACAGTGAGAATGAAAGTGACCGAACTCAAAATTTCGGCGAATTGAGTTAAGTACTTGTAACTACTCCTAATAACATGGTCCATCATCTAATGAATCAAAAAGTGACCATTTCGTGCTAGAAATGGACAAACATAAACATTGCGTCTCTTTCTCCCTAAAATATGAAGTCAATTTTGTGATTTCCCACAAAATGCAAATTTCGTGTTAGGTCACTTATTCTCATGGTGCGAAATGTACACCACGATCACGCTGATGTGTTGATTATTTCATCAATATTTTAATCACACTTTTTGGCAAAATGGCGGGTCTATTTCCACAAAAATAATCCAGTGGTGTTAAATCACACGATCTGGCTTCACATATCAGGGTACGTAATATTTGTATACTTGGCTCATGGTGGTCCTGCTGAACGGAGCCCAACTACCGCCGGACCACCTTCAAAGTCGATTTTCTCGAAAACTACTAAGGTACCAATTCTGTTGTTCGAGTAGGTACTAATTATATACCAAATATGGAAGCGATTGGCGTTGGTGGTCCTGCGGTAGTCACGGATATTTTATTCTTAAAGCATAATATGTCCTATTTCGGGACATGGTCTACTCGTGTGCTAAGTTTCACCTAAATCCCTTCAGCCGTTAAAGCGTGAAAAGGTAACGGACAGACAGTTACTTAAGCATTCTAAATATTAGTCTGGATTTATCAATCAACTGGAAATAAAACCGTAACTACTCTTACAAAATACTTTATTCATTTTACACATAAAATAACAGACTACAAGAAGAACTTCCTCCTGGAGGTTTCCATCTGGTGCCGCCTGCCTGCTATGATCCACTCGAAGTCTCCGCGCTTGGAGTCGAAGGTGCCCTGCTGGAGGGAGATCAGCTTGAGAGTGAAGCGGGGTCCTAGTTCGCGGAGCTTGGCGCGCTTGCCGTCTGACGTGAACTCGTACCTGGGATATAAGGAATTGTTACGGATGAAGCTGCTACTTCAATCAAAAATAAAATCGACATTTCAGAAGACAACACCTGGTGAATATCCATGCTTTTTTATTTAATACCAACTTAAGCTAGGCGCACACTAGGTACAGCCGCAGCGTGCCGTAGCACAACACATTCCAGTTCAAAACAATACTCCTGCTACATTGAGGCCCTACGGAATCCGCCTTCGCTATTAAAGGAGCTGTCAATGTGAATTTGTTACTGTCACTGGATAATTATAAAATAACTTGAGAGATTGTAAGCTCTCGTTAAATTGTCAACTGTAGAATATAGTGGTATAGTCTATGATCTCTCTAAGTCATTCCGAGAAATTGTCGAATAGCAACTAACGAAACGCCGTCTAACCTCGACGACGGACAATACCATGTCACATGTGTAGGTACAATACCGCTAAAAAGTATTTGGCCACCTGCATTTTGAAGTAAAAACTTCAAAAATCATGGAACTCGCGTCATCGTCACCGAACGGTTTCCATGAGCTATATGTAATATACTGTGTACAAAAAGTACACATATATAGATGTGTACGCTTTGGGTGAACAAAAATCATGGAACTTTACCTTTCGCTTAGATTTCACTTATATCGGCAGTTAGTTTTTTTTATTTATGTAAGTAATTATTATGAAGTTGTGTTAAAACTTACCTATGATGTCTGAAGAATATGTAGTCGCGTTGGTTGTGGAAGGTGACGGCGCGGCGGCCGCGGAACTGCGGCTCGTAGTGGAACAGCGCGCCCAGCATGCGGCCGACTGTCAGGCCCAGCCGCGTGCTGAAGTTGTTCAGGATCACCTAGCAACATGGAACGTCGATGTTGTACATGAAGCTACCCGAAACTGTCAAATTTTCCCATTCAACCTTGAACCTAATTAAGTTGATAATCTATTAAAGAAATTCGACAGTTTGTTGTAGCTTGATGTGCTGGCGTCTGTACAAGTTATTTTTACGTGTTGTGGGACAGTTCATTGTTAAATGAATACAATTTTAATTTAATAAAATATCGGTATATAGAGGGTGTGCCAGAAGTGCGTGATCATATTTAAGGGTGATATTGGATAGCTGATTTACACAGGGAAAAATTGCAAAAATAACAATGGAGAATTAAAAAAAAACGACTAAATAGTTCCGAACTGACTGACTTATAAAGTAATTTTTTACTGTTGAAAGCATTTACTTTAGTTCAATTAAGATTTGATGTCCCCAACTGCATCAGACTGCTTGAAAAGCCGTTTGTATTTTTTAAAGTCACATTTGTATTTATTTTGTTACTTTTTTCTTAATGTAGGTGTAGCGGCATCAATGCCGCCACAAGAAAAAAAGCAACGAAGCAAATATACATCGCAACAAAAAAAAGAACCGCAGCGCCATCTACAACTCAACAAAATCCTGCATCGCGCAAGTGAAGTTTACATTGCGATTTGAATGTATACAACAGTCCGAATATCAACTATCGGGCAGTTGCCCACCAGACACAACAACCGTCTGGTTCGGAGGATCCTCCCCTTTTCAATGGAGGTATGCGGGACTTTACTCTCTGTACCGCATACCTCCAAATAGGTATATCAGCTACCTATCCAACATGGCCCTTCTGGCACACGCTGTAGGTAGAGAATTTGAAAGTACTAAAGAATATGTTTAGTTTCAATACTGTTAAGCACTTTAGAAATTTAGGGATAACAATATGCAAATGTGTTTAAAAAAGATAGTATGTTGAGGTTTTCTTTTTTTTTTCATTTTATATGAATTAGTAAGGTGGTTTCTAAGCAACTGGAACCAAAACTAACATGCAAGAAGAGTTCATGATGTTGATGAGCTTTCAATCAAGCCAATAACCAAAACCAATTTAGATAAAGAATATTTAATCATTTTCGCATAGGTATATATGCGATAAACGAAGGCTAAACGCTGTTTGCCCATATCACAAATAAATATGTACCAAAAAATACAGTGAATGTGGTGCCTGGTGTGCTTTGGCATTCAAAAGTTTAACCAAATTAACTTGGATAAAGCAATATATCAGTGTTTCTATCTATTGAAATGATATGTAAGACGTTAAAAAATCAACTGCATGAAATTTAAGGAGTTGTTTAGACTAACAAATAAAAATCAATCACAAAATAAAAGTTATATACAACGTGTAACAGAAAACGCAATACCTCTTAAGGGGCCATAGTACCTACCCATCATTATGAACAACTTTTACTATGGGACCAACACCGAAATCGCGAGAAAAAAAACAGCCGTTCAGAACATTTTGTCGAGTAAAGCGCACATAAATGTATGGGGTATTCGATTTTATTTTCGCGATACCAGTGTTGGTCCATAGTGAAAGTTGTTCATAATGATGAGTACAATGACCCCCCTTAAGAGGCGTTTATTTTATTATTATTTTTAGATTATATTCTGTTACACGTAGTATAACAATCCCTTTAAAGATATGCAATTTTTTCACTACCAACTCACTATTGATTATGCGCACTGTACACCGCGTGAGCCTCCGCTGGACGTGCCAACACTGAGTATTGAGCGTCCTTACTGAATTTGGTTGTTTAACTTAAAACCCTAAGCCCTAAACTAGTGATCATAGTCGCGCTGCCGGCCGTGCGACTTCGCTTATCACTGCGACAGCGCAATACAATCCAAAAAATAATATTTTTTTTTTAGGATATGTTGTTTAGATGATACCAAGCATGTACACGTTATTGCAGTTGATTTTTTAACACCTTACGTTATTATCCTTTTTCCACATGACACGAAAAAAACCTGTTTTGAGTAAAATTTATATTTGACTTGTAGAATAGCTAGAATTTGCATGTGGCAAGTATTCTGTTTATAAATTTATTTATTCTGTTCTGTGTCTGGGTGTAATTTGTCTATAATATGTATGTATTTAGAAATACATAAGTATGTTTATCAGTTGTCTGGTTGCCATAGCACAGGCTCTGCCTAGTTTGGGATCAGATGACGGTGTGTGAATTGTCCCAAGGTATTATTATTATATTATTCTTACCTCAGGTCTATGATTTGTAATCTCTTTATAATCTTTCCGAAGTTCTGGAGTGATCTTGCAGCTGGAGAGGCGGAAGTGTGCGGTCGGTCCGTTAGGTAAGTGGATCAGCAGGAAACCATTGGGCTGCTTCTGATTTTCGTTTACCACTATTACATCTGTTACTTTTTCACGGAGAGCTGACTGGACTATGCGCTTTACTGATGATCTGAAAGTGGAATTTAAACCTGGTAATGCTAAACCCAGATAAAGTGTCAGGCCTTTTAAAGGCCAAATAAATTCTGTCAATAATTGAAAGACTTTAAAGATGTAAGATTGAATAAAATTTTTTTTATGGCATTTTGAAAGGTCCGCTAATTTATCTGGGTAAAAGAATTACAGGCAAAACTAACTGAATTGGGTTTTTTATAGTTCAATTTGCTGCAACAAAGTCTGAACTCTGTAGAAGTACAGAAGTAGAGTGTAGTAGAACTGATTGCCAATGTTGAAGCACTGAAAGATTAAGATGCAATTTGCCAGTTGCCAAGTTATCTATTATATAAAATTCTTCTATTACTGAGTGACTGACAGACAGACAACGTAGAGCCGAAACTACTGCTAGTAGAAACCTGAAATGTGACATGTAGGTTTCTTGGGGAGTGTAGGGGAGCACTAAGAGAGGATTTCCCGAAATTTCATAAATAAAAAAAAACGGGTTTATGCGCGTACAAAGTCGCAGGCAAAAGCTAGTTTTATATAAAGTAACTAGTCAATACCTTGAAATATTAGAGGAGATAAGACAAGCAAAGTGTTACTACATTATAATTAAAGTTTTGACATAGATGTTGTATGCTAGAGAATAGGAAGACACATTGTTTGAATTTTATGTAAATAATTATGGTCCTATATATACAATTTGAAGTGTACACAAAATTAAAATCTAAAGGTATCTATGCAATATTTTCACTTTCATGTTAAGTTACTGATTTTGACTTGGGGTGTTAGAACTTAACCTTTTGAACCACTGTCACGTATAGGTGACAAGCAAGCGCGTGCCCTGTACGCCAAACGTCACAAATACGTGACAAAAAGTACGGTAAATTTGTGGCTTGGCGTCGGGGGCACGCCGATGCGTTTATGTTCTGGCGTTCAAAAGGTTAAGCAACAACATGTAATTGCCATGTTCAACAGGTAAGTCTCAAAAGAACTGATAGGTAAGTGCCATCGCTGGCTTGTAATAACAACCTGAAACATATCCTTACCTTTGCCTATACCTAGATATAGAGTTGGGTATCATTCTACAGAGCTCCTTGCCAAATATCCTGGTCTTGTTGTGTGGGTTGTCCGAGTAAGTTATCAGTACTTTCGGCTCGTATGAATTCTCATAGTATGTAGCTAGTTCATCTAATTCCATGTCTTTTTGTGCCTGAAAAATATAAACTGATATTTAGGAAAAGTTTTTCATTAAATATTATACACCTTCAAAATGGCTTATGAAATTAATATGACTCAATATTGAGGTATTAGTGGCTGATAGATTACCCCACATACTGTGTATGCTGAGAAACTGAAAAGAAATTAACGTCTATGTACCTACTATTAAATATAGGTAAATAACATCAGCAGTTTAACAAGAATTCTAGGAAACATTAAGAATTATTGAGTGCTTCGATAGTTTTTTTATAGTTCATAAGTTTAGTTGACTATACTTTGCAGATATGCTAATGTAAAGAATAGTTAGAAATACAATAGTTAGATTTTCTAACCTCCAACTTTTCTTCATCGTCAACATTTGCGAGCATAGTCTCATCTTTCTCTCGGAGGGACTCCAACGTGTGCGGCACCTGCTTCGGAACATCGTCACCTTCTTGCTTCTTCTCCAACTTGCGCCTAAAACACCACGATGTTAGCCCAAACTTTATAAATACAACTTGCTACCGAGTGCATAACCAAACTTACTTTTTCTTGTCTTTACCACGGGCCATTTTGTTTATTAATTATATTAGATGAGATGCAAAACAATGCTTTTCTAATTATTATGTCGCCTAGTTAGCTATATATTAAATTTATATTTTGTAAACCATTTCCATGTGGAACACGCTTTTGCTTCCCGATGTTTTGACACTTGACGTTGACAGAACAGTAAGTGGCAGTTGTTGACGATACATTTACAAAGCTAGTTAACGTCATTAATGTACTGGTTTTTGAACGTCGCATTTTCATCATCAAGTAAATTCTTGCTCGTACCCTATCAAAAAACAATACGAGCAACTCAAGTTCTAGCCATGGAGCTTGAAAACAACAACTTTAACCTTGTCTCCCAGTGGGGTGATTGATAACAATCCAACAAAGACTATTGATCTCTTTGCAATCCAACGACACCAAAACAGGCGTCTTTTTACCGCAAAAAGGAATTGTTTCGACCAAACTTGTACTATTCGTGGTAGATCTGTTCCTGTAACTGATCGGCACGAGTTTCTAGTTGACATCCAGTCTAAACCTCGTCGTTACCAACTTACCAACAAGTAAATACAAAGCCCAAACTGTGGCCAAAAAGCTAGGCCTCTTAAATATAGCGAAGAGATACTTCACGCCTCGTGAAGAAGAAGATCCTGCATGGAGTATTGCAGCCGCCTTTGAGATGGCTCAGCTAAATACAAACTTGCTGCGCTTGACGCGGTGGAACGCAGAGCTAAGGGGCTCATTGGCGACGTAAAACTGGTGGATGCCACGCTTCACAGCTTGGCCCATCGCCGCAAGGTTGCTTGCTTGTCGGTCTATAGATGTAAAACAACCGATTTAAAACATTTTAGATGAAATCTTGCCGTTTTAAATCCCAAATAAATCGTTTTAAACGGTTGAAAACTCGCCTACAAAAAAGGAACTGGGAATGTGCAAGTGTGTGTAGGGTAGGCGAGCTGGCAACGTTGTGTCGAGTCACTAGTGTCGACGGCAACAAGAGTGTGTTTGGTTTTAAACCGAATTTAATTGATTTTCATATCGTTTGAAAACAATTAAAAAAAGTATTATTTATCAACATAAGAGTTTTTAACTTATCAATTGAGTTTTTATAACTTTGGTAGGTAATACCTACGCTTGGTCAGACGGACCAACTAGAACTAAATCCGCTAAGTATATCAATATATCACACATTTAAAAAATCTTTACAGTTTATAGTTACTCCGTTAGACGTCGGTAAAATCAAGAAAATGTAGTTATAATGAACAAAACATCACAAAAACACCTACCGTTTAAAATTGAAAAAATGGTTTATTTCGGTTTTAACCGTTTTTGTTTGGTTTTAAACGGATTGGTTTAATTGGTTTTAAACCGGCTTTACAGCTATAAGTGTGCCCAAGAACTCGACGACCTCATCCCACCGGCCCCCTTCTACCATCGGACATTTAGACGCACTGCAAGTTATCATCCCTACCTTGTTGCTATTCCACCAATTCGCACTAAACGTTTCCAAACGTCTTTTATAATGCACGCAGCAAAGGCGTGGAACTCTCTGCCTGTGTCTGTGTTTCCGAAAACATACAACCATTCAACCATACATTCACTATTATTATAATAGCTACATGCAGATATAACCCTAATCTCTACAAAGATGCGAGAGAACAAGCTTCTTCTGGGTAAGCTCGCTCCATCGTCGACTTTGTCTCTGTCATCTCTGACCTAGACTAGAGTCAAGATCAAACACATCTCAAATAATAATAAAAAAAATCGGTAAAATAATAGCACGATTGGCATAGTTATTGTTTATACTATATTTAATTAATTCAGTTGCACGTCTTGCCGCGCGAGCTCCAACAACATAGGGTCGTCGAAGAACTTGTTGATGGAGACGTCTTCACTGAGGCCCTTGCGGCGTCGCGTCTTGATCATGAACTCTCGAGCTAAATGCGTGGCGGGCTGGGGTTCTAGGGGCCTGGGAAACAAATAAAATCATTTAGAACATTACCTTCTTAAAGGTCGATTTTTCAATGGCACTTCCAGAGTGCGCGCAAGATAAATCTGCGCGCGGATGGCGGCGCTACTTCAAATTGCAGGCTTCATTAAATATATTTCCATAATTTATTTAAAAAATTATATTACATAACTCAAATTGCAATTGGAAGAATTAACTAGCTAAGTATTATTAATGTACTAGATTTTATTACTTAGAAAATTTACAAAAATAACGTTTTGTTCCGATTTTAAACACGGCCTCTCCCTGAGAATAAAAACGACGGTTTGACAGCTTTTACATAGATTATAATATGTCAAACAGCCATACTGAATCCTCAGCAAAAAAAAAAAAATTACTATTATATCAGCCCTTAATTTAACTACAAATCTTTGTTGAATGCCAATTTCGTTTTGATTCCCATGTTGCAGAAGGCGGGCGCATTGTCATCAATAAGGTTAAAAATCCGGGATTAAGACACAGGCCTGACCAAGGAAAACTTGGCCAGGCCTGTGAAACTTGCACATACGCGAACGTCTCGCGCTTTCTATTAGGGCGACGCCTTAGTCTGTATCCCGTAGAAGGGAATTACTGACCTTGCCGTATCTATCAATTATTTCCGATTTTCGCCAGTGCCCGTTCCCACTTAGACAGACCGTCTGTTTTCTCGGTCCGTCTACACTTCTAAAGAGACTGATATGCCAGTGGCAGTACAATTTATATGACACTGTTCACATTTAGACGGATCCGAGAAAAAGAACGCAACCGGGTTTTTAGACGGACGTTTTGTCACTGCGAAGAGCCGTCTAAACGCTCGGATCGGATGTAGTGTGAATGAATCCCGATTGTCGGCCGCCGTCCTCCGTTTATACAGACGGTCCTTCGAAGTGGGAACGGACCCTTAGCGTTCTTCCGCTCGTATGTTTGCACTGGCAGTAGAAGGGGGTCCTCAAAGGCGGAATACTATAGGCTAAGTTGATACCGTACCTGATAACGATGCTCTTATCGAGCGGGTCGCCGGGCACGATCTGCCAGTGGTGGAAGACCTGCAGGCAGAAGGCCTGGCCCTGCGTGTGCGTGCGCAGGTCCGTCTCGAAGCCGAACGAGTCGATGGCGGGCACGAACGCTTTGATGGTGTACAGCGGCGAGCCCGGGACTGGCGCGTCTTGTGTTACGTGACCTGGGGGGAGGAAATAAAGGTGTATTCTAAAAAATTTAATTCAAGGACTTAGCACATAAGAAACATGGTAGGTACGTGTGGCGTGGAGTTTTTGAGTTTTTCTCTTAAGATTAATTTTGTATAATGTGGATTTTGTTACGCCACTTTTTCAGAAGATTTTCGCATAATTACACAAGATACTGTTGAGTGATTTTAGAGGTTTTGTTTTTTGTTTTTTTAGATGTCTGAAAAATACTAACTTAATTTTTCAAGGCTTACTCAAGGATGTATTATAAAGTGAGCCGTTACCTCTCCTCTTGGCCAGCACCGTGTACACGGCGGACACGCAGTCGGCCGGCGCCTGCACCTCCACGAACAGATAGGGCTCCATCAGGCGCGGCGTCGCCATCAAGAACGCCGAGTATGCCACCTGACATAAGTTATACCCACAATTATTTTGTTATAATATTGATTGAAGACTCAAAGAATTTATTTCAATTAGACCATTTACAGGAACTGTTGAATTATTAAGGTCGGTCGGTCAAAAAGATGAAGCTATAATTCATGTTCCAAAGCGTAGATCTCTGAATTGTGTCTCATTGAATTGGAATCTTCAAATTAGTTGCTTCTTTCTACGAGCAATATTTTAACTAAACATCCGTTAAACCTATTGACCCACTCGTAATGGTAGATTACTAATCATTTTCTCTCACAAAGAGGCCTGAGTTCCAATAGAGACTAAATGAATTACGTATATATTACTTTTACGAATCAAATACACTAAAGGTTGATACACATTTCTGTCCGGGCGTGACACGGACGAGTGTTAACGAGTTCATCAGGTCCACAGACCATCCAGGCACGAGCACGGCCCTGATTTGTATGGATCAACCGTTATAGTGTCACAATATCATACTGAAGCGCGAGTTCATTATATGGGCTGCATGGTGACTGTATACAGCGCGAAATACTTTAAATCAAATGTACTAACCCTCCTAGCAGTCGGAATAATCTGTCCGCCGCCCCTGTGTAGCGGCTCCTGCGCTATCACCGCGTCCAGGATCTTGAACTTCACGTTACGAATGGGCTCCTCGCATAGAGGACCTTCTCGCGTGCCCCATTGGAAACCTGAGAAAAATTATTAAAGAAATTTGAGTTTGTGACCTAAGTCGCAACATATACTTTTGCTGGAATGTTTTGGCTTGCCAAGTCAACATACAGGTCTTGACAACCTATACAAAAGGCATCTTGCAAAAGTAAGGGTAGAAGTAAAGCAGCACCTCAACTGCAGGTATTATTTTGTAAAAAAAATCTAAATCCATAAGTTAATCTTGTCTCACCTTGTACTATACTATCTTTGACAGATGCCAGTAAATGTTTGTCGACCTCTGAGGGCAGTGTGTCGTCGACCAGAATGTTGGGTCCCGTGGAGTCCGGCCCAAACGCCCAGATAGAACGCGCAGCCAGTAAATCCCAGTCGTATCTGCGATAAAGAAACATTAAATTTGACTGGCCAGTTGGACGAGTGGTTAGTGACCCTCACTGCTAAACCGGAGGTCGTGGGTTTGATTCCCACCCTAGACAAATCTTTGTGTGATGAGCATGATCATTTGTTCTGTGTCTGGGTGTAATTTGTCTATAATATGTATGTATTTAGAAATATATAAGTATATTTATCAGTTGTCTGGTTGCCATAGCACATAGCACAGGCTCTGCCTAGTTTGGGATTGGATGACCGTGTGCGAGTTGTCCCAAGATATTAGATATTATTATATTAATTAATTATGTTACGTCTCCTGGCATAGCATAGTTCTGTTCATCAAACATAAGATCTGTATTTCTTTACCTATGTTAACAAATAAATAAAATCATTAAGATAATTTCAAGACTTTCCAGGTACCGATTTGTGTCTCACACAAGTACAAATCCGTACTTAGAAAATTATGGTATCATGCCATAAGTGTCGATTACAAGCGAAAAAAAGGTCACAGCTCTTTTTCTTCCCTTCAAAAGGGAGCTGGACTTTTGGGGAAAAGACCAGGTAGTGTGGAATTTTGATTACCCTGGTGATCAGCACATAGGGCCCCGTTACCTCTTAAAATACCACTCCGGAATGCCTCTGTGCAAGGCATGTTAGGGGACATCCCAGGGAGGCCTAGGGCCTAGTACAGGCATACTCGAGCCTGTTTGATCCCTGGGTCACAGGTCTTCTCTCAGTAGGGAGTGGGCCAAAATCCACCATGCGGAACCAGTGGGTTGGGTTGCACAAGTTCTCAAATTGATGGTGGTGGAAGACATACTGGTTTCTTCATATATACTGACTTGGTCTGGAAGAACTCGCCGAGCCGCTTCCTGTCCCACGTGACGCACACGGCGCCTGCCTCGATGTCCTCGGCCAGGCCTCGCTCCAGCGGCTCGGCTATCATGGTGAGCTTGTTCCGCTTGTTGGGCGTCTCCGCGAAGCACTTGAGGGAGGATGTCTCCACTACTGTCTCGCAGAACGATACTACGGGGTCCGCAACTGTTCAAGGTAGGGAATATATTGGTTAAGTATCTATTTCGACTATATATTTTTAAGGGAAATGTCTTAGCTTGGCTTCGGATTATTTTGTGACAAAACAACGATTATTATTGTTGACTAAAACTGCTATTTTAGTTTTGTTAGGCCTGGATTTCTGAACTTCACTGAAGATTAAAATATAACATCACTTATGTCAACCAATCAAATGGCTTTAAAATAGTTAAAAATAATATATGGAGTCTCGAGCGAGGTTGTGTAATACACGGCTAAAGGTAGAACAACTTGACACCCCATACCGTTTCCCGTTCATATTAACCTTTTGAACGCCAAAATTTAAACGCATCGGCGTGCCCCCGACGCCGAGCCACAAATTCGCCGATACTTATTGTCACATATTTGTGACGTTTGTCGTACAAGGCACGCGCTTGCTTGCATGTATACGTGACACTGGCGTTCAAAAGGTTAATTGACATCGTATGGTTCAATGATGATTAATACGACTTTTACCTTTGATGTCGATCTCGGAGTACATATTCCTCAGGTCGTGCATGACACAGTCGAGGTAGAGCTCCCCAGTGCCCAAGATCACATGCTCGCCAGATTCTTCCACGCGTGTTGATAGCAGAGGGTAGGATTTGTTTACCTGAAACAATAGTTTTTTTTAAGTAGGCTAAGAAAAACCGGTCAAGTGCGAGTCGCACTCGCGCGCAATAATTCCTAACGAACACACATTTTCTTTATCGATACTAATAATAAAATAAAGCTGAAGAGTTTGTTTGCTTGAACGCGCTAATCTCTGGAACTACTGTCGGATTTGGAAAACGGGATATGCGCGGGCAAAAGCTAGTGTTATTATAAAACCATACACTTCTTATAAGTTTTTCTGATTCGATCGTTGCTGCCTATCGCAGTGTTGTTGAATATCGCAAGACTGGAGCCCTGTCAAGGCCGCCAACCAAAAAATAATCGTGACGCCTAACATCACTATTTTGGCGGAAATATATAATTATTAGCGAAATATCCCTAGACACAGGGTGCTGGTTAAGAATAGTGGACTGAATGGGGGTGCGGGATTTGAAAGTATGCAATTGTGATTTACGTGACCTTCCAAATGCTATGCGAAGTAGCACGACGAATATGACACTAGGCAAAAAGAATTTGGTGGGAAACATGAACGCCACGCCGCGTGAACAAGTACAACGCGGAGAGAAGTGGAGGGAATGGGAGGAGGCCTTTGCCCAGGAGTGTCCCACTCCGTTCAGGCTGGTAATTTAGTAAATAAAGCATACTATAGCATTAACGAGTTCCTAGAGGAAAGATTTGTATTGAAATAGTAATTGATTTGATTTGATTATTAATTAATTCATATTTTTGTATTTTATAATCTACGATGACATAGTTTTAATTATATTTGGATCTTTTATTATAAATATTTTTACTGTTGACATGATAATTGTAAAAAAGTTTGAACTTATTTTATTTGTTTATTTTTTAATTTATTGCAATATTATTATTTAATTTATCGTTATTTTATTAATTATATATGTCTGGACCTGAATGTTGTTACCATCTTGCATGCACGTCTTTCTTGTACGTATGACACATGTTTTAGCAAATAAAATATCTTTATTATATCTTTCTGAAATCTGATCAGTTTAAAATCCAGTGGCGTACTATCTAACCTCAGTTGAGATTTCCGACAGTCGCGAGAACTCATCTTCGGTAACCTACCTTCCGCAAGCCATCCAACATCTTCGGCAGCTCTGAAGGGTTAACAGGCTCCACCGCGATCTTAACCACCGCCTGCGTGTTGAACCTCAGCGGCGTGAAGGTGTGCAGCTCGGCGTCCTCGTCTGCGGCCACCACGGTGCAGGTCTTCACTATGGGCTGGTCGATACCCTCGATCAGGGCCCAGCAACCCGCTGGCACGCGGTTTAGTTCCACCTGGAGAGGAAATGTGGTAAATGAAACTGCAATTCAAACATCTTCAATCTGTCCCTAATGTACCCATCCACGGACAGACCTTGGCAAGCCTTTTTTTTATCTCTGGGGAAATCGTCATGGAAATCCTCCACCCTGGGGCGGGTGGAGGGGTCTGTCAGACTCTTACTGACTAAAACCACCCCGGTGTTCCATCTGCCAACTACGCCGGGGATCGCGGGAACGTATGCGACTTCCGCAATCCCCGGCTGGTGCCGGCCCGCCACTGCGGGCCACCTCGCGTCGGCGAGGGGAGTGAGGTGTTTGACTCCTCTCGCTACGTCAAAGAGGGGCGCACAGGAACACCACGCGTCGCCACCTCGGGTCCGGATGAATGGGGGGCGATGGACATCCCCAAGTCCGTCGCCCCTAGACCCAGTTAGGGGGGCCGGAAAAGGGCAGCGTATGCCCTCCTCCGACGCCCGATGCGCCTGCTGCGGGCAGGGAGAGCGGTTGTGATCTCCCTCTCCCTTTCCGCAGCCTCCTTCTGTGCGATAACTGGCTCGCAGAAGGAGACCACCGCGTCCCAGGACTCCTCACCGCAACCATAGCATGGACTACGGCCGGCAGCGAGAGGTCACCGCCTACAACAGAGATGAGGGCATGGCGCGGCTCCTCACCTTGGCAAGCCTTGGTTAACCTTGATGACCGGAGCTGTCACGAATGATAGCGTTTTAATATCAAAATGACGGATTAGTAATTTCTTATAATATACGGCTCCTGCCACGGGAGTGGATCCGTAGGAAAAAGCTAGTTCAAAAGAAATGGATACTGGTTTCGACATAACAAACAAACATTAAATAAATTGTGACTATCTCGTCTAGATAGGGTTCCGAACATCCATAAAACGGAACCTTAGGATCACTCGTGTATCTGTTTGGCTGTCACTCTGTCTGGCTGTCACTCTGGCTGTCGGTCTGTCTTTCTGTCCGTCTATCACAACCCATTTCTTTTTCCTATATTTCGCAAAGTTTTGTGGAGAAAGAAGAGATATGCCGTTGCTCAGCAGTGGGACACGATAGGCAAAATAGTAAGTTATCGAAGGAGGTGTTATCGTAACTGACCTTATACCGTGCCTCGTATATCCAGAGGCGGCCGACGTTCATGATCCGGGAGTCCTCCTCGTCCTGCGTGCTGTAGTTCTCTCCCAGCACGCGCACGGTCTGCCCCGCGTAGAGCGTGCCCGACATTATGCGCGCGAGCACCTAGAATGTACGGGGATTGTTACCAAACGATATTGTTGAATTATTAAACTTCAAAATTTTTTACCACAACGTTTTGTTCTTGGATGGAGTATCGTATTACAATGTTTCACCAACATTTTTTTGGTACAAATTAATTGTCTTGGCTTAACTATAGTTTCACTTTTACCGTAGTTTTACCTGTACTGTAGTTTTAGTTATACTGTAGTTTTACCTGTACTGTAGTGTTAGTTGCACTGTAGATTTAGTTGTACTGCAGTTTTAGTTGTACTGTAGTTTTAGTGGTACTGTAGTTTTACCTGTACTGTAGTTTTACCTGTACTGTAGTTTTAGTTGTACTGTAGTTTTACCTGTACTGTAGTTTTAGTTGTACTGCTGTTTTAGTTGACCGTAGTTTTAGTTATACTGCAGTTTTAGTTGTACTGTAGTTTTACCTGTAGTCTTAAGAAGGTGCAGTCATCGGTGGGGTACATCTTGGTGGTGTGCGCGACGAGGCGGCCGGACTGGTCGCAGGCGAGCATGTCCTCATGCAGCGGGCCCGCAGCCCCGCGGTACGTGTGCGCCACCTTGCGTTACACCACTTACCAAGAAGAAGGTGCAGTCATCGGTGGGGTACATCTAGGTGGTGTGCGCGACGAGGCGGCCGGACTGGTCGCAGGCGAGCATGTCCTCATGCAGCGGGCCCGCAGCCCCGCGGTACGTGTGCGCCACCTTGCGTTACACCACTTACCAAGAAGAAGGTGCAGTCATCGGTGGGGTACATCTTGGTGGTGTGCGCGACGAGGCGGCCGGACTGGTCGCAGGCGAGCATGTCCTCATGCAGCGGGCCCGCAGCCCCGCGGTACGTGTGCGCCACCTTGCGTTACACCACTTACCAAGAAGAAGGTGCAGTCATCGGTGGGGTACATCTTGGTGGTGTGCGCGACGAGGCGGCCGGACTGGTCGCAGGCGAGCATGTCCTCATGCAGCGGGCCCGCAGCCGCGCGGTACGTGTGCGCCACCTTGCGTTACACCACTTACCAAGAAGAAGGTGCAGTCATCGGTGGGGTACATCTTGGTGGTGTGCGCGACGAGGCGGCCGGACTGGTCGCAGGCGAGCATGTCCTCATGCAGCGGGCCCGCAGCCCCGCGGTACGTGTGCGCCACCTTGCGTTACACCACTTACCAAGAAGAAGGTGCAGTCATCGGTGGGGTACATCTTGGTGGTGTGCGCGACGAGGCGGCCGGACTGGTCGCAGGCGAGCATGTCCTCATGCAGCGGGCCCGCAGCCGCGCGGTACGTGTGCGCCACCTTGCGTTACACCACTTACCAAGAAGAAGGTGCAGTCATCGGTGGGGTACATCTTGGTGGTGTGCGCGACGAGGCGGCCGGACTGGTCGCAGGCGAGCATGTCCTCATGCAGCGGGCCCGCAGCCCCGCGGTACGTGTGCGCCACCTTGCGCGGCGCCGCATCTAGCGGGGATGGGACGTGACGGACTACCATCTCTACGAAACCACTGGAATAAATCATTTAAACTCGATAGAGATATGGCCGTCGAAAGCGTCGTCCTAAGGCAGTAAGTAGGCCATATGCGGGTCGTCCTAAGGCCAACCGCATATATCAAACTGTTTGGTCATAACTCGATCAAAAAGTGCTTGTGATCATTTCATGATGGTTAAACAGTTTAGTCAACTACATATAGTACGCATACAACACGAGCGAACATGGCAATATAGTGTTGGAGCGCTTTCGTAGGCCTAATAATACAAAACGATCATAGCGCGAATACGTGATCGTCGCGTTCATTTGTCCGAAAAAACCGGAAAGCACTCTCTTTCGGCACGACGACGCATTCGGGTTTACTTACTGAACAAATGATTGCGTCGATCGCGTATTCGCGCGATGTACGCTTTCTATTGGGCCGATGCTTATAGTTAGAGGGCTTAGTGAGGTTTTTAACGTACTCGATCGCGTTAACGTAAAAGTTTGCTTGTGTCAAATTGTCTGGAGAAAAAAAGGTTTTCCTATTGCCACCAGATGACCAGACTAACGCTAGTTTAGGCTAACGCGATCGATAACGTTAAAAAAACCCGTACTTAGGCTACCGATCACTGACAGCACTGGATCCCTGGCTGGGGGCTTTAATTGTATATTAATGCCACAGGCAAGCCAGGTCAAAGTCAAAGTCAAAACGTTTATTTCAATTAGGCCATTAAACGGCACTTTTGAACGTCATCATTTACAGTTCAGTAAAATAATAATATTAATAAAGTGACTCTACTGTCCATTCGGAAAGGTAGATTCTTATGGAGAAGAACGGACAAGAAACTCCATAGTTACTCTTTTCAAATAACGATTTTACAAAATTTGGTATACAAAAATTAATTTAATATTATGTGAGGACGATACACCCAGAGTATGCTACTTATAAGAACAAAGTATAACCAGCAGAGGTACTTATTCCTTTTCTAAACAAAAATTAGGTAAATGGTACTCACATATTTACAGATAATCTTAATAACCATTAATTAAACAGAAAATAAAAACACAAAAAAGAAACAGTATACCTATCTATAAAGTTAATTCATAAATCAACCAGTTTGATTTTGTCTACACCCTTGATTGTCCTATGGAGCAGGACCAGCATGGTTAAGCAGACGACAACATCCTAACTGGCCTGCGAGGGGCCTCATTAAAAACGCGATTCAAGTTAAAACCCATGACTTGGGCCATTGTGATTTAAGGGGCGATGTCAAAAAATTATGAGGCATAAGAACGTTTAGAATTAAAATCATCAAATAATAAAACAAAAAAAATACCCACCGAATTGCGAACCTCTCCCTTTTTTACCTGACTATGGCAAAATCCTAAGGGTTAGGGTTAGAGATTTTAGCTGTCTATGTATGTGTGTATGTTTCACCGTAGCGCCTAAACTACTGAACCGATTTTGATGAAGGGGGTATTTGGAAATCGGTTAAAAAGTATTTCCGATCCATTGAAATATACAAACCAGCTTTGTACGCAGATTTTGCCAGTTTCCTCAGAAAATTTAGGGAATATTGATTAGGAGTCTTAATGGTTGTAAATTAAAAATGATTAAAAAGAAAAAATAACTTGAGCAGCGTCAAACTCACCAGAAATCTCCAAAGAACCTGCTGCAGACAAGTCTAAGCAGAGGTCGTACGTTCAGCTTGGCTTCCTGCTTCGTCAACTTGATGCCGAGCTCCGCCAGAACAGCCGGCAGTGTGTCGTCCACGTCTCCTACCACCTAAACAACATTGACATATTTTCGTGCAAACTTGAGTGAATTCGCAAGAGTTTTGTTGAATTTTGTTTCTTATATTTAATTTTTACTTTTTTTGTGTTGTTGTTTTTGTTTGTGTTTTACTAGTTATTTTTAAAGTTTAGTGTTTTAATTATTTATTTATTTAAACTTTATCTACAATAGTGGTACATAGGCGGACTTAATGCATCAAGAATGATGAATGATGATTATAGTATTAGTCGTAACTTATTTTCAAATTATCTTGTGTGTATTTGCAAACCACAATTGTATTGGGTCTGCCTGTAAAGATAGTGTGTTTATAAAAAATAAATAAATAAAATAAGTAAATAAAAACATAAGGTTGCGTATTCGTACTTTACAGCTACACAAGCTGTTACCGCAAAAAGTTACTAAAAAGTTCCAAATAAATCACTTTTCAAGCAGTCTGATGCAGTTGGTGGCTGCACGCACGAAAAAGGATGACTGATTGTAACGTTACGCTCATTGTAACGTTACGATCATTTATTTTCATCAATGTTTTGTTATGACGTTGTCACGTTAAACTATCGTCCGTAAACCGACGTTTTTGTAGTTTAGGTTTTTGCAATTGGTTCTTGACTGTATATCAAATATAGAAAGGGTGACGCATTTAAATGTAACCATGGACTTCTGAAACATCCTAAAGAGGTGATGGGTGGTGGTGGTGGCGGCTGTGGGGAGGTGGTGGTGGTGGCTGTGGGGAGAAGGTGGTGTGTGGTGGGGTATCTTGAATCAGACAGGATGCGTAATTGAAGAATGATAAATATTCCTACACTTAGACTTATAGGCAACAGACTTTCTTGGTCATCCTGCTATAAAAAGTATATATTGAAGTAATAACTTCTTATGGGAGGGTAAACCGCTTCGTAACGTAACGCGTTAAGGCGCTATTCTGTCTGTCTTCCCTTTCTCTCACACATACGGCAGCGGTAGGTAGGCTCTTACTCTCTCACTCGAACCCACAGCGTTAGTCGTATTTCAGACAGACGCTTCCCATTTTAAATAGTTCAACTTAGATTAGTTTAAGTTATCACTTCTGTCGGGCGTCCCGACACGCACACGTTATTTTTTTTTATTTTTTAAAATAGATATAAAGAACAATAAAAAAATTCGAACATTAGGTCCAATTGCACCAAAAACCATAATCAGAGTTAGTCGCTAAATCCTAAAAATATTATGAGCTTAGCCGCGGGTGAAGCTAGTAACACATATTTCATATATAATGGCCTCAGGTTAACAACTAACTCGGAGTTAATAAGAACTCTGGCTGGTGCAAACAGGCCTTGGTGAATCTACAGTCAGAAGTTGTGATTCCTCTTTAATTCATCCATTTGCAACTGTTTGTCAGACCGCAAACAAATTCCGTTCCGTGACTGAATTAACAGCGAATAAAATTGCTTAATAAGCCTACCTGAGCAAAAATCTTATACAGCGGCTCCAAAATGAACTCCACAAAGCTCCTCTGCGCAGACGCATGGGGCTGCTTCTTGGTGAAGCGGCGCGTCTTGGCGTTGAAGTACACGTCGCCCCACAGCCAGGCCGCCATGTCACCCGCGCGCAGCCCGGACTGAGGGTGCGCCGCCGCGTACATGGCCGCGAACGACTCCACGCTGAAGCACACGTCGTACAGCGAGGACGCGAAGCACACGTTGCCTGGGGAGCACCGCGGGAAATTAATATTACTGGTCTGGTTAGATCTGCGCTCAAACTAAACTCCTACATTATGAAACCGTTAAGAGGGGACTTTAGTGGGCCTTTCTCCATACAAACGAATTCCGCTGTTTTCTACGTGGATAATGCTTCTAGAACAACGAATTTATTCCAAAAAAATCTAGGTCGACCTAGTACGTGCCCCTATTTTTTCCTTTTTTCCAAAACATAATCACAAAAAGCAATATGACCCTCCAAAAATACGATTTTTTTTTTCTTATTTTCCCTTTTTTACCGCCATGTTTAGACGACAATCAGACAAATTTAAAAGGTTTTTATAAAAAAAAAAATTGAAGCTTAAATATACTTTTCCACTAAATTTTGAAATAAGAATCTACGGGTAAATGTAATTAGTAAAATTGGTAATTTTACTCTATTACACTAACGACTGAGAGACTTGACTCGGAAAAACTGCGTAAAGAGATCGACGGATCGAAAACTTTACCCGAAAACCGTAACATACGGCTAATATTTACGGCCTGACGCTGTCTCGCTAAAGGTAAAAATCTAGGTATTATGGCGGGCCTCAATATGCCATTTATAGCAATCAGAAAGTTAACATGGAATTCAGTTTTTCTTTCTTAAAAAGGTGTTGTAAAATCCCTACTGCAAAAATCGACTAAAAAGTTTAGAAGCAGTCTGATGCATTTGGTGGGCATTTGTTTAAGTGCATCACAGATTTCATGCAAGAAACATAATTTTCAAAAATATTAAAAACCCTCCTTCTGGGGCAGTCGAGTAATAGGACAAGCATTGTAGAAACTAATATCAATAAATCAACAACTTACCTAACAAAGGCGAGAACACAGTAGCCGGCTCATCCGGATTATCCTGCGGCTGGTGGGTCTCCAACATCGAGTTCAGCTCATCTATAATGTGTCTCAATTTGTAGTACGCGTCTGCGGGAGGCAGCTTCAGCTCCAGCATCAGGCGGTCGATCTTGTTGATGCAGAGCGTCAGGGGAACTCGCTCTTGGACCGCGTGACGGAGTAGGCGCTCTGTGTTCAGCATTATGCCTTCTGCTGCGTCCACAAAGAGGACCGCACCTGTTTTAGGAAAGTGAAAAATTTAACTAATAACTAGTTATATTGTCCTGAACAACAACGAGAAAAACATTCGACCCGTCGCGCCGCAAGAGCGCCTTCCAGTTATGCCGGACAAATAAATGCGACGATGGCGTATTCTCGTGATTATCGTTTTGTATTAGAACGACGCCTACGGTATTGTCCTAATAGTACGTGTAGTAGTAATAATAAGCGATCGTCGCGTTAATTTGTTTGCCAAACTAGAAGGCGCTATCTGTCGGCGTGACGAAGCAATCGGAATTTCCATAAAATACTTTACGTTTAAAGTTTGCATGTACCAATTTTATTAGATGACGCCTTACTTTCGTAAGATTTAGAGCTCAATAGTCAATACACTAACCCAATTACTAACTTAAGAAATGTAGTTTTATTTTCATTTTTTTTAGTCAATCTAAAGCATGGTTGTCATAACCATTCCATGTTTTCAACTTACCATCTGAGATCCTCAAAGCCGCAGTAACTTCATCACTAAAGTTAACATGTCCTGGTGTGTCCATAATGTTTAGTAGATGTGACTTCCCCTTGATGTTCTTCAGCAGGAGCGTGACGGGCATGGACTTGATGGACACACCTCGTTCTTGCTCCACAAACAGTGTGTCTGTGTACCTCATTGGTATTGTAGTGTCTGTGTTTATTGTGCTGGGGTGTGTCTGCCTGATAAGACAGTCTACAAACGAGGTTTTACCTGGAAAAAGGAAAGAGGTATTACAAAATATTGCTTTACTTCTTGACCCACATATTTGACTACTTGTATGACATGTATGGATGGTAGGAAAGTACAGGAGCCATGATTAAGGTCCAGTGACTGCACGCAAAATACGAGCCCAGTCATGGAGTTGCAGAAACCAGCCCTATTTACATATAAGGTCCAGTGAGCAATAAAAAGAGATCCATCAAAGTGGGGAGGAGGTAACCTCAACAACCACTACATATTTATTTATTTATTTAAACTTTATGTAAAATAGTGGTACACGCGCTGATTAACGGCCGGTTTCAATAATGTATCTATTATCTATGTAACTACTACTAAAATTTGCTACCAACAGTAGCTGAAACGTCATGTTTGCCTTTGTAACATGACGTTTCGGCTACTGTTGGTAGCTAATTTGACAGTTGGTTAAAGGTAGATGTTATTGAAACCGGCCGTTAATCAGCCCAAACTGGCTTGTATGTGACATATCTTCTCTGATATGCTAGAATACAGATGTTCCAAAATTCCCATTATAAAATTTAGGGCTATCATCGATTTAGTAGAAATAAGAACAAGACCTACCATTATGCAAATGCCCCATCAGCGTAACATTCCTCATGAGGTTGGTATTATCCAGCATGTCAGCCATGTACTCCATGTCATACTTAGTCTCCAGTAACTGCTGTTCTTGCACTTGGAACTTCTTGTGCTTGATGGGCTCCACGAGAGGCTTATCTAAGGCCTGTGTGTCCTCCTCTTGGACCACAGTTTCCACATCTGGCCCATACACCTCTACAGCTTGAGGATAGTATCTGTTGAAAAATAGTTATATTGAGGAAGTAGAAATGTACTGATGTTGTGGCTTACAGTGAGTGATAAGCAAAGATTTTTGTTAATTATTGTGTATCAATGATGACCTCTGCTGCTGATACTTTGTTCTTATAAGTAGCATACTCTGGGTGCATCATCCTCACATAATATTAAATTAATTTTTGTATACCAAATTGTGTAAAATCATTATTTGAAAAGAGTAACTATGGAGTTTCTTGTCCGTTCTTCTTCATAAGAACCAACTTTCCGAATGGACAGTAGAGTCACTTTATTAATGTAATATTATTATTTTTACTGAACTGTAAACGATGACGTTCAAAGGTGCCATTTAATGGCCTAATTGAAATAAACGTTTTGACGTTGATTTTTTAAATGTTTATTATCTATATATCTATACTAATAATAAAGCTGAAGAGTCTGTTTAATTGTTTGAATGTGCTAATCTCTGGAAATACCAGTAGGATTTCGAAAATTCTTTTATTTTATGATAGCCACATTCATGAGGAAGGCTATTGGCTATATAGGAATGGGAAAAAATGGGATATCCGTAATCGCGGGCAAAAGCTTGTTTTAATATAAAGCTGGGTTTCGGCAGCATTTGGTTGAACCAGTTAATATTAATTATGCCTTAAGAACTTACAGCCAAAATCACATTATTTACATGAAAATTATGGTTTTGACCATTTTTTGTTGAAAAACAATCAATAACCTCGTTTGTAAACAACCATAGACCTGAACTAGTGTTTTTTTTATCTCCAGGCGGTTAATATCCTAATGTACCTTTTATCTTCGTGTAGGACGACAGACATGGGCGCCACCTCAGGCTCCGCATCCCCGTCTTCATCTTCCTCCATGGCATCTTCATCAGCATCTCTGTTATCGGCATATACACTCTGTTCATCGTCCGAATCCGACTCAAGGTCCGGCCCGATATAGTTACCAAACTCATCGTACAAATCACCGTCCATTGTCAACTTTTAAAGGAAATATGATTGGAAATATCAAGGAAAATATTTTTCAAAACAAATGCCGCTAACTTGTCAGCACATTTGACACATAACCTCAGTCTTGTCAGTTTGCTTATGGTCATCTTATGGTTTGTTTACGACCATAGAGCAGAAAGGAACTTTTTAACTCTATCTTGTCAGTGGAATTATTCACGAAGTCACGAACGCATCGAAATCGCAACATTTATCTTTTTTTTTTCAAATTCTGATGTTGCCTTCCGATCGTCTGTCTGACAAATTCTTTTCAATACAAAAATGGCTGCTGTGCAACCAAATTTATCAAAAATGATTTCGGCCCAGCTACGCAATAAAGCAAATGAGTTTTTGAATTCCAGGAAACATGCCAATAATCTTGCCGATATTTTACAGATGTTCGAGGTAAGCACAAGCCCGACAGGGTGGTAATAATTGCGTTATGAAAACTGCGTCATAGGTTACGTTTTTAATTGTTGGTTATTTATCATATTTCAGGCTGAAACGGACAATTATACGCCCTTACTGCTTACTGTGGAAGTGATATTTACTGAACTGTTGCGACGAGGTGATTTGGTAGAAGGAATCGTCCCCCTAAAACCAGCAGGTAAGTGTCAAAGTGGTGTACCATGTTATAGATTATTTTTGTAGGAATTATATTGATTTTGTTAGTATCCAGGCACCGTACTCGAGTATTTCCTACGTTTCATGGTCTGTATTTGGAGGGCTAGTGCGCAGTGAGGATGACGAGTGGGATGTGTCTTGTTTGGTCACATTTTGCGACATGTGACGTTATTTGCTTATATAAACGGCCGCAGAGCCGCACTATTGTGTAATTGCTCTTGTTGCGAGCTGAATTATGTACAGAAGCTTTATATAAATAAGTTGAACATAAAGTCAAAGTTGGAACAACATTGGTCTCTGGCTGTGGCTGCCAGTTTTGTTCTTTGCTGTTGGCCACTGCCTCAACTCCTCAAGGTCACTCACATGTAGTACTTGTGTGCCTACTCACATGTCACTTATAGGTTGGGTACTTAATGTTTATATCTTTGTTTACTTGGAAACTGCTCAGTTACTTCCTATTAAAATGACAGCTTTATCATTATTTACTAGTACAATAATAACATAAACATCTGTATAAATATTACCCAGGCGAAAAGTAATAAAAAGAAGCTTTGATGAACCATTTACTAGACTACTAGTATAAATTAACCTTTTGAACTCCAAAGCATAAACGCTTTGGTGTATCCCCAAAGCTAAACCACATGTTTGCTGTATTTTATGTTACATATTTGTGACATTTGGCATACAGAGTACGCTTTAGTTTGTCACATATATGTGACAATGGCGTTCAAAAGGTTAACTTCACTGTTATCAATTTTGTTGAAAACAAAACAATGTAAGCTTTTTTATTTTGTGTATTTTATTTCTTGGTATGCATCATGCTTGTCATAAATAAACTCTATTTCTTTCTTCTTTGTATTATTACAACAACAGTGTACAACTAATTATGTTTCAAAGAACCAAGATTTATTAACCATACCTACATCCATATATATAAAACTCTTCCATTACTGAGTGAGTGACTGAGTGACTGACAGACGAAACTGCTGGTTGATGAAAGCTGAAATTTGGCATGTAGGTTTCTTGGGGAGTGTAGGGGAGCACTATAGTAGGCGCCAGATAATCGTGGAATAACGGTCATTGACCCACCTACAATTATTGACATTTTTAATTTAAAAAACGGAATTAATGACACAAAGCTGTCCCGAATCATCATCTCTCGTGATCCTTAACATTGTCTAATAATGAAAAACGATTCATATTTAATTGTTCAGGTACCTATGAACAGTTATTAGGGAAAGGTCAATATACTTTATTCCACATTTATCTGGCGCCTACTATAAGAGAGGATTTTCCGAAAATTCAACTAGAACATGAAAACGGGATATGCTCATACAAAGTCACGGGCAAATGCTGGTTGATAATGGAAACATTACCTTCTCTATCTTCAAATTTTAATAATGAACCAACAAAGATTTTTCCTTATAACAGTGACAAGCATAAAAAAGCAGGTTTCAGACACCAATTACTAAAAATAGAATATCAATTGTAGATTTGATCTTACCAAGGACAAAGACACACAAATAATTTGGGATTGACATAGCATTTTCCCAAGGACAGTAAACAAAAACATTTGTTTTGTGTGGGTTTCCTATCTGTGACTTGCTTTGCGCTGTCCATTTCATTTTAAAGCTAAATAATGGTTGTGAACATTTTTGGCAAATGAGTTTTAATAAAAATAAAACTTTTTAGGGATTAATAGTTTAAAGATTGATTCAAACTTAAAATGACATTTGTGTAGTTCACTTTTCACTGTGAAATACCATACTAGTCTTACCCCTGCTGTCATATGAATTTGCTACCATGCAGTAACTCATAGTTTTCTGAGCCACCTGGGTTTGATTGTACCTTTAAAAACTAGCAAATTTGAAGATGTAACAATTTTACAATGAATCCTCACAAAAGGGGTTATCTAGCCTAGTCACCTTTGCAGTGTTTTATCATATCAACATGATATTATGTGAAAGATCTGACACTCGTGTATGAATCATCCTACTGTCTGAATTATTGTGTTATCACTATACATTGTTGCAGAAAAACAGGCAACAAAACAAGTAATTGAAGTTGCCTCATGATAAAGATTCATTAATTCCACCCACATTATAAATTTATAAATTAAAGCATATTCTAAGCATACACTCATACGATCAGAGCCCAATTTTATTAATAACTAGCTTTTGCCCGTGACTTTGTCCGCTTGGGATAGTTACTTGGATAGTTTCAGTCAATGCTTGTCTTGTGTAATATTTTTCCTCATATATCTTCTATGTACAGACAGCGATCCGTTACATTTTTATCATATGAACCTACAATTTTCCCTCTCGAAAATACAAGATCTAAGTAAATAGAGAACATGCTTGGCGTAGATTGTGCCAAACAAATTTGTACCTTATAAATACTTCACACTGAAGCTCCTGTGCTGCCACCTATAGTTCTTACACACTCCCAGCGGGTGTGGACTGTGCCATCTATTGGCACAAATTCGAAACATTTATCTTATGAATACTTGACATGCATGTTTCTGCACACTCCCTAGACTATCAACTGTCCATTGCTAATGAAAACGAACCTCAACAGACCACAGCCCCGAGGCAGAATATACGCGATGGCTACGAGAATGTTTCGAGGCAGCCCAGACGCGAGCCCTAGAGTGCATCCGTCGCGGCCGCACCAGCTCACGACTGCAGGCCCTGGTTACCGCCTGCAAGCTGATGCAGGCTGAGGGCAAGCATCCCTTGGAGGGTTCTACTGGGTATTACTTCCCTTCGCTTAGACTCAAGGTATGATCTGTGTTTAAATATGAATTCTTTTATTTTATTCCAGTGTTCATTCTTACTCATATAAATCTCTGAACTTTTTGGCACTTGTTCTTGAAGTGACTAGAAAATTCTCCATAGAGACTATGAATTTAGAATCATATGTTTTTATGAGTCTAAAAAAGTGACTAATCCAATATGGATTAGACTTAAAACTTTATGAGGTCAAATCAACTAAACATTCATAAATTTTTAGTCAAAATTCAACAACCACTCATGAACAATTCATATTATTGATGTGCATACTACGAGGCTTTCAGAACTGGAAAATGGTGTCATTTATTTCCCTATAAATGGTGTAAAAAGGAATGCAATCTAAACTCAACACATGCCATAAAAATAATTTCGACATCATACTAATAAGACCATCTCTTTCAGAACATATTCAGCGTGTTGTTGGACCCTGAGATGTCAATGTCTGCGCCTATAGCTCGCTTCCAGGAGTTCACGGAGTACAGGGATGTGCAGCAGTACGGCCTCAAAGTGCTCTCCACACTCGCTTATCGCAAGTAAGAGACTTTTCCTAAAAAAAAAATATTTGGTTGATTAGTTAGTGTCAAAATACAGTGCATTGAAATTTCGCGTGACGTCACGTTTAGGTAATAAGTGGACTAAGACTTTTTACCTAAAAGTGACTTCACAACAGCAACTATTGAATTTTGATGCACTTTATCTTAGTCATTTTCCAATATTTTTGAAAAACAAACTGATGGGCCAAATAGGATTATTATTTTTCTATCCAAAAATATATAATATGTACAGAATAAATTGCTTAATCATAAAGAAGAAATTGAAGATTCTAGCTATGAGGTAGTGTGCCATCTTATGTTCCATAAACACAAACATTCTAGTTTTTATAAACCACGTTAAGTAAACCAATGAGTCAACAGGCAAATCTCATGTTAGCAATTGTTTGTGGACCATATTCTAGATTTTTGTAGGTTTATGGTAACTTTTTGTTGACTTTTAGGTCACCTACGTCAATATACATGCAAAACTATTTGGAGCTGCTGGACAAGCTGCTGGTGTGCGAGATAGCCACAGACACCAAAGGTAAAGCCAAGGAGAGGGATAATGAAGAGAAGGAAGAAAAACTGCTGTGTGGGACAGAAGGTGAGTCTTCTTAACAAATTAATAGCTTACTTCATTGAAATCACTTTGCCATCATAGGGGTTTTTTTTTTGTAGTTCTTCAAAATGTTAGGAGTTATTGACTTGATATTGTGCCAAGCAGATGTGTTTAGTACAAGATATTTCACAATCATCCAGCAAATATTGAGTTTGACTGTAATATTAAGCAGAGAACAGACTTTCAATTGTATTAACATTTTATTAAATTGTCCAGACAAGGCCCCATTTCCCTACAACCCGGGCGTGTGCCGCCGCTACGCCAACCGCTGCTGGGGATTCGCGTGCCAGTGGCCGCTGTGCGAGGACTCGCGCACGCACCGGCGTGCCCTGCTGCTGCTGGTGGAGCGACTCATGCCGCTGCTGACACGCCCGCACCTCGCCACTGACATGCTCTGCGACAGTCTGGACGCTGGTGAGTCTACTGACCAGGGTACAGTAGGGACTCCATTGTCCGGATTTACTTAGACTCCCATTTGATCTGTTATGCGTGTTGTACTTGGATTTTGATCCCTCAATTTGTGAATATTTGTGACCTCAATTTTGGTATCAACACCTCCGAAAAGCGTGAAAATGACGAGAGATACAGTGACCCCCATTTTTATCTTCCTCTTGGATTTTAAGCTCGTTCTCGGCATCAGTAGCCTCGAAATCGTGTAAATGACACCTTTGAGAAAGTTGTACAAGTTTATGTAGCCTTCCAACTTAATTTTGACCTCATTTTCAACTTCAAAACAGCAGAAATCCACTTTAAAAGAAAACCGTGAAGAAAGATCGTGAATACGCGAAGACGGCATTTTGACATTTAATTTTAACATCATTTTCGACATCTGCACTGCTCAAAACAACAAAATACTGCATGGAGGAGTATAATTATAACGCACGATAGAAGCAATCGTGCGTTAGTACTCTATTGTAACGATACGAATTAGCGCAAACACCTTTCTTACAATATCCTCTTCACCCTCAGGTGGCCCCATCAGCATGCTAGCGCTCCAAGGCGTGCTGGAACTGGTGCGGCGCCACAACATCGACTACCCCGACATGTACGACCGCCTCTACGCCATGTTCGAGCCCGAGATGTTCGCCACGCGCTACAAGCGCCGGCTGCTGCACCTCGCCGACATATTCCTTAGCTCCACGTGAGTACCACTACCTGTACGAAATTGTTGGCTGCACTGATCAAATAGTTGCCGGAGACAAAAAATATTTATTCAAATTTTTTTCCTTATGCATTAGGTATCATTTCTGTCTTTTATTATTGTTTTGAATATATGACTTTTTATTTATATTTGGGAACTCCAGCAATGAGCTTTGTTCATGAAAGATGCTGATGATATCTTCTCTTCCACAGACACTTGCCCGAAAGCTTAGTAGCCGCTTTTGCAAAGCGTCTCTCCCGACTGTCGCTGGTGGCGTCTCCTGACGACGCGGTGGGGCTGCTGCAGCTGGTGGCCAACCTGCTGCTGCGCCACCCCGCGCTCAAGCGCATGATCTGCCTAGAGGACACGCCGCACATCAGTGAGTACATGTGTCACAAGCGGCTCTCCCGTATCTCTCCAGAGCCTTTGATTGCGTACACCATGGCACGCTTCTGTGTCAACTACGTCATTACGGTGTCTAAAGCGGAGCTCTCAACGTAATTGATTCATATTTACACAATTGGTTCTAAAGTGTAGATGTCAATGGTGTGAATTCTATCAGGTTAATAGTTCATTTAGGTGTGCCTCAAGGCTCAATGTCCATTATTATTAGTGGTTACTGATTTACTATTTTTTCTAAAATGGTACCCAATGTCATCTTAAGTGAGTAAGAGGAGCTTGGTACTGTCGACGTGTAATTAAATAATTAAAGTTCTAAATTGCTTTGCTATCTTAAAAGGGTATCTCGTTACGTCGTGGTGTGTGCTGACCCTTAGGGCCCATACACAAATTGTGTTATTCTCGCATCATCGACGCGTAAACGACGCCAGCACCTGTCAAAAATGCTCACGTCATAATTTGCCTGCAGTGTCAAACGACCCATACGTGATGGAAGAGACTTGTGCGCGGCAGTCCCGCGCGCTGGGCTCTTCTCTATGGGAGGTGTGGGCGCTGCGGCGCCACGCGGCGCCGGCGCTGGCCAACGCGGCGGCGGCGGTGCTAGCGGCTGCCAACGAGCGCGCGCAGCCCGTCGCGCTGGCGCCTCCTGACTTGGCAGCGGTATGTACAGACATGTTCTAGCGTCTAACTATACGAAGTGCATGACCTTCCCGCGCGCTGGGCTCTTTTCTATGGGAGGTGTGGGCGCTGCGGCGCCACGCGGCGCCGGCGCTGGCCAACGCGGCGGCGGCGGTGCTAGCGGCTGCCAACGAGCGCGCGCAGCCCGTCGCGCTGGCGCCTCCTGACTTGGCAGCGGTATGTACAGACTGTTCTAGCGTCTAACTATACGAAGTGCATGACCTTCCCGCGCGCTGGGCTCTTTTCTATGGGAGGTGTGGGCGCTGCGGCGCCACGCGGCGCCGGCGCTGGCCAACGCGGCGGCGGCGGTGCTAGCGGCTGCCAACGAGCGCGCGCAGCCCGTCGCGCTGGCGCCTCCTGACTTGGCAGCGGTATGTACAGACTGTTCTAGCGTCTAACTATACGAAGTGCATGACCTTCCCGCGCGCTGGGCTCTTTTCTATGGGAGGTGTGGGCGCTGCGGCGCCACGCGGCGCCGGCGCTGGCCAACGCGGCGGCGGCGGTGCTAGCGGCTGCCAACGAGCGCGCGCAGCCCGTCGCGCTGGCGCCTCCTGACTTGGCAGCGGTATGTACAGACTGTTCTAGCGTCTAACTATACGAAGTGCATGACCTTCCCGCGCGCTGGGCTCTTCTCTATGGGACGTGTAGAGACTGGCCAGTGCGAAGAATCCGCTGCTACTAACGAGCGCGCGCAGGCCGTCGATTTATTCAAGAAACATAAACTAGTCGATGACATTCCCATTGCTTGGAATACACGTGGACCTAGTGCGACTTGATGACTTGTCTGAGATGCTGTACTCAACTTTTTCTTTATCTAAAATGACAACTTATTGGGCCTCGTCCTGTTGAATGTTAATCGTTTTTTAAGACCTATATATACCATATGATCTGCTCTAATATTATATTGGGATCTGAAGAAAATAAAACAAAAAGTCTGGTTAAAAACTACTACCACCTCAACTTTTAATTTTCCATTATTTAATTGTAAAACATTTCCTCCACAGTCTTTCGACGCCGAACTAAAGAAGAGGTTCAAAACAATAGAAATGAACTTCGTGCGGCCACAGGGCATGACGTCGGCGTCGGGCGAGCGAGTGATGCAGTACTGGGAGCTCATGGCCTGAGCAGCCCGCACTAACAACACACCCTGTTATCTCGCATTTACGTCTACACAGAGAGGACCTCGCCGACAGATGCTGCCGACCAAATCCGACACGATTTGGTCGGCAACAAGGTCGGTCGGACCAAATCCTGTCGTGTGTAGGGATTACACATTTATTTTATTTCTACACCAGGGGCCATCTTATAACAGGTCAATATGTGACGAACGATTTTGTACCCTCTGCATATGTATTAACTACCATATTGAAGTGCCCTGATTGTAAATTAGGACCCCTGGTCGCTTGCGAATTTCGTTGATTTCAGAGTTGTAATGCTAGATTATGATTAGATCACTAATTTTATTGTGTCTGGTTAATATTCAAAGTATTTTTTACTAATATTGCTTTACAACTCTGTTGGAATTTGAGCTTTTGAGATGTTTGTATTTATATTCTCCTGGACAGACTTAGCCAGAAAATCATGTTGTTTCTTATCCGATAAGGACACCACTTGTCCTAGAACCAAGTTTTTGATCAAAAAGAATCGCCTACAAAATTGCCAGTGTCAGAAAAATATAAATAAAATATCTCGGTCTTCCCACAACTGTCAAAATTGCATGATCGACATGAATTGATCATTCAATTTCGATCTAAACGTGATAGATAGCACACAGGTAGCGTCTCGGCAGTTTACAGCAGATGTTAGTCAGCCATACAATACGGACGTAACCGTATTAAACATTAAGCCTAGTACTGTAGCCATTTTTTTTTGCCTTGTGGAAAAAAGTAACTGTTGATGATTATGACTAAATTGTTAGAGTTTGTGCCCTTTATACAGTTACGCTGATTTCACATGTTGTAGCGAGATTACCTGTAGCAAAAGTATCTAGTTGCAATCTGCTGGTATATGTGAAAAGAGCCGTATTTATAATTTATATTAAACAAGGATCCTATTTCGATTTGGTAGCGTTTTAAAAAGTATTGCCAGTGAAAGCAGTTTCACTTCCTGAACTAAAGATTACACAATATTATAAAGTCGTTAGTTTTAAGGGTTTGAATAAATTTTGCACTTTAATGTTAAAGTTGTAACGTAGGTGAAGTTTGTTGTAATTTGGTTATAATTTTATTTTTTTACGAACGACTTGATGTCTGTGATGTTGGCCTGGCGTCGGTAGCGAGCTTTAAGTTTTAAACGTTTATTTATTTAATGTAAATGTAGTCAAATACTTAGTAAGTAAATATCCTCACGGATAGATCGCCTTCTCTTAGATGGAGGGTCGATTAGTAATGTGTAAACGCTACTTATAAAAATAATCTTATAAATAAGTAAATTATGTCTGATATTCTTTGCATGTAAGTATTAAACTAACTTATTGTGTATAGTGTAACTGTACTGAAAGCTGACTACCGACACTTGGGTGCGCCTGCGCCGAGCTCGAGAAATGTTGACTCTTGTACGGAGCGGCGCATAGTTTGTTATAGAATAGATCGTGAAGGACGCGTGTCAGAGTGACGACACTCAAATATAGATTATATATTTCCTAAAATTGCATTCGCCATGACAAAAACCAATGAATCTGAACATCTTGAAATATTTTTCTTTCAGCCCTTGTATTCAAGGTGGAATTATCCTAAATTCACACTTGACACGCGCTTTTCACATGGGTTGAGTATGATGTAATGTACCCGGCCGTGAATACGGCACATCGGGTTTTAGAAAAGTTGAGCTTTTGTGTGGCGTTGTCTCTGTCACACTGATATGAGTGGTGTCTGTAAGGTCACGTTTCCGTCTGCAAGCACCTTGCATAACATTGCGGGCTACCGAGGTATACTGTGATCGATTGCTCGTGCCCTGCAATGTAATTAAACTTGCCTGTAGTTGGAAACGCGGCCTAAGGCTCGATGAGTCTATTTAGGGACTGATCAAACTGAGGCGAATACAGCGCCCGATGCGACTGCGTTGATGATTAGGAGTGCGAGTATCGGCGCGAGTTTGAACACCTCCATAGGGAGCGTGCAGGAACTATAGGTAACAGCACAGAATGCCAAGTATTTATAAGTTAAAAGTTTCGAGCAACGCTAGATGACACGGTATACGCCATGCATGTAACCTATAGTAAGTTAACATACGATCGGCGCTGTTGAATTTCGGTCCGCATCCCGCGCAGGATTCGCCTCAGTTTGAGCAGAGCTTTACGCCGGGTACTGAACCGGCATTGTCGCCAGTCTTCCCGCACTAACATTACCTTATTTAGTTTCATTCCAATGCGAATACTTTCTTCCTAGTTGTTGACTAAGGTTTCATGTAAATTAAGAATTTATTTTGTTATAATGTTTAGTTTTTTAATGACAGCTCTCTCTGTAGGGTGGCGTGGTATGGTTTCATATTGGTCACGATTTTTTGGAAAAATATATAAATCAAATATCATCAGCCATTATATTGAAACTACTGCTGGCGTACTATGGAAAGTGTTAGTCGAACGCCACCAGATGGCACTGGCGTCCTGATTATTCAATTTGACCAAAGTATTTCCCACATAATGATATCGAGATTTAGAAATTGCAATTTTGTAATTAAAAGTAGAAGTACATGATGTGCCTAGCCTTCTCCCAACTACACTGGGGACGGTTTCCAGTCAAATTGGATTCAGCTGAATACCAGTTTATTTTAAGTATTTCGAAGTACATAAATAAATATATAAAAGGTCTCATTAAAATAGATGGACAAACTTTTAGAAATCATTCAGACCACCAAAATAAAGGCAATGGTAAAAAAAAATATTAAAAAAACGCATAATGTACATACAAGAAAAAAAAATATTAACGAAAATACACTAAAAATATTGGTTACCCAATGTATAAACACATCCATGTATTTGTTATCTCATATTTATGATACGCGCGGCGAGGTGCGATTGCAAGTATCTACCCATAATGGATGTGTTTATTCTAGTGGCAATTTACTATTTCAGGTCAAAATAAAATCACTTTAATCCATGTTTTTTTTTTTTTGCTTGGATATCTTTGGTTAGACTTACTGAACGCTGTGTTCAAATTTGTCCATCTATTTTAATGGTCCCTTATATAAAAGAATAAGTTATACAGGTTCATAAATTGTATTATAGTACTGCAAAATACAATTTTCGATTTTAATCTTCTACCATGCTACGCTGCCGGAGATGGGATGCTAACCAAATTGTCCTGTATCATGTTATTACGATCAAGGTACCAGGTATTGTGACAAGCAACCGCCATATTTATTAAACTTTATTGTTATTATTAATTATTTGAGGAAGCCTCGCAGACTGGGCGCGGCTGGCCATCCGATAAATTCAAGATGGGCCAATTTATAAAATTTGTATTCAAAATCTAATATTTTATATCGTCAATGATAAAGCAAAATATTATAAGACTCGCATCTCTTACACATAATGCATAAATATTGAATTTAAAATCTTTAATGTTTTCTCTAAATCCCGGTCGGGCAAAGTGTTATTGGCTTTTCCATAAGATACTCTCGTTGGTAGCTTGGAATGTAAATCACGTGCTTTTGTTTGTGTTACGAATTTATTCAATTTAAGAGAATTTTACTAGTGTGAACACTAATTGAGAATGTTATACGCAAGTAATAAGCAGTGATCGGATAATCGGGCGCTTGTATACCTAAAGTTCTCTGCGTGAAAGCATAATATGGACATTCCTTTCTGAATAAATAAGTAATCGCGGGTTCCCGGGATTGAACAATTTTGTAAACACAACTATAGCAAACTTAATAAAATTATAGCAGTGGTTATTATTCAAAACAAATGTAATACCTATAAAAATTATAATGTGCACAATGTGGTCAATGTGTTGTATTTATTACACGACAGCCCAAGAAAAGGGAGTGTAATATTTTTTTATGTTTGTATGTAACTTAATGCCTGAACCGACTTAAAAGCATGTCCGTATTATACTTTCGTGGGAATAAAAGTGAAGTTTAGTTATATTAGCGCCCGATTATCCGATCACTGGTAATAAGCTACCAACGTTAATCTACTACAAAGTGTAAAGTTCGACAGCTTACCTTGCTGCCGTCACTACAAGACACTGGCAGGAAAGTCGTCATCGGCTTGGCCAAAGAAAAATATATGAAACCTAAAAAACAAAACACTTTAAGTTATTCGTTTTTGCTCTATCAATGACGATATAAAAAACGTGAGCTAGTTTTTTGTTTGACACTTCGTATAAAGATACGATTCATGGTATTGGCGTTCGATTGTTTCCGTTTTTTTTTATCTCTTTTAAAATATAAATTAATGTATTCTTTCAGCATTATACAGTCTCTTTTCATTACTGTCAATAAGATTGACAATTGCTTGATTATGTATCTACAAAACGAATGTTACAGGCGTTAATACTGGCCAGTGATTAGAAAAATAAGAGTATACATAGTGCAATATTGTTCGAAACATTTTGTACGTTTATAAACAATATTCTAGTCTGGTGTATGTAATGTAAAAATAAGGAATATGGCTGCGATTATTTATTATTACTTGAAATCATATCCCTTCAGGTCCCAGGCGTGATTCTATGTATAATCAAATGCCTTCAGAATGGTTTTTACACAATTATTACATTTATATTTGTAACATTTATTAGTGTCTTGATCTGTTTGTTCAACAATGACCAAAAATATGGTAAATGAGGAGTCTGTTATAAATAATTCTGAGAAAAAAATGCTTCCATAAAAACGTGAAAAGTACTTCCATAAAATATCAAAGTTCAAAACTTTTAGCTCAAAGTAAAACTGAAAATGTTACAACCGAGTCTGTTAAAACACCACACACTAGGTAGGTATTTAAAATATGTAAAACATTTATAGGTACCACTTTTAATAGTGAATAATATTGCGTGTCTAATATATGTTTTATTTGTAAGAATTCACATCATTATTGTAAGCTGAAGTTGAATCCTGTACACAATCCAGGTCTTTCACTCAATGCCTTTCACCTATGGACATCTGCAATAAGAAGGCGATATAACTACACTTGAATTATTAATTGGAGTTAATTTGTATCTACCGCCACCAACTCAAGTATATACTTTTTGAGTATTTCAAGATGATTTTTAAGCGACGATGTAATTAAAAAGGCCCTTAAAAAAGCGGGAGTGGTAATGGACTCGTGAACTTTGTCTTTATGACATACGAGTTTATTGTGCCAAAATATTATAATTATCTCGAATTCTAAATTCAAATATGGATGTTACATTGGTATTGCAGATGACCATAGGTAGGTGACGTTGACCACTAAACATCTGGTTGGCCGCCATAGTTTGCCACACTTTGGCATACAAATTTAAACAAATATTTTAAATCAAAACCTTAACAACGCCAATGGACACCATTGTGTACACGACCCAACCAATTCTACATTATAAGCGTAGATACTAACCCCACCAGTGAATGTCTTAAAATATTAGAATCTCGCTATTATAGACTCTATTGCTAAGAGAATAGGGCATAAGCCGCCGCGCCCGCCGCATCTATTGTGATTATGTTGAAACAAAAATGTTAGTCGTAAGTTAGGTTAAGGCATTATTTTAATATCATTCATTTAATGTTCTATTATTATATTCACGATGATAAATAAAGTATTATAAAAAAATCTGGTTTTTAAATTGCAGTACCTACCCAGACTAAACTGCATACCTGGGTAAATAAACTAAACGCATTAAAAAAAAAGTTTTTCATCATTGTTCCGTTATTTATAGATTTCAGTCATTTAAATCAAGAGCATATGGTGTCAATTATATCATATTTAAAGGCACCAATAATATTATGTCCGGGAATATTACGTATTTATAGAAAGTTAACAAAACACGCACCTAACATCATTTCCAACCTGATGAAAAATCGTATATGTAACTATAAATATCAAAATAACACCAAAACGAGTTGTAAGAGCCCGTTTTTTAAAATAACTATAGAGCGACTATAAAACAAAGATGCATTACTGCTAAACATTTTGAAAGTGAACTATAAAATTAAGTCTAAAATAAATTAATCATGAAATGTTACGATATTTTCATCATTTCCGTAAAAGTTCGTCAAACAGTATTTCTTTCTTTCTCTGTTGCACAAAGCACATGACGCCCCGCGCCCGCACCTTCCTCAGTTTCCAAACAGGCCGCCGAGTAAGTGGACGCGTGATCGCAGTGCAATTGGCGCTCAAAATTTATTGTTAAAAATTTACGAAAGACGATTGTCACGCATCACATCATTTCCAAAAGGACGCATTAAACTGTAAGTAACGAATACATTTATCTATTACTTTTTACATATATTCCGAATGTTCGCGTGTGTCATTTGAGATTATTATTGTTACGTTGGTGCTATATTTTGTGAGCAAGTTTCGACTTGAAATAAAATAAGTCATTTCCAGTAAGATCATCTCCAGTAAAATGTTAAAAACGGAAATGATTCGTGATTACCGGTAATGACTATTAACTTTGCTTCTTCTTACTTCCGTGTGGAATTATCTATAAGATAAACAACAGTAACACCAATTAGTGACAATTTATTCATTAATATGATATATATGAAGTAGTACAAGTCCCAGACGGATTGCAGCTCGTCTCGGACTTGTACCTTTAAGCAACATAGAAAATATTGTTCTAGGTTTGGTGATCATGAACAAGAAACCATCGACAGCCAATCTATCAGCCTACAAGCGTAAAAGGTACGCAGAACTAAAAAATGATCCAGAAATGTACGAAAGAGAAAAAGAAAAGGAACGACTACGGTATATCAAGAAGAAAGAAAAGGGACAAGTTATTCCTATTGATGAAAAATCACCAAGGGATCAAAGACAACAACGAAAAAAATGGCGCGAAGCATCAAAAAGGTACAGGGAAAATAAAAAAGGTAAGAAAAACGTAACTAAGTTACCAGAAGTAGTACAGCTTGAACATCAGGACCAAGAAGATATATTAGTTAAAAAGACAACACAAACGACTACAGTTATAGAAGATCCTTTAAATTCACAAGCTACAAAAATAAGACGCATAAGGTACATAGAACAAAAAAGACGTAAAATGTTAATTAATATTATACAAAATCTAAGAAAAGAAAATGAGAGTCTAAAGAAGAAGTTAAAAAAGATGTCCGTGGAAAAATCACAGTTGATTACAAAAAAGATAGAGAAACAGGGTAAAAAAGGAACAGCTCAAGAAACACGAACAAAGGAAAGATTATCAATACTAATTAAGAAGTTTTTTGAACAAGATTCAAACAGCGTAATTATTCCTGGCAAAAAGCAGTACATCACTCGAAATAAGGTTCAAAAACAAAAACGACAGTTAACATTACCATTAAAGCAATTACATAACAAATTTATATCAGAGCATGGAATTCCTGTTAGTTATGCCTTTTTCTGTAGACATCGCCCATTTTGGGTAATCTTTCCTAGCAAAGCACTCAGGGAAACTTGTGCCTGCATAATTCACAGTAATGTAGATTTGGCAGTTCTATGTCTGCATAAAGCAAATATAATAAAGGAGACTAATTTTGAACAGATTTTACAGTCCCTGTGTTGTTCTCAATACAACGATAAATGTTTAAAAAGAGACTGCCCTTTATGTAAGGATAATGTTTTATCCTATAACGAATTTTCAAATGATCAAAGTCTTACACTCAACCAGTGGGTACGTTGCAAAGAAACTGTTAAGACTAAAAAAGGTATGAAAACGCAATATATTACTACAAAAAAGGCAACTGAAATGACTCCACTACAAGTTATAGAAAAACTAGATTACCAGCTACCAAATTTTTTCAAACACGCATTTATTATAAACGTACAATACAACACTATGAGACACAAGAAGAATAATTTAATTGTAACAGAAGCAATTATACACATAGACTTTTCAGAAAATTTTGGACTCAAATACGGCAAAGAAGTTCAGAGTCTTCATTTTGGGCCAAGTCGTAAAGAGATTTGTTTGCATACTGGTGTCATATATACCTACGACTTCCACCGTAGTGCCATTGGCACTACCTGTGCATGCACAGTTAGCCAGTGCTTGAGACACGACGCTGCAGCCATCTGGGCGCACCTAATACCCATGATTAAACTGGCTATAGAGATAAATCCTTTTATAGATATCATCCATTTCCAATCTGATTCTCCAAGTTCCCAGTACCGCAATAAATATATCTTCTACATAATTTCGGTTCTTTGTAAGGATTTTCCACAACTCAAGGCAATAACCTGGAATTACAGTGAAGCTGGACATGGGAAGGGTGCCCCAGATGGGATTGGAGGAGTGCTAAAACGGACTGCAGACAATCTTGTGACTTTTGGTCAAGACGTCAGCACATTTAATCAGTTCATAGACATTGTAAAACAGAACATTGAAAATATTACCATAATGACTATCATTGAAGATGAGGTTTTAGCCAAAGAAGCTCTACTTCCCAAAAACTTGAAACCGTTCCAGGGCACGTTAAATGTTCACCAAGTCTTATGGAAACAAGATATATTTAATCTCGTATTCAGGAAAGCAAGCTGTTTTGACTGTGATTATTTTTGTGTTCACGATAAACATTTAGGATTTTCGAAAGTCCTCAACTTCTGTGCAACTGAAGAAGAACGCCCTGGGCCGAGTTCTGGAGACTCAAATACCCCTGAATACGTAGCACCTCTCGTTAGGACCAAGAAATCTCGCCGTATTCTTGCTAATGTAACAAATACATCCCCTAACATTAATATAATTTCTAGTACACCAAAAAATATTGTTATTTTGTCCAACAAAAAGGTTTCTTTTAATTTAAATAAATAAAAAGGTATTAATACTTTAAAACGTGGGTTGATTTGGTGATGATAAAGAAATATTGTACCAATTTAAGTTTCAAAAATATCTAGTTTACCTATTATAACTATTTGACTATTATAATGATAAGTGTTGAGTATTGATATCCCTACTTGCTCGAGATTAAGTGTTGAAATCATATTTTTAATCATGTAAGCTTTTAGAAGTCCAAATATTGTTTAGAGATTATACGAAATTGACAAGACCTGATTATGTTTCTATGACTGATTTTACCAAAGAATTATTGAAATGTTTAAAGAAATAAAGCTTGTGTTAATTATAATGATATTTTATTCATAAACCCTGAGTTATTATCGATTAACCCTTTACATAACATTTGAATCAAGTCGGATACTTGATCTATTAACATATCGTTTGTAACAACAAATCATTACCAGTCATGTACTATCATTTCCAGAAATGAGAATATCATTTCCTTCCTACTATCGTCATTTCCAACACTGCCAGAAATTTAAAAATAAAATATCTCTTTAAAAAAACATCTAACAGGTGTGCCTTTTACATATAATTCACATTTTTATTTCTATAATTCATTAGACTTGGTCAAAAAATCGTTAGATACTACTTAACAAAATATATGAAAAAGAACACTGTAGAATCATTTTTAGTTTATTTACCCACCTACATACCACACATGAAATCCTTGGTACACTGAGAGAATGAATCAAAGTGGGTGCGTTTCATAACGTATAAACTCATTTTTGGTTTAATTTCATTTTATTATCGTTCGATATAATCAACGTGAGATATACCAACTGTTGATATAATTTCTTTACATTTAACATTCATTACTTCTAAAACTTATTTAGTATAACGTTGTTAGAAATAACGTTTATGTAATCGAAAATCATTTGGTCTAACGTTTAATACATATAAAAAACTTCATAATGGTTAACACCCCGGCTCGGATAGGTTAGGTTAGAAGGCTAAGGCGGGAGCGAAGCTGAGCGGAGCTCCCACCGCCGCCTTCGTAGTTATGTTTTTATATCTTTTGAGTGGTATGTCAAACGATTTTATATTTAATGTATGTTATGTCAAACGATTTTATATCAAATGTATGTTATGCTTATAAAAATTTCTTATTTTAAAATTATATCAATCGTTTATTATATTAACTAATCGTTAAATTAAATAAAATTATAGCTTCCGTTGTTATATGTTGTAAATATTAGAGATTTTGTTGTTATATCATCTACCTATTACTTACCCAATCAAAGTGTCAATCTAAAATGTACATAAATACGTACATAGGGAAGAGATCACTGCAAGCTTCGGAAAAACCTTTAAGTAGTTATTTTTTAGATCTTTAACAGTCATTACGGGGACCTAACGTCCACCGCGGGGTGTCGTACCCAGATGGGTGGCGCAGGTCAGTTAGACACTCACTCCATTTAAACTACTGGTTTTCAGCAGCTTCCGGGTACTGCATGCCGATTCCAACACAGTTAATTGATTGTGAGAAGAGGAAATAAAACTCATAAAAACTAAAATATTTCGTCTATATTTATCCAACAACATTACACAGGTGCCTCAACACTCAACATAAACAAATTTTGGCACAACGCAACTTATTTCAAGGCACTTCGATTCACTAACTAATATTGTCGCGTGGAGCAAATTACGTATAATTTATAAATAAGGTACAGTCAACATTATATCATATGAACACACTTTTCGAGTTCATAACATATAAAAAACATATCTAAATTAGCTTTTTACAAAACTGTAATCAATTCGGATTCAAAAATGAGCAACACTTATAATGTTTGAAAAGTACTAACGGCAAAGTAAATAGGTATGCAGGCAACCAGCGACATCTGCAGTCTTTGGTATGCGATTGTGTCAAAAATAAAATTCAATTTGGGAACATCTATTTTACTTTGTTAGCTACTTGCATAAGTATGTTTGTCTTTGTTACTTACATAAAAAGGGTCTAGTGAACTGATATGCAACTATGAATGACTAGTGGCATTCGCTCGTATTGCTACGTAGGTATCTAACAAAATTCATGAAAGAAGATGGCAAGGAAAAGATTATGACGGCTTATTCGGAATCTTTTTCGTATCATCTTCTCGTGTGAATCTTAAAATATGGCAAAATTAATTTTGATCTCAACATATTCCTAATGTACAATAATGCAGCGCTTTCCATTTCATTTAGGTTTGGCTTTCAGTGTATGGAGAGTTAAAAAAAATATAGTTTAAAATAAATTGATTACATAAACTGGAAGCCTCTTTATATTAAATTCGACGTTTAAATAACTATAATACACGCGTCAAGCTCTAGCTGGTTACATGAAAATAAAAAGTTGTGGATGTCGAGATAGAACACTGATAAAGTGTAATACATAAAGAAGAGTGTACTGGTTTCTGCTAAAAATGTCCTATCTGGACAACCTCAAGATTCGTCATATTTTCGACGCATACTTAGTATAAAACAGTGATATGCCAATACAAAAACTTAAAATCTATATCTAACAAAAAATATTAAATTTCTGTACAAATAAAAAAATACTAAACGTTACTTGTCATCATTTATGTGCCGATTTGTTACAAACTAAATGACGCCTTACTGTTCTGGATGTCTTTCATAGTCAGAATCTTAACGCTATTTAGTACAGTCAAACAAAGAAAAGAAAGAATGTATCACAGAATTGTATTGTGTGGTCGCGTTTGTCAATGTTTATAACGAAACAATAGAATTTAACTCTATCAACAAAATCACATTATTAATACTCCAAACAAATGCTATGCATTGGAAGACTTTTCAGACAAAAAGCTTTATTATATAAGTCTATATTTAAAACTTTAAACTATCACTCACAAACGCGCGCACACACGGACACCTAAAACAGCGTAACGCCTAATACAAGAGCCTCTAATATCACTTCTCTCTCTCTCTCTCACACGATAGTCTGTTTCACTCTCACTTGATGATCTGTTCTTGACTGTCACTCGGCGCGGACACACTATGGCAGCAAGTTATTTGCGGACTTTGTTCCCGAACTTCCTGACGCTGCTCTTCAGCAACTTCGTCCTTACAACACGACTGACTAGGCTCATGGACGATCACAGTAGTCTCCTTTTTACAGCATTTCTCCTCAGGTGGCGGTTCTTGCTTCTTCTTGCAACAACCTTGGCGCTCCGTTCGGAGTAATTGGACGTCTTCTACGCTGGGGCTGTCTTCTTTTTCGCTTTCATGATGGCAGTGTGATGTGGAAGCTTGCATTTTCTTTGCTCTGGCGACTCTTGAGGGACATTTCTTGGCGCCGAAGTAGCAGGTGGCGTTCTGCTCGGTAGAACCGCCATCCTGCGAGGTCGCCGGGAAGTAGTGTGATGGCTGGATGCAGGTGCGAGTTTGGCAGATGAAGAAGTCGGACTCTGAACTCATTGAGGAGTCCAGTAGTGGCGGGGTTGAGGTTTCGGCTGGAGAAAAGATAATTTAATATTGTGGTAAGTAAATAATAAGTAATAAAGCAAGGACTGCGGTGGGTTATCAATCAGTGTGGATAAATAAGTGCTAGTAGGAATAGGTGAGCCTTTAGCTCTAATATACAAAACGAAAAAAATAATAATAGAGTGTTAAATAAAATATCCTCATTTGCTAATGAATTTAGCAAAGTCATTCTCCAATTGGAATTAATACAATATTGTAGCCTTGGTAGTATAAAAATTGAATTATTATGATTAATAACTTAAACGTTACGATGAATGATAACAAATAATGAAAGGACACGTGGTGTTATAATATGTATTACGAATTTACGAAGATACTTATTAACTTTTGCTATGCAAATAAAAATTGGCGAAAATATTGCAAAACAAAGTAGACAATTGACATTATCCTCTCAATGTTACAGTATTCAAACATCTACACAGTTGATCAAACATACAAATTAATTTAGCATAAAAATTCGCGTCATGTAAAACAAATAGATTTTTAACAACTGTGTCTACTGCAACATATTGCTTATAACGAATTGTATCTTACACCTCTGCCACTAGAGCAGAGGTGTAAGAAACAATTCGTTAAGTAAGCATCGTTCAAAAAGCAGGTCAGTGGCAGGCAATAGTAATACTGCTATGTTATGAATACACTGACAACCTATAAACTCGGATCGCTCCAAAACGCCATCTACTAGGTACAGGTCAATGTGCAATGACTAGGAAAGTTTATGGGCAGAAGCTGTAATGGGACGGGATAAGAGTAAGTTTGGTGCTAGGTAAGCAACTAAAGATAATTCTTTCAGGAATCCAAACAAGCCTACAAGTTTTCTGACATGCCTAAAATGAGACAATAACTCTTGACTGTAATAGCAGATCAAGCAATCAAATAAAGTTCTCAATTCATTATAATGCTAGGAGATATCGCAACTGAACTAAAATTTAGTATGGAAATGTAACAATGATAAAGCCATGTGGTAATTGAGGCTAAGCAATAAGTTAACTAAGAAATAGAGCAAGACTAGCGGGTACGCGTACGTTCAAAGTACATACTAACACTACTTTATCCCATACCTTTTTACCTAAAAAAATAAGTAACGACGAGCTCTGGGATCTAGGACTACCACAGTGGAAAAGTATGTAAGCAAATGAGAACTACAAATTATACAACAATGTATACTGCAAAAAAGCCAGTCACTTTCCGCCAAGAAGCTACCAATATCATCTACTTAGAAACCAAAGAGTATTTTACATCAATGTCTTTGATACTCGTCTTGCAGCAGCGTGTGGTCGGTCTGCTGCAGTTCGACGGCGTCCATCTCCTTGCAGAGCTTGCCTTCGCACACCTCCCAGCTACACTTTTCCGTGTTGCAACGATCTTAGCAGGGATGGGGAAGGAAGGATGGAAGATGTACATTTATGTTTGTTAGAGCGAGATGGCGCTCTTGTTTTTTGACAAAAAGCCAGTTAACCAGTTAAAAACAAGTTGCACAATACCTGTCTCTTCACATTCACAAAAAAAAACATGTTTTATTTCTTTTGCACATAGACATATGTGCAGGAACAAAATTAATTTGAAAACAATAACATTGTGCGACTCACGCCTTGCGCCAAATAGGTCTATTCAGCAAAATTCCATAGTAGTAACCTTTAACCGAACTTGGTTCACAAACGTATCCACTATGTAGAGCAGTTGCAGGAGCGCGGAGCGCAAGAGGTTCGCGAACAATGTGGATACCCGCTAAAACGTGGGTCAATCAAAATTCTAGAATAAGACTACTTACTGCCCGCATGATAGCTTTATTTCTATAGTTTTGGCAAACATTGGTTAACTGATATGATTTGTGATTTTACTTTCTTTTGGATAGCTTGATTGATTTGACATTAGTTTTCTTTTCACTCAAGCCGTGTGCCCGATGGAATTTACCATCGTCCGCAATCACGAACTTTCTATTTGTCCACTTTAGCGTAATAATTTTCAAAAAAAATACTCAACCAGCGGTTTAGGCTGCGTTTGGTCTGTTAGTAAATGAATGAATTTAATTTTTTTATCTTTTGATATTTGTCAAGATTAAACACCTGATTTAAAGAACTGCTAATCTATCAAGCTATCTTGAATGGAGAATCATTGCAGTAGACAAAACACGGCCTTAGAAATGAGCAGAATGAATAACATAATAAGGATTGTTAGTTACAACTTACACGTCTCGTGCTCAATACAACCTCCTGTCTTTGTTAATATTGAATTAAACAATGAAAGTAATACAATATACTATCGCTAAGGATAAGGAACAAGTGCGAGAGCGATAACAAAGACAATATTGCTTCCGTGTTGGAATATAAGGCCCTGTAAGCCCTCTAATTACTCTTTGCCTATACACTAGACTGTTTCGCCGAATGTACACATTCAAGAAACTAGAATTTTGTTTTGGAAGCTAGGTTGTGATAAAAGCACAAATAAATGAACATATTTATTATAAAGATAGAGAACCGAAACGCTCAACAGTTTTGCCGCATGTAAAATTAAACACACTACTACGTGCTTCAGTCCAAAAAGTGCAAAGTTAATATACCTAATTGAACTGTTAAGTAACAAAGCCCACAAAAGCATAGACAGATGTAAGAAATAAAGGAAACAAGAAAGAACTACCAGTGTCGTCGCACTCGGGCGTGCAGATGACCGTCCGCTTCCTGCTGAAGCACTGCATCTGGAGGCGCGTCAGCTTCGTGCCAAATAAGAAGTAACCTGCAGACAAACATGTGACGTCAGAATTGGTTACCTACCTACCTTATTGGTTATTGGTGACCTGATGAAGGTGCGCTTAACCCAGGTCAAGAAACCAAGAACTTTTTCAGGGATGTTCGCCGAGTCACAAGTAGACTGTTTCTACTCTACTATGCGAAAACGGTGCACATCCCTGGTGCGCAGGGTTCGGGCTAGTTTCAACGGCATCCTGAGGGCATTCGCGCAGAGGTTCGATTGTCAGTACCTGAACCATTGCTGTATGGTTCACTTACTGATGAGCAATCGAAACCAGTTTTATGTATGTTTGTATTTTTACGTATTCTTATGTGTGTGTGTTTTTGTTATTATTTTGTTATGTGTAATGTGTGTGCTATGGTCCATGTTGCTCGAAATAAACGTTAATTATTATTATTAAGACATAGATTGTTTTAGCTTAGCTATAAATGAGACTAACTAATTAAGTAATTCTTCAAAAAACCTAGAAATTAATTTAACGCTTTTTCCTGGACGTCCGGCCCCAGTTTCGCTGAATAAACAACAAGCTAACAGATTAAAAACCTGTGAAAAGACATTTGATTGGCTGATGTTATTTATTTCAGACAGCGAATCACATAACTTAACGGAAAGTTTAGCTCACAGTTAACTACTGCTGATTCTCGTAACTCAGGTACGGGTTTCATCAGGAAAGGGATGTTTCATGGATTCAAAAAAAAAAATATCCTTCAGTTGGATTATCATGAAATATTTTACAAGAGCTTATGACGTCACGTTTTCTAGGTAAAAATCATACCAAGGCGTGACGTCACGTGAAGTTACAACGATTTCGACTTAATTTATTGTTTATGTTACAAAAGAAAAAATATGTGTCCAACATTTTTAACTAATCTAACTGGCGGACCAGATACATCTCTTATAGATCACATATGAGTATTGTATACTTGACTGACAAATCAAGACGACAAAATATTCAGGTCTGAGCGTTTCTGTAGCCACTGAAGCGAAACACATTATAAACTCTCATTCACGATTATTATTAACAAAACGTACCCAGCATCATCCCAAAGACGACGGCCAGCAGCAGATGCACGTTGTAGACCATGACAGCTAACATAAGCAGGTAGCCCACCACGTTATGTATTAGAAACACCAGCGACTGGTGTGTGTTCACCAAGGCTCTGAAGCAATTCATAGAATATAATGTGAACAGTTAATCTTCTACTGAACATCTACCACCATACCACATCTTCTTTTCAAATAATAATAATATTTTTTTGCATTCAAGTTTTACATGAAACACATGGTTGTACATTGAATTCCAGATACCACATCTTCTTTTCAAATAATAATAATAATTTTTTGCATTCAAGTTTTACATTTTACATGAAACACATGGTTGTACATTGAATTCCAGATACCACATCTTCTTTTCAAATAATAATAATATTTTTTTGCATTCAAGTTTTACATTTTACATGAAACACATGGTTGTACATTGAATTCCAGATACCACATCTTCTTTTCAAATAATAATAATAATTTTTTGCATTCAAGTTTTACATTTTACATGAAACACATGGTTGTACATTGAATTCCAGATACCACATCTTCTTTTCAAATAATAATAATAATTTTTTGCATTCAAGTTTTACATTTTACATGAAACACATGGTTGTAAATTGAATTCCAGATACCACATCTTCTTTTCAAATAATAATAATATTTTTTTGCATTCAAGTTTTACATTTTACATGAAACACATGGTTGTACATTGAATTCCAGATACCACATCTTCTTTTCAAATAATAATAATAATTTTTTGCATTCAAGTTTTACATTTTACATAAAACACATGGTTGTACATTGAATTCCAGGTAAATTAGGTATACAATTGTGTGGTAACACCAGCACCCTTGCTAAGTTGACGAGACAACTTGTGTTAAAGATGCTGGGCCCGTCCCTTAAGGACGCTATGAGTAGGTAGACAGACAAATAAATTATTTAAAAAAGGAAACAATCCTAAAAAAGATAATACATTTCACGCTAAACGTAACCTTACTCCTATTATAAATGCGAAAGTTTGGATGAATGTTTGTTACTCAATCATGGAACAGATTTGATGAAAATTCGGGCACAGGCTTTCTATACCGGGAGCACGTTCCCTTGGAATAATTTCCGATATTCGGCAGCTAGCCTGTTATACATTTAACGCTAAACGTATTGAAAACTTTGTCTGTCATTTTCAAATAATCAATCATTCTGCATTCATTTAAATGTAACCGGGTGCGAAAGAGATTTATTTCATGTCTCTTTCATACTTACTAGTAAAACAATGTTGTATCATGCTGTCAAATCTGACTTTTTAGTTTGTCACGAATTACAACAACGAAGGTGTTACTTTTTTGGCAATAAGAACGCTGTTTTAAAATAATTTACCGCGGCCTTTTGTATCGATAAATATTCATATTATTTCATATATATTTTCATAACTTTAAGAGTGAATGTAAAGCCCTCCTAAAGTTAAAAAAAACAGCAGGTTTAGGTAAGTAGTGATCTGCGTAAATAACGATCTAAAAACAGCTGCAATTTGATAAATCTAAACATAGTCATTCAAAAAACGGTAATCCATAAAAAAGATTAAGTATTAATTCTTTTTTGTTGTGTATGTAAATTGTTACGATTCGTTTCAAAGTTTTTTTATACCTAAATTGTAAGCTTTTACAATTCTCGCGCGACTGTAGGTAGTGCATGATTGATTAAATTCACAAACATACAGACTTCGGAAATAAATTATTAGGATATTATTTACAATATTCTAATCTTTTATAAATGACTAGCTTTGGCCCGCGACTACGTACGCGCATATCCCATTTTTTCGCGTTTCCGCAGGAATTACGGGAAACCCTCCCTTAGTGCTCCCCTAAACTCCCCAAGGACTCTACATGCCAAATCTCAGCTTTCTATGATCAGTAGTTTCGGCTGTGCGTTGTCTGTCAGTCACTCACTCAGTCAGTGAGTAACGGAAGAATTTTATATAGGTATTAGGATTTATTCATGAATAAAAATTGTAGCTGACGTTTACAGAATATTGCTCACCCGTTCAACACAATCACAACATTGTTAAAACGTAGTAGCAAGATAGCCTGTATACCAAATCACTTGTTCGCCTGTACACGCGGAGCCGTGAATTTGTTTTTATTCCATTCACGTAAATGTACGCATGATTTCTATTTCAATGGACGTGTTTCAATTCATTATTATACGCTTTAAGATTTGTTATTTTTACATAAATTCCGCAAGTCAACTTTGTTGAATATTATTCTATCCACTATACAACAGTGTTTCGCCAAAATGGACTTATTTCTTGGTACCGGTCGATTCTAACTTAATGGCGGCTCCAAGTTCGCTTTTCCTTCAACCTCGCTGTCACAAATGATGATGTATTTGCTACTGTGCAGCGGCTATGATAGAGTGTTCCGAGCCGCCATCAAGTTTGAGTCTGCGTGTAAGAGCACCTACTCACCGTATTCTGAGTGAAGCCCACCTGCTGACCTGTCCCGAGCTGGTGTTCCGGCTGGTGGTCGGCTCCATGCTGCCCTGCTCCCTACAACCAACCACACGTCAACATCATTATATAAGTCAGGAATATCCACTGCTGGAAGAAGGCTTCCCAGAAAAACACACAACGACCACATTCTAACTAATGATATGAATGCGAAAGTGAGTTTATTACAGAATCAGAATCAGAATGCTTTATTTGTAAACATAGGTCAAATTACAACAGAGTGTGAGATGTTATAGATAGGTACATAGATCTTCTATATTCTTACTGATTCTTCTATACATACGCTTTCACCCCTAAGGGCCTACGCACCGGGATGGAATAATAATAATAAATTGTTTGTTTGGAATGGCAGAGGATTTAAATTAATACCGAAGGATATTCAAACTTATCTAGTAGGAATACGACATAAATGCCAATGTTTTAAATTTTTTCCGTGGCATAGAAAGGGAATCTAAGGGATGCCGCGGCGGCATGCCGTGGCACGTCGCGGGTTGTCTTGGTAGACCGCCAGAATGCTACAGTATCTAAGTGGCTAGTGTGCGCTGACCGGTGGCAAAATACTCTGCCATTCCGTCCCGGTGCGCGTAGGCCTTAAATCACTGAACCACTTGATGAATTTTGGGAAAGAGATACACCGTGGAGACGGTTATAGGCTTCTGCCCAGCTAAATCATTGGGAAATAGAAGTCTTGAGATAATTTCAATCCACAGCTTTGCATCGAGTATTGTCGTCTACGAACAACTTTTTTGAAGTGTAAACTTCTTTAGACGCGTTGATCACTTTTTGGGTGAACAAAAATCATGGAACTCGCGTCATCGTCACCGGACGCTTTCCATGAGCTAGGTACATGTCTACTGTGAATATAATAATAATATCTTAATAATACCTTGGGACAACTCACACACGGTCATCCGATCCCAAACTAGGCAGAGCCTGTGCTATGGCAACCAGACAACTGATAAACATACTTATATATTTCTAAATACAGACATATTATAGAAAAATTACACCCAGACACAGAACAAATGATCATGCTCATCACACAAAGATTTGTCCTGGGTGGGAATCGAACCCACGACCTCCGGTTTAGCAGTCAGGGTCACTAATCACTAGACCAGTCAAATGTACTTTTTGGGTGAACAAAAATCATGGACCTCGCGTCATCGTCACCGAACGCTTTAGCTTTCGCTTAGTTTTCACTACTATCGGCAGTCCCCAAAGACTGCCCCGCATGTTTTTTTTTCCATCAATATAAAACACGACCCCAAGTAACATGGGATAGGGGCAGGAAGGGAAGATGATGAAGATGATACATAACATGCCCGAAGTGTTAGTCAGAGGTAGCCTAAGAACCAGAAAAATTAGTAGCTACTTAAAAGGCACCCGTCACAAGTGGCCATGGGTCTTTTAAAAAACCCCTTTATGTCATAAGAGTCACTGACAGCCCGCTTTGCAGATCCTGCATGGAGGACGACGAGACAGCAGCACACCTGCTACTAAGCTGCCCGGTAGTCGCTGATTACACGGCTAAGTACTTCGGTAACCCAGGTACCCTTTGTGAGATAATTAGTAACAACAAAGCGTTGCTGGCCTTCCTTGGGGAGCTGGGGTGGATCGAATGACACATTTGTCCCACCTGCACGCAAAATACGCGCTTAGTCGTGGAGTTGCGGAAACCAGCCCGAGTTACATACATACATAAAAGGCATCCATATTTTGCTTTAAAAGTAAGTTTAAATTTATTCCGCTAAGGTGAACTAGAGAGCAATAAAGATATTAACTGTGTGTAATTTAAACTAATAAAACATTGAAAAATAACCATTCGTTGTATCATATCGAACGGTACCTTTTCAATGTTTTCTAAGAAAGTTGTTTTTACGACGCATAATATGCGATTAATTGATATTACTTGTTTTTATGACGATTATCGTTTAGTATCGAGTTCGATAGTCATGCTCGATTAACTCGCAGTTATTTATTTCACAGTCAGGGGAATTTACGCCGAATTTGAGGTTCATTTTGCGGTTGAAATTATCCGCCTAAATATATTATTAATTTGCTGTCCGTCCGTTTGTCACAGGGCTCTGTATCTTTGGATCTGTTATAGGTAGACAATATCAATCTTCACAGAATATGTGTTACTACGTTATAACAAGATAGCTGATCTATTGGCATCGGAGTAGCAAGAGCGAATTTCGAGCGCAGGGTCCATGGTTTGATTCTCAAGTCAGGCAAAAAGTGTTATTGGGTTTTTTCATAAGGTATTTTTCACACGGAAAGAAACTTTCAAACTTCTTCTGGGTAAGCTCGCTCCATCGTCGACTTTGTCTCTGTCATCTATGACCTAGACTAGAGTCAAGAGCAAACCCATATTAAATAAAAAAACAAGGAAATTAATGATGATAAAAATACACACAATACACACCACCAACTTCAAATCTCCGTAGCTGTCCGGAGATTGGAAGTTTTTGGTGTGCCCGTGCCTCGGAGAGCACAGCCGTTGGTTCCCTTCACCTGATCTCTCCCCGTTTGTGTCGGATTACCATTGAAAGAGCGCTTACGCACTACGTCCGATCCGAACCCGATTAGTCTCCGTGAAAAGACGGTCGCCCGTAGTCGTAGAATAATTTGTATGGTAGCTTAACTAGCTTACGCACTACATCTGATTTCCCTCCATCATTCAGGAATCTCCATTTCGGATAAGATTATTGACGACCGAAGTGGCCATAGCATTATTTGTATGCACATGCAGTTGCGCACTACGTCCAAACGTCCGAACCGAATCCGAGCTGCGTCCGAGAAAAGAGGCAAAGGGGCCGGGGGGCAGGGGGTGACGTGACTCGGCCCTTTTAGTACTTGGTTGGATTTACTGCAAAAATCTTATAACAATTTAATTGGACAAGGATAAGGAATCATGGCTGGGATGGATGGCAATTTAAATTGTTCTTAAGACTTTCGAAGTTAATTTTTACTTAACACGGTAACACTGATAAATACGATGAAAGTATAAGTGATAAGAGTAGGAAGGATGGATTGTGTGAAGCCATATTAGCCATATCATCTGTATGTTTAGAAAGGAGGTAATCACGGATTTGGATCGGAGGTAGTGCGTAACTAATATCCGAGTTCGGTCCGAGTTTTCTCGGACAGTATTGTGACGGATTCTGATCGGACGTAGTGCGCAACCGCTCTAAGGGTGTTCCGAAGAATCCGAAATTACCCCCTAGGATTATATTATATATTTAACGAATGTAAGTTATTCAGCACAAATTGCGTACCTACCTACGTCAGATTACGCCCTCATTGGGTGTATCGAATCACTGTTTAAATACCGAGTGGCGACGCAAACGAATCAAATTCGTTAAGCTTATTCATTACAATTAGCACAACATTATGAACGACAAATTGCCATCCTTCAAAAGTGCCCAGTGCCGATTTATTCTACGAAGACACCATTTTATTTTAAACAGCCTTCAAAAAAAGACCACTGAACCCTGGTTACTAAATTAAGAATTTGAAGTTGAATATTTGTCATGATATTCTACTTAAGCATAAAAAAACATGGCATTAAAGCAGAGATTGACACGTTTTAACTCCAAATATTCAATACAGAAGCTGGCCTATAAACTGAAAGAGCCTCATTCCAAGGAAAATTGGAAGAGAAGGAAGGAATTCCTATATTGACCTGAGATTGACCTCAACAAGAATGCCCGCCCATTCAAAGCGTACCGTGGGGGCGTTGGCCATTAGACGCGTGCGAGGCATAAATTCAGCTGTCGTGAACCCGTCGAGGTCGATTTGATTAGAAAATGGATTGTTATACCTAGTACCTACTTTAGCGATATGCAGGTAATTGTTACATATCGTCAAGGCTTTGACACAGTTTTGCCTTTCACTAAAAGTAATAATCACGACTAATTTTGTGAGGTAACGGACCTAAGATAAGAATATACTTTATTGTCCACCAAAAATATTTACCTGTTATACAACGATTTTCAGAAGCCAGTAAATCTGACACCAGTCTTGCCAAGGAGTACCGTGTTACCCAGTTAATGGGTTGTGGAGGTCTGGTAGGCAGCCGCTCCACGTAAAATACTGGTATTCAGTTGAATTTGGTTTGACTGAAAGCTGACCCCAATATATGTAGTTGGGAAAAAGGCTAGGCAGATGATGATGACAACGATTTTACACAAACTTATTTCTCTCTTTTTTTTTTCTTATTTATATTGATTAAGTTCTCTTTTGTATTAGGTTTTGGCCCGTTTTAGTTTATGCCTGTAAGTTGCGACTAAAAAGTTGTGGTGCTGCCTGGAGTTATTTAGTTATTTACAGATACTTGTGTAGCAGTATACCGTTAGCGATAACAGAGTACAATGTGCATTCATTTAGTATTTCTATACAACAATGATAGTGACAAGTTATTGTTGAGCTGTTTGCTTATTCACGAAACATATTGTTAGATTATGAATCGGGAAACGACAAAATATTTTAGTGACTCCCTCCGATTGCTGAAATTGTCTATTTGCAGTTAGAGTATTTCTTAAACTCTATTTTTGCCTAAATACTTGTCATTTGGCAATAAATAAGGGTTTGGCACGTTCTTACCACAAAATTTTCACTTACTTTGTTTTTTAGTAATCTCTACCAGTCAGATATGAAAAAAAAATCGCATTTGATAACCTAATTTTTTAAGCTATTTCTATGAAATTAATTGTTGGATTATCAAAATGTATGGGAAAAGTTTTTGGCGATTTCTGTAATTTCTAGTACTCATACCTTAAATGGAGTATTTTTATCCTAACATGAAAATAGGATCGACAAGCATAATTTTTTTTTGGAATTTTAACATTTTTTTTCGCAGACTGTACTTATTTTTCGCTGACTGTACATTTTTTTTCCAAAATCTGTGAAAAAGTTATGGATGGTCTCGTAGGAACGTTATCCTGTAACTTTAACACTTAACGTTACAGGATAAACGTAATATAACGTACCTGTACTCAGTCCCGTTTCAAAAAACCACCCTGTTTACCACGATACGAGCTACTTATTACTTTTAGACCTTGAGTGAATCGAGACCAACAAACGCAAGCATCTCTTTCTGATTGAGCACTTTCGCAAAAGTATTTAGTACCCAGAGTCTCGCTTTTACTAACATAATACTGTTAGTTTTCACTAATTTCACCAATAGTTAACTAACTCTCAAATTAGACCGATCATATAGGAACAAACCTCATGTTATACCAATCAGAAATAACAGCAGTTACTTCTTGAGTTTCGACTGACAATCCAATTTTACAGCAGTTGTGTTCATTAGCTTTTCGGAAATCGGGTGAGAGATTATGCTAACTAATTATAAAACTCACCTATCGCACAGGAGGTTCCGTCTTTCATCCGACCTATATGGGTACAGCTTCTTATGGGCCGCGCGCTGCACCTTGGCCAAGTATACCTGCAATAACAAGCATTACTTGAGTTTTCGTCTGTAGAGGAGCTCGCGGCTATATTAATAGCCGCACTGGTCGATCTTCAAGGTTAAGCAACGCTTGCCGGGGTCGGTCTGTGGATGGGTGACCATCTTAATATAACGAGACTCCTTCGTGCCCCGGAAAGCACGTTAAGCCGTTGGTACCGGCTGTCATTTATAAATCTTTGGCAGTAGTTACGGATTGTCAGAAGTCAGAAAATCTGAGTCAAGTCTTGCCAAGAAGTACCGTGTTGCTCAATTAATGGGTTGTGGAGGCGGTAGGCAGCCGCCCCACGTAAAATACTGGTATTCAGCTGAATCCGGTTTGACTGGGAATCGACACCGATATAGTTGGGAAAAGGCTAGGCAGATGATGATGACTAGAGATAACGTATTTATCAAAAACAACAAGGGACCTGCAGGATGTCCGCTGATCATCAGTGTTATACTTATCAATCATTAAATTTGTGTAATCGATCATTAAACTTATATCAAATCTTATTCCCATTTGATTTGTAAAAAACAAACTGTTCCGCCTATCATCAATTCAAAGCCCTAGAATGATTAATATAACCTCTGGGTGAGACGATATAGTGAGACAACTGGATTTTATGGAAATTGTATCTGTAGAACAATTTTAGAATAAGTTGTATGAAAACGTGCTTGTCTTTCTGTAGTTCTAATCTAAGAAATGGGAACTAAATTTAAGTCCCTACGGTTTATCCCACATTTTTTTTTTCTGGTTTTGATAAACCAGTGACAGCACAATGGCCTCTAAGATTCAGGTCCATCAATGACAGTTTTAACCCTTCGACAATCCTTTAAGCTGATATAATCCCGATTTATCATAATTATCCTAAAGTATATAAACCCAGCGTTATCTAAGTAAGTGTTCATGATAAATTATCATATTATGAAAACAAACACAACAAATTAATCGGCTTGCCAACGGTTCTACGTTTAGAAATTCGTGTGATTTCTGCACACGAGTTACGTTAAAATGCTTAATTACAATTTATAAGAACGACGAACTTTTTTTGGATGATAAAAAATAGTGTCGTGGACGGTTTTGCACTCATTTGTACCTCCTTCGGTCATCATACCCGATGATAAGGATACGTCAAAGCCGAACATTAATTTTATTATGGCGCCAATCTGCCCCTTAAAAGCCTCGAAGTTTTTTGTGAACAAGGTATTGACCTTTATACTACACCTGCTTGGAAAGTACCTTGATACTTTATCAAATTTACGGTAGAAAGTACGTCATTGCATATCGAACAAATATGCGGGGAGAAAACGCATCTGAGCGGGAGAGAAAAGTGTATGAAAATCCATTTCTTACGTGGTTTTTCTTTTTTAATTTTGGGTAAGACTATGCGCCGGTAACCTAAATATCAAAAGCCAAAAAGTTTTTACAGTGAGTTTTTATCTCCAAGTTCGCAAAATGACACTGGCCACTAGCTGTGTGTTGGATGGTGTCGGGCTGGCAGTGCGACCCTGCGGCGGCAGGATAAACAATTTGAAAAAAGAACATGTGAAAATTGCAGACGCCATTGGCGCCATTTCCAATTTGTGTGTTGTTTGAGGATTCAGTTTTAAATGCAACAATTTCAATATAAATTTCAATTAGTAAAGATTTCGTTTTTTATTTTCCTTCTAGGTGTAGTATAAAGCACTATGTATCACTCGAGAGAAACTGCGATTCCCGATCTTGGGTGTTTTAAAGCCCTCGCCTACGGCTCGGGCTTCAAACGACACCCTCGACGGTAATCGGTCACTTTCTCCTCTCGGTGAACAATGTACTATTTCTGCACCAATGGATGCTTTTAGCAAAGCCATTTTTTGTACAAGAGGCACCTGCCTGCACTTGAACTGTTGTGTTGTGAAATTAAATAGCTTTGAGGGAATAAATTTAGAAAGATAACGAGTGCGCCTATGAAGAAGTAATAATATTGTGTTTAACTGGCTGGCTTTTAATTAGCAATTTTGTTATAAATGATTGTTATTATAATTATATTTAGTCTAACCAGCTATTTAAAAAAAGAGCTATAGATATTTATTTATTTACCAACTATGGATGACTTACAGCTAAAACAAACAGAATTTAAAAAAAATAGCATGTGAGACTGACAGCCAATTAAAAGTCATCACTTCTATAAAACAGATTGGAAAGAAAGAGTGTGAAAAACACAACACAGCTACCAAAAAAGGAAAAACAGTAAAACATTCAACCTTAAACTAAATTCACATGTCATATTCACTACAAGGATAGAAACCCGAACAACCAAAATCTTATTTAAAAAAGCTACGGCTCAGACACTTTCTGGCTGAGGACACACCCGTTAAGAAAGGATCAAAATCATTTTGTCTTGTCTAAAAAGCATGAAGGAAGAAGTTAAAGTTAAGTTGAACTAAAATAAAAGTATTTTGATTGAATTGAATAACACAGATATGAATAAAAATAAATTAAATTAAATTTATATGATTTATATTATAGTTATTATATAAAGCCATCACAGAGATATGTTATTTGTGGCAGGCAAAATTTGTTGAATTCAAATGTAATTGAATTGAACTGTATTATTGTATGAAGCTATTAGAGATCTGTAATCTTTTACTGACAAAATTGGAAAGCAAATTAAATGAAATGTAACTAAAATTCATTATATAAGCTATCACAGAAATTTGTGAACTCCTACCACAGTCCAGACATTGGTGTGGGTAACATGTTTGTGATTTTAATCTTAAGAATTTCTTATTTATTTTAAGCATGTAACTGTTTTTTGTCGCCAATAAATAAAATAAAATAAAATATTAGTATGTAAGCTTTCGGAAAATAAATTAAATAAATAAAATCTTACCTAGAGGTATCGTTTTGCCCAGTTCCTGGGTTGTGGAGTTCAGTTAAGCAGTTACCTTATTCAAAATACTGGTACATAGCTGCATCCAGTTAGACTGGAAGCCAACCATCAGATAGTTGGAAATAGGTTAGAAAGATTGATGACGTCACTGCTTAATTCCTCAATTCGGCGGATTATTTCTCACAGTGCTTAAAAGCGCTGCTACCAGGTCACTATTTTATCGTGTTTAAAGCTTAGAGAGCTAGCTAACATAGCTATAAATAGGTACCTAAAAACCCAAATCTGCTGCTGAACCAAAGTAACTTATTAATAATTAATGATAATTACTTCATCTTAATCGTCATAATTTCAAGCGAAAGTCGTCCAAAGTTAACTTAGGCCTCCCTCGAGTCAAAGTCAAAGTTTAACATAGCATCGCCACATCGACCGGTGCTTTTCGCATCCACCGAACTCCCGCGACCCTCGGTCCACTTCCTACCTAGGTCCTTAATACGTAGGTAAGTACCTAATTCAGTTTGCCCGATCGAAGAATTGAGGGTATACCTTATGATACCTTTCTGTACAAAGCCGTAAAAGATAACGTTGTTTTCGTCCATTTGCGCACGGACAGTGTCGTTAGCTTTATATTTAATGAGTCAGTAAAACGTGTGCATAATGCTTCGGGGTTAGATAAGTAAGTTAACCCGTTTGTTGACAATCCCGTTATAGAGCTGGGTGCAAGCATCTCCGACGATAACCCGAATAACCAGCTCGGGGCTTTCATGTATTTTTGATTTTTTTTTGAACGATTTCGCTTTGACATTGTTAAACGAAATATCTTCAATTTCAATATGTGTTGAAGAATGTCAATAGCAGACGCTTAGGAATTTTCATTATAAAGCGAACCCAGAGATATTTATTTGGGCTTTAGCTAAAAAAGTCAATAAGACAGCCAAGCCGCAGACGTTATGCGACGATGGGACCTTAGAAATTGTTCTATCTGTAGAAAAGTTATCTAAACTTTGTGTATCATTCATCATTGTCGCAGGTTTTTGTGGTCCGCGCTGTGCTGCGATTTCACTCTGCATCCTGCTAAGCTGAAAAGACGCAAAGGCACTCCCGTGTGTGATTTAGTCCAATAACGTTCCAAGTTAGCCAGCCGTCAATATGACTCGTCAATATTTCATTGTTCTCATATATAGAAGCAACAAGGTTAAAGTAACCAGGATTTTTGTAAACATAACATGATTTAAAAGAGTGTCCGTGGAGTTTCTTGCGCGTTCTTCTCCATAGAGATCTACGCTTTCGAACGTGCAAATAGCTTCATGTTTTTGACGGACTGACTTTGACAATTCAAAAGTACCTGATAATGGTTTATTTGAAATAAATACTTTGACTTTGACTTTATGCAGCAACTTGCTCTCGGCTGCATAATAGAATACACAAACGTATGCCCATTTACCCCCTGACTAAACATAAAGTTAAAATCAAACTTACAGATTGGTTGCAGGAGTTATATACACGTATGACGAAACCGATCAGAATCTTATTACCATTGTCTCTTAATAAAACTAATAACTGTATTTAAAGTAAGGCGTGTTAGTTTAATTCATGTTTTTGTAACTATAAGTACTTGCGCGACAATTAATTCCAGTTGTATTACATTATACCTGGAGGAACTTTGGCTCCTAAGGCTTGTGGCCTAGTTTAGGAGGCATCAGTTCGCCGTTTAATGTGACTCTATTGTACAATATTTCATTAATCCTTGTGTACAACTTATGTATGTTTTCCTATGTGTACAAATAAACATTTCATTTATTTTTTATCTGTAGACACCTTTACTCCATGGTCGTTGGTTCACTCTGATCACTGATACGAATATTTCTTCGACATTTATTTATTTATTTTATTTATTTATTAGGCTCACCAGCAGTTGTTAACACCAAAAATATTACAAAATTCTTAGCTTAAAACAATAGTGTAGTGGCACAATTTTTTACAGGTAAGCACCACATGTGCCAAAATTATAATGGGCTTAACTTAATTGTACAAATAATTTATTCTAAGTGATACAATAGCTAGGTATGTGTGTTAACACTCAGCACTCGGCTGCCGAGTTCGTGTGCCCACAACTCGGCAGCCGAGTCGTCGTTATATCTACCGACGACTCGTGGGCACGAACAAATTATTTTTCGACCCATATGCTGAGTTCTGGGCACAGAAAGTGTTAATAAAAGTACCGTCCCTACTACATTGTTGTATATCGACGTGTTGCAATTGTTGTTTGTTTGCAATCCGATTTATTTCTAGACTTGGCTGCGTGCTACCTGTGGCGTCAACGTCGCTTGATCTATCAGCTAATTCAATCTTCGTTTGTTTGTTTTTCTTGCCTATTCATCTAGCTTCAGTGGGACAAAACAGGCTAGATATATAGATTAATTTAGCTTCAGTCGAGGACAATGTCGTCAAAAAAGTTTTTAATTAGAATGTTGATGGGCGTCTAAGAGTATGGGGAGAACAAAGAAACGATACAGAGGCTAAGTGAAAGATAATCCAGGGTTGCGGAATTGTTCGTAAGAAGTACCGCGGCCCTGAAACACTAAGGGCATTTTGAAGGAACACGGGGTTTTTAGTTAGAGTCCGACACTCCCGGAAGCAAAAGTCATTTGATGATTTACCATCCAAAAAAAAAGTTAAAGACGATATCTAAAAACCGGCCAAGTGCTAGTCGGACTCTCACACGAAGTGTTCCGTACCACAAACTAAAAATAATAATGAAACAACACGTATCTAGTATGGGAGCCCGATTTTTATTATTTGTTGTTATAGCGACAATAGAAATACACACTCTGTGATTGAAATTTCAACTGTCACACAGCCCTGACTGAGATACAGCCCGCTGACAGACAGACGGACGGAAGCAAGGACGTACGGACGGAAAGACGGACAGCGAAGGCTGAGTAATAGGTTTCCTTCGGGTACGGAACCCTAAAATGGGGCAATGAGATGATAAGAAAAAAAAATCTCTTGCCTTTATCTCAATTTCTTTGGGAATGGAATGGTGGTTCTCTAACTTCAGTCTACATTAAGGTACTCGTTTATTGTTAGTACCTGCATATTGTAAGTACTTCTCATTATCAGTAAAACGATATCGAGGACCGGTCACGTTTTGTAACTAGGCCAGTTTCTCGAACAGGTATGTCAGAGCATAAAATATTATATGGCCATTTTCCATTATTTATTGCCACATATCCCGAGAAAACATAATTGCCACTCTGCACTCCCATTTGGTGCTATTGGGCCGAAACACATAACTGCGTTGCGTCGCCGCAACGCCGAAATTGGCGACACCGCCTGCCGCAAAGCAGAGTTTTGAAGTGTGTTTTTGGTGTGTGGTGTACTGTGCGCGACGCGTTACGGTGCGGCGCGGCGTCGCAACGCAGTTATGTGTTTCGGCCCTTATGAGACACACACCGCACATTGGTTTTTTTTTTTCACGTCAAATGTTTTTTATGTCGTAGGTAGTTTGGCACTCACAGATTGCCAAAAATTCTGTCTTTTTCTTTTTTTTTTAATGTTTTTTCATATTTGTAAACATATTATTATGATTTATGAAGTGTGCTTTTGTGTGTTGTGTTTTCTGTTCTTGTACCAAATAAATGTTTCATCTATCTATCTATTTATATCTGTTGCTTGAATGGTAGATAAATATATGATACAGAACTAGAGTACCTTTCTAGCAATTAATATACAAAAAAATAGTATAAAACACGCCAACCCTAAAGTAAAACAAGAATGGCCTACTACCTAATTGGTGATTTCCTTGAAACTTTTATCTTGATAGTTCAGAAGAAGTCTTAGGCTAATAGTCTTGGAATGGAAGGATTAAGCTAGCTTCACAAGTAATACCGGAATTAATAAGTGCCTTAGGTAGCATGGAATAGTATAAAGTGCAGATGTAAACAAACATCCCATTCGCCACCCTCTCTACTGTCAGCGCCAAAGTCATGACAATCAAATTGATCCGCGTAACATAAGAACTTCATGTAATACTAATGAGATAAAAGAGAGAGATAGAGCTAGGAGAATAGATCCTCTCACCTTTGATCCCTCAAAGAGCAGCGCGACCACGAACAGCACTATCCACGTGATGGCGAAGGCCCACCGCGAGGCGATGTTGAGCCCGGCGAACATAAACTCGCCGAGGTCGTAGCCGAACCATAGCCACATGTGCATCATCTTGACGGCGTCACAAGACCTGAAGGAAACACCAGAAATCAGTATAGTCATTCATAAAACAATTATAACAAAAATGGGGAATAAATAAATATGCCTATGTCCCTAAACATTCTCTGCCAATCAACGTTTGGGTTTCTTCCATTCAAATTCGAATTAAGAATGTGTTCATCATTAGTTGAACCTAAGCATATGGTTAAAAAGTTTTTTCTTTTTTTTTTTTTTTATTTAATATGGGTTTGCTCTTGACTCTAGTCTAGGTCATAGATGACAGAGACAAAGTCGACGATGGAGAGTTTTGATGAACATGGCTGATTAAGTTTAACCAACGTTGAGATCGTATTAAATACAGAAGTTAAGAAGGAGAAAGGGGATACTTTTGCACAGCAGTGGAAAACAAATAAGCTAGAAAAAAAACCAACGTATAAGAATAGTTGCAGTTTTCAATTCGTTCGTTTCAAAGTCACTGAGCTGATTTGAGCAGATATGGGAATTTTAAAAGACAGTTTATTGGAATCGAGCTAAATTTGAGATGGGATTTATAAAATGAGCACGAATGAATACACAATATCATAGACTGCATTGTTTTGTGCTTAGTTTTGTCCAACTTTAAGCCTAACTCCGTATTGTTTAGAAAGGGTCTAATCGTGCTCAACCTCAGTTTAAAGCACGACTAGACCCTTCACTGCAATAAGGCGAAATTCTTTTTAAATTGTAGACTGTCGCAAAGTATTCAATTTTGTCCTACCTATGTTCTCAGATGATTAGGTGAAGTTGCGCAATTGTTTGAAAGGGTTACCGCGGCCCTGGAACGCAAAGGGTATTTTGTAGGAACACGGGTTGGTTTTAATCAGTAAAATCCTGACACTCTTCCCGCTCCGCCAAGAGCGGGACAAGTCATGTGATGATTACCCATCCAAAAAATAAAGAAGATTACGTGAACGGCTACCCGAAAACTTTCTTGGAGAACGACAGAGTCGGTCATTCACTAAACGCAAAAGATAAAAAGATCAATGTTTTTAAATTTCCCAACTTACAGACTTCTTCAATTCAAAAGTACCTGTAAATGATCGAATAAGAAAAATCTCAGCACATAAAACAAATTAAATATTAAGACAATTTCTTAAATGTTGTTCCACTTATTGGATAACAGCTAACCGCGAGCGTCACAAAATGCTTTACATACGCGCGTATACTGTTGCGCAGGTGAAAGTCGGCGAAAAGTTGACGATTTGAATTTCAAGGGCAGTGAGAATGTCCATTATGATTAATGAGGAAAGTGACGAAACGAATAATTTGAATGTTGAAAATAATCAGGTTGAAGTACAGACGCCAACACATCAAGCTATCGGGTAGCTTGAGTGTGAAATTTTCCCAATCAACCTTAAACCTAATACGTTAGCGATAAAGTTGAAAATCTATTAAAGAAATTTGACAGATTGTTATAGCTTGATTTGCTGGCGTCTGTACAGTTTACTACAGACAAGGCACCTCCCATCCCATAGTCTCATCTCCGACAATGTGTTGATGATGAACTGTTAGACTAAAAATTACTGTTTTATTTTCAATCGGTATCTTTTCTTGCATCAAACTATAAAGGATCGAGGGGAACCACTCGACTAACAACTTTTATCTTTCAACTATTTCAGGTGTTTACCTTACCAAGTATTGGCTGGATATGAAGCTAAAACGCTCAAGCTCGTCGATTAAAATGGATCAGTCGAAGGCACTCGACAGTTTCTACAACGCCAAAAGTTATCAAACCGACAGACGTCGATCATTGTGTAATCATAATCATGTATAACCCTTTAAACACCCCAATATAGAGCGAAAGCTTACAAGCTGTAAGCTTACAAGTTTCCATTCTGACGTCCTCACCCTTAGCTTTTAACTGGATATAAACATGTCCTACAGCAAGTTATATCTTTACAAGTAAAAAATAAATAAGCTTACAAACTGTATCGTTTCGTTATCAGCGGTTTCGGATTCAATGTCTAACAGTCAATGAACTGTTAAAGTGTGCGTATGGTTTGATATCGGCGATGTAATTGATCTGATTTAGCACGGAATGAGTTTGATATTTGAATTACTATATCTAGCTCAAACTCCACTGCTGTGCAAAGGTCTCACTTCATTCCTTCTTCCACCGTTCCTAAACACAGAACTGATGGCCTGAAATCGCAAGACGGGGCCAGGGTAGTCCACAAAGGGAACTCCTTTGTGGACTACCCTGGCCAAGAATGGCAAGAGGTGGCACGGATCCGAAAATTTGAATTAACTTTAGAATAATAGTAAGCTACCAGGCTCTTAATATTATTTTTGTAGAGACATGGTTTCCGCATTAAGATAAGCGTAAATTAAATGCTATTTGACTTTACAAGTATTACTCCAAATAGATTTTTGGTTTAGATTTGGGTGTAGAAATAAATTCTATTATTCTCTTGTTTTCCTTATCCTTAGCCATTTTAATAAAGTTAACAGAAATTATCATTATTGGTTTTTCTCTAACTCTCCAAACTCCTACATATACAATATTGAACGAAAACGTATGATTACTGCTCGTTGTTGGGGCATTGATGATTGATGCACACATATTTTACGTTCACTTGCATTAACCGAAATTACATGCATATTCATAACGTACATGGTTGAACGAACTTCCTTAAGTATCGTAAATCGTTTCTTTTTGTTTCATTTTTTTATACTTATTGCAATATCCGTCAAAATTTAATAACGCCAAATGTTGACCGGTGATGAAGAAAAAACAGATGGATGTGATGACTGAGGGACTGACTTGTTAAACAAACGTATTAATAAACAATTTAATAATAATAAACCATTTATTTCCAGGTCACCAAGTCACCAAGTAAGATGAGATAAGGGCAGGAAGATGATGAGGATTTGGACTGGTAATGAAAAGGACCAGGATCGAGATCAGTGACGTTCAATTTGGGAAGCTCATGTCCAATTCTAGCAGTGAACACAGACTGCAGCCTGCTAATTAGATAAGAAAGGTTCTAGTTGCACCTTGTGATCGTCAATTAAAAGAAGGCAATCTCCAAAACCCCTTTCATACCTATTGTTTTACTGAAGAGGACATTTAAATTCGAATTATTATAGTAAACACAGAAGCTACTGCTACTTATAACCACATAATTAAGAGGCTGCAGATAAGTGCGATAATATCACTTAGGTAGCCGCAACTTTCTAGTGTAGTCTAGGCTAAGTATAATGTTAATACAAATTATAGCTGAGGTTTGTAGCGTGAGAAATCTTTCATGCGTACCTTTGCCTGCTTAAGGTATAGTTATGTCAAACTTTACTGATGAAGGAAGGAGGATAGCATGGTGAGGGCAGAGGGTGAACAATTTATTCGAGCTTTAATGGCTCCTTTGATCCTCCTCTACGAAAGTATCGTTGCATTGATTCTACGGTTGTAGACTAACGGTGTAACTTAACCTAAGTTCATAGGTGGCTAACTGGTAAATTCCATACTACACCAGATCCAAAACAATTTTTTTCACATCCTGACCTCCGAATCTTTGAATTTCAACCAGTAAAAACCGGTTAATAAAGATAAGAGAAGCGATCAATTAAAAATAATCGAGTTGACAACCAGATGCTTATTTATAATTTTAAATCAAAACAAACGCCAAACTTACAGCTTTATTGGGAACGAATCATCCAGATAGACACGGTCATTGCACTTGGGAGCATCACAGTCCCTAAACTGACAATTGACCGTTACGGCAAGGACCGGTGCGGCAAGAGTCAGTTCCCAAATGCTTCTCAGCTCTTATTAGACACAGTCGGTACATCACAGGCCCTGACATAGGTGTGGCAAGGGCTAGTCTCCAAATGTTTCTCAGCTCTTACTAATTGGCTTCAGGCGGATAGGAATAATGTTATTGTAAACATTACAGAACAATGGTGCTAATTATAAAACATGTGCCCGAAATTATTTTTCGACAAACAGCATTGTGATTAGGCGATTATAGTGTCGCTATGAATGTGTTGGATTTTAATTGGATATTATCGGGCTTTGATATGGCTCATTAACCGATTTCAATCATTTGATATGTAATCTAAAACAAAATTGGGCTAGTTACAACATTTACCAGCTGGGCCGATTTTTAATAAGGAAAAATTCACAAAAACAAATCAAGAAAAATAATTACATGACAGAAACAAAACACGAACAAAAAATTAACTTGGCATTTATTGATTTATTCTGAGGCGGTAAATTTTTTTCCGGGTCAGCTTAGTTATTAGAACATTTTGAGAGCAGGAAACTTATAGACGGTTCGTGGAATTTCCTTACGGTTCTGTCAATAGCAGAAACTCAATAAATTATGGTCACCCCACTTGAGACTCAATGTGCATGTAAAATACAATAGGGCGGGTCGTCAGACTGTTTTGATAAAACATTATCTAATAAGTACAATACGTTGTTACTGTTATTAAATAGGTACTCATTAGTTCCAATGCCTAATGCTGACTATATTATTATAGAGGCACAGTCTAACAATACACTTTCTTTCAATAGGTTTCTTTAGTAACAATATTTACAAATTAGCAACCCCAAGACCAGTCTCAATACGATGACATTCAGCACCTGAAAGTCTTCTTCTGGTGCTTGTCAAAGACATTAGCCGGCTAGTTACTTAGTGTTAAATAGTCTGTCATTGTTATTATTCTCTAACACTTTTTACTTAATAAAGAGTGGCCAAGAATAGAGCCTTGCGGAACTCCCATAGTGAAAAATTATAACTGCCTTACTAACCTGGATCTGGAGGTTCCATTAACGTCCACTTTTTGAATCCTATTAATAATCAGAAATAAGGACAGTAGTAGTGTTTCTGACCCACTAGTGCTACAATGATTTGACTAATGTATCATTGCAACGCAATCGAAGGCCTTCGGCAGGTCAAAATCAAATCCTTAGACATCATCTGACTCTCCCCATACCACAAGTTAAATCTTACTTTGGGTACTAGCGGTCAACAAAATTATTGTACATGTTAAGTTTGTTACAACTCATGTGTTTTACCACTGTATGTATCTTCTTGAGACAATAAAGTTTTATTATTATTATTATTATTATTAAATAACAATACATTTTGTTATAATTCAAAACAAAAATGAAAGCTACCAAATAAGAACAGAATCACTAATGGTACCAATATGTGGCTTTTCTTCTTAACCTTGTAAAATATTTCTATAGGTTATTCAAGTGTTGGGACCATATGCTTCCATATACGTATAATTAAACAATGAAATGTCAATAAATGTTCAGGTGTAAGTGTTTATTATATCATTATCGTCGAGTATCGCTGTATCTTCAATTACTTTTGTTTTATAAAACTTTTTAAATACTTATTCTGTTAAAGGAAGGCCAGTGTTGGGCGGCGGTATAGTTTAGAATAGATTAGTACTTCATAGTACTATTATTACACAATACACGTGTTAATTGAATGGTCAGTGAATCATATTTATTTTACTGCAGTCCTTAATGAGTTTTATTTAGTAAACGATTATCTTATTATGAGATAATCGTTTACTAAATAAAACTCATTATGGCACGCTCTAGCTCAACAGGACCTACGAAGGTAACCACCTTCGTAAGTGGTTGCGAAGGTAACCACCTTCGTATGTCCTGTTCATCTAGAGCGTGCCACAGAGACTCTGAAATGAAGTCCTCACTTTTTTTATCGCCAATCTAATCCAACGTTAGAAAGCCAGAAGTTCAGAATACAGCGGTGCCGACTAAAATTACTTAGCAGATTAAGATTCTCTCGGAATTTTTACGAACTAACAACGAAATCCTGCATCGCGCAAGCAAAGTTCTCCATGCGATTTGAACATGTACAACAGTCTGAATATCAGCTAGCGGGGCAGTTGCCCACCAGATACAACAACCGTCTGGTTCGAAGGATCCTCCCATTTCAGTGGAGGTATGCGGGACTTTGCTCTCTGTACCGCATACCTCTATAACCCTACCACCTATAACCCGTCAGCCTTTAAAGCAAGAGTTTACAGGCATCTTCTGGGCTCGGGAGAGCCCAAAAGATGCCTGTACAACGAAGATCACATACATCGCTTTCCATGAGGCGAGATCGTAACCTATTTTCACTTTTTAACAATTTCTTTGCAACTGCCCAACTGGTCATTGTTTAGGTACTTTATTTTTTTAACGGTAAATGCTTTTTCACCTTCATAACATTTGTATAGCCCATTATAAATGCTCGTAAATTAACCGTATAAGCAACAACATAATTAACGACTTTGACGGATGTTTGAATGTGAAAACACCAGCTTGTATGGAAATCGTATTATTTTTAAAGCTGCCGCAGACAGTACGACAACGAGGCAACAGCCATTTTTCAGAGAATATGTTCAAAAAAAATAATGATAGCGATGCGTAGAACAATTTCTGGAAGGGCTTCTTTATATTCTGTAGGACTCACCACCTAGATGGTGCATGCCCTGTCGCACCTTTCGCGCGCACCGTGAATCTCGATGAGTAGTGCACTCGTAGCGGCACGCGTCAAGTATTTTTTTAAATGAGTGCATTTACAAAGAATATTCCTTACATTTAGTGTCCATGTAGTCGTTAAGCTTAAGCGTACTACTTGCTCTTGCGCCAAGCGATAAAAAAAAATGCGGTTTCATTGTTTAAAGCCACAATAGAAGAGGTGGTACAAGGCGTTTTAATAAAAACTGTTCTTCAGAAACAATTTTTATAAAAGAATATGATTGCATCGTTGTTGCACTGTCGCGTCGCGTTTGTCTGCGGGAGTCTTTACTGTTAGCATGGACTAATCAGACAATAATTCACGACGCTGATTGCCAATAAAAATAAACAAAATATTTTATTTATTATGATATTGATTTTGGCATAAGTGATAATATAGTTTTTGTTTTATATTTTATGGAAAATGTATACGAAAATGACTTGTTATCTTTTTAATGACAGCAGATTATTAAAAATGCCAGTAAGGAATAAAAACTGCAAATCACTGTGATATCTTGATATGATATCACGGTTCATTTTATGAAAGACTCATTCACAATGTACGTCTGTTTGTTTGTTACTTCTCGGTGCTTTAACTAATGAACTAAACTACAATTTTTAACAAAGCTTTGCACACACTGAGGTCTTTTTACCAAACCAAAAAAATAGGTAGGTACATGAATAACCTAGTAGGTACATATGTCGCAGTCAACTAGCTTAATGAGCTGATAAATTTGCGGCATAAGTGACATCCCGGTATTGAATTGGACAGCTAGGCAAATGACTTGGTTAAAAAAAAAACACGGGTTAGGATCGAATGGCATGACGGGAGCTAGAGTGAGCGAGTGAACTTAACTCCCGTCATGCCGCCGTGCAGCGGGGCTCCGTAGCCGAGGTTAGAATGTTGAAATAAATTGTTGTTTGAATACGGAATTCCCAAAATGAAATATTTCTGTTCTGTAAGGTGTCGAATGTAAAAAAATAGCACCATCCCATCACTACCCGTGGGTGTCGTAAGAGGGGACTAAAGGACTCACCAGAGAATGGGCAGCAGCATTCTCTGTGCATTGCAACAGAACAGCTACACTGCGATCGCCAACCCGCCTGCCAAGCGTGGCGATTACGGCCAATCCCCCCTTTGGGAGAGCTTTTCGTCACACGGTTACCCTATTCTGTGAATGGCCTAAAGCACTTTCATTAAATGTGGTATTAGACACATTGGCTGGATGTCATGTAGGCCACTGCTTAAACGACGACATTCAATGAAAAGGCTAGGCCGCTAATTAAACGGCAAATTAAGTAATTGGCTGCGACACATATATATTCATCAATTACATAGATATAGGAGCTCGTGGCTAAATAATAACAGCCGTACGGGTTGACCTTCAAGATTAAGCAACGGTTGCCGAGGTTGGTCTGTGGATGGGTGACCATCTTAACATACCGACACTCCTCCGTGCCTCGGAAAGCACGTTAAGCCGTTGGTCCCGGCTGTCATTTGTAGATCTTTGGCAGTTGTTACGGATAGTCAGAAGCCAGATAATCTGACACCAGTCTTGCCAACGAGTACTGTGTTAATCGGTTGTGGAGGTCTGGTAGGCAGCCGCTCCACGTAAAAATACTGATATTCAGCTTAATCCGGTATGACTGAAAGCCGACCCCAATTTAGTTGGGAAAAGGCTAGGCAGATTGAATTACATAGATATATAGTTACAATTTGACATTGACCATGCACATTTATGATATGAGTAAGGGAAATTTTGATAGTTCTTGAGTAAAAATTAACATGTGGCTGCCCATACACGTAGTCTACTAGCTACTATAAAAGCAAGAACAACAAACAAAGTCATTGATAAATGAAGTACAGAAATTATAGAGAAGCAGTACATAATTATTATCTTCCATCATATATCATTATTTAATAAGGCTAATAAAGATGCCTTCTGATAACACATGCACAAGTTGTTTACAATAATTGATTGCTGTTTCAATAATTTTTTTAATTAACTAAATATTTCACAATTGGGACAAACAGACCCTGAGACCTCCCCTCTATGAAAGGGGGTGGGTTGTAAATCACCACTTAGGCCCATTGCGGTTTGGTCATGAATTTAAAATACACATGGCCAAGTAAAGGGAAAAAGATGTGAGTTTACATGTGTATGTTTAACAAAATGATTGGCCTGTTGGTTGAGTGGTTAGTGACCCTGACTGCTAAATAGGAGGTTAGTCAAAAAAGTCAAAAGTCAAAAACGTTTATTTCAATTAGGCCATTAAACGGCACTTTTGAACGTCAGCATTTACAGTTCAGTAAAATATATTAATAAAGTGACTCTACTGTCCATTCGGAAAGGTAGATTCTTATGGAGAAGAACGGACAAGAAACTCCATAGTTACTGTTTTCAAATAACGACTTTACAAAATTTGGTATACAAAAATCAATTTAATATTATGTGAGGACGATACACCCAGAGTATGCTACTTATAAGAATAAAGTATAACCAGCAGAGGTACTTATTCCTTTTCTAAAAAAAAATTAGGTAAATGGTACTCACATATTTACAGATAATCTTAATAACCACCAATTAAACAGAAAATAAAAACACAAAAAAGAAACAGTATACCCATCTATAAAGTTAATTCATAAATCAACCAGTCTGATTTTGTCTACACACTTGATTGTCCTATGGAGCAGGACCAGCATGTTTCCAAGCATTCTTATCCTGAATGTAATCTTCTAATTTGTAATATGCTTGTTTACAAAGTGTACTTTTAACATAAGTTTTAAATTTTATTTCATTTAGTTCTAATATGTCAGAAGGTATTTTGTTGTAACATTTAACAAAATACCCCATGAAAGAAGTGTGGACTTTAGCTAATCTAAAAAATGGTTGATCTAATTTGTCTCTATTTCTAGCATTAAAATTATTAAAAGGTTGTGGGTTCGATTCCCACCAAGGACAAATCTTTGTGTGATGAGCATGATCATTTGTTCTGTGTCTAGGTGTAATTTGTCTATAATATGTATGTATTTAGAAATAAATAAGTATGTTTATCAGTTGTCTGGTTGCCATAGCACAGGCTCTGCCTAGTTTGGGATCGGATGACCGTGTGTGAGTTGTCCCAAGATATTATTAGATTAGAAAATATTTCAGTGCATAGTGATGGATCAAATTAATAATGTTCAGAACAAGTTCTGGTTCCAAGAATATAACTTAGTTCATTTTGTAGAACACCTGTTGGCCTGGCCTTATTTAGTTATTTCAGAGGAGTTAGGATGGCTGTGCTATAATTTTTTAATATTTTTGGAGAAAATAAATGAAAATATTTAACACAATTCAAACTGACTGCATCCAACTATAAGAAACTATGGTTTTCATAGAGAAGGTACAATAATTAACATTTTTTATCTAATCTTAATGACTAATCCATTCATTAACTAAGGTAGAAAACATCAATTGGATTTAGATACTTTTAAAAATATATAAAAAATATTTTTAATATTTTTATGATTCATACAGTTAACATTAATTTGTAGGCCACAATAAGCAAGTCATGTTACAATGAGGTTCATTCACTGGTCGATGAGAATTGAGAATACTTTCTAAATAGGCTATTTTTGTAATTAAATTAAAGCAATGCACTCACCTTCTTTACTACTTGAAGCTGCTTTCTAACTAGGGCTCTTCAAACCCGTATCATCCATGTACTTGTTTACTAACTGTCCTCAAGATATCACACTAAACGAACATTGTTATCACACATTTTATTGATAAAATTAGAAAGTAAATAGAATATTTCAATCACACCTGATAACATTTAAAACCTCTTTTTATAAAAACTCTAGAGAATTTACGTCAAGTTACAAGCCATTCGCTCAATAGATACAAACGTGTATTTGTTTTGGTTACATTTAAGAAAGTGAATATCATTCGCAAAATTTTGCACACAAATAAAATCGTAAACTCCATTCAATAAAAAATTTCAATGATTATGATAATGATAGCCTGTCATTGTCAAAATAAATAACTGTCAGTCGTAGCAATTACGTAACATTTAGTCGATTTTCAAAAGAGTCCTTCAGTAGTCATCAACTAAACTGCTAATTACACAACGCAGATGAAATGATCTGTTTGAGTGTGACTCTTGGTCATTTGGAGAAATAGTTATTTGCACATGTCTAATGGAGCGTTGAGCTACGTTGTGTTCCGTAATAGTATTTACTACTTCCACGCCTGTGTGTACACAATATCTGACAGGAGCATCTCTAATATAATGTCAAAAGTGTCATGTCAATGTCAAAAATGTGTCAATGTCAGAACAAGTCCTGACAAGCTCTCCTGATTGCGTTTATTTTTGTACAAAAAAACAGGAATTTTGTATTAAATAACTGTACATTACATCCTACAAAATATATCAATCTATCACAAATACACAAACCATGGAAGCCAGCAGCCAAAAGCACAAGAAGAGACCGACGAAAATCGAGGAGATGAGTAAGGAGCAAATACGTCAAGCTATTTTAAAGAAGCGAGAGTGCAATGCTAGAGCTCAACAGATTGTCGAGAGCCTCATAGAGCCGAACGTTACTGAAGCATTCTTACTCCAGTGCCTTCCAGACATCAACCAGGCGCATTTTGATGATATTATAGAAGAAAGATCCATTATCCATTTGTGTGGATATCCACTGTGTAAGAAGGCCTTGTCAATAAAGGATATACCTAAACAGAAGTACAGGATATCATTGAAGACTAATAAAGTTTACGACATTACTGGTAGAAAGAACTTCTGCAGTAACTCTTGTTATAATTCTGCAATGTATGTCAAGAAACAGATGTTGACTAGTCCTCTATGGTTCAGGGAGTATGAAAAGATACCAACCTTCCACCTCTTGAAGCTGGATGCTGTTGGAAATATGGGCGAGGAGGTAGATGTAACATTGATTGATAGGGTGAAGATCTCTGAGAAGAAACCATTTACCTCAATCAATGATTTTGCTGAAGCAAGCCTACATGAAATATCTCCTAACTCTCAAGATGAAAATGAGAACAACAATGAACAATCAACCAACACAGAAACAGAAGCAAGTGATACTGATAAACAGAGTGATGTAGAGAAAATGATGGAATCAATTAATGAAAAACTAGCTAATATTGAACTAAAGTCTATTGACAACATATCCACGAAACCAGGAATTTCCGCTGATCCAGAGCAAGAAATAATAGACAGTAATACAAAAACACTTCAACCAGTTACTGAAAAGAATGATAGCTCAAAACCTGAAAGAGAAACACCTGCCAAGAAACCTCTTAAACCAGTACAAAATCCTTTGAACATTGTAGGTGACATTATAGAAAAACCAGAAAAGAAAATTGACCCAATACTAATGACCCCTACTTCCACACCGGTTGAAAAAGAAACCAAAGAAATTAAAGCAAAGAAAAAGGTGCCATTGAAAAAGCAACCTTTAGTGACCGCATTAACTATTGAAGTTGAAAAATGTCTCGCTGAATGGTTCACTTTGGACACCATTCTCTTATTATTTGGTGAAGATAAAGTCAGAGAAATGGTAGCGAACAAAGGGGAACGCATTAGAGACTATCTAAATAATTTTACTAAAGGACAATTCTATAGTTCAAACGTATATGACCAGTACCAAACTTTGTGTAAGAAACTTAACATGCTAGAGTTGGAAGACAGAAAATTTGATGTTCAAACACTGAAACGAGAGACGAGACCGTTGCCTGACTACACAATGCTCCAGGAGGAGAGTAAGAAAATACAATTAAAAGTCAAAGCTTTCTTCTCAGGAGAGACCGAAGTACCAGAACCGGTAAACAACGAACCTATATCATCTCCAGAAGTAGTTGAAGAGGAAAACCATACAAACCTGCCTTTAGTAGACAAAAACTCACAGAACGCTCTTCGTAGAAGAATAGTATGTCAACATTTAAACAAAGTATTACCTGACATACTGCTCTCTTTAGGTCTTCTCAGTCTTTCAATTAGTTCAGATATTCGTTTGTTAGTAAATACGTTTAAGTTGAAAGCGAATAATATAATGTTTAAGCCTATACAGTGGATGTTGATAGCAATCATTTTTATAAAGCTTCTGTCACTTAGAGATAAGAGACTTGAACATTTACTTCAGCAACCGAAAGCATACCAGCATATGCAGTTGTTACTTCTAAGTTATAAACAAGATGGTGGGTATTTAGATAGACTAATAAGTTGGCTTACTGATGTCGATAGGCTGTTAGGCACAAGTGATACACAATTGACGATAGAATAAGTTGTACATACACATACAAATCTGATGAGACATTTTTATTTATTATACTTTTTTTTTAATAAGTACATCTTTTATTTTCACATTAAGGCCTCCACAGGCAAGTTTTTTCGTTTGACTGTACTGTTTTGGCTTCACAATAATTTTTTTTATTCATTTATGAGTGGCCCCAGAAATATTTAGATTAATAAAAAGTGTTCACTTTAAAAATAGTTTTATTCTAATTATTTCTTACCTGTGTAATTTCTTATTAATTTTTAACCAAGGAGTTACGGATACACTGAAATTTATCTGACTTAAGTAAAAAAATTAACAATAGCCTATATTATTAAAAAAAGTATAATTATAATTTATTAGTAGTTTTTTCTTTTCTTGAGAGTGGAGGGAGGCCGATCGTTTCTAAAATGCCCGGGCCGATTTCGGGTCCCACTCCTGGCAATGAATAAACATTTATTAAAAACTAGCGTTTTCCCCTGGCTTTGCTTTCATGGCCTATCTCACAGGAACTATTGATTTTAACACAGGATGAAAAGTAGTCTTTGGTACTCTCAAGACTTCTAAAATATTCATTAGATTAGTAGTTCAAAAGGTTACCTCCTACAAGAACATCTATAGTAACAAATAAATATAATAAAGCTGAACAGTTTGTTTGTTTGAACGCGCTAATCTCTGAAACTACCAGTCGGCTTTGAAAAATTCTTCTTGGATATGAGTCATGTCCGTGACCACTAACGCCAATCGCTTCCATTATTTGGTAAATTATTAGTACTTCTGTTGTTTGGAGTACTAATTAGTGGCAATTGAGTACTAATTAATTTACCAAACATGGGAACGATTGGCGTTGGTGGTCCGGCGGTAGTCACGGACATATGATAGGCACATTCATGAGAAAGGCTATACGCTAGACTAAGCTATTTATTTATTTTTACGAGTACGGGAATTTCCTACGGAAACTCTCTACTACATAGAATAATTTACATAGATGTTGTATACCTCTAGATGCTTCAGTTTTGATGGGATTCAATTATATCCACAGAAAGGTAGTTAAAATAAAACGCCAAATTAACTTACAACAATAATAAACTTTATAAAATCACTCAACAAGTCAAAATCAACTACTTAAATTAGGATCTAATATCGACAATGCAGCACCAACCAAGTGCAATGACCCTGTGATCAATACGGAGGACCTATCGACAATCTTTTGTTTTTTTAAGTTGACCAAAGCGTCCGCTACACAGCTTGCTACTGTCACATTAGTGGGACCTTCTTGGAAGTGTTGCCAGATTTGGGCGTGTTTTTCGCATCTGGCAATAAGTTCTTCTTGTTCTACTAAAGAGAAGTTGTCATTGTTTTGGCTTATGTTCTTGTGGGCGGTCGGGATTACGAAGTAAACTGATTTGAAGCCCAAATCCTTTAGTGGTTCGAGTAAGATTTCGGCGTTTCTATCGCCTGTAGCACTGAATATCAGGACTTTGTCATGTAATCTGGAATGAAAATTGTTTTTTTGTTAATCCGCTTAAAATATTAACATATCAAGTGAGTATTCAGAAAATAAGTAGGAATTACAAACAGTTTGGGACATTCAGTACATTCACATTAGTGATTAGGTGATTACACTTTAACTTCGGAAATCAGCCTTTTTGCGACGACATAAAGGCGCTGCCACCGTAAAATTATTGTCACTGATGCGTACTTGACTGTACAAATATAACAACTACATTGAGTTAAGATTTTTTAGAAGGCGGCAGAATACCATAGAACCGAGAGGCCATGCATTTGAAGGGTTTAAATTTAGAATAACTTTGTTTGGATGCAACTTTTGGCAATATTTTTTTAAAGCGTGTCTCACCTATTATGGTTCTTAAACCAATCCGCGCAGATCTCCATAGACTCCTTAGTATGCGCCCCATCCAAATAAAACTTCGCATAATCAGAGTCCACAACTTGATACCGTCCCGGCCATTTGCAAGAGGTCAACCCTGACATAGTCTCCTTCGTCACACATTTGACTATATTTTCTAATACTGGTGTGGTCACGCCATTCTGACCGTTAACTGCCTGTTTGATAAGGCCGTTTTTCCTGTGTATTGGCTTGGTGATGCGCATCCATGCGTGGGCCAATTGTATGGCGAGTGAGGCGTTTGTCTGGTACGCTTCTACGTCTATGGGCAAGAGGACTCTCTCTGTGCTCGGGAATGTGTAGGTTTTGTAGGCAGGAACTACTGTTAGGGGACACTGGAAATTAAAAAGATTTAATTAGTTGATGGTATTTGCTGAAACAAAACTTGCGTTCATATTATTTGAATAGAGACAATGAATTTAAAGTCGTCATCTAAGCAATTTCTGTCAAGCTAGCAGACAGTTAGGTTTATTTCGTATTGCCCAAAACTTTTTGGAAAAAAACCGCCAAATGATAGCTTCAGATAAAAATTTTAATGTGTCAATTTCACTAACAGCTTTCTATAGAAATAAGTATCACCTTTGTACCTATGTTTCTGTCTTAAACCTTATTGGGAGCTATATATTTGAGCCGTTTGGGGTTGAAACATTAGGCCCATGGGGTCCGAGTGCTCACCGAGTCTTTCGGGCCATCAGTAAACAACTCGTGGACTGTTCACGTGACCAGAGGGCTGGGATTTCCTTCGGCCAAAGAATCAGCATTGCCATTCAAGGCGGCAATGCTGCCAGTGTTCTGGGCACCTTTGCCATTGACAGCGATGAGGATGAATTTTTTGATGCCCAATGATTTATTTTATTTTTATACGCGTACATAATTTTGCGATTATTAGTCTAGTTGTTAAAGTATTTAGTTGTTACTTGAACATATTATAGTTCGTTAAATGTAAATGTTGTGTTGTGTTGTAGTCAAGAGCAAACCCATATTAAATAAAAAAAATATATATAGTCTAATAAAAAAAAGAGTGTGTGTACATATGTACACGCGTTAGAAGTTATACTTCTTTGGCGTATGGAAAAAAAAAACATTCACAACTTAAAAAATATAAAAGTTTTAAAATATTTTTATTGTTTTCAGCTTCAATTTGTTGCGTTCGAACGATCGCCAATTAAGTCTATTACGCTAAATAACTGATACGTTTCATAGTTTTAAAACTGTTTGTTCATAAAATAGGGCAGATATAATACAATTTTTTTTTTTTGATTCGAATGTTTTGTTAGTAGTATTTGAAATTAATACCAACTTTCTATTCTGGATGGTGTGTACCTGAGAAGTTTATGGGTACCTACTTACAATGACATATAAGTTACGAGACTCCTTTTTTCAAAATAGTCAATACTAATAATTATTATAAACGGTAAAATTCTTTGTTCCGTTCTACTGTAGATACAAATCCGATTAAGAAAACTCATTCATGAAGAGGCTGTTTTTTGTCTTCGAAAAATCATCATATTCCAATAAAATCTTCTAGGATAGAATAAAAGGAGCTGAGCCGCGGGAAAAATTAGTGTCTAATCAATTACTTTTATCAAAATATTTGTATCTTATATTTTGGCGCTTTATTTCGAAATTCAAACATAAAAGAAACAAAAGACAATCAAAAAATACTAGAATATACAACTTGAACATAGTTATCGATTTTCATGCCACATAACTTCACGATGTAGAATTCAGGTGTCGGTGTGCGCGCGCATCGTAAAAAATCACTCTCATCAGTTTTCTCCATCGCGCCAAAAGAAGTATTACTTCAAAAAAATACAGTACCTACATAAATTGTTAAATAAAATAAATAACAGCCATGCTGCTTACTGACAGAATCAACATTTTGGAAATCGCCACGGTCACTGGTCAGGTAAGATTATTGCTTGATTATTTATAAACTCGCAGTTGACCATAGTTTCACTTGATGGAAAGCGACGATGGAGCACGCTTGCCAAGAAATAACCTATTCAATCTTTACTCAAAGACCTCTGGCTGTAGCTCACAGAAAACACAGACTCCGGCAGGAAATTCCACCCCTTAGTTGTACGCATAAAGAAAGTATTCCCAAAACGTTTTGTACCTTAAAATGACTAGCGACACTGGTCCGTCCATGGCTTCTGCAGGCTGTTCCACCGTATAGGCCTCGCAGCCAGGCTTCATCACAGACGCGATCTCCGGCAGAGTGTCTAATATAGACTCACCTTAAAACGACTAGCAACACTCCTCAGCACGTCCATAGCTTCTACAGGCTGTTCCACCGTGTAAGCCTCGCAGCCGGGCTTCATGATGCCTGCCTTAGCAGCCGCGATCTCCGGCAGAGTGGTGCCCAGGATCGACGTGTGGTCAAGACCTAAAGCTGTGATGCCGACGACTGGGACTTTTCTGAAAGGATGGAATGGGAAGTGTTCTATGAAAGACTAATAATACGGCAGTTACGTGCGAATCTCTTTTGTTCATTCTCTTCTTTTGGATATAAAAACGTTTCTATCTACATATAAAACTTTAGTACGGTACTATTCCAAACCCATTACTGCTTTGCGGAAGTGTTTGAAAGAGTTACCGCGGCTCTGGAACGCAAAAGGCATCTCAAGGAACACTAGTGGAGTTTAGTCAGTGAAAGTCTGACACTCCCTGACACTCCTAGTCATATGATCATTTCCCATCCACAAAAGTCACATCTCTGCTGGGCTGGGTTCCGACAGAAACGAGAAAAATATTTCTTAGTATGGATTAATGTGGGTGTTTATGCGTCTACTTCAAACTTTAGTCCCCCCACCGGTAAGAGATGGAAATTACGGCAAAAGACTATTCTTTGTCAATCTATTTTAAACCTATCCACGTTCTCATAAGGTCGTCTGCAAATTGTGCAATGAAAGCAACTAACCTTAAAACATTAGTGTAGTCGACAATGCCCCCGATGCCCACTTCGACGATGGCCACGTCTACCTTCTCCTTGAGGAACACGTTCAATGCCATCACAGTGAGGAACGCGAAGTACTTCGGCATGTCACCCTCGAACGCCTGGAAACATATTATTCTACAATTAACTAGCAAGGCGATATTAGAAAGAAAAAGTATTTATATTTACAGAACTGACATGGATACAAAATTATATACCTGAACCAAACTTCCCTAAAGATTGCATAGCTCCGAAATTACCCTACGGAGATTTTCGGTTTTTCCTACATTATCCCTACTTTTTAGTGTAAGGGTCGAATTCCCCCGTTTAGAGTCGGTATGGACCTCTTTATGAGCGTTACAATAAATACGAAAAACGTCGCGATTTTACGATACACGTCGTACCGAGAGTAGTTTTGGCCCTTCGTCGGGACGAATTTAGGTTGATTTTATTTTAGAAATCTAAACCGGGTTCCAATGTTACCTTAGTCCCATCAAGCATATCATGGACCTGATGGAAATGCTTCGCGAACTGTTCCTCAGAGATGACGCGTCCATCGAGCCGGATGCGCTCGCGCACTGCCACGAGGTGCGGCGACGAGTAGAACCCTGTGCGGAACCCGTGCTGGCGCAGGATGGACTCGCACATCGCGCTTGTTGAACCCTGAAAATTATAACGAGTTGGGCCTTATGTTAACGACGATCGAATATGTACCATATCATTCAAGAATAGGATACATTTTGCTTGAACGTTTTTAATGTGATTTGATAGTGTTAAATAGTCACGCGATTCTATTAATTATTCCTTGTACTAGCTTGTTAACTAGCAAAAACAATCTGATTCTCATTATAGTTGTTACAATCATTATTATAGTGAGCCAAAAATTCAGATTCAAATTAAGTGTCGAATACTGTCGAAAGTCCACAGATAATTATTTTGTCCTGGATTACCAAAAAAAAAATTATTAAATTGCTTTGGAAGTTCATGTTCATGATCGTATCAAAAGATAAGAAAATGACTTATAAGCGTTTGTGCCATGTTTACTAAACATGCTTTTAGATATCCTTACTTATTCTGCTTCCGGTAAAGATAACTTATCCATTCGAGAGTTTTGTGAGAACTAGAAAAAATGGGAGGCTCGATGTTTATTTAGGAGGAAAGGCAAATGACATTGTGGAGGCCAATGAGCAGCCAATATAAGCAGCAGTCATAGTCATGGACCTAGTGATGATAATATTGATAATGAGAAATATTAGCCAAATAGTCAGGTCGAACCATTCTCAAGTGATGATCTGTGATCACAAATGCGCCAATTGATTTTCATATTTATAAATCGTCTGTACGTGTGTACGTCACTTAACTTCTACAGCTAACGGCTGGACTGTTTCATATGACTTTTTTGCGTGTTTGAGTGGGTTCATGGATGGTTTAGATTCACAATAGTAATTGGAAACGGTAGGTGGAGCGGAAATCGGGTTCTAGAAATTTGTTTCTTTCGAAAAGTCAACGATTGGGCAGTACGTCTTTTCGGGACTGCTAGTTTATTTATCGAACTGTTTAAACGTGTGAATAATTACCTTTCCTTTGGTTCCAGCTATGTGTATCACAGATAATTCATCTAACTTCGTTAGACTCACTCCAGTTCTCGACAAATAGTATTCCATGTCCTCCAGATTTGTGCATTTCTGAAATATTTTCATACAAATACATTTAGGTATACGTCTTTCTTACGTATTTTAAAGCATGAGGGATTCCCAGTCGATAACACTGTCTGTGCCTCTATGCATGTTTTGTAGAAACTGAAATAATTATTTTAGTTTGTCATTATTATTTTTGTATTGATACAAAAATAATTAAACACATTTTCATGTACGTATATTATATTCATATTTTGAACTAAGTACTGTAAGTACCTATATGTATACAGTAAGTTTATAATTGTTTTAAGGTGAAAGTTTAATTCTGTATTTTAAGACAAAGTTTCTATCCCCTTTTTATAGTTTTTCCCGCAAAAGTGACCTCCATAATCATTTTTTTATTTTCGTAACTCGTCCTTGTTTGGTTCACAAAACAAAAGTTCATAATGTATACCAAATTTCAACAGAATTGGTCCTGTAGGTTCGGAGAAAATTGGCTGTGACAGACAGACAGACATCTGAGTGATAGGTACTATAAGTGTTTTTTGGATGTTCGGAACCCTAGAAATGGAAAAAATAAGGCATATTTTTAACATCAAGAAACATGTATCTCCATTTTAAAAGTGCAGTTTCCCCAACAACATGCTTTTCATTAATTTTTGGATGGATAAAATGATTAATTTGAACCCAGACAAAAGATGACATGAAGACAGAAGAAGAAAAAGCATTTTCCATAAATGCTAAAAAATGTTAATGTGAAACCTTGCATATTCAAAACAGTAGCCTTCGTGGCATTAGGCTGGTTGACTCATACAAAAAAGTTTAAAATGTGTATTCATAATTTTGGCCTAAAGAACCTAACCTAAAAATTAAGGAGGACCATCGCGGACATTAGCGGTGAACCACTTTTAAACCCTATTAGAATGGTAATGGGAAGGTCAAAAACTGGTTCACCGCAAATGTCCGCGATGCTACATAAAAGTGGAAGATATTTTTTTTATCTGAATTTGTGTCGTAGAAAACATCATAATAAATATTTCCATGCAGAACACGCTATCCGCTATGATTTACGGAGACGCCGTAGTAAAAATTAAACATTACTAAGTTTTTTCTTTGGAAGAAGAATAGGTTTTTTCTTATTTACTATTACGTTGACGTCATGATACGTATTAATTTAAAGACGTAAGTCTTTATACTAGATGTGTATATGATATAGAGGGGTTTCATGTGTAAGCATCTTTTATACGGAGTAATCTGTTACACATAATAATCTAAGTACATATACTATTAATAAAGCTGAAGAGTAATTATAAATGTCAATGAAGTGGACTTAGCCAAAATGTCTTATTGCATAACTCTTCAGAAATATGCCTTTCGAAAGAAAACAGGCACTTCTTTTGTAATTTTCCAAAAGATTCATGAGCTAGTGAGAGATGATACCAGATTTTTTTCTTTGATTTTAAACCTTAATTTACCTCCTACATGCATAAGTCAAGATGCCATGATGATACCTTCAATGAAGTGAGAAGAATAGTGCAAGATATCACAAAAACATTTACCTGTGTTGTCTCTGGTAGGGTGTTACTTACTTGTCCCGTTCTAATGTCCTTTCGGATCTGCTCTATGGTCGCCTTGTTTGATTGCAGGACATTTAACTTTCGGATAGCCTCCTGAAAACCCAAATATTGAGTTTTAATTTTAGCCATTTTTATTGAAGCACTGTTGAAGCGGTCACTAGAAAATCAACACTGAATGTAGATACAGAGCTTGGTTGGCAGTTTAATTATTGGCGATGGATTGCAATTATCTTGAATTATATAACATCTGCCTCAGAAGTATCACTTAAACTTATAAATTACTCCAACCTACTTCTTACTTTTCCTAGAACTATTAGTACTTGAGACATGTATCTATGAGTACATTAGTCTATAAATATGAGATTCAAGGTTTTCATTTTGTTGTATGAACTCACCAAATTTTAACTTTTTTATTTATATTTTACAAAGGTGGTCTTATGCTTTTAGCATTTACTACTAGTCGACCTTAGGGCTTAGCTATTCAATCATACTATACTAAAACAAGTTTAAAAAAAGTTTTGGTAAGCAAAGGAATCTTAATACTAAGCTTCCGCTTTCCATCTGTCTGTCAGCAGGCTGTATCTCATGAACCCTTAGGCATGGAACCATTTGAATTAAAGTCAAACTAGCACTTGAGTGGTTTTTATCTCTTAAAGTGTAGCCGTAACATGTGTGATATGGTAATAATATAAAATTAGCATAATTTGCCATCTTACATTCAGAACAGACACCAAATAATCAGAACATGTACCTATCACTCATGTTTATGAATAAAAAACCCATAACTCATTGTTTAAAATTGTATTCAAGAGGTAGTAAGTATTAATTACATATTTTTATTTTTCTAGGAAAGTGTTTAAATTGAACAAGTCTATTAGTTTTTGTTTTCATTATAAGAAATCAATCAAGAATTTGGTTGTTTTGAAATTAAAACTCAACTGTACATATGCTAGTCAAATATGACTATCATGGTCAAAAATGTATGAAAAGAATTTCTTTCAGCTAATCTAAGTGACTTACAACACACATAACATTAATCCTTGAAATAAAACTTAAGAAATACAATAAACCATACAAACACAGTAAGTAACAAGTCAATGTTTACAAACAAACAATAGAATATCCCTATCAGATAAATGAAGAACGAAAGTTTATAAAATAATGCAAACTTGGGGAACTAACTACAATGGAAAACTTTCTAAAATACAGTATCTATGATGTGGCAATATTTCCTAGAACAGTTAAGTGTTTGTTGCAACTATAAACAGTACTCACGCAACAAGTCTCGTTCTAAACAAAATCAAAATACAAATTAAAAGTGACAACTCGTACCTCGTAGCTACTCTTCGTCGAACACATCCTTACAGCTAGACTATTGCCTAAACGACTACGGAATATGTGGGCGCTGATCATCAGTGCGTCATCCGTCCAATGGACGGCTCAACGACGCAATTATAGTGGATATAAATGAAAAAACCGTGACCTCGTCGTGAGCGACGAGCGAGTAAAATCACATAGCGTTCCTCTTCGTCTGCTCCTACTTATCGATGAGGCATGCGACATCTGACCCTTATACTGGCTATTGTCATAACATCAAACCGATCATAGCCGGTAATTAGCGCTAATCGCTTCCTAGAACAAAACAAAAATTATGCGATCATAACCTCACAAAAACGTGTGGAATTGACAACGTCAAAATGACAGTGACAGTACTGACGTTGACTTGACAGTGAGCACAGCTGACATTTGGCGAAACGTTCTGAAACATAATTGTTGTTGAACATGCTGTCAAAACTACCTTTTTTTACAAACAGATAAAAATTTTTTTACAACAAACTCTTTGATTCATTGATTTGGCTAGAAAAATAAATTACTGTTGACAAACCAAAGATTATAGTAATAATTGTGACAAACTAAGACTGACACAATCCAAAATAACTTATTTTCGAAGTGTTTATCCAGTTTGTAATATATTATAAATAATTGATTTTTAGACGCACTGTGCTGCAGAACACCGACATTTTTCTCTTCACAAGAGTCTAGGAAATCATACCCTCGTTAAAAATGACGGAAACTGATGCCACAAATCGACCGCTGCAAATGCCTACACATTTTTTGCCACAGCTTGAAAGAGCGCGGGTTTATCTTATGATGAAGGTTTTTCAATTCCGCATTTCACTATCTATATATTTACAATAAAATACAACCGACTTCGAAATAAAAACACGACAAATGCGCACAGAAATGTATGGGGCAGCCAATTTTTTTATGAGTGACTCTCGTCAGTGTGTACAACCTTCCGGTTTCCAACTCCAGTACCAGGTTATGTACAGAATAAACGCAATTCCTGAAAAGGGGTCATTGTACAGACCCCAGCACATCAAGCTACCCGAAACTGTCAAATTTTCCCAGTCAACCTTGAACCTAAAACATCAGCGATAAATTTGAAAATAAATTTAAGAAATTTGACAGATTGTTGTAGATTGATGTGCTTACGTCTGTACAATGACCCCTTTTCAGGAATTGCGTTTATTCTGTACATAACCTGGTACTGGAGTTGGAAACCGGAAGGTTGTACACACTGACGAGAGTCCTAAGCTATTAGTTTCGTAAACAATATTGTACAGACGCCAGCACATCAGGCTAACCGAAACTGTAATTTTTTTCCAATCAGCCTTGAACCTAATGCTTAAGCGATAAAGTTGAAGATCTATTAAAGAAATATTACAGATTGTGGTAGCTTGATGGCGTATCTACCTACTAAAGCGGGATACCATCCCATGTTGACTATAACTTTACTTTACCCTGAAATCACAATACTTCCCTTTAATTACTACCATCTAACTAGGTCCTAAAACGTTTGCCAAATCCGAAGCCAAAGTAAAATTGTTTCCAGGATATGGTCAGGAATGTCATTGTCCATCTGCCAAAAGATCATCTTAAACAGATGAAGATTTTCGCGAACCGTCACCTGCACACCATAGAGGCCTCGCGGATGATGTTGCTCGTTGAACCAGGACTCGTTATAGGTAAACCTATTTCGGGTACACTCGTATCCTTTCTTGACAAAATATCGGTAGGTAGGCCCCACAAATGGTTGGCTTCAAAGAAAGGGCTAAAGTGTCATGAAGAGAATATAAGCCGAAGGGCCTATGTTAATAAACAACAGGACAATTGGATTTAATGGTTAATCTTGACCGCCAGCACCCGAAAAATATTGTAAAATAGAAGTGTTACAATTCTGCGTCTGTAGGTACTTGCAATGTGTTCTCAAAAAAAATTGCCGAAACATGACAGCTAACTTAGCTTATCCATTTTGTCTGAATGAAGGACAAAGAAGGCCAGTTATTAACCAAACAGGATTAGCATTAAAAGTAATTCTTCAAATGATTTCCAGTTACCTATTCATTAATTAATTTCTGTTATTAGATATCAAAGGAGTGGCGAAACAGATAATGAAAGATTTCGGATGCTACGTTATAACACGTCGTTGCGTGATCGATCGCTATGAAAGAGTAATGATATCTACTGCACAATAATTAATCGATATCTGTTGATGAAACGTTTTGAGGTGATAATCGATTACTAACAATAATGTCTTGCAGCACGAGAAATATGTTCCTGGTTGTATGGATCCAGCTTTGATGTCGGAGGTGACGAAGGCTTTTACTGTGAAGGAACCAGTGCCACAAGCTGGATGGTTGATGTTTGGTAATTCTTCTTTCCTACTCTCTTCCTCGTCGTAGAAGAGAAAGAACGCTATTTCATTGTCATCACATTTATTTTTCCAGAGTGTTTCTCCTGGAGGACCCTTGACGGCTAGAAGTATAATTATGTAACTTCATATTGATCTAAATAGGTCGATAATCTTGATTTCGATAATCCAGATAATAAAAACACCGTCCTTTCCTTTTAGTAATTGTTATTGTTACGCGCCAGAATTAATGTCGGGTACATTAAGTTACTACTAGCGCCATCTAGTATCAAGTAGCAGAACTAGTAGGGTCAAGTACCTTCTAGACATTTCTTTGCCAGAACATTCTACACTTCTCGATATCTGGTCAGTCGGCAGCGGAGTACTTTCCAGATGTTTCGAGAATGGAAGTTTCTAGATTAAACTGACCTATATAAGGAGCGCGTATTCCGCGACCGAGGCAGTAGGTATTGGATTAGCGATACAAACGAATACTTCGGAAGCGATCTTCAAGTGCGAATAAAGTGATCAGTGGTGAACTTGTGTTTAATAATTACCTAGTGAGTTTAAAGTTGTAATTAGTGTTTTTAAATTAAAGTGTAATTTTGGTTATTCTGTTCTGTAAATTAAAGTCTATAGTAGGCGCCAGATAATCGTGGAATATCGGTCATTGACCCACCTACATTTATTGACATTGTTAATTTGAAAAACGGAATTAATGACACAAAACTGTCCCGAATCATCATCTCTCGTGATCCTTAACATGGTCTAATAATGAAAAACGATTCATATTTAACCTTTTGCGTGTCTTAACAGATTTTTATCGTCCAATCCTGACCAAGCCCTTATGTGTAACTGTCCGACTTAAGACATTTGGAGCATTTTTTCTTATGTCGAACTGTGTAACTTAAGACACGCAAAAGGTTAATTGTTCAGGTACCTATGAGCAGTTATTAGTGAAAGGTCAATATACTTTATTCCACATTTATCTGGCGCCTACTATAGCTTTGGGTTCGTGGCAATAAAAACAGCCGGTTAAATAACCAAAATGACACTTTAATTTATAAACACTAGGTAATTACAACTTTAAACTCACTAATTATACAACACAACTTCACTACTAATCGCACTTGAAGATTGCTTCCGAAGTATTCGCTTGTATCGCAAATCCAATATTGACTCGGTCGCTTTTTTTTTTTGGACTGGGATCACTCGCAGTTCAGCACACTAAGGCTGGTTACTGCTTAACCGAACTATCCTGTGGTGGCCTCAAATGAATTTAAGGCCCCCAGCCAGGCCGTACAAACTAGCTAAATTATACTAAATAGACTCGGTCGCGGATTACGCGCTCCTTATATCCAGAAACTTCTATTCTCGAAACATCTGGAACTACCGCTGCCGACTGACCAGATATCGGGAAGTGTTGAATGTTCTGGCAAAGAAATGTCTAGAAGGTACTTGACTCTACTAGTTCTGCTACTCGATACTAGATGGCGCTAGTAGTAACTTCATGTACCTGACATTAATTCTGGCGCGTAACAATACGAGTAGGAAGACGAGAGACACAGATGTCTTTACCCAGAATAATAAAAAAATATACCCATTACTATCCTATACATACATAATATCTTGTATTCAACGCCTGCCCAGATCATCCGTGCACATTGCGCGAGGCTCGGTGTCTACAACAAGATGGTGTCCTGCCGTCGGTGACGTTGATTCTAATGACGCAGCCTGAGATGGCGCCGAAAGCCGTTAGCAACCACACTCCTCCTCGTAACTTCTTCCAGCAAGACTTCGAGGGGCTAAAGTATGCGTTCAAAGCTACGGCGAAGGTACTATAGTTTTGATTGTCTGTTTATAAGTCCCTCAGGAGTGAGCTACGTTTTTGTGAAGTGTAGAAATTTTATTACCCTAGGCTCTCACCAGAATCTTTAGCATATCACATTGGCTAGTTTTAATGAGCTGCTCTGCCGATGGTGACTTTCAGTCGTTGGATCCGGAATAGCCCTAAAACTTGCTAAATAACCGTAAAACTAAGTTTAACTAGCTACCCACTCCGGCTTTGCACTGGTGCATAATTGCATTTTTCACCTTTTTCATTTCTCTCGATCTTTCGTATCGACAGTGGGGTCCTGTTTGAGCCTAATAGGATAGTCCTGGACTTGGCGAAATGAGATGTTAACCACTCACCCATTCCCATCGCTCACCTTCTGATAATATGGGCGTAAAACTTTCACTATTTCTACAGGAAATACAAATAACTCCTGAAGATAACGTAGAAACTATATCGACGAAGTGCTTCAACGCGGTCCGCGCCTTCAATGCTGGTCACCAGAACATCGGGCAAGGCATTAACGCCGTCGGGGCTCCGGCGGTGTACCGGGTGCTGCTGCTCGGACCGAGGGGCTCCGGCCGCAGCACCCAAGGCACCCATCTTGCCAAACATTTTGGATTAGTTTTCAGTAAGTATGTAGAAGTTTGCTGATTGTAAAAGTTTGCGCACTAACAGCTATATGTGTGCGCTACAGCGCATCGCAATGCAAAAAATAAAAGTTTGACCCGTCTGTAATGAGCGAGGGATTACAAAATATTATAATATGACCACGCTCTTTCTGAAATGTACGAACGTGAATATTACCAATACATTGCTTTACGGCATCTCATCTTGCCCTTCCGTGGTCGTACTTTTATAGAAGCCTCGTTGGATGTCAAACTAGAATCGAATAAAAATCCTTTGCATCATTATGTTATGACTACTATTATATCCCTGTACATCCTTGGTTGGAGATCCAAATAAATATATCACGTCACCTAATCACTTTAGGAAAACAAAAGTGTGATGGTTACATTTTTCTGTTTGCAGTACATTTTGACGCGATCTTCAACGAGGCAAAGGTGAAGGACGATGATGTTGGAAAAAAAATTCGTAAGTATGGGACCAGCATCGAGCTAAGGGGCGAGGTTGTCAAGAGACGGCTGCAAGGGAAGGTAGGTTTTCTTCATCCTTTTTATACACTAAAATCATCATACAATAGAAACACAGTTGAATTGAACATCTAAAAAAGTTTTAAGCCTGCCCTTTGCACTTGCTGATTACGTGCCTATACTGTACCATGGCTGGGTAAATATTTCCAGGAACATTTTCTCGCACTGCCTCGAACTAACTCTCTTCCAATCCATATTTATAATTTGATTGAGGACAGTTTATGACTTGCTACAGGACTGCTTAGACCATGGATGGGTGCTGATAGGCTACCCGACAAACGGAAACGACTTTGAACTGCTGGACGCAATGTCCACTCCCCCGAATCGGTAAGTGCAATTGGCTAATCTAGGTAGGGAAGTGCTTTTTGTGAAAAGCACGACCTCTTAGTGTTTTGAGCCAAAATAAAATAAAATGGTGACCTCTCTCTCTCGCCTATGTGGCGCCAACTAGTAGCGTGCCTTAAAAACACAGCAGACGTCGCTGGGGATAGTACCATGACAAGCAATATGGCAATCGATTTCCCGATGTTTGGGCAACTTATTGACACAGAACACAATCACTTTTACCCAATTTGCTGTCGACACCGTGCTGAATTATTTCGCTTTACATTGCCGACGTCAGACCAATAAGACGGTTACAACTTACATTTTCGTTTTGTTCAGTAGTCTTGCTCCAATTTAAGCTACTTTCTAAGTGAAAGTCGTCAGATGATTGGTACAAGTCTGGTTTGAAATACTGAACCTGGATATAGAAATTCAGAAACTCTGTGAATACTAGATACTACTACTACTAGCAGTCGTTGACCCAGTAATCAGCTGCAAGGAATAATATCGTAACTCAGTCAATTTTAAGTTACAATCATATTCAGCACGACTATGATTGTATCTTAAAATTGTTTAAAACTGAATTACGATGTTATTGCTTGCAGGTGTCGATATAAGTATTGTCTAGAGTTTCGCTCGTTAATTTTATTTGACCTTTTATACTGTAGGTACAAAGCTATTAGTTAATTAGCTGTAGGTTTGCTTAAGATTAGAGAGCACAAACAGCTTTAAGTAAGTAATGCGCCGTTGGTACTGGGTAGGTTGTAAGGAGTAGTAAGTAATGGTAAAAATAATACTCCACGTCAGGCAGTGCTTGACTATTTAAGTGTTTAAAATCAAACTTGCGTACGAGTTGCATGCAGGTGGAAATGCAGCTTAACCTTTTGCGTGTCTTAAGTTACACAGTTCGACATAAGAAAAAATGCTCCAAATGTCTTAAGTCGGACAGTTACACTTAAGGGCTTGGTCAGGATTGGACGATAAAAATCTGTGGTAGACACGCAAAAGGTTAAGACCCTGCAACAAAATCAAATACTCAAACCGTCAAGCACCATCCTGATGTTACACATTTAACTTAGATGATAATCTCGCTTCCTCCAGCATAATATTCTTGAACATGGACCTGGACACGTGTCGCTTGCGCACCATGAACGAGGGCTTCGACTTGAGCACCGGCATGAAAGTGCCGATCGGCTCCGGATCAAGGGTGGTCCTGCATCCGGATCACGATGAAGAGCGGAGGGAATATGAGGTTATTTTATTGTTACTTATTAGCTTTTACATTTGACTGGAGGGCTGGAGGTCGCCCAAGACAGAGAGATTTTTATGGAGAAAGGGGAGGCCTCTGCTCAGCATGGAATACAATAGTAGACTAACAAAACCAGTTACTTTCTGCCAGCGGGTTCGCTCGCGTGTATGTCTGAAATTATCCTCAGGGAATGTAGGTACTCCCGGGATCGGTAAGGCCCCTCTTTGAGGAGTGGCTGGAGAGGCGCCACGGCGTCCTCACCTTCCGCCTGACGCAGGTACTTACCGGACACGGCTGTTTCGGGAGGTACCTATTTCGGATTAAGCGGGAGGAAACGCCCGGGTGTCAGCACTGTGAGGATCGCCCGGAGGACACGGTGGAGCATACGGTGGAGGTCTGCCCTGCTCCTCGCACCGCCGTGTCCTCGTCGAGGCGATCGGCGGCGGCAACCTCTCGCGTCCGGCCCTGGTTGAATCCATGGTCCCGAGCGAGGAGGCTTGGGAAGCGGTCACCTCCTTCTGCGAAGCAGTAATGCTAGCGAAGGAGGAGGCGGACCGCGCGAGGGAAAGGCAAGGCCTTCGTCCCAACCGCCGCAACAGGAGAAGACGCCCCGGGCGTCGGGAGTCGCAGGGCGATCCCCGGCCACCGTAGGCGCGGGCCTGCGGACGGCGAGCGTTGGGTGGCTCGCTGTCCGATCACCACCAGGCCCGGGTCGATACTCCCGGGATACAAAATTATCCTATGTCTCTTTCCCAGACCTATCTAAATACCAAAATTCAACATAATTCGTTCAGCAGTTTAGTTAGGCGTAAAACGTAACAGACAGACTGAAAAACACAGCATTCGTATGGTTCTGGCTCCTGCAAATGAAGAAAATCCTCAAATTCTGTAAATGAAGGAACCTCAAATTCCCAACCCTCATACTCTACCAAATTTTGGGCCAGCCACTACTATGCTGCTACCAGTATCACAACCATTTTAATAAAGGTAGATCAATCAACTCTGGCTTACATTTAAAATCTAGTCCGACGACTCACGTCACGTATTCTTCGCATTTTTAAATTTTAGCAATAATGCTAATAAGGTGTGCATATTTGACAAGTCATTGACTCGCGGGCGACGCCGTTGTTTAGATAGTTTAGGCTTTCATCGATGATATCACAGTGATAACTGTTGCTAACAGTTACGAGGCGTGATTGGAATTAGGAGTAGGTAGGTATCAGTTAGTTTTATTTTCGGGAATGTGTTAATTAGATTTTCCCGTTGTCGAATTTGTTAACGGTATAAGTAATAACTGTGTAAGTAGTAAGTATTGAAAGTAAAATGTAGACAAACTTACTGAATAGGTATCGGTCACATGAAAAATTTGACACTGACAATAAAGTTGAAAATCTTTTAAAGCCAGCATATCAAGCTACCCAAAAATGTCAAATTTTCTCAATCGACCTTGAACCTAATGCTTTGGCGATAAAGTTGAAAATATATTAAAGAAATTTGACAGATTGTTGTAGTTTGATGTGCTGGCGCCTATACTTAACCACTCTATAATTATCCCTCGCTTTACTCCAACAGTGGGACTTATTCTTCACGGAGCAGTTAGCGGAACTGCGGGCATCGGCAGGGCTGTCGGCTATAGAGATCGATGGCACCGAACCTTTCGGTACGTAGATACACATTGTTAGAATCGCTATTATTAAGGTTTAAATATGTATCTATTGCTTTTTTGGGTCACTCTTGTGCGCAGCATGGGGAGGCGAGAGGCCTTCCGCTTTCCGAGACGCTTTCGGCTTCTAAGACAAGGTGACCCCCTTGTCTGCGACCACGATGACCTGGTGAAGGTGAAGGCCACGGGAGCCCGCTGGTTACAACAAGCAAAGGAGCGATGTTGGTGACACTTACGGGAGGCTTATTTAGTCCTCCTGACCGATTTCGGCCATGGCGGCCAATCTCAACGGAGACTAGCCATCGGCGCGGGACATATCATAGTGCACAAGTGTGTGCGCAAACACAAGTGCACTGCACTCCCTCTTTCATCACTCTTATATTCCATGGAACGGCAACCTGACACGACCGGAGAGAGATCTGGTGCAGGACCAACGGCTTAACGTGCTTTCCGAGACACGGGGTTGTCACACCACTAACTTCCAAGCTCAGGGCTGTCACTGAGAAATGCCTATTGGAAAAACCCAGTGACACTCTCTGCCCGACCTGGGAATAAAATTGAACCCAGGACTCCACGCTCGGCAGTCGCACACACGAGACCGCCGGAGCAGTTATCCAGCAGTGGAAGACTTTCAATTGAAATGATGATGATGACTATAGGTACCTACTGTTTTAGGATTCTTGAGCAGTTTAGCTAACAATGGAACCACATAAGGAAAACGTAGATACGTTACGTACCTACATATCACTAGCGTATATTTTCAATGTGAGTTCAGTGTTCAAGATCAAGGGCAATGTTCGCAGTCATTATTTTTTCTAAGTGGGTCGAGTTAGCTGTCGACCGTTCACAAATTGAATCCATTCTCTACCAGCAATGGGTTCTGTTGTTGAGAGCGAATTCATTTGAGGCACAAGATGGGATAATCTATTTAAAGATCTTTGTAGTACTAGTATATTTTGATGCAAGTGGTGCAACTTTTTCATTGCAGTCTAGGCTGAATAGACGCCGAAGAAGGCGAGGTCGTTATGGAACTATTGCAATGCCAATGTAAATCAAACGACGTTTTTCAACACACTTAGTCGGAAGACAAAAATCATACACATAATTTAGAAACAAATTATTTTGTGAGAATAGGCTCGCGAGCAGTAGCCAGTATTCGAGTGTTGAAAAATAATAATCATCTACTGAGATAGACACGTCATATCGATTTTTCTAGTACGTGGTAGCGAATGGCATCATTTATTTTCTGGGACTAACTTATTATATAATATTATTCTCGTAATTTCCTAAGCCGGTTTAGATTGGATATCTAAAATTGTGTAGTAATAATAAAAATAATTATAAATTACTTGATATCAAGGAGATAGTAGGAAATTATCAAGAAACTTGTATTTTTATCGGATACGTGTCGTTTTACTACAACACAGAACCCTGATTAATAAATCGCTATGTATTTTGAATCGTTTGAGTGGTGTCGCAGTGGAGTCTAAACAGTGATTATACTGTGACGTTGAGGTTGCAGCATCGTTCAATAATATATCAGCCGGGGATTGCGGAAGTCGCATACGTTCCCGCGATCCCCGGCGTAGGTGGCAGATGGAACACCGGGGTGGTTTTAGTCAGTAAGAGTCTGACAGACCCCTCCACCCGCCCCAGGGTGGAGGATTTCCCCCCGAGATCAAAAAAAAAAAAAAAAAATAATCGTTCAATAATATATTGTTTATCTCTCAGATAAAGTACAAACAAAGGTGCAAGCGGCAGTTATCGCTGCACCGCACTTCGACATCGAGTGCTGCGCTCAGTTGAAGAATGTTTGCGCCGATTAATATTTATTATTATACTTTTGGGTTATTCGAAAATAAAAGATGATATCGTTAGAAAAATTGTTTTATTTATGTACTCCTCCGTACTTCAATTGAAATTATTTAATTACTACATAATTATTTAATTATTCTGCTAATTATGAACTAACAATTCTGCAGTCTCAAAATAATTACATACAATACAGTTTCAGAACACTGAGGTAGTCTCTTAGTTGTTATACGAGACTTATCGATTAGATGATGACAGTAATATGAATCGATAGTGAGAAAGTCATGGAATCAGGCCTCTCGCAATTCACATGCGAACTACAACTTTCACTAAAAATAAAAATGCATCAATTTTTACAATTAAATTCACGCACCATTCAGACCTGCGTGCGCAGCGGCAGAAACTCGATCAGATCTCGGCTCTGTGGCAGCCGGCGCCGCCCGCCGCACACGCTCTTGCACGCTACACACTCCACACATACAATAAATATACACAACACGAGCTAAAACACTCCGCATCCGTGTCCGGTGCAGGCTATGCGGCGTGACGTCACTGTCGCGGCGCTCAGTCTGCAGCGGTCGGAGATCACATTTGGCTATGATCACACGTTTTAAAGTCTGTTTGGTTACAACTCGTCTTTGAAGTCTTCCTCCTCACCTCCCGCGCCGGGCGGGGGCATGCCTCCTTGTCCTTGGTACAACTTGGCGATGATGGGCTGGACGACGTCCTCCAGGGACTTCTTCTGTTTCTTATACTCTTCAGAGTCTACGTCCTGGTTGTCTTCGAGCCACTTGATGGAAGCGTCGATAGCCTCTTCCATCTTGGTCTTCTCTTCATCGCTCAATTTAGCACCTAGTTTCTCCTTGTCCTGCAGTTGGTTCTTGATGGAGTAAGCGTAGCTCTCGAGCTCGTTCCTGGCCTCAACACGCTCCTTGAGTCTCTTGTCCTCATCGGCGAACCTCTCGGCATCCTTGATCATCCTCTCAATGTCTTCAGGTGTCAGTCTGTTCTGGTCATTGGTGATGACGATCTTTTCGCGGTTTCCAGTACCCTTGTCTTCAGCAGATACTTGCAAGATACCGTTAGCATCGATCTCGAAAGTAACTTCGATCTGAGGGATACCACGGGGTGCGGGAGGAATGCCAGTGAGATCGAACTTTCCGAGCAAGTGGTTGTCCTTGGTCATGGGACGCTCACCCTCGTACACCTGGATGGTGACGGTGTGCTGGTTGTCGCTGGCGGTAGAGAAGATCTGGGACTTCTTCGTGGGGATGACGGTGTTACGGGGGATCAGCTTGGTCATGACTCCTCCGACAGTCTCGATACCCATGGTAAGAGGGTTGACATCGAGCAGCACGATGGCGTCAGTGTCTTGTTCACCGCTGAGCACGCCAGCCTGGACGGCAGCACCGTAAGCGACGGCCTCGTCGGGGTTGATGCCTCGGGAAGGCTCTTTGCCGTTGAAGAATTCCTTGACCAGTTGCTGAACCTTGGGGATTCGGGTGGAACCACCGACGAGCACGATCTCATCGACGTCCTTCTTGTTCATGTCGGCGTCTTCCAATACCTTCTGCACAGGCTTGAGGGTAGACCTGAAGAGATCCATGTTCAATTCTTCGAACTTAGCCCTGGTAAGGGTTTCGGAGAAGTCTTCACCTTCGAAGAAGGACTCAATTTCAATCTTGACCTGGTGGCTGGAGGAGAGAGCCCTCTTTGCCTTCTCAACTTCACGACGCAGTTTCTGGACGGCGCGGTTGTCTTTCCTGATGTCCTTGCCCTTCTTCTTCTTGTACAGCTTGATGAAGTGCTCCATGACCCTCTGATCGAAGTCTTCACCTCCCAAGTGAGTGTCACCGTTAGTGGCAACTACTTCAAACACTCCGTTGTCGATGGTGAGCAGAGACACGTCGAAAGTACCGCCTCCCAAGTCGAATACCAGCACGTTCTTCTCGCCTTCCTTCTTGTCAAGACCGTAAGCAATAGCGGCGGCGGTGGGCTCGTTGATGATTCTCATCACCTGGAGACCAGCGATGGCACCGGCATCCTTGGTGGCTTGACGCTGAGCGTCGTTGAAGTAGGCGGGGACTGTGACAACAGCGTGGGTGACCTTCTTACCGAGGTAAGCCTCAGCAGTTTCCTTCATCTTGGTGAGGACCATGGCGGAGATTTCTTCAGGGGCGAAGATCTTGTCTCCCTGGGAGGTCATGACAGAAACATGGGGTTTGCTGTTCTTTTCAACCACCTTGAAGGGGAAGAATTTGACATCATGTTGGACAGTGTTGTCGCTCCATTCACGACCAATGAGACGCTTGGCGTCGAAGACGGTGTTTTCAGGGTTTGTGGTCAGCTGGTTCTTGGCGGCGTCACCAATAAGACGTTCGCCGTCAGCGGTGAAAGCTACGTAAGATGGGGTGATACGGTTACCCTGGTCATTAGCAATGATTTCCACACGGCCATTCTTGTAGACACCCACACTGTGGACAAAGAAAAGAATCTTTAGAATGTTTATCTTTTGCAAACCATAAATCTATCAATGACTGATGAATGAATTGTGAATGAGTACTTCCTCTTTAAATATGAATGAAATAATATTTCAACAGATTACATCTTAGATAGTGATCTCTGTATATGGTTAAATGGAGAGAACCAAGGCCAGATTTAAAAAAATAACAGTATGTTTTTTTCCTAGATTAAACCGTGACAACTTTTATTAATGTTGGAGAACCCTTTAAAGATTTTCCTCAAACTATGGGTTATTTAACCCATAGTTTGAGGAAAACCCTTTTCATGTTTAAATTGATTTGAAGCAGATTTAAAAAAGCACAATTATTTTTTGAGGTCACCTGTGAAATCAATTAAATCATTCAGAATTAAAAGAAAACATTTTAATAATATCTTCTTTATTTTATATATTATTTTGATTTATTAAAGATGAAGATGTCATCTCAAGACAACGCACATATAAAATCGAGTTCATTGACCCGAAATAAATATGCTAATTATAACAGAGTTATCATTTTCATTATCACTTTGACTTTGACTTTGACATAAGTTATACTATAAATTCAAACAAAAGTTCTGTTATGTTAAATTAAAAAAAGTTTCCTATGTAAATGATTGAATACTTCTTATGTTGAAAGGGTTCCAATTTACAAATCAGAATGCTTTGATGTTAATAATTTTATGGCAATCATTATCACTTTAGCTGATAAAATAAGCTTTACTCCATTAAAATTATTATTTTATGTAATCAATTTTAACTATAGATTATGAAATGAGCTGTGGAAATTACTAGAAGATTGGATTAGCAACAAGTTAATAAATTGAATGGCTATGGTATGGTTTGAAATAAGGGTCTGGGGATCATGAAGTCAGTCAAAGATTTATACAGAACCGTTTTGCACAGTTGGAAATTATTTTTTAAGTTTTTTTTTTGTAGATGTTGAAAAAAAGGGGTGGCTCAAAAATATTCGCATTCAGCAGATACTCACCAAGAGTAGGTGGTACCCAAGTCGATACCGATGACGGTGCCAATTTCCTTCTCTTTATCTTTCTTGTCGTCGGCGACTACCGCCGCGACCACGCAGGCCAGCGCTAGTATACTCCACCGCATTTTCAGCATGCAATGTTAATTTTCTGAAACAAATCAAGATAAAAATAAGTTAAACAATCCTCGACATATGCGTACGCGTCACTATGCAGACGTACTCAAGTTAAAATCTCCAGATGACACTTCTTTGTAAAGACACGTAATCGTTATGGGGACACGTCACTACAGGGCGCCGGGCCAAACGCCGCCTGACTATGAATTATAGAAAAGGAAAGTACCCAGTCCCACCTATAACGGCATGAAACACCTAACGGTACCATAAAACGGCCACGGGAGATGTAGGACACGCCACCGGCCCACACTGCTGCGTCGAGAATTTTCGCTGACGTTCCACGCAGATTAGCCCGATTTTAAATGAATCTTATAGGAATTTATATACGGAGGCACAAGATTTACAGTGAGCTAATTACTACAGCCACTTGAAGGAAAATTTCGTAATTATCCTAATTATTGTCAGGTATCAAACCATGACGGGTGAGGTTAATAATTCATGGCGATCCGCGGTTTAGAGAAAGAAAAAACGGGATGGAAAGAAAAAGATAATTACCGATTACTACAGATGATTAAATTAAATTTAATCCCGATGAATATAGTTCACAGCCACGATACAAGCACTTTGAATGGGACACTTGATTACGAATTCACAATCACGTTGTTCCTTCACCTTCGATTTTTCAAGAAGAACTGAAGTTTCACACGCCGCCGTCGCTATTATTTAGCGCTAGTATCCATCGTGGGCTAACGTGATTGGTCCACAACACGATGACGTTACAAACATTTCTCTACGATTGATCCAAGTATGGGTATTTGGCGCAACCTGATTGGCCCACGTTTATAACTGGCCCTGAATAGGACATTTCCCATACCGCCAACTTTGAAAATAGGTTTTATTCTTGTTTATTATTGTGAAAGCGAGATTTTAATATTTCTCAATCTTGTGAGTTATTTGTATGATGAAGTAGAGATAAAGCATTGCAAATAGTAAATAGTACCATCTATTTACCATACACACAAATGAAATAGCAGGCCGTCTCCATAGAGAGCAAATTGAATTATTCTAGAATCTCTTATCATAAAATAAATTGTAGAATGATGATGGTTCTAGAAGCTGTATCTTAATAATCATTTAAAGTGGGTGGTTGATCAAATAAGTGTTTCTGCAATACATAGGACATGCTCAGCTCTTATGAATTTACAAAGAAATCATAAATGATGGTGGCTTTTCTCTTGCGCGAATAATCTAGAATACCATCTAATGTTCTAAATCTCTACTGCGCTAACTACTGGTCCATTTTGCTCTAGATGTTTCGGAACCTTATTTATCTGGACTTGCGCGGATAGGTCCCACAATTAACATAAAGTTCCATAACTAGCGAAACATTCGCTAAGCATTAAAGTGGCTTCGGAACTGTTGACTCTTAGCATGGTTGCTAAACTAAAAGAATATTTCCGGTTTAGTTAGCACTAGCTTTTGTCCGCGACTTCGTACATTTTTACCTTGCATCTTGCATCTGTCTATTGATGAAAACCGCAATAAAATACGTTGCATAGTTTAAAGGCCGCATCGCCAGATAGCGAGCGAGCTTTGGACAACAAGCTTAGAAGAATTCAGCTTATCTCTGTAGTTCGGGGTGTGAACCGAAGTATGAAACGATGCTCGTCCGGCTCGCTAGCTGGCGATGTGGCCTGCGCTTAAAAGATATAAGCGTACAGACGGCAAAAGCGATTTTGTTTTATACTACGTAATGTAAAGATTAGGTACTATTCTCATGTCAAGGGCCAAGGTGAGCCAACCTAGGCCAGATCAAACCTTATTTCGTCAGGTAATTTAGAGTAAATTACTCTGCATCACAAATTACAGAAACTTCCAACACATCCCGCATTAGCTTTGTAGTAAATAGATACTGTTTACCCCATTGAGGTTTACCCAGTAACTCCATTCCAATATAAAAACCTTTAAAAAGTATTAGGGCGGACTTAAGCATAGCCGTTTACCAAACATGACCAAACTTCGTGTTCTAGATAACAGGGAAATCCCATGGGAATACCCAATTCCACTATAGGTACTTATCTAATTGAATACCAGCTTAGCAACGCTTGACCCGGTGGTCAAAAAGTTGGAAATTCAGGGCCTGGCCCGGATTGTAGATATAGCTGAAATTTTTATATCTGTTTATTCTACAATGTTACGGACCCCTTTTTTTAAGGATGGGAAATTATCAAAATGTGAAGTCATTTAATGACTTCTTCCGCTCTGGGTAGAGCGGAAGGGCGTGTCAGACTCTAACTGACTAAAAAACCCATCCGTGTTTCTTCTAAAGCCCTTTGCGTTCCAGGGCCGCGGTGATTCTTTCGAACAAATACCGCAACATGTTTCGGACCCCTGCCTTTAGATAAAAATTGCATCATACAATAACATTCCCGGAGTCGATTTACTTTCTAAATAAATGACGAACACCATGTCAGTTCGGATAACGAATGTAACTATTATTGTTTTACACGAAATCAATTTATTTATTAATGACCATCTGTTTAATTAAAATAGATGGCATAGCAACAAAGGATCCTCAAAAATGAAACAATAAAAACTGATATTACATTTTTTATTGGATAATTTATTTCTAATTCTATCACATAATGATAAAGGCTTATATATAAACTTACAAACTAACATCACGCCTGTACCTTATACGGGCAGGTACAGACTAGTGTCATAAATACAATAATATTATGTCAAAAGAGGTACGGTCCAATATATTTAGAATGAAAATTAAAAAAAGAATAACAACCATTTCATTCTGAACTTAAAATCTATGACAACAGTTTGGATTATCTGTACTTATTTTGAAAAGCTTGATATTTGAGCAAAGTATACAAAAATGTAGTCAAGTAGGTATATAATTTAAAACATATTAAACATATCCAACACCCCAGTCCCCGAAATCATAACAATTTGAAATAAAACAGTCAACGTTTAACGCTTTTTTGATATGAAATCTAAAATCATTGGCGCGAAGTATGTGATGATGCAATCGGCACCTGGATAAAAACAATACATTATTAATTACCGTAAAATCAAATAATATTAGCTATAGGTATCGTTGAATATACAGTTAGGTAGGTACTAGTAGGTATATTCATTCAGGATGAGAATGCTTGGAAGCATGCTGGTCCTGCTCTATGGGACAATCAAGAGTGTAGAGTAAATCAAACTGGTTGGCCTAATGTATTTAACTATATAGATGTACTTTTTTAAATAATATCTCACACACTTTAAAATGTTTTTTTTTGCAATATTTTTAAATATGTGAGTACCATTTATTGTAAACTTTTATTTGGAAAGAGTAACTATGGAGTTTGTTGTCCGTTCTTCTCCATAAGAATCTCCCTTTGTGAATGGACAGTAGAGTCGCTTTATTTTTATACATATTCTTTTAACTGTAATGTTGACGTTCAAAAGGCCGATCCCACTCTTTTTAAAGAGTAAATTTTTAGAGTTCCGTACCCGAAGGGTAACCTACGAAACCATACTACTTAGCCTCCGCTGTTCGTGTCCGAGCCATACAAGAGACGTGATTTTTTAGTTTATGGTACGGTATCCATCGTGTGCAAAGCCTCTACCCACCGGCAATCGTGGCTTTGATTTGCAACTCTTGTGAAAAAAATGGGTCGTGATAAAGTATCACATTGTATTTATTACAACAATTAAAATACGAACCAGCTCTCCGGAAGCTCGTGAGCGTCTCCTTGAGAATAGTTTCTACCTCCGATTTGTCTCCAGTCCGGCAGATCATGGCATATTCACCGGACACCTGAACAAAATAACATAGCATATTAACTTCTGCCTGCGACTTCACCCGCGTGAACTTCGGATATTAACCAAAGGGATCATTCTTCCGGGATAAAAAGTATCCTATATCCAGCAGGACATTTGGTCTACCCAAGTGCTTAGTTTCATCCTAATCCGTTCAGCCGTTTAGACGTGAAAACTGTTACTTTTGCATTTATAATATTAGTATGGATAGCAACGATTCTTTTGGAAGCGTGTACAAAATAGCAGCGTAAGATTTTCTGACCTCATCGAAATATGCATTTTTTAATGATTCATGTAAAGTGTAGAATTGTGCAAAAAACGACGAGCATGCAAGGATTTTGTTTACATTCTAATGTTAAATTCTAAGAATCTTGCGTTTATGCAAGATTCTGTCACAGATTCAATTTCATCAAATTGTGTTTGATGAAATTGAATCTGTAAAAAGTGAATTCAAATCAGTGTGAAAGTGAATTCATCAGAAAATTCGATGGTCTGCGTGCACTTCGGCTTTTACTTGTATTTAAGTCGATGAGTTTGGCGAATAACATTTCAATTTAAGTATTTACAGGCAATTTTGAATTTTCAACAAGTTGATCAGTCAGAAAGATATTTTTGTTCTGAAATGTGTAACACACATTTCAGTATAGTTCCCGTATAGTTTATACCTCTAATGCTGGCACTTCACTTCACGTCATTTGCGCAATACAAAATACTTACCAATATAATTATCTAAAAACGAATTCCTATTTCCCTTGGTCACGGCATCACGCGTGAACGGCTGGACCAATTGCGCTAATTCTTTTTTTGTTGTGTTTGTTATTGTCAGGAGAAGGTTCTTATGAAAGAAAAAATTATACATGCGGGCGAAGCCGGGGCGGACCACTAGTACCATAATTTTTTTCCAAATAAGGTTAGTTGTATATTACACAAGTAACGCGAATATTTTAATAAATACGCCAAGTGAAGTTCCAGCATTATGTTCTAAACTATACAAGTGTACAATTTCCAAAAATACTGCACCGAGCTTCGCAGCTGTGCAAATGATACCTATACACAAACACTCCTCGTTTATCGCTCTTTCTATTAGGTACTTGAAACTATATCAAAATCAGTTGCGTGGTTTGGAAGATTTCGTAAACAAAACAGACAGAGGTAGACGCGTGTTTTATACTATTATTAGGGTTCCGTACCCAAAGGATAAAAACGGGACCCTATTACTAAGACTCCACTGCCCGTCTGTCTGTCTATCTGTCACCAGGCTGTATCTCATGAACCGTGATAGATAGACAGTTGAAATTTTCACAGATGATGTAATAAAAATGAAATAAAAGGGGCCACCATACAAGAAACATGATTTTTTCGGGTTATGGTACGGAACCCTTCGTGTGCAAGTCCGACTTGCACTTGGCTAGTTTTTTTTACTTATATTAGTATAAATAAAGGTTTTTTTGACTGAATATTGATCGCAAATTAATATTGCTACGGATATACATTTTGCAAGGCATCTAGGTATTGACTGAAATTTAAATATTTGTAAACAGTTACCGTATTTTACAAAGGGACCTTCTATATAAGTCTATTGTTGATTAGATTTTATTCTTGTTGTTGATTACTACTAAGTTAAAATTCATCATTTTACTGGTGTGTCCAATTGACCACTATGCAAAGGTTTGTGTACATTTTAATTAAATTTACAGTACATACGATGAAGTGGTTTTTTATTCTTATCAAGAGGAAGTAACTAGCAACGCTTTGCAAAACGTAGGATTTGCAAAATAAGCTTTTAAATAGGAATATGTATTTTAAACTAGTCTTTCCCTGCGTATTCTATTTATTATTATTTATTTAATATATGGGTTTGCTCTTGACTCTAGTCTAGGTCATAGATGACAGAGACAAAGTCGACTATGGAGCGAGCTTACCCAGAAGAAGCCTGTTCACTCTAATTTTGAAGAGATTAGGGTTGTATGCGTTCGGAAACACACGTTCCCGAACGTTTCCTATTGGTCTCTTCCGTGACCAATAGGAAACGTGCATTTTCCGGGATACAAAGTAGTCTCAACGATAGTTTAGCATGATGATGCTACACTATCTATATACATAGATAGTGTAGCATCAATGCTGCTGCGCTGCGTGTCGCGGGTTCGATTCCCGCACGGAACAAATATTTGTATGGCCTACAGATAGTTGTTCCGAGTCTGGCTGTTTGTGTATGTGACTTTGTATGTTTGTAAACGCATCCACGATACAGGAGAAATTCCGAATGTAGGCAACTTATTTTTTATTAAAAAAAAAAGATATCGTTATACCTAGATTCTATAACGATAATTTTATGAAATAACTAGCTTTTGCCCACAACTTCGTTCGCGCATATTCCGTTTTTTCCCGTCCCCGTATAGCCTTCCTCATGGATGTGGCTATCATATACAAAAAGAATTTTCCAAATCCGACTAGGAGTTCTAGGGATTCAAACAAACAAACTCTACAGCTTTATAATATTAGGAAAATATTATTATTGTTATCCGATATACACTTCCAGAGTCGAGATTAAGTACCTTTTACAATTATATAAACAATTTTACTAGCTTTTCACTCAACTTCGCTTTGACTGGCCTGTCAGTCGGTTAGTGACCCTGACTGCTAAACCAGAGGTCGTGGGTTCGATTCCCACCCAGGACAAACCTTTTTGTGATGAGTATGATCATTTGTTCTGTGTCTGGGTGTAATTTGTCTATAATATGTATGTATTTAGAAATATATAAGTATGTTTATCAGATGTCTGGTTGCCATAGCACAGGCTCTGCCTAGTTTGGGATCGGATGACCGTGTGTGAGTTGTCCCAAGATATTATTATTATTATTAATGCAGATATTCGCAAATAAAAAAAGCCTCTAGGGTCCAATGATGATGAATTACGGTACAGAGATAGCCAACTATATCTCTACCAAAATTCGTCATAATCGATTCAGCAATTTAGGCGTAAAAACAAACACACTTTCGCTTTTATAATATTAGTTAGGTTCCTACTCCTAACTATGGATAAACGGGCAAATACCGGGTCACCGGGAAGAGTGGAATGCTATGAGGGGAGACATTTGCCCAGCAGTGGGCCAAACAGGATGAAAAAAAAGTTTAGTAAAGTTTATACCTGATACACGAATAAGGGATGGTAGGGGTACTTGTCCTTGGTCTGCCTGACGATGTCCAGGTACGGTAGACCCGGCTTCACCATCAGGAAGTCTGCGCCCTCAGCCACGTCTCGAGCCTGGGAAATAAATTAGACCATTTTCAATTTATGTTTAAAAATCTTTCTATTTGCCTCAATTTTAAGTGTATTTGGACCACTCTGAAATCGTAAATTCAAACTTGTACCTAATGTTCCTTAAAGTTTAATACTATGTCAGGCAGTTTTTGAGAAAAACTCTTGCCATAGAAAACTTTTTAGGGTTCTCTTAGTCAAAACGGAACTGTCATAGGATTACTTCGCTGTCCATCTGTTCGGCTGCCTGTCCGTTCAGACACCTTCTCAGGAACGCGTGAAGGTATCAAGTAGAAATTAATTTCAAATATTACAGTCTACGGCCCCTTGGAGCTCAATGCAATAAAAAATATGGTCATTTATCCGACTCAATATTTTTTATTAGCACCATCCCATCATTTCCCGTGGGTGTCGTAAGAGGCGACTAAGGGACATAGACAGCTTTTTTTCAAGAATCAGCACTAGAAGACTTCGAAGATATTTACAGCAGCCCTGGCAGCGAGTCCCGCGCTACCCGGCGGCAGCTGGTAGCACTTCCTGTCTCCCTCCATGGGAGTGCTGTTCATTGTGTCGCGGAACGGCCCGTACATCGCCGACGCGAACTTGCACGAGTACGACAATAGTGACACCTGAAATAATTAGATTATTTCAAGCAATAATTAAACATAAACAGAATTTATTTCCGCATTGTGGGAATAAAAAAGTCCACACGGATCGTCACGTTTCGAACAGAAAATAGTATGGTTAGAACCATAAGTTCAAGAATGATGATAAATGCAGTTTTTAAAAACTTACTGTATTCTGTAGTTTGCAGGTCACCAAAGAATCTTTGATAGCTTTAATTCTGTTGTCCATCATGTCGGATGGGGCAATGATTTGTGCACCTGTTCAAAGATAAGCAACATATTCATCTAGCACTGTTGGTGCTTGCAAAGCTTCCTAAAAATACTTCAATATGAAGTTCAACGAGTGAAACTTAAAAATGGTGATGTATAGTGATCAAATTATACATAAGTTCTATTAAGTTTTACTAGTTAATCTTATTTGACAAATTATAATAATAATAAATTAACTTATACAGATAATTTATACCCATGGCACATTAACATTAAAAAAAAAAACATTAAAATTAAAAAAAAGCAAAAAAAGAAAGCTGTTTGTCTAAATTTTGATATTACTCAAAATGCAGAGTAATATCAATTTCAAATCATACTTTATTAAATAAAATTGTGTTCTAAGCAGGCCTTATCTTTTGAGTTTTACAAGCACAGTTCAAAGGCCAAATCAAAAGATCACTTTTAATATTTTCAAATCATGTCCAAAATTGTGTAACATGACTTTATTAATAAAACTATTCCGCAAACATCACAGCTATCTGGCTTGCTTCTTGTGTTCAATGAGCAAGTATCATCAAACATAAATTAAGCCATGTGAACCTTGCTCTTCAAATATTTTGGTTCGATTTCAAGCAATAAGTCCGCAATAACGCAAAAACATTGAAGATGTACGTGCATGTGGACTTAGCATTACTCAGAAAAAATATGGTCAGCAACACAAGAAGCAGAATAATATTAAAATAACTTACCAGCTTTAGCATAAGCCAAGGCCACTTCAGCAATCCTCCTGACCGATGCTGCATGATCTATCGTTCCACCCGGAGTGAGAACTCCGCAGTGACCGTGAGAGGTGTAAGGACACAGGCAGACATCACATGCTATGAGGAGATTCGGGAACTTAGCCCGTAGCTTAGGAAGAGCTTTCAGTACTGGATTCTCGGGACAATCTGCACTTGATCCATTTGAATCCTGTTGAAAGATTTTCTATTAAATTAGCACTCCTAGCTTGAAATTGAAATAAGCAATTAAAATGTGTATTTTGCTAGTTCTTTAAATTTTTTAAGGTATGTGAGACGTGACTTAGCAAATTAAATTTTTATTTCCTTTTCTCAATTGTAATTTGCTGCCATTTAAATTATGTTGCAGTTTATTTCGGTCACATGGTTATGAAAGACAAATAAACCATTTTGTTTTTATTACATTCTTCGTTACCTTTGGCAGTGTGCGGACAATCCCAAAAATGAGTATGGACTTCAGTCCCTTTTTGACTAGTTCATCAAGTCTCGACATCAGCGGATTGATGCCATATCTGGACACATTGGGCATGCTTGCCACTGGTTCAGCTCGGTTGTCATCTTCCCTGTATAGTCATACAGAAAGGAGGTGTTCAAAATTAAATATAGGCATTCGTGTATTTTTTTAACATTAAAAATGAATAATAATCATTATTTTAATTATTATTGTATAGATACTATAGACAGAGCACGGAGTTAACCTGATATAAAGTAATAAAAAATTGCTTGAAATAAACAATTTTAATAACAATTTTTCTTGACTTAGAACATTTTTTCAGGGTTCTCCGGCTGGCGCAGAATTTCCGATTACTTACAATAAGAACACGGGGTACATAATATTGTGCGCCTCAATGCTTGTATTTGGTTCCTGTAGTTTCCTCAGAGTCGAGTGGTGGTACCCGCCTTGCAGGACATATTCGGGACTCAAAAATAATTGATTCATCTTGTCGTATCAGAGCCCAAGCCAAACAGTCGTTACAATAGTATAAACGGCAATGTCTGAACTAACCGCTAATTGTATTTTTATCAGTATAGCAGCAATTGATAGTTAAGTATGCATGAAAGTTGGAATACACGTATGTCATTGTTGTCAATGAACTTATTGATTAATGGATTTCTATCGTTATCACACACTGAGATGAATTTATGAATGTGCTCTAAGAGTAAGCGAAACAACATATAAATAATGCTCACTGGTAGCAGCAAAATGTATAATGGAATGCGTTTACAAAACAAACAAAACGTCAAAATGACAAAAGTCAAGAACGTCAATTTCAGAGATATGGTTGCAAAATATTGTCTTTGATCAACCTGTGAGAGGTGATATCATGATTTTCATGTAAAGCAGAATGTATCGGTAGTTGAAAATTAGTTGGGCCATTCAAAAAGATACAAGATGTAACAACATGAAGTTGTAATAGTTGTAAAATATTTGTCAAGCATGATAGCAGGGTATTTTTTTTCCAAAGGTCAAGTTTTTGCTACCCACTGTGCGGCCTTTGGAATAGACAACAGAGGAGGTCAAGCTTTCAAAGACAGGACAGCAGGTGTCTCTGTCAGTCATCAATAAATATTTCGTTAGATTTTACTACATTTTAATTTTTTCTCTAATTTTCATGCATAAATGCGTATTAACGAACTATTAAGTCGAAGCTAATCGTTTGTTAGTACGATTAAAAAACCTTGTAACAATGATGCCAGCGTGAAACTAACTGAGAATCTATTTCATTTTTCATTTACGTTGTTTACTATCATATAGTTATGTGTATCTTGTTTTATTTCATTTTTAAATGATCGACGTAGTTTATTATATATTCTGTAAACCTCAGTGTACGTGTATGTAATCAATATAATACGAAAAGTGAAAGAAGCCCAACCTTGAGGATTACTGACAGCCTTGAAGACACCATGAATGCGGATGAAGACGCGCCTACCAAGAAAAAAGTCGACAAACAATCCACCGAGAACCTGACAGTGACTGTGGACAAAATAGATGCAAAGAGATCTGAGAACGGCGACGAGGAGCCTAAACCGCGTATAGTATTGACGTTCCGATCGGAGAAGAGCAGTGCTAAGAGTAGCAATATGAAGATCGTGACGCCTGAGGAGAAGCACGAGGAGGCGCCGCGGCGGTCCAGCAGGACGCGCGGCAAGTGGGAGTGGATCTGCGACAGTGACACGTCGCCAAAGAAGGACAAGTCTGGTGCTCAGACAACATCAGAGAATGATGAGTCAGACAGCTCCCACACCACGCCCAAACGCTCGACGCGGCGCCGAGACGACTCCGACAACATCCTCGCCAATGCCATCGCCAGGAAAGAAAAGTCTTATGAAACTCAGCAAACCCCACAACGTTTATCTCGTAGAATAAAACCCACAGCCAAAATACTAGCGAACGAAGAGCTACGTATTGGTCTTGAATCTCAGAACAATGCACGTCTTGGCCTACAAACTGAGAAGTCTCCTGAAGAGGGAGTGAGGACGCGACGTTCAGCCCGTCCATTAGTTACGGAGGTTGTAAAGAAGGAGGAACCAGAACCTGAGGTTGAAGACGAGGTGGTGGAGATATGTGAGGATGATGACATCCAGAGTCAGAACACTGTGATGAAGCTGAAGCACCTGTGTGAGCTCGGCCTGAAGGCTATCAACCCTGATGAGGTGGATGAGAGTGGGAATGAGACCAGGTAAATAATATGCCATATGTATATATTATAATTAATTTTGTTTTATACTTTTTATTCTGCCTACCTAGGGTAAGTGTAGTATTGGTAAAATCTTAGAATTGTGTAGTATTAGTAATTGTGCAGTATCTGAGGTGAAAACCTACTAAAGGTAATAGGTAATTAATAACTGCAGAGATAAGTGATTAAAAAACATGTTATGTGTAGGTACTCATATTTATTCCATTAAATAAATTTATGACAGTGATTAATAGAGAAAACGCATGAAAAAAGAAATTTAAGGTTAAAATTTCCATTATGGACCGTCGATTTATGGGGCGGAGGGGGGAGGGAGGGGGGCTACCCCCCTGTACCATCCCCACCCCGCGGAACCCCATGGTTATGGAGATATCCATGGTTAAAATTTCTAGGTTAGAATCGAAAATATCCGCAAATATCCGTCGATTTGTGGGGCGGTGAGGGGGGGAGGAAGGGGGCTACTCCCCTGTACCATTCCCACCCCGCAGAACCCCATGGTTATGTAGATATCCATGGTTTAAGTTTTTAGGTAAGAATAAAAATTTCCATAAATGTCCATTGATTTATGGATAGCTTCCCTCTCCCCCCCCTTGTTTGCCGCCCTTGCGTGCAGAAGTACGGTCACTCATGCTCGGCTCCGCAACTTCGGCTTGTTGGTCGCCTTCGGCGACCAGCCTCAGCCGCTCCACCTCGCATGGTTCCCGTGCTTCGTCACAGCGGGCGAGGGCTGCTCTCCCTCCGCGCCTCCGGTTTTTTATATACACTCTAGGGGTAGGGCAGACAAGAACACGTGGAAAGTGGGGTGCCCCGATTCGGTTTTGAGTAATTTTCGGATATTCATATTCACATTCCGTTCCATAGTGTACACAAAAATCGTTATTTTTTTTTTGTAAAATATTCAATGTAATTGCATAAAACAGCATGGTTATTTTGACCATTAATTACACACCAAATTTAAAGTGTGAGTATGTGAAAATAAAATTATATATAAGTAAAAATACGACATAAAACTAAATAAAATACACCTCTATCGTCAACGGAACGTGAAATTTCAACTTTGACGTCTACCGTGACAATTTATCCAACCTAAAAATTTGAAAATGGCATGCTATTTTCATATATGTATGGAAACTTTAAAAAATTATATCTCGTAAACTGTCAATTTCCGCAACTTCAAAATACGTAAAAAGCTTTATATTTATGAGTACTATCTACAAAAAAAATATGAACTTCCAAATCGACGGTCCATAATGGAAATTTTATCCGTCAAAAGAGGTATGTATAACTATTTTAAACAAATATATCTGTCCATCTCCCGAAAACACTGTTTTCTATGGCAGCTGTATAGGCGTCATGGTATTTGACGTCAGAGTAGGTTTTGGACTTCTCTTTCTAATTATCAACTTTGAAGGTATTTTAAAAAATCTTACTTTTTATTTTGCAAATAAAAAAATATGCATATTCCCTATTGTTAACTTCAAATGTTTATTGCTCAACACAGCACATAATCATACATTTCCGGATGTCAAGTGAATAGGGATGTTGCCTGGGTTAAAATTTAGTCCGCCAGTTAGATTATCGAAAAATATTGGTCACGTATTTTTTAATTTATCAATTCAATTAAAAATTACGAAGATAAAACACATCAAAGATAAGGAGTGGGCTCTTGTAATGACACTTTCCAGTAAAACGTGTACTGGTAAGTGACATCACACGAATTTAGTTTTTTGTTTACGTGACAAAGGTGTTTTGTTGTAAATATCAAACACCATATAGAAATTGAGAGAATCATGATTATTTCACTAACTTTGTGAAATAATCATGATTCATTTGGGTAGCAGTATCAAAAACAAGTTTGACATAAGAATGACGGATGACAGTAAAGAAAAATAATAATGTAAAACTACCCACACAAAAACAAATCTCACAACCTAGATCTAATTCAAAACGATTATTCACAAAAGGTGCACAAGTAAAAGTAGTTCACAAATAAAAGTTGTAACACATTTATTAAACAGAGAAGTTGAAGAAGAAGAAGACGAAGAGGATGAGGATGCTGAGGCAGCAGAATTGGAAGAGGATGACGAGATGGATGATGACCCAGTGGTCATCAGCAAGCTGCTAGAGACAGACGAGGATTCCAGTGAAGACTTCCAGTGTACTGTTGAAGTGGCAGCTAAAAATCGCCCAAGGAGGTCTACTCGGCTGTGTTCGTCGTTTGGCATGAATGATAGTGATAGGTCATCTCCTGTTGGTGAAGATGAACAAAAGTGAGTTTTAAGTTAATATTCTCTCATCCTAGATCATACAACTTTGGTTTTGCAAATTCTGTTTGCATAGATTTGGAAAAGCTAAAGCTACAAATTCTAATTTGATTTGTTAAGTTTTTCTGCATAAAAAACATACTTTTATTTTTATTTAAGAGAAACGACAAACATACCTACCTAATAGGGTGCCTTTTGCGATACAGATCAAATCATGCTTTAACTATTAAAGTATGATTTTATCTGAAGATTCAAGAAAAAGTTTCACTACTAATTCAAAACCTTTACAGTTAATGACACTGTTATGATACATATAGTAAAATGTCCTAACTGACTCATCAACATCATCATAACAATCCCGCCTAGATCCCAATTTTTTTGGGATTGGCGCAACCAGTCTTCTGCTTTTTAACACGCTTTTATTAGCTTCACCTGTATGTATGTATGTAACCAACCCTTTTGAGCTCGATTTTGTCCTACTTTGAACAATCAAATTTAGTTCAAACTTAGCACACCTGTCAAGGATCGATGACAATGCAAGAATTCAATTAAAATATCCGATTATCCTAATTAGATTCGCCAGGATTAATTAATTAAAATTAAAAAATATTCTAACAAAGCAAAACATTATCCATAAATACACACTTTTTTATTGTTCACAAAAACACACACATTCTATTCAAATAACCTTTGACAAAAAAAAAAAAGTTTAAAAAAACAAACTTTTATAGAAAAATCCAACTAAAAAACAGAAATTAAATTTAATAAATTTGATTAAGAATAATGTAAAAAAGAAATGAATGTAAGTACATTATTGTAAAAAAGCGTGGGGTGCATAGTGTCAATAGTTGTAAATATTTTATTGACAGATAATGAGTAGAAGAATCATCACTTTGATAATATCTTCACTTTAAATGCACCCCACGCTTCTTAACAATAATGTACATACATTTCTTTTTTACATTATTCTTAATCAAATTTATTAAATTTTATTTTCTGTTTTTTAGTTGGATTTTTCTATAAAAGCTTGTTTTTTTAGTTTTTTTAAACAATTTTTTACTAGCCATCATCTTCTGCACTTTCTAGCCATATCATCTTCCACACAACTATCCATTGCTTCTGTGGTCTTTTGCTTCTGTGGTCTTTTGCTTCTCATACAACCATCCACTTGTCAAATGACAGTCTTCTGACGTAATAATTTGACGGCAGGTCTCCGCGCCGATCCTCAAAACGGTCAGCCAGGCACAATTACGTGGAGGAAAGCGAACGGTGAGACCTGGGACCATGATCTTTCACCTTTGCTTATTTCAATATTGAACCCTAATGTACTATTGATATGATTGTTATTCCCAGGAGTCATCGTAAAAGGAGGAGGCACCGGTCTTCTGGTGGCGAGGAAGCACATTCTGATGCTGAAATGGAGGAAACAAGGTAAGCATAATGTTTTTCGCCTAGTTTGCACTGTCCCATTCCTAGAAAAGGACCTCACACCACTCCTTCTGGGACTTAACTCCACTTTTCGCGAGCCCGCGCATTTTCCTTCCAGGGAGGTTGTCTATGCAACTTTTGCTCGTTTTGGTCATATTTAAATCTTTGTGCTTACAAAATTGTCATGGGAGTATTGTGGTTTCCCGCCCGCTTCTGAAAATCCGCTATCCTCCAATAGGCTAAAGCTGTATTAGCCAATAATAATAGATTCAAAAATTGTGTTATAATTTTTTTCTAGTGAACTAATTTTGTTTTGTTTGTCCAGCAACCCAGCGGGCGGAGATGAAGGTTCGGAGGCTGCGTGTCCAGTCGACGATTCCACGATCGTCGCGACCTGCTTCTGTGAGACGCCCAGCAATGTGTACGCGGCGCCTGACGAACTTGCTGGTAACACTATTATTAGCCTGTATTTTCTTACCAAGTTACTACCTGGCCCAAAGGCCTCTTCCCATACAGCATAAACTCCATCAACTTGTCTAAGTTCAAACATTGGGCTTACTTATTTAAAAAACAAATCCTGCTCGCTCCATTAAAACACGACACAATTTGTCCTCAGAACCCGTATTCTGCCAAGCAATAGAAATCGTAGATGGCGTCCGTGTCGGCTGCTCCCACAGCGCTCGCCGCGAGCGCAAATCTAGCAATAACGGCAGTAATAGTAACAACACTAGCGGTCTGGCGCCCCTAGTGAGAGCGGGGCCGAGGGCGCCATACTTCCTGGCGTGTGCCTTGCATGCTGCGCAACTGGCTAAGCACATGTGCTGCCCTGCTTGTGGACTGTTTTGTACTCAGGTACGATAATACAGGTCGTTACTAGCAATATCGGCAGTAGCAGTAACAACACTAGCGCTCTGGCGCCCCTAGTGAGAGCGGGGCCGAGGTCGCCAGTACTTTGTATAAAATATTAATTAGCACTTTCCTTTAGTTTGTCATGTTATTTATGTACTTGCATCGAAATGTTGATATTAATATGGATCTTCCCGGGATTTCCAATAGTCAATCCCGTGTGGCCAATAATACTGCAAATAAATAATAATAAAAACCTCAGAGATAGATAAGACAAATACAACGAAGATAATTAACATACAATTTAATTAGTATTTAATTCAATAAAAAATATTAATAGTTTTAAACAAATTCTCATACTTATTAACTTTTTTATTTAATAAATCATGCGATTTTCTGCTCTTTAAAATTAATCGCGGGATTGGAGGCATATCCACTTTATTCTTTCGCTGTATGAAAGCAGTGTAAGTACATAAATAACTACCTATTCAATTCAATTCATTTCAATATTTATTTGCATTCCACAATGTTAGCTTAGGTGGTAGGTACATATAAAATATACATAATTTTAGATCATTTTGGACCCTGTCGGGCACAGCAAGTTAGGATAGAGGAAGAGAGCTATCATTATAGGTATAATTATTATTCGAAAAAAAATAAGATATAAACATTTTTCTACTACTCAGTTCGACTTTGGTTTTATTTATTATTTTTGGTATTCATTTTTATTTTGTATATTCTGTTTTATTTATTCATTCAATTTATCATTAAAATATTCATTAATATTATAATAGCATTTATGGATAAGGAATTTTTTTAGTTTATTTATTTAAATTTCTGTTCGTTTTTAATTGCATCTGGTAATTTATTATATATTTTAACTGACATTACTAAAGTGCTTGTTGAGTGTATTTTCAGCTTAGAGCCACCAAGTAGGTTTAGCCTATTTTTGTATCATAGTGTATATTTAGTTTGTATGTTTTCTCGTGTAGTGAATAATTGTTGGTTGTTTCTAAAAAATTACCTAATTCCGACCTCTGGTTATTACTTCCTAGAATTTGTTCCTTATTAGCGACACTTCGGATGGTGTGTATACAGGGTGTGTTTTTTTTTTTCAAAATCAATCGGTTCCATCCACGCACAAGTTCACCCCACATATGTTTCTAGCAGTGAGCAATTTATACATTTATCTTCTCATTGAAGTTAAAATATAAATTGCAAAAGAGTTATTCTCCGAAGGAAGAACAGACATTTCGCCAGTTTTATCAGTTATAAGAGTAATAGAGAGCGAGTCTATTGTCATCCAGGCGTAAGCCCAAGAACTCAATCAAGTGAACAAAAACTCGATACTAATTCCCATCTCTCTTCTAGGGCGTCTTCTACCAGTGCTCCTCCGGCCACTTATTCCACTTAGACTGTGGCCTTCCATACAACGACGCCAAGCTGCGTCCTGGATGTCCACACTGCGGGGTCTTCTCGTACCGCTGGCAACCCGCCAACGTGTCCTGCGTGAAGGTTAAGCTGGAGATGAAGTGCAGCAACAAGCGGATCTTCTTGCCGGACCAGAGGGAGCAGTGGTGAGTGTACTCAGTGTAACTGTCCACACTGTGGGGTGTTCTCTTACAACTGGCAACCCGTTTGCCCAAAATTTTCAGTTTTAATAAAAAACCGGGCCAAGTGCGAGTAGCTTCTTCCTTTACCATATCTAAATTTAACTCATAATCTAGTTATGCTTTCAAGATCATCAGCCTTCAAACCTCTATAGGGAACAGGCACTGTATAGACAATACCATCTATCGTTGCAAAATATAAACTTTTACAGTATAAATAGTTGCCATTCACGCTTCTGTGCGGTGGCAGCTCTTAAACGCTTCCATTAAGGAAACGTGCCTAGCGTGAACAGTGCCACCTAATGGTGCAAATTACGGTTTTAGACATTAATTCCTCAAAAGGAATACAATTCACTTATTATAAGAAATACAAGTTATTCTTAAATACTAAATACGTTGACATCAAGAAATGTAGGTAGGTACTCAAAATAACTAGTAAGTAGTAGATGAACAATAGTTTACAATGTTGTGGGTATCAAGAAAAAGTACATATTTGTTGTGTTAGTGAACCCATTACGTATCGTTTCTTGAAGACAAGTCCATAGCAATTTCACATTGTTCTTTGTAGCAAACTTTTTTATTTTATTTTAATTTATGATTTAAGGTAAACTTTTTTATTTATCTAATTGGATTTAATACAGAGACAAACATAATTTTACTGTGGATTTGATTTTATATTGAGTGCTGGAGCATAACTTATTATTGAATGATTTGAATGATCTTGTTAAGTAAGTATATTTTAACGTGAAAAGAGCAGATTATTTGATTTATGGAAATTTACATTAACTGTTTTTAGATAGGTAACTTAATTAAAATTCGACACTTTTACTTTATAAATACTTCACAGTGACACTTCTGTGACCTATAGTTTCCTTTTGTTCCAGCACACCAGCCTACCTCACATTCACGGCTCGAGAGCCCAAACCAGAGAAAGGACCTATCATCCCTGAAGACTTGCTGCCCTCCCCCCCTATAGACCTGAAGCAGCTGTGCGAGAAGGCAGCAGGAGCACCAAATAAGTCGCCTCAGCAGCTCTGCGACGCGATCCTGAAGGGGGATACGGTGGATATGCTCATACCGAAGATTGGTGAGTGGAATCATAGTTATAGATGTAAATGTAGGTATCAAATTTGAGTGGGTTATCTTGCTTGATACTTATAGTGCAGCAAGTCCACAAAATGATAGAACATGTCTTTCCATTGTGATTGCGGTCGTTTCGATTAAGGCTCGATAAGCTGGCTCCCCCCAGTCAGACCTCAATGCATTGCTTTCTACAAGTAAATGCTGTACAAAAATTCCTAAGAGTAACCTTGTGATTGATGGTTGCTCAGGAAACATCTTACGGCACTAGTTCCACTTGTTGGAGTGCACCAAGTGCTCTTAACCGGCCCCATTGAGGACTTTGTGAATGCCACTGACGCTATAAACGTGGCCACCTACTGGGCGCATACTGTTTAAGGGTCACTATCGACTCAAAAACCATAAAATTTCAAGGAACGCGCTCAAGCGCTTCAATGAGTCTCGTCAGATTTGGTCCAGATGGCCGTTATTCCCAGCCACATCTTCATTCTTGGTCTTTAGAAGTCTTCTCCTAAACAGTACTCTGTTTTTACCCAACAGTATCAAGCTCCAGCATCAACAAGGCGCTCCCCAGCCAGTCCGGAGGCACGTGCCTGCACGCGGCCGCCCGCACGGGCCACACGGGCGCCGTGTACTTGCTGCACTACGCCGGCGCCAACCTCGACGTCACCGACAACTACATGCGCACGCCGCTCGCCAGCGCTATACTAGGTAAGACAGGAACATCAACAAGGCGCTCCCCAGCCAGTCCGGAGGCACGTGCCTGCACGCGGCCGCCCGCACGGGCCACACGGGCGCCGTGTACTTGCTGCACTACGCCGGCGCCAACCTCGACGTCACCGACAACTACATGCGCACGCCGCTCGCCAGCGCTATACTAGGTAAGACAGGAACATCAACAAGGCGCTCCCCAGCCAGTCCGGAGGCACGTGCCTGCACGCGGCCGCCCGCACGGGCCACACGGGCGCCGTGTACTTGCTGCACTACGCCGGCGCCAACCTCGACGTCACCGACAACTACATGCGCACGCCGCTCGCCAGCGCTATACTAGGTAAGACAGGAACATCAACAAGGCGCTCCCCAGCCAGTCCGGAGGCACGTGCCTGCACGCGGCCGCCCGCACGGGCCACACGGGCGCCGTGTACTTGCTGCACTACGCCGGCGCCAACCTCGACGTCACCGACAACTACATGCGCACGCCGCTCGCGAGCGCTATACTAGGTAAGACAGGAACATCAACAAGGCGCTCCCCAGCCAGTCCGGAGGCACGTGCCTGCACGCGGCCGCCCGCACGGGCCACACGGGCGCCGTGTACTTGCTGCACTACGCCGGCGCCAACCTCGACGTCACCGACAACTACATGCGCACGCCGCTCGCCAGCGCTATACTAGGTAAGACAGGAACATCAACAAGGCGCTCCCCAGCCAGTCCGGAGGCACGTGCCTGCACGCGGCCGCCCGCACGGGCCACACGGGCGCCGTGTACTTGCTGCACTACGCCGGCGCCAACCTCGACGTCACCGACAACTACATGCGCACGCCGCTCGCCAGCGCTATACTAGGTAAGACAGGAACATCAACAAGGCGCTCCCCAGCCAGTCCGGAGGCACGTGCCTGCACGCGGCCGCCCGCACGGGCCACACGGGCGCCGTGTACTTGCTGCACTACGCCGGCGCCAACCTCGACGTCACCGACAACTACATGCGCACGCCGCTCGCCAGCGCTATACTAGGTAAGACAGGAACATCAACAAGGCGCTCCCCAGCCAGTCCGGAAGCACGTGCATGCACGCGGCCGCCCGCACGGGCCACACCAAACTAGACAGTTATTTCCGAGAAAAAGGTCAACCGTCAACCTAACCGTGTTTTAAACAAAATGGTCCACTGAAAGCTGTCCAGTTCAAACCTCATGACAGTCTTTTGCAGTCGATGTTAGATATATACTACGCCCATTCCTCGCTATTCAGCCCTGTCCTTGTAGGAACTGATCCAGGTGCTACCAAGCGGTAGCCTGTACCTGATACAATTGAGTTTCTTCCAAAATATTTACTACTGTCTCCACAGATCACAGTTGTTTTATACTTGTGTCCTTTTCAGCACTTCTCGACAAACCCGACAAGAAAAACAAAGACAAATTAGTCAAAAATGCCAGTCCTAAAGCCGAGGTACCAGAAGTAGAGATGAAGGCAGAGGAAGAAGAAGACACAAGCGGGGAGAAGACAGAAGTAGACGAAACCAAGAAGGCGAAGGACGAAGATCTGATCAAAGTGATCCGGTATCTAGTGGCGGCGGGCTGTGATGTTAACTTTCCGGTGAGTGGTATGATGTGTTTTAATTTGACTAAGTTTCGTTTTTTTATAGGAATACTTTTATGATCTGATCTGCAAAAAAGCAATTACTTAAATGTTTTTTTTTTCTCAAAACAGTAAAAATGTCTCTAAAAAGGCGAAGTTTTGTCGGAGTTTATAAGGTCTATATCTAGGCAATCACATTGCTGTCATCGGACGACACAACAAACATAACACTATCGCTATACCCAGGACCGCCATATAAACTTTGCGTCATTCAGCACATAAATTACAGGACCGTTATGAGTGAAAAGCCATCCTAACCATCCTAACTAATATTATAAATGCAAAATGGAGTTTTTTTTTTGTTGAAATCACAATCAGCACATGTTCATGAAAATTATGAGTAAAAGTAGCCTTAAGACAGAACCCTGAGGTACCCCAAATGTGAAACTTAAAGTGCTGGAAGTGAAATCGTTTACCATTCTCTGAGTTATTTTAAAACGTAGGAAAATAACCATCTCAAAAGATTGCCACATATACCATTCAATGCAATGTTATGAACTGCTTATGGTCAACTTTGTCAAAGGCTTGTCGAAAATCAGTGTATGTAGTGTTCACTTGAACGTGTGAGTCCATGTTGTTAAACAGGTAGTCTTAATCTTGTATAATGCGCCTATGTATGCGTGCCTCTGTTTTCGGTCGTTGTATGGAGACGAATTTCTGTATGTTCTCCATATTGTTGTGGCCTGGTGTGCATCGAAGGGAAGCTGACTGATTGATATATCAACACACAGCCGAAACTACTGGGACTAGGAACATGATATTTAGCACAAGGCTTCCTTTTGTGATGTAGGTGAACACTAACAAAGGGTGTTTTCGAAATTCAACCGTTAAGGGGGTGCAAAGATGATAAATTGTTTTGTTTGTTCTAAATCTGTGGAGACGATGTCGCGTTGTTCGTGTCCGTGTGCCTGTTTGAGCACGTAGTATGGAGACGACTTTCTGTACTATTCTCCGTATTGTAAATGGCCTGGTGTGCATCCGATATACGAGAAGAGGCTGTTTCTATCATTGATATATTACCGTACAGGGTCCAGACGGTATGACAGCTCTGCACGTGGCCGCCCAGCACGGCGGCGCGCACGTGGCGCGCCTGCTGCTGCCGCTGGCGCACGTGGACGCGCGTGACCACGGCGGGTGGACGCCGCTCGTGTGGGCCGCCGAGAACGAGCACTGTGACGTGGTGAGGTGAGCACATTTAGACACTACACAGTACAGCACGGCGCTGCTGCTGCCGCTGGCGCCCGTGGACGCGCGCGACCACGGCGGGTGGACGCCGCTCGTGTGGGCCGCCGAGAACGAGCACTGTGACGTGGTGAGGTGAGCACATGTAGACACTACACAGTACAGCACGACGCTGCTGCTGCCGCTGGCGCACGTGGACGCGCGCGACCACGGCGGGTGGACGCCGCTCGTGTGGGCCGCCGAGAACGAGCACTGTGACGTGGTGAGGTGAGCACATGTAGACACTACACAGTACAGCACGACGCTGCTGCTGCCGCTGGCGCACGTGGACGCGCGCGACCACGGCGGGTGGACGCCGCTCGTGTGGGCCGCCGAGAACGAGCACTGTGACGTGGTGAGGTGAGCACATGTAGACACTACACAGTACAGCACGACGCTGCTGCTGCCGCTGGCGCACGTGGACGCGCGCGACCACGGCGGGTGGACGCCGCTCGTGTGGGCCGCCGAGAACGAGCACTGTGACGTGGTGAGGTGAGCACATGTAGACACTACACAGTACAGCACGACGCTGCTGCTGCCGCTGGCGCACGTGGACGCGCGCGACCACGGCGGGTGGACGCCGCTCGTGTGGGCCGCCGAGAACGAGCACTGTGACGTGGTGAGGTGAGCACATGTAGACACTACACAGTACAGCACGACGCTGCTGCTGCCGCTGGCGCACGTGGACGCGCGCGACCACGGCGGGTGGACGCCGCTCGTGTGGGCCGCCGAGAACGAGCACTGTGACGTGGTGAGGTGAGCACATGTAGACACTACACAGTACAGCACGACGCTGCTGCTGCCGCTGGCGCACGTGGACGCGCGCGACCACGGCGGGTGGACGCCGCTCGTGTGGGCCGCCGAGAACGAGCACTGTGACGTGGTGAGGTGAGCACATGTAGACACTACACAGTACAGCACGACGCTGCTGCTGCCGCTGGCGCACGTGGACGCGCGCGACCACGGCGGGTGGACGCCGCTCGTGTGGGCCGCCGAGAACGAGCACTGTGACGTGGTGAGGTGAGCACATGTAGACACTACACAGTACAGCACGACGCTGCTGCTGCCGCTGGCGCACGTGGACGCGCGCGACCACGGCGGGTGGACGCCGCTCGTGTGGGCCGCCGAGAACGAGCACTGTGACGTGGTGAGGTGAGCACATGTAGACACTACACAGTACAGCACGACGCTGCTGCTGCCGCTGGCGCACGTGGACGCGCGCGACCACGGCGGGTGGACGCCGCTCGTGTGGGCCGCCGAGAACGAGCACTGTGACGTGGTGAGGTGAGCACATGTAGACACTACACAGTACAGCACGACGCTGCTGCTGCCGCTGGCGCACGTGGACGCGCGCGACCACGGCGGGTGGACGCCGCTCGTGTGGGCCGCCGAGAACGAGCACTGTGACGTGGTGAGGTGAGCACATGTAGACACTACACAGTACAGCACGACGCTGCTGCTGCCGCTGGCGCACGTGGACGCGCGCGACCACGGCGGGTGGACGCCGCTCGTGTGGGCCGCCGAGAACGAGCACTGTGACGTGGTGAGGTGAGCACATGTAGACACTACACAGTACAGCACGACGCTGCTGCTGCCGCTGGCGCACGTGGACGCGCGCGACCACGGCGGGTGGACGCCGCTCGTGTGGGCCGCCGAGAACGAGCACTGTGACGTGGTGAGGTGAGCACATGTAGACACTACACAGTACAGCACGACGCTGCTGCTGCCGCTGGCGCACGTGGACGCGCGCGACCACGGCGGGTGGACGCCGCTCGTGTGGGCCGCCGAGAACGAGCACTGTGACGTGGTGAGGTGAGCACATGTAGACACTACACAGTACAGCACGACGCTGCTGCTGCCGCTGGCGCACGTGGACGCGCGCGACCACGGCGGGTGGACGCCGCTCGTGTGGGCCGCCGAGAACGAGCACTGTGACGTGGTGAGGTGAGCACATGTAGACACTACACAGTACAGCACGACGCTGCTGCTGCCGCTGGCGCACGTGGACGCGCGCGACCACGGCGGGTGGACGCCGCTCGTGTGGGCCGCCGAGAACGAGCACTGTGACGTGGTGAGGTGAGCACATGTAGACACTACACAGTACAGCACGACGCTGCTGCTGCCGCTGGCGCACGTGGACGCGCGCGACCACGGCGGGTGGACGCCGCTCGTGTGGGCCGCCGAGAACGAGCACTGTGACGTGGTGAGGTGAGCACATGTAGACACTACACAGTACAGCACGACGCTGCTGCTGCCGCTGGCGCACGTGGACGCGCGCGACCACGGCGGGTGGACGCCGCTCGTGTGGGCCGCCGAGAACGAGCACTGTGACGTGGTGAGGTGAGCACATGTAGACACTACACAGTACAGCACGACGCTGCTGCTGCCGCTGGCGCACGTGGACGCGCGCGACCACGGCGGGTGGACGCCGCTCGTGTGGGCCGCCGAGAACGAGCACTGTGACGTGGTGAGGTGAGCACATGTAGACACTACACAGTACAGCACGACGCTGCTGCTGCCGCTGGCGCACGTGGACGCGCGCGACCACGGCGGGTGGACGCCGCTCGTGTGGGCCGCCGAGAACGAGCACTGTGACGTGGTGAGGTGAGCACATGTAGACACTACACAGTACAGCACGACGCTGCTGCTGCCGCTGGCGCACGTGGACGCGCGCGACCACGGCGGGTGGACGCCGCTCGTGTGGGCCGCCGAGAACGAGCACTGTGACGTGGTGAGGTGAGCACATGTAGACACTACACAGTACAGCACGACGCTGCTGCTGCCGCTGGCGCACGTGGACGCGCGCGACCACGGCGGGTGGACGCCGCTCGTGTGGGCCGCCGAGAACGAGCACTGTGACGTGGTGAGGTGAGCACATGTAGACACTACACAGTACAGCACGACGCTGCTGCTGCCGCTGGCGCACGTGGACGCGCGCGACCACGGCGGGTGGACGCCGCTCGTGTGGGCCGCCGAGAACGAGCACTGTGACTGACGTGGTGAGGTGAGTACATACTCATGAAGATCATTAGGATCATAAGGAAGATAATCATTGCAGCTCTAAAGCACGGAGGAGACCTGCAAGTGTTTGTCACTTCCGCAGCAACGTTGGTGGGATCTGAAAAAGGTATCGGTCCCATAATACTTTGATGTACCAAGGTGAAGAAGAAGAAGACGGGATCAGTGTGCCTTGATTCAACGGGTCATCGTCCACCAGCCATTAACCCACAACGTTAGCACGTAATCAGATCGGAATGCGCTTGCAGCGAGTCGAAGCCCTGCTTATGGCTGGGCGACAAACCTACGTAAGTAAGACGAGCCACTGTCGAAAGCTCGATGACTGCTGTTTACCAGCTGCCCGAGTTTATTTGATTCTGTTACGATTACCTCTGAAAATTTCATCTGACTTCTAAACAGGTGAAATTGAAGAGATGCTATTTGGGAATAGCAAACGTTTAATCCGCCAGTACATTCTTACATGCCACTGAATTCTACTAGCAGTTCAATAAAATCATCAAAATCTACGTTTCGTCCCCCAGGGTTCTCCTCGAAGCCGGTGCAGACGCCATGACCTGCGACAGCGAGGGTAACGGAGTGGTGCACTGGTGTGCTCTAGCTGGTTCGGCTGGTGCACTACGGCTGCTGTTACACTCTGCTCCACAGCTGACAGCTGCTGTCAACGCGCATGCTGACACTCCTCTGTAAGTATTACATCAAGACTTGGTCTCTTATCTCTGATCATGATATCATTCTTCTTTTGGGATGAACCTTTTATATCACCAAAAGCCATAAAAGTTTCATCATAAGACTAAAAAGATGTGAACCCTTCATAGACTTCATTAGATTTAAGCAAAACTGTATTTTCTGTTTTACATTATAACTTGCATAAAATATTCTCTTTATTTTCCTTACATAATTAACATGTTTAAATATTTCAAAAAAAAAAAATTAAAAAAAATTCCGACGTTTGGCTCCCAGACTGGAGCGGGCCGGGGCTGCCTTCAAGCGGCTCCTGCCCAATCTAGGGGGTCCAAACGCCTCCTGCCGGAGGCTCTATGCGGGGATCGTGCGGTCCATGGCCCTTTATGGGGCCCCTGTGTGGGCCCTAACGCTGAAGGGGCGACCAGCACGCCTGCTCAACGCGGCCCAAAGGGTCATGGCCATCCGGCTGGCTCGGGGATACCGCACGGTCTCCGGCGAGGCGGCGAGCCTCCTTGCCGGATTACCGCCATGGGATCTGGAGGCGAGAGCCCTCGCGCACGTTTACGCGTGGCGCGTGGAGGTGCTTCGCCGGGGCGAAACTCCGCTGCCACGGCAAATTGCATCGCGGCGGACGGAGCTCCGGCAGGATACTATGGCGGTATGAAGACTGCGACTATCGCGGCCCAGCGCTGCCACGCCACAATTGCGGCGGTAAGGCCCCTCTTTGAGGAGTGGCTGGAGAGGCGCCACGGAGTCCTCACCTTCCGCCTGACGCAGGTACTTACCGGACACGGCTGTTTCGGGAGGTACCTGTTTCGGATTAAGCGGGAGGAAACGCCCGGGTGTCAGCACTGTGAGGATCGCCCGGAGGACACGGTGGAGCATACGGTGGAGGTCTGCCCTGCTTGGGCTGAGCACCGCCGTGTCCTCGTCGAGGCGATCGACGGCGGCAACCTCTCGCGTCCGGCCCTGGTTGAATCCATGGTCCGGAGCGAGGAGGCTTGGGAAGCGGTCACCTCCTTCTGCGAAGCAGAAATGCTAGCGAAGGAGGAGGCGGACCGCGCGAGGGAAAGGCAAAAAAAAATAAGGTTCTAGTCAGGTCAGGGCTCCAGAGAGAAGAACCTCCTAACAATGCGAGCCGTGTCCAGAAGTACTGCTTTCTGAATCAAGCCCTTGATCCAGCTGCCTAACGAGAGCCTCCTGAGGTGTTGGTCGAAGGCTCGTGGCTATTAAGCCGTTGGCTGAATGGCTTATTATTATTATTATTATAAAATATTGTTATGTTGTGGTGCCTTCTGAAGTAGTTGATTGGCTACAAAACTCGTTGTGATGGCGTAGGTTGGGACAGAGTCGGTTGGTTGGTGTTTCCCGTAACGTGCCTGTAGTTTAACTCTCGAGTCGATCACTGCATTGAAAACCTCGAGGCTTCATTATTTGCACCGAATTTAAATCTGCTATTTATTTCAGGCATGTATCTGCAAGGCAGGGTCACTACTCTTGCGTGGTCATCTTACTGGCACGCGGCGCTCGGGTATGAACTTAAGAAACAGTTTTTTTTACTTTTGATCGCGTTCGACCAGTATCTCACCTGATGACAAGCGATGATGTGGTCGAGCATGCTTGCCTAAACCTATTTACTCTTGACTTGAAAGACTCCCAGGTTGTAGCTATCAGAAAACACAAACTCTGGCAGAGAATTACACTCCTTTAGTTACAATAAATATAAGTAAAACAGAACCGTCACCTAAACTTTACTCACGTTTTTTCTGTTGTCAAGATAAAGTGGGCCATGATGGCTATTGCCTAACATATGATTGCTCTTCACAGACTGACATAGAGAACTCAGCGGGCGAGCTGGCAGTGGAAGTATGTACGGGACAGTGCCAGAGTGCCATCTCACTCAACATGCAGATGACTATCGCCGTTAGGGACAACGTGTCAAGGTTCAAATTGCTTTCCAGGTAAATTTTTATTATTTTATAGAAGTTTCATTTCATCCTTATCATCATATCAGCCAGCAGACGTCCATTGCTGGACATAGGCCTCCCTGCGCGTGTCGCCACAACAACCGGTCCTGTGCGTCTCTCACACCCGCTACCCTCGACCCTCACCAGGTCGACCAGGTCCACCTTATGGGAGACCTTCCAACGCTAAGTCTTCCGGCACGCGGTCGCCACTCCAGAACTTCTCGGCCCCATCGACCGTTTGTTCTGCGAGCAATGTGCCCTGCCCACTGCCACTTCAGTTTGGCGATCCTTCGGGCTATGTCGGTAACCTTGGTTCTCTTGCGGATATCGTCATTCCTGATTCGATCACGCAAGGAAACTCCGAGCATAGGCAAAGGGCAATAGAGAGAGCTCTCTATTGCCCTTTCAGCGACTTAAGCCATATGATGATGCTCATTGTGAGCGACCAGTTTTCGGTTCCGGTTTCATTTCCAAATTGAAAATTAGTTTTTTGGTTAATATTCAAGCTGTAAAATATTCACCAAATCTATCATCCACAGTGACATCTCAAATGGCCGAGAGCCGTTTCCGATCCCGTGCGTCAACGAAGTGGACGACACGCCGCTGCCGGACGACTTCACGTACGTCACGCGGCACGTCACGCCCGTGCACGTCAATGTTGACAACACTATCAACACGCTGCAGGTTAGTTATCTTATAATAACGTGAACGATCTGGACGACACGTCGCTACTACTATCAATACTATGCAGGAAAGTTCTCAAAGGTTTTGTTATTATAAATTTCATGAGATATATTTTTATTTGTACTTCAGATATCCCTTAGGCTTAGACTAATCCCCATTCCCCAGTTTCTAGAAAAAAATGTCGACCCGTATAAGTTGTTCACAGGTCAAATGATGCGGTAGGCTATTGAAAACTCATTCAGGATAGTAAATATAAAATTTTGTCGTCGTTCTCGTAGGGTTGCGAGTGCAAGGAAGGCGACTGCACGTCAGGGGCATGCGCCTGCAGCGCCCTGGGGGTGAAGTGCTGGTACACACGCGGTCGCTTGCAAGGAACCTTCCCGTACCACGACCCGCCCATGCTGTTCGAGTGCAACCAGACCTGTGGCTGCAATCTGGTGAGTGACTCTGAATGCTAATAGATTTTCAAGTAGTACTCGTATTTCAATGGTACTGTAACTTACTATAATATTCGTATATCTGCTGTCGCTATATTTCTCTCGACTACATCATGAAATACAACCAACACGTCATGAAGTCTATAATATTGCTAATGTTGGCTTTCATACTGGGAGATCTGTGCGAAGGAGTGGGCTATAGCCCATTATGCAGACCCGTGGTCGTGGGTAGGTGACATTGTACATGAAAACATGAGCTGCAATTTTAAAGTGTATAAAAATCAACAAAGGCTTCTTCATCATCAAATTGGCGTCGGGTGTGACAAGTGTTGAAAATAGAGATGTGTAATTCTTCAATTAGTCGATTTTCATCAATTTAGTTGACTCGACTGTTTTGTATTTGTTTATTTTTCTTTTTATTACCATGGATTGCGTTTGAAAACTATCTCACCTGCTACTCATCATCATCATTTCAGCCAAAGGACGTCCACTACTGGACATGGGCCTTCCCCAAGTGTCGCCACATAAACTTTTGTCTTCAGACGCCGTTATGTCAGACGAGAAGTTACCGCGCAGCTTCCCAATACTTATCTAACCGTTGCCTGTTACTAATGAAAAGGAAACTATTTCTCTCAGCGTCGCTGCGGCAACAGCGTGGTAAGCAAAGCCGCGGCGGCAGGGTCGCTGTGCGTGCGCGCGCAAGTGTTCCGCTGCGGCGGCGCGCGCGGCTGGGGGCTGCGCGCGCGCCAGCGGGTGCTCCGCGGAGCGCCCGTGGCGCTGTACTGCGGCGAGCTGCTGCCGCTGCCGCACGCCGACACCCGGCCCGCCGACCATTACATGTTCGCGCTGGATGTTAAGCCGGACTTGCTTGAGGTAAGGAAAGAGGATTCAACAGTGAATACTATGACGTCTTTATTTTTGCATGTATCGAGCCAGGATAATAATATCGGATATACTATACTTGCTATCCTATCAAAAAAGAAGCCGCGTGGTAAACCGGTAATTTGCTTAAAAAAAATCGTTTGTTAAAAACATTCAAGCATCGTTTCCAAAGCTTATGTACCTGAGCAGCCCTTTCTTTATTTGAAAATCCATAAAGCCAAAATAAAATAACCACCGTAAAGTTACCTCCACAAAAACACTATCCTTTATTAAACCTCAAACCTTTAATCCTAACCTAATCCAAAAGTGACATTGTTTGTTTGTTATGCTTTCACGCATAAAACCGATTTTAATGAATTTTGATACAGATATTTACAAGATAGGCTCAATTTTTTTGCTGAAATTACATTACGCGAGCGAAGCCGCGGGAAAAAAACTAGTATTCCGTGCTTTATTCACTAATCCTAATCCAACCTCTCCAGCAATGCTCGGAAAAGACACAACTATGCGTGGACGCAGCACAGTTCGGCAGCGCGGCGCGCTTCATCAACCACGCGTGCCGCCCCAACCTCGCGCCCGTGCGCGTGTTCACCGACACGCGCGACCTGCGCCTGCCTGCCGTCGCGCTCTTTGCTACCGCCGATATAGAGCAGGATGAGGAGTTCACGTGAGTGCTACACAAACTAAGCCATCATCAACCACGCGTGCCGCCCCAACCTCGCGCCCGTGCGCGTGTTCACCGACACGCGCGACCTGCGCCTGCCTGCCGTCGCGCTCTTTGCTACCGCCGATATAGAGCAGGATGAGGAGTTCACGTGAGTGCTACACAAACTAAGCCATCATCAACCACGCGTGCCGCCCCAACCTCGCGCCCGTGCGCGTGTTCACCGACACGCGCGACCTGCGCCTGCCTGCCGTCGCGCTCTTTGCTACCGCCGATATAGAGCAGGATGAGGAGTTCACGTGAGTGCTACACAAACTAAGCCATCATCAACCACGCGTGCCGCCCCAACCTCGCGCCCGTGCGCGTGTTCACCGACACGCGCGACCTGCGCCTGCCTGCCGTCGCGCTCTTTGCTACCGCCGATATAGAGCAGGATGAGGAGTTCACGTGAGTGCTACACAAACTAAGCCATCATCAACCACGCGTGCCGCCCCAACCTCGCGCCCGTGCGCGTGTTCACCGACACGCGCGACCTGCGCCTGCCTGCCGTCGCGCTCTTTGCTACCGCCGATATAGAGCAGGATGAGGAGTTCACGTGAGTGCTACACAAACTAAGCCATCATCAACCACGCGTGCCGCCCCAACCTCGCGCCCGTGCGCGTGTTCACCGACACGCGCGACCTGCGCCTGCCTGCCGTCGCGCTCTTTGCTACCGCCGATATAGAGCAGGATGAGGAGTTCACGTGAGTGCTACACAAACTAAGCCATCATCAACCACGCGTGCCGCCCCAACCTCGCGCCCGTGCGCGTGTTCACCGACACGCGCGACCTGCGCCTGCCTGCCGTCGCGCTCTTTGCTACCGCCGATATAGAGCAGGATGAGGAGTTCACGTGAGTGCTACACAAACTAAGCCATCATCAACCACGCGTGCCGCCCCAACCTCGCGCCCGTGCGCGTGTTCACCGACACGCGCGACCTGCGCCTGCCTGCCGTCGCGCTCTTTGCTACCGCCGATATAGAGCAGGATGAGGAGTTCACGTGAGTGCTACACAAACTAAGCCATCATCAACCACGCGTGCCGCCCCAACCTCGCGCCCGTGCGCGTGTTCACCGACACGCGCGACCTGCGCCTGCCTGCCGTCGCGCTCTTTGCTACCGCCGATATAGAGCAGGATGAGGAGTTCACGTGAGTGCTACACAAACTAAGCCATCATCAACCACGCGTGCCGCCCCAACCTCGCGCCCGTGCGCGTGTTCACCGACACGCGCGACCTGCGCCTGCCTGCCGTCGCGCTCTTTGCTACCGCCGATATAGAGCAGGATGAGGAGTTCACGTGAGTGCTACACAAACTAAGCCATCATCAACCACGCGTGCCGCCCCAACCTCGCGCCCGTGCGCGTGTTCACCGACACGCGCGACCTGCGCCTGCCTGCCGTCGCGCTCTTTGCTACCGCCGATATAGAGCAGGATGAGGAGTTCACGTGAGTGCTACACAAACTAAGCCATCATCAACCACGCGTGCCGCCCCAACCTCGCGCCCGTGCGCGTGTTCACCGACACGCGCGACCTGCGCCTGCCTGCCGTCGCGCTCTTTGCTACCGCCGATATAGAGCAGGATGAGGAGTTCACGTGAGTGCTACACAAACTAAGCCATCATCAACCACGCGTGCCGCCCCAACCTCGCGCCCGTGCGCGTGTTCACCGACACGCGCGACCTGCGCCTGCCTGCCGTCGCGCTCTTTGCTACCGCCGATATAGAGCAGGATGAGGAGTTCACGTGAGTGCTACACAAACTAAGCCATCATCAACCACGCGTGCCGCCCCAACCTCGCGCCCGTGCGCGTGTTCACCGACACGCGCGACCTGCGCCTGCCTGCCGTCGCGCTCTTTGCTACCGCCGATATAGAGCAGGATGAGGAGTTCACGTGAGTGCTACACAAACTAAGCCATCATCAACCACGCGTGCCGCCCCAACCTCGCGCCCGTGCGCGTGTTCACCGACACGCGCGACCTGCGCCTGCCTGCCGTCGCGCTCTTTGCTACCGCCGATATAGAGCAGGATGAGGAGTTCACGTGAGTGCTACACAAACTAAGCCATCATCAACCACGCGTGCCGCCCCAACCTCGCGCCCGTGCGCGTGTTCACCGACACGCGCGACCTGCGCCTGCCTGCCGTCGCGCTCTTTGCTACCGCCGATATAGAGCAGGATGAGGAGTTCACGTGAGTGCTACACAAACTAAGCCATCATCAACCACGCGTGCCGCCCCAACCTCGCGCCCGTGCGCGTGTTCACCGACACGCGCGACCTGCGCCTGCCTGCCGTCGCGCTCTTTGCTACCGCCGATATAGAGCAGGATGAGGAGTTCACGTGAGTGCTACACAAACTAAGCCATCATCAACCACGCGTGCCGCCCCAACCTCGCGCCCGTGCGCGTGTTCACCGACACGCGCGACCTGCGCCTGCCTGCCGTCGCGCTCTTTGCTACCGCCGATATAGAGCAGGATGAGGAGTTCACGTGAGTGCTACACAAACTAAGCCATCATCAACCACGCGTGCCGCCCCAACCTCGCGCCCGTGCGCGTGTTCACCGACACGCGCGACCTGCGCCTGCCTGCCGTCGCGCTCTTTGCTACCGCCGATATAGAGCAGGATGAGGAGTTCACGTGAGTGCTACACAAACTAAGCCATCATCAACCACGCGTGCCGCCCCAACCTCGCGCCCGTGCGCGTGTTCACCGACACGCGCGACCTGCGCCTGCCTGCCGTCGCGCTCTTTGCTACCGCCGATATAGAGCAGGATGAGGAGTTCACGTGAGTGCTACACAAACTAAGCCATCATCAACCACGCGTGCCGCCCCAACCTCGCGCCCGTGCGCGTGTTCACCGACACGCGCGACCTGCGCCTGCCTGCCGTCGCGCTCTTTGCTACCGCCGATATAGAGCAGGATGAGGAGTTCACGTGAGTGCTACACAAACTAAGCCATCATCAACCACGCGTGCCGCCCCAACCTCGCGCCCGTGCGCGTGTTCACCGACACGCGCGACCTGCGCCTGCCTGCCGTCGCGCTCTTTGCTACCACCGATATTTACTGGTTACTGACAGCCAACATGTCCTTAAGCTGCTGGGTAAAGCCTCCTCCCCCGATTACCTTTGGCCAGCTGTGTGGCTTCCCTTATAAAACTGATTTTAAACAAAGTTATTTTCTATCCCACAGGTTCGACTACGGAGACAAATTCTGGTCAGTGAAATCAAAATGGATGAAGTGTGAATGCGGGAGTGCAGATTGTAGATATCCCACGAAATCTGAAGAAACCGAATCTTCTTAAATACTATGTAAATAATAACCGCCTTTTATGTTATTTATTGAAAAATATTATTGTATTGAATCTGTAATCATGTACTGAATAATTATAATCATGAATTTATAATACGAAAACCTGATTTTATTTAAGCATTCTGAATAATTATAATCATGAATTAATAATACGAAAACCTGTTTTTATTTAAGCTTTCTGAATAATTATAATAATGAATTTATGGTACTAAAACCTGATTTTATTGAAGCCTTCTAAATTGACATACACCCATCATGACCAAATAAAAAATTAAACTATAATAAAACGACGGGAGCCCTATTATGAAGTGCCCATTTAACGCCAAACAAACTAAAATTGTTTAATTTACTTATTTTTCTATCGTATCCTAACTAAATAAAAGTTAGAAAATTATGGGGTTTTAAATTGAAGTGGAAAAGGGAGCAAACCAGTCATGTAAAGCTACGACCCTTTTTCGCGCTTTATGATACATCGTCATATCATGGTACTAGATTTTAAAACTTGTGAAAATCAGCAAATTCCACGAAAAACTCAAAACAAAAAATACAGTGGAAAAAAGTCTCACTTCTGAAAATAAAGTTTGATATTATTAGTCGATTTTCTGTGAAATCGACTATTTTAATTAATATTTTTGGTCATGGTAACACTGAGACACAAACATAATATTTTGCTGTCAACAAATTATCAGATCTGTCAAATGTTTAAAAGTTCAACGGCTCCATCACGAGTTTGAAAGTGCGGAAATAATTGAAAAAGGAAATAGGATTTGTGTATAAAGCTAAGTGAAACCTGTGTGAAAAGTGGTAAGGTAGTTTCAGGTACATTACCAAATGCATTAAAAAGCGCCAAACATGAGTGGGAACACGGAATCGACGTCGAACAGTATCAAGTTTGCTCCGATGCCCATGTCGGCATTGCTAGCTAACTTGATGCCTTTCAAGAATGCAGAGCAAAGTCCTGACGCCAGTTTCTCCTCCGGCGACGACAGCGACAACTCCTTCGGCGAAACCGTGACCAAAAAGCCTTCTCCTGCGAAGAAACTAAACAAAGACTTTTTCACGCCCACAGTCAAGCCCAAACCGAAGGACATAAAAGCGTTTGCATCAGAGAAAAAGTTCATCTACAATGAACACGACAAAGAGAACAATTCACATGACAGCTGGGCCCCCCATCAAACATATCCTGCTAAAGAAAACCATAATAATATCATTCAAAGTTCACATAAAAGTTCCAATGCTTACCCAAATTCGGACGCGAAATTGAATGACTATCCAAATTCAGAAGCTAAAAAGCGTAGCGTACTGATGCAACAAAATAACAGTAACATAAGATCACAAAATTCATGTATTAAGAAGACTCCAGAGGTTGCTAAAGTACCAAGCAGTAGTCAGAAGTTAAAGTCAGCGACACCTAAAATAAAGTCAGGTATTAGAAGGTTTACTCCTGGATCTAAGCAGAGTCAGAAGAAGACTCCTCAGAAAACTGTAATCCAAAACAGAGATAGAGTGAGAGTCGAGTTATTTTCACAAAACCCATCACAAGATGAGCCTCAGTGTCCGCCGCCACGGGTAGAGCCGGCTCCTGTTAATGTGCCAGTGCCAGAGACCCCACTGAACAGGAAAGCAATGCCTGCATCATATGTGGCTACACCTTCATACCCTCAGGGTGTGGTCAACAACAGCTCTAAGATATTGTTCAAGACAACCAGCATAAAAGACAAAAAGTACATGTTTATTAAAAAACTGGGCACTGGCGGCTCCAGTGAAGTATACAAAGTAAGTCATCATCTTCCTGCCTTTATCCCATTTGTTTTTGTTGGTATGTGCAGCATTTCTGCTACCATACTTCTGTATTTGCCATCATTACAATAGTTACTTCCATTCTAGCCAAATAGGTTTTATATAAATTAGTAGTATTCAAATATGAAGGCTCAAATAAGAATCCTCTTTGAAATATAATCTGAATAAAAAATAAAAATCTTATCATATTATCAATTTGTCCATGACACACTTTTCAATAAGATCCATATTTTTATATGTTTCAACAACAACAAAGGATGTTGCATTAATGATTAAAATGAGGGGTAAAGATCCCTTACCCCTCATTTCAATATTTCAATTTGAAACTTGTTCAAACCAAAGTTCCAAACAGTTTTCTGGTTTAGTATTACATTTTGTTATGTTGAAAGGCACCTGTTGGTTACTTTACACATTGACCAATGTATTGCAATGAGAAGGGAATCAAAAATTTCTTAGGTTAGCTAGTTTTTGGTTGCAGCTTCACTCAAAAAAAAAGGAGCATAGAACCATCTCCAGGGTCACCATCTATGTCTGTACAAAATACATCAAAATCGGTTCAATGATCTAGGCGTGAGAGCTTAACTAACAATCAAACTGACTTTAACCAACTTCAAAACAAAGAGCAGGTTCTCAATTTGGTTGTACGTTTTTTTTATTGTATATTTGTTACCTTATAACTCTGTCATTTATGAAACGATTTGAAAAATTCTCCTCCTTTAATTAAATCAAATATTTGACTATAATTTTCTATGCTAATCCTGTTTCTCTTGTAGGTGCTTGAAGTAGGCACATCATGTGAGTATGCAGTGAAGTGTGTTTACCTAGCCACCGACCAGGAGCTGGCACAGGGCTACATCAACGAGGTGCGGCTGCTGAGAGAGCTGCAAAATTCTGACAGAGTCATCCGACTGTTTGATTAGTGAGTCAATAATATTATTTTTATGTCTTAAAATTACCAAGTATAATTTGGAAGCATTGGTGTGTTAAAATATAATTTTGGTTTAACTTGACAAGTTTCAAACTTCAAACATAGCCGTTAGGTTTTTATGTGGCAAGATTGTGAGATAATAGGAATATTAATTATAATAGTTTATTGGGTCATAAAAAGTGTTACAATATTTAGGTGTGAAACTGGATCCCACACTGATACCCTGTGTGGCAGGATCTAGTCTCTTTCGACAGATAATGAGACATGTAAATGATGAAATTTAAGTTAACAAATGTGACAGTTTAATATAATTCACCAAAATTAAGACTAAAAGGTAACCAAAAGTATGTGTGTATGGTATGAGTGCATGTACGACTATGTAATGAGTGTTAGTGTGTATGTGAAGAGAGGTGAACTTGTATCTATTCAGTTTATCAGTCAGTAAATCTGACTTGTGTTCTTCCTCTTGGCTATCGTCCCAATTTATTCAGGATCAGCCTTCCTACTCTTGCAACACATCATAGTGTTTTGGGTTGTTTCTTTGTTCATTCAGTAAATCAGACTATATTTTAAATATAATACAAAGCAACTGAGTATAACCATAAATATTTAAACCAGCAGAAACAGAAAAGTCTACCTTTAACCTCTTGCTCTCACTCGTTACACTCTATTTATAACCATTATAACCTTTTATAACCTAATCAAACCCCTGCCTGTTCTCCCAGTGAATACGACCGCACCAACCAGTTCCTGCGCATGGTGCTGGAGGTGGGCGAGACAGACTTGTCGTCGTTCCTGAAGGCGCGCGGCGCCGGCCTGCCGCCCGCACTCGTGCTGCACTACTGGGAGGAGATGCTGCACGCCGTGTATTATATACATGAGCATGGTGAGAATTAAAATGTACTACTTATAATATCAAATCATGATGAATCTCAAAAGAGCCTTTGAAGAACCAGTAGTGCAAAAGTACAAAAAGAAAACGGTCCCTACTTCTGCTCTATGCCTCAACACTCTTAGAACAGGGACTACCAAGAATTGAAGGGCAAGCTTGGTGCGGTGGTGGTGTCTAGAACCAGCACTTGCTTGCTGGGATTCAAGTCTGAAAAATTGGGAAATGCAAATATCACAGACTTTTTTTCTTATATCTTTTAGATATTTGATCTCAATTCTCTTCTTTCATTTGTAACTTCTTCTCTCATTTTGTGCATTAACAAGTCAAGATTATTGTAGTGCCTCATCATAATATGTATTCCTTCTTTGCAGGCGTAATCCACGCGGATCTTAAGCCAGCAAACTTCCTCCTGGTTTGCGGACGACTGAAGCTGATCGACTTCGGGATCGCGTCGGCCATCAGTTCGGACGCGACGTCCGTGGTGCGCTCGCAGGCCACCGGGACGTATTCGTACATCAGCCCCGAGGCGCTCATGGGCGGCGCTGGAGGGTATGGCGTCGCTAATGGCGACGGCAGTGCTCCTATCAAGGTAATCAGCTTATTTTATACACACTATGTGTACATATCTCATACAACTCTCTTGCAGGTCTGCTGGAAGAAAATGATTTTGAAATAAGTTACATGTTTCTGCTCTTATCAGTATTTGTTAATTTCTCTTTTAAGTGTTTTGTGTGTACATGTAGACTTGAGACTTGTAGCAAAAACTGTTGTGATGGCTACTTTAAACGGTTGGCTCCAACAGCAATCAAATTCTTCCTGTATAAGTAACTTTTCAACACAACTTACAAGTATACTAATAACAAATGGCGTGGTTTTCGCTGTTACAAATCGGGGAAGCGGGACTGTATAGTTTTTTTAGAAATCAGTATCAATTTATTGGTTTCTCTTTTGCGTCGGACGTCTTATCGCAACGTCTGTACCTAACGTGTGTTATGTGTTATTTGGGTTATTAAACTGTTTTTTGTGTCTTATTTATCTTTAAATGGTTATGCTATGCTTTTAGATCTCGTTCCGCTCGGACGTGTGGTCGCTGGGCTGCATCCTGTACAGCATGGTGTACGGGCGCACCCCGTTCGGCCACATCCCCAACCTCGCCAAGTTAGCCGCCATACTCGACCCTAACCATCGCATCGACTATCCGCCCGTTGAGCGTAAGTACCACATACAAACTGCGATTTTATATTTGTGAACATATCATTATACCTATTTTCTACTAAGAGTTTATAATACAGCCATATTTCGCTAGCTATATTTAGGTCCCATGAAATAAGAGTTGGGATCTAAATATTTATTTATTATTTATTCATTACTAGCTTTTGACCGTGACTTCGTTTGCGCATATCCCGTTTTTACCCGTTCCCGTATAGCCGCATTCCTCATGAATGTGGCTATCATATTCAAAAAGAATTTCCAAAACTGGTAGTTCCAGAGATTCCAGAGATATATAGATATTAGGATGTTCATACAAACATATAACATATTATATAATATATACACACTCTAATATATTCACTCCTCTTTTTCTCTATTCATTATTATATTAGTATAGATAATTATACTTAATTGTATGTCAAAGGTAAAACAGGAAATTTAAAACTAAAACGCATACAATGGGCGGCCTTATCGCTTTCTTCTGGTTATTTAACTTGCCATGAAAGATTGTATACCGAAGACAATTTATATGACTTGCCATATACATCAAATTACTTCATTTGTTAAACCATCCATCCCGTATTGCACTTGCTCGCTAATAATTACAACTTAGATGTATGTTTTGCTCATCATTTATTAACATTGCTCTTTTTCTACAGACCTCCCTCCATCACTAATCTCAGCGCTGAAGTGGTGCCTTACGTACAACGCGCGCGCTCGTCCCTCCGTACGCGAGCTCCTCAGCATCCCGTACCTGCAGCCGGCCAAAGGCACGCTGCCTCAACAGCTGCTTGACAAGCTGCAGCCCCACGTCACGCAGCAAGAGTACCGGTTACTGCAGAGGGCGCAGCTCTAGCACGTCACGATCATAGATAACTTGTGAATGAAGGAAGTAACCCTGGTTGTGTGACATGAAGCCTACTCTAACATTGTTGGAGGATTAAACCTCGAATATTGAAAATTATAGCCTTTCTGATCACGGAATTGGTTAACTTGTACGCCTGCTTATCGTAAGTGTTTAACGCTAAACGAATTTGAAGCGTTTTGTTTCTGTCAGTTGTTTGAAGATGATAGACAGAACTATCCCCTGATTTCTGAAGCTGAGTATTTGTTTCGAACTTTGACATTCAAGTTGGATACACATGTTCTAACTCCAAGTACGTTTACCGCTCCCTATGGCTCAAGTATGTTTAGCACTAAACGTATTTACCGATAAGTGGACCAATTGGATAGATTTGGATCTCATGTCTATAATTCAGGAATTAATTATTCCAATTTGGATACTATGATTGCTGTCCATGTTGGGCGTGAATATACTTAATTGATTTAGAAAATAAGTGGCTTCGTTCACAATATATTATCGTTGTAAATATAAAACATTGTCTGTTGTGTGAATGTGCAGTAAACTAAACTACTCGCCTAGACGGCGATTAAATCTTTACTAATATAATGCTTGTTTGTATGTTTGAACGCGCTAATCTCTGGAACTACCAGTCGGATTTAGAAAATTCTTTATGTATATGATAGCCACATTCATGAGGAAAGCTATACGTAACGGAATTTGCGCGTACGAAGTCGCAGGCAAACGCTAATGATTTTAGCATTATGAACTAAATTTTAACAAGAAAATAGTAATTGTAAAAATTATTGTTGTGTAATCTATGACACTTTTCGAAAATGATTGATATGAATACCAAAGGATGTTGTTCTTGTAAATATGTAAAAATACTAATATTCAATTATTTTGCTTTGATATTAATAAATAATAAATATATTTTTAATCTTGACACCATTTTGGTGATGTTAACAAAATTAATATAACTAAAAATGTATTAGTAATTAGTATTTGAAAAGTTTATATATTATGTGTGAACCTTGTATGATAACAATAAATAAATGTACAACAGATAATTTATTACATAAATAATGTACTGTATTAAATGGACCACTGACTTTTATTGGAAAATAAACAATTTAATTTGGGAATAAATATTTATTGAAAAGATTAATAATTGAAGAATACAAAAAATAAATAGCATCTTATCACATTATTAATAAATGAATAATAAAATAAGATTTGTTAATCTTAGCTTACAACACACTATCTAGCAAATGATAAAATTGTATGAAATGCAATCAGGTCAACACTGAAAATTCAAAGAGAAAGTCACGGAATATAAAAACTGTTATTGGAAAATACTGACATCAAGTCGTTCAGACTGGCAGCTTCGTATTTCTCTGCTGGCGTCAGAGAAAAGGAATTCTCACCCTTACTAAACATACCATAAGGTACATAGCAACTACGCAAGTAGCGTCACGACATACTACGTTATTCGCCCGGGCGTGCGTGCTTGCTCAGACTACGAACACAAGCACAATCCTCCGAAACGACAACGCACCGACATCAGCTGATCATATTTATTTTACTAATTTTTAGTCCAAATTACACAGACTCTTCTAAAACTACCATAATAAATTGATTGAAATGCTTTTTTATTCAGTCTAAGTTTTGGAATAATGAGACATTGAAATAGTGCTATATAAATAGTAATGCAAGCTGATCGCGCGGTCGACCGCGCAGTACCTTCGCGTGAGGGAGGGAACACGGCACAAAATTAAAAAACAAACATTTTCTTTTTGATTTTAATGCGTTACGTAAATAAAGCTAGGCAGTACTGCGCGGGCGACCGGCGCGTGCGGGCGTGCGCAGTGCGTGCTTAGTTCTGGAAGAGTGTGCGCGTGAAGTCGATGTAATCGAGCGCGTTGGGTATGGGGCGCTCCGTCTTGGCTTCGACGTAAGGTTTCATGCGAGCCACGCAGTAGTCCGCCATCTCCTTGGTGAGGTTCTGTAAATAAGAAAATGGGTTAGCTGGTTGCTGAGATTTGAACTAAGTATGGCCTTTCCGTGCAGAGGACAGCACGTAAAGTCATTGATTTTTGAACGTCGTTAACTCAGTAGGCTGAAAGTCAGACAAACAGTAGTCAGTGCCAAAGGGTATAACCGAGTTGTAAAGATGAGATATACAGTCGCTCCATGTCGCATGCATGTCAAAATACTCGCCTACTACTACTTGAGTCTAGAGATGCCGATGCATTCCACCAGCTTCTACGACTAATCTTTTACGATTCAAGCGGTGCGGTTATGGAATGCCTTGCCTGTGTCGGTAAGGCGTGCTCAAACTTTGTCTACTTTTAAAACTATGGTGAAAAATGACTTTCTCACTCTAATCGTCTTTACTTGGGTTCTCTGCTTTTGTTTCATAATTATTATTGTATATATATTTATCTATTATGTATTTATTGGATACATAAATAGTACACCTAAGACTACCTACAGCAAGCACAGTCTTTCCTTCTCTCTTTAAAATCCATTCAAAGGTTGTCTTTCAAAGATCGCTTTTAATTTAGAATTGTATCACCCTATGTAATGTTTATCTTCATCTATCTTTTCTGTAACTTATATGGTGTACATAATAAAGAGTATCTACTGCATCTGTATTTATTCTACTGCATCTGTTTAGACTGGGAACCCATTTTCAACATAGTAACGATAAGCTTAGGTAGTTGAGGTAAGCTGGTTGCTGGGCATCCATTCATACTAATGTTCTAAACGTTAACGTAACTGTCACTGTCTGTCGGGCTGTGTGTGTCTGATTGTAACCTCTTCACGACGGATTTGGGTTAAACTGCACACAAACAGACCATGTCCTGTGGAACATAGGACACTTTGCATGCCGAGAGTATGTTCCCTTTGGATAATTCCCCATATTCGCTGGAAGAAGCTAATATGACAGGTCAAAGTGGTACTCACAGCATAAAGCTCGTCCTTGGTGACGTAGGCGCGGTCCTGGTGCGCCGTGATGGCGCGGAAGGCGTTCTCGATCTCCTCGGACGAGTGCACGTTCTCCGTCTCCTTGCTGATCATGAACGCCATGTACTCCTGCAGGGACACCTGCCCGTCGCGATTCGGATCGACCACATCTAGAAGGAAAGGACAGTTTGTTGAACATCTTGATTCTATTATTTTTATCAGGCGAGAGACAGCTGCTGTGGGGTTAGGCTTCCCTAAAGCATTCCACAGACAACAATAGGCCCTGTGGCTTCTGCATGCCATGGGTCGCCACTCTTGAACAATTCGGCCGTATCGGCCATTCGTTCTTTCGGCTGAAGTGACGAATGGTTCTGCTACTCACTAAGTATAGCCTCGAACTCGGGGTCGGGCTGGCCCTCCTCCACCATGGGCAGGTCGTAGCCGAGCGCGCGCAGGCACGACTTGAACTCGTGGTGGTTGAGGCGGCCCGAGCGGTCCTTGTCGAAGTGCTTGAACATCATCGAGAACTCCTTCAGGGCATCCTCGCTTACACCTGAGAAAGAAGGATAGTTCATTAAAAAAAACTCACTAAGTGGCCAAAAAATTTACATAAGTATGGCTTTTGTTGCGCCAAAAATGTAACAAAACAAACATGTTAGTTAAAAATTGCACTAAGCTGCAATTTTCCGAGTAACGAGTTATTCTACCATTACACTCACAATATCGCAAACGGTTTTCTTTCCATTTCGATACATTCGTAATTTTCAACTCTGCAGGCAATAATATAGTTTTTTTTTTCTTTATCTTGCAATCGGTTCGTGAACCATTAGCAGATTTTGTGGGAGTCGGTTAGGACGTTATGTATTGGCTAACAGAACTGTTTGTGTCAGACACAGATTTTTTATTCTAAAGTTGGATCTGTCTTCCATATGCTGGAAACTTGAAGACTTGAACGGAAGATCTACATAATTCTGTTACAACAGATAACTTACCCGAGTGGTTCCTGGCCTGTATCTGCTGCTCCAGGTTGTGCTGCATACGCATGGACAGCTGGTCGAGCTGGTCCCACTGCTGCGCCAGCCCCACAGTGCTGTGCTCCGTGTACCGGTTGTCGAGGATCAAGTGTTCCTCAAGCGCCGCGCCTGGTTACAAAAGATGGATAAATTAGAATATTGTTGCGTTGAAATAAAAGATATTGAGTTTTAATATCAAATGACCAAGAAAATTTGTCAAGTTGATATTATACCAAATCCCAAGTAAATAAATGTTGCTAGCAACCTGTTTCACAATCAAATTGTATGTAATGTTGCATGCTACACAAAGATTGCTGAAGCAATATGCAACTTCCCAAGAATAGTATCTCGCTATTGCTGGGGAGTTTGTTACACCACTTCTTCCCAGCTAAAACACTAGTTCCGCTTTGAAGGACTGTCTTTATATAAATGTTGACGTTCAAAACGTGCTATAGTAGGCGCCAGATAAATGTGGAATAAAGTACATTGACCTTTCCCTAATAACTGTTCATAGGTACCTGAACAATTAAATATGAATCGTTTTTCATTATTAGACAATGTTAAGGATCACGAGAGATGATGATTCGGGACAGCTTTGTGTCATTAATTCCGTTTTTCAAATTAAAAATGTCAGTAATTGTAGGTGGGTCAATGACCGTTATTCCACGATTATCTGGCGCCTACTATAGTAGAATAGAAAACATTTACTCGATACAGATACAAAACAACAGCCTTTAACTGTGCAATTTAACATTTTGACATGGTTGTACTAAAGTGGCTGATTCACTGTGCAAGTGCATGTGACTCACCTAATTCTTCCAGGCGTCTGAGATCAGCCCTGCGCGCGCGCACCTCTCCCGCGCGCTGTCGCAGCGTCGCCAGCTGCTGCTCCAGGGAGCCGGTGCCCTCCATCATTGATGTACTGTTTTAGGATATAGGAGTATTGGTTAGTATGCGAGTTGAACTTTGTAATGATGACGTAAACTATTAAAAGCAGGTCAGATTTTGCTACCTTTAAACATTTCATAGTTATTGTTGAATTTGATCATATTACGGCTTTTGAAAGTGCCTTCGTATTTTATAATTAGATGGACTAGTCTCATTACAGTCTTTACAGGTTAAATAATTATTTTAATTACAATTACAACATCCAGAATGTGTTTGTTAACATCTAGAAAATTAACATCCATATATAAAGTAGTTAGATTAGTAGTAAAGAAAAGTATTTACAGGATTTATTCAGAAGACATTTACGTAACAGTATGTCATATCACGACTTAAAATAGAATACATTAGAAGTAAGCCAATCAATCATAAAGCAGTACAGACAGACATCGAGAACGTACGTTTACAACGATTATGTCGAGCTTGACAAAATGTATATGTTTGTCAAGACTCAAAGTGCATCGTTTACAAGTTTTAGTAGATATTGACATACACGCGACATTCTGAATACTTTACCCATCCCAGCCTAGCAGCTGTAACCTGTATACCAATCAATATGTCAACACCTCCAATTTTGAATATTACACCGATATCTCGCCATTATTATATCACCAGTTGAGTGTGAGATACTACAGGATTAGTTCTATAAGAACTCATAGCTTTGTGATAACTTTTAGTAAAAAAGAATTGTTTGTCTGTAAAGTCGGTTTATGGACGATAGTTTAACGTGACAACGTCATAACAAAACATTGATGAAATTATCGTAACGTTACAATGAGTCATCCTTTTTCGTGCGTGCAGCCAGCGTTCATCGATTTATTAGACGTTGTCACGTCAAAAGCACTGAAAAAAACGCAGTCTAATTGTAGACAACGAAATCCTTGGACTACTCCAAGGATTGTTTTGTCATGGACTTTACTGAAACCTACTTAGATCTGTGCTGCCCTTTCCCAGTCTCTTTTTTCGCCACATGCTAGATTTTTCTTTGGGTACTTACATACTTTACACGCAAACAAGTTATTTTAAACATATTCAATAGGCCTGGGGAGTTTGTTGCGCAGGTTGCGCTACTTCTTCCCAGCTAAAACAATAGGAATTGATGATGGGCCGGCTTTAGAGGACTGTGTTTAAGTCAAACTATGACGTACAAAAAGTACTGGCTCTAAACCTAATTTGAAATTTGGAATAAATTACCCAGGTCTTATTAGAGCAAAAACAAGTGGAGGGGTATTGTATGACGTGGTTAACGTACCGGGTCTCGGTGAGCCACTGGTGGAAGGCGTTGGCGTGTTTGGCGAACTCCTTGCGCAGCTTGTCGTTCTCCTCCTGCCTGTGCGCCTCCTTTGTCAGCTCCACGTCGCGCTCAGCTACAAGCATAAAACGATAAGTTAATAAGATATCCTGTACGGACTAGCAGGAAAACTGGCAGCAGACACCTGAGGATACCCTATGGGTATTAATGCTAAAAGAACATTGTAGGAGCGTTATTATGGCAGAAACTACGCCGTCGCATTTAAAAAAGAATGGTCTCAGTCAAAATATTTTCTCATTGGTTTGGTCACCAGTTCACCACGAAAATATAAGTCTAGACAAATATTTTTGTTGCACCATAAAAATATGTCTGATATGTTTGCTTGTTTTGTGTAAATTACAGCCATTTAGCGATGAGCTGACTTGTATATGTGTGTCCAGGCCACGGTCTGGTCATCACTTACCGATGATCTTGCGCAGGTTGCGCCAGGTCTCCTCGAGCGCTTCCATGGTGAACCAGGTGTAAGGGTTGGCGCCCACGTTGAATGACTTGATCTGCTCGTCCAGGGCTGCTAGGGCTTCGAAGTCGCTTTGTGCCGACGATAGGGAAGCCTGGTGATAGTTAATTCTATGAAAACCTTCAATTGTTTTTCAGCAGTTGTGTTATAAAAATAATAATAAACGTTAAACTACATTTAAAAATAGAATTACTGCTGTTTTTTACTGAGTTGAAGGATTCGGTCACGGCTTTCATAGGTAATCATTGTGCAATGTGTAGGCAATAAGTGTGAAATTCAAAGATTCAAATTATTTATTTGTGAACATACATACATAAATATATTCCAGTCATATTCTACATCAAAATGTAGTTGTGATGACCATTAAAAATAATGCAGTCACATTTTGCTCGTCTATCAGTCGAGACATAATTATTATCCTTGGTTTGCTTTTTGGAAAACACAGTAATGTATTAAGTTAGTACTCACTTGGAACTGCGCGTGCGCGTCTCTGAGCGCGCGGATCTCCTCGATGGAGTTGCAGCGCACGGGGTCCGTCAGGTCTTCCTCCGCGTTCTCGAACCACGAGTTGAATGCAGACGCCTGGAGAAGCAACATTATTTAGAATGTTTTTTGAGAATGTGGGACGTGGTTGACGAGGGAGGAAAATAGATTTGTACTTTCGACTGCTGTCAAATTGTTAACGGAACTACTAGATAAATTCGCTGATACAAAGGTCATTCCTGAGTTTTCTGATGCCTTTTATTTTGCAACATATTTTCATAGTCAAATGATGAAGGATGGCCAGTTCAAAGTAGTCGTACTTTAATGTGACCTCTCTTTGTGCTCTAAATTTTACATGTTCACATAAAAGAGGGTCCTATGTGCTACATAGAACCCTCCAAAATCACATGACCGGGCACAATTTGCTTCAGCATGTGGCCGAAATCAATTACATGACAATTTTGGCATCACCATCATTTTGGCATCACTAGCTATATTTCTTTTAATTATTGATAGGCTCTTGTTTAACCACAATCTCGCCTGATGGAAGGTGATGTGATCAGCAATGGAGCCCGCTTGCCTAGAAGTCTTAAAAACCCCAGAGGTTGTAGCTATCAGGAAACACAGACTCTGGCATGGAATCACCACCTCTTGGCTGTATGCTATTGTGATGAAGGTAGTATGTTGTTTTCTATGTTACCTTCTTGGCGAAGGTGAGGTACAGCTCCTCGATCTGCCGGAACTGGTCCTGCAGCTGCAGCAGGCGCTGCTTGCGCGCGGCGGAGTCGGCCAGCAGGCGCTGCCAGCGCGCGATCACGTCGCCGTGCCGCTTCACGATGGCAGGGGTCTGCTCGTGGTTGGCGGCCACCAGCTGTTCCTTCAGGGACGTGATGTTCTGGATGCCTTCGTGCTCGAACGCGGCTAAGCCTGTAAGAAATACGTCAATCAATTGAACATTTTTGACGCCATCGCCATCTGTCGTTTGACGGAGTCTAGAATATCGTGCTCGACCGAGTCTGAGCTCGACGGATGTGTGTCACCAACAACCTCAGAAGTTCGGGCTGCGACTAAGGAAGTCGTATATCCTGGTACTGACCGGCGTCGAAGGTGTCCTGCTTGGTGAGCAGCGTTTGCACGGTGGACAGGTCTCGGCCGAACTCGTCGGAGCGCACGTGCGTCTCCTTGTCGGCGATCCAGGACTCCACCACGTCGGCCTTCCACAGCAGCTGCAGGTACAGCGAGTTGTCCACCAGGGCTGCCTTGCGGCGCGCTGCGAGCCCGGTCAGCTTCTCTAGTTTAGCCTGGTACAAAATGTATGTTCCATTAGTTTATTTTATAAATACAAAGGTTACCATGCTTGCGCCGTCCAGACAGTTTTGATGTGAATGAAAAGAAGAAGTTGCCTTTTTTGAATACGAGAACTTTGGCATTTTTTTTGTTAACTTAGCCTATGCTGTCCCACTGCTGGGCAAAGGCCCCTCCCTCATTTTTCCAGCTAACTTTATCTGCTATCTTCTCCAGCCAATCCGTCAGGAATAAGTACAAATCGTTTAGCGTCCCCTATAGGTGGGAGGGAACATAACAGCATTATTTAGTTGTAGTTACCTGCAGAGCCCTGATGCGGTGCGACAGCGCATCAGCATGTAAGTTGCCGGCCTGCAGCAGCCGCTCTCCGTCGGCGGCCAGGTCGCGCACGCGCTCTCCGCGCGCGGCCAGCTCGGCCTCCAGGGCTTCGTGCTTCTTCAGTAGACCTTGGACGGCGGCCATGCTGTCGCCGCATTCTCCGACTACTACGAGTTGTTGCTTCTCACTGTGGGAGTAAACATTCGTGAGATTGTACACTGGATCCTTTTCTGTGTTGTGAGCTCTCTATTTCACTCTCAAGCTGAAAACGCAACTTTATATTAAAATTCAAGTACAACTTGAATTTTAATATATTATGTTATATTTAAAGTTTTTTTGTCTTTTTTCTAAGTAAGCATAACTTTTACACACGATGTCTACATCTCTTTTATTCGACTCTCCTTATGCAGTTAAATGTGAGTACATAAACTGTTAAATAAAAAATAAATACATGTGTTATCAGTTGTTTTTGTTGTACAAAGATTTGGGTCCAAGTATTCAGATTGCCTTTTTCAACTATGAGCCATTATTCAGCTACTCCCGTGTTAGAGTGCTACGATACGAAAGTAGAAGAAAACTTGTTTGTTTTCATGACTGTCAAAGCCAGTAATAACGAGCTTGAGTTTCTGATTTAGCTCAATCACGATATTGACCTTCTATTTCCACTAAACATGAGACTTGAACACACAGTGACTAATCCTCTACCTGAATGCAATTTAAACTAACGTTTTCCCTATCCGTTTTTATTTGACAATACAGAATTTAAAGTAACTTCAATGCTCTTACCTGATCCAAGCCTCCTCCTCATCCACCTTCGCCAAGAACTGCTGGTAAGCGAGCGACTGCTGCAGCTTGGCGCCTCTCTCAGCCGCCAGCGCCTGAAGCTCATCCCAGGCCAACGACAACGCCTTCAGCCTCTGTTCGATCTCTGGGACTCCTGTATCAAATTCATACGTCATTGTGAAAATCACCACTATGCAGCTATGTACAGACAAGGAAAAATAAGGTCGACCTTGAATTCTACATTTGCTTGCATTTATTACACCTTGCGTTAATGCCATCGTCGTAGCCGGAATGTGCAATTGGTCATTTTATTCCTGAAATGTTACACTTTCTGACAATTACATAATATGGACTAAGACTTCTGAAATTATAAGAGATGAAGATGATTCTTCCTAGCGTAGTCAGTTAAGGAACATCATAAAGAAGAAAGAAAAAATCAAAGAGTTTATTTGCGCCAAGCATGACACATACCATAAGAAAGAGTAAGTAACAAAATTAAGGAGTTATATACATCATCATTCATTTTAAACTATTTATTACTGATAACTATTATCGTGTATCATCCCACTACTGAGCAAAGTCCTCTCCCCATAATTTTCAGCTTTTTCAATCCAGGGCTAAGATGGAACAGTGGTCGTTTTTTCTGTCCCGCCAACTCCTGCGAGTCTGCTGCGAACACCTTCTGGCTGAGCCAGGGCTCCACATAGTAATTACTAAATAAATAAGTTGATACCCAGGATACAATATCCTGGCGCGGAATAGTGAGTAGCCCCCAAACAATAGGAAGGAGGGAGAGGGAAGAGGTGGACAAAAAAGAAGAATGTACATACCTAAGTTGGAGACATCCATGAGTTTCTCTCCGGCTTCCTGCACGGCCTGGATGGCAGGCTCGTGGCTGGCCAGCTCGGCGTCCAGACGCTTGTGCTTCTTGAGCAGGTTCTGTACGCCGGTCAGGTCGCGCCCGTAGTCGTCTGACGCCACCAGGAGTTTCTTCTCCCTGTTTACGAAAGTTAAAATCAATGTTTTTTTGAAAAAAAATAAAATAAAATATAAGTTACAGAATCTCTATCTTGTGATCTTTATGCAAGGTTGCTTTAAAACCAACGTCAGCATTATGGTTGCCTAGGAATGCTGACATTTTGTTGTATGAAAGTATTGCTTTCTGTTTTACTGGATAGAATATTTTTTATTTTATTCTATTTCAATTCCTATAAAGATAAATTTTAGAATAAAACTTTCGTTTATCGGGCCATCCAGAAAAGTAAAAACAATAACTAGTTTCTGTGCACACACACGCACACAATAGTTATACATTAAGCGAAAACCACATGTGGGTCATGGGACTGAGCGGTGACCGGTCAGAATGCATGAACCCCGTGTGGGGTAGCCGTTATATATAATCAACTGCTGTATTAAAGAAAGTGACTGACTTGATCCAAGACTCCTCGTCGGCGATGTCTCGGAAGAACTGGTGCAGCGTGTTGGCCTCGTGCAGCCTGGCGCGGCGGTGTGCGGCCAGGTTGCGCACGCGCTCGAAGCGCTCGTTGATGGCGGCGCGCCGAGACCCGATGCCGGCCGAGTCGAACTGACCCGACGACACCAGCGCGTCCGCCTGCGCGTTCATGTCTATTGCACACGAACATACATTACTTACGTGCTCTCTAATTCATTCATTTTATATGTTCGAGTTTCACACTTCGTATATGCTACTAGACGAATGTATCTAGTGAGAGCAGTACCAAGATTTGTGGTGGTTAGGATGGTAAAAAGTTCCACAAAACTTTAGAAGTTATAATGCCCCACCATCACAGCAGCTCCTTACTAACTCTGCCATTGTACCTTTGTACATGAAGTAAATAATAAATAAATAATCTCAGCAAGAAGCAAACCAGTTTGCCTGTGATTTATATTGCATTTTTTCTATAAATCCTGATATTTTCTTAATTTTCACTTTAACATTTTTTTATACATCTTATATCCAAATAATGCTATCACAAATATAAAATCTCAACGAAATAGTCTATGTTTGCACAGCTCACCATTGATCCTGTCCTCATGAGCCTGGATGTCGGCTTCCACGAGCTGGTGCTTCTTCATGAGATTCTGTACGGAGGCGAGGTCCTTGCCCGAGTCCTCTGATGTCAATAGACTCTCAACCTGAAACATACAACAAAGTTAACGAAATGCCGAATAAAAGTCTGAACAATTTAAATTGTAACGCCCGGCTTCTGAAATATTATCTACCAACTTTGATAAGTCAAGCCACATTGATATAATGAGCCCAATATTCAGATTTAATTTTTGATACGGGGCATAAAAGTCTCCTTAGATATAAGAAAATTTATATACCAATAAGTACTAGATTTGTAACTCGTAAAATGCTACTCATATATTTAGCTAATTCATTTGATCAGTTGGCTATATTCCTAGACCGCATATCTATTCTTTTTCGACTTCGTATGTAGTGTTAGTCAGTGGGTTACCTCTCCGAGCCAGAAGTCGAGATCCTTGACGGCGGCGATGTAGGTACGTTGTTTGTTGGCCTCCTTCAGCTTGAGCGACTTCTCCGTCGTCTTCTGTGTCAGGAACTCCCACTGGTCGGCGATGGATGCTAAGCGAGCCTGGATAATACAAACACATTATTACTTCCTAAAATGTTTTAGTGACACGGTTATAAAATTTAAACATATAACATATATCGTTAAGCAGGGTATTTTCGAGTAGTGGCACAACTTAGATTTTTGGGAGTACCCACAAACCTTGTTAATTTATAATAAGTAATGTGGGTTAACAATATATAATAATAACAAGTTACATTCATTGTAAGTCCGAGTGTCGAAGGACAATGATTAGTTTTTATACTTAAATTTGTTCTCATGTAAGTGAAATGTAAATTTCTTTATGAGAATTAAACGTCTTTAACCAGAAACATTAAATTAAACATGTGAAAAAAATTAGTATCAGTCAGACTAGAGTAAATAGGGTTTCCTGAAAAAATATATTTAGTCAGTTATTTAGATTACCAAAAAACATTGAATATGTATTATTTCTCTAGACATGTAAACAAAAAATAAAAACGACACAGTGCGTTGAAAACTCACATCATGTCACACGTTGGTAGCAAGTAGCGTTACCAACCCTCACTTCTGAATTACATGCCATTTATCTTTGTCAAATTTTATTAAAAATGCAACTGACGGACTAAATAGAATTACTATTTATCTATCCAGGAAAATACTTGATTGCCTGACTTGGTGCGTGTCGCTGATTAACCGCTAGATGCGGGCAACACAGAACTAAGCCTAGGGACCTAAGCCCAGCAAAAAATGTAGAAGAACACGTATATGAATGTACCTGCACGGCGTCTTCGCTTCCGCTGCACTGTCCGCGCTGCACGAGGTTGCCTCCCATAGCCAGAACTGACTGTATCCGCTCGGCGTTGGCCGCCAGCTCCGCCTCGAAGGCTTGGTGCTTCTGGTGCTTGGACTGGATGTTGGCAGGGTCCTGAAAGTGGTTCAATGATTAGAATAATACAAAGATACGCATACTTCTAGGTTGAGGCCGGTGTTGTAGCTGACTACTCCGAGAAGTAACACCAAAGAGGTTTAGGTCTGTTTAACCTTTCAAATCAAATCAAATCAAAAGTCATTTATTCAAATTAGGCTGAGTGCCAGCACTTTTTGAACGTCAAAGTTCTACATAAAGACAGTCCCCCAAAACACCCGCCCGTCACCGCTTCCTAGTGTTGTAGCTGGGAAGAAGAAGTGGCGCAACAAACTCCCCAGCAACACAGCTTTCTGTTAAGTTTTAAAAACTTGAATTTATACAGTACTATGCAAAGTATTTTACAATACATGACACAGAAAATAACTTTTGAACATCATTGTCAAGTAGACATGACAAGCAACCGCGTGCCCTGTACGCAAAACGTCGCAAATATGTGACTTTTTGTCACATATTTGCGACGTTTTTGACGTACGGCGAATTTGTGGCTTGGCGTCGGGGGTAATACGTTGCGTTTATGCTCTGGCATTCAAAAGAGTCCATACAATTAACACTTTGTTCTGATTATATGAGAACCATTTCTGAGATAATCTTTTAAAGAAAACTCCTATCCAGAAAATGCAAGCGTTATTTGCAAATGCTATTTATTACCTTGTAGCTCTCCTCAGTAGCGAGCTGCAGTTTCTCGGCGATCCAGTTCTCCATCTCGTCAGCGTCGCGCGAGAACTGTTGTAGTGTCTGTTCGTCTCCCAGCCTGAAATATAAGGATATCAGAAATGTGTTTTCGTATTTCGTCTATACCATACATAAATAAAATCCATGACAAAAAGAGACAGCACTTATTGCGTACCCAGTACAAACGACGTTTTGAGTGACAAGGATAGAAGAATAACTTCAAAAACTTGTAAATTATCTATTTTACCTACTACATATTTTGAACTAGTTGCCGCCCGCGTGCCTATGTGTTATTTCAGACTATAATCTACCACTGTGCCAAATTTCATCAAAATCCATTCAGTAGTTTTTGCGTGAAAGAGTAACAAACATCCATCCATCCATACTTACAAACTTTCGCGTTTATAATATTAGTAGGATAAGTAGTCATGTAGATTTTTGATGGTAGTAAAATATTTTAATAATTCCGCTTCAGCTACAATTTTGGCCAAGGGACAATAATCAGTACCTAGATCTCTTCTCAATGAGAGCCTCCTTGAGGTGGCGCCAGCGGTCCAGCACCTGGCGCCGCTTGCCGTCGATGTCGTCAGCAGCGTAGTGCTCCGACGCCATCAGCTGGTCTGCTAGCGTCTGAAGCTGCGCGATCTTCTCCTCCTGGATGGGGACAGCTGATATTTAGCATTCATCATAACAGAAATAGTGTGATAAGCAAAGATCAAGATATTTTTAAACGACTTCAAAAAAGGAGGTTTTCAATTCAGTTGTATTTTTTTTTATATTTGTTACCTCATAACTCCGTCATTTATGAACCGCCTTGGAAAAATATTTTTTCATGCGAAAGGATATATGTATATACATTTCGATTGGTCCCATAGAAATTTCAACAAAAGTAGTTTGGTATTTAAATCAAAACAGCTGGAGAAAATATATGATCCAAGTAAAAAGCTATTTTATACTTTGTAGTATTTCTTATTTGGAAGTCGGTTGTATTTTTTAGTTAAATGTTTCTTCCCATATTTTGAATCTGGGGGCGCCGCAATGCCGCCGAATGTCGAGAAAAAACAAACAAATAACGGCACAGATGTACCATCCTTTTCTCGAAGTTATTCAGAACATTTCGGCTTCCATGTATCTACTAACACTTCGCAATCAAGAACACGTTACAAGTTTATATTAAGATCATTTTGTTTCCTCTAAAACGGATCGTTATGAAATCCCGTTTCACAAGGTATGATTGCTACTCTCTCTGCAAAAAACTGTAATTTTCATAGCCAATAAAAAAAATCTGAACCAGGTGTTTTCCACTTACATGAGCATTGATAGCCTTGTCAAAGTCCTCGTGCTTCTTGATCAGCTGCTCCACGTTATCAGGCTGAGCGGCATCAGCGGCCGCGTCAGCATCCGTCTGGTCCTTAGAGGAGGGCGAGAGGAACGCCTCGCGGGCACCCATCCAGCCCTCGGCCTGCTCGCAGTCGCGGTAGAACAGCTGGAGCTCCAGGTTCTGGTCCAACTTCATGCGGCGACCTACCCAGGCCCTGGAGAGAACAGTGGGATTAGGACAAACATTGTGGAGAAAATGATTATGACCATGATTCTAAAATTATAAATTAAACACAGTGTACTCAATTTACAGTATGAATCACTATAAAATCTAAGGGAAACTATTCAAGAATACACTACATACATTTTATTTACAAATCCAACCTTGGTAGAACAAGACGACAAGATTTTTCACTTTTTCTCTTTTTCTTAAATTTCATCTTTCTAAGCAAAAACAAAAGACCTAAGTTTTAAAAAGATGGCATATGGAATAGACTGTTGAAAAGTTTAATTCGTTTTCCCCTCAGGCCCACCTGCGCAAACCAGAGTTATCTTTTTATTAGAGTTTCTGAGGTACTTTGTCGATCGTTTATCTGTCCGTTAACCACTAAAAACTTATGGCGTTATGTCAAATAGCGTAAACGGACAGATAAACGACCGATAAAGTACCTCAGAAACCGAGCATTAGTTGCTAATACGAGGTTAATCCGATTAAAGTGCAAGAGAGCCTCAGTGAATTATTAATGTTAATTAATAATATAATAATAATAATATCTTGGGACAACTCACACACGGTCATCCGATCCCAAACTAGGCAGAGCCTGTACTATGGCAACCAGACAACTGATAAACATACTTATATATTTCTAAATACATACATATTATAGAGAAATTACACCCAGACACAGAACAAATGATCATGCTCATCACACAAAGATTTGTCCTGGGTGGGAATCGAATCCACGACCTCCGGTTAAGAAGTCAGGGTCACTAACCACTCGACCAACAGGCCAGTCGATTCACTCCTTATGCAAATGGGAACAAATGAAAATAGGGTATTTTACTGAAAAAATCTTATTAGTCCGTCAGATAAGAGTTTCGAAAAATATTGGACACGTATTTTCTTTTTTCACGTAAACAAAAAGTGAAGACGATATAGTGCGTTGAAAACAAGCGTGACGTCACTATGATGGTACACACTGGTAAACAGTGAAGTGACGTCACGCGTGTTTATCCTATTATAATCGGAATGTGACGAATACAGGGTATTACAGAAGTGCGTGGTGGTAAGTGGTTAAGGGCGACGGGAGTATCTGATATACCTAAAAAAAAAAAAAAACAAACTCGAAAGCGCGAGAAGCAATAGTAACTCACTAGACGTGACGTAGGTACTACTCGAAACTCATGCCGCGCCGCCGTTCGTTCTTTTCACTTTATCGGCAGAGCGGCGGCATGCTGGCAAAGTGAAATCATCGCGCGCGGCATCCTTTTATGTTAACTTATTCGGTATTGTTTCATTAAACCAGGAGTACTTATCAGCTGGTTGATACACGAAGGGCAACGACCGCGGCCGCTTTGCGCGAAACTATCGCGATGTATAACAGCTATTGTTACTCTGTCATTTCTTGATTTTAAATTTATTATTTTTCATAAATCGATTGTATTACTAAGACAAACTCATTTCGCTGCGGGAAAACAACCATTAAAATTTCACGCTGAATATTTTTAAACAAAAGTGATTTCCTTACTTCTCAAGATCCTGGCGAGCGTCGCTCATGTTGTTGAGCTTCTCCTGAATGTCAACGCTGGCGTAGTGGCCTCCTTGCAGCAGCTGCTGGCCGAAGAGCTCCAGAGCTTGGAACGTGCCGGCGCGTGCGTCCATTTCAGTGCGATGTTCCTATATTGGGCAGAATATATTAGTGGATGTTCGAACTCATAAGTAATGAATGCTTTTAAAATACTACTAAGCCAAGAATATTCTTGCTGGTCTAAGATGCTATAAGGTTATATACCATAGTAAGAGTGCTGTGAAAATAATTTGACTAGATAAAAGTTTTAGTACCTACAATTGTTTGAAGGAATCATTTGTTGAAGCTTATGTTGACGAGAACCTACCCTTTAGCAGTTCCATTAATTCAATTTGACTAAATATAGTTCCTCTGAAGAACTCAAAAATGAATCAAGAATTATTTACTAAATACACTTAATAAATGAGACTCCTGCCAATAGTTACTTGAACAATCCTTCTATACATAAATATTTTTTTAATATATTAAAACACACTGTGATAAAATCATTTGCCTAGCTTTGTTTATAAAATAAAGCTGTACAACACACACCAAGAATGAAATAACCGTGGATAGTTCGGAAACAGAATAAATAAAACAATGGAAGACATAGATTGTACAGAAAGTAAAAATCACACACACTAAAACATCAAGGACAAACTGAAGACACCTTGAAAACACACGAAAAACTGGTACAGTTAACTTGAAAAGTGTATCAAATCGACACATTGATCAAAATCGACAAACAACGAACAAGACAAGATCAACTTTGGCTTAAATCGCGGTCTAATATTGTCATTCCATTTACAAACGAATTCAAAGTAATTTTGCTCCGGATTTTATGAAATCTGTTGCATAACACTTTTATTGTTGACTGTACTTTATCACAACATATAAAAAATCTAAAATAAAGTAGAAAACAATTAAAACTGTTAATAGAGTTGTCGTGTCTTTGCCTGTTAAGTTTTCTATAGTTAAACTGTTAGGGTAACTACCCCCGGCCACTAAATACATTAATTTAAATAAATTAGATTGTAAACAGCAGCACATCGAGTGTAGTGTATATTATTGCGTATTATTGCATACACGGGTGTATATTATAGTTCTTGCGAGTCACGATTTATATTTTTGTAGGATTTGTGTTTGCATTATTAAGATGTAAATGGAGAAAACCCCAGCAGTAGGAAGTAGTCCTAACAGAATTTGACGATCGCTGAAATATTTATATTTTACTCTAAGTAAAAATGTTATTAGAAAACCCGTAGGTTGTTAAAAAGATTTTTAATTATTATTAAGTAAACAATATTTTACGCAATACAAATGCAATATTTTAAATTAAAGTTATGATCAACTATTTTCAGCTACCCAAATCTCATAGACATACAAACACAAATCTATAAACTAGAGTACATGTGACTCGCAAGAATGGTAGTAAGGCGGGGGCACACATGCGTGCAATGCGTCTGACCTGCGGCATTATGCCGTACCGCGCGTCTATCTCCAAACGCTGGCTCTAGAAACACAGTCACCATGTGATATTTGCTCTCCAATACCCAACAGCTGCCAATTTTATACCAATGAACTAATTTTTGATCCAAATACCAAAATTATAGTCCCCAATTTCAAATTATTTTGATATTTTACAATTTACTTTCCCAAATTTCGTATTTCCAATTTATTTTACTGGGTATTATTTTTCAAACACTCATGAAGGCTTGAAGCGTCCAACTAATACAAAGCGATCATTTGTATGGCAAATCTCATCGTGTCGACGTGCCGAGAGAGGGCGCTATTCGGATTTGCCGAACAAATTACAACGATAATCGCTTTGAATTAGGACAACGCCTAACTCAGAAACAACAAATTCGCTGGTTTTCCAGCCAATTTAATGTAAACGAGTTATTTAACCGCCAAGAACATTTACAAAATGTAACCACTGAAAAATCTTCCGTCTTTCTCAGACTCTTGAATGCAATGTAACTAATAATCTAATGTAATTATCAAACTTTTTACATTCAAACATTATTAATGAGATGTATTGACTTCACTCTATTAGTCACTTGTGGACCAAACGGGAATTTTTACAATGAACTATACTATAATAGGTACTGTTAGAAGCACATTAACGGAATATTTATCAAATTATTATGATGAATAAAAACATCTGTCTTTTTTTGTATTTTTTATTGGCTATTGAGCTAGATCCCCCCCTATCGTTCTAGACACCTTTTTTCGAACTTTATTACGTACAAATTAAAGTTCTTAATACGAACTAGACTTACAAAGATGATAAATCTTCCGTTTCATGTGCCAACAACAGTGTTATAGTAGGCGCCAGATAAATGTGGAATAAAGTACATTGACCTTTCCCTAAAACTGTTCATAGGTACCTGAACAATTAAATATGAATCGTTTTTCATTATTAGACAATGTTAAGGATCACGAGAGATGATGATTCGGGACAGCTTTGTGTCATTAATTCCGTTTTTCAAATTAAAAATGTCAATAATTGTAGGTGGGTCAATGACCGTTATTCCACGATTATCTGGCGCCTACTATAGTGACCATATCAGTCTTATTGATAATGTTACGTTGAACAAGGACATACCTGGTGTCTCTCAAGCAGTGCTTCAGCGCCGGTGACGTCGTTGGCGAGCTCGTCGGAGCTTACCAAAGCCATCATGGAGTTGATCCAGGCCATCAGGTCGCGGTAGTCCGATAAGAACCTGGCGAGTTATTGTGTTGATGTGAACTGTGTTTATTAGCACTGTATAAAAGATAGGATATAGCCCCTTTTTTGTCATAAACACAGCTTGTGAATCAATTCCTTTTAAAACATTATGCTGATATTAGGCTTGCCTTAGATACATCCAACCGACACTAGGTGTGTAGCTGTGAAGCGAACTCGAAGACTAAATTTGACTAGGAGATCCCCCAAGGCCAACATCCTTTTAAGTTATAATCTAACGCCTGATTGAAACATGGTTTTCAAATATTACATGAGAAGCTGGTAGGCACCATCACAGTTCATTACTTGGAACAAATTGAAGAGCGTAGATTGGAGCCGCCAGGATAGACTAGATGAGAAAAGACAAAAACCAGGTCGCTCAGAAAAGGCCTATGTGCAGCAGTGAACTGCAATGGACCAAGTTGATTGGTTGATCCTTTTCTTTTCGTGTCGTTTGTCTCATATTAAATTTTGCCCAACCAGTTTTGAGCAACCTGAACAGCTCTTTGATTTATTTTCTTCTTTGAACGACACCGTAAAACAAGTGCTTACCTCTGCAGATCATAAGAGTCGAGCAGCTTCTCCTTCCTTGCGTTGGCCCTGGCCTGCAGCTGCTGCCAGGCCTCGTTGATCTCGCGCTGCTTGCTGTACGTGGCGTCGGCGGAGTCGCCGTGTGTGGACATGAGGCGGTTGGCGGTGTCGTCCAGTTGGCGGATCTTGTCGCCCAGGGCTGCCAGGTCGCGTTCCAGGCCTTCGTGTTTGCCTGTGGAGGGGATTGATCGTGAGTTTTGAATAACTTTAGAAAGAAGATTTTTTTTTTTGCCTCTAATGGGTGCTTGGGGCTAAGTGACTGCCTTACTCCGTACCAGAAACAACGTCAAACTGTTGATCTTTGCTGTCATTCGCAGGTCTATGGTAGTCAGAAACTAAAGACTGACATACAGTCTTCCTAAGGGGTGTCGTATTACCCAGTAACTGGGTTAAGAGATCAGAGGCTCTGAACAAATTGCCGTTCCCAAAATATAAGGGATTGATCACGTTGCATTTTGAAAGCGTTTTGTCTATCCCATAAATTATTTACATTTTGACAATCGCCGTCGCCAAGCTATGGCTGACAGAATGTGACTTGTCTAGAGCCTCAGATCTGCAGTCATTCCAAGTAATATTTTAGTTTTCAGCTGCATTCGATTCGGGGCTGGAAACCGCCCCAAGTAAAGGCTAGTCAGAAACCTACTTATTCTATAAAGCTTGTTGTATATGTTTGTTTATCAATCACGTCTCACCCGCTGGCACAAGCTAGGCTATAATATAACAGTAGCACACGTACGTTGCAAAGTCTGCACGGAGCGCAAGTCCTTGCCGAGGTCGTCGGTGGCGAGCGCGGCCTCCTTCTCTGCGATCCAGTCCTTGGTCTCGTCCACGTCGCGGTGGAAGCGCTGCACCTCGTGAGCAGAGCCCAGCTGCGCGGCGCGCTCGGCTGTCAGTTGTTGCAGCGACGTCCATTTCGAGTTCAGCTCCTGTTGTAAGGAAATTGTGTTTGTTTAGGTCCATTGTTCAACCGAAAACTTTGTTTAGTGTTTGGATGCTGCCTTAACTAGATTTTAGATGAATTACTTCCTCTATTCCTCTTAATAAACTTTGCTGTGCCCGACAGGGTCCATAATTGATTCGATGTTTTAACATACCAACTGTTATGTATACACATTATGGAATGCAATAAAGTATTGAGTATTGAGTATTGAAATTGTACGGGCATGTACTAAAACATCCGATTCTTAGGGTCGACTCGCATTCCTTCAAAGATCGAAACAATATAGAACTTTATTTACTCCTCAAAACGGTACGCTAATTTCGTCAATTCTTCATCAGCATCTTTCGTCGATTTCATGCATTATTGTTTTTTGGATTTGCAAATCATATGCAAGGCCATGTCGAAAGAAGCTAAATGAAATACTCTCACGCCTAACGAGGCTACCGTGTGACCTCATGCTATCAATTTGAACCGAGACCACACTGCAGGCCGACTCAAGCCAATTAATTTTCATTCTAAATCTATTGTTGCCGATAGCTTCCTGAGCAAAACAATATTTTTGGCATCTCTTTCGGTTTATCGCAAAGTAATAGAACGGCTAATCCATAAGTGGATTTACGGCTCAAATATCTATTTCCATGTTGACAGCACTATAAGTTAAGTACATGCACTTTGTACGGCTTAATTCCACGTGTTTATCTACTGTTATCAAAGCCCTTAGCTTTTACCTGATAACGCAACGCGTACGCAATAGAGACCCATTGCTATTTATATACTAAACATGTAGAAACATGTAAATTGTGATATCACGATTTAAACTAAATATTTGAGATGTTTGTTACACCTTGGCATGTAAATATTTGCTAGTTTATATGTATGACAATAATCTGCGTTTAATAGTTGTGTACGTGATATTTTTTACGTCGGCTGCGACTTCCATATACCGACGGCAAATTAAACTAATGGGTTTATTAAATAATGTATACCTCATATCAAACTTTTCCGCATAGGACAGTTAACTCGTTTCCTTATTTACTTTCAATCATGCGAAATCGCAGACAAGTCTTAAGCACAGGAAATGTTTTGTGTAATAAAATTAAAGCTATTATAATTTAGCTATTTATAATTTAGCCTATTGTTTGTCGGATGTCGAAGTTGTACAAACACGACGCGACTACCCGATTTATTTTTGATGAAATTTCGTTTTTGCGGGGGCAGTTTCCCTCCTTGCAGCTTCGATTTTTTTTTTCAATGCCTAATAACTGAAATTGATTGTCCCATTTATAATTCCCGTCCCGGGTAATGCGACCTAAGAGTTACACCTATGCACTTGTTGAATGTGAACAATGCACAAATTATACAGGATGGATTTTTGAGACGAAGCTAAGATCGATAGGCGTAAAAAAAAATATTTTTGCTGACAATTTTTTTTCCAAAATCTGTGAATTCAGTTCAATATATCTCAAAAAGATATGGATAGTCTCCTAGGAACGTTTTCCAGTAACTATAACGGTTAAGGTACCTGCCCTTACTTTTCTTTCGACGGGAAAGGCAATATATTATTGCCTTTCCCGTCGTCAGCGTCCTTTTTTGATACACGCGATGTGTGAAAAGACACTCTTAAACTAGTGCAATCTCACCTGCATCTGCGTCTTAATCTTCAACGCAGCCTCAGTCTGCCCCACAGTCATGAGCTGCACGGCGATCTCGTTCATCTCGGCCAACCTGACTTCGTTGGCGCGCAGGTCGTTCTGGAAGTCGTCGAACTTCTTCTGCATCACCTCCACTTGCTCCAGGTCTTCGCCCACGTCCTGCACTTGGGCGTGCATTTCCTGTGAAGATAGGAACATTGTTAGATGACTATGTTTTGTTTTTAATATTGATCATACCACCTCACCTTGTTTTATTGCGGAGGTAAGTTTGTAATCAATGTTACTTCTTTTGTAGAGGCGATTGGATCTAATAAATCCCTAAAAGAGAACATTAACCTTTTAAACGCCAGAGCATAAACGCATCGGCGTACCCCCGACGCCAAGCCACAAATTCGCCGTACTTTTTGTCACATATTTGTGAAGTTTTGCGTACAGGGCACGCGCTTGCTTGTCATGCATACGTGACGATGGCGTTCAAAAGGTTAAGCTTTTACAATGTCCAGTTAAAAAGTTCTAGTAAAGTGAATTTTGAAGTAAACCCGGGAACATTAGTCATTTAACCTGACTCATCATCATCAAAAGGCGGGTTATGTTTTGTGAAATACAGACTATGTCAAATGCAAGTCTTGTATAATCTTCTCCTTATGAAAAGAACATGAGCATGAGCACACTACGAAGAAAGAATTTGACTGGTTGAAACGGTTTCGTCATTGAAGCTCTTCTGACCAAGATTTTGGCTATTCGACAGAAGAAAATGAAGTACAGAAGAAACTCACCTTGTCCTTGATCCAGGTGGCGAGCTCGGCAGCCTCGCGCACAAGTACGTACGCCTTGACGGTCTCATTGAGCTTGTTCTGTCTCTCGCGAGCCAAGCCGAGGAGGTTGTCGTATTGACCCTCGATCTGAGAATAAAATGTTTATGTAAGTACTGTACCAACAAAAATAAAAGAGTGATGTGATATCGTTCTATAGTAGGCGCCAGATAATCGTGGAATAACGGTAATTGACCCACCTACAATTATTGACATTTTTAATTTGAAAAACGGAATTAATGACACAAAGCTGTCCCGAATCATCATCTCTCGTGATCCTCAACATTGTCTAATAATGAAAAACGATTCATATTTTATTGTTCAGGTACCTATGAACAGTTATTAGGGAAAGGTCAATATACTTTATTCCACATTTATCTGGCGCCTACTATAAAATAGTGTTTGTCACTGATGCATAATATGTCACCGAAAAATTGCAAACGCCGTGAGATTTTAAAATGTCGCGTAAAATTGTAAACAATTTTTTCTTAATCAGACACGGATATATTGGAAACTATTGAATTTGGATAGAATTTATTGTATGCAAAACGATTTTTCATTATATAGGTATCGAGAAATTATAATATCATAAAGACTTTTTACAATCTTACAGAGTCTGCAATTTTCCGGTGACACATATACATAGTTGATAGTGTTATTGTCACCTTCCTGGTAAATGAACACCGCTGAATTTGGAAATCTATAATATCAAATTCAATCCAGAGGCGCAATTCTCGTATGTTTAAGGAGCGTTGGCATGCGCATCACAATTTTCCTATATTTTGTCAAATTCTTGACATTGAGAGACTTGGATTTGAACGCTTTTTAAATACGAGAATTGGCCTTCAGGTATGCTGCGAACCCAGACACAAAGCTGAAATACTTTATATGCATGTAGTTGCATCTACATCGCTACCTGTAAAAATAAGTAATTCCTGACCGAGCTCCATCAAAAATAGCATTTGAATTTACATCAACAAAGAATATTGTTCATACCTGGTTCTGCCTAGCGGCAATAGAGCTGGAGTCAGCCAAGTTCTGCTGCGAGGAAGACAGACCAGCGTCGATCTTCTTGACGTAGGCGGCAGGAACGAAGCCTTGGCGGTCATTGACTTCGACCTTCCACCAGTCCTGTGAATGTGAGAAGGAGTTAGTATTGCGTTATCTTTAAGTACTGAATAAGTGCGGTTGAGCTTTGAAAATCGTGATCATACTTCTAAGTAGGTACCCATTCTTCACACGATGCAAAATGGCTACATGTCTATGTGTGTGTGTAGATGAATGTGGATATGTTGCAGCCATCTAGTTTAACCAGCCATTTCCTTTTTGATTGAACTGTGTTTCATCAGCGACATAAGTAACATGGGTAAGTCATTAAACGATATTTTTTTATTAGGCTCACCAACAAATTGTTAACACCAAAAATATTACAAAATTCTTAGCTTAAAATAATAGTGTAGTGTCACAATTTTTTACAGGTAAGCACCACATGTGCCAAAATTATAATGGGCTTAAATTAATTGTACAAATAATTTATTCTAAGTGATACAATAAATAGGTACATAAAAACCAAAACAAAACACAACAGGCCAGTCCCATCACATCAATTTGCGGAACTTGGTAAGTGAGTCTGCATGCACGTCCACAAGATCGCTGCAACTATTTAATAGCTTACATAGCCGAGGAATGGCCGAATTGGCACCGAGAACGGTTCTACGTAGTGGAGGGTAGAAAGGAGTTATAGGAGCACGGGGATATCTAGCTGCCGAGCCCCAGCTAGATATCCCCGTGCTCCTATAACTCCTTTCTGATTTTACCTAATAACTGAGGGCAGTCTACTTTGTTTCTCAAGATTTTGATTAAGAAAGTGGAATCAATTATATTTCTATGTTTCTCTAGAGAGTATACTTTAAAATGCGTTAACTTAGCTAAATATGATTGGCAATTCCGGACGAATACGCTAAATGCCAGAGAAACCTTTTCTGAATTCGCTCTAGTCTCAACTTATATATTGAAATAAAGATGTCACTTAGGTCGCTGAAAAATCGGCGCAGTTAAATGAAATGGCTAGGCTTTTAATAAAACGACTGATTAAGCTAGTTGGCTGCGATTATTAAACCCTACGGTTTGGAAATATCGACATTTTATCCACATTCATCTCCCGAGAAAACTTATTGTGTGATTTTATAAAGAATGGTCAGGGTAACCGTCGTAATTCTGAATACTGTGGTCATACTTAAAGTTAGTTCTTTCGTGTTATTCCTGCGTGTGTTCGAAAAAAACTTAATCTCTATTTTATAGTAGCAGAATGTATGCTATGTATTCCTAAAGGTGCATGTTCGATACCCTATATCCTAAAAATAGCGTGCATGTTGTAAGTGTAGTATTTTATGTAAATGAATCAAGATTGTAGACACGTTTTCTTACGATATTCGCTTTTTCAGCTAGGTAATATGTAAATGGTTAGATAAGGGGCAATTTAGCTGTTTCTAAATAATGGCGGCCTATTTTCCCTGGTGATAAGCTAACAATGTTGAACCGAATTGATTATGCCAGTAAATAATCCACGTTTTTGTCAGGTAAGTAATTTGTTTTATATTGACTGGTACACACTGTACTCTCATAACTATGTTTTTTTTTTTATTATATTCTAATATTCTACTACTAATCCGGTTAACTTAACAGACAGATGTGTTGCTGGGGAGTTTGTTGCGCCACTTCTTCTTCCCAGCTAAAACACTATATACTTTATTCCACATTTATCTGGCGCCTACTATAGGAAGTGGTGACGGGCGGGCGTTTTGGGGGACTGTCTTTATGTAGAACTTTGACTTTAAAAAGTGCTAGCACTCACTTTTGATTTTGATTTATATGTAACAATCAATTTTTTTTTTTTTCAAGATTAACCGTAGAGTTTCTTGCCGGTTCATCTCCATACGAAACGACTAATAGGAACCGTGAACTAGCTCCTTTAGTTTTAATTAAGTACCACTAGTAAATAACGATAACTCGCAGAAATATCAGTTCCAATATTCAGTAGCTGAAATCCCTCATAATCTGTTGAATACAAGCGACAATACATCTAAGACTTCCTGTCATTCGCTCGAACTTGCTTCAATTCAAGCTGTGAGCTAAACAACATGGCGATCAATCAGGCCGAACCCATACGATTAGAAGACAATACAGGCTATAAATTAGCAGTAACGAGACCAGCGATCGAGAAACAATAACAGTAATTTGTCAACAAAATCTGCCTTTGAATATTAGTACTGTGACGTAATAAAATTGGTGTGTACCTTTGCTAGTATTCCTGAACCTTTTCTAGTTAAAGACGTTTAGTTCTCATAAAGAAATTTACATTTCACTTACATGAGAACAAATTTAAATATAAAAACTAATCATTGTCCTTCGAAACTCGGACTTACAATGAATGTAACTTGTTATAATTATATTTATTTATTTATTTATAATGTTAACACGGTTTGTAGACCAATTACATTAACACACAAAGTACACAAAATGTAAGCATTAAAAAAAAAATATATATATATATATATATATATATTAATATTTATAAATTTACGTACTTTCACAGAAGCAAAGACAAGCGCACAAAACAGTTTTGAGCTGATCTGCAAATAGGTCACAGTTCGGGTTAACTTCCATGACGTCATTAAGCGCAGCCAGAGTGCGAGGAACAGGGGATGAGGCGCGAGCCATTGTTCGAGTTGTGGGCACGGCCAATAGACGGTGTTTTCGACCACGGATATAGTTGCTTGGAACGTAGAGACGAATCAGCTCATTATGTAGATCAGGGGCATCTGTTATCCCACGACATATTTTAAGCATAATGTACAGCTGGTCATAGGCTCTCCTAGTTTGTAACATATGAAACCCTAGAGATCCTACGAGAAATTTTGTTGGATATAAAAATGGATAATATCCATAACGAAATTTATAGAGAAATCTAAGAAATGCTTTTTGAACCTTCTCTAATAAAAGTGCATAACTAGCCTCATGCGGGTTCCAGACACAAGAGCTAGCCTCCAACTTGCTTCTGACAAGCGTACTGTATAATAGCTGTACGACGTGCGCATTTTGAAAGTCACGCGTGTTTCGAAGAACAAACCCCAGTCGTTTGAATGACTCTTTAGCAACAGTTGAAATGTGGTCATGAAATGTCAACTTCCGGTCGAATACGACACCCAAGTCTTTTACAGTGTTCGATCTTGTAATAACAGTGCCATTTAATTTGTATTCAAAATAAATTGGACGCCGCATTCGACCAAAAGTCATTACATAGCATTTAGAGGAATTGAATGCCATTTTATTGGTAACTCCCCACTCGCAAATGGCATCTATGTCTTTCTGAATGGCCTCACAATCTGATAAGGTATTGACACGAGCGTACAGTTTTATGTCATCTGCATAAAGAAGGCATTTTGAATGTTTGAGAACAGAAGGCAGGTCGTTAATCATCAGGAGAAATAATAAAGGTCCAAGGATTGAGCCCTGACTAACGCCAGAACGAGTGTGATAGGCGCTCGATTCGTAAATACCAAGCCGCACAAACTGCTGGCGATCCCGGAGATAATCAGCTAGAAGTCGTAGCAAGTCAGGACAAACACCAATGGCGCTAAGTTTTGCCAGCAGAATGTCGTTGTTGACCCGGTCAAAAGCCTTTTGGAAATCAAAATACAGCACGTCAACCTGCTTCCTCTCATCAAGTTGTGCAGAAATATATTCCGTTAGGGTCAGAAGGTTAGTCTGTAGGGATCTCTTGCATCTAAAACCATGCTGGGCATTACTGAGGTGTATTTCTACTTGTTTGTAAATTAACTTATGGAGAACGTTCTCAAATATTTTTGCTGGTGAAGATAATATTGCTATGGGTCGATATTTTTCTACATCAAGTTTATCTGATGTTTTAGGTATAGGTGTTACGCGTGAGATTTTCCATTGAAGGGGATATATTCCGGTTTTTAGCGCTAAGTTAAATATGTGGCATAAAGGAGGTGCAAAAGAGTGTTTCAAATATTTTAGAAGGGGGGCTGGTTTACTATCTGGACCTATAGAACTACTTGTTTTCAATTTATTAATTCCGTATAAGACGTCCTTGTCGGTAAACTGGAAAACTAACATCACAACTGTTGGAGTCAGCAGCATTTAACCGTGGTATGTCCGTGAGAAATACACTTGAGAAAAACTCGGCAAAAACCTGAGCTGCTTCTACACCTGTGTAACGTTCACCACGGTAGTTCACCTGTGGCTCGAACCCACCCTTAGACCGCAAGGAGCAGATATGTCGCCAGAATTCACGTGGATTGATTTTGATATTATTTTCTACACGTCTAATATATGAACGGTAAGCTTGAGCAACTCGATGTTTTAAGGAACTTCTTAGATTAGAGAAGGTTTTATAGTCATCGTGACTATTAGAGCGCTTCCAGATTGTATGCAAGGCCACTTTACGTTTAGTTTCATCAATTATATCAGGTGTGAACCATACGGGATACCGCCTACTGGGGGAGTTCGAGCGACGCTTTTTTGGCATACAACTATCAAAGATGGCGTAAATTTTAATATAGAAGGTGTTTACAGCATCGGAGACGTTACTGGCCTGTAATACAGTTGCCCAAGAGATATCAGATAGTAATTGATAAAGCTGTTCATAATCACACTTGTTGAAATTCCAATCTCTCATAGGATTTATGTTACTTGGCTCCGTTACATCTGAACAATGAACTGATTCGATTTTTACCTCTATTTCCAGCGGTGGGTGATATGCATCAGGTGGAACCATGCTATCCGCACTTGAAACACAAACCTCATGGAGGCCATCCCGAACTAGTACTACATCCAACATTCCACCGTGAACATTCAAAACAACATTTTTATCTACCAGAGAACAGAACGACAAAAAGTAGCAGTAGTAGCTTGTGATAATTGTTGAAGCACTTTTTAAATTAAGATCACCAGTTATCATTACAAAGCCTTTAAAATTGTTCACAAAACTTTCAGTTTTGGAAAACCAACGCATATAGTCCTCATCACTGGCGCTGGGCTTTATATACACAACACAAATAAGATATGAGCGACCATGCCACGTGAAGGATGCCCAAAGATCTTCGCCACAGTCAGTTTCGTACTCACTTCTCCTACGGAGTACCAGAGGAGTTCGCGCTGCCAATAAAACTATACATTATTAACCCACATTACTAACAAATTAACAAGGTTTGTGGGTACTCCCAAAAATCTAAGTTGTGCCACTACTCGTCAATACCCTGCTTGACTATAAAGAGACTTTGACAATAAGATTGGTTGTGGAATTGGTTTCTGGGCAGCGAGATACGCATACAATTTTCGCGCGCAAATAAGATATATTTATGATCTACTATGGATGTTTACATAGATAATGTGATAATTTAGAGTTCCTGTTGCTGAAGTCTGTTTTAAATTGCGATTATTTCCGGTATCATCCACGGGTCCCCTGGTCCACCTACGTCATTATTATGGATATAATACGTGTATCCTTTTCGGTACTAACTTCAATAGACTTTCGGTAGATTTGAATGCTATGATTTTAGTCTACAGCTGTATGAGCGTAACGGAGTCTTCATAAATGTAGCAGTCAACAACATCGTAAATTGTCTTTGGTGTAAATAGATATTTATTTATTTAAACTTTATGTATAGGGTAAAAGCCGGATAGTTGCCACACTTTTTATAAAAATATATAATTATTATATATTTAGTTAGTTGTCACTTTATTCATAAAACGGGTAGGTACTTTGGTTTATTATCTTCAAATTTGTGAAAGTAAAGAACATTATTTTTGATATTTCCAGAATATTGGCGATTTTTGTCGACCTCTAAATTTTGTGACATCTATCCCATATGGGGGTTAGTTGCCTAATCCATATAAATTACGTTTAGGATAGGTGCCCCGCCGAGAAAGAAGATTTTTATCGCGCAAAAACTTTGATCGCACCTTGCCTTCCCATGCAATCGCACAGATACATGCAACACGGTCTACTTAGTTGTCGTTGTAAAGTCTCTCGATTGATAAATAAAATAACATGTGATTCATCCGCGAAGCTAGAGTAATTAAAATCAAGGCAACTATACCCCTGGGGCAACTATCCTGGTTTTACCCTAATAGTGGTACATGGGCGGCCTTAATGCATCAAGGCATTCTCTACCAGTCAACCTAGACCATTAGAGTCCGCTGTCAAAAATTCCAAAGCGCGATATCGACTTGTTAAAAAACTTTTAAATTGCTCGAAAGTTGGAATCTCATCGCTGCATGATGTTTCGCTAGTCACGTTGAATTCCCATTGTTTTCGGGATTCCGGTTCCAATTTTAACGACTATACTGATATTTATGTATGCCTTGCATACGGAACTGGTTTGTTCCATATAAGTGTGTTACGTCAGTTTCTTATTTACGCTGATTTTAGAGCGACACAAACAGTTAGCGTAGAATTATCGCTTATCATTGCGGAACTCATTCACTCCGACCGCCATTCATAGGGAGGAAAACGCAATATTTTGATATGATTTCATAACATTGTATCTTCTTTCGTTATTTTGGAAGTTTTGTTTAAGAACTTGATCGCCACTGAATATTTTTTTTTTGTGAATACACTGGGTAAGTTTTGGTGTGAAAAGACGGCAACGTCTCAATTTTCTTCATAAGTTTTGAGTTTACGTGTGAAACCTGCAAATATTTGAAGTACGTTTTTTTTTTAACATAACTTTGGATTATGATTGGCTAGCAGTTTTGTTGTCATTTTGATTTAAATCACGATTTAAATCCAATGATGTTTGCAATAAAAATCAATGATTTAATAAAAAAATTTGCATTTCACTTTCTTTCACACAAATCAACATAAAAAAAAACAGAACCAGGGACCAATTTTACAAACTAGGGTCGTTTAAATCTGAGAAATCAATATCCAAATCTCTTTGGTGAGGCATTTTATGTATAATAAATTGGTCACGCACGCTACCAGCAATAACAATAGTAAACAAAACTGAACGAATGAATGCTTGTTAGAACGAAAGTAAGACCGTTGTTATAATAAGTTGCAAGCGAAATGTACAAAACACTATACGGGCATTTACCTTTTGCTTGGCATTCCCATGTCAGACAAAAGGGAAATCCCCGCGCTGTGTCCGCGCAATCCCTCGAGGGAAAAATATACTTAAATTAAATAATAAAATGAAACCATCAAAAAAATCTCGATTAAAAAGGATTTTTTTTTAAATCGTGCTTTATTCGATTTTTTTATTAAATCATGATATTTTCCAAACCTGGTCACAAGACTATCTAAATTTCAAATTGTTTAGAAATATATCAAGTAATGATTCGAGCGAACAAAAATTCTCTACACCACCTAGAATTATATTTGTAACAGCGAACTTTGTACATACAATTAATGATGTTTACACTTACGAAAGAATGCAATGCGTATTGAATTTATCGCGCAATTTTATATCAAGATAATTTTTAGATTTCGAAAATGCACGAATAACTAATAAATGTACTAAAGTATTCGTTCTTAAAGCCGCCTGGATCGGCTTTAGTGTAGTACGAAATGGAATGAGACTTTATTAAGTTTATACAAAGAAAATTCAGAAGACTAAATGGTAATTATTTACTAACAGACAAGATACGCACGTGTTTGTAGTTAGCAGACTACATACATATTATTATATCAAAGTCACCCATGAAAACAATACTGGAGATGAATTCTTTCATAATTGATCGCTTTTGTCTAATGAAAACTAACCATAAAACTTATTGCAGCTTGCATCCAAAGACAATTTTCTAAGCCTGAAAAGATGCTTGAAAAGTCCAATTTTTTTATGCCACCATAATATTGTTTTCAGCTAATGTGATTGGCTGGCTATTGATATATCAGTCAACAAATCACAAGACTAACAATGAGATAAGAAGAAGTTAGGCTCAAAGAAAGTGGGGATAAAACTCACATTTTCTTGTAACTTCTTATCATTCTTTCTGTTGTGTACAAACAGACGGTCCACCAAAATGACGGCTAACCAACTTAACACTATCATTTTAACTCTAGTATCACTTCACTATCACAGAGAGATTCACTGGCCACTTATAAAAAAAACTACATTTTTATTTTTCTCTATTTAAAAATTAAATGTTCATTGTCTCATTCAAAAAAAAAGCAGTCTTCTTTTTTTAAATTCACAGGTTCAGATCTAAAGTTCGCCACATACACATAGTTTTCTTTTTTTATTATAAAAACGTTCTATGATATAAGTGCGTTCGTCCTCTTTCGTGTTTCATCGTATACTGTTCACGTGTGCCGTTTAGCGCGGGTTACATAAACTCGAGCGGTTTGAGCCAGATAACAATGGATGGAATGGATCTGTGGTACTTTACTGTTCAAATATGGTGTTGACTTTAATTTTACTATTGTGTATTGTTAGTCGGGTTTTATGACTATTTGAGCGGAATTTAATAAACAATTGCCTGTTTTATCACATAATTTGAGATGTGATGAGAAGACAGTATCATTCATGTATATTGTATTTGTCACCGAAAAAATGCAATAAAATATCGCGTGAAATTGTAAACTATTTTTTCTTAATAAGACACGGATTTAAAATTGGAAACTATTGAAATTTTATTGTTTAAAAAAACGATTTTTTTATAATATGTCAAGAAATTGTAAACTAATAACGATTTATTACTATCTTACGGTGTCTGCAATTTTCCGGTAACATATAAAACTCACGATTGAATATTATAAGATGCGTTCCACGAACAATAGTTTTATCTACCACATAATTTTTATCATATAAAATTAAATACAGCGGTAACTCCATACATACATAGTTCAATTTTTTTCGATAAATATAAAGATAACACGACCGATATTGCTATAAGAATTTATTTACGTATATTACAGAACTTAATTACAAGGACGATATTCCAAAATTTTTGTAAATCGATCGATTATTGTTATCTGTTTTGCGTAACAGCAAAACCGATGCAGAATGTCGTCATTGTATTGTATTGACCACTCTATCCTTGAATTCGAAATTCGAGATTTATGTTATTTAAATCTTGTCTTTTGATTGAAATAATCTCCAACTCAAGTATCGACTTTAGCGTTGTGTATTTTCAGGCAATTTTTAAGTGTTTACTATTTTTATTAAAATTGCCCTAAAAAATACGTTTTGCAATGGATGTTGAACTTTTTCCTGTATGAAATAGAGTTTATTGTTCCAAAGTTTGATAATCGAATTCAAAATCAAATTGTATGTGAATTTAAGTATATGTGGTAGAAGATTGCCTAACTCATTATTTTCTATTTTCAAGGTTGATTTGCTGTTGAGCGTCCTACCGGAATATACCATTACGAATAAACTTGCTCAATTCAGTATAGACATACTGAACTGAGTAAGTTCACAAGTAATAGAATATATTAAAACTATGTCTAGTATATAATGCTGTTATGACTGTCTATCTAGTTTGCATAACAATTTAATCATGTATTTTTATCTCCTTTGCTAGGTGAAGGTGACGTATTATAAGTCGATATACTGTCTGTATCTTATCTATTATCTCTTCTAAAATGTGTCTCATCACCAGTGATGAGGCATGGGCCCGTTACATTAACATGGATATGTCGTCGGGCGTACTCATGATATCTTAAACTGTTTAACTTTATTTAATACATCGAAATTCAGAAAAATATTCCTGGGAATCCCGGGGCTTGTCCATATCAACATTATCATTCAGGTTCATTGACCCAAAATAGCACTGCTCATCACACAAAGGTAGATACGTTATTGAAACCGGTTGTTAGTCCTAACTTTGTTATTCTAATCTCTGTCGACCACTGCCTATCGTAGCAGAAAATCTACTTCCCACTGTGGTCCTAAAATAAGAGTATCATCTCATGGTCGAGCTAGAAAGTCGTTAATTATACTGGTACACTATGTGACTTGCGACAGCGCCAAGCGCGCAGAGAGGCCACAACGGCGGAACATTTTTAGAATGATCTTTTTTACTTCGTTACTCGCCAGTGGGCCTCCACTGGCGAGTAACGAAGTAAAAAAGATCGAATCGAAATCGAATTGAAGAAGAGAAGGCGAACAACGGAATGCTTAGTGCCTAGAGCCTTCTAGGCACTAAGCATTCCGTTGTTCGCCTTATAAAGTCGCCACATTCATCGTGTATCTCGTATTCAGCTAAAAAAATCTGAAAGATTTCATCAAACCATAGTAGCTATACGTTTTTATTAGCATGTATGTAAAAAGTGACTACATAAAGCAGCTTCGTAGACGGTCCACTGCATTCATTCGGGCGGAACTTCGATTCATCTAGATTGGTTAAGAGTTCGAGTTTTGATACCTGTTTTAAACTTTACGCCTATAATAGCTAAGTTAGTAATGGCCAACACAGCCTTTACCTTACTATATTTTAGCTCAATATCCAACTCTACGAGAGCCTAGCTTGACCAAGAAGTAAGTATTATTTGTCTTCTTACCTTGTTGTTTGAGTTGAGCAGCGTGAGCACATCACCCCTCTTCATGGAGACTTCGCGCGGCGACTTCTCCGCGTAGTCGTACAGGGCCACCACGCACTCCTTGCCCGATACGTCCACCACCGGAGATTCTTGTTGCTGTATGGAAAATATGGGCTTGAGAGGATTGTAGAACTACTCCCTTTACTCAGATATCTGAAGGAATGGTTTATCAAATTCCTTGCTTAGGTAAAGTAAGATAATTTTAAAGAAAGATCTGGCTGACTAGGCAAGCATGCTCCGTCTTCGACCATATCGTCGCTATCCATCATGTGAAATTGTGATCAAACGCGAGATATCAATAATAAAAAAAAGGTCTTATAAGCTGGATATTTACTGGGATGAGTTAAAGATTGATGAGATAAAGGTATGCGGAACAGTGAGTAAAGTCCCGCAAACCTCCACTGAAAAGGGAGGATCCTCCGGCCAGACGGTTGTTGTGTCTGGTGGGCTACTGCCCGACAGTTGATATTCGGTCTGTTGTATATGTTCAAATCGCTCGGAGAACTTTGCTTGCGCGATGCAGGATTTCGTTGGTAGTTCATCGCTGACAGGATAGATGGCGTTGCGGTTCTTTTTTTTTGTGTCCGTATACATTTCGCCTCTTCATGTCGCGGCATTGATGCCGCTACAGATATACCTAGCAAGTGACAACGCGCTTACTTAAATTGTATTTCGTGCTTAGCGCGTAGGTTTATGCATGGAAGTCACTTTTGGCCAGTTTGTTCCGAATTCGACGGTTTTTGTTTGCTATCGCCATAATGCTCTGGCCGGAAATCTCGTTTCGACTATCATAGCCATCACAGACTGTCAATTTGAGTTCTCAAAGCAGTTTACTTCGATGTATTTTTTTTAACACAGCAAAATTATTTTATGTCACTTGATAGGAAAAGCATTCCCTAATGAAAAGTTCCAAAAATAAACTCACCCTGCAGCCGTCAGCCTGCTCCCTCAAACTCTTGATAGTATTGCCGAAAGCCTCGAGATCCGACAGCAGCGCCTCGTGCTTCTTCAGCAGCGCCTCCGAGGAGTCTTCGTCCTTGCCGTAGTCGTGCGTGTTGGCCATGGGCTCCTTCTCGCGGATCCAGGACTCCGCCTCGTTGGCGTCCGCGAAGTACTGCTGGGCCTGGAGCGAGTCTTCTAGGTCTTGTTTGCGCTGGAAAAGAGAGGTGGTTTAGTAAAACGTAGGATTTAAATGCAAATTACTTAAATATGATATTACGAGTACTTTATTGATATTGGTTTGTATTAATTAAAAGCCCGATCAAGTTTCAAGGTGTTGTAATTGTGTAGGGAAGCGTTTTGTTCTTCGAAAATATTCAAGTTCTTCATTAGGAGTGAGAGATGAAGCTGTACACACGAATCGCCTTATCCTTTTTTCGTAACGGAAAAATGATGTCAGACAATTTCTTGGCTTTAATGACATCTGATTTCTCTTAGAAACCGAGTAAACTTAATCTTTTTGTAGGGTATAGAAACATAGAATTATCAAGAGTAGTCTAACTTTTTTAACTTACTTCAAAAATTCGACAGAATATTTTTTTGTCAATTTTGAACCGACTTTGATGCTACTTTTTTATTGAGAGACTAGTTTTCTATATATTACCTGCAGCGCCTTCTCCTGCAGCTGCGTCCACTGCTGGTGCAGATGCTGCAGTCTCTGCGCGATCTCATCGGCAGCAAAGTGTCCGGCGTCCCGCAGCGCTGCGCCGGCGGCGCGCACGGCGTCCACGCGCGCCTCGTGCTGCGCCATCTCGCCCATGACGGCCTGGTGCTTCTTCATCAGGTTCTGCACGCCGATCAGGTCGCGGCCTGGGTAACAATATTGTGTCATTATAACAATAAAAGTATTCATTCATTTTGACAAAAAAAAGTAAAAAATGGGCCCAATATCAGCACAAACTGTTGATGTTTCCAGTTCATTTTTACATATTAGCTAGAAACATCTTTCCTAGTAACCTGTTGACTTAGGTACGTAATTAAAGGTCTGTAGTCTGATGAAGACTTCTACATACCTCTGTTGGTAGAGGCGATGATGGGTTCCTTTTCGCGGATCCAGGCGGCTTCGTCGTCCAGGTCCCGGAACAGCTGCTGAGCTTGCAGCGAGTCTAACAGGCGACGCTTGCGGATCGCCATCGGCTTGTCCAGAGCTGTGTAGCGACCCACGAGGCCGTCCTGATGGAGGAACAATGTTTATTAATATTAAATCAAGGCCAGATTTCTGCACCAGTACTTCATTCATTCACTTTCTTGGGCAGTTGTGTAAAAAAACACTCACTACCAACTTTCTAGCAATTGGCATCACAAATCATGGTTTTACTACTCTTTTTACTTAATCAAGGCACATACTCTCGCTTAAGAGACATAACTGACAAAAAAAATATGTAAGAAATGTGTTAACAGCAGATCAACTAACACTGATCTCCAGATTCGTTAACCATCGCGTAGTTAAGGAAAAAGTTTAATTGCAAGAGTTGAGTAGGGACTCCGTTTTCCGCGCTAAGACTCCAATTCGGACCGTTGTGTGTGGGTGTCCTAGCTAACTTAGCCAGCCAAGCTCCAACCAGAAGCTTCCTGGGGGCTTCTCAGGCTTCGTTGTCAGCACTATGTCAAATTCTGGATTAATATTTACCCGCTTAGTCTTAATGTTGTCAGCATCGAAGTGTCCCCTCTCAATGAACTGTTCCGCTTGAGTGCGGATGGCGTCAATCCTCTCAGCGTGAGAGCTGACATCAGCTTCCAAGAGAGCATGCTTCTTCTGAAGGTTCTGGACGCTGGTCAGGTCCTGGGTGAAAAGAATGACATGATAAGTTCTTGTTACCTAACAAAATAACTTGCAAATAAGTAAGAAATTGGTGGTGTTAAATCTCATACATTTTATTTATAAATGGATGGAATTCAATTTTTTTTTCTAAAATCAATCAATTTTTATGGAGCTTAGACCACCATCACTGGAGTCATCATTTGACCAGTCAAAGGTTTTACATTTATCATTTTCTCTTGTGTTGTGATGTTATGGACAGAAGTGTCAAAACACCAAATAAAAATTTTCTTTTAGCAACAACAAATAGACTGTTTTCGAACGAAAATATCACAAAATAAGTGGACAAAAAATTTTCAACCGCGCGATATCTAGCTGTGATTCACTGAATGAGTTTTCAGCAGTCAATCCCATCACTTTTGTCGTTTAATTTGTGGTGCATCGACATTTTTTTTTCCAGAAACCAATGCAAGTATTTAGTTGAGGGTAGTAAGTAGCCTTCGAGGGGTACTGACCTTGCCGTAGTCCTCGGAGAGCAGCTGCCCCTCGACCTCGGAGAGCCACAGCTCGATGTCCTCCACAGCGCGGTTGTACTGCTGCTGCGCCGCCGCCTCCTGCAGCTTGGAGCCCTTGAGCTCCGACGCGGCCGCCAGCTTCTCCCAGATGCCCGCCAGCTCGCCCACGCGGGACTCGATTTGAGCTGTATAATACATTTTGGATATTAGGCTATGTACAGTTGACATTCGATGATGACGACAATGTTATCAGTTATGGCTATTTTTTTCTAATATTGAGATGAAGTTTATGGCTTGTCGCAAAACTTCCAGGTCCCGTTAATTTATCTGAAATTCTAAATGGTTCCATGTTTTCGGAACATCCTGTTTTTGCGAAACTATGAAACATTCCACTAATACCTGGCAAATTCATCTTCTCTTTTTTCTTATTAACTTATATTCCCGTTTGTCGAGAATAATAATCTTTATAAACATAACCTCACGCCCACCACGCGTAGGTGAAAACTGCTACGATGCTCACATACTCCTTTTGCTTCGTTTACACACGCACGCCACTTAGCCTTTCTGAAGAGCACTACCAATAAGGTCTTATTCTGTATGGTCTCAGACATAAAAGAATAGCACCTTCCCATCACTTTCCGTGGGTGACGTAAGAGGCGACTAAGGGACTCACCAGAGAATGGGCAGCAACATTCTCTGTGCATTACAACAGCTACACTGCGATTGCCAACCCGCCTGCCAAGCGTGGCGATTATGGCAAACCCCCTCCTTGGGGAAGGCCCATGTCCAGCAGTGGAGGTCTTCCGGCTGATGTGATGATGAAGGTCTTCTTAAGTTTTTGTTTTGTTTCAGTACTTACGTTTAGCAAAGTGCTCTTGCTCCAGCAGCCCGGCGCCGGTGACAGTGATCTCGTCGATGCGCGGCTTGTTGGCCTGCAGCTCCTGCTCGAAGTTCTGGTGCTTCTGCACCTTGCCGTTCAGGTTGGTGGGGTCCAGGTACGAGTCGTCTGTCGCGAACTTCAGCTTCTCGTTGATCCAGCCTATGAAGATATGGTGTTGTTAGAAACTCCGATCGTATTTTTATAACAATGAATACTTTTAGAATTAAGTAATAATTTGCCTTCATCAGAAATGTTTTCGTTTTACATGTAATAACGTAACCTACTTTTGAATATAGACAAAAATTTATAGCGGGTTTTGAGTATAGTCTTTTCTTCACTATGTTCAGATTTTCATTAGCGGGGATAGTATTTCGGTATAAGAACTTACCCTTGGTCTCATCGCAGTCGCGCTCGAACTGCTGGTACTTGTAGGCGTCCTCCAGCAGGGCTCGACGTTGACTGGACTTCTCCAACAGGGCGGCGCGGCGCTCCAGCAACTGTTACAACATACGGTAGTATTTGAGAGATATTGTTAATCTATGGAAAACCAATCACTCAAAATATAAGAGAAAAATTGTGCGTTCAGAAACTATTTTTAGTTTTATGTAAATTACAACAGTTAAAATGGTCGAGTTCACATGCAACTGTTTATTCAATTCTATATATTCAGACTAACAGGGAAAGATAATTTTGCCACAACTTTTTGTCCATCCGAATGATGGATAAAAAGTTGTGGCAAAATGATCTTAATGTTGTCATAAGTGTTTTACATTTGTCAAGGTTCTGATGAGAGATAATCAGAAAATACAAGGAGAAACATTTTGTGAACTTTTGCTGAATCTAGCACTTAGAAAAATGCAAACTTGCAGTGACAAAAATCTCTAAAAATACATGATAAGAGTACGTACCATCTCCCTCCTCTGCGCGACGTCGTCAGCAGCATAGTGCTGTCCCTCGATGAGCTTGGATGCGAACTCGTCCAGAGCCTTGATCTTCTCCTCCTGGGCAACCAGGGACTTCTCGAAGTCCTCGTGCTTCTTGAGGAGGGCTTCCACAGAATCTAGGGAGTCACCCACGTCTTCGTTGGCGAGGAAAGCCTGTGAAAAAGTTTTGATATTTATTTTCAGGAATTCCAAAGATTCTATTGAAAATTCATGAAAACTGGCAATATTAATTAAGAATACAAGTATTTTATTTTTTGTTGTATATTTACTTATATCTACAAATATTTCAGTGGCAAATAAATTATTTTTAATTTAATTCAATTGTTCAGAAAATTTTATCTGAAATTTTGTGATTGCAATGCAGTGAACAAAATAAAAAGTTGTCCCTTGGATTTTTGTCTCCAAAGTGATACTTACAATAACTGTATTTTTTCTGGATTTGTGAAAATAATTACATTTAATAAGTCGAAAAAAAAAAACAACACAGGTATATCGTCACCTCCTGCTTATGCATCCAAGCGTCCGCCTGCTCGGTGTCCCGGTAGAAGAGCTGCAGGTCCATGCACTGCAGGTACAGCACGCGGCGCTGCTCCCACAGCTGGTGCAGCGCGTCGCTCTCGCGCTGCAGGGTGTGCAGCGCCGAGCCCACCTCGTCGGAGGCGCGGTGGCCGCCCTCCAGCAGCGCCCGCCCCGCGCCGGCGCACAGCTGGATCACGTCGGACCGGGCGTCCATCTCGCCCTGCAAGCATTCATTATAACAGGAACTGTCTTAGGTCATGAGCGCAGTGGAATCGTGAAAAACAATATTCGTGTCAACCCTTTCTGGAGACAAGATATGCGTAACCAACCGTTGACTTAACCATTGGATAGAGTCTCAGCCACTTGCGTGCAGATCTGCCAGGATCGTGAAGTCATGGCAAACGGGAATAATAAGACATAAGTCGGAAGCCATACAATCTGATACCAGTCTCACTGAGGGGTACCGTGTTGCCTACTTACTAGATTGTGGACGTCAAATGGTCAAATAGGCACTCACTCCAAGTAATCAGGTTAGACTGGGAGCCGACCTGAACATAGTTGGGAAAAGGCTAATCAAATTATTTCAGTATTATCTTTGTTTTTGTTGTGTTCAGATGTACAGGAGTCAACTTGATCCTTCCCTCATATAACGTTGTGTTACAACAACATCATAGGCTCACCTTGTGCTCCTGGTGTTTCTCGAGCAGCGCCTCAGCGCCGGGCACGTCCTTGGCGAGGTCGTCGGCCGCGATGAGCGCGCGGATGTCGCTCACCCACGACATCAGGTCGCGGTAGTCCGCCAGGAAGCGGTGCAGCGCGTGCGACGACTCTAGTTCCGATCGACGCTCCTGTATTTCAAGACAAGCAGTTTTAAGAGTTGATTTTTGGAGTGCAGTTTTAACAAAGTGAAATTCATAAAACTACATGATCTTAGTAGATACTGTCGTTAATGAAGCTACAGCATATACAATCAATCAAATGGTTGATAATTATCAACCATTTAAATGGATGAGGATTAATATCATGATACCAAAATCACCAGTATTTCATTCCACCTGGGTTTTAATTAAATAATTTGAAAAAAAAACGCGATCATTGTGACTTAACCATAATAGTTACATACATCCTCGCAAGCTTTTTTTATAGGTAATGGTAGGTACTTTAATAATGTGGTACATTATTTTTCAGTTTTCACAGCGCACGCCAAATAATGAATTTATCAGGAAAAAATGATATTATATACTTTGATACATTATTGCAATTTTCGTAGGATTCTCCATTTTTTCGAAAACTTTATATGGCCTATGTTTTAAGTTAATAATATGGCTTTCTAATGGCGAAAGATTTTTTGAATCGATTGAGTAGTTTTTGAGCCAAATCATAACAAACAAACAAATCAATCTTTCCTCTTTATAATATTAAGTTCAGATAATCAAGTTAAGATACAGAACTTATCAGTGATTTTTACAGTAGTAGTAGCATCGTCTTCAACATCGTCGATTATAAGTAAGTCAAGAAATAAAGCACGGCGGGTGCCTTATAACATCTTTGTGCCTTACCCACCCTAAAAACCAAACTATAAACAATCTCAGAATTAAGGTCAAGAGCTAGGGCTCGCTAGAAAGATGGGTAGTCAAGTAAGATGCTACTAGGGTAGCATCTTACTGGACTACCCATCTTTCTCCCGAACTCTGTTGCTCTTGCAAATCTACACTCAGGCCGCGCCCTATTAGGGCAAGAAGTAAGTGGAAGCTCTATTCCTCGTCATTTTTCACTTCAACCAATCAATAAAAGCAAGCTGGAGACGCTCAACAGTTCGCCAGTTCGCTTTGTGGAGTGTATATCTCTTAGTCCGGCTCTTTACGCTTGGCATGTTGCGGAGAAGTAAAATCTATCTACATAGACCTAGGGTTCAATAGGGCGCTAATTTTGGCCCAGCGGGCTACGGGACGATGTAATGGGATCTGTTAGACGCGGATTTATTTATTTTGGAGATTAAAACATCTTTAAATATGATTTAACAGCAAAACATTTTTCTGGAGCCGACTTTTTTTAACTATTTTTTTGTGTATATTAATGCTACGATTTCAATAGAGGTGCATTCACTCCTGGGCAGCACTTGGTCTAGATCCTGGCAATGTCCTTTCCAATCATTTCATATACTGATTTTATTCAAACTTCTTGTTTAGCAGAAATTGTTGAAACAAATTGATTTTATACTCATATCTAGTCGTTCCGCTACAAAGAGTGTTAAGATCATTTTGTGGAAAGTGACTTTTTGATACACTCAGTTTTTCAAGTTCTTTAGATCTGTATTTTTAAAATTGCGATATTAAATGGGTACTCAACATTTCATCAAAGTTAAACATCACTTGAAATTCGTTTCGTTTTTTACTCATTGCCAAAACTATGAGATATGCAGTTACGCCCTTTGTAGCGGACAGAGTCAATATCTTAGTCATATTCAAAAACTGACATAAAATAATATTTATTGAAGAAAACTTTACAAAAGATGAGCAACTACCAACAAGGTAGACATACCTTAGCCTTCTGCACCAGCTTCTGCCAAGCGAGCGTGATCTCATCCCTCTTGCCGTGGATAGCGGGCGCGTGGTCGGCGTGGATGGCCGCCAGTCTCGCTGCCTCGCCGTCCAGCGTGGACACCTTGTCTTCCAGAGCCGCCAGGTCGCGCTCGACGCCCTCGTGTTTACGCTACACATGGAAAAATTACATCTTAGTCTTGGTATCGTAATAAATATACTAAAACAAACGTTTTTCTATTTTTTTTTAGTGTGAGTTTAATTTTGGTTTTGGAGTGCGGTTTTGTGTTCCTAACGCGGTCCGAGAAGGCCGCCAAAGTTAAGTGGGACTGGGCCGGACGTGTCTGCCGCATGTCAGACGAGAAATGACAAAAAAAGCATATACTTTTGAATTTTTGATTGACTAGAATTGAAGTGTTGAAAATCTAGTCTAAATCAAATATTGACCCAAGCAGTTATTTAATTAACATTTTAAACTTCTTCTTCTTCAGTTGGTCCCTCATTACTGAGGATCGTGGTCACTGGAACCCTTTAAGCGGACAATCTATCTCCATCGATTCCGGTCCAAAGTTGCCAACACCACCTGCTGAAATTTGCTTGAGCATATAGCTTCTTTCACTTGGTCCAACCATTGTGTTGGCGACCGGCCTCGTGCTCTCTTTCCTTCGGTATTGCCAACAATTACCAGCTTTTATCAACATTTTAAACACACAAAGATAAAATAGCAAGCGCCGTATGTGCCTTATACCAACTTAGATTTTGATAGTCTAAAGTTTACCTGTAAAGTCTGCACGGTAGCGAGGTCCCTGCCATAGTCGTCAGAGCCCAGCACCACGTCCTTCTCCGAGATCCAGGCGATAGTCTCGTCGGCGTCGCGGTTGAAGCGCTGGATCTCGTGAGCTCCGAACAGGCGCTCTTGACGCATCAGCGCCATCTGACGGAGGCGCTGCCAGGCCTCGTTCAGCTCCTAAGAGAAGATAATATATTAGTGCTAGAAAGAACCTACAAAAACGCTCCAAGTTAGTGAGTACCAATTTCTTCTGGGTATACTCATTCCTTTGCAAAACTCGTAAATTTTATGCAGCAGGAGATTGTGGTCTTAAACATTTCATAAAAACAGGGTACCGTAAACAGTAGATTGTTGTGTATTGGAGATTAATCCTCATACAATTGTAGTCACCAGATCCCTGATCAAGTCGTAGCTGCTTAAGCTCAGCACAGCAAGTGGCCAACTAAATCGGCATCACTGTCGTTCATTTAATGTGTCATTCAGTAATTTTTAGACCTAAATCCAAAGTTAAACTTACATCCTTCCTCTTAACGATGGTCTCTCTCTCGGGATGCCCCTCCAGCACCAGGCGCTCGGCCAGCTGGTTGACCTCGGTGACGCGGTACTCCTGAGCAGCCATGTCCTTCTGGAACTCGTCGAACTTGCGCTGCAGCACCTCCACATGTTCCAGGTCTGAGCCGAACTCGTCTGCGCACACGAATGTTTCCTGTGAAGGGGACATGGAGATTAGAAAATGTTGTTGTTTGTTATTAGAAACTGACTTTTTAATGATTATGTAATTTAAGAGCATGTCAAAGTTCTACATAAAGACAGTTCCCCAAAACGCCCGCCCGTCACCACTTCCTAGTGTTGTAGCTGGGAAGAAGAAGTGGCGCAACAAACTCCCCAGCAACACATCTGTCTGTTAAGCTTTTAAAAACTTGAATTTATACAATAGTATGCAAAGTATTTTACAATACATGACACGGAAAATAAAATATGTTTTAAGTTTCCTTCTCTGTCTCTTTACATACTGTGTCTACGTATCTTATCCCACTCTTCTGTCGCAAGTCTGCTGGAAGGAATTTCTAATGAAATAAGCAGGACCTTTGTGCTCTTTTCTCTGTTTAAAATTTTCTTTTTTTATTTAAGTATATTGTGTGTACAAAAATAAATAATAAATTAATTAAAAGATGGTGAAGAGGTTGAGTGTATTTTTATCTGACGAATAGTTCAACTGGAAGTTGATCAGGTGACACATTGAATTTGTTTAATTACTTCTAACGTAGAGAAAAGACAAGACGAAACAAAAATGGCGAGTGACTGAGCGTCATAAAATCTAAAATAAACAGAGAAAGCACTAATTTCGTGTGACGACAAACGCAAGTCACGCCACAGTGAATTTCTGCAACATCTAGTACAAATGACGTTTTGAGCGACAAGGATAGAAGAACAATTTCTAAATCGTGTAATTTCTCTATTTTTCCACCCATTTCATTTAGATTTCACAAATCGATATTTTAGTATTTTTTATTCAAATAAGTATTTATTCATGTACATTTTTGACAGTATTCAAATACCATATTCTCAAGCTAACACTTCTTCGTTTTTAGTTAAATGAAAATCCACATCAATCTTAACTATCCCTTTCCATTGAATAATAAATTGTATGATTACCTTCAATCAAATTCATAGTATGGCTGGCAATTTATATTAATTGAATTGATCATGTCCTTCCAGTATCATAAGTCTATTGATAGCCCTTCAGACTTCAATACACTATCTTTGTAAATCAACAACCATTACGACTAGAATCACATAAATAAATATGACTTCATTCATTAGTTCTATCAAAAGAATACATCATCATATTCTTTCAAGTGCTGACGTCATTCTCCTATTTCAGTACATTTCTGGCCAGTCTTTTGGCAAAGCGGACAATATCAACCAATCTTTTATACACTGTTTAGTTAACATGGCCTACATCGTCCGCGATATTAGTCCACGCCCAAGATTGTACTAATGTAGGCTACGCCCACAATCGACCATAATTTTAAATTAACCTTTTTATATAGGATACCTACACGATAGTTTTTCTAGTTGTGCGAGTTTTTTTATACAAACTAGCCACAATTTTTTTATTTTTTTTAATAAAAACTTTGCCCCACAATAGGAATTTCTCCTGTATCGTGGTTGCGTTTCATACAAACTCACATACACAAACAGCCGGACCCGGAACAACTATCTGTAGGCCATGCAAATAGTTGTTCCGTGCGGGAATCGAACCCGCGACACGCAGCGTAGCAGTCAATCGCTCAACCACTGCGCCAACCGTGTCGTTGTCGATTATTTTGAGTTGCTAATTGACTATTAAAATCTGACTTATTAAGAGTGTAGTATATTGTGGTTGCTAACAATGACGGCTAGACGATCGAGATCAATTATTCGAATTAGTTCTCAAGGTTCTCGCATCAAGATTCATCACAAAATGAAATTACATAAACTCAACATCATTAGGATATTCATTTCAAATTAAAGAGTAATGCAGTTAATCCTTCTATTTATTTACTGTTTAAAAAAACAGCATCTATCACTCGGAGTTTCTAGATCTATAATTCTATGTGATAATACCGTAACATAGAGACATGATAAACCAAACTATCTTTGAGAAGTAACTGTGCAGTACCTTGCCGGTTCTTCTCCATATGAAAGTAGCTTCTCACGTTTTAGAAGTGCTAGACTTACATGGAGGTCTAGCTAGATGAAAAAAAAATGTTTGGCTCACCTTATCATGAATCCAGAACATGACCTCATCGCAGTGCCTCAAGAACTGCACCAGCACCAGAGCCTGCTGCAGCTTCATTCCCTTCTCTGCTAAACGAGACAGTAGAAGCTCCCACAGCCGGTGCAACTCGTCCAGACGCCGGCGGATGGTCTCCGAGGCGAAGTGCCCGGCTGAGATCATCTCACTACCGGTGTTGTCAAGGACTACGATGGCGTTTGAGTGGGCTGCCACTTCGGCCTCGAAGGCTTGGTGCTTTTGGATCTTGGCCTGTTGGGAAAAGATGGTATTAGGACGGAATCAGACTCATCCTATGACACACAAAGTTGAAGAAGTATGCTCATTGGCCATTTTATACCATTTCGTTCAGCCATGTTTTGCCAAATGAAGACGCGATGCAAGGCTTCGGTTGTAAAATGTATGCTGCCTTTTAGTTAAGAGTTTCTGTACTGTCATAAAAATCTAGATTATGACTACCAATCAAAATATTTTTAATGCTACTTTCATTACCACTATATTGTTTTTTTTAAATTCCAGCTGCGAAAAAATTAAAAAAGGAACACTTTGAATGATTAGGTTACTTTTACGCAAGCGTGCTCCATTGTCGACCACATAATCGCTTTCTATCAGGTGGGATGGGGTCAAACGTAAGCTTTCCAACTGCTGGTATTTGTGTATTGACATCTCGGTGACAGGTGACGGCAGTGATGATAACGGACGCCCGATAAGGATGTGCCCGGTGTTAGCGGTGTCGGAGTAAAATCCGATGGATCCGCGGACATTAGAGGCAGCGGTACGATATTTTTTTTTTGTAATTTGATTAATTCATACCTGAAGGTTAGTAGGATCTTTGTAGCTCTCATCGCTGGCAGCCTGCAGCTTCTCCTGGATCCAGGACTCCAGCTCGTCAGCATCACGCTTGAAGTACTGGAATCTGCGAGAGTCTTCCAGCTTCTCGCGCTTGGCGCGGGCCTCCTGCTTGAAGTCTTCATAGCGGTTCAGGACCTGAAGGAAAGATAATGGGATTAAACTTATTGTTAGTTTGAGACTGTATGAATGTACCTCAAGATAAATTGATCAACGAATACTGATGACCCCGAAAAAACACCGAGCGAATCTGTACTCTCCTTAATTAATTTCTGAAACAAGAGCTAATGAGCTAATAGCATCTTTTTTTTCGGTAATGGATGATAGAAAATACGAACTGGTACAAAAGCACTGCTGGTACTGGTAATTATCCTGTTTCATTTATTTATTCACCAAGAAAAATCCCTAAAGGTTCCCCCGGGAGTCGTGAGACTTTCTGAGATATCTGTAGATGTGTCTATTAGATAAAATAAAGCATACTTCCGACCAATATGGGTGTTTTGCAGTAGTTTAGCAGGTCAGGGACACAGACTGAACCTTTCAATCAATACCGTTCCTGTTAGAATATCGGGGCGGCGTCGTTTGCTACCTACGTGAAAGACGTCTTGTAGACTTTGTCTTACGTCATTCCATTATCAAGCAATGATAGTTAGTGTATTTTCGTCTAGATGTTGCTATCTTATCTTTTATTTTTGGCAAAAAGCATTTGTTTTATTGAAGTTAAGAGGCATCCGTTGCGAAACAGACTAACAAGAAAACACCAAGGCATTTCATAAGCTAAGGCCGATGCCTGTCTAAACTAAAAATACTGATTGTTTGTTAAAGCTCTGGAAGAGCTGGTTCGATTACGAGAATTCTTTTCTGATAGAAAACTACACATTCACTAAGAGTTAAAGGCTTTTTATCCCTACAAATGAATAATTCCCGTGGCATCATAGGCCACACAAAAGCTAGCCAGCCCATAAAGTAAATCTACAGTTCTTTCTTCAAAAAGGTTTTAAACCTTAATGAGCTACGTGATATTATGTTACTCATTGCCACCTATCAGCAGTGTGCTACTTTAGTCCAACACTTATCAGTATGACACTTAATTAATTAATTGAAGCGATGCGACGTGACCAGTCGCTAGGGCGTTGAGTTTGACAAAATGCCGCAGTTCTTATTTGATTTTTAAACTATACACATATAGAGGTATGCGGAACATGAAAGCCCCGCAAACCTACATTGAAAAGGGAGGATCCTTCGACGAGACGGGTGCTGTGTCTGGTGGGCAGCTAGGCAAACGCCAGGGTAGTATTTGTGTGACGTCAGGTCTGTTTAGTTAGTATGTCGCGGTATAGATGGCGCTACACACATTATATACTTCTCCAAATAGTTTATAGCCATACTTCGCTTTAAACTATTTATTGCATCGCTTGAGGACTGCTTAAATGGTATGGTATGAGATGGTTAGGTATTTCACCGGTTCTTAACACGCAACTTTTATTGGCTATTTATGTAACCTGGGTTTTAGGTATGGCTAGCTGGACTATGTTAGTATCCAAATATGAGTCATCATTTAGATATTTTACAGAGCCGAGTATCCGTCATACATGGAACCGCACGGCAACTGAAGGTCAATTAACAAAATAGCTGAACAGTACCGCCAACGTTACCAGATGACAATACCAGTTAACGTTATACACAACACCAAGCTCACTACCATTCTCTGATAATTGTTTAAATTGTAGGGTAGTTCGACAGGGTCCTCACTTAAAAAATAGGTAATATTAAAATATAACATTAGGGCGTCCACTGTCTCTTAACATACAGGTATACCCTAGGACCCTAGTTTCAGAGACAAGGTAATATATACATATTGTCAACAGATGTACCTAAGGAGACACAAAATACTCAACCTAGATAGCCTACAATGAGCTACCTACCGGAAACAAAGACTCAATCTCGATGGAGACTTGACTCAGCACCATTCAATCTGGCAACATAGCTCGTCATGATTACATGATACGAGAAGGAAAAAAGAATTGGCATTAAGGTACCTATAGCGCACAACCGCAGACATGAGTGATTGCTTTCCGCTTTTACAGCTGCTGCATCGGAACTGGGTCGACACTATGTGTATGCAAATAGGCGAAAGGAAACGGATACCGTCTGCGTCTCGTTTGTAACATCCTTTAGGTGAGTGCATCTCAATGATGCATTTTTAAATAATGCTAACTGTATATTATGAATTCTTTGGGTTGGTAATACTTTGTATGTGTGGTGTTGGTGTGGTTTTCTATAAGAAAGTTAGAATCGACTTGAGTAGAATTTCACAATGAAATGTATTCGTGTATATGGGCAGTACACATTCAGCTGACTACAATGTCATCACTGCTGGGACTCGGGTCTTCTTTCTGTAAGCGGAAGGCCTGTTTCCTGATAGTTACAATCTGAGTCTTTTAGCCAAGGGTGAATAGATTACTTCTACGCGAGCGTGCTCCATCGTCGACCACATCACCACTTTCCATCAGATGAGATAGTGGACAAACGCGAGCCTATCTATACATATAATAAAATCAATAATAAAGAACTATAAAAGCAAAATATAGCAGGTAAGATTGAAGGACAAATTTAAATTTGTTGTTCAAAAAATGTTCTCCCATACATCAATGTATTTCACGGCCGATTCTTCAACCGAAAATATAAGTTGCACAAAAATATTTTTTGTATGATAAAACTATAAGTTCCCAATTTTCTTTTTCCTGTACTTGTACTGTAACATCTATCTTGCCAAATTTCATGAATATACATAGGTCAACGGGAAGTACCCTATAGGTTTTGGTTCCATTGCGAGCATCAAAATATGCGCCGTATACGGAGCATAAACGGCCTTATCTATAGATTGCGTTGACTTAGAAGTTTGATTTTTCACTGCTCCAAGGGGTAGCAGACCCGAGTACTTGTAATTTCAGCTTAATCGTCCACACGTTCCTGAGAAAAAGGGTCTTGACAGAAGAACAACAAAGTCCCATAAGCCCCAACACGGAACCCTAAAAAGTAGGGATAGGCCGTAATTTATAACACGGGGAAAGTGCGGGTTTTGACAACAGTTCAGCTGCAATTTCTTTCAAGGTAGAGTGCCCTTTACTTAGGTTAAAAAGTTTTTGACTAGGTACTTTTTTCTACGTACCTTCCTAATAAATAATATTAATTAAACATTTACCTGTTCACGACGCTCCTGAATATCCTCGGCGGTCTCGAGGATCTTCACCTCTTTGGGTGGTGGTATCTGTTCCATGATGGAAGCGTCAAATTAACTGCAACAATAGAGAGGCAAAAGTGAATAACAATACACTCGTAAACACCCAAAATAACCATTGTTATTATTACTATGTTTATTATAACAACCGCCGTACGCAATATACGCGCTTGGACGTGCAAGTTCCGGATATCCGGCCTGAGTGAGTTAGGAACAAACTATGTGTGTTGAATGATCACATGGCAGCTTAAATAAAATTTTACATCAGATATTTTGTTATTTGTGATACTAGCTATTGCCCGCGACAACCTCCGCGCATGTTTACAATTTCAAGGGGTATTATTTTTTTGCACGGAACCCTAATATTTTTTTAAAATAAAATTAGCCTAAGTAACTCCTTAAAAAGTCCGTAAAAGTCTCGTCAACATTGGTCCAGCCGTCAGTCGGTCTCCACGAAAATCTCAGTTGACTTTTAAAATGTGTTCACATGTTTGAGAATCATTCTAGAGTGCAGGCTTTAGTGATTGATTTGACTGAAATTGTACTTTAGACCTGCAAGTGTAGAACCAACTAAACTACTTCCAAGTATCACCTGACTTGTTACTAAAATTACTGAGAAATATCAAAGACTACAAGATTAGAATAGAGTACTTACTCTTTATTATATGCCATAAAAAAATTACATTAGGACCTTAAAAATAGAAGGTTGTAACAAGGGGATATATTCAAGGACTGGCATTCTCCAAATAAACGACTAAAATCTTTATCAGTGACGTGTCAGCTATTCTTTTATCCCCTGATCTCATCAAACACTATGCTCATTAACTGAGAAGGTCAGGCTACACTTGAGATCACCCACAGAAAAAAAATAACAGAAGTTCAACTTCATACAAAATCGATTTGTTTCTTTCTTAGTAGAAGAGGCAAAATAATAATTGTAGACCTCAACCAACGCGAGGTCTTTGTCAAGTGAAGGCCCATTTAGTATTAAGAAAAAACCATTAGGATATGGACCATGGATTTGGACACATCTCTCATGGATGCAAACAATTTGAATTGTGTTTAATTCATGACGTAATGAGCCGCGTTATGGCGCACTGCGAAATTGCTGAATGTAGCTCATTCAAATGGGAGTGAGTACTCAGGCAGCCTAATTACATACTTTTAGACAGTGTTGTGAGGAATAGCCGTCCTCTTAAGTATGCTGAAAGAGTTAAAGTATACAATAAAATGAATATAGGCAGTGTAGTGAAACATGAATATTTTTGTCTTTACCATGTTCTGAATACGAAATAGCTTGTTCTTCTGTACATGTATTTTACCATGAATACTTCAATAATAATGTTGTGTGACAATGATTAGTCACAGTTGTATTGAAAGCAGATTCATCACATTAGCCTTCAAGGCCAGCTATGTATCGAGGAGGACGACTGTTACGCGTATTTTACGAGCAATCAATAGGCATTGGAAAACGATTTACTTGGACCCATTTCCGATAGATGCTATAAATAATTTTATGGCGACGTTTTCACAAGTAGGTAGTATTGTTTTTAGGGCTGCAACATTTAATCAAAGTGAATTTATCAAATTACATTATGAATACATTTTATTATTATCCAAAATAATATCCATTGGACAAGAAATATAATTATCTTACATAGACTGTAAAAAGTCCAAAGAAGTCAAATGAAAAAATTATTTTATAAGTGAGACTACTGCAACTAGTCTGCACTGTGGCACTTGCTCAGACAAGGCTTACATCACACAGCCTTGTGAGTCACCCCAATGTAACGTATTATAAACCTGATGATAACATTGTTTTTACCTTACTTCTTTAAGCAATGCACTTAGCAACTCCTTTTATAAATCCTTCTTTGATTTTTTTCTCGGAAATTTCTTTTGCCCATGACAATTTTTTAAGGAATTCAAGTGTTCTTTTTTTATCAGTACTTACAAATGTTGGACATTGGTTGTTATCAGTACTTATGAAGCTAGGTACATTCTCATTATTGAAAGATAAGTGATTTCACAATATCATTTTGTAGAAAAATTTGGAAATTTAAGAAGCCTTTTAGGATGTAGAATATACCTAGATAGTAATGAGGTGAGGATAAGCAGTAGGTAAATCTAGACTGTAGATGAATTGATTAGAAAATTAAAAAAAGATTGACTTAATGTCTAAAATAAGAACGGATCAATAACTGGATAATGGCCAAAGGTATTAAGAAAAGATTAGTCACATAGCAAATGATTTACTGAAGCAATTTAGGCAACACAAAACTTGATGATATAAATGATGACTTATTCCTTATTTCCAAAACCAAATCATAAATGAAGACTTATTCCTTATTTCCAAAACCAAATCATAAATGAAGACTTATTCCTTATTTCCAAAACCAAATCAGAAATGAGGACTTATTCCTTATTTCCAAAACCAAATCATAAATGAAGACTTATTCCTTATTTCCAAAACCAAATCAGAAATGAGGACTTATTCCTTATTTCCAAAACCAAATCAGAAATGAAGACTTATTCCTTATTTCCAAAACCAAATCAGAAATGAAGACTTATTCCTTATTTCCAAAACCAAATCAGAAATGAAGACTTATTCCTTATTTCCAAAACCAAATCAGAAATTAAGACTTATTCCTTATTTTCAAAACCAAATCAGAAATGAAGACTTATTCCTTATTTCCAAACCTAAATCAGACAAACTAGAGTAGGATTGTAAACACAATACCATGCCTGTTGTCACTGGAGAGTTTGACAGAGGTGTACTTATAGTACACCAACATTACCAGTAATGTTCTTTTCAACATAACAATTTACATTTACTGATTACATTGATCATTGTCCTACATATGGACGTGACAGTTGAGTGCACACATCGCCTAGGGGCTAAGTAATCAATACCAATGCAACTTGATCTGGCATTGCAATCACACACAGACAGTCATATGTGTGTCATGCTATGGGTGGGGTCACTTAGCATTACAAGTGCAGTTTTTTTTTTTAATCTATCCTTGATGTTTTACAGCATTTTATTTATTTTCAGATAAGTGCTGTTTGAATTAATCTTGTCTGATGTTGTAAAAGTTATTTAACATAACTTAAAATAATTAGGTCACATAGGGAATCATTCTTTGTAGCAGAATGATCAGATTAGTTTTGGATTTTTTGTAGTATTTTACTTGACTTTTATTATGAAAAAAATGCCATATGATTTTCGTAAACAAATCAGTTTTAAATTCATTATTGTGAGAGTTAAAAACTTCAATCAATCAAACAACTAATATGTTATTATAAATAAACTACAGGATATCCTATCCAAATAATGTAAATATAAACAAGAACCCATTCAAATACCTCAAAAACATAAAACAGGTGCCAAAAATCAATACACAGCACTGCAGAGGTAACAACACTATAGGTATTCTGATCACAAAGTCTAGATTATCTACTGACGTAGAAAGTACTGGCGACGGCCGCGGCGACGCACTGCTCCAGATTCTATCGCCCTGCCCGACACGCACCGCCGACACTATACCGCAATAAAACTGCCGCTGCCGGCGTATCCACCGCTACCTATCGACCCCACATACTTCCCTCTTATGTATAATGACGTAATGCTCCAAAATAAACCTAATAAGGATTATGGCCGCAGCCAATTTTGGACTTCCGCAGGAATCACGGGCATGAAGAATGTCACTGGGTGGTCTCTACACAGGTTTCCATTTTGAATCTCCATAGTCATGAATCTGATTTCTTTCGGAAAGCTGGACATTCGTAAGGAATTCGCCGATACATGGGTGTGTCATAGATAAGATTTGAGCACATTAAACAGTTTATTTCCAGGTTTAACCTTACACAGGGTGCCATTTATAAAAAAACTCACCTTTGACTTAAAAATAACACAGATTTTACACGTTTTATACACTTTTTCTATGAATTTTCATGAAAAATCGTTCGTTCGACGTGCAGTCGCGTCACTCCACCTACTATCAATGTTGCCAGAAAACATATTTCATTGACAACACAGCTGTTGATTGAATATTGAATGACCTCATTTCAAAACGGTTATAAAAAAATAAATTAAAAAAAAACAATTTTACATTTACTAGCAATTTTCCATTACGTCAACGTATTTGCAATACGTAATAAAAGCAGATACCAATTAAAATTTTATTTTGCAAAAACTAGCCCATACTCAACGAAAACCCGCGAAATTCAATTTTGGAAGGGATGAATTCCTCTTTCTTCACTTCACCGTCTTGCTTTTACGAAAGCCATTATAAACGTTATTTTTCTTTTATTATATATATATAAATATATCAGATGGATGATGTCCACTGCTGGACATAGGCCTAGGTTGCCATAATCGCCACGCTTGGCAGGCGGGTTGGCGAAGGCGATCGCAGTGTAGCTGTTGCAATGCACAGATCATGTTGTTGCCCATTCTCTGGTGAGTCCCTTAGTCACCTTTCACGACACTCGTGGGAAGTGATGGGATGCTGCTATTCTTTTACGTCCCACAACATTCAGAACCTTATTTATTCATGAGTCATACCAATTATTGAACATTGCGAGAAGTTCCTTTACACTGATGACCTCGCCTTGGCCACCTAAACAAATAATGTGACGCTGAAAAAATCCTAGAGACAGACCTAAATGTTCTCGGAAAGTGCTACACAGAAAATACTCTCAGACCAAAACCCAAATAAAACACAGGCATGCGCTTTCCATCTCCGCAACAGCTCAGCTCATCAAAATTCGGCTTTCCACAGGACCAAACCTTCCGTGGTCTACTTGGAAGTCCCTGAACCGCCTCAGAAAGCAAAGTAGGAAGGTGTTATTCCAACCTCGCAAAATGGGGCTACCGTGACGGATCAACTGCAGGGTGTGGATGCAAAACTTCCTATATTGCCCTCTGTGCCCCAAAACATGCAGCCAAACGGATCTATGTGCTGCCACCAACGATGCCGTGAAAGTGGCAATGTTTTGGGCTATACAAATTTAAAAACGCTCACGTGCCAGCGATACGAAGAAGAAGAAGTCGCACCAATTCCAATCAATTATTGAAATCAGCATAACGCAGATCTAATCTACTGCCTTCCACACTACTTCTATGCTGTACTTTATAGGCTTCCTGACACTTTATAGGGTAACTTATTTGCGTTACCTTTAAATTATAATGTCCTTTGCTATTGCTACCTAGATAACTTACACTTTTCCTCCATGACCTATTTATTTATGATTAAAATTTTGTACAGGAAAGGATATTATGCAAGAAGTAGTAGTCTATGAATGAGACTACGTTTTCTTTTTTGTTAACCTATAAAGACGCATAGTAGGCGGTCTCAATCTGAAGAATATTTGAACACTGTTTCTTTACTACCTACATAATTATTTCTACCGATCTAGGCTGTAAGTGTACGAGCCCATCACACTTAGTTTCAGTACGTTTTAATGCCATGCTAAGATTTTTGACAAGTATAACTTTTTAAAACATATTTATCTAATCTGTGTGCGGTTATTTTATCGATGTAGCAACTCTAGCTATCAGTTGTCAAAAAATCTTGTTCTCGCTTGGTTCATTCTGTGTTTGTTGTATCAATTTGTATGTCAATTATCAATTAACCCTCGTTTAATGATGGCCTGTTGATTATTAAAAAGCAGTGCTTCGTACTGATACTATCAATGTGCGCTTCGAAGTTTGTGTAAATCATGGCTGCTGGCGGCGAGGATCTGTGGCGCGAGTGCGCGTCCTGGCTGACGAGATGTGGCTTGCTACGTCCCGACCATAAGGCGAACTGGGAAACGAGTTCAATTCACGACCTGGCGTACACGCTGCGCGATGGCGTGCTGCTGTGCAACCTGCTGAACGTGCTGCACCCGGGCTGCATCGACATGAAGGACGTGAACCAGCGGCCTCAGATGGCGCAGGTAAGTGGGCCCCGCCGCCGCGACCTTCACTCTAATTACTATAAAACCATTAAATTTGGCACATAATAGCTGCACGCGTGTTATGTGGAACTAATTCCTAGGTCGTACATTCGTAATTTTTAAATTTGATACAAGGTTTATACATTCGCATATGTATTCGTGTTTTTGAGTTTACGAACTATATTTTGGTATTCTTAAATGAACATTTCTTGTATAACGTACAACAGGACTTCCTCGTATTCAAATGTGTATTTAGCATTACATTAACAGTTATTATGTGTTAGTGTAGTTAATTATGCATGCAATCATGAATGGAGCTTTGCTATTGATATGTGCGTATTCAACAGCCATTGAATATATGTTCCGGTGTTATCTGCATCGTAAACTTGCAGTGAATGAACAGACAGTGCCTACTACCAACTGTCAATTCATATTAAATGTTTATGTCCCTACATTATTATAATCAGCTAAATGAAATATGGGTTAAACAAGAATTCTACTAAGTTCAATGACCATATGACATGAATTTGTATCAGTTTTCATTGTATAAGTATCTGATACAAACAAATCTTCTCGTTATAATTTCCAGACCAAGTTGGTAAAGGAAACCAGAATATGCAAAAATAATGTTTTACAAAATAATACATAATTCCTCTTTTCCTGTTACCAAAATAAACTAAGAAGGTCATGATCATGGTTATTTTTAAATCTGTAATAGGAGTTCTTAACTCAACTCAAATTAAAAAAAATTGTAATATTTTAAATAAAACCTTGTGAATTCTATGTGACCTCTACTTCTATAGCTTTGTCCTATAAGTACAAGCTTTTGATAAGCTTGTCAATGCAAAGCCTTTGTGCAAAAAATTGTGTTTTAAATAAGGAAATATTTGCATGGTTTTCATGCTACAATATTATTGTATTCTTTAGTTGTACTGAAAACAGGTGAGCTTGCTATTTTCCTTAATGGTATTATTATATCTTGCCTGAACTATAGCACTGCTGGGCTGAGCCCCCCCCCCCCCCCCTATTCCTTCTATTGCTCCTGGTTCTCCCTCTCCCACTTCTTGCCACTTATTCAATGGTATAGAAAGGAAAATGTGACAGAACATCTCAGATGTTATTCCTACTGAGATATAATTCCATATTTCACAGCATAGGTAGGCACAAAATTCTGTAAAAACTAAGAGGATTCCATAACTAGCTTTTGCAAGCAGCTGTGTCCTCCTTAATATTGAAAATTATCTCATCAGAATATAAAGCTAGATAAAACTTGCTGTACTGCAAATTTCATATAGTCATTTGTATCTGTGTGTAATCTATTCATATATTAAAGCATCAAAACATTTATAGATATGAATAGGATTTTTTTCTACATCTTAGAGTCTTGCTACAATTAGACCATTCTAGTAGCTAGAACTAGCTACCTACAATACCTTTTTTTTTATTGATGGGAAATCACCAATCATCTCCTTCCGATTTGAGCAGAGCGGAAGGGAGTGTCAGACTCTTACTGACTAAAACCCATCCTTGTTCCTCGAATTGCCCTTTGCATTCCAGGGCCGCGGAGAGTCTTTCGAACAGACTCTGCAACTCTGGCAGGCTCTGGCCCTAGCGGGTCCTATCTACTATGATGACATCTATTTGAAGCACGCGTGGAACACAAAGTGCCGTCGATCCGGGCCTGCTTCTTATTGGACGGCGAGCCACCCAACGCTCGCCGTCCGCAGGCCTGCGCCCACGGTGGCCGGGAATCGCACTCCGACTTCCGATCCCTGGGGCGTCTTCTTCTGTTGGCGGCTGGGGCGTGAAGTTTGCCTCTCCCTCACTCCCTCCTTCGCTAGCATTACTGCTTCACATTAAAGCATTCTGATAGCTAGAACTTGCTACCTACAACTTTATCTTAATTCAAAGAGACAACATTTTCTGTTACAACAGAGTAACCCACTATATACTATTTAGCTCTTCCACTCCCTATTGTTATTCAGGATATATCTGTTTTATGACTTCACAGCCCATATTGTGACAACTGTTGCCCATTAAACTAGTCTCCCTATGTTTATGGGCACTGTCATAAAATTACATGGCTCATGGCTTGTTTGCAGTTCCTAACTAGATATTTTCCTTGTAATAAATTCATGTAGGTACTTGTGGGATTTTTTATTTACTGGGTACCTACCAATATATTGCACACCTTAATAAAGAGTTGTAAAAGAATTATGTTTCTGCTCAATCAATCAAACCTCTGGCTTTTTCACTATGCTGATTTTGCGTCTTTTCTGGCGTTTCACATCTTCAACATATCTTTGAGGATTTAATCTACCATTCTGCTCAGTTTCATTTAAATAAATCCAGTAGAATACTGCCTGCAAAAACGTAACAGTTACACATCCAACTCAAGCTGTATCTCATACTTATGGCCATAATATTACCTAATTATAGTTAAACTATAGACACCCACTACTTCTCTTATTACTGTCTGTAATACATGCTTATTATAACAAGTATACTAAGGTGTGTATACTTAACATTGGTATCCAATGGTATACCCTCAAGACCATTACAAGCAAATTGTATGTGAAGTGATAACTAGGTGCAGTAATAGAGTTGCCATGCTAACTTGAGCATGTAATATGGCGTTTACATAGTCGTTATTTAAAAGTAGTACAAATTATAGGTTGAGAGATAATGGCCTTGCCTCAAATAATGTTACTCAAAGTTCGGTCATTAAGGCGCTCACAGACGACTTAAATAAGTGAGCCGCCACGAACAGCTGCAGTAACATTCTGGCAAGTGAGCCTGGATAAGGGGAGGCATTTCTGAATGCATAGTCAGCATCCCTAAAGTAATAATAAGTCACCACGGAACAGCAGGTGGTTCTGAACTTGGTATAGATTGCAGTAAAAAAAGGATGATTACAATCCGTGAACATTTTAAACTTAGGCGTCGTCCTAAAGTACAAAGCGACAATAATACGAAAACGCGATCGGGGTTTCCGTACAAATGAACGCGACTATCGCGTATTCGTACGATGATCGCTTTGTAGTAAGACGACGCCGACGTCGCCCCCTATAACTTTGTGCTTAAACATAATGGTGGCTGTAGCTTGCGCATGTTGAGGCACTTGCGCAGGTTATATGCTCCGTGGAAAGGTGGTGAGCGGATCCAGCGACTCGAACTTGTACCAACGCCAGCTACCCTCGCAAGTAACACGCGCGATCGACAAACGCGCGCGTTGCAGACCGCGCGCGGTAAATTGTTGTTTTGTTCCAATTTTGTTTTTGTGAAGAGAGACGCAAGTAGCCCGAACCTTGCTTGCTTCAGCTACTTGCACCGTGTACAAGCACCATCATAAAATAGATGTAACACGCCTCTTCCAAACCTTTCGGGCAATACATTCGTGGTGTTATTTATTTTGAACTTAAGTGCACCCCTTAGCTAAATAAACTATTGATCATCCTATAGATATATAGTCTTTACTGTACATCATAAAAAATGTACTAAGGGCTTCAAAATTATAGGGTGTAATAATGATCAGACCATAAACACATACGAAAGCAGTCGTTATCAAACCTTTTACATCATAAAGACATCGTCAAGCGCACTTGAATAACGACTCGTAACAGTAGCAGATAATGTTATCAATAAAAGATCAGGCGGCTATTACAAACGTTCCCGCGCCGCTCTTTAGACAGAGTATAAGCGATCTTTGACATGCTTTTTGTCTCTTTTGATTGATTGTTAATAAGATAATTAATGGTATATTATGGTGCAAGGAGACGGAAACGTTCGAAATGTGGTTAAAGGGTTACACAAATCGTAACTGTTGCCTAAAAAATTCTACTTCTGGAGCAAATGGAGTGCTCATGTTCAGACAAGCGATTGCGCTTTTCGTGCATCGACTTTGAAAATAAGTGCTGTATGATTTTTTTTATGTTTACTGACACACCAATTATTATTGTCAGTCAACACTAATATGAAAAGTGCCACACCAACCAATCGATCCTAACCAATAGAAATTAATTGATTGTGTAGTACGTTCTGTTTTAAGAAATGCGGGTGTGCGCGCGGCTGCGTATCTATTGCTTTTACTGAACTGCATATGTAGTAGTTGCCGTGTGGTAGGGGCTACCTGGAGACACAGGTTTCCGATATATTTTCGTCTACCGGGCATATCTCCTTGTTTATTATATCTATGATCCTAAATGACAGTGGATTAGTCGATGTCAATCTACAGTCTCTAATACACCAAAAGCTACTACTACAATCGATCGATTAGTATGGTGGCACCCTAAAACAACACTCCATTTTGTTCTCCACTATGTGCTTACATCTAACACAATCCTACCAACAAAACCAACTCACATTCAACTCTTGTACCCAGTTCCTGTGCATGCGCAACATCAAAGTGTTCCTCCGAACATGCCACGAAGTCTTCGAGCTCCGGGAGACGGATCTCTTCGACCCGTCTATGCTGTTCGACCTGTCCAACTTTCATCGTGTACTGTGCACGCTGGCCAAGCTCAGCCAGTGTCCCAAGGCAGTCGCCAAGAATATCAAGTGAGTATGAAAAATACTTCTTACTTCTTAAACTTCGTTCTCTTGATCGGCACATACATCGCTGCGGTATGCAGTGCCGGACACATAACCGTATGATAAACTTCTACAATGGTTTTTGTTCTGTTGAAAACATCTTTGACAGTTTGACAGTCGTTATGGGTAGTCCGAAGCCAGAAAATCTCACACTAGTCTCGCCAAGAGGTATCGCGGTACCCAGTTATTGAGTTGTGACGGTCAGATAGGCAGTCGCTCCATGCACAATACTGGTACTAAGCTGCAGCCGATTTCGGATTCAGCGGGAGGACACCCACGGGTGTCAGCACTGTGGGGATCACCCGGAGGACACAGTGGAGCATACGGTGGAGGTCTGCCCTGCTTGGGCGGATCACCGCCGTGTCCTCGTCGAGGCGATCGTCGGCGGTGACCTCTCGCGTCCGGCCCTGGTTAAATCCATGGTCCGGAGCGAGGAGGCTTGGGAAGCGGTCACCTTCTTCTACCAAGCAATAATGGTAGCGAAGGAGGAGTCTGAAGAAGAAGAAGTAATTTAATGATTTCCCATCCCTAAAAAAAAAAGCGGCATCCGACCCCAACATAGTTTAGACAAGGCTAGACAGAATGAATGCAGTATACGTCAGCGGAAAGGAGGATTATGAGTCGGCACCGCATACCGCAACGTTGTGCGTTAGGGAGATCCATAATATAATAATACGCTTTTGAATGGGCAATCAGCTTCATATTTCTGACCTACTTCTTGATAGTTCAAACGTGTAAGAATATTTAGTGAGTCAGGCTTTATTGTAGAGATTTAACGATGATAAAATGATAAGTAATTTTTGTGAATGGAAGATTAATTGATTCGAGATTACTAGTGTGATTCATAGTTTAAGTCATTGTTCTTTTTATTAGGCACTTAATTTGTTACGTAAAGTGTTTTTAGGAAATGATAAATTAAAACATCCGGATTTGTTTCGCTCTTATAAAATATCCAATAGATTAGGCCACAAGGAAAACTTACAAAAGGGATGTTTCTTGCAAAATTAATAATTATTCTATTTGGTCCGTCAGGTGGAGTTAAAATATATTGAATACGTATTTTCCGCCTTTTCAAATCAATAAAAAAAACACAAAGACAAAGCGCATTAAAGTTCTGGAATAGGAGCTGGTGAAATCACTTGTTAGTAAAAAGTAAATTATAAGGACCTAAAAATACGTTAACATTACTTTTTGCTAATCCAATTAACTAAATAGATAAAAAATACTCTTTACTGAAACTTCAATTTTCTTCCAGACCATTCTCCGCTCTCAGGACGCAGTCAGAAGAGGACATATACAAAGACCTTCAATCTGTGTAAGTACTCAACTATTCCGAACTACCCTCATTCTAACTTTGAAAGTACGAAGTAATTTAACACCCCTTGTAGTAGCGCGAGTACGACGCTGGCGCCTCCCCCGTACTCCAGCGTGATGGAGGAGTGCTCCAGCAACTCCACCAGCACGGAGGTCCCCTGGGTGCAGTTCACCATACCCTCCGCCACCTGCGAGGACCGCGTCGAGGAGATTTACGAGGACCTCTGCTATGTCAAGTTAAACTCGACAGCGCCCGAGGTGGCTGATTTCGTTAGTCTCTTTTTATCGGGTGTTGTTTTTAGATGCGGTCAGATATGGTGACGGATTTCATGATTTAAATAGCTCAGTGAGCTGCCTATTGGTCGTGCACAAGCAAAGATTATCCAGCGTACTTTCGGTTGAATAAAACTACGCACGCTGATCAAAGTTTGTGTGACTATAGCCCGATATGTGGAACGAAAATTGTGTGTAACAAATTGTTAAGCTTGCGTAAACTTCAGTGATTGGTTGAATGAATTGTCAGCAGTGAATACGCTTGACAATTTGTCACATTATTTTCCGATATTTTTACCTGAAGGCAAAAACTCTTTCAGCCATATCTGTCCGTTAAAACGAATACCTATTCGTTAATTTTTTTCGGTTAGTCGTCTAACATCACGCTTGGTACATTCTAATACGGTTTACTTTCATCTGACTTGTTAATATTCAAATCATGTTCCCCGGTCGCTGCGTTATCATGAAACAACAATAGTTAATCCGTTTGTTATTTATAACTAAAAGTTCCAGAGCAGCTTAATGTCACTTTGAGAGAGCGTCGAATGTGCTCCGGGATAATGGAAGGTAGTCGTGACTGTACAAGTATCACGCTCAGGCTTCGGTAGTTATTTCGACTTGAATTCTAAAGATACGGTTTCCCTTTTAACGGTGAAAATACGGTAGGTAAAAAATGCTTTATTTTACGTTAGTTATTCACTAAGAACATTTTACTTCATACCGGCAAAACTTTCTTCTTGGATAGAAATCGGTTTTTTATGAAAAACGAAAAATTAACCGCAAAATGTCATGGCCTAAAAATTTGTTTTAGAACTTTGTCGACACAAAGTTTAAAGAGAGAGAGAGAGAGGTTCCATTTTCTATATTAATCTTCAAGTCTCTCTCTCTCTCTCTCTGAACTATTTTTTGCCCTGTTTGTCTGAAATACCGTGAGGGGTAAACTGTTGCTCTTATTTAATTGGTTAGCAAAAATCTGCAAGACGTGATGGATCCATCATCAGTAAGTCATAACATCTCTGGATTTTGCTAGAACTAATTTGATTATACCCTGTGCACTAGTGATATTAGCGCAGTCTAAACAGGCCTTTACTTACTTGCAACGGGAACAGAACTTATCCCATTGAATAATTCGCATACAGTTCATTGAACGCCATTCCAATGAACCAATGCTTCACTATCAGTATCTATATTAGCGCAGCAAAGCTCTTTCAATTAATCTGAACAAAACAGTAAAGGTGGTAATTCACAACATACCCTAACTTGATCGAAATAAAGTTCATTTTTTAACAAATACATAAGGCTTAAAACGGTATTGCATAACTGTCCCCGCCATTAACTGTTACTTATCTATTTTGAATGCTCATCAATGAATACGCGTTACTGATCATTGTGCAAGCTACAATTGTGTGCAATAATTGACCAGACAACTTATACAAACACGGTAATATCAACCTTACGATAACTTTGATAAAGTTCGAAGTTGAGAAGACTAGCTCTGTCCCTCGGAACTGTGCGCGTTTTAATATGTTCACATTCCTAGTTTCATTTCTTGACGTTATCTAAATAAAGTTCGCAGTTCGTTTCCCATACGTTTTGTAATAAACAATGTAGTACTAACATATTATTTCTTAGAAGTAACGTAACTTCGGAGTGTTTTCAATACACACATAAATAGACAGAATTTGGGAAGCTGACCAAGTGACCTTGTTGTTTGGGTGAAGTTTCCATCAATTTTCTTCTCGATTATTGTTTTTATTAGAGCTAGCCTGAAATGTTCCACTGTTGGGCAAATGACTCCCTGGATTATTATTTCTCCTGGATGTTTAACCTAAGATGTATGTTCTCACTCAAAATAATTTATACTATATTTTAATCCATAATAATCCCATCACTTCCCGTGGGTGTCGTAAGAGGCAACTAAGGGACTCCCAGAGTATGGGCAGCAGCATTCTCTGTGCATTGCAACAGCTACACTGCGATCACCAACCCGCCTGCCAAGAGTGGCGATTATAGCATCACCAGGGGGTGTTTGCCCCTTTTAGGGGGGGTCTATGTCCAGCAGTGGACGTCTTTCGACTGATAATCTGATAATATATGATGATGATGAATATTTCAATGAAGTAAAATTTTACCGCCGTGTCAAAGGCATCCCGGATAAAAATCCTTGGTTCCTTGTAGGATTAGCCTCTGGAGCAAAGCCGCGTGAAAAATTGACTTAAACATAAATTAAAAGACAATTAATTCGGATTATCACACCCTATTATTTGCTTGCCCCAATTTGCTTGTCAACAGACCTCCTTTAAAACAAAGATGGATGACCCAACCTTTGTCACAGGTACCTACCTAAACATGCATCCTCTTAATGTGGTCAAAGTTTTAATTTAATTAAACGTACGGAGCGTGGGAGTCTGTGCAACTTTCTACTTTATTGTCTTACGAGTACGTGGAATCCGCGAGTCCTTTGCGGATTACGTAGTTCAACACCTACGCGAATTGCGAGTATTGTCTGTACTTGGTGTCGGGCGTCTAACTCAGACTTTCGCAGTATTTATAATCCACTGTTGAACATTGGCTTCTCCCTAGTTGACTCAGAATACCTGGTCACTTGCTGGTGGGCTTTGATAAATTTCTCCCTCCCTTCTATCTTTCTCCGTGTCATTCTTTCTCTCTTCTTTGTCACACTCCTGTCTCTTTTTCACTCCCTCTTTGACAAGAAGCTGTTTGCTGTTGCTATACCATCTCATCTAAGGGGGCGTTCAAATATTACGTAACGCAATTTGGGGGGAGGGGGGGTCTTGTAAAACGTTACTATGCGTTACAGGGGCGGGAGGGGTGTTCGAAAAACGCGTTACGTAATATTGTTTTTTTTATTTAACACTAGCTCACTAAACATATTTTCGAGTTACACAGTCACTAAACAGCAATTTTATAAAAACAATTTTGCCAAACAAAAATCAATATTTTTCTTGAAATGACATTTATTAATTTAAAAATTTGGTAACATGACAGTAGTAGACATAATTGTGACTTATAGGTAAAAATTGTCACTTGGATGATACGTAACGTTTAGGGAGGGGGAGGGGGGTACAGATATACGCTACGGCGCGTTACATGGGGGGGAAGGAGGGTCAAGAATCTTCAAAAATTGCGTTACGTAATACTTGAACGCTCCCTAATTTGCCCGTTATGGCCCACCACTAGGTCTTCTTTTTCGTTTTCTACATTATTCTGTCCTTCGCTTTTGCGGACCATTATTTTCGGTAGGAGTCAAGTTCGTTCCTGCAACATTTAATAGGACCCAATCAGTGGTTCACTTTACCCACACCTCAGCTATACGGCATACGGCACGGATATACGGCAGACATGTGCAACTCATCCCACTTAAGATTAGCTGGTTTCCAGAACCATCCTTGATTTTGGTCCCATAAAAATGTCAATATTTCAATGTGTGAGTTCCATCACTTACCATATTTCAGCCCAATCTGCAGCTCAGAAGCTGTATAAAATCCACTAGCCAATTACCGTTACGTAATGAAGTAATTAACGATAACGGCAACATAATTGACTTCGTAGTATATTTCGGTACAACTGAGCCCGTGGGCAAAACACATTATTTTCATGCTCCATTCTACCCACATATTAAAGGTCACCAATCCAATTTAGTAAATTGTGAACGTGATCTGGTTACAGGTTTTCAATAACTGTTGAAACTTTATACTGTAGCTTCAGAAATCGTAATAGAAATATAAAGCCTATATATAGCCTTTTGCCGCGAATTTGCTCCAGTGACCTAACCTACAGGGATCGTTCATTTCCGGGAAAAAATTTGTCTACGACACTTGCGGGAAATAAAGTTGCCTATGACTGTTTTCCGGGAAACAAATTTGCCTATGACACTTTTCTGGGAAACCAAGTTGCCTATGACACGTTTACGGGAAAAAAAGTTGCTTATGCCACTTTTACGGGAAATAAAGTTGCCTATGACTCTTTTGCGGGAAGTAAAGTTGCCTATGACACTTTTCCGGGAAACAAAGTTGCCTATGACACTTTTCCGAGAAACAAAGGTGCCTATGACAGTTTTCCGGGAAACAAAGTTGCCTATGACACTTTTCCGGGAAATCAAGTTGCCTATGACACTTTTCCGGGAAACAAAGTTGCCTATGACACTTTTCCGGGAAATCAAGTTGCCTATGACACTTTTCCGGGAAACAAAGTTGCCTATGACACTTTTCCGGGAAATAAAGTTGCCTATGACACTTTTCCGGGAAATAAAGTTGCCTATGACACTTTTCCGGGAAACAAAGTTGCCTATGACACTTTTCCGAGAAACAAAGGTGCCTATGGCAGTTTTCCGGGAAACAAAGTTGCCTATGACACTTTTCCGAGAAACAAAGTTGCGTATGACAGTTTTCCGGGAAACAAAGTTGCCTATGAAACTTTTACGGGAAATTATGTTGCCTATGACACTTTTCCGGGAAACAAAGTTGCCTATGACACTTTTGCGGAAAATAAAGTTGCCATGACATTTAGCGGTTGTCTAATTTTCTATCAGTAAAGGAACTGTCGTGATCGGGTCAGTGCATCGGAAAATTAACTCCTACAAACAAAGATTAACCACTGTATAGAAATAAATAGGTAGCTTCTAACTTTGGCTTTGGTCCTAAGGCCTATTCCACAATAACAGTACATTTTTCAAGGGAAGCCTATCCTACACTCAATTAGATCAGAGATCACCTTTTATAAACAAACAATTTCAACTTTTTACTTCCATAGTTGAGATATTGTTCTATCGGCAAAATTGATTCCTGACCCGCCTTAAGCATATTTTACTACGGAATGTATTCCAATACAATTTGATCTGGTTGTGCTTGCAAACTATTAATTAAGACATTAGTTGGATTGTTGAAATTTTTTAAGACTCGTAACTTTCACAGAAAAACAGTAAAAATTTAGTATTAAAAAAATTAATTGAAAGCATACGAGGTCAGAAAATGGCTTTCATAATGGTATGCAGCGTTAAGAAAATATGTTTTAATATTCGCATCTTTCAAAATACTTTAATTAAAACTGTTTCGCTTATTTATTTACTTAAACTTAATATAATAATAAAGTAATGGCACATAGGCGGAATTGATGCAACAAGGCATTCTCTACCAGTCAACCTTTGGGTTCAAAAGACTACACTGTGGTAGGTGTACAACAAATTTTAAAGATTCAAGATTACCTGTAGGTACAAATTAAATACATTTTCTAAAATAACTACCTAATGAATAAAATAATTAGTTTTACAACGTTTTCCTCAATGACTTTTATCTTTATGTAGTTTGTCAATGAAAGATTATGAAATTATCTCTTCAGATATATAAAGCGATGGTCCCTAACATACCTAGCTGTATATGTATGTCTACTTTCTAACTAGGTCCAACAATGGCGAGCTAGCAAGCAAAACTTATCTATCTGTTCCGACTTTCAGCCTACATTCATCCTCTGTGGAACTGGGACTCTATGCTATCTATCCCCGTTTGAAAAAAGCCAGCATTCGTTAAAATATAGCTCTATTATTATTAGAGTATGTTTGCCTAGGTTTTCTGTGTTTAGAACGGATATTTTTCTATTTCATTGATGAAAACAACTGTGAAAAACTTTGTTTATGTATTACGTGAATCCTAAAGTTCTGAAGTAGATTTTTTGCGATGAAAATTTTATTTTCCCACATGTCTATCTGTTTCTAAGGAATAAACTTACACATAAAAACTTATTAAACATTACTTAGTTAAAATACTGTATAAGAGATTCTAAATTGCAAATTCTATAATTTTGAATAAAGAAGATGCACATCAGTATTTTAGCTATGTACCTAATGGTTATAACGTTTTTTATTAATAGGGCCGTATGTCTTTGATAATGTATTATATTTTTGCCACAAACATATTCACCAACTGTACAAGTCCGTCTTAAACGATAACATCAAAACCAAGCAAAACCATAACATTTACCGAGCAGACAGTGAATAATGCAATTAATTAATTTACATATTTTTCTCATTCAAATCATTTAACTTTTTGACTTAAAATGCATCGCTAGAAAGTTTTTTAACGTAATTGTTGCCGGACTGCCACGGAAGGAGAGTAAATGATAAATTTTAATTCGCAGCTAATTGACAATCACAACGGAAGTCATTGAAATAAAACCGTGGAGTGACGTAATATAAATTCTTACGATTACGACAGTTACGACTATGTCAATTGACCGCTTGGATGCGCCTGCGCCGCGCGCCGGCGACGTCAACGTACCGTTTTCGCGAACTCGATAACACAACACAAGATAAGCTTGCTCGGTACTTCTCAGAAAGTTTTAGTCACGCTTTATCAGTCTTGAGTACTTTTATCTAACCGTTATCCTTGAGAGCAGGTTGTCAAACGGTATTAGTGCTGCACTATTTATTTATCATATAGATAGATATCAAGACCACACATGAACTCATTCTTAACATGGTTATTGGTTACACTTTGCTGCTACTAACGAGACTCTAGGGAAAAGATCCTTTCGCCCTAACATTTGCTTGGCTATTAATAGAGTCTAATTTCTTAAAAGGCTTCGTCCCACGCTTAACGCACGATTTGTTTTCATGCCAATGTTTGTACTTACATAGACTTATTTAGGGCTTTTATTTTTTGCCGATTAATCTCTTTATATATGTTATTGGCCAGTCTTTTTTTTAACAATGAATAGATAAATTTGGCCAGTATTTCCGTTAGCCGGCTGGATGATTATATAAATTTCTTACTTAATACGCTACGGTGACCGTCAAGTATTCAACGCAATGAGGCACGCAAGATAATAATGGCATAACGATACTTCTTCTTCTATATCTATACATATAATAAAAATGTAACGGATTGCTCTCTGTACAATATTTTTCTCTGTTTGTCTGTTTGTCGGTATATCTGATTTAGATGTGATTTTCACTAATACGTTGTGGTAAGCTTCACTTAACATTTAGCGTTTGTTTCATGTCAATCGGTTCATAAATAAAAACCTTATGCCAATTGAAAGAATCACGTTGAACATTTGTTAAACTATCTATATCTATCTTTTCTTTCTCTGTTCAGTAGCATTGGCTGAAATTTTACTAAACTTCATAATCTTAAAATTCCACGCGGACAAAGTCGCGGGCAAAAGCTAGTACTTAATATTTTCAAGGTTTTCAAGGTGGAAATTGTATGCATTTCTAGTGAACTCATTTACTTGATAGCGTTCTGGAAAGAACACTCTACTGTTTCGAATTCCGTTGTTGGTTCGATCAATCAATTTAGTTGACGTATTTAATAGAACGAAGCCGACTGTTATTTATTAGCCTGTAAAATACGACTGCTTTTTCCTGTGGATTCGCTCCAGTCCTATCTCACAGGAGGTCGACAATTAGCGATAGTGTAGCTTTCTATCATAATCATAATTTCTTTATAGATTTTCATTTCTTCGAGCCGTAGATGGGTTGTGATCTAGTTACTGGGTTGTGGAGTTGTAGCGGCATCAATGCCGCCACATAAAAAACTAAGAAGCGAAATTTGTACCACAACTAAAATAACCGCAACGCCATCTATCCTGTCAGCGACGAACTACCAACGAAATCCTGCATCGCGCAAGCAAAGTTTTCCGTGCGATTTGAACATATACAACAGTCCGAATATCAACTATCGGGCAGTTGCCCACCAGACACAACAACCGTCTGGTCGGAGGATCCTCCCTTTTCAGTGGAGATATGCGGGACTTTACTCTCTGTACCGCATACCTCTATAGAGTCAGATAGGCAGTAGCTCCATGTAAAATACTGGTACTCAGCTGCAGCGGGTTAGACTGGAAGCCAGCTCCAACATGTTGGGGAAAGACAAGGCAGACTGATTGAATCAGTAGTTCCAGAGAAAAGTAACATAAACACTTTCATCCTCTTTATAATACTAACTTAAATATCGTGTCGGTACTCGTTACACATGATTTGCGAACTAGTCTAGACGATAAAACATTCAATCTTAATCAATCAAAAACCATCGTCCCAAAAGAAGCAGTCTTGGTTTTTGTCTGTTAAAAATCTTCCATATACAGTCCTCTGATTTTTTATCATAGTGATCTTTATAATTATAGCCATAAGGTTGCTATTAGAGCTAAAATAAAAGAACGGACTGAAACCATTCAGCTTCATTGTTTCTCGTTTGCGTATGAAACAAAAACAAAAGACGTACGATACTCCGCCGATAGCCAAGTTTCGGAAACACTCGCGTTTACACGTCTGCGTTACATTCTGTAGATAAACAGCTCTAAATCATAACTATAGTAGGCGCCAGATAATCGTGGAATAACGGTCATTGACCCACCTACAATTATTGACATTTTTAATTTGAAAAACGGAATTAATGACACAAAGCTGTCCCGAATCATCATCTCTCGTGATCCTTAACATTGTCTAATAATAAAAAACGATTCATATTTAATTGTTCAGGTACCTATGAACAGTTATTAGGGAAAGGTCAATATACTTTATTCCACATTTATCTGGCGCCTACTATAGTTGGTTTCTTCCACGTGCCATCGCTGTGTAACGTAAACTATTAATACTGGGAACTAATAAATAATGATCGTATTGGCGGAATGCAGAAAGAAATATACGTAGACGGGTATTGAAGGGGGTACCATAATATGTTTTCAACGGTCTTCTTCGTGTATTTTAAAGCTTTATGTATATCCTGGCCAATAGTAGAGGCCACTGTCTCAGCACTCAGAAGTAGATGGTGCAGGACGTTATGTTGTTGTCTGGGCCCATCAGAGACAGCCTTCTGAGTAAAGAAACCAGATGGTCTCTTGTATATGCAGTTACAGGCTTCCTTGAGAACCCAACTTGCTAGCGGAAACATAAATATGATATGGGTTTACTCTTGAAACACTACGATTTTACAGAGAATATAATTATGTAGATATTAATTTAAGCATTCCAGTGAAAATTGATCCTCTTTCGTGCTAACGAATCGCAGGAATTTGTTTATTTTTGCAATTCGTTAGCACACAAATAAGTCCTACATCTATTTATTGCTCAACATTTATAGTCATAAATACATTAAAACAAAGATAATATTAAATATTTGTACCAGGCGTGATGTTAAGATGTTAGCGATGATCGCTGTCCAGCTTTCAGCAAATAGCTCGTCGTGTAGATATGCTTCATAGGGGCATGGTCAGCGTGTGTACTGATTTGTAACCATAGTTTGTAACAGATAAATTGATAACAACTTCTAACCCTAGATTTAAAGAGCAAAGGTATTGTCGTCCGATCGTGTGCTTATACGCGTCCACCATACAGTTTCGTCGTGACCGTTCCCGCAGATAGCCGACCGCGTGGTGAGTTCGCTTCGGTCTGGACGGGCCAATTTGTGGCGACAAAAAAAATTCCAAAAAAATTGTCCTTACTATATTCTAACTGTCCATATGATCCCCCTACAGGGCGGAGGCCCCTTTTCGATACAGTTCCGTTTTTCGGGCTAGTCTTTTCTGTAGGAGTCGAGCTCGTCCCGCTATCTTGACCTCGGTCTGTCGTCTAACTTTTAATGGGACCCATGAGGCGGCACTAATATTTTAACATCAAATGAATGACTGAAAACTTAATTAAAACTGGAATAGCTGTTGCACTTCAACTTGGAACGCAAAGTCCCGATATACATCGCCGTATCTTTTGAAACTTCTGCTGAAAACTGGCGGCACGGGCTGTATGCTCACCGACGAAGCTATACTGAAACTTTTGCTATTTTTAACTCATCGATTAAAGATGAAAGGGATCGAATAATATTAGAGTTGTCTTCATCAGAAAATGTCGAAGACAATATATTTTGTCAGTTCTGTACAGAGATTACAGAGGTGTAATAAAAGCTATGTTTTAAACCTGTTTGGTATTATATAACCCTAGGCATTAATACGGCCTATGTTTAACCTATAATGCCTTTATAACCTGGCCAATTTGATCACTTATGCCGTGTTTCCACCTGTATGCAATGATGCAACTCGTATTCAAGTTTTTTGAAGTGATAACTTCTTATGGGAGGGTAAACCGCTTCGTAACGTAACGCGTTACGGCGCCAGTCTGTCTGGCTTCCCTTTCTCTCACGGATACGGCAGCAGTAGGCAGGCTCTTCCTCTCTCACTCTAACCCACAGCGCTAGTAGCACAGCGTATTTGGGACAAACGCTTCCCATATTAAATAGTTCAACTTAGATTAGTTTAAGTTATCACTTCTGTCGGGCGTCCCGAGACACACACGTTTTTTTGATCTAAGTACTAATACCTCAGCCCACAACTCAATGCAACTTGCAGGTGGACAGTTGGCCTTCGATCTGATAGTCTGGCCTCTTGCTGTCATACTCAATTTCTTAAGTATCAGTCAAAATTATTTGATGTTCTACTTATCAGTACACACCTAGAAACTATTGTATTTAGGTGTGGTCAGTTTTGTAGGTTTTGTGAATATTAAAGATATCTTAGCTGTTTTAACATTGCTTCTTGTAAAATTGCTAATCTGTAAATATGTATAGCCATAGTTAGGAAACAAAATCATATTTTACTGGGAGCTTTCTGCTATTGGATTTTATTTGACTGTATTTTTAACTCCATAGGCTAAATTAAAATATACAAAATTCTCTTCATAAATGGTATCCGCAATGGTGATATCTCTGCCAGGGTTGCGGAATTTGTTCGAAAGAGTCACCGCAGGCCTGGAACGCAAAGGGCTTTAGAAGGAACACGGATGGGTTTTAGTCAGTAAGAGTCTGACACGCCCTTCCGCTCCACCCAGAGCGGAAGAAGTCATTTGATGATTTCCCATACTTAAAAAAAAAAATGTTGATATCTTAATAAAAATGACATGATCTTTGTGTATATCACAAAGATCATGTGATACTATAAAGTTCCCAAGTTGTCAGTTAAATATTTCGTTTGGGTTCTTCCCCAAAGCTAAAGATTCAGTTGGGTGCTTATTATTCGAACTGAGTAGATAATTAGGTGGCGTGACCGTCTCTGGAAGTGCTATTATCATTTGGCACCCATATTGTTATCATGGAGCGATGTTAAACTATGCTAGCGTATCCTGTTATTTTAATTATACGTGTAGTTAGATTTTTTTTTGTCATCTAGTTGTCTTTTTTTTTTAATCTACATGCTATTTCCATTTGACATTGGAAAATAATATGGGAATCTCTAACTCGCCATAATATTTTCATGTTTTGAATTTTGTTCATATTTTTGTACATTTTATTTTAATTGGATAACTGTACACGTTGATGTTTTTAGGATCTAAAGATGGATTTTAATTTTCTTCCAAAAAAGATTTGTATTAAAGCCAATCCTACTATTATAAGTATCATAAAGTCTTAAAACATCAAAGTGTACAGAACTAGATGGACCTCAATATTATTTTCGTATCGCTTTTGTTTCATTAGCTTCATAAAAGCCTAATTTGCAAACATGAAATTAACTTTTAAAAAAAAGAAAAATATAGAAGCGCCTTGCTGATACGACGCAACATTACGGGTCCTTCGTATGGGATATTGAGTTCAGAAAAAGTTCGGCTTTTAGAACCACGTTTCTATCGCGCATTTTTGAGCAAAATCCTCTTTCCAAAGCTCGTAATATATTATGAAGTTTTTTACGCCATCACAAGTTCATTCCGAAAAAATATTGGGTGCTATACGTGATATTTAGCTCCTTCTCAACTGGAATCGTGATGGCATGAAAACTGCATAATACCGCCACTTAAAAATTGACAAGGCATCTACTTCAACAAGGCGTAGTAGCAACCCCTAAAGCTAGTAATCCAAAAGCGAAACGAGCTTATGCATGTAAAGTAAATGGTGGGTCGCAAACGCAGCGGTGGCGCCATCGCGCCTGCGGCGGACGTGGGCGAATACGCGAGCTACTGCGCGCGCATCCACGACGAGGAGATCTACCACGACCTGTGCGCAGTCAAGAACAGCGTGCGCGACCTACCGCCCGTACAGCCGCCTGCTTTCAACACAGTAGGCTCCTTATTTTTTTTTTGGTTATGCTTTTGTCTTTTTGGTTTGCTTTCGGTGGTAGAAGGTGGTTTTGGTTGGGCGGTGAGCTGCTTCAGAAGATAAGGATGTTTAAGAGAATCCCTCGTACGACTGAAGAAAATAAATAACATACAAGGTTACAATAAATGACCTAGCGAAAATAACTAATGACGATAAAACGAAAAAAACTTATCTCGTAATTTCAAGGGAACTTTTCTTACAGCGGGACATCCCGTAAACAGCATTTATCACCCTATATTAAGGGTATTTGTTTTTCGTTGTAACTCTTGTTAGCTGTAATTTTTAATAAGGCGAGTAAAACCAGGATAGTTGCCCCAGGGGTATAGTTGCCTCGATTTTAATTACTCTAGTTTCGCGGATGAATCATATGTTATTTTATTTATCAATCGAGAGACTATAATGAGCACTAAGTAGACCGTGTTGCATGTGTCTGTGCGATTTTGCGCGATTAAAGTCCTCTTTCTCGGCGGGGCACCTATCCTGAACGTAATTTATATGGATTAGGCAACTATCCCCCATATGGGATATATATCACAAAATTTAGAGGTAACCTACCCGTTTTATGAATAAAGTGACAACCAACTAAATATATATATAATAATTAAATATTTTTACAAAAAGTGTGGCAACTATCCGGCTTTTACCCTACCGATTGAGCAGACGACAATATCACAGGCTGAACTATATGAGGCGACTCATTAAAAAAAAATGTATAAGACCCTTGAAGTTTCGCCAGCTTATTTAATTGAACCTTTTCACACAATCATTCCAACAAAAACTCACACACGACCAACACAACATGCTTGTTTCTTTCATAATAGTTCAACTTCCCCCAACTAATCATGGGGCACGATAAACAAAAAAATATTGCACTTACTGACCCATCCTTCTTCCAATATTTGGGGTTGGCGTCTGTTAATAAATTAGATGTGGGGCTAGCTGGTCAGCCAGTAAATAAATTGCTGGGATGTATATTTGCGCGACTTATTATCCCAGCTAAAACATTAGGAAGTGGTGACTGACCGACGTTTTGGGGGACTCACTCTATATAAAAGTTGACGTTCAAAAAGTGCTGGCACTCTTTCTTTTAAATCAATACGTGTCAGATGTGGTTCTGTCTGTGGGTCTGTACACATAATCACCTGCTATGTAGGTCAGTAATACATTTTTAATGACGCGTGACGAACTAAAATATTTTATGATAGTGTAGAAAGCATAAACTATTACGTGATATGGTAGCAATTTACTATCAGGTGAAATATTATAATCATTATGAGTATTATGTTATGACACTTTTTGTCGATTGACATTAAACTTTTTTTTTTGAATTGCAAAACATGAAATTTATCTTTTATTTGGGATCGGAGCAACGTGATGTCCTCATCTTCAATACTTCACTATTGGTCGTTATCTCAGTAGCCCATCCATCGTTTCTTTGTTTTCTCCCCTCTTATAATTGCCACTGTATTATAGGAAACACCGTAAGTTCATAAAATATCTAGAGAGATTATGAAGTCTCGATAAATTGTGAACGGAACATTTTCTCTACACTAAAATACACAATAAAAACATTGATCGACATCGACTTTGTCTCTGTCATCTATGACCTAGACTGGAGTCAAGAGGAAACTCATCACAAATAAAAAAAAATATTTAATTAACACGACTGTGGTCATATAATTGTTTTTTGTTTCTTCCTTTATAAAACTATACTTTATATTCTCTCCATTCACATTCATTCTCAAAACTTTCCTCACGCCATTTCCACTAAGTCGATATCACAGTTACACTACAATGCGACGAAACCGGCAATCAACTACGATTCGCAACAAAAAACCGTTCACGGTTGACGGACGTATTAAATTCCAACCGGACAAGTAAAAGTTTAGCAAATCGGTCCGTACGACGATTGAATTATGCATGGCATGGCTGCTCCTCCAATCACGATGTTTACAACAGACACTATTAGTTTTGCTATCATTTATAAACACCTAGTTTCTATAGCGTTGCGTTCCTAATGATAAAAATAAGCGGATATCGCAATGTAAGTGGTTAAAAATAAGTGTTTATTTTGGAAGCGGATGTGCCGGAAGACGTGTTTTTTGGGTGCTCTAGATTTGTCCATATGGTGTGGTGTGATGCGGTGCGATATTTATGTCGTGGCGTACCGTACTGCTTTGCATTGCACTATATCTCATGCATTTCTGCATTATACCTACTATTTTAAGCTTCTTGGTGTTTGGTCGATATCTCGGAACTAGACGTTATAGAAACAAATTAATGTAAATTGTAGATAGTAGATGGAAATAGATGGGTTACGGTAATTTTAAAAGCTTTCGCTTTCATTGTACACAGCGGGACGAATTTAGACGATCAATTTATTAAGAAAATATTTAAATGACTTTATTCAAGCATGCAGTTACTCTAAATTCGTCCTGCATTTTACTTTTTTTCAGTTCTTTATTCAAAATAATAATTTTTAATTTTAATATTTTCAGCTAGCGACATCCTCGCATAGTTTAGAAAAGAGGGATTACGTTATAAGAGAACTTGTGGACACAGAAAACAACTATGTGGATGTTCTAAGCAAAATTATCAAGTACTTCCTAAGGCCATTGATGCCGTACCTCAAACCTCAGGATATGCAAGTCATATTCTTTGGAATTAAGGTGAGATCAAATTTAAGTTTTGTATTTTATTTTAGAGTTCTTTGAAAAGAAATATAAGCATAAAAGATACTAATTCATAAATAATTTAGCTGCATAAAAACCGATATGGAGGCTTTGTACTCTGGTTAAGTGACGAACTCCTAAGAAAATGTGTTTGTCTTGGAGAGGTTACTCCTACATACAAATAGCTTAAACTAACGATCAATGAACTCAGCCCATCGCTCTTACTTGTTTAGAAATCTCATGTGGTCATTTATTCTTTAAAATGATTTATAATTTCATTTTCCACAGGAGCTCCACGAAACCCACACAGGCCTCCTCCGACAGTTAAAACTAGCAACAGAAGCATGCGTCCCCGGTAACGGCGCGCCACGCCTTGCAGACGTATTCCTAGCGTGGCGGGAACGATTACTTCTGTATGGAGACTACTGCTCCAACCTCACTAACGCACAGGAAACGCTTAAGACGCTGGACGCGAGGGATTCTACATTTAATAAACAGTTAGCAGTGAGTATTTATAAGTAACTAGCAACAGAAGCATGCGTCCCACGTCGATACGTATTCCTAGTGTGGCGGGAACGATTTCTACTGTATGGAGACTATTGCTCCGGCCTCACTAACGCACAGAACACGCCTAAGACGTTAGACGCGAAGGATTCTACGTTTAATACACAGATAGCGGTGGGTATTCATTAGTTACTAGCAACAGAAGCATGCGTCCCACGTCGACACCTATTCCTAGCGTGGCGGGAACGATTACTACTAAAGGGAGACTATTGCTCCGGCCTCACTAACGCACAGAACACGCCTAAGACGCTAGACGCGAGGGATTCTACGTTTAATACACAGATAGCGGTGGGTATTCATTAGTTACTAGCAACAGAAGCATGCGTCCCACGTCGACACCTATTCCTAGCGTGGCGGGAACGATTACTACTAAAGGGAGACTATTGCTCCGGCCTCACTAACGCACAGAACACGCCTAAGACGCTAGACGCGAGGCATTCTACGTTTAATACACAGATAGCGGTGGGTATTCATTAGTTACTAGCAACAGAAGCATGCGTCCCACGTCGACACCTATTCCTAGCGTGGCGGGAACGATTACTACTAAAGGGAGACTATTGCTCCGGCCTCACTAACGCACAGAACACGCCTAAGACGCTAGACGCGAGGGATTCTACTTTTAATAAACAGTTAGCGGTGGGTATTCATTAGTTACTAGCAACAGAAGCATGCGTCCCACGTCGACACCTGTTCCTACCGTGGCGGGAACGATTACTACTAAAGGGAGACTATTGCTCCGGCCTCACTAACGCACAGAACACGCCTAAGACGCTAGACGCGAGGGATTCTACTTTTAATAAACAGTTAGCGGTGGGTATTCATTAGTTACTAGCAACAGAAGCATGCGTCCCACGTCGACACCTATTCCTAGCGTGGCGGGAACGATTACTACTATAGAGAGACAATTGCTCTGGCCTCACTAACGCACAGAACACGCCTAAGGCGCTAGACGCGAAGGATTCTACGTTTAATAAACAGTTAACGGTGAGCAGGTATAAGATAACAGCTTAGTATAACAAACGTACTCCTAGCGGGCGACAACTGAAGTGATCAAGTGGCAGTTTTTATAGGCATTGTATGTTGAAAATTTGAAATATGTGTTCTAGGATGAGTTCCGTCAAGACTCGGGAAGAAAATGAAAAACTATACAAAAGGGGGTGTACGATCTCTATGTTAGAAGTAAAGACATGGAGTATGAATCTTTGTCCAAAATATCCGTCCTGTTTTTGTCCAAATCATCAAATCTGAACCTTATCACAAACACACTAAAAGAAAATTTCGTTTGTCTACAGAAATGCCAGAAAGAACACAGCGACGGTCGGATACAGCTGCGCGATATCCTGTCGGTGCCGATGCAGAGGGTGCTCAAATACCATCTGCTGTTGGACAAACTGGTGCATGAAACACAACCGGTAAATTGCTACTACATTTTAACAGACGCTGCACATCAAGCTACACCAGTCTGTCAATATTCTATAATAGATTTTCAACTTTATCATTTAAAGTTTTAGGGTCAAGGTTGATTGGGAAAATTTGACAGTTTCGGGTAGCTTGATGTGCTGGCGTCTGTACTACATACACATATACTTTGTTTTTTATTAATATTGATAGTGTTACGCGCCAGAATTAATGTCGGGTACATTAAGTTACTACTAGCGCCATCTAGTATCGAGTAGCAGAACTAGTAGAGTCAAGTACCTTCTAGACATTTCTTTGCCAGAACATTCTACACTTCTCGGTATCTGGTCAGTCGGCAGCGGTAGTTACGAGTACTTTCCAGATGTTTCGAGAATGGAAGTTTCTAGAATAAACTGACCTATAAAAGGAGCGCGTATTCCGCGACCGAGTCAGTATTGAATTTGCGATACAAGTGAATACTTCGGAAGCGATCTTCAAGTGCGAATAAAGTGATCAGTGGTGAAGTTGTGTGTTATAATTAGTGAGTTTAAAGTTGTAATTAGTGTTTTTAAATTAAAGTGTCATTTTGGTTATTTAATCGGCTGTTTTTATTGTCACGAACCTCAAGCTCGTAACAATTGGTGTCAGAAGAGTGGATATTTAAACCATGCCGATTCTACCAAAGGACGACACGGAGGGTATCCGTACCCGGAGTCAACGTCAGCAGGAGACGGACCAGAGGCGTTTTGGAGGTACAACACCGCAGACGTCGGAGGGCCAGTTGCCGATTATGGAGGCCGGTCCATCCACAGCAGCTCCAGCATCTGCAGCACCAGACTTTGCTGCTCTGATGCTGATGCTGCAGGAACAGGCCCGCCGTCAGGAGGAGCAGGCCCGCCGGTTAGAAGAACAGCTGCAGCGTGACAAAGAGGAACAGGCTCGCCGGCAGGAGGAACAGGCCCGTCGGTTGGAAGAACAGCTGCAGCGTGACAAGGAGGAGCAGGCGCGCCGCCAGGAAGAACAGATGCTCCTTATGAAGGACCTTCACGCTACCTTTGGAAAAGACATGAAGGAGGTGAAGGATAAGGTTGCTCAGCATGACAACCGCCTGTCAAAAGCTGAAACCCAGATCAGCAAGTTTAATTACGTCATTGCTGATGTTAAGAAAGAGTTGGGCAACCTTAAGGTTGGAGATGGGATGGCAGTTTCCGTAGCTACTACACCTTCTCAACGTGGATTCAAAGTGCCGCCGTTCGATGGGACATCTTCCTGGTCAGCCTACAAAAGACAGTTTGAAGCTGTTATGAAGGCGAATGGGTGGAGTAAAAATCAGGCCATGACTGCTCTCACCCTAGGCCTGCGCGACCAGGCCTTAACTGTCCTGGAAGCTCTCGATAAGGAAGTGACTTATGAGCAACTCCTTGAGGCGTTGGAAGCTAGATATGGCGACGCTCATCTGGAACACGTGTTTCGTGCGCAGCTCAAGGATCGCGTGCAACGCAGCGGTGAAAACCTGCAGCAGTGGGCCCTTGAAGTGGAGAAGCTGGTTCGAAAAGCTTACCAGTCCATACCTGCGCTCATCGAAGGGAACCTGGTGCAGGCATTCACCGATGGAATCCGCGATCTTGAAGTTAGAGCTGCTGTGAGGCTCGGGCACCACGGGACGCTTAAGGACGCTTTGGCTCATGCACTGGAGGTGGAAGCTGTACGGCAGGATCATCGTTCCCATCGCGTCAGGGAGGTTACAGCGGCTACAGTTCGCGACCGTTTAAAAGGATACAGCCCTAGGTGCTACGGCTGTGGGGAAAGGGGCCACGTTCGATCTAGTTGCCCTAAGCGAACTGCGGAAAGGGAAGATAGCCGATCTCCAGAAGGTAGAGTGGTTAACAACAGCGCCAAGCGGCCGCAGGAATACGAATTGGTGACGGAACATCGCAGCCGAAGATCTCATGGCAACTCAGACGCATTGTCAAGAAGACCTTGCCCTGAAGCCTGCAAGCATTGTACTAGGCAAGAGGGTAAAGAAGACGTACCTGTGAGGATGCTCAAGACAGACCTCAGCAACGAGTGGAAGGAAAGCCTACAATGTGCACAGCAGGAAGATTCGGACATCAAGCCGATTCTGGAGTGGATGAAGGCCAGTGCTCCTAAGCCCACGTGGAGTGACGTCTCAGCGATGAGTTCGATCACAAAAAGTTACTGGGCCCAATGGGACAGCTTAGTGATTCAGGATGGAGTCCTGTGCCGTAAATGGGAAAATGCTCGGGGGGACAGCTGTCATTTGCAAATGGTTGTCCCTAAAGCAAAAGTACAGAATGTCCTACAGCTGTACCATAATGGTTCTTCAGGAGGCCATATGGGAGTAAAACGGACTCTACTGAAGATAAGAGAACGGTTTTACTGGGTCCACTGTCGTTACGATGTCGAGGACTGGTGTCGCAAATGTACAAGTTGTGCGGCTGTAAAAGGACCTCAGACTCGCAGTAGAGGTGCATTAAAATTGTACAACGTCGGTGCACCATGGGAAAGGATAGCCCTAGATGTTGCGGGACCTTTTCCGGAAAGTGAAAGTGGTAACAAGTATTTCATGGTTGTAATGGATTACTTCACTAAGTGGCCGGAAGTCTTCGCCATTCCAAATCAAGAAGCCTCAACAGTTGCAGATAAACTAGTTCATGAAGTCTTCTGTCGTTTTGGAGTACCCTGGGAGATTCACAGCGATCAAGGAAGGAATTTTGAATCCCAAATATTCCAGGAAACTTGTCGAGTTATGGGTACTCATAAGACGAGAACAACTTCTTACCACCCACAATCGGATGGAATGGTGGAACGATTTAATCAGACATTGGAGAGATACCTGGCAAAAGTCGTGGAAAACCGGCAACGCGATTGGGACAAGCATATACAACCGTTTTTGCTGTCATACCGAAGTGCTGTTCACGAAAGTACATCGGTGACACGAGCCTTCGCCAACTTCGGAAGAGAATTGCGGCTGCCTGCAGATCTGATCACCGGAATACCACCTGATGCCCCACGCAATATAACCGATTATGCGAATGACTTGCGGAACAAAATGAATGACATTTATGAGCACGTCAGACAATCGGGCCAGCAAATGTCTGAAAAGATGAAAACCCGTTATGACCGTAAAATGAACAATAAAGGGTTCGACGAAGGTTCACTAGTGTGGTTGCACAATCCAGTTCGCAGTAAAGGGAAATCTCCTAAGCTTCAAGCTAAATGGGACGGGCCGTACCGGATTGTGACAAAAATTAACGACGTGACCTACCGTATACAGAAAGGTACAAGTAGTGCTCCTAAGATCGTCCATGTGGATCGACTGGCGCGTTATTATGGGACCGATAATGCTCGGGACGAGCATGTCTTAGGAGGGGGCAGTGTTACGCGCCAGAATTAATGTCGGGTACATTAAGTTACTACTAGCGCCATCTAGTATCGAGTAGCAGAACTAGTAGAGTCAAGTACCTTCTAAACATTTCTTTGCTAGAACATTCTACACTTCTCGGTATCTGGTCAGTCGGCAGCGGTAGTTACGAGTACTTTCCAGATGTTTCGAGAATGGAAGTTTCTAGAATAAACTGACCTATAAAAGGAGCGCGTATTCCGCGACCGAGTCAGTATTGGATTAGCGATACAAGCGAATACTTCGAAAGCGAACTTCAAGTGCGAATAAAGTGATCAGTGGTGAAGTTGTGTGTTATAATTAGTGAGTTTAAAGTTGTAATTAGTGTTTTTAAATTAAAGTGTCATTTTGGTTATTTAATCGGCTGTTTTTATTGTCACGAACCTCAAGCTCGTAACAATAGGCTTGCATTTGAACACAATCTTTTCTGTTGGAAAGCGACAATGTGGTCGACGATGGAGCACACTTGCCTAGAAGTAACGTATTCACTCTTGACTTACATACCCCCAGGTTGTATCTATCAGGAAACACAGACGCTGGGCGGGAATTCCGCTCCTTAGCTGTACGCACAATTAAAGTATACACTTACCTGAAATTGCAGTTTGTTTTATTTAAGTAATTACTACTACTTATTTGTTCAAAGTTAGGAAAGTAATAAAAATAACCGGCCAAGTGCGAGTCGGATTCGGGCACGAAGGGTTCCGTATCATTATCTATAATAATGGCAAAAAAATCATGTCTGTTGTATGGGATGTTGTTGTATAAATATTAATTTTATTTAAATTTAATAATTTACTTATAAGTGAAAAATACAACTAAATGTTCTGTGAATATTTCAAGCGTCTACCTGTTGCCGTTATCAATATCGAGCAAAAAATCACTGTTGTTGTATGTGAGCCCCCTTAAATATTTATTTTATTCTGTTTTTTTAGTATTTATTGTTATAGCGGCAACAGAAATACATCATCTGTGAAAATTTCAACTTTCTTACTATCACGGTTCATGAGATACAGCCTGGAGCCAGACGAACGTACAGCGGAGTCTTAGTAACAGGGTCCCGTTTTACTCTTTGTTTACGAAACCCTAAAAATGAACTATGGACAACTATAAGTCTAAAATATAGTTCTTAAGACAAGAAGCACACATCATCATCATCTTCATCATGGACCCCACCATCGCTTTCTAACAGTTGAGATTGTGGGTAAACACGAGCATGTACACAATAAAAAATCCTCAAAAGAACAAGCGAAATAGTAGAACATTAAAAAGCATGGAATGGCCACAGTATACAACAGTATAAATTCTTTTTTAAAGTGACAAAAAAAATCATCTTTATAATTATTGTTTCTTGTCAGAATCATGAGGAATTCCGAGGTTTAGAACGAGCTAAGGAGGCGATGGTAGACGTAGCACAATACATCAACGAGGTGAAAAGGGATAGCGAGGTGCTGGCGCTACTCGCTAAAGTTCAGGTAATATTGAAACTGTTGCAAGTTTGATACTTTACTTGTTTATTTATTATTTATTTAGATCTCTGCACTTACAGTTAGTACCAACACGTACAGAGATTAATAATATTATTATAAATTAGATATTGCAAAAATTTTAAAGTAATACACGTTATTATAAATTAACAAAAACAATACAGAATAACAAATAATTTTGATAACAATAATAAAATAATAGCCTCATTATTTCCTTAATTAATTTAGTAATTTATGTTGCATAATGAAACCTTAGATTAGATTACATTAATTTAATAATACAAATTAAATTAATTAATCAAAACATTATCAGCTTATAATTTACAGATAAATTACTATAATTCCATGTAATATTCAATTTCTAAAACTTGTTAATATAATGTCTTCCAAAATTCTCACGTCTTTTTTATGCACGCTACAAGTCTTCTTACGCACGCTACAAGTCTTCTTACGCACGCTACACGTCTTCTTATGCACGCTATCACGTCTTCTTATGCATGCTACACGTCTTCTTATAAACGCTATACTCGTTCAACTTTATCATTACTTGTATTGATCACTGGTGCTATCTTCCCCAGGAGAGTATAATAGACTGGGAGGGCGGCGCGCTGGGCGCGGGGGGCGCAGGCCTGGCGGCGTACGGGCGCCTGCTGCTGGACGGAGAGCTCAAGGTTAAGGCGCACGAGGACCAGAAGCTGCGCTCACGATACGTCTTCGTGTTTGATAAGCTCATGCTGCTCTGCAAACCTGTGAAAGTAAGCTGCATAAACATTTGAATTTTTCATTATAATTAAGCTAAAGCCAGGTTTTTAAAACTTGATATTACACATAATACGCCAGTATTCGACTAAATTCTTAATAAGTCCTATCTTGCGAATAAATTTTAATGTTTTGACAATTATGGTTTATCCATAAAATAACTGCCTGAATGAGTCTTAATCTATCTTCTATACATATAATAAAATCGTAGACTTGCCGTTTCTGTACATTGAATATTTTTGCATTAAAACAACAGAGAAACATTAGGAAAAAGACAGAACACATTTTTAATTTTTTGTCTATTTGTCTAAATGTTTGTGAAAGCATTACGCAAAAATCTCTGATTGAATTAGAAATCTAGGTGTTTAAAAATATAAAGTGTTATCCCGAGTAACATTTAGCGTTTATTTCATCAATATCAACTCACAAAATCAAAAATATTGAATTTTTAAGTTTAGTAAGAAACTTCATAGCGAGCTAAGCGTCGCGCTGACTGACTCCTGGCGCCATCTATTGAGAAAAAAAAAACATGAAAATGACACCAAAACAAATTGTTGAGTTATTATTGAAGCTAAATAAATGTGACCATTTTAATACCTTATCGTTATTTTTTATTACATATGGGCGTTTATTTAACGTCTTCCTATGCCAAATATTTCGTTAGTTTACTATATGGCGATAGATGGCGTTGTGCTAATGACGGTTTTTCTGAATGGCGGTGTTAAGGCGAGCATAGCCCGAGCGCCGTAGGCATTTAACGCATACCCCAGCCCCCGCAACGAGTAGCGATACGAAACAAATTACGAAGCGCGGAGACGCGCGCGCCCAGCGTGCAGCGCACCGCTCGCTCAATGAGTTCACGAACTCGAGTAGGTACTAGGTTGCGTCACAAAAAAGAGAAATGCAGTAAATCAACTCGAATAGATTTATAAATTTTTATTTTTTTATTTTTATTTTATTTTTTTTTTTTTTTTTATTTTCCCCGACGCAAAAAAGACGGGGTTTTATAAGTTTGACGTGTCTGTGTGTGTGTGTCTGTCTGTGGCATCGTAGCTCCCGAACGCACGAACCGATTTTGATTTTGTTTTTTTTTTTGTTTGAAAGGTGATTTAGTCGGGAGTGTTCTTAGCTATATTTGGTGGAAATCGGTCCAAAATGGCCGACGCCACAAAATGACAAGTTACATATTTTTTCACAACTCTCTCAATATAGGTATCAAATAAAAGGGCTTGAGTAGTAGAATACTATATACTATGACAAATTACAAATCCAAGATGGCGCAACCAAACAATGGCGAATAACTTTTTTATGTATAATAAGTTGCGTCACAAAAAAGAGAAATGCAGTAAATCAACTTGAATGGACTTATAAATTTATTTTGTTTTATTTTTCTAGTATGTACTTTTTTAAGGTTGTTTATAGGTTAGGTACGTATTCTATGAACTTGAAAATGAATGAAAAAAAAAAATGAATGAATTGAAAATGAGTAGGTATACTTATTTCTTTTGTGAATGTCATGAATACAGAATAAGATTCAAAACCACGCGCCACCGCGTGCCATTTGATCCTACATAAGGGTGCGAAATCTTCATGCTACAGTATAAAAATCAGGCCGTAGGTAGGCACAATTACTTTAGAATTGTCTTACAATTCTTGAATTACAATGTCAATATTGTAAGGCTTACAGGTATAAATGGTTATTTTGTGTAAAACATTATGTGAAGCATGTTTTGTTAAAAAATAATAAAATATTTTATTTTGTAGTCAAAAATATGCTAATAAATGAAACACTTAAGAAATAAAAATCATTTATTTGCTTTATATAATAATCAGTAAAAATAAAGTAAGAGTATTTGTATAAGTCTTATAATATTCATCAATATTAATAAATTCTTATAGTGTGGGCAGTAAGGTCAACCTAGTTATTTACTACTAGTCCAGTCCTAAAATAATACCGAAATAAAAGTGCGAATTTCCTACGTGAGCCTCACGTAGATCCAAAATGACAGCTGCAATAATTAAATGTTTTTCAGGTGCTAAAGCCGATAGAAAGCTCAAAATGTAAATCCAAGATGGTGGCTGCAAAAATTATGTTTTGTTTTAAATCATACGTGAATAGGAACTTCTTTCCTGATTGGGGTCCCCCAACGGCACATTTCATCTAAAGGCATTTCAGGGGCATTGGCAGCATTATTAGTCGTTCTGTAACAATATAATAAATGATGTTCAGTTTCAAATTTCAATATTCATCATCATCATCGGCAGCATTGTTCCACCAACTGCTGAGTATAGGCCTCCTCCCTTTTCTGCAAAGCTTCCCTAGTCTGTGCAAGTCTCATACAAGTCTTCCACACGATCTTCTGTAGATACCCACTTGGTCATTGGTCTGCGAACGCTCCTTCTACCGTTTCTCGTCAAACATGCCAACCGTTAGGGCTCCGCTCCACCTGCCATCATTACGTCTAGCCAAGTGTCCTGCCCACCTCTATTTCAGAGCCTCTACCTGCTTTCAATATTCATAGTTATAAGAAAATTTTCATATAATTTAATATTTATGTTACTTACTCCTCAATCCCAGGGTTATTCAAATAAACAGGCTCTAAAGTCATCAATGGAGACACGTTACGCCCTTCCGCGTGCTCTATTGACCTGTAACGCAAAAGTTGATTATGACTTGTTGGTAATAAAAAGTTAATTTTTTAAATTTTCTTTACAATATATCTCGATTAAACCAGCCTGTTTATAAATTTGTCCATAAAATAAAATTAAAAACTTACTCTTTATCCACCGTATCATTACTTGATACATGCGTACTGCTCTTGGCCTGCAACTGCATTGCTCTAAAACATTAAAAACAGACGTAAACATTTCATACCATGGATAAAGTTTTTATAGCCTAACTAGACATACTTATAGTTTTTTTTAATGAATTTAGAGCATGTCATAGTTTGATACAGTGTTTTCTGTAAGTAAGGGGTTGGCTCAGTTTTCCATTGACGTCTGTCGAGTTAGGATTTGATATTTTTTTACAGAAAAGTTACATTATTATAAGTACGCCCCCAAAGTTTCAACATGCGGAGACTCGTACTTTTTGAGAAAAAAATATTGAAAATGAATTATGTCAATCCAATCACATATTATTTAGACCTCTCGTCGTTGAACGTTTCGTTTTACCTTGACTTGGACTTGGGGCACCCCGACTCGGACAGGATAGGTTAGAATCGCCATCACCTTCGTGGTTTTTTTTTAAACCATCAGGCCCCGCCCGCTCCCTACTACGCCTTTTAGGCAACTTTTTGAACGTTTTGAGGCTAGGTTACTAAATGAGTTTTCCTCAGAAAAAGTGCGTTACCTTGTCTTGGGAGTGGTGCCAAGGGAGAGGGAGCAAACCCTCCCCCCCCCCCTCTCCCCACCACAAACCCCTCCTCTTGCCAAACGACACTAAATTTTCTGAAAAATTTCCTCAGAATTAAAAACTAAAAAACCTCGTAGAGGGGTCTCCGCGACTTTTTCTTTTAAGAGGAGGTAGTATACCTCCCCCCCTCCTATCCCCCACACTCAATACGACGACGTCAATGGAAAGTCGTACCAAAATAATTATATTCGTAGGAAGTAGTCATTCTGTCACATTTCTACATTATGGCACCAGTGAACTGCAGATACCATAAATGTTATTATTTTTTGTGTTGTGGTTTGTGTTGTGACACAAAATAAAAATACTAACATGGTTGCTGTGGGTAGATACATACGAGCTACACTACCAGTATAAGCTGATCTCGCACTGAATATAATTTCCGTACAATGATAGGTCAGCTTATACTGGAAAAGTACAGAGTGATATGTGTGTACTGACTGTGTACCTAATTTGTAATAAATAAATAAACAGTAACGAACTAATATTACTTATCTTACTCCTAAATGAACAACTAAATATTATTACAATACACGTAAGAAATACGCGCTTTTATTCTACAAAAACACCCGCACCAATTATGCCGCGGGGTGACCTATGGACCTATTTGGTATTTTGCGCGCACTGGATTTTCAACTCTCGGTGTTGCAGAAGTCGGCTTACCTATAACTTGCGTGCGTGGCGTCTTTGTTTATATTGTCATAGGGGTTAAATTCAACTGTTTTACACATATTTACGGTTTGTAAATCTATTCCGCGTAGGTACAAGCCTAGTAAATAAAGTAAAAATATAATATAGGTAAATAATAATACTGTCAAAGCATCCTTACCTTTTTTTTTTATTCAGTCTTCGTAGAGCCAGCGATGACAACTTCTCATATGTTTTGGTTTTGCCCATTTCGTTTCACAAAATTGCCACTAAGTATAGGTAAAGTATATAAATTAAACTCTCAGATTTTAATAAGGGTAAAGTATAGATAAGACTAAGGTACCTACTTATTATTACTTTTATAAACAATTTTGGGCTCGACCGGTAACAGATATTAGCGGGAGCGGCGCGCGGCGGGTTTGGAATAATTTGGCGTGCGTCCGACCTCCAAGACGTTCCGCTCGGGACTGAGGACACGGAGCGAGCGCGTAAATACAGAAAAACACTGGATTTTGGAATTAGTGTTATGGATATTTTGATATTTCACATTATTTTGGCCGTTTTATATACCATTTTTTATGACCTTTATTATGGTATAAGTTTTATTTTTCAAAGCCTCATATAACTGAAATGAAATAAAAAATAGATCATAATTTAGACCTGTCTTTGCGATTTAATTGGATGCAGTGAAGTGTAAGTAATCGTGTATCGCACGGCCGAAATATCTAGATCGAAGTGTGAATTATGACATATATTTTTTTCAACATTTAAATCTGTGTTATCTACGAATAAAACACAATCTAAAACGACGTTAATTCGGGTAACCCCGCCTTAAGATTCTCCGTCGGAGTATGACTTTCACGCGATTTTTTACAAGTCCCGTAACCGTACGCCACGTCCCCTGACGTAGCCACTTCCACGACGATCAGCTCGGTCGTTCGTTACCGGTCTTGCAAGTCTCTGATGATAGGGTATTGAGTCTAAAATCGTAAAAAGGTTTAAAGGTTTTTCAGGTTCGTTTCGTTCATTTACTGACTGACAGACAACGCCCAGACGAAACTACTGGTCGTACCAAAAGTAAAATTAGACATGTAGCTTCCTTACACTCCGTAGGGGAGAAATAAGAGAGGATTTCCCGAAATTCCTACAGGAACGGGAAAAAATTGGGATATGAACACAAATGACATTCGAAATCTCGCATTTAAATGATTATTTCCATCAGTTTTTTAAAATGGGATGTCCGAAAAATGGGCTTCATAAAATACTGTGCGACGTGGTCGACGTCTAATCGACCATTGAAGAATCGAACTAATGCTTACACATTAACTTCAAAGCTACCCAGCGTTGATGTCTTGTATTGAAAAATTAAACGTTTTTATCCGCTTAATAACTAAGAAACTAATCAGAACCGGTGGCAAAAACTGCAACCAACGAGTCACTAGATCAGTCATTCAATGTTCCACGACAGCGATGCCATCACTGCGCCACTTAAGATTGTGGCATTGTAACTATCGCTTCAATAACTATTGTTACGAGCTTGGGGTTCGTGACAATAAAAACAGCCGAATAAATAACCAAAATAAGACTTTACTTTAAAAACTCTAATTACAACTTGAAACTCACTATTTATAAAACACAACTTCACTACTGATCACTTTAATCGCACTTGAAGATCGCTTCCGAAGTATTCGCTTGAATCGCAAATCCAATACTAATTCGGGCGGACTATGCTGGCCTTATATAGGTCAATTAATTCCAGAACCTTCTACTGTAGAAGCATCTAGAAAGTACTCGTAACTACCGGTGCCGACTGACCAGATATCGAGAAATGTAAAATGTTCTGGCATAGAAATGTCTAGAAGGTACTTGACTCTACTAGTTCTGCTACTCGATACTAGATGGCGCCAGTAGTAACTAATTTCGTCATGTACCCGGCATTAATTCTGGCGCGTAACACTGTTTTAACCTTTTGAACGCCAGAGCATAAACGCATCTGCGTGCCCCCGGCGCCAGGCCACAAATTCGCTGTACTTTTTGTCACATATTTGTGACGCTTGGCGTCCAGTGCACGCGCTTGCTTGTCAAGTATACGTGACAATGGCGTTCAAAAGGTTAAACTACTATGCAATTAAAAAACCAGCGTACTAGTATCCCTTCCTAACCCTGCAGCTGCTGTCTTCCACGGACAACCAGTACTCGTACCGCGTGGGCGTTCGGCTGGCTGAGTACCGCGTGGAGGAGGGCTGCGCGCGCCGGGCGCTGAGAGGCGACGCACGCTGGACCTCGCACTTCTACCTCGTGCGGCGCACTAAGGACGCCACCTTCACGCTGTACGCGCGCACTGACGATGCCAAACGCAAGTGGGTGAAGGCCATCAAGGATGCCATGTGAGTATGTTGTCCACCCCCCGCGACGCACGCGAACATACTTCATTTGGTTTTAACTACCCGATATCCAGGAAAACAAGGAATCATCGAAGAGAATTTCTTTTAAAATAGGTAATAAGAATACTAATTCTGCCTAGACATTAGATTAATGCTGTGTGTGATTGTCCACAGCGACAATTTGGAGCCCCCTGGCTGTCGGAGTACGAACCACAAGTTCGTGTTACACACGTTCGAGAAACCCGCCACGTGTCACCACTGTTCCAAATTTCTAAAAGGCAGAATATTTCAGGTATATATTGTTTTGTAAAAATGTTTATTTGCCAAGTAAACGATTTCTTAGAATAAGTCCTAGTTCAGTCAAATGCGCAACTGTGTTCTTTAAAAAGTTGCAAGATATTTTATTGTAAATGTGCTCCTTTTATAAATAAACGATATTTTTATTATTATTATTATTAATTTGACGATGAAACAGACACAGAAGAAACAGAGACATACAGGTGTTAGTCCAACAAGTTTCTTGTTCTGTTATTTGTTTTGTCTTGTCTATTTAAATACATATTTAGAAAATAACTCGAGTATTTGATTATTTTATGATTGTTCTTTTAAGCTCACTTGTACAAACCAGAGTAATTTCACTCCGAGTAAGTGTTAACCCGGGTCATTATGTATTAAATATTTGTTATGTAACCTTGTGTTAGCAACCAAATCTGAGTTAAAAGATAACACTGGTTTGCGTAAGCGGGCCTTAGTGTACGTTACTTGTCAAATTGGCCTGTGTTTAGTTTTTCTACATCATAAAGTTGGATTTTAAACCAGTTTGTCGCTTTTCTAGGGTTACTTATGTACGGTTTGCAACGCATGTGCGCACAAGGAGTGCATCGCGCTGTCAGGTCGCTGCGGCGGAGGCCTGGCGCCTGCGCCGCCGCTGCCGCCACACCAGCACCAACCTGACCAGGCGCTGCATTACTACATGTGGTAAGTCACCACGGTATTACTGATGACTGTACAATGTACCATTGCGGACATTTACGGTGCCACTTTTGAACTTGTTGTTACCATATTAATGGTTCACCGCAAAAGTTTTGTCCTCAGGACTCATTTTTGAATCAAATTAAATTTTACATATTTAATAAATGTTAAATGAAAGGAAAATAGGGAGGCCTTTGCCCTACAGTGGGATGGAATAGACTAGAAATAAATAAAATAATATTAAAGAGTGCAGTCTACGTCTTCCTACGCTTTGACCTCTGAGTTTGTTTCGGTGTTTCTTCTCAGGGTAGTCAGCTAGGAAACTCCAGCCTCATCTATCTTAAAATGACCAAAAAAGATTGAAATTCTAGTTTGGTCCTTAGATACGACCACACTTCTCTAGTAACACTTTAACCTTGAGCTGGCCCACCATTGTGAAGTAATTTCAATCGAATGCAAGGCCAGTTCGTTACTCGCTGTGTTATTATTGATGTCCAGCCTACTATTTAGCCAATCTCATGTTTATGATAACAATTAGCCTATGACAGTTAACTACCTGCCCGGGTTGCGGGATTGTTGGAAAGAGTACGTGGCGAGTACGTGGCCCTGGAGCGCAAGGGCCAATGAAGGAACTTGGACTGGGTTTTAATCAGTAAGAACAGTCTTACTGACGAAAACCCGTCCGTTTTCACACACACACCCACCCACAGTCAGTTTCACTCCGGCCGGAGCGGGAGAGCTCGTTTGATGATATCATATAAATTCTCAAAAATTTGTCGCATGCACTTATATTCGGTTCTTAATTACTGTAAGGTATGTCGGCGAGATGGGTCGTGAGACAGCGACGGCACGACTAGAGCGTCGCGTGGACGGCACGTTCCTGCTGCGCGTGCGACCTCACCCTGCGCACGCGCCACACCATCCACACATACCTACGGACACCAATTTAGCTCTATCACTCAAGTAAGTATACGCTTTACACATAGAAAAGCAACACCCAAAAAGCCCTTTTTGAGTCACTACTGGCTATTATTACAAATTATTTTATTCAACCATGTTATTGTATAAACCTGTCTGCAATAAATGTTTTATCAATAATTATACTCAAATTCCAAGTACAATATTGATTAAATGACCAAAATGTAAACACACATTTAGGTAATCTAAATTCAAAAAACAATCTGAAATTTTGAGATTGTTTTTTGAATTTAGATTACCTATTGAGCGACATATTTACATGAAAATAGTACCCCAAAACGCCTGCCCGTCTGACGCATAAGGATGGATTTAACATTTCAAAATCACAATTAAGTGGGATATTGCAAACGCCGTAACTTCATAAAATATCGTTTGAAATTGTAAACTCAATTTTCACAATAAGACATGGAAAAATTTTTAACTATTGAATTTGGATGGGATTTATTGTAAGTATTTAAAATAACCTGTTCATAATATATATTTTTTATTTATTTATTTGTTTAAACATTGCCTCACTCTAGGACCTAGTGTCTTTCTCTCTCTGACTCGAAACAACTATCTGTAGGCCATACAAATATTTGTTCCGTGCGGGAATCGAACCCGCGACTGACAGCGCAGCAGTCACCACTGCGCCAACCGTGTCGCCACATACAAAATGTTATCCTACTAATACTAATGGATGGATGGATGTTTGTTACTCTTTCACGCAAAAACGACTGAATGGATTTTGATGAAATTTGGCACAGTGGTAGATTATAGTCTGGAATAACACATAGTATACTTTTTATCCCGGTAATCATTTCCGACAACCACGCGGGCGGTGCCGCGGGCGGCAACTAGTAATCTAATAGGGATTTATAACAATCTTACGGAGTTTGCAATTTTTCGGTGACATAACCATTCTAAGCCGCATGAAGACATGAAATAAGAGCAAAAGAGCGAAGAATATTAAAATGTTGTTATTTCGCCCCACAGAACAGACAACACAGTGAAACACATGCGCGTGTGCCGCAAGCCCATCGACCAGGTGCCGCACTACTACCTGTCCGAGTCGCGTTTCTTCCGCAGCGTCGTCGAGCTCATCACCTACTACGAGAAGACCAGCCTCTCCGAGAACTTTGAAGGGTGAGTACACCTTGGACATTATGAAACCATTTCAGTCGAAAGAATTCCACTGCTGGACATAAGCCTCCCCTAACTGTCGCTACATCGACCTGTGCGTCTTCGTCCTTCATCAGTCAACAATGTGGGAGGCTGTACAACGATACATCATCCGGTACGCGGTCATCCCTCCATAACCGACTATCTTCTCTTTGAGCATTGTGCCCTGCCCACTGCCGCATAAGTTTAGCGATTCTTCGGACTATGTTTGTACACCTTGGGTACATATAACAGTTGAAGGTTCTTATGACCTGACATCGGTCTAAAAGAATCTGCTCCGTTTCTGATTGTTGTGAAATTCCTTTAATAGGTTGTTGTAACATTGGTGTCTATAGTATACATCTAAAAAAACCAGTTTTTGGTCCCTGTTGTCCCACTGTAGGGTAAAACTGTCGCCTAATTTTTTGTTAAAATTTTGGAGCGATCCTGTATACCTAAGCTCATTAAACTACCTCCGCCAAGTTATCATAAAAAATCTTATAAATTCCAAACACTTTTCAACAGCGACAGTGGATTTTCAAAGACCAGCAAATTATTGACTTCGGAAATCATAATTAACTCTCTCTTTATTGGTACGACTCAGTAACGACCGACTTTTAAATTACTCAATTTTATTTCCACAGCCTGAACTCAAACCTCCGCTGGCCGTTCCGTCGCGTGGTAGCGACCGTCATCCACGACTTCCGACCGCTGGAGAGCTCGCAGTTAGCGCTGCGACCTGGCGCCAAGGTACTGGTGCTCAGCAAGGAGGGAGACAGCCGGGGCTGGTGGAAAGGACGCACCCTCGACAAGGTACCTACTATATGTAAAATAAAATAAAAAAACAACAACATAATTCATCCGAAACATATCCACTGCTACTTGATATAGTAAGTCTCCTCAAAGCATCGCCACAATTACTGGTCCTGTATCTCTCGCATCCAAAGGATTCCCGCAACTTTCACCAGGTTATCAGTTCATCTAGCACGTAGCGCCCAAAATATTTCAATTACTTGACTCTGATTTGACTTTCATGCTGAAACCAGAAATCTATTTAAAATCAAATCCTTTGTCAATATTAAAAACGTCTCATGATTTCCGCCAAAGCTTCCATAAAAGTGAGTAGCACAATATACCAAAGTATTAGTGCGCCGTCTATTTACCATATCATCATTCCCCGTGTCCAGGGCGACAACCGCTCCGGCTACTTCCCCAAGGAGTGCGTGCGCGAGGAGCCGGAGTGCATCGGCGCGCTGGACTGATGTCAGCTTTGCCTCGCCGAGCGCGAGCTGCACTTCTCGTCGCCGAGGCCGCCCGCCCTCGATGACGACCAGGACGACAATGACTCCGCTGACCTTGTCTAGACATGGAGAAACGTACCATAGCTACTGGACTTTAAGTTATCCAACAAGTTGGCAGTCAAGTGGTCCTTAAGGCTTTAAGGATCGGAAAGTAATTCAATGACCATGTAACAAGGAAAAGCATACCTTAAAATGTGAACTTTAAGGTAACTTTTCGTGGCAGAACGATGGAAGAAAATGGTCCTTCGTGGCGGACTTCGGACATTCTTAGGCTTAAGGATGTTTTATTCCTTCTGAATGTTAAATGTCAGTGTTTAATATGAAGGTAAGATGTCGAACTTATAAGTTTGATTTCTATACCTAGGTATAGGTATCAAGTGGAACCTGATAAGTCAAGGAGAAAGTTATTAGCTTAGAATAAAGAGTGTTATATGACGTGAAGAGCGAGAACAAAGGACGCAGTTATATTTTCATATCGGTGTTAAAAAAGTGCGACAAAATGTAGAAAATAAGGTTTTATGGAATAGCAACGAATTCCTGAAAATGGAAATCTCGGGAATTGTTAAAATAGTTAGTGAAAATGCACGGGAATAGGAGATAGTGTAAATATTATAATATACGGTGTGTATAAAATGTATTGTGATGACGTAGACAATGGAAGGTCGGTCCTTTTACCCAAAAAATGGGAGGAAATGGTTCGAGTGCTAGCTATCAATATTATTATTGCCAATAATACAAATATTAATAATTAGAAATTTAAAATCTATGTTCACCAATATATTTTAAAGAAAGATTCAGATATTATTGTATTTAATCAAATATGATGTTTTAAATCAGATAACATATTTTGCTCTTACTCGTAAATAAATATTAAATATTGTAGCGAAATTTTAAGAAAGAAACCTCCAGAGTAAATATGGAAAAGTAGTCTTTAAATAAATGTTTATGAAGTTCAACAAAGAATTTGTTATGGGCAACTAAAAGTATATTTTAGCCTCTATAAAATACGGATTCAACAAATATAGGAAACTAATGCACATTCAAATTTTTAACATTTTATTTAGATTCAGAAATAAGGCAGCCGATTTACACGACATACTCGTACCATTAGGACATAGAGCTCTTTGCGATTATAAACTCCAATTTATATCTTGTAATCTAGTGGGTGACTTTTGATAAAATAGCAATATTTCAATGGCAATAACTTTATCTCTTGGAATAATTAAGAAAGAAAGAAAATAAGAAATCACGAAAATCTGCTGCAACAGCTAATTTGATTTCGTGTACTTAGGAATTGAATAGGAGATAATATGGATGCGGTGACATAAATTGGCCGAAACAGGATTCTTCTGGGTAAGCTCGCTCCATTGTCGACTTTGTCTCTGTCATCTATGACCTAGACTAGAGTCAAGAGCAAACCCATATTAAATAAAATAAAATATGCAGCTAAAATTGGAAAACGTCATAATATAAGATCTTAATATTATAATCGCAACGTGTTCTTAAATTTATTTTAGTGTAGGTATGAGCAATGCACTAGATTATTTTAGAAATTATTCCAAGTTTAGTTTCAAGACAAAACCTCTAGTCGTGTGAATGGGGCCTAACTAAGCAATCTCACTTCGGTGTTAATAGTATAATGTGTAACATACATGTGCATAAATGTAATTGTGTATAAAATTATATCTCGGTGAAATTATAAAATGGACTTTATTGAGAAAAAAACTGTTTGAATGGCTAAGCGACTGATCGCATCGAACAGTCCAATTTAACTTAATATCTAGAGAATATTATCTAAATGTTATAATAAGCTACTAGTCGACCTAGGTAGTGACTTCATTTGTTAATATTTGACGTATGCAACCGGTATTTAATAGACTCATCTCATTAAATGAGGCTTTAATATAATTGGCTAATTGTGGGAGTAGAATGGAGCTCTGTGTACTCCTTCGGGAGATGGAACGCAGCATCAGACATGAGTGACACGCCAATGCGACTGCGATGCCAGAACCTTTTCATAAAAATTGATCTTTGGATAAATTAGCCGTCGAACTTTTTCTATGAAAATGCACTGTCGCCTGTGTGTGTGCTCCTGGTTGAGTTCAAGATGAAACAAAGCCGTTAGGCGTTTTATATCGTTATATGCATGAACGCCTAATTCCGATGTCGAAATTGTCTTGGTCGGCTAGTACCAAACTGGATGAGCACTAAAACTGTTTATGGCCGGCAAGCCATCCAGTAAGTATACGTATATGTATTTGTAGCTCTAAAATAGGCCATGATTTAAATATTTTCTCAGTAAAGTCTTGAAGTAAGCTCTCTTTACTGGTGGCACTCGGCAATGTTTGATGGTGCGTATCGATGCTTTAACGTAGGTATATTGTAGGAGTGTGCCACAGGTACGTAGCATGTTGGTTGAGTGTGCGTTTTACTGCGACGGGTTGGTTACAAACATTTTGCAACACGTGGATTATGTGTTGCAAATGTTGGCGTATTGATCACATCTTCAAAGATGTACGATTGCAGAAATTCGATGGCCGATTTTTTGTTGGCCATAGTGTACTAAAAAGTAGGTTAACAGTAGGTAGGAATATAAAATGTTTGAAAAGGGAATCTCTTAAGGCGAAGCGCGCATTAAAACGTACACTCGGGATTGTTGTTATACTTTTATTAAATTTCATGCCATTTATCATACATGTCGTTTAATCGTGGACTTCAGTATTGGAATATTTGTTAGACTGGACCGATTCCGCGGCTCGAACGTGTAAAAAGGAATAAGGAGCTCAGAATAGAGGATTTTCTGATGACATTGAATAATAAGCTTTAATATTAGTGAGTTAAAGTACGAAAAGAAACGATACCTCGTACGTTTTCGAAAGTGTTTCGCTACTATGTCGTTTTTTCCTTTAAAACACTAAAAATAAGGTTTACTTTTCAATGTCAAAACCAGTTTTAGTACGATACGTCTTTTTCTTATCTGTCTTAACTTCGCACTACCCACCATGACGGAAAGTAATGCTCAACCTGTATTTAACATTTTCTATATTAGTTGTAGTTTAAAGTGTTCGAACATAAGACTTATATTTGAATGTCACCTCAATATCGCCATAATTTTATTACATGTGCAATATAAATAGCAATTTTATTATATTTTATTATCTGCGGGCTAACAAATTAGGCGAACGGTCATAAGTGCTCTATTTTACGTTCATATTATTAAAAATGGATAAATTCAGCGGGAAAATTGCCCGTTTGCTCTTTTGAGAAAGTTCTAAATGAGGCATATTATTGTTCTGACTCTCAATATTGGTCTACGAGTGAAAAAGTGCCAAACAGTCATTCATTTAGCCAAATGCCAACAACATTTTATACCTCAGTATCGCCGTTCTGTCTACATTCCAATGCATAGTATTATTTTTTCTTTACTCTTAACAATTGTCACAAAGTTTCAGGTCACACTAACTAAGGGTTACAATTAAGTCCTTTTGCGCAATGGTAGGCGCCTGATAAATTTGCAATAAAGTACATTGCCCTTTCTTCGAAGGTCACCGAACAATAAATAATGAACCGTTTGCTCATTACCAGAGATCGGAATAGGTAGACTATATTTACGTAATGTTCGTGGAAGTAAGTAACATAGAGTTGATAATACCTCCTCTTAAATCCCGGAACATTAGGTAAATATAGTCTACCTATTCCGATCTCTGCTCATTACAAAGACCACGATAGATGGCGATTTACAAGCATTTATTTCTGTTTTTTTAAATTAAGAATCAGTCTATCAATAAATGTGGCTGGCAATAACTACTATTGCAAATTTATCTACTGTCTACCTAACCGTACCCAGTTACTGTTATTTAATGGCCTAATAACTCCATTATTTAATGCAGTAATTTTAAAACATTTTGATTAGTCCCAGTCACAAATTATCATTATAACCTTTGTCTTCCTCCCGATACCAAAAGAACTCATAATGTATTGATTTCCTATTTTTTATTATGAAGTAAAAAAAACACGACTGGAGTTTACTCCTTAAGAACTATTATTGTGTAGGTTATGTAAAAAGAGGGTAAATGAAAGCATCTTAAATAAGCTGAGTATACTTTGTATATACACACATACATAGTCTCGAAGTGAAAGTTGCGCAGAGGAACGTAACGCCTCACTTTTAGTTAACGCTCGATTTTACTCCACATAAAATTTATATGCCGCGCGCGGGCTTAATATGAAAATCGTTTCTTAAGGAGTAAACTTCAAACAATAATTATTTATTCCCTACAACGTCACAGGACTTCCTTATACAGAGTGTATTTTGACCCGACACTAACAAAATAATATTCGAAAAAGCAAAGAATAAACAAATAACCTAAAATTGCTCAAAGATTGCTTCTCAAAATATCGTAGCACAGTTAGAAATATTGTGTGAAGTGTGGTGTTGCGTATTCCATTTTAAATAATAAATGATTTGGGCTCAGATTGCTCAGCCACCTCCTACGATTATGCCGAAAGTTCAAGATAGATTCTGTATACATCACCTATCTAGTTCAATCTAAAATGCTTCCAATCGGTCATCCACATATCACGAACATAACGAATAAGTTACAAAATAATTCGAGCTTTACTTTTTAAATAAAATTACAAAAAACATAAAAAACTATGAACGAAATAAAAATTTAACTAATAATAAAGTAAAATTATTGTCCTCGTTATCTAAATATTTAATAGGTGAAACTCAAATACTACTGTTTTCTATGATAATTTAGACTCGTGATAAAATTAAAAAATATCTTCAGGCACAGCGCGCTCCCTGCCTTTTATCATGCTTGTTTCATCTCTTTTAACTAATACAGGTTGTAACAGAAACAACGGTAAACCTGAAAAAGGCTCACTGTACTCATCTTAACTATGGCATCAAATCTGAAATCCGAAAACGAATCAACTGTTTGCATAAGTTGACAAAATGTACTGAACAGCAGATACTTTCGCCATTTTAGTTTCTGTCCTAGTTCATAATGATGAGTACATTGACCCCTTTTCAGGTTAAGCGGTATTTCTGTTAAATATGACACCGGAAAATTGCAAACTACGTAAGATTATAATATCTTGAGAGATTATAAACTCTCGATAAATTGTCAAATGAATATTTGTTCTGCGACTATACGAATCAAAATCGTCTATTTTATAATATCTCCGTGCGTTCTGAGAATTGTGGACTGACATAAACTGGCGACCAATTAGCACTCTGGTCTACAATTTATCTGTTTTGGTGTGATAGTCAAATTGGAAACTTGGCCCCTCATTGGTATTTGTTTTCTCTGAATAGCCCAATGAGAGTCTTGTTTCCAGGTTTACTATCACACGAAAACGGATAAATTGTAGACTTGTGCTTTGATTGGTCGCCATTTTATGTCAGTTCACAATTTCTCGGAATGACTTCGAGAGATTATGGACCATCAAATTTTGATGCGTAAAAACGTATTCCAAATGTTCAGTTGACAACTTACCGAGAGTTTACAATCTCTGAAGATATTTTATATCCTTACGGAGTTTGCCATTTTCCGGTGACATATACACTGTATATGTACATTAATTCATCATAAACGATATTCCCCTTTTATGACGGTTCTTCCAGTCTTGACACATTTCTCTCTTCCTCAATTCACTAGAAAGACTGCATTAGTTCTCAAAGATATTAATTGATCCCTTATCTAGCATTTCCATAGATTTCGTACTTCTATGTAAATATTGTTAATTTATTGTTGTAACAGATAAATGTAATTAGTAGGAACAGATCGACGTGCACAATGAATGTTATCCTTCCACGTTGCCGTAAGTAGCGTAAGTACATGTTAAATAAACACTGTCTGAAGAAATAATATTAAAGCGTGGAAGTGGCAATATATTTTATCCTAGTATAAATCAATTACTGTCTCGAGCAAGCTCGCTATTAGGGCTATCTCCTTTATTATTTTTAAGCTACGGAGGTTCTCTTTTTATTTACACGTTCATCTTGTAATTTAAGTTTATTTTAAAATAGAATGACAATGTAACATTTTACACTAGATATTAGCTTATAAAACATATTTACATTTGTAAATAAAATCATGCATCGTCATATAAATATTTGTTTGCCACTTCCATCTCGTCATAATAAATTATATAAACGTAAATTTTAAATGGATTTAAATGTTACTTATAAACACTAGTGCCACTGAATAAAAATCAAATTTTAAAATATTATGCTTTAATATAATCTGCATAACATAAATAAACACTGCTTATAAAGAATGATTGTGGAGAAAAAATATATCTATTGATTAACAAAAAAAATAGTTAATCTTGTCCATGGCGACAGGGTGCCGTTGTTATGTAAAAAATTAAAAATATATAAATGATATAAAAGAATATGGTTGTTGTAAAGTAATAGATATATATTTTTTCTATTTAGTTGGCGAGCCCGGCGGGTCACGGCAGCAGTGATAGATAGATCAATATAGAAAATATTATTTTGCATTTTATTCCTCTAATAAAATTGGGAGATGGTAGGGAGATAATAATCAGATATTTAAACTATTCACAGTTCTCGCAAAACGAATTAATCCGATACCTATACAAAATATCAAATTAAATTGGTCAGCGAAACTCGACAGGCGTAAAATTACGACTCATATTATTTCAACTAGCTACAACTGGTTAAAGACAGTGGCAGTTTAGTTCGTTATTTTTTTTTTTTAATTTTACCGGTTCTTTTCTTGTCGGTAGTTTTATCGATATGATACCTACTCATTACCATTGAGGAGTTTTACTATCTAATTTAATTGGATTTATATTTAAGCAATATTGTAAGTTAGTTAGCTCCTACGCTCCCATTCAGTCGCTAATTTTATGATTCGTGCCAAAATATTTTAAATTATTATGAGCAAGCATAAAATGATCTCTGTAATATAAACGCCGTTTATGGACATTGCATACAATATCGTACGTCGTTATCTACACTAGAATATATTCATTTACCACTTACATATACGGAAATATATTATATTATGTAGTTTTAGTTCGGACACATCCTTTTGGGTGAATAACACTTCTTTTTCACGAAGTTAGTTTTTGACGAAAACTATCGAGAATAGTTTAGTTTGAACTGCACAAGTCTCTTTTGGCGCGATAATCAGAATTAATGACGCCATCTTTTTTTTTCGAACATAATTTCCACAGACAATTTATTTTTCATTAACAGTAATTTAAGCGCCAAAAGATTCTAGTAGCACTGTAATTGCAATTTTATTCTTAGTAAAAAACGTTTGCTTTTTACCTTGGTCGTATACAAAGCAATATGGTCGCAAATCGAAGCACTTTTTATGTAAAAACTTGTTTAGCACTGTCTTTCGAATTTTAATGGTAAACGAAATTATTTTCGTTTGTGAGTCGTCTCAATGTCAAATGGTAATTAGCACAGTGATAATCCTTGCATGCGCTGCGTCTTAAAGAAATAACATTACCAATAATAATTTATACTTAATAAAATATTATTTTAATAAGTGAAAAAAATTTGTAGTGATCCATTTTATAAGAAATTATTGTGTTGGAAAATTAATATCTTGCATAAGGATTATCATTGTATTTCCCTTGCAATCCAATCATTTGTCAACGTTATAATTTTATAAGAAGTATAGCATGTAATAGCAAATATTGTGTTAAATGTCTGCATGTATGGAATGTTGGTGCTAACAAATTGTTTTGTGTTCATTTATCTTTACTTTCCCAGTGCTCCGAAAGCGCGCCGTGCGTTAGAATTAATTGTATTTTGATATTATTTATGTTCACGTTTGTAAATAGGTATACAGAAACGGCATATCCATTGTTCTGTAGTTAGGTAAGCCACTCCACAAATAAATACACTGTTGGAGAAATTAAGTTGTTTTATTTAGACTGAGTATGTCTTTTATTTATAAGTAACATTAATCAGGCAAGACAATTTAAGTTAAGCTCGCCTTTGTTCATACAATTTCCATAGATTAATTAATGATAAGTATCGAATGTACAATAAAAATCCTTAAATCTAGAACAAAGAAATATTCTGAATTAAGTTTTTCACCAGACTAACAGCGTACTTCAACGAAAAAAAAATTATTGGTCCAACCGAGTGGTCAAAAGAAATATAAACCTACAAATGCAAATTACATTCTCAATAAAAATGACCCAAATCTGAATAATAATCTACGATTCGGAAACATATTTTTATTGATAACATCCGTTACAGGAAATCATTATAAAATCTTATCTTATAGATCTGTACATTTAATTATGGTTCTAACCTTAATCATATATCTATAATATTACAAATATAACATTCTTGACATAGTTATAGCGTCGCTTCTCAGTTTCTGTGTGAAATTTTCTGAAGGTAAGTTAGACGCCGAATGACAGTAGGGAACTTTTTGAGGTTGGATAGCTATAAGTACAAACATGTGAATGGCTCTGATTCACTAGACAGTGACTAGCTGGCCATATTACTAACCAAATCTAAATGCTATTTGATAGCTCCAAAAACTGGCCTCGTATAAAGCAGATATTACCTCAACATGGGTTTTAAGTTCGCGTCTCCAGTTTGAAACCAGGCTTTACGATGCGCATGACATTGCACGCTTTCGTAAGAGATTTGCGACTGCGCTTATAGCCTACTTTGGAGCGGCACACTTCATGAAAGAAAGTTAGTTAGAATTTCATGTTTAGTCATTGTCAAACGTAAGCCTAAAAGCTATTAAACTTTGGTATTCAAGTGGGGCTTGACACGTTCGTAACTGCAAATTCCCAATTCAGAAACCGAGTAGTAGGTAGTTCACAGGTATAACTGTTATCCTTCAATATGCTGGTATTTTCCAGTATGTTAATTCGATCCACGTTCGACATCTTCACCTCGCTGATGCTTCTTTAGTGATAAATTAATAACTAATTAAACAATTTACTTCAAATCCGGAGTACTGCTACCCAAGTACGTTCTTAAGTCAGTGACGGTAGACCTGATCAGTTTGCCGGGGATTGTCGGCCGGTTGAGTCGTTTATACGCGGCGTACCGGTGGCACCCGCCGAAGCTGTAGTAGTAGTCTCCGCCTTCGGAACCCTTGATCCACAGGATGTCTATGGGCGGCACGTTGCCTGCTTCTTCTTCTTTCTGGAATGAGTTAAAATATTTGATAAATGAAGAGGTGATGACTAGTGATTGGGGGAAAATTTTAAACTGTACTTATACATCCTCTATTGGCTGGACTGTTATTTTGATCAAGCCAAAATATTACTTTTCCGTTTCATAATAGTGCGTAAGAATCCATACCAAAAAGTGCTATAAATGTGAAGGTTGTTACGTTTTCATGTCTAAACCGCGGAGCAGATCTCGACGACCCACGGATAGTCTAAAACCTAGGTTAGAACATAGGATCCATTTCATAAAGCGTTCTTCCCCTTTGGACAGTAAAACACATTTCACGCGGGTGAAGCCGTGGCCAGAGGCTAGTAATAAATGGATAAGTGGCTACAAGCTTACATGCAACGAGGGCTATTACGTTTGAATTCGCCACTAGAAGCGCTAGTGTAGCGTGGGGTCTTCGAAGTGTCAAATATAATTGTTTGTGGTCTTCTGACGCAAGTTTATTGACTCATTTTATATGATGTTTGTGTGTTTGCTTACTATAACCGATAATTTATGGCAGATTACGATATAGTTCTTCGGCCGTCAACTGTTTTATTTAAGTAAGTTTTATTCAGTCGGCAACTTATTTCCTTCGTTTTTTGTCGAAAAAACGAGATTTTAGGTCCCTGCTATATTAACGTTATAATAATTGATCGCACTTTCACGTTATTAAAATGATTTTAATTCGAACTTTGCTTCCGTTCACGTAATAACGTCTTTTAACAGCTGCTAAAGGACCTCACTCGCCAGTGGCGCCAACTGGTGAGCGCAAAAACGGTAGCCCCAATTGCACTCGAGTAATATAGCGCAGTTAAATTTGTACCTACTTGTATTTAATTTCGTAAAATGCTTCTCATTGCTACTTTAAATCCGGTTGAAAAATAAAATCCTCGTAGAAAAAAATGTGTAGGTACCTAATCATGATTCTCATAATATCAAGCGTCAATATTAAGTGCTAATACCTACCTAAAGCCACACAATTAGTAAGTGTCGGGTCATTTCCCACAAGAGATGTTTGCAAAACAACGTTATTAACATTACAATAATATTTTTATCGATCTCAGATGACTCGCTCACCTCTAGGTTATATAACATCGACCTTACCGACAATAGTTTGTAAAACAAAAGAAATATTGTTTACTTTTATTGCCTAATTTTCAACATAATCAGTTAACTAGTAGGTATGTACAATATTTTTATGATTGACTGTCGGTTGACAGTTGGTTAAAGGTCGGTTATTGAAACAGGCCGTTAGACCTTATTTTACTTTCCACTTTTAGCAACCGACGGATTGCTAACTGGATGGCGAAACAAAAATAAAAACCATGTAACAGTTTCATCGGCGACCGTTGGGTGGCTCGCTGTCCGATCACCACAAGGCCGGGTCGATGGCGCGTTGTGTTTCACGTGCGCCTCAAAGAGATGTCAGCATAGAAAACGGGGCCCGCTAGGGCCAGAGCCTGCCAGGGTTGCGGAATGTGTTCGAAAAAGTACCGCGGCCCTGGAACGCATAGGGCTTTAGAAGGAACACGGATGGGTTTTAATCGGTAAGAGTCTGGCACCCTTCCGCTCCACCCAGAGCGGAAGAAGTTATTTGATGTTTTCCCAAAAAAAAATGGCAGTATCATCTAGGTAAGCGAATTCCTTTAGAACAATATATCTTCCTGAATAGTTTCTTCGTTTCGAAGCCTCGCAACTTATTCTGATACGGTACTAATCGAAAGAGAGATAAACGTGGAAGGTTTCCAAAATTTGCAACCGTGCGTAACCGGGGTAGGTCGCTGTTACTCATTAAAAGCTAAAACCTCAAAAAAAAAAATTTTTACTTAGAAAACATTAAGGGACCTAGTATACCTCCTTGTGGTACGCCATACAAACAAGATTGACTTTTATAGAAAGTTGCCGAACTCGTTGCAAAAGTCCTTAACAAATGGGGTTAAGTGCAAACCATGTAGGATAACTGGTCAACAATATCTAGGTTACCTGAACGACTAAGTACCTGCCTGCGCATTGGCTGGCCCTGACTACTTCTGTGAACTGACTTGTGATGAGATTAGGTATCCATTGAATGCGGGTTACGTTAGAGAAAACTAGAAGCACTTTAAATTCAGATACAAAGTAGAGAGAATAGTTAAATGAGATTTCTACAAAGGTATGCATGTAGGACAAAGTTATGCACTTGAACATAAGTAACACACTACGCTATAACTAGCTACTGTTCCTATCCTAGAACTGAGAATCAGTTTAATAGTAGAACACTCGATTGCTTTAAGGTCACACATAAATTAACTATCACCCTCGCGCAAACAATTATTTGACTTGTCATTAAACAACAGATCAATTCAATAGGCTTCCCTAAACCGGAGCACAGATATACGACAAAGAAGTTTCAGGTTTAGCAGGTTTCAACTGCCGGAGTCTTGACTCCAGAGTTCAAACTTCAACCTAAACTAAGAAGAGGTCAAATTCTTTCTCTGATCCGATAACGAAAATACAATTACAATACAACACACAATTTATCCAGGTAAAACGATCGCTTCTGAAAAATAGCTAAAATATTTCGCGTACGTACGCACATAGTGTATTTCGTGCGTCTGGAGGAAAATCGATTAGGTACCTACCTACCTAGACCAGACAGACAATTAGTGAAAGTGGGCTTAAGTAAGTGGTAGCGGCTCACAGCATAAGAAAAAACGTTTAATAACTTGAGTTCCTGCGTGAATCTCTATTTTGGAATATATTCCAAAAAATTCAGGTACCTACTCAAAACTAAGGTGATCATCATGATCGAAATGTGATGAGAATGAGATGAAAGTGAGGTTGTTTGTTGCGCTATCACACTTAAATCGCTGAACGCTTCTTTTTTTTTTTTTTAAAGGTGGTAAATCATCAAATGACTTCTTCCGCTCTGGGTGGAACGGCAGGGCGTGTCAGACTTTTACTGACTAAAACCCATCCGTGTTCCTTCTAAAGCCCTTTGCGTTCCAGGGCCGCGGTGACTCTTTCGAACAAATTCCGCAACAAGTATACTGCTGACGATACCTAGCCTGAAGTTTGTCTTCGATAAGCTTGCTTTGTTTTTTCGCTGGACGCTAACATATTTTGTTTGCTAAAAGTTAATCATGAAATCATGACCAATAACTCTTGATACGAAAGCCGCCCTTCCCCTAGGCATCATCCTCCATCCACCATTGCCACCACTACCGATCCTTTACATCCCACATTCAGCGGATAAAACCTTCACCGTCTAACTTGTACAGGAGTTCCCCACAAGTTCGACGCACGCAGAAAACACTGTAGGTAAATATTCAGTTTCCTTACCTGAATCGTCTCCATGAGCGACACAACTTTGTCTTCCGTCAGCTCGGGTATGAAGGGCCTGATGATCACCGACATGGGCACGTCATGGACCTCGTCTTTGTACGCGCTGTGTACACTCGTCATCCTGGTTGCTATAACCGATAACAACAACATTGACCTCACGAATACATGCATTTCAATTAGGTAATTGCAAATGAATATACTGGAAGTAGACTTGTTATACCGTATACTGTAAATGTGATTTAAAAGAGCTACCTATCAGGTATTTTATCAGATTATTCGATTCATGTAGAGTGAGATAGCTAGATCTAAGATTTTGCCTGACTTCTACATTAAAAGCGCGATAGTACGAAATAACGAATTCGAAAATCGATTACTGAAACCTAAAAACCTAGTTAGTTAGACAAGTTTTTCCAAAACTGATCGGAGGATGTTCAGGCTTGCAAACGGCTTCCTGATTAGAGGAAGGTCTTTACTCAGGGGACGGAACTGACCAGCTAAAAAAGGACCTATTTACTATGAGATGTTTGATGGACAGTCCATACCGTCAGTGTCTAGAAATGCTTGAGTAATTTGTAATTCGCAAAATCGTCCATTCATTGCGAAACTCGCATGTCACGATCAAGGATAAACCTATGTTTTTCACCAGCCATCCATTTCCTAATATCTTTGGGTATAATAATCGGTTTCATTGTTTAGCAGACCAATCATAATACTGTAAAGAAATAAAAAATAGTAAGGTACTTACAATTTCTGGCGGTCACAGATGCAGTTAAGTTAACAAACGATTTAATCATTTAAAAGCTGTGTTGAAGTCAAGCGGCTCGGGCGACTGACAGCGCGTTACTAACTCGAAGCATGACGCTACGCTACGATCCACCTGATTCATACATATACGCCAAGGTCAGCCATGCTCTGATAAAAATAAACACAAACAAAATAAAATAACGCGCTATTTACACTACGTTGACACTAGCTTTACAGTCTTATCAGTTGACAAAGAATGGGGATCTATGGTCAGGGGTATTGATCGATTGGTGGACGTTATCTTATTGTTCCTGTACAGGGGTCATGCAATGCAACTGATGCATTTACCTTCCATGTCCGATTCGATTATACTAGGTACTAACGAATCCACCTTCTACGACTTGGTGGTTTTAGTTTTACTTTCTTTACTTACCTAGCCGTTTCTGGATTCGATAGTTCAGCTGTTTGAAATAATCAAGTATGTACCTACCTACAGTACCTACCTATCTTATTACAAATGCATATACGAAGAGTCTCATTGTCATGCATTTGCTGATCTCACCTTACCTCACCCTTGAGGTGAGATCAGCAAACGCTGCGTAGACCAACTTTTCCTCGTACATTAGGTATATGCAAAAAAGATTTTACTTTAGGTACTTACTCCACTAGAGGAGCGACTCTTGTTTGTAGGGCCATTTAAATGCCCATTACTTAGATCCTCGGTCCCGAACATAAAACGTAGGCCACACAAATATAAATATTTGGGCCATATTGTCCCATGAGGGAATCGAACCTGCGCGCGCAACACGAACTCATTTTATTTATGTGCTGAATAACCTATTGAATAACCTCATTGGTATATTTTCGAGCCGTTTGGGGTTGAAACTCTTGGACCGTGGGGTCCAAATGCTCATGTGTTATTTATCCTTTTGAACGCCATTGTCACTTATGCATGACAAGCGCGTGCCCTGTACGCCAAACGTCACAAATTTATGACAAATTTTAAGGCGAATTTGTGGCTTGGCGTCGGGGGCTCGCCTATGCGCTTATGCTCTGGCGTTCAAAAGGCTAAAGAAATTTCGCTTAGTTGACACTTCGCGTGACCCAAGGGCTAACTTTTACTTCGGACAGAGGATACGGTCGGACGTCGGAGTCCACATTGATAAGCACCTTAGCTGGCGCCCCCACACTGAAGCACTCTGCTCGCGAATTAGGAAATTGCTATATATTTTCAAGGAACTCAGACACTCAGCTGATCGGGAAACTCTATTCCTTGTGTACCAGAGCTTGTGTGTCTCTGTTCTTACCTACTGCATTTCTGCATGGGGAGGAACCTGCAAAACCCACCTAATTCAGGTTGAACGAGCTCAAAGGGCAGTCCTAAAAGTTATGCAGTTCAAACGCCGAGGTTATCCAACTGCCCAGCTCTACTCCGAGGCAAAGGTCCTAACGGTGCGCCAACTGTTCATTCTGCGTGCTGTTCTACGCCGTCATTCTTTGCTTCCTCTTGACGACAAAGTCTTAAGGAAGCGCAAAGGTCACCCAGTCTGCAATTCTACCCAATGTCGTACTTCATTCGCTGGCCGCCACTTCAGCGTCCTCAATGTTAGAATATATAATAAAACCCACCGTCTTCTCGATATATATCCTCTCACTAGACGTAAATTGATAACAAAGCTTACCAATTGGTTACAGGAGTTGTCTTACGATAGCACCGAACGTGTCCTTATAGTTAACTTATAGTCTTTAAAGTCATAGTACCTATGCCTTTTATTATTCACCTATATACCCTATACAATGCTTTTAACGTGTGCACCTATCTCACACCACACACACACACACAGACATACTGCAAAAACACACACTAAAACACACCCTCATTTAACTTACTTCCCACCACACTGTACTTGCCGCAACAAATGGTGTATGATTTAGTACGTCCTGACATTGTTACTCGGGGTGGGGACCTGGTGTCCTATAACACAGGTTATTAGCCTAGCTTAGGCACCAGTCTCCCACAATATTGTAGTAAAATTTTAATTTTATTTCTAATCAATATGTCGCTTGTAATCTTTAATATTGTGGTGAGAAAATAAATGAATTTTATTATTATTATTATTACATTTAGGCTCACTACCAGTCCGACAGCAATGCGGACGAATTTTTTTAAACTTAATGAAATAGTGCCTAAACCGAGGAGTATTAATATCGACAGGACTCTTTCCTGGACTAAGCAACTACAGGAAGTAAGTCGTAAACTATTTGCTTCAGCGGGCTCCCTGAGGCATCTTCGCAAGTTCCTTCCCACTAAAATTGCGATAGCACAATCTCTTCTTCTCCCTATCCTGGACTATGCTGATGTCAGCTATCTTGATCTCACCGCAGACCAATTGGACAAGCTTGAGCGACTTCAAAATCTCTGTATCAGGTTTATATTTGCTTGCGCAAGTATGACCACGTTTCTGAATTTCATTCTAAGCTCAAATGGCTTCCTATTCACCTCCGTCGGAATGTCCACATACTTTCTCTACTTTATAATGTACTCTTTAATCCTTTTACTCCTTTTTATCTTTAAGAACGCTTTCAGGTCCTTGGACACAAATTCTAGGTATTTGAGATCATCAGAGAATCTAAAAGAGTAGTAGGTATACGTATGCATTCCACTTCCTTCTTTGACAAATCTTTCAGTATACCTAGGTAGAAGCAAATCGTTTGTGGAATGCATTACCTACCCATAGAAGTAAAACGTGCCTAAACGCTACCAGCGTTTAAAAGAATGGTTGAGGAGCATTACCTTTCACTTTAATTTTTCCGCTCCTTTCTCAGTTATATATTTGATATTTATTAGTATATTAATTGGTATTGTATTTGTGTAAGTATTTTATATTATTATGTCAGATTAGTATTGTTTAGAACGTTTGTACACTGACAGCCTTAAATCTATCTTCTTTGGTTCAATCCATCCAAAGGTTGTCTGGAAGAGATTGCCTTGTGCGATAAGACCGCCCATTGTACACTATTTTATGTTTGATTGTCCTGTTCTTATTATGAGGTGTAAAATAAAATATATAATTAATAAATACACTATGACAGAATTTAATTCCGTGGGACTGGGGTAAATCAGCAATTGCATATTATGCACTTCCCCTGGCCAGTCCATCCAGTCCTGTAGATAGCTTTTAAAAACATAAAAGCTGACATTCCCTAAAGGTTGACTGGTGGAGAATGCCTTGATGCATTAATTCCGCCAATGTGCAGACGCCAGTACTTCCAAGCTACAACAATCTGAGATTTTCAACTTTATGGCTTAAACATTAGGTTGAAGGTTGATTGGGAAAATTCGACTCGAGCTTGACCACTATTGTACTTCCTTCTGGGCCTCTGGGCAGTCGGGTAAATGCTGGTAGTTAATCTCTCTTGTTCTATCGTATTTCGCCTTCTATCATATTCCTTTGTATGCCATCTTTGTATCCTTTTTCGCCGTAAACACATATTTAGTCCCACTGACTTCTGACACAGTGAAGGCGGCGCTGTCCGTGAAAAAGAAACGAGCAAATCTTACAGTAGTCGCATAGGATGTGTAACATCTGACGTCTCACCTTGGTAAAAAGCAACATTTAACATTAAAAGTACCAATTGACAGCCAACTCGACCACTGCGCGCGCTGATTGGTCAAATCAAATAGCGCCTCTTCGGCTTTCTGTTACACACTTCCGTCCCTTTTCGCGAAATCACTCCCACAGATTGCAGGAAAACGAGAGGAAAGATGTTACAGTTAATTAGTTCCACATCGGCTATCAGTTTGTGTGAACATAGGTCAGATAGTTTGTGGGATGGTACAATAATGACATAAATTAAATTTCGGTAAATCATTACAAAAACCAGTTCCCATTTATCATTATCATAGCTTGGACGCTATCTATCCCTATTAACCATCTCATGATGCACGATTCGATACGCATTCTGGCCTCAATGAATTTTATTCCAAAACCAGATGAAAATATATTTAAAATGCGCTTCACGGACTTCCAATTATTAAAACCTGTATTGAGTAACTGCCAGGAGACCCTGCTAAGTCAACTCTTTTAAAACTTAGTGGCGTAGCATCGCACCCGGTGACCTTATCCAATGTTTATTTATTTATTCAATATAAATGCTATTCGCACCTGTTTTTCGTACATAAATGGTATGTAATGACCAATACAATATGCCAAATATGTAAATCATTTGGTCGAGACCCATTAAGTAGTACGGTAGTTAAAGTGTGTGTTATCAGCACTGAGGGGTAGAAGATAAGTTATCGTCTCGTGTAATTTGTATATCTATGATTTGTTTTGAAAACAAAGAAATTAAACAAATTATCGTGTAATTAAGACAATATTGCAACAAAAACAAAGAGATAACTTTTGTCAAAACGCCCAAATGTCATTTATGTTATATTTTTTATTACTTACCTCATTGACGTCTTATAATATTTTTTTTTTTAAACAAATAGCAGTATATCGTACCTAAAGGATTGGTTCGCAAATGCAAATTTAAAACAATGGTAAAACTGCGACGTTAGTGTAAATTTACGTTTTAAATAAAATAAAACAACTCCATAACTACACAAAAATGTATTTTAGTCAATCTGATGGTCGCAATAACATTGAACTCGTCGTCGTATACATGTGTGTCCGCGCCGCCGCGCCCGACTTGCGGTACTAACATTACTTTATAACCATTATAATAAATAATTTATCGTGAACGAGTAAGAAAGGTGCGAACCGTGGCGGCACGTGAATTACAATGTTCCACAGCGTTAAAACATCAATTAAATTTTCGTTTTTTATCTCGTATACTGTTTCAGATATTTTGTTTTAGAACACATTAACTTAATTCTAGCAATTTTTTTTTCATATCCAAACTATCACTAAGTGGAACTAATTTTAAGTTACAATCGTTAAGATCTTGTTATGCTTCGATGAAAATGTACGATGAAATAACATTCAACTTATGGCTAACAAGTAAAATAAAATTGTGCTACCAACATTTAGCACCACGATAATTAAAATATTTTGTTCTGATATTCACAACTCCTGGTTTACCGTGTCACCCAAGCCGATTTAATTTTTCAGGCCGAAATATTAGTCGTTTTATTGGTTCATCAGTTCTTTTGTCACTTTAGGACCTTGTTTGTTAGGCCCTGTTTGCAAAATATAATTTATTTTGTTTAATATAAATAATATTTTGTAAACAAGTAAAATTTACTGGTATTTTAAAACGACTTGACATTTAGATGAGTTGGGCCAAGATGCGTGTGCGCGATACTAACACAACCATTGCTAATAAAATATTAAAATTGCACACAAGTCTGTGCGCCCGCGCAAATATAAGTAAACTTTGAATCTATACTATTTACCGACATATTTGTTTAAATAAATTTAATTTTAGTGCTCGCCCATTAAATATTCCAGTAATAATAAATTGTATATAAAAATATGATAATATTTGATTGCGTATACATAAGTTTAAGTGCAGTTATCGTGCTCGTATGGTTAGTATTATTATAACACTACCTATCTGTACATAGATGTAATAATTTTATAATAATTATAAGTATAAAACATGTGTATAACTTTATTGTTGGAGCAGACTGAGCATGATAAAACGATATTGTTTTCTCTTCTACAGCGTATACATTATCGTATGTAATAGTTTAATCGTATGTACTATACCAAAATTATTCTTCATTACATGAAGTTGTCCATCGTCAACATCATAGATAATTTATTTCGTGATACATTATGAGTAATTAAAGTGGATAAATAGTATAGTTTCAAAGACGTACAATCCACGGACGCACGTCGTACAGGACACTAGTCAGCACAAAATATCTGAATACTTACAATTAATAATATTACACTAGTTTCATCTTAAATCTATCGTATAATTATAACCACCGTAGAGTAAAAGATTATTAGAACGAATAGAAACTCGAGATCCCCGCCATATCGATGTGATGATTTACTTTTGTATATAAATTACTAATACTGCCCAAATAATTACTTTTCGAAAAAATATAAACAAAAATTTAAAAACAACGTCACTGGTTTAAAACAATAATAATACTATAAAATAGTTGCAGTTGATTATTCATTCATAATAAAAATGACTATAATATAATAAAAAAAATAAAATTGTATAATATAAATTGTTTAAACAAATACTGGGTGCCAGTCGTATAGAGTTCGTAATACAAATAAAAATACGTTTCATTACATTTCCTTCCAAAAATATCGCTAATAATATGTAGTCTAAGGTATATTGTGTAGTATACAATGTCGCTATGTCCTAAGGCTAGGCGTCTGCCGGTGTCGCCGACGGTCACCGGTCGGAAGTATTAGTACCTGACCTACTTAACGTAATAATAGTAAATGTAAATGGCAATTCTGTGGAAGCTGCACAATTATGTGTCATACCCGTAACCTGGAACAAAACAGATCATTTGGTTAGCTTACAAACTTTGCCAGACGATTGACAGCAAGACTTGGTAGTTTAAATTTTACTAACAATTTAAATTATAGCAAAAAAATTGAATAGGGCTCTGTATACTGTATAGCTCTGGTCAAACTGAGGCGAATCATGTGGATATATATCGTGGATTGTGACAGCTTGCATGTGTGTTGGGTGTTCAAAAATAGGGACCAAGCGGCAATAGTCGACCCGTGTGGTCGTATCCCGCGTGGGATTCGCATCAGTTAAGAGTAGTACTTTATACAGAAAAACTCACCAGAGGTACGGGCTTGCCTAGGCGCCTACGGCGACAGATCCTGATGCATGGGGTCGTAGCCCATGGAGCCGTCGTAGCTGGGCTGCGGCTGGTCGTAGCCCGGCGCCGGCAGCGAGTAGCCCATGGAGTCCTGCGTGGGCGCCGGCGACATCATGGGCGTGGCGGTCCCGGACGCGGCGCCCATGGAGTACGGCGAGGCGCCTGCGGCTGCGCACCAGGCATCTCTCATGTATACGTGTAAGACTAGTGCGGGGGGGGTAGCGCAGTGTGTGGGGATCTTTCAACTGGAAGACTACTGTATCTTTTCTTCTGATACGCTTAAGTTTGAATACGTTATAAAAACTGGGTCCTGATTGGAATTGACCGAATTATCTTTGGTTTTTTTTCATAAACGAGGCATTTAAAGTGGCCGTACTAAAGGGACCGTGCCGTGACGAATTTAATATGACTACCACCGGTGATAAATTTACTACATTTAATTTAAAACATCCCTTTTCAAAGAAACCGTGAAACCGAACGATGATAAATGGTAATAGTTTCTTTCTTAACACAACAATGATAGTTGATGAAAGATGCCCACAACACAATGAACTGAGATTCAAAGGAAAAGAGATTTTCTCGAGTGTATTTGAACAGCGCTGAGCGCTACTATATCAAAGGTACGCGGTGTGTAAGGCTACGCACGCACTGAGAGGCTCACTACGCGTCTACAGCCTAATGTGGCACTTGGCTGTTAAAACAAACGACAAGACAAAAACGGGGATATTTCGTTGGCATACTAATGTAAGGTTAATTGTTACAATTTTAGTACTTACTAAGTTAACAACGCTACAAGGTTCATCAATTTGTAGCGTTCTTAACTCAGTAAGTAAAACTTTAACATAGGACTTTATAATAGCGAGCCAACGATATCGACTTCTAAAAAATTTATACTGCTTTACTACTCCGTGACTAGTTGAAATTTCTTGTATGAACAGCCAGGCCAGACATCGGGCTAAAGACACCTACAGACCTTACCACACTTGTCTTTGCCAACGGTACAGACAGCGAAAAAAGTCGGTAAATAACAGTTAAGTTTCAGAAAATATGCTTTATACAAAGTTTAAAGACAAGAGAATACGTCAAATATGGACACAATTATCAGGTTCTTGCAGATATTTTTTGTTAGCCTGCATTTGTGTCCCACTGTTGGGCAAAAGCCTCCCCTCTCTCCCCCTTCTAAACCTCTGTTTTCCAGGTATTAAAGCTTTTGTCGCTAACTGTACGTGTCAAACGCCAATGTCATAAGGTTCGATGTGAGCCGTCAATCAGTGCGAATTAGCCTAGTTCTAGTTAGTGTCTATAGTTTACTGTAATACGCAGAAGATCTGGCGGGCGGTGAGCTAGCATCGCGCCCCGCGCCAACCCAAGGCAGGTCTGTGTGCGGAAACGTTTCTCTATGTAACGCACTTTCACCCAATTTTATAGAACTATATAGGTTTCAAGGATGATGGGGTAGCATGATGGTGTGGTATGAGCTTTGTTAGGGGCGGAATGGGTATGAAAATATTATTAAAGAGGTCACATCATTATTCATTTCGTAGTTGTTTGCAGTAGTAATATCTAATTAACTTTTCATGATGATTACATTCAAGCAACATTTGTTCAACAATATTTTTTTCAGAACAACACAATATGGTTTTTGACAAACTTGTGTAATTAAGTATTCAAGTAATAACGTATTCGTAATACATTAACGGCCGGTTTCATAACGTATCTTTATGTACCTTTGACAAACCGCACATTGGTTTTTTTTTTCATGCAACTCATGGCACTCACAGATTGCCAAAAATTGTCGTAATATAAAAAAAAAACATAAATTAATGAATTGTCATAAATTAATAAATTGTCATAAATCAATAAATTGCCATAAATTGTCTTTTTTTTAAATGTTTTTTCTTATTTGTATATTCTACTATTATGATTTATGTAAGTGTGCTTTTGTGTGTTGAGTTTTCTGTTCTTGTACCAAATAAATGTTTTATCTATCTATCTAACTGTCAAATATAAGTAGTAGCTGTAACATCATGTTTAAATACATACATACATACAACATTATGTTTGAAAGGCAAACATGACGTTTTAGCTACTGTTAGTAGCTAATTTGACGGTTGGTTAAAGGTAGATACGTTATTGAGACCGGCCGTAAGACAATAGCCTGGTATTGAAACGATCTTCAAGACAATATATTACGCTACTCAACAGATAAAATAGCACATCGATTTAACAAAAAAAAAATGGCTAAATAGAGCTCTTCTCTTGTGTGACAGTCTCATTCAAATATCCAAAGTCTTTATTGCATACAGTGGTAAATATTAATGACGAGAAACAATTCATAGATCCTGTCAAGCTCAGCAAGATTTCAAATAAGTAGGAGAGATGAAGAGCATACACTCGACATGCCATATTTCCCAGCCGGGGACTGTTCTTATCACCCGTGATGATTTTATAGCAAGCCACTTGAAACAGTATACATACCGGCAGCTTTCTTGGCGGCGTACAAGTTGGCTTCCTCCTGAGCCTTGCCAATGTTCTTCTTGTAGCGAATGCGCTTGTTGCCGAACCAATTGGAAACCTAAAGAGAAAATGCAAATGTTATGTTTAAGTCACCGGATAATTGCAAACTACTTAAGATTACAAAATATCTTGAGAGATTATAAACTCTCGATAAATTGTCAAATGAACATTTGTTCTGGAATAATACGAATTAAAATCATCTATGCTATAATATCTCCGTGCGTTCCGAGAAATTGTGACTGGCGACCAATCAGCTCTCTGGTCTACAATTTATGTTTTGGTGTGAGAGTTAAATTGGAAACTTGGCCCCTCATTGGTCTTTGTTTTCTCTGAATATACCAATAAGAGCCTTGTTTCCAGGTTTACTATCACACGAAAACGGATAAATTGTAGACTTGTTCTGATTGGTCGCCATTTTATGTCAGTCCACAATTTCGAGGAATGACTTCGATAGATTATAGACTATCAAATTATGATGCGTAAAAAAGTATTCCAAATGTTCAGTTGACAATTTATCGATATAGAGTTTAAAATCTCCCAAGATATTTTATATTCTTAAGGAGTTTGCCATTTTCCGGTGACATTTATATTATAATAAAATTACAATAGGAGAGGTAGAATATGGTACAATGTGCAGACGTCAAGCTACCCGAAACTGTCAAATTTTCCCAATCAACCTTGAACCTAATACTTAAGGGATAAAGTTGAAAACCTATTAAAGAAATTTGACAGATTTTTGTAGCTTGATATGTTGGGTCTGTACACCAAAATTGTAATACAGATATTTCACTAATAAATAGTTAATTATTTGGGAACAATGACTGTCTTAACGCTGATAGCGTCTTCTACCTTTGGAAAGACTGACGGAGCTTGAATTAAAAAGGAAGCAATCAGTGATGTCCTGCTAGTAAATATACAAATCGAATTTTAATGTATAGCTTTGTAGCTGTATCTTTTGGGATGAAGAAGTTAAAGTAAATTAATTTATTTCAGCTGGACCATCAAAAGGCACTTTTGAACGTCAAATTTGCAGTTTGAAAATAAAATATTAGTAACTCTAGTTGTCCATTCGCAAAAAGTAGATTACGTTAGTAGCTGGGTCTAAAACGGGTTCGAGGGATGTCAATGTTTAACGTTATTGGCCAGTGAATAACACGGGATCCACCTGTGTGGCCAATTTTATTAATCGCAATAGTACTGTATCGTTGGTCAAAACCATAGATATTTTAATTATTTGACATGGTACCTAATGGTTTTAAAAACCATTTGGTTTAACCATCGAAAAGTTCCTATTCAGAGGCAGCAACAACTCACGAGAGGTACAACAACCATCTCGAACTAGGTTGTTTTCCATTGTTACACCTAAGTACACAAGCTGACAGCAAGATTTACGGCGGCATTGTTAAGTTACTAAGATTAATGCTCCAACTTCTCGCTGGAGTTAAAAATTACCTAACTGTCGCGGTTTCAAGACAATAGCACTGTCACGCGTGATGAGTCGGCGACTGGCCGTGTCGTGTAACTATAGGGTTGCCAACTCTATATGAATTTACCTATTCTTTTAACTTTTATTTAGCTCAAGTACATCTGCATCGTTAAGTTTGCAAACTGTAATGTTTGCCTAACCAACAAGGCGTGAACAACATCAATTTAAAACTCTTAGGCCTCCCTTCCCAGACTTGGCAACCCTGCAGTACCTGCGATACAGTAATGCCGCAGTTCCTGGCGAGCTCCTCCTTGACCTCTTCACTGGGGTAGGGATTCGCCAGGTGCGAGTAAAAGTACTCATTCAGCAGCTCCAGCGCTTGCTTGGTGAAGTTGCGGCGCTTCCGGCGCGAGTCGAGGAAACTGAAAGCGGACGTGACGTCACGTTACCTGCGAGACGGTAATGCCGCACTTCCGGGCCAGCTCCTCTTTCGCCTCCTCGCTGGGGTAAGGGTTGGACAGGTGCGAGTAGAAATACTCGTTGAGGATCTCCGACGCTTGCTTGCTGAAGTTGCGGCGCTTGCGACGCGCATCCAGGAAACTGCAAGCGGGAATACCCACATTTTTGTTTGTTTAGAGGCCAAAGTTGAGCTGGTTAGAGCGAAATGTTTTGTGTGTAACAAAAACATTTTCGTTACTCGTATTTTAGTTTGGAAGTGATTTTTATTTTGACAGAATATTTATATTTTTTTTTTATCAAAACTTACAGCTAAACAGATACAGTAAGTAAAAGTTTAAACAAAATTTGGCGAAATATGGGGTGTACATAATAAAAGGATATAGTTTAAACGTAAGTAGCAGTAACATAACAAAGCGATAGGTTAATGGAGTGCTATTTTTATATAACAAAATTGCCACCGTGCCCATAAACAAGTGGTTAGATACATAAAGACAGTTGGCCAAATGCTTTTGTTTGAATCAAGATTACAGTAATTTACTGATAAACTGCTCAATACTGTCCAAACATCTTCTTTTCTTAACCACTCCATTTACCTAAGACTTACGGCCGGTCTCAATAACGTATCTACCTTTAACCAACTGTCAAATTAGTTACCAACAGTAGCCGAAACGTCATGTTTGCCTTTCAAACATGACGTTTCAGCTACTCTTGGTAGCTGAAGGTAGATACGTTATTGAAACCGGCCCTTAGTGAACATCATTTTTCATTCAGTTTTCTATTGAATAGCTGCATTGTATGGCAACTAACCGTGAGCGCAGTATCATGACGGCCTCGCAGGTGGACTGCTTCAGCTGCATCTGGATGGAGCTGAACTTCTTGTGGATGATCTGCACCATGCGCTCGATTTCCTGCCGGCGTACGTAAAAGTCAAGCCTTCTCCCAATACACTTCATTTGCTCTAATGATTTTAATTCAGTTCTCTCTCTTCAAAATATAGCACAGTAAGGCATCGTCTTACTGTGCTGTGTGTCGCGATCATTGCGTCCATTTGAATGCCAATGCCAGAAAATACTCTCTATTGACACGAATATACAAACGAAATCGACACTCGCATACCCGCGCGATTTTCGCTTTGTTTAAGGACTACGCCTATAGCAACCGTAGTATTAGCTAAAACGTTTTTTTTTTGGTAATTGGTGAGTAACTGAACTGGCACTAAAATTTCACAGCTAAATATCAGCTAAGAATTAAATTAAGTTTATCTCAGGACTCTTGAAAACCTAATGTGTCCTTTATAGTTATTTCTTCTTTCTTCAATTAAATAAACTCACTACATTTTTCCCATGCAGGTAGGTAGAAATCCAAAATCGCATATGTTAAATTCTGAAACAATTAATTATAAGCATACCTTAGGTGTAATAGGTCGCGTGCGGCTCTGCTCGCGCAGCAAGTTCATGACGTGGGTAGTGAACTCGTTGCAAGCGTTCTCATACTTGTCAAGCTCCTGGTGATAAATCTGACGGATCTGCGCCAGCTTCGCGCGGTAGTCCGAGTGCTCGATCGCATTGTCTGTTTAGAGGATTATAGTTAAGCAACAGAGGGAATGGTTGAAGGTATTATGTGAAACATATTTCTGTATCAATGAGCCTGCAAAATGTATGATTCTATAATCAAAATTATATTACAATATGGGAGACGATGAATGGATGAGAACTCCAGTATTGTCCTCCCAAGAGTTCCTGTAGTCTTCCATAGGCCTCATACAGTTCTTAATACTTACTAATTAATCACAGTTTGTATTCACATGTTTATACCATAAAACAAGTATGTTTTACATACAATGTCTGATTATTTTTACATTCATGAGATTTAAGAGCCATTGATGTAATTTATCAGCTTACTTGTTTACATTTGTGTTGGATCCTCCCATTTGTAACTGAACTGAAGGTATTGTTTATTTTTAATGTTGTAAGCTTACAAACATTTTGCTAAGTAAATAAATGAACTAAAATGGAAAACCTGATGCCTAAGTTATGTTTGAAAGCATCTAAAAGAAACCAATACAAATTTAAAGGCAAATATCTTTTTATATCAAGCCACTAGAGTTAGTGAGCAGGAAAGATGATGATGCCGATAAAAATATATAATTATGTTTTAGAGACTTCAAAGCAATTACCCCATTCACCAGCAGCGGCGGATGCCGAGGCAGCTGCGCCGGCACCTCCACCCTTCTCGGGCCCAGCCACACCCTCGGCTATCAGCATGTTGTCCAGGCGCATCAACTGAGGATCTGGAGGCTCCTCCTCTTGCGTGTTGCGGAGGGACAGGACTGTTCAAGAGTAAAGGATTTCTTGTTATTGATATTTACTTATTTCTACGCAATTGTGATATAAATGACAGATCAATGGAATGGGTTGGTGTAATAGGGTACTTTTGTGTCCAATATTTTTTTGAAAATGTATCTGTTTTGAATTATTATTTTCTATCCAGAAAATTACCCAATTGCTATATGATGATTAAATTATGTAAGGATAAATTAATGGAAGAGATGGAAGACTGTTTTGGGTTTACTTTTTTACTGGACAGGAATCTGCCATCAATACACAAATCTGTAACCATTTCTTTTTGAAAGCTGAAGTTCTCTTATCTAACTTGATAAATATTTAGTAGATTAAAAAATACAGCAATAACACTATAACTTGGTAGGATATCAAAACATGTACATATTTATTTTAGCAGTTCCAATACATTATAAGCAAATAAACACAACACATAAACTGTGTTATTCAAAGAAGGTATTATTCAAGCCCTAATCTGACCAAGTGGTTAAAAAAAACTAGATGTTCCAAAGCCAGAGCATTGCTTATACTTAGTATATTTTCACTTAGCTTGACTAGCAAATGCACCAGAAAAAATAAATTTAATTCCGAATAAGTATATCTACGTCAAACAAACTATTCCTTCAAGAAGAAACTGAAAACATTCAAGAAACAAAGCCAAAGAGAAACTATACTACGGTTTGCCGTCGTAAAATGCATAACACACATTCTTCAGCCACCGTAAATTCAGTAGCCACTAATATAAATACGTCAACTCGCTTACCTGTTTTCTCTTTGATTTCACACAACACTGAAAATAGGGCAGGCTTCATTCTGTGACAATTGAGCGTGTGTTTTCTCGCTTGCGCTTCATCGAGACTCTGATCTGTTATATTCATTATCTGCTGCAATATTTCACCAATGTCCTGCTTGCGTGCTTCGCCCTCGCCCGAGGCTGGGGCTCCCTCGCCGCCAGGCAGCCCATAGCCCTGTGGCCCCATGAGCCCGCCGCTGTGCGCCATCATCCTATTCGGATCGTCCATTGCTCTTCCGACTCAAGTCAATACATAAATACACCTAAACTTACACTAAATACGTATACGTTTTTGTACGTTGTTAAAACGGATGTTTAGAAAAATAACTCAATAAAAATACAACAATGCTACACTGGGCGCTAAGCCACAGCTTCACCCCCCGTTCACCAACCAGCAATAAAATGGCCGACTCCTTTGTGCTGTCAAATCTGAAATTATTCGAAAAAGAAAACAAATAATTAAAACTATTCCTATCACGCTTCATCTCGCAATCATTTACGCAGTGATTTAAAGTGAGAAAGAGATGGTAAATCACAGTGCTGCCAGCATTGAAGAGAGTTTCATGTTTTTTTTCGATATCAATAACTTGTCTATCGATTTATAGTTTTTATTGGTCTTTTACGATTAAAATTTATGATAAGAAAATTTATTAGTAGAACCATGCTGCTCACACGCCATTGATTCTGAGTAACCCATTTTATTTCAAGCAAAAGTTTTTACAATAACTAGTGACCTCGTTAAATTGAACGCAGAATTTATGTGCTTTAATTTGTCATAATGACATTTCCTTTCACGTTCTCTTCATAATGTCAAAATTCAGTGACGTTTCGCACCAAGAAAGAAAGTGAAGCATTCGTTTTTTCTTCTTACTCTGTTTCACTCGTTGGAACTATATTAACCTACCTCACTCTTATGCCCAATATCATCAAAAATCTACACACGACAGAGTGATTGTGAATTTCTTGAGATCTATCGTGGTTTCGTCATTCCACGCGACCAAAAAGCTAATAATTACCGGCTGCCAGGTGGATTAATATTAACATAAGGAAACTTTGCACTTAGTTAAATGAGAAACGTTGTAGCATTAGTATATAAGTGTAGTGTGTTTAGTAAACAAATCCCGAACATCTGCAATCAATTCCGACTGTCTCATAACCATTGGGGCAGCAATAAATTTCACAGGAAGATCAAAATACCGAATCCCCAAAGAGAAATAATCATGGCTGATCCTAAAATTGAAGAAATCCTTGCTCCGCTGCGGGCCCTCGTCAAAGAGCAGGGTGATTTAGTCAGGAAACTCAAAGTAGAAAAAGCCCCAGAAATTGACGTAAAGAAAGCCGTTGCTGAACTTAAAGCCAGGAAGAAAGTTCTGGAAGATAAAGAACTCAGCCTCGCTCCAGCTGAAGAACTTTTTGATCGTGCGAAAATGGAGGATCTTATAAAAAGAAGATTCTTCTATGACCAGTCCTTTGCTATCTATGGTGGTATTACTGGCCAGTTCGATTTTGGCCCTATGGGTTGTGCTCTCAAAAGCAATATGATCCAATTGTGGAGAAAATACTTCATCCTACAAGAACAGATGTTGGAGGTAGACTGTTCAATTCTTACTCCAGAACCTGTACTTAAAGCTTCTGGGCACGTGGAAAGGTTTGCTGACCTCATGACTAAAGATGTCAAGTCTGGAGAATGCTTCCGGTTAGACCATTTGATCAAAGCTCACCTTGAAAAGATAAAAAGTGAGAAAAACACAACTGCAGAACTAAAAGCTGAGATTGAAGATATCCTTGTAAAGCTTGATGGTATGAATGCTGATCAGATGTCAGCCTTGATGCAGAGGTTCCAGATGAAGTCTCCCATCAGTGGCAATGACCTGACTCCTCCAATTGAATTCAATCTGATGTTCAATACCCAGATTGGTCCCAGTGGATTAGTGAAAGGTTTCCTGAGACCTGAAACTGCTCAGGGTATCTTTGTAAACTTCAAACGTCTTCTAGAGTTCAACCAGGGCCGCCTACCATTTGCTGCTGCTCAAATAGGAAACTCCTTCAGAAATGAAATCTCTCCTCGCTCAGGTCTACTCAGAGTGAGAGAATTCACAATGTGTGAAATTGAACACTTCTGTGACACTAAGGACCACCCCAAGTTTGAATCTGTGAAGGACACCCACATGCTGTTCTACTCAGCGGATAGCCAGGAACAAGGAAGACCTGCCGAGATCATGACCATTGGTGATGCTGTTTTCAAAGGCATTGTTAACAATGAGACCCTGGGCTACTTCATGGCCAGGATCCACTTATACATGTTAGCTGTTGGCATTGACCCTAAGAAGCTGAGGTTTAGGCAACACATGGGCAATGAGATGGCCCACTATGCCTGTGATTGTTGGGATGCTGAGTGCCTCACCAGCTATGGATGGGTAGAATGTGTGGGCTGTGCTGACAGATCAGCTTATGACTTAACCCAGCACACCAAAGCAACTGGCATCAGACTAGCAGCTGAGAAGAAACTGCCAGCTCCCAAACAGATTGAAGTTGTTGAACCTGTGCCCAACAAAGCAGCCATTGGCAAAGAGTTCAAGAAAGATGCCAAGCTAATAAATGATGGACTAGCAGCAATGGATTCTGCAGCTTTGGATGATATGCAATCCAAGTTGGATGCTGATGGAGAATACATTCTCTCCACGCCTGGTGGTGAATTCAAACTCACTCCAAAACTTGTCAGTGTGAAGAAGACACAGAAAACAGTCCATGTTGAGGAAATTATCCCCAGTGTCATTGAGCCTTCATTTGGTGTTGGCAGAATCCTGTATTCTATCTTGGAACATAACTTTAAAATGAGGGAAGGAGATGAACAGAGGACCTACTTCTCATTACCGGCTACAGTTGCGCCCATGAAGTGTGCCGTCCTGCCACTTAGCGGCAATGCCGAATTCCAACCATTTGTCAGGGACCTGTCTCAGGGATTAATAGATGTGGATGTTTCTCACAAAGTCGACGACTCTTCTGGCTCGATTGGTCGCCGATACGCCAGGACTGACGAGCTGGGTGTGCCTTACGCGATTACAGTCGATTTCGACACTATCAAAGAGCCCCATTCCGTGACGTTGAGGGAAAGGGATAGCATGGGACAAGTAAGACTGCCACTGACTGATGTACCCACTGTTGTAAGAGATTTATCTAATAGCAAGATCTCTTGGGCTAACGTGGAGCAGAAGTACCCCAAGTTTGAACAGCAGGAGGCCGCGAAAGGCGCTGCAGCGTAAGCTGACGCAACTTAGCTGTTTGCACAACTGCGTAGATCTTTATAATTTTCCATTGAATATGTATTTATTGTTAGCTCTAAGCTTGCCTATTGTTCTCAATCTTTTAAATATCCGGTTCTGCTTTACTGGCAGTTTTATTTTTACATTGGAATAAACAAACTTAATAATTGAAACTCGTAATTGTTTCTTCTTATCCTATTACTTAAAAAGCAAAATATTCAGAGATGGTTATCGAACTTATGTAATGCAGCATTACGATGATTCGATAACGAGCGATGAGAGCATTGCTTTATAATGTCGTAATAGCGAGTGACGACAAACCTCGCGCAATCAACAAAAAATGTGTACCTACCTACATTCTGAAAGGAATCAATTTCAAAGCCAGATTTAAACAGTCGGTCTATTTCTTCAGCTGACGTAAACTGTGCATCTGATTGGTGCACCATATGAGCCAATGCATACAATCCTTTCACACAACCTTGGATCCCTATTGAAAGTTACTATTGGTCTTTGCACTTTTGATACCTATAGTAGGCGCCAGATAATCGTGGAATAACGGTCATTGACCCACCTACAATTATTGACATTTTTAATTTGAAAAACGGAATTAATGACACAAAGCTGTCCCGAATCATCATCTCTCGTGATCCTTAACATTGTCTAATAATGAAAAACGATTCATATTTAATTGTTCAGGTACCTATGAACAGTTATTAGGGAAAGGTCAATGTACTTTATTCCACATTTATCTGGCGCCTACTATAGCTGCGTAGCGTGTATATTAAGTGTAACATCTGTATCAACTATGCTAATTTCAATTTGGTATGCATTGATTAATTCTTAATTAAATTGAGGATTGTTGACATCTGTTATTTGCAATGATAATGAAACATCTTATTATGGTGTTCAATAGGCAATGAAATATATTCTATTAATTATTATATATCTTGGTTGGTCACATGAAACCCAAAAGAATCCTTGTTATTTATGAGAAAAAAAAAAGGTCTACTAAACAAAACACCAAAATCTTGAACATTATTATTATTATTATTCATTCATTCATAAAGACAATCTTGTAACCATCTATGTTTGCTGAACATTATCTAAAACGGCGGTCTCTGGACCTCGATCGGTGGCGCTGTCGGTCGCGGGAGCGCGACTTCTCGCGGTGGCGCTCGCGCCGGTCCCGGTCGCGGCGCTCGCGGTCCCGCTCTCCACGCTCTGCTCGCTCTCCGCGCTCTGCTCGCTCACCGCGCTCTGCTCGCTCCCGGTCTCTATCGCGGTCCCGGTCTCTCACGTCCCGCTCGTCACGTCTTGTTCTGTCTTTTGAGTACCTGATGAGGACGGTAAATTAATTCATGCTCTGTCTAAGCACAAAAATAAAAATTATTTGTACTTGAACTGGGTCCGTAAGTGTATAGGTTAATAAATTCTAGGCAGCGTGTTGTATCATCGTGGTACAATAGTAGTGGTCAATCGTGAGATTATCGAAATATCAATAGTAAAAAAGCAATACAAAATGTAATTTTGTACCTGTCAACTTCGCCGTAATCGCGTCTATCTCTGTCATCGTGCTCCCTCCGATCAGCGTCCATTCTGCCGGGGTTGTAGGCATTCGTGCCGGCGCTCGCCCGGGTCTCTCCGCCGCCGCCTGCGCCTCCGGCCGCGTTGTTGCCGCCGTTACTGGTGCCTCCGCCGCCACGGAAGTTAGCCGCCGGCTTATTAGCTGCTGTCCGCCTGTTGTGCTCTCCTAGCCTAGTATTTTTAAGTGGTTTAATAAGATTGGATACTAATTCGGATATCAAGTTTAAGATCCCTTATGTTTGTATCAATATTCACAACCAATAGATATGCGATCAGCAGATAATTTGCACATGTTAAAGTGCTTCATAACAAGTTCCTGTACACCCACTCGGCAATTAGGCGGGATTGTCGTCTGTAGACCGCACAGGCTTGCTAGAATCATTACAGTGAAATATTATGAAGAATATCAGAAAGCAAAAATAGCAATTAAAGTTAAACAATATAAGATTCAAATAAAAAAATATTTAGAAAATAACTGTTAAGAGACATTTTCATCAGTAAAAACATGAGTAATAATGAATGAATACTCAAAAACATAAATTTCACAATAACAATGAAACACAATGGGTCCTACCCATGTTTGGGGTTCATAAGAAATCAAACTAACCCAAAAAGGGGCTTCATTGTACTTGCAGTATAATTTTTAACTAGAACAATACCTAAAAATCTGCATAAAGGGTAACAAGTTACCTACTTCTGTTCAATCTGCTTTTGTATAGGTACTGGTATTCTGGGGAAGAGTGTGCTGAACCAGTCCAGTTTGATGAGCATCTGTCTCACCAGGGCGCCGATGGTCGTGGAGCCGCCGCCCCCTGCGCGAGGGTCTATCTCCTCCTCATCGTCCAAGTAGTCTGCGTACCAGTCAAAGAGATCTGCCGGGGGCTGAGTGTAGCGGATGTACATGAATCCTGAGGAATAGTACAAAGAATATTAGTTTCTAAAACATCAACTTATGTCAAGAAACTAAAAAAAAAACATACAGTCGAACATAGAATCTCCTCCTTTTTTTAAGTCGGTTAAAATTTATTCATTAGAAACTTTGTACTTTGTAACTGTTATAAATAAAATTATAAATTTCTAACAGTTACAAATTACAAAGTTGTTGTTTTCATTTAGTTAGATAACAATATTTTGCCAGTTTGATAAAGCAACGTGCATGAGTCAACATTCATTCAAAAACTGGAATATTTTGCTAGAAACATCTAAAAGTAAAAATGTTGTACTCATACCTACCAAGTGCTCTGATGTAAGGCGAGTCAGAATGCTGCAGCAGGCCATTGACCTGCTTGCGTGTGAGGCGCAAAGTATACAGTTTGTAGAGCAGGCAGAATGCTGTGGAAACGATGCCACCCGCACCTACACCGCGCACCTATGGACAAACAGTTGCTTTGTTTCATACATAGATAAAATCACCCCTTTCCCTATGATGGCAGAAAATGCAGAATGCCCTTGCTTCCATTTTTAAAATACTTCTTTTGCATCCTTTATATTTTCACATCTGGTATTGCATGTACGGCGTTGCAAGTATTATGTTCATGATGTTTTCATTTGTTTCACTAAATGCTGATAATTATGGTAGATGACATAATTTGTTGTCATGTATAAAAGGCTACATACATTTTGCTATTAGGACAACAAACAATTCAGTTTTTCTTGGTTATAAATAAGTTGTTAAACCATGAATGACTCAGCTCTAAAAACAGTATTGTAATAATCAGTTGTGTGAGAATTCATGGTTGTTATGATTCCATAGTTACAGTAAACAGCTCAATCAATACAATACAACAAACATACACAAAGTATGACACGGTTGAACATACTCACGCCGCCACACATGCCCGTCTGGCCGGCAGTCTTGCGGCTCCCTCTCTCCCAGGGCTCCAAGTGCTTGACCTGGTAGTAGATCTCGTCAACCACCTCATGGTATGTCTTCAGCTTGAATAGGTGCACTGTAGATAATGGTAATCAATGAGTTGTGGGGAAAAGGGCAAAATAATTTTCATTTGTCTTTGTTTTGTTACTGTTTCTTTTTTCAAAATGCTTTAGCAGTTTGCATTTCAGTTAATAAAACTTTACAGAATTTTATTTTTTATCAGCATAAAGTAATTGAATTGTAAAACAAAATAATTCTTAATTAAAACTTTGTTTTAATTACATTTATGACGCTTGATTACTTTGCAATTAAAAATAGCGGGAAAGTGAGTCAGTTCACAAGAAGGGTGATTTACATTTGTCAGCCAGAAACAGTAACAGAAAAAATAACGGTAACAAATGAAAGTAAAATAAAGTGGAACAAACGAAGTCCAAGCTCCTGTGCGTTGGTATGTTTGCTTACCTACCTTTGAAGTAGCTAGAGCCCTGTATATTTGCTAAGATTAGTGGGTTCAGGTTCATAGTCTGTTCATTACCCCATATTGGTAATACGTTATGTTGCTTGCCAGTCTTTGCAGGCTTTTGCTGGTTGAACTCTGAAAATCAACAAACATTAGTGGCCGAGTCCAAATGGTAATCACTAAAATATTGGCACGATACACACCTTCAACTTCTGACATTATACTACTTATAACACTATACTTATCATGTAAATAATTATCTATAATAATAATAGCACCGTCTTCATACAAGGAAATTATAGGAAGCTAAGTTTATTCACTAAAACAGAATTATTTTAAGATTTAGTTTTTTCAGAATTTGACAAAACAAAGTAAACCACAATGGCCGCCAACGAATGAACGATAATGAATGATGATTAAGCTTGATGAACGTACGAAAAATAAATAAAACGGATAGACTGAATGAAACTTACAACGAGGTCATTACATTCTTGCCATTCTATAAAAAAACTTGAACAAAAATGCAAACACAGAAAGTGAATTCTATTGACTTTCAATAGAAATCGAAAAACTTCCAAATTTTCTAAGTTGAATTAGCCTCGTCGTCAAGTTCAAATTTCATGATTTTTCTCGTTCACATCATGGTATTCTGTTTTATTTTTTTAATGCAACTATGCTTTGGGGACAAGGAATAAAACTATGCAGTCCTTTCTTATTTTTATGAAGACTGTTACGAAAAATGAGGCAGGCGCTATTTTCTTTTCCTATTGCATTTGCCAATTATTGCTACTCTCTATGATTATTTTTAGTACCCTACCTTTTGGGTAAGAAAAAGCTCAAAATGTATCTTCTGAAAAAAAGCCACATTTAAAAAAATTACGACGCCATCACATCAAGCCACCCGAAACTGTCAAATTTTCCCAATCAACCTTGAACCTAATCGTTAAGAGATAAAGTTGAAAATCTATTTTAAAAAATTGACAGATTGTTGTAGCTTGATGTACTGGCGTCTGTATGCGAAAGTAACTCGATATAATAACTAAATCTGTTCAACAGAATGAACGAAACTTGGCACACAGGTTATCAGGACCTTCTATCCCAAGTGAGTTCCCTCGGGATGATTTTCGAATTCCACGCGGGCGAAGCCACTGGCAGTAAATTAAAAATTAAAAAACCGGCCAAGTGCGAGTCGGACTCGCGCACGAAGGGTTCCGTACCATTATATATATTATCTATAAAAACGGCAAAAAAATCACGTTTGTTGAATGGGAGCTCCCTTAATTATTTATTTTATTGTTTTTTAGTATTTGTTTGTTATAGTAGCAACAGAAAAACATCATCTGTGAAAATTTCAACTATCACGGTTCATGAGATACAGCCTGGTGACAGTCAGACGGACAGCGAAGTCTTAGTAATAGGGTCCCATTTTACCTTTTGGATATGGAACCCTAAAAAGTACAGATATACAAACATATTTACTTAAACTTTTTATTTCAATAGGTAATTGAAAAGTCTACACTTGTTGATCTGATTATAATCAAATCATAAGGTAAATAAAACACCAGAATTATCTCTTAAATTAGTTTACTTATATTTATCAAAGTACATAGTAAATTTAACATTATTGTGTAGTGGTATCAGACTCCGTAATCAACTCCTATTGGTAGTACAGCTCCAGGTTCATGCCATCGTGAATTTCATCTGTATGGAAGTTTAGGAAATAAATACATTTTCATTTATTGGCGGCATCAATAAAAATCACAAAAAAAAAATGATAGCTTCTTTTTGAGTAGGTCAACCAATGGTCTCAAACCTACCGATTTTTCAGTATTTCTACCGATCTAGGGTTTGACACAGAGTTCACTGACAAGAAATTGGTAGAAATAGGAACTGTTTTTTTTTATAAGAATGCTGTATAAATGAAGTAAAAATATAATATAACTCCAAAGAATTTTGCTTTCAATTACACCTGCCTACCAATGTTCAAAGATGTTGTGTTCAAAGTTAGTTTTAATTCATCATTATTTCTAGTTATCAACCTGTGAAACTCTTCTAATGGATGGGTCCTGTAGTGAGTCAAGATAGGTGGGCTAGATTTCCACCCAGTCACGAGATAGATTTGGAGTAATCTACAAAATCACGATATTTTAGTAAAAGGATACAGTCTGATAGTTTGATGTGGTCCTTGAACACTGTGTACCACTTTTTTAGGACGATCTTATCATATCGTGTGCCGGTTTGTGCTGCTATTAACTTTTTGAGGTCTCCAACTGTGTCATCAGGGTTGCATTTCACTCTTACTTTCTTTCCAAGACGATCATTACAAGTGACTTCGAGCATCTTCTGAAAAATAGGTTATCAAGCACAAAGAAAGATTATTATTCAACAGTTTCTAATATTCAATGTTGTTATTCTTTGTTGTTGTTTTATTCAATATTCAGTCAAATAGTGTACACTTACCGTTTTATTTTTCCAATAATAAAGCTACAAATAATAATTCACAACAATGTTTAGAAATCGCTATCTCCGAACTCGATGACACATTTTTCGTTTAGTAGCTGCCCTGTTTCGTAGCCCAGTCGAGATTTTTGTTTAATTAATAGTCGTGTAATCTGTTATTATATTTTTTACAAATTTAAATTTTAGAAACCAAATTTTATGAAAATACTATTATTAATAAAATTCTATGAAAATAAATTTGTAAACAACAAAATATCCTTCCTAGGAGATACAAGACGCTCCTATCAGTTTGACGTTTTATCGCACAGCAAGCGAGCTTCCAAACCAAAACATCCGGGTCGTTATTCATTCCTTAAACTTAAAACTGCTTAAAATATCAACAAGTTTTCAGAAATAATAGTAAAAATAAATCGTAAATTAAATGTGTAGCAAATGTTTTGATTATTTTCAGCAAACATGAGATGACTATTCAAAAGTTAATTGGTTGGACAGGAAGTGTATTCCAACTGTCCACACGTCATTCGACGGCGAAAGACTGACGTGACGGTTCCGACGGGCAGTGAAATTTCATTTTTTTGTGAATGTGCTTGTGAAACGGCTTTGAAAAATGCAAATTCCGAGCGAATATGTGTCTACCGCCGAGGACGTTGCAGATCAGGTGGGTTTCATTTTGATATTTTCTGTGTGAAAGCTGTTAAATTAGTTTGAAATGGGTAAATTGAAAACGTACTTTGGATGGATTTGTCACGTCACCGAACTTATTTTCTTATTGGCGCTTCTTGAATACATATGTAAGATAATATAAACAGTATTACGAGGAAGCTGCGTGGCTGCCAAGCTATGAAAAAAATCATATCGTAATGCGTCGGGATTGTTCAGTGACAAAACAGCCACAGCATTGTATGTTTGTAGTCCTACAGATGTCTAACCCTTTAACCTACTTATCTTTTGATTTCATCAGTTAAATTCGTACTGATAAACACCGGCTGATAGTTATTCTAATTCTTTATAAGCATTGTTAGTTCAAAGCCTAGTTTATGTAATTTTTATCCAAAAAACGTACTCAAAAACTTAAGTGAAAACAACATGTAAACAGCTGTAACTCATTAAAATAGTAACTAATCTAATTACTTAACTATTAGAGACTTGCTAATTTATAATTGTTATAAATAAGTTAATTCATTTCTCATACAGCAATCTCCAATAAGACTTTTATTCTTGAAATTACAGATAACAAAATCTGTAAGTAACAGTATAATTTTACTTTATGGGGCATGAAAAAGGTGTAAAAGAAAATATTACAAAACACACTTTATCTTCTCAACTAGCCCATGACTGTTTAATATTTCTTCAATAGAAACATTTAACTTAAATATTACTATTTCTCAGCTGGCTAGATATCTATGTGGTAGGAAACTTATGGTTATCTTATTAGGTTGTATGCTTGTTATCTATCACTGAATGGGTTTTTCATTCTTTGTATAATCTAACCAGTGTTATTGGTAAGGTAAGTAGGATAATAGTAAGCATTTTAATTCTTTTATTTTTAACAACATAATGAAAGTCCATGTCCTTCACAATATATTTATTTTTTCACTAGCTTTTGCCCACAACTTCGTCTGCATAGAAAAGTTACTTTGAACAGGCATTTTTATTTTTCAAAAACGCTTAGACATAATTATGTTTATTTATTTTTTATCTAGTGCCTAAATATAAAGGTTTATGGTTTTATCTTCAATAATGACAGACTCCCATACAAAATTCCACCTCCTTTACACCCCCTTAAAGGATGATTTCAGGGATAAAAACTATCCTATGTCCTTTTCTGGGACTCTAACTATCTCTATATCAAATTAAATCTTAATTGGTTCAGCAGTTTAAGCGTGAAGAGGTAACACACAGATAGACAGACACACTTTTGCATTATAATATTAGTATGGATAATCATCTTCTGGCCTTGTCCCATGTTACTTGAGGTTGCCACAAAACTTTTTCTTCTTTTAGTCCATCCTAATGGCTAAATAATATTAAAGAAAAAATATGGCTAAATAATATAAAAAAAAAATATGGCTAAATAATATTAAAAAAAAAAAATACAATTAGATTTTTTTTCTAATAGCCATATTATTACTATTTTATACAAGTAAAATTTTGTACAATCAGGGCCCACAGGCTACAATTCAACTTTTACTTTTTAGCAACTTTCACTTGTTTCATGTGTATTTTAGTCTATCATTTCCTGCTCATAAAATGTATGATCAAGCAATTAGAACATCAATTTTTTCGTTTAAAGAGTTGTTCTTAGATTTACGCACTTTGGAATGGGCAACTAGCCTCATATTTCATAAATTTAAGAGCCTCTGGTTTATTTGAATTAAGTTATTTAAGAAGCAGGGTGTTATCCTTATAAATGTTGAATCCATGAATGTTTTCAATGCTTGATGTAGATACAAATTAAAAGAAACTAATATCTAATATCTTGGGACACACGGTCATTTGATCCCAAACTGGGCAGAGCATGTGCTATGGCAACCAGACAACTAATAAACATACTTATATATTTCTAAAAAATACACACATATTATAGAAAAATTACACCCAGACACAGAACATATGATCATGCTCATCACACAAAGATTTGTCCTGAGTGGGAATCGAACCCAAGACCTCCGGTTTAGCAGTCTTAGGGTGACTTGCATACAATTCTTTTAATCACACTAGAGTCTAAACAAATTCAAGCCAAGTATGCTTAGGCTTGAGTTTGGTTGTTTGATTTGTAATTTAACTAAATGTTTAAAACCTACTTGTATGCAAGTAGGCTTAAACATTCAGTTAAATAGCAAATCTTATCCTTTTTTGAAGTTGGTTAAAAATGTTATCTCCTCTTGTTCAGCCTGATCATGTGATAATTAATCAATCATTTATTCATTTGCAAACATGGGTATTAAATCCAGATATTTGTTAATTTATTCTGTGCAGTTGATAGTGAAAGATTAACTTGATGATGAAATCAATAAGTTAATTTTCACACAAAATGAGATAATTGAATTACAAGAATTATGTAAAGCTGATGTGCTGTATCTTATCTAACTTATCGTACAATAATTTCCATCACAGATGGTGTAATATTACATTATTTTGATAAGTAAAGTATTTTTATCTTAAAGAAATTGTAATTGTCTTTTAAAATCAAGTTAAGAAAAAAGTTTAGTGATTACTAACACAACAGTGGACTAGACAAGTTAACAATTATAATTTAACTAATCATGGTAAAGTCTTCATTTTTTCCTTTCTTGACTGTATAAAGTACATACCAGTGTTTATTTGGTCCTAATTCAGTTAAATTGTCAGTAAATTAATAACAGATTATTGTGGTAACAATTAGGTTTAGGTTTGTGTGCACTTACTCTTATTTGAGTCTTTGGTATTTTTACTTAGGTATTCGCGAGTTTTTTTACGGACATTTTTAAAACTGATCCGAATTATTTATCTAGACAAATAATCGATATTTCAAATACGAATATACCGAATACGATTGATTTACAAACACTCCTGTTTGTAAATCAATGTTGATTTACATTTCAAACAAGAAAAAACATGTCCGACATTTCAAGATTATACTTTTGATTAATTGTAAAATCGAGATATCTCAGTCATGATGACTGTCAATTTTCTATCTTATTACCGGTCTGGGTCAACCATATTGTTTGTTATTGATAGTCCAGAATAAAGACAACTCTTTCAGATAGTCTGTCTGAGAATGTTTATTATTTACATCTCAGATCATACATCAGTGGGTTTTTTCAGCTTTGTTTACTGGTTTAGTCTAGATTCTAAAAGGTGGGTGCAATGACTTGCCCAGCCAGACTGGTGTGGTGTAATATGGGCATTGTCCTTATTGGATCCTGAGAGTAAACTGATAAGACAATAATGCCCCAATAGTTTTCCTTAGAGGATTAAATAAATGGCGGATATGACGTGTAGCCGAAGTTTTACGCATATCTGCCAGGGTTGCGGAATTTGTTCTGCCAGGATTGCGGAATTTCTTCGAAAGAGTCACCGCGGCTCTGGAACAAATAGGCCTTAGGAGGAACACACATCCGTGTTCCTCCTAATAGTTTTAGTTAGTAAGAGTCTCACACTCCCTTTCGATCTGCCCAGAGCGGAAGGAGTCATTTGATTTCCCATCCTTAAAAAATATATCTGTTATACAAATAGTATAGATGTTTTATAATAATGAATGACGAATGCATTATGTTAGAAACTAGTTTTTAGCAGCGATAGAAAGGGGAAAGTTACCGCGGGCCGTTACTTCATCATTCATGTGAACACTTTTGCTTTCGAAGGCTTAACTTAACGGTATTAAATAGCTTCGTAAAAAAAATCGGCTACTATACCATACTCCAATTTATTATCTGTGCCGAAACTCTTTATTCTGGAAGGAGTTTATGATATTTTAATTCTTGGACTGCATTGATGCAAAGCCCTGAAAGCTTTAAGAGAAGAACTACCTTGTAATGAAACATTATATTATTTTGAAAAATCTTCAGTAAAATTAAAAACATCACAAACTTTTATTTTATTTCCACTGTCGATCGTAATTCCTGTCACGATTCGCTCGTTCGAATAGTCGTTTATTGTGCCATTTATTCGATTTAATAACGAGTGGTGCTTTAAAATCGTTGTGACGAATTCTTGCACTCATTGTAATGAAAACTCGAGTAATTAGCTAATACGTGCGTCTGATACGTAGACGAATTAGCCGGATGGTAACTTGCCGGACGATGCAAGTGTTTGGCTTCTTTCATGATTATTTTTAGAATGAATTATATTTGTTGTTGTACTGTAATTTCAAGACCAATAACGGCTAGCTATTTAATGCACACGTGGATAAGAAGTTTATTTTTATCTGATTTGTGATATTTGTAGTTTATTTATGAGATTTCTTCAGTAGCTCAGATTTTAACACCTGAAAGGGATTATAATTTTATTTTAATTGTCATTTTAAAAGAAAAGTGGGTTGTTTGATGCAGCAAATATGTAAAATCTGCATTCTGGTCTGTTTAAATGTTCAACTTCCACTTTTAAAGATTTCAGGCATTCAGCAAGTCATTGCCTCTCATTTGATTCTTGGCTCCCTGCCTTTAGAACGATTAGGACGAGAGTCAACGTCTCTCCATTATGCCCGTCTCGAGTTCACGATGTCACTAACTAATGAAGATGGGCAGGAGCTTAAGCTATTATTGTGTTGTGCCAATCACCTTTGCGAATGTCAAGGTCTATGCTCATGCGTAGCAGAAATGAACGTGCAAAGTTAGAAAAATCGTTAAAGAATTACTTTGTGTGCCTTCGCAGTTGAAGTCCAGACCAGCTCATAAATTTAAATTTGAGTGTTGCCCTCGATTTCCCTGGGATCCCATCATCAGCTTCTGACTTGGTGGAATGGGACCATCTCAAAATTATAGACTTCCGAATAAAAAAAGAATCTTCAAAATCCATTCATATTTGGCGGAATGATCGGATAACAAACAAAAAAAAAACAGTCGACTTGAGAACCTTTTTCTTTTTTGAAGTCGGTTAAAAACAAAGAAACAACCAAAAACACCGACTTACGAAGTTAAAGTTATTTACATATACTTTATAGTAGCGCACGTGCCTTTGTCAATTCTATTTGTTTCGTTGTTTTTTTAAGTCCTGGTCAGTCAGCCCACACTGACCATCTTTGACATCCGTTTTCTCAAAAATCCTGTTCTGTTACAAGAAGACTAACCCCCCTCTTTCCCCCAGGTGATCCGCAAAGGCAAGAATGTGCTGCCCACGGTGGCGCGGCTGTGCCTCATCTCCACATTCCTCGAGGATGGGCTCCGCATGTGGTTCCAGTGGTCAGAGCAGCGCGACTACATGGACATGTCATGGGGCTGCGGGAAGTTCCTCGCCACAATGTTTGTTGTAAGTAGACAATAGCTTTTTTTTTAAGTTTTCAATTGTCAACTAAGGATCTCAAGTTTTGATTGTATGTGGTTCTTATTCTCCTGGATCTCGAAGGATCGAAGGGTCTAGGTAAGATGCAGATACAAAACTTTGCGTTAAGGAGAACATTCAAACACGAAGGCCAGAAAACAAAAATACTGTTTTGTTATGGGAAATAACCTCCTGAATACCCGGTGGCCATGGTCATGACCCTTAAAGGGACACAACAGAGTCGAAGCTTGTCGTCTTCGTTGTGTACCCTTTAACCTTTTGAGCGCCATAGTCACGTGACGTCACGTTCAGGGCACGCGCTATACGTAAACATGACAAGCAAGCGCGTGCCCTGTACGCCAAGCGTCACAAATATGTGACAAAAAGTACGGCAAATTTGTGGATTGGCGTCGGGGGCACGCCGATGCGTTTATGCTCTGGCGTTCAAAAGTTTAAGGGTCATGCTACGAATAATTTCATTTAAGATTTTATTTTCGGGATATCACGTCAGAATAAATCCTCGCAGAAGCCCGGTATGTGTCGGACGAATTAGTGTTAATTATTCTTCTTTAATAAGCGGATTATTTCCCAATGTCACGTTTAATTAAGTAATGTCTCATTTACTCCGCCTGGCGCCTGACCAATCACGAACACATTTGAGAATCATATGCTTAGGTAGTAGTAGTTCTTTGCATTCGCTAATAAGTGGATGATCTATAGTAGGCGCCAGATAATCGTGGAATAACGGTCATTGACCCACCTACAATTATTGACATTTTTAATTTGAAAAACGGAATTAATGACACAAAGCTGTCCCGAATCATCATCTCTCGTGATCCTTAACATTGTCTAATAATGAAAAACGATTCATATTTAATTGCTCAGGTACCTATGAACAGTTATTAGGGAAAGGTCAATGTACTTTATTCCACATTTATCTGGCGCCTACTATAGGATTCAGAAAGTACAAACAACACATTACTAATGTATACGTCACTGGGAAATGCCAAAAAACCGGGAAATCTAGTTCCGTATCTAATTAAAAATATATCAGCTCTATTTTTTTTCAAACTAAATGTTTTTATCTCTACAGATATTAATTAAACCGTTTGTTGTTATAACTTTTAATGTTTTTCAATTGAGATAATACTGCTTTTATCTGCAGTTTCAATAATCATGCAATATTCTCTAATTTATTTTTGACAAATGAGAATTATCTAATGCACTCGGTTAATGGCCAAATGTGGATAGATTTAGAGAGCAACACTCTACAAGAATGGATCGCAGACAACGACAACCTAAATAAGGTCAAGAAGAATTTTGTAAAAGAATTTATACATTTACGTACATTTATACAAACGAAAGTGACTAACTAACATACTAAGGAATACATTTAAAAAAAATCTCCCTTAAAGCATGAAAGTTCGTCATTTTCGCCGATGGAAAACCCCATCGGGCACACGCACGGAATAATTATACACTATACATGCGCACCCCAAAACTAACCATTAGAAACTTGCAACACCTCTCTTTTTGGTCAGGAGTTAAAAGGACAGCTAATTAAAAAGGGCGTTTTTTTATAATTACAGCATGCGTTAGTAAGTTGAACAACAATAATTGTTTAGTTGGCACCACACCTGCTCCTCGCACTGTACGCTTACGTCACGAGTTTATTTGCACCACGTGTGAATAATTGATATAATATTGGCGTGTTATTGTATTGTTATGAGTGCCAAAATAATTGTAGCTTATGTTTTGCATTGTTAATAACGCTTCATGATTGTTTTTTGCATAATTATGTAGCACGAGCTTCTGTCTGGGGTTCGCCCGCGAGCTCGTACCGCCTGGTTAAAAACCTCCTTTACGTTTTAATCCAGCCCTTGGTTTATTAGACCTGTGTTCAAAATTTCATCCATATCCGGTCAGCAATTGGGGCGTGATGAATACAGGATTTCACATCAAAATATTAGTAGCATTTTTCTTAGTAGTCTAAAATCTAGTCTCAGTAAACCCAACAACGTAGGCTGATATCACACTGGCGATTTGCGAGCGAGTTTAAGGAGAGGCAAGTGCGCAACGTACGCGCGCCAAACACGCCACGAAGACGCGGCGGGCGCGCAGCATGTTCGCGGCGTGCTGTCGCTTAAACGTGAGTGTACAAAATGGCGTCGACGGCGCTATTCGCGGCGAGTTCGCCTTGCTTTGGACTTGCTTGCAAATCGCCAGTGTGATAATAAGGCCCGTAGTCCGTTTTGCACAACTTCGTGAAGCATTTCTGCATTATCCTGTTGATGTCTCAGAAATGTTTCTATTAATAACTCCTTAAACTTATGTATAAATATACAATATCAATATCGTTATCAGTGTTCCACAGAGCCCTCAGGCCGTTGTGCGGTTGTGATGACCGCTCTTGTCCCCAGAGACAATTCGTTACGGCATGCGGCAGTCTGACTCTTAATCACCACTATTAGCAGATACGATTACGTTATTAGTTAAACTTTCACAAATACAGTAACGGTTCTTATTCAATAAAACGTTTAAATCAAGGACTAGGTTTTCGTCTGTATTCTATAGACAAGCGACACATCCCGGCCCATGCACTGTTGCTTATATATGTCACCGGAAAATGGCAAACTCCGTAAGATTATAAAATAACTTGAGAGATTGTGATCTCTCGATAAATTGTCAACTGAACAGTTGGAATACTTGTTTACGTATCAAAATTTGATAGTCTATAATATCTCCGTGTCGGTTCGAGAACTTGTGGACTTGACATAAACTGGCGACCAATCAGCACTCTTGTCCACAATTAATCTGTTTTGGCGTGATAGTTAAATTGGAAACTTGGCTCCTCATTGGTCTTTGTTGGTGTGAGCTCATATCTGAACAGTCCAATGAAAGCCTTGTTTCCAGGTTTACTATCACACGGAAACGGATAAATTGTAGACCTGTGCTCTGATTGGTCGCCATTTTATCCACAATTTCTCGGAATGACTTCGGGATATTATGGACTATCAAATTTTGATGCGTTTAAAAGTATTCCAAATTTTCAGTTGACAATTTATCGAGAGTTTACAATCTCTCAAGTTATTTTATAATCTTACGGAGTTTGATATTTTCCGGTGACATATACACAAACTTTACTCGTTTACCGCTGTTTCTATTAGCGAAATCCACATCAAAATCAGAAGCAGACAGCGACTTTGTTTTATGGTATTTAGAGACTCCAATCAAAAAGCCTGTTCTTTGAATATCAAAAAAAGGAATTATTACATTTTTATACACTCAGTGCACTCATATGTAGGTCTCACTATTGGGCCCTCTATTTCTACTGTGACTGGATTCAACTTACCTTATTTATATTATGTCCCCAGTTATTCCTAGCCTCGTCTTGTTTTAGCCAAAAAAACAAACACACAAGTATGAAATTATTATCGAAAACCAAAAACATGATGAGCGCATTGTTCTTTTAAAGTATACACATGTTTTATGTGCTTACATATAAGCATTTGTGTACCTATATGTAAGTTGATTAAACAACATCGTACATTTAATTTACCTATGTATTATTTTCCTTATTGCTCAATCAGGCTCATTAAAACAGGGTATTGTTGGGACGATTGTGCTCAATTTTTTGACAGTAGAAGCAATCGATTAACAATATAAAACGTCACTTTATCTGGGAGTATTGTTACAAGGTATACATATTTATTGCTGGCCATTGTCGGACACACTTGTGCACTATAGTATATCCCGTGTCTATGGCTAGAATCCGCTGAGATTGGCCGCCATGACCGAAATTCCTATAGGAGAACTAATCATGGTCATCCAACGTTTTCAATATCCATATTGCTGGGCAAAGGAACAACCTCCAATTTTCTAGTTTTCTTAAGCTTTTGCCAATTCCGGCCAATCGTTCAGGAACGAGTCCAAATCGTCACGCCATCGTTTGTTAAGTCCGCCTCGGTGAAGATGCGCGTCTTCAGTCACCCTGAGTTCCAAGCAAGGATATTTGCATAAATCATGACCTCCGCGGGTAATAGGTACCAGTAACGAAATGCTTTTCAGACCAACGCCGCTTACTCCTTATCGGCTTTCAGTTTTCAAATACACATCTTGGTCGTTTTATAATACTATAGTGCCATTCACGGCTATTGCACAAGAACATAGCAATGTGTGTAAATGATTAATGATAAGTGGTAAAATTATTTGTAAGTGATTTAATGGAAGTATTGGTTCAGCAAAAAAATCTAATATAAAGCTTCACTATCGCTGACTGAGTGGTGCCTTATTAACCTTTTGAACGCCAGAGCATAAACGCATCGGCGTGCCCCAAACGCAAAGCCACAATTTCGCCGTACTTTTTGTCACATATTTGCGACGTTTGGCGTAAAGGGCACGCGCTTGCTTGTCATGTATACGTGACAACGGCGTTCAAAAGGTTAAAGAAGAGAAGAAAAAATAGTACAAATTGTTACAGAACTGACATGCTACTTCATATCTCGAAAAACCGGTCAAGTGCGAGTCAGACTCCTAACGATACGGAAACCTTCATATGCAAGTTCGAAGATTTCGTACCATATTTCATTTATATATTTAAACTTTATGTACAATAGTGGTACAATAGTGGGCGGACTTAATGCATCAAGGCATTCTCTACCAGTCAACGGTAAAAAGACTATACTGTGGTAGGTGTACAAAAAATAAAATTTAAAATTGAATTTTCCATAATCATGGAATTTTGCAATCGCATTGCGAAATTTCATGATTCTAGGTCAACGGCAAATATCCTATACGTTTTGCGAGTATAAGTAGATAGAGAAGGAGAGTAGCACAGGTTTAGTTTAGTTTCAGGGTTACCCTCCGGGTCCAGAATCCTAAGGCTCTAGACAGACGGACAGACGGACTGCATTTCAACTGCAATCCAACTGCAAATCTGCAGTTCGGATGCAGTTTGAATGCAGTTGACACGACTGCAATAGAACTGCAAACCAACCCTGCGGTCCAATTGCAGTCGGCGTGCAGTCGTGTGAACTGCACACCGACTGCAATCGGACTGCACGACTAAACAAGACACCATCATGAGAAAAAGTATATCGGCAGAAGAAAGATATTTTACTTCAAATTTGAACTATAACGTGCCTTCGAGTTCAAATCTACCTCCTATCCAACAGAAGACATTCAATCGGCCAGGAACTTCAGAATCTCATTACAGCAATATTGTCTCACCTGATAATTGCAGCGATGATAGCTCATACATAAACGACGTAGTCGGTTAACTGTATATATAGGTACATATATATTTTTTAAGTAACTATTTTTGTAATTTAATTCATAATGCCTATTCAATGGCGACAGATCGAGCTTTGCAATATAAATAATAATGTTTAAAATTGGTAAAAGCTACCTTAAAGTAATTGCAATCCTTTCTTCTGCCGATATACTTTTTCTCATGATGGTGTCTTGTTTAGTCGTGCAGTCCGATTGCAGTCGGTGTGCAGTTCACACGACTGCACGCCGACTGCAATTGGACCGCAGGGTTGGTTTGCAGTTCTATTGCAGTCGTGTCGACTGCATTCGAACTGCATCCGAACTGCAAATTTGCAGTTGGATTGCAGTTGAAATGCAGTCCGTCTGTCTAGAGCCTAAAATACAAGGTTCCTGTAGCATAAGCAACGAGGAAAAAACTTGTGGTTAATAAAATCTGTACCGGTGTAAATTCTCGCTCGTGTCCATTGTCGGTCTATGAGCCTAACACACATTCATAATTACACGCCGTTTTGAACCACTTTCATTTCGTCTACCTTCGTGCGTACTTAGCTTTTTAATTGGTGCGTGTCGTTTTCTATGCACTGGACTATTTTGAAGTCTTTTATTTTATTTTACTTATTACGTTTTACGTTTGACCACTATCTCACCTAATGGTAAGCGATGATGTGGCCGAAGATGGAGCACGCTTGTTTAGAATTAAACTATTCACTCTTGACTTAAAGACTCTCAGGTTGTAGCTATCAGGAAACACAGACTCAGGCAGGGAATTCCACTCCTTGGCTGTACGCAAAATGAATATGTTATCCAAAACGTTTTGTGTGTGTGGGTGGGATGTCTACCATGTACCGGTGGCTTCTTAGCGTACCTGAATAAATTTTATACAGTCATCGAGCTTAAGAAAGAGACACGTTCTATTAAGTCGAACTCTAGTTCCATAAAGCCGGGAATTGTATGTCCTTTCATTGCTCAAGCATGTTCTTCTACCCACATTTCCACGATAATAACCTAAATGGGGGAGTAGTATTCTCAGCAGGGAGGCCTTTGTCTGGTAATTAAATAAAGCACGCTTTTATTACGTTACAAATACATTAGTAAATTGAAAGTGATCAGATCCTAACAGCGCCGGAATGATATTCTCATACAAACTTGACGGTTTGACTGAGCTGACATTATGAGCGACATGTTATGACTTCTAATACATTCTTTTATCATAACGTGAGTCAGACGGTTTTATTAATAAGTAGAAATGTTTAGAAAATATTGGAGCCATTATTCTTGCGAGGTATAATTGAAATGTATTTATCAACTTGTGCAGTGGTTTCCCTTTGAAACTTGCCCTCTTGGCGAATGGCTTACCAATTAATATTGCTATTCCACACAGCAAGAACTGGATCACTATTCTCAGTGATAACAGCCTCAACCCCGACTACTCGTAAGACGTGGCTTTCAACCTAGGGCAGGAATTTAAAGTGGGCAATTTAAATCATAACTGCTGCTTTCAAAAAGGTGAAAGAAAACATCTGGTTCAAAATTCGAAGACATGACACAATTCACCCGGGTCCCTGACACCGCGTTGTGGAAAATGGCCCACCGTCACAAAGAAAAGTCCTATAGGTACTGTGTCTCTAGTAGTGAAACTTTATAAGCTGATTTGTCTGCAGTATTCCTTCCAATCATGTCATGTATTTTCGCTGTACAATCTCAAATATTGAATGTAACTTGTATTGTTTACAGATAATAAACTTAGTTGGACAGCTGGGAGGCTGTGTGATGGTGCTGGGCAGGCTCAAGGTTGATATCGCGTGTGGAGTGCTGTTCTTCATTGTTGTACTACAGGTAAGCAACCTAATGCTTAAAAATACGCACTATCATCAACATACATCTAGGATGCTAGATTTGTATTTTTGTATGTAACGAATAAACTTAAAAACTACTGGACCGATTTGAAAAATTCTTTTAGCAATGGATAGCTACATTATCAGCGAGTAACATAGGCTATATTCTATCCCCGTACTCCTACGGGAACGGGAACTACTGGGGTGAAACCGCGTGACGTCCGCTAGTCATTTACTAAGTTAAGACAACAGAGTCATGGGTATGAAGGCGGTGTTGAACATAACGAAATCATCATCATCATACCAGCCGAAAGACGTCCACTGCTGGACACCGGCCTCCCCCAAAGGGGACGTTGGAAGGTCGCCATAATCGCCACGCTTGTCAGGCGGGTTGGCGATCGCAGTGCAGCTGTTGCAGTGTACAGAGAATGCTGCTGCCCATTCTCTGGTGTCCCTTAGTCGCCTCTTTTTACGACACCCACGGGAAGAGACGGGATGGTGCTAAAACGGAATCATTAGATCAAATCAAAAGGAAGGCAAATACTTTGACCTTACACTTGGCCGAGATTTCGTTCAGACTAACTTGAGATGGCTGAAAATAAATGTTGGTGTTTACAACAAGATCTTGTTATGAACAGTTTGAGTGAATATGACGTAGGTTCATACTCAATCTGATACTATTTCAATTATCGACCGTTTCTGTGTTACAAGTACATCAAATATATCATCAATGTACGTTTTATTGTAAATCGTAGTGGCCGAGTCACGGTCGTTTCACTTCAGGGTCATTATCCCATTAAGATACAATGACCAACATTATTTTTAGTTTCCATTTAAACCCAAAGGTTCGGCCATTTATTTATGTGGACGTCACATTTCCTGTTAAATAAGTTTTTGTAGGTATCTGAAAAAAGTATTTTCTGAAGGTTTTAATCATTGTGAGATGGCAATATTTTAAATACCGCGTCATGATGTGTGAGCGTTTATCCTAAACCCTTGTGTCCTTGGCTCTCGTCAGATAACGTATAATTGCCTGTTAATTGTTTTTGGAATGACAGCGGTAGAGCCCCAGTAGGCGGGATTTGAATTGAACCCGATAAATTACGATAAGTTTCTGTTATCTCATATGACCTAACTACGTGTCAGATGTACACATTTGCCAGAAAAAGGGGAAATACATACATACTCTTATTTCCCACAGGCTAGTTTTTTTATATAATGAATGTGGTATTTTTCTTGTTCTTCCCCTCTTTTAATTTATCTGCCAAGTAAATTATCGGGAACTTAATCGTAGGTGGTTCAACAGCTGCCAGGGTTGCGGAATTTGTTAGAAAGAGTCACCGCGGCCTTGGAATGCAAAGGGCATTAGGAGGAACACGGATGGGTTTTAGTCAGTGGAAGTCTGACACGCTGTTTTGATTTACTGTCGTATCGTCGTCTCCACCTTGTATAATCTGAAATTCAGAATACAAAGATTGTTGTCAATCTCTTTTTAATCATAACCTTTTTTCAGACCTTTGCCTACAGTATATTATGGGACATGCAGTTCTTGCTCCGTAACCTCGCGCTCATCGGAGCCCTACTGCTGGTCGTAGCGGAGGCCCGGGCCGAGGGGCGAAGCCTCTTCGCTGGCGTGCCGTCGCTCGGAGAGAACAAACCCAAGACCTACCTGCAGCTTGCCGGAAGAATACTGCTGGCTTTCATGTTCATCACACTGCTGAGATTCGAATACTCATTCTTGCAGGTTAGTAGAATTATTATTTTTTTGGTTGCTGAATTGAGAATTCAAAGTTGAAAACTTGTCAATTGAAAATGGCGACTTTTAAAACTCAAGGGTACTTTTCGCATAAGAGGCGCGTTAGAGTTTCGCAAATGCTAACTTCCAATTTTCTATTCAGAAACCAGGAGTAAGCTTCAACTCAGTATGATAGTACTTATTCAAAATCGATTTGTTAGTATTTAGAATGGTAATTAATTTAGTATCCAATATCCTACGTACCTACTCTGGAACTTGTCATAAAACCTCTATAAAAATGTTCTATTGAGGAAAAAAAGTTCGATACTATTTATAAATACCACTGTAATAATGTTAACTTATGTATCTCGCTGGAAATTGTATAGATAGGATTTAAAAAAAAAAAACAATTTATTTTTTAACTGGTACTCTAACACTAAACTTATCCCATTACGTTATGGTTGACTATTCAGCAAATAAGGCTTTTTCTCGACGTTGACACAAAAATAGAAAAACCGGTTTCAAAAGAAGCAAAAACATTCATTATCGTCTTCACATAACTGTGTGAAACTTAATACAGTTTTCACTAACATTTAAAGCAATTTACGTAAACATTAACTCCTACGCGTTTAATCAGTCATTATAATCAAATCGATCATTCTCGACCTTAACATTTTACACCAAGATATATTATACATATATTAAAACTAGGTGACATTAACATCGTGTCAAACTCATTGAACACAAGTTACGCTAATGAACTATGACGTCACCTACGGACGCCGCGGAAATTTATAAATAGTTGACCGATTGACATATTGTTTAAAGGTGGTATTGTATTTGCATATTCGATTCACTCTCGGTTTTGCGAACAGGTTTTATTCTTTTTACTGGAATTCTCGTAAGTCAAGGCTGAGAGCCAGACTGCTTATTAAGTAGGCTTATAGGTGATAAACTTCATGGAAAAAGGTCAAGGCAAATTTCAGGCAGATATTGGGATTAGTAACACTTTGAGTAACTATTAAATGAACTAGTTCAAGTTTTTAAAACTTAACAGACAGATGTGTTGCTGGGGAGTTTGTTGCGCCATTTCTTCTTCCCAGCTACAACACTAAGAAGTGGTGACGGGCGGGCGTTTTGGAGGACTATCTTTATGTAGAACTTTGACATTAAAAAAGTGCTGGCACTCAGCCTTATTTGAATAAATGACTTGATTTTTATTATCTTTTGCCCGCATCGCTCGCGTAACATACTAAAAATACGGAAAAAAGTAGCTTATAAATAATAACCTTCAGGGTCCCGTCTATCTCCGTACCAAAATTCATCAAATTCGGTCCAGCGATTTGGACGTGAAAGCGTAACAAACAAACAAACAAACATTTTCAGTTAGTTAGGATAGCGTGAACCGTTCTAAGATCTTAACTAGATCATTTCAACTAGGGCGTCACGACAGACTAATGAAGTCGTATGTAGATTCAGTCCGAGCTAAAGGGCGAGACATGAAATAATTGCGATATGACACATCGCAAATACCTACGTGGCCGAAGCTGCGAAGTGTTACAAAAAATACCCTGTTTTTACATTGTGACGTGGCACTTCTTTTAGTTGTATAGACATACAAAAACTTGCCACATTCGCCATTTTTTTAGCTTTCATCCAATAGCATATTGATATATAACTGAAATGATGGGTAATAGAAATTTAAGGAAGAAGAAAAAATAATCCACCGATCCGAAATAATTTTTGAATTTAGACATCAGTTTAAAAAAGTTAATAGGAAAAAGTCATGATGATAATGGTAACAAAAAAAAATTGGTAAAATTATCTGTATTTCGTACTTTCCAGATTGTGCAAGACCTGCTGGGCAGCATCCTCATGATCCTGGTGACGGTGGGTTACCGCACCAAGCTGTCGGCGCTGATGTTGGTGGTGGTGCTGTCCGTGCTCAACCTGTACCACAACGCGTGGTGGGCTGTTCCCTCCTACAAACCCCTCAGGGACTTCCTCAAATATGACTTCTTCCAGGTAAATATGATGACATTATTGTATTGTATTTCTGGCTGTAGTCCGTAAATCCACATAAGTTCACATCCAAACGCGTATTTTTCGTATGGTTAAACTACTATACTAGTTTTTGTTAGCGGCTTTGCTTGCGTGGATCTCAAGGGTTGGTACTTCTACTGAGATAAAAAGCACTCTTTGTCCTAATTTAGGACTGGCCGCTCTACCCGTGAATGGTTCCAAACTAAGGCTACGTTTCCACCAGAGATGTGCGACGATGCGATCGAGGAATGTGTTTTTAAGAACCAATGGAATTGCTGCGCTTAGCGAGGCCAGGTGAATGAAGCGGTTCTATTGGCTCTTAACAAACACATCCCTTGCTACGCATCCTCGCACATCTCTGGTGGAAACGCAGCCTTATACGTCCAACGAAAAACCTGGCTTTCTAATGTTTAATATTAGTAGGATAGGTCTATGTAAACTAAACGCTAGTCACTATTCGTCGAGCCACGTCGTTACTGAACGTATTGCAAAAGGCTTCCCACAACTACTGGCGGGCCGCACCTGGTATTTTATTTGTTTTGTTGATCGGATGCGTTTCGTTCCATTGAAGCTGTGATATGAGCAAGCTAGCCTTGGAACATTTTATTTTATTTGCATTCCAGTCGGGTTCATTGCTTGTAAGTGTCGCGCCTGCGTTTAAAAGAAAGCAAAATGTTGCTGTTTTTAAAACTTTTTTGATAACAGCAAAGCTTAGCATTACTGATACTTTTTTGGAAATTAATTCCATAGTTGTTTGGTGAAGCCAGGAAATCTGACACCCTTCTTCCCAAAGGGTATCGTGTTGCCCAGTTACTGGGTTGTGGAGTTCAGATAGGCAGCCGCTCACTGTAAATACTGAGGCCCTACTATGAAGTCGTAAAACGATCATGATTCCGCTCTAAGAGAGAGACGGAGCTATACATAGCGAATCGCACTATCCCTTTTACATCATTGGAATTAGATGGCATTAGCACGACATAGTAGGGCCACTGGTACCCAGTTGCATCCGGTTGGGAAAAAGCTACCCAGATTGATCGATTCTATAGTTTTCAGGGGGATGCCATTAATCGACATAAACGTTCTGTAAAAGCTCAGAATACCAAACGACAACTTGAGCAATACGTGAAGTGAACACAACAAAAGACCACTTCAGACATTAACCTACATGGTTCTGATATGTTTGACCAGTACGATTGTATGGACTTTAAAAGGGACTTTGACCTCTGAGTTTGTTTTGGGTGTTTCTTCTCAGGGTAGTCAGCCAGGAAACATCGGCCTCATCTAGTTTAAAATTACTGTTTAACCCACTTACAAAATAAATATCATTTATCACTTATTAACATTTATCTCCTCCCTTTCCAGACGTTATCTGTGATCGGCGGTCTTCTAATGATCGTCTACTTGGGACCTGGCGGTGTCAGTATGGACGAGCACAAGAAGAAGTGGTAGAACCCGCCCAGTGTGTACAATGTACGCACAGTGAAAATGAGACATTTGATAATTTAATCTAAGATGTTATGGTGCGAAAGGAAAGATTTTTTTTTCATACAATTTGGTGTTTTTTGTGACAACCTGACTAGTCGACGACAATTGTGAACGTTGAGCTTACTTCCATATCCTGTAGTGTCCTGTTCGTGTTTTGGGCAGTTTGCTTTAAATCTAGATGAAAATTAATTAAATTTTGTGGGATGCGAGTCGCTATAAAATTAAACTGAAAATACTATGTTGCCAACTTACTGGCCATATTAAAAGCCGTAAGACTCCTAATAAAAGTAATTTGTTGTAGATTTTTTACAATGCATGTCGCAAAATTAAATATAAGGATTCTAGTCCTACAAAATGATATTGTAAATATTTGAATTCCGTAACAAATTCTAAACTTCTCAAGCAAAATGCCCACAATACAAAACGATTGGTGTCATACACAAATTTTATATAAAAGTGCACGTTTTTGGTCGATCAATTAACGGTGAATAAAATAATCGATCAGGTCATTGACCCTAAGCTACGTTTTGATAATAAGCCGATATAACACGGTTCATGATTTGTATTTTGTCAATTTTATATTAGATAGTATTTACTTAGCACTGTTTAACAGATAGTGTTGTGAATTCCGAAGCTTATCGCCTGGAAGCAGCATTGCAAGGTTAGACAGTCTGCTCCGAAGTGCAAAGATTCTAAGGTTACACCATGCCCGGTATAATGTCGCTATAGCTGCAACATAATTTTTGCTAATTAGCGTAGCATATATTTGGTATGATGTTAGCTAAATGTTTGAACGAATTGCATCGACACAAGGAGCAATATTGCTCAAGTTCCATCTGAAAGCATCACAGTGAGTCACAACGCTGACTTTAGTTTACAACAGCGCGTTTTGACGACGCAAAACAAAAATTAATGCGCGTATCGAGCGTATGTTTGTAGGCCAGGCAATGCTGCGTTCACGCGCGCCAAAATAGTAAGTATTTACTCAGACTGAACGTACCCTGCTTTCATTTGCTAAACCGTACATTTTTCATTCCGTTTTTTTTTTTTCTAATATTGTTTTGATTCAATGTAATGTAAATATTTATATAAAAATATACCTATCTATTTTGTACTTACTGACTGAATAACAGGCGACAGATCTTTGAATGTTAAAGCAAATTTAATGCTCTTTTTATGAATTTTAATATTCCAGTAGCCATAAGTGAAACTTTGGTATCACATTTCGAAGATTTGTGCTTCATCTTCCTTATAATAAAATGTAGTCATAAAAACATAAAGACACATATTTTTGTATTATTATTTTTTTATTTATTTTTCTTAAGTTTCAGTTTGGCCATAGATGATAAAGATTCCTGAAAAGATTGTTCCGAATAAATTTTTATATAATAAAAATGTTTTATTTTTACATGTTTATATTGTTTATTTATAATAACCTTAATAAACTATTCAGTCCTAATTCCTAATTGACTAATCTAATTCTTTCGCATTGTTCAATTGTATGTTATCACAACGAGCCTAGAGTCTGAGAAAAGCGACAACATACATTTTTATAAAACATTTAATTGTATATAATATTATATTAATTGTTCAACAACTACTGGGACACATCACAGACAGATATATATTGCGCGTCTACTCTTTTGCCTTCGCCTGCTCTGTGACCTTTTCTCTATCTTCTATATATTTGAACACTTTGTTAGCTAGCTGTCTATATTTCTCTGCGTGCGTACTGTCTGGTAGCGCGTAGATGGCTGGTTTCCCGCTATTGATGCACTCGGACATGTTGTGGTCGACCTCGAAGCTCTCGATGATCTCCAGACCCATTTCATCGGCCGCTCGCTTCGTGTCGTTGCCGAACACGTAGTTTTTCGTGCCGCATTTGTAGCAGATTGCATGGGACATGTTCTCTACCATGCCCACAATAGGAACTTTAAGCTTCTCGAACATGATGACGCCTCGTTTCGTTACTTGGAGCGCTGCGGATTGGGGTGTGGTGACTACTAGGGCTCCTGTGAAGGAATACAAAAATAATGTTGTGTAAGCAAAATCCAGAAACATTAAAACGACGAAACAAAGGAACGTCTTCAATAAAGCAGGCAAGCGGTGATATCATTTAAATGTAAATGGCGCATGAACTAGTCGCTTATCTTTCTGGGGTCAATTATGAGATTTCTTTCAATTTGTTCCACAATACAATAAAACATTATTTTACGCTAGCCAATAACTCACCATCTATAGGCAGGTTCTGTGCGAGCGACAGATGCGTGTCGCCAGTGCCCGGCGGCGTGTCTACGATGAGGCAGTCTAGTGGCCCCCACGCCACTTGCCTCGTCAGTCTCTCTAACGCCTGCATCACCATCAGACCACGCCATACGACGGCATTCTCTCCTGATACTAGCAGGCCCATTGACATGCTGAAACATTGAATATGATATTTTATCCGAATTAGCTTCTTAGCCGAAAGCCGAAAATCACAAGGGAATGGGGCAGTCTGATTCTGTCTACAGACTTTCATATTTTATCGCTTTTCCTCTGCGACTTTTTTTTTCTATTAAGAGATTAGGATTTATGACAGTGGAAGAATATCTTACAGCTTTAATCATGACTTTTTTCCACCCACCAAGGCGGGCTTTTCTAACGCTTTGGTGAGGCATGCAACAAAGCTGTAGGAACTTGGTGTGACTATCATAATATCATAGTTGCAATATCACTGATAACAATCATAAGATTTGTTTATAGACAAACTCTGACACCCAACTGTAACCTGTGTAACTGTAACTCAGTAATTAATTTTGGAAGTGATAACAGAAAAATTACATAACTTGTGTAATTGTGTATTACCCAACAATGATAAGAGTAGCTAAAATCTTGACTAATATTTATTTATTTAAACTTTATGTACAATAGTGGTACATGGGCGGACTTAATGCATCAAGGCATTCTCTACCAGTCAACCTTTGGGTTATAAAGAAATAAATTAGTTGTTGTTATAGAATATTCTAAAGATATAAATTAGTTTGCAGTTTGTAAATGAAAATCTCGGGAAGTAGGTACTTATCAAAATACGAAAATTGTTCTACTGAGAAAGCTACAGTATTATTGAGTCCACTTTTGCATGGTGTTTGTGGGATAGGCCATAAGAAAAACTGGTACTACATGTTTAGAATAGATTGATAGTAAGATAGATCAAATCTGAAACTAATTTGAAAACATAAAAAGAGAAGAGAGAGCAGATTTTCAAACAGAGAATATGCCCCTCACCATTTAACACCATAGTTCAGCAGTGGCTCAATGAGGTGTTCATCATTCAGCATAGGCTCTCCATTGATGTTCATCATGAGAGGCACAGAGGGACCAAACACATCTGCATCCAGCAGACCAATCTCCTTGTCCGGCTCTATCACCTTCATAGCACATGCGAGATTCACTGGAAAAGTTGAAATTAAATTTAATGGGGTGTAAAGCCCAAGAGTGAAAATGTTATTGTTATGTTAATGAGAAGGCTGTTTCCTTGATGGATTTATTGCTACTAAATATAATAAAGCAATGATTACACATGAATGCAGATATAGACATATTGTTTATGTGCATAAATGAGTGTGACATACACATATTGTGTATGCTCATTGTACAGAGTAGCTCATACTGTTGATTTATTCATTCATAATAAAATAAAATTAAACATTATACAGTAAATAAATGAACCAACAAAGAGTAACTGATGAATAATGAAAACAGATTAAGAGAAATTAGCTGTGACCACAATGAGTTTATCGTTTTTTTTTTTTATATTACTATTAACTGTGATTGAAATATTTTTTTTTTATTCATTCTGATGATCAACAATGAATTTGTATATAATTAATTGGATCTCATATTTAAATCATCACATTGTACTACCAAGCGACAAGTCTATGGAAAATTCCAAATAAATACCAACCAGCAGTAGTAGTCTTTCCCACACCTCCTTTTCCTGAGGCCACAAGTATTATGCTCTTGACTCCTGGCAGAGGTTTCCTCTCTGGCAGTCCTTTAGCCATTAATTTAGCTCTATGAGCATTTGCTTCTTCTTTGGTGTGCTTTAGGCGGACTGAATAGCAACATGGTGCTGACTAAAATTAGAAAGTATGGGATTAGATTAGGTCAGAGTAAAAGAATCTGTCGTTAAATGTAGGTTATAAAAGTAGATTTATACCGAATGCAAGAGTAAATAGAGTATTTGTTACAACCTTTACATTTGTGGATGTACGACTGTTTCATGTAGTTACAGTCTCCAGGCACCTAAATTATGGTATCATAATATCGTGAGACACTAATAATATATGTAAATCATTAAAATACTCTTAATTTTTAAAACAAATAAAATGATGAAATCCTGCATACTTACAGTGCTTACATTGGTGTTTAATAAAACACCGTACACTCGCTGAAATGCTCTTTGGAGGTGCATAACTGATAGTAATTTTTGTCGATTATTGGATTTTCTAAGAAACCAACCTCGATATTTGTAAAAAGTATTTTTTTTTTCAAAATTCGCAAATTGCAACGCAAAAATACTCGTCCAGAAATTGAATTGTCAAGTGAATCGATCACAATCACATTGTCTTTTTTGACAAACTGACAGGTATGAAAGAACATAGAACCGATGATATTTTTTTTTCTTGGAAGATTGTGAAAACCAAAATAAAAAAAACACTAAACTTGTTTAATTTATAATGCTTGCTTGCACTTTTGCAAAATTAAAACTCAATTAACAAATTCTCATAGAAAAATTTGAGTGGAGCTGAATCAATCAAGTCGCCAGTCGGTGCTAAAACAGATGTTCGAAAATTAAAAATAAACACAACTGTCAATCTCTTTGCGCAATGTCGGGACTTTTCTACGACATATTTTCGAAAAAAGTCGGAATTTCCAGCTTTTTGGAGTGATTACCGTACTGTAGTAAAATGTCTATTTGTTTACGTACGTTTTCTCAAAGAATATTGCCTATAAACGGCATCGTTTCTACCAAAAGTCACTCAAGCCGCTTGTGCAGAAAAATCCCTTTGCGGACGCAATTTCTGGAAGAAGTGAGTATTTTGCGTAGTTTCTATGCTTTTAATTATTTTTTAGTTTCCTGGAGAACACGAATGGTGTAGCTAGTTACGTAATATTTGAAAAATACATAATTATTTATATCGCCAACTATATTTTCCTCCTTGACATTGAACCAATTAGAATATGCGGAATGGAACTGTTACCGATTCACGTGGTGCTGACATAAGCTTTCTGACATAAATAATATTTGCCATGCAAGGTCTCATACTCCCTGTAAAAAATTTGGACTTTTTCCATGTGTATGTTTGTTTTCATCCATCATCATGTAATTTATAAAACTACTGGTAAATGAATGCATTACTGGGTTGATATTATTTGTTTACATACTCGGATTGCATCCATCTTGGCATCGTACCAGCATCAGTATTGTGTTTGATTCATTCAATATTTTAGAGGTAAAAGGTATTTTAGAGGTTAGGACAGGAAGTGCTGGCGTCTGTGCACTTATGTACAGATGCAAAGCATTCATTTATTTATTTTATTTCGGGATAAAAAAACAGGAGTATGTACAATTAAATGTAAATATATACTGTCTTACTAGTTAAACAAAATACTTATTATACTCTAGCAACATTATCCACTTATTACTAGTATGATGATTTATTAACATTATATTACCATAGATTATGTTGCTATCTGATCTTCGCTTATGATATTCAATGAACCTACTAAAGAAACCTTGCATTTTATTTTTACTCTTTAAATATATTTTTTTTTTAAATTTCATGAAAACTGCTGTTGTTTTGGCACATTTCCCATTTAGATAAAAAATCTACCTTAATTTTATAATAAACCTCCCAAAGCAGCTGTGTCCGGTGAGTGCCTGCGTCAGGCGGAAGGAGAGGATGCTGTGGCACCTCTCCAGCCACTCCCCAAAGAGGGGCTTTTAAAAACCATTACTTTTATTTCACAGTTCCTTAATCGTCGCATATCCAGTTGTCAACCAGCACCAAAATGCACTACAGAAAGCAACATCGACAATATCTATATCCAGGAGGAGGCAGTGAATGGCCGTCTCTCTCAACAGATAGATTTCAGCTACTATAAACCAAACTGCAGAACGAAAAGTAATGAAAATGATTATGGAGATGATGTGGAGCTGAAGACCCTGAGAATTACGTCTGATGATTATATAGAGAGGCGTATGCCTCCGTTTGCATTTGATGTCCCTTTTAGCAATATCAGTGATATAGATTTAACGAAAGATAATAATGTGAGTATATTTCTTTTTATATTTGTGCATAGGCAACAGAAAGCAGACCACAATAAGTGGAATAATGGAAGGTCTGTGCAGTGTGAAATTGGTTTATGATATTTGAAGATTGCAATTTTATGCTTGCTCAATAAAAACTGTTGTTTTTTAATTAAAAAATGATGTCCTTGTAGCGGCATCAATGCCGCCATATCAAAACTAAAGAACGTAATCCTGCATGGCGCAAGCAAAGTTCTCCGTGCGATTTGAACACATACAACAGTCCGCATATCAACTATCATATCCCGCATATCATACTGGAGTCGGGATGATGCTGCATCAACATTATAGAGGTACTCTCGGAGGCTTCATTGGAAATGGGAAGGATCCTCTTGCTAGACGGTTATTGAGTCTGGTGGGCAACTGCCCCATGGTTGATATTCGGCCTGTTGTATGTGTTCAAATCGGACAGAGAACTTTGCTTGCGCGATATAGGATTTCGTTGTTAGTTCGTCGTAGATGGCGCTACGGTTCTTTTTGTTGCCGTACAAATTTCGTTTCTTAGTTTTTCATGTGGCGGCATTGATGCCGCTACATCCTCATTCCTGTGTTGGGGTCTGCTTGCAGCCAAACCAGAAAGCTGAACACCAGTATTTTACGTGGTGCAAAAAATTAAAAAATATTTTTTTGTATTTTTTTTATTTCTGAAACAAATTAAAAAACCAGGCTGGTTTTTTTTTAGGACATAGAGCCGACCTGCCTCTCGGAATTCGAACGCGATGCGATCGCGTTCTGTCGTGGAACAGTTTCGTCTACTAATCCATTGAGTGCTCCCATCGTAGAGCCGAGCCGTGAGGGCAAGCCCAGCGAGGAACAACTTATGAAGGTGTTCAACACGCTGTCCACTACGGTTAGTATGAAACTGAACAAAACTTAAAAAACAAGCACTTTATTGCATTTGATTTATGCCCCCCCCCCCCCCCCTACCTTGTTGCTATTCCACAAATTCGCACTTAACGTTTCCAAACGTCTTTTACAATACGCACAGCAAAGGAGTGGAACTCTCTGCCTGCGTCTGTGTTTCCGAAAGCATACAACCCAAATCTCTTCAAAATTAGAGTGAACAGGCTTCTTCTGGGTAAGCTCGCTCCATCGTCGACTTTGTCTCAGTCATCTATGACCTAGACTAGAGTCAAGAGCAAACCCATATATTAAATAAAATAAAAAAAATACAGATATTATATTTATATCAAAATATAGTATGGAAGAATCTGGAGGATGATGATGTCCTTTATTTCCAATCTATACTAATATAACAAAGCTGAAGAGTTTGTTTGTTTGAACGCGCTAATCTCTGGAACTACCAGTCGGATTTGGAAAATTCTTTTTGTATTATGATCGCCACATTCATGAGGAAAGAAATTCCAGCGGGAACGGGAAAAACGGATTCTTTTAGAATGTTGATTGCCAAGCTCAAAAGTTGTCTTTTCCGACATTTATCCTATCCCGAGTTTCCAATGTAAACAACACGGGCCACTTGGCTGTGTCGCCATATAATCGGGTTTTTTTTTCGGCTGGATAACTTGATATCGTATAAACATGGCAATTAATCAACTAGTACAAAGATAGACTGATGCTCTAAAATGTTATGACAAAGAAGCATACTACGTGTAACAGAATAAACGAAATAAATACCTCTTAAGGGGTCATTTAACGCAAAACAAATTTAAAAAGTAAGGGTAAAATATTAATTTATTGTTCTACTAGTTGCCGCCCGCGGCTCCGCCCGCGTGATTGTCGAAAACTATCCTAAGGGAACATATTCCCGGGATAAAAAGTATCCTATGTGTTATTCCAGACTATAATCTACCTCTGTGCCAAATTTCATCAAAATCCATTCAGTAGTTTTTACGTGAAAGAGTAACAAACATCCATACATACATCCATACTTACAAACTTTCGCCTTTATAATAGTAGTAGGATATAAGCTATACATATAAATCATTAATATAATTGGTAAATTAATCCGATGAGCAATATGTGTACGTTGGTCAATCTGACTCTTTTGCAAATTCGCGGACAATAGTGTGGGTTACATGTTTGTTATTTCTATTTTTTTAAACACCTGTGTTAAAATGTAGCATGTAACTGTTTTTTTTTTTTTGTCCAGGGTTGCGGAATTTGTTCGAATGAGTCACCGCGGCCCTGGAACGCAAAGGGCTTTAGAAGGAACACGGATGGGTTTTAGTCAGTAAAAGTCTGACACGCCCTTCCGCTCAACCCAGAGCGGAAGAAGTCATTTGATGATTTCCCATCCTTAAATAAAAAAAAATAAAAAAAACTGTTTTTTGTCCCAAAAAAATAAAATTAAAATTGTACTCATCATAATGAACAACTTTTGCTTTGGGACTAACCCCGAAATCGCAAAAAAACAGCTGTTCAGTACATTTTGTTGAGTTACGCGCACATAAATGATTGGGCGGGCGATTTTTTTTTCTTGATTTTAGTGTTGGTCCCATAGTGAAAGTTGTTCATAATGATGAGTACAATGACCCCTTAAGAGGTGTTGCGTTTATTCTGTTACACATTGTATATAAAAACAATTCTCGCAGTGCTTAAAAAATGTGCTCTTTGGTTTTTCAGATGCCGAACTTGTTCGTGAAACCATTGGACTATTCTATCTATCATCCTAACATGGTGTTTGTAAACAACATCAGAGGAACTACATCTGTGTAAGTAAATGTTTTTCTTCTCAACAAGCAAGAATATCAATGAAAGACGAGTCTGTTAAAGGGGCCACGCTTGTTATTTTATTTGTACCCTTAATATAATTAGGTAAATGTACATTTCTTATCTTAAATAAACTTATTTCCCATAGAACTGCAGAATTATAACCATTAATTCTTTCTATGGGCAGTTATTTTTATAAAGTCGATAACTTATGTTGTTCATTATGGCTTTAGACTTGCTTGACCTTCGATTGTTTGTTATATAACATAATGCAAGCATAATGTATTCATTGGCGAGTAAACATGTCTATAACTAACTAATTAGTAACACATGACACCTTTACTATTACATATTTTTGCACCCAATAAATAAAACCATAAACTTCATGACAATCATCATTGTAAGTAAAAATTACATAATAAGGTATTTTACTAGATAAGAAAATAAAAATTTTATTTAGTCTGTCCGTTAGATTTAAAAACACGTATTTTTTACCATTTCAAATCATCATCATCAAAGTTTAAGAGTGGAGGCTGGTGACGTCACGTTATAGTAAAAGTGTCGCGAGTTGTCGACGCACTGTATCGTCTTCATTGTTTGTTTACGTAAAAATATGTGTCTAATATTTTTTGGAAACATCTGACGGACATATTTTTACCGATAGACGATAAAATACCCTATTGATTTATAAATCTAGAGATGTGTCATGAAACGAATTTTCATGAAATTATTTATTCGCCTTATTAAACCTCAAACAAACCTTACCGTAAATCTGTTGAAACAGCCGTACAGTGTGGGTGTCCACGTCTCGACACCTAATTCATACATAACTAAGACATTATGATTTTCTTCTTCATATTATTATTAACATGTGTTATTGTATTTGTTATTGCAGAGGTCTGTTCCACTACGTGAAGCAGGTGGCTCTGCTGCGTACGGTGGGACACTTGAAGTTCGCCTACGTCAAGTTGGAAGTCTTGAAGATCACCGCCCATCCTGAGGACTCTTCTGTCAAGTGAGTCTCACTACGCGTGAATTGACGTCATAGCTAGTAAGATAGAAAATACTATGAAGTGGTGACGGGTTGACTTTCAAAAAGTGTACTTATGATTTTGATTTTAGATCTTCGTATTGTGAGAGATTTCGTTATGTTTCGGGGCAGAGATAAGCATCTTATACCGTCGGTTTTGTCTTTTCGTACCATTAGTCAACTCAAAAGTGCCAAACAATAATCTAGGTCACGCCGATATTCTTTTGCGAAGTAAACACTAGATAAGGTAAACTAATTTAGTGTTCTTATCAAATAAACACTTAACCGATAGCAGTTATTTCCGGAATTTGACGTCATCAATAACTTTCATTTGCCCCTCCTCCCCACTCTATTTCGGGCCCTGGGCCAAAAGAAAAACCATTATTTGGATTACTTACTTACTATTATTTCAAAAACCAGTTTTCTAACGCCCTACTATGACGTGCTAATTCCATCCAATTCCGACGATGTAAAAGGGATAGTGCTATACGCTATGGATAGGTCCGTCTCTCTCTTGGAGCGGAATCTCGATCGTTTTAAGACTTTATAGTAGGGCCCCTGATCTAAGAGCTAATTGTTTATTATGAATGTGTATACAAAATACAAAGAGATGCTTAAAATAACATTTCCGTAAATAATAGAGCGCAGGTTTTCAACAGTTTTCTTAATTATATTTAATGAACTATCATATCTCTGACCAGGATGAGGTGGCGCATCAAGGGCATCTCGGGGCTCAAAGTATTCTTCATGTTTTGGAAGTACAAACTGTGGAACATGAAGGAGGTGTTCAAAGACCAGGAACTGTGAGTATTAGCATTACAAATAGAAAGTTATACTTATGTATAACCCATGCCACTATTATATGGGGCTTATTCATAACGTTTTTTTATGTTGGGCAACATTAAAAAAAAGCACACTAGGAATTTCTCCTGTATCGTGGGTGCGTTTACAAACTCACATACACAAACAGCAAATTGAGAATGTGCTATACCAACCCTTCTGGAAATACAGGCGTTATTATTATGCAAGATGGTTAGTTTTAAATTAAGAAACATTCATGACTCTGTGCCACAATCAGTATGTTGCAATACTATCTATATAATATAAAGATATACAGTGTTCTCCTTTTCTTTTCTTTATGCAAAAAAAAATTGTTTAAGATCTGTAGCTAAGTTTACAATAGATATAATGTCGAAAATTTATCGATCTTAAGCACACATTTTATAAATATTTTTCAGTGTATCTTAATCGGAAAAGCAAGTTCACCCGTGTCGTATCTTCTCGTTTTCCCAAACGGAGCTACCGCAGGTTTTTACAAGGGCGTCACAAAAAAATGATAACACTCAAAGCGAGTCGCAGTATGAAAAAGATTGGGAACCCCTGGTCTATACTATAGTAGGCGCCAGATAAATGTGGAATAAAGTATATTGACCTTTCCCTAATAACTGCTCATAGGTACCTGAACAATTAAATATGAATCGTTTTTCATTATTAGACAATGTTAAGGATCACGAGAGATGATGATTCGGGACAGTTTTGTGTCATTAATTCCGTTTTTCAAATTAACAATGTCAATAAATGTAGGTGGGTCAATGACCGATATTCCATGATTATCTGGCGCCTACTATATACTATACCATTATTATAAATGCGAAAGTTTGAATGTTTGGATGCATGTTTTTTACTCAATCACGCCAGAATGTCTGAACGGATCTTAATGAAATTTGGCACAGAGGTAGATTATATTCTGGAGTAACACATAGGATATACTAAACACTTCTACTATTTTATCCCGGGATTATGTTCCCTTGGGACATTATTCGACATTCACGCGGGCAGCAGTTAGTTATTTATACTCTTGTACCATGTACAGAGATCAGCTTGGTAACCATTTGTGTTTTGTTTTGCAGATGGTACGACGGGTTCTCTACGTTCTACGTGGGCTCAGATGGTTTGATACAGAAACATATTGTAGACAAGGTTAATATTCTCATATCAATGCAATCAAACTCGTTCTACGAAATGCTGCTGAAGCTGAAGTATGCTCATTCGAATTCTCTGAGAGTTATTTACATTGTCTTACAAATTTATTAAACGAAGTCGCTATCTCCCGCTGGTTCTCTGTTTAAGTCTCCTAAACCAAGCAACAGATTTAGCTACGTTTATAAGTAATAAAAAAAGCGATTAACGAGGAAAGTTCTGTATAAAATTTTCCCCATTTACCAGCCGCGACGGTAACATATCCTTAAATCTTATTTATTGTGTACCCAGATGATGCCAGACCAGGACACGATAATCGACGATGAAGAGAAAGCCCCGATCGCCGCCAAGATAGCGCTCCTCATTGGCTTACTGCCGCGAAACTACCTATCAGACGTATCCCCATACTTCAGTTCCTCTGCAGGCACCGCGGACACCACACCTCTGCCATTCAAAGTGCTAGAGTAAACCACGGTTTAATATCACGGGGATATCGTCATAGGCGGGAAATATAAGGTTTATCAGTGAATAGTACTTTAAAGGAAGATAATTATTTTGTCTGTTAATAGTTTGAAACTCCCCTAATTAGGGGAGACTGCCCGTTTCGGTGGATGGCAACACCTTGTATTGCCAGTCAGAAAAAGTTATCGATAAAACTCCACATAATCAGTGGCTTCATTAGTTCCATACACCAATGTCTATTAGCTTATAAATACGCTGTCCTTAGCTACCGCTATTGCTATAGTTCTAATCCACAGACAATAGAAGCTACTGTATGTAAATAAAAGAAAAAAAGTAATGAATTTTCTGATAAAGCTTTTGTCTATGAAATGGACATAGACAAAAGCTTTATCAGTAGCTTCCTTGTTATGATGGCCCCTAACCGTGACCAATATTTCCATTTCATTAATTTATTGACATCAATTTATTTTAACTTCTATCATAGCACCAATTTTTTTTTTAAAACAAAACCTTAATGTTTAGCTTAAATTTCGATTACCTACACAGTTGTTTTGATAGGTTGTTATTTATTTATTATACAAATATTTTGTTAACAAATGAAATTTGTTCTCCATGCTGCATGGTGTTGTTTGCAGATGCTTTAGTTCGGCATACACGTTTCAACTTTGGCATTGCGAAGTAATACACAAGTGATATTTTGATCAACTGTGAATGCCTTGTATTAGTCTGTATAGATAATGTTATGTATTGCTATAATACAATAAAATTATGTCCATTATAAAGTTGTTTTCTTTCTTGTTTATTATAATCTTTGTACCGACTTCAAAAAGGAGGTTTTGTATGTATTTTTTTAAGGACGAATTCGGACCATGACGACTCTTAGATAGGTAACTGTTGTAGACCAGTCGAACAAAAAACCAGCTCACCTCAAGTTAAAAAGGCATGGGCACTTTCCTTAAGTTTGCCATAATATGTTATTACTTCCCAGAATTTGATCCTTATTATCGATACTTTCTGATGATGATTGTTTTTTTTTCAAAACCAACCAGTTCAATTCGTGACTAGCAAAACCGATTTTTCAGAAATCCAATAATGCAGTTTTAGTTTTCATCAAAATCAGGGTCCAGCCTCCTTTCAGTGTTTAACAATATTCCTCATAGTTTCGGATTTGGCCATTCACGCACACTTTAAAAGTTCACCCTTTATATACTTGTATAACCATTTCAAATTCCAATTTCCCAGTGCTAAGAGTCTCCGAGCTAAACCGCGGACAGACAGACAGACGGACATTGTGAAACTATAAGGGTTCCTTGTAGACTACGGAAAAATGGCAATTTTCGTGGGTGCGTTTGCAGACCAAGAAATGTCACAAATTAGGAATAAGTTTCTTATCTCTGCTAGACCATACATACAAACAAAAAACTTAATGGTCCGCGTGGGAATCCTCGAAACAAAAATTCACCCCGTTCAAAGAAGCTTCAAAAAAGTTCAAATGAGTTCAAAGTTCCACCCTGAATTACTGTGTTGCCATTTAGTGAATTGGCATTATCAACTACTCGAAGAAAAAATATAGATTTTACTTTTGTGATTATGTGTGTGTGCATGTTTGATAATTTTTCTAGAAATATATAACGTGTGAGAAACTGGTTTTCAAAAAAACTCAATATGTATCTCCTAAATTTGAATAAGTACAATATTTTGTTACTTGAAATATTTTTGAGCTTTTCCTAGTAGTTATTTTTTTTTACCTCCCTATTTCTACTACTTTTGGGTGAGTTTTCTCGAAATGAATGTGGCAACACAGCCAGTTCGCTGATTCCATGATGAGTGAAGGGTTTTTTGTTGTCAAATATTTTATAAAAATAAATATACAAAATTCTGTAGCTTAATTCAAAGAATAAGGGCATTTTATACGGAATAAAGTTGTGACGAAGTCGAACGTAAAGTTCTATGTTAACCAGACTATTATTTTATTGTTTTTTTATTTGTTTTGTGGCTTCATTGTTTGGTACTTTTTTCGGCACGGCAAGACAAGGAGACGAGTTATTTTGCGTGATGTCATGACGGTGAGTTTATCTTAACTGCTGAGCAAAGGCTACAATATGAGTTGAATATGGATTGAATCATCTGGCGGGGGTCATTGTTCGTGTTGGTCGCCCGGGCGCCTGCCAATTGCTGTTAATTATTAGTGAATAGTGTTGCACCGAAGGCGGTGCGCGCGTACTTTCCGTCACTGATCATATGGAATAGTGCCAAGTCGGTCGTATCGCGTAACCAGTTTTCATTCAATCGTCTTGATATTCCTATTTTGAGTTTATTATTTACGATTGTGCCAGTGCTTGTGTGAATTTTCTTGTGATCCGTCTATTTTGTGGGATTCCCAAGTTTCCGAGACGGCGATCCCAAGTTTCTGTTTCATTGTTTTTCGTCTCCGAACGTAAGTGTTTGATTCATTATTCTGTTTTCATCCATTCACATCAAGTAAGTTTTGTTTGCTTAATGCAACTCAATGGATTATTTGCGTGTAACTTTTTTATTTTTACAATCTTTGTTACTATAGTTACATTGTTTAATCAAAGAATTTTCCCACAGTTGTGTTGTTATATCATGTTTCATTCTTAAGTTCATGTTTCATTGTCACCAGCATAGGAAAAAACCTTTAACTAAACATTCTTGGAAACAATACCAATTAATAACACTATCTCTACTTATCTATACTAAGAAACTGATACTAGGTTCATGGCATTAAAAGTTGGTTAACAACAAAATAAGCTAAATAAAACAAACTATAAATCACTGCTTCCTAAATCAAGCTAAGGTGTCTGAGTCACCAGCTAGTGCCTCACAGGAAAGTCCCAATATCAACAAATAACTCAATATTTGTTCTGCCAAAATATCTCTTGATATGAAAAACTGACATGCATTGTTGACTGTGCCTCCCAGAGATAAGATTGGATGAATACTGATCTAGTTTCTAATTTCATTGAATAACTGTTAAGGTAATGTTGACCCTATAAAAATCAAAAGCCTTTGCTAATAGGAGAGAATACAGAGTAATTTAAAGTACAAATACACCATTTATTTCTTAAAGGGATTTCTACTATACATTCTAAAAGGAAATTGTAATCTTTCTTGAGAGTATCATGTGTGAAGGTAAGATTTTAAGCACCTAAGACAAGTGATTGAAAAAAAAAAAAAAATATTTGTAATTGTTGATTTAATTTATAAAATTCAAATGTTATTATTATATTGTAAATACTGTATTGTGTATTTTAATGTGTAAATTCAGATACAAAATTACTTGTTTATGAATAAAATGACTATGACTATGACATAAATAAAAGTTTCATGTCATTTCAGTAGAAATTCATCCACTGTTTTATTTTTTATCAGAAATGTAAAGGAATCATCCTGACCATTATCCTGAACACAACCTTGGCAAGTTTTTTTTTTTTTTTTTTTCTTCTATTGCTTCGAACCTTGGCAAGATGTTTACTGAGATGTTATACAATCTAAACATGTTATTCAATTATATCAATTGAGACACAAAGAACTTACTTACAATAGTGCTCTGAATCAATTGTTAACACAATGCTATCTCTATAATATAACATAACATTGTGCCTGTATTTCTCAAAGGATTAGGCAGAGATGTACTATAATTTGTCTAGGGTTCTTGAATATAAAAAGCTTATTTTACACATTAAATAGAAGTTATTGCAATAACTAATTTACTTTGATATCTTGAAAAGTGCCTGTAAATGAAGGATGATTAAATAAAGGATGCACACCAATGGCCTGAGTCTTATTCTTTTTATTCATAATGTGCCATTCAATTCCCAAACCTCTAAAGAGGTGCTGATGATGGAGGATCTCTATAGTACACCCACATAGCCAGTAATATTTATTCCCTTGGAATAGTAGCAAGCCTATTGCCATCAAAGTTCCAGATGGAAAAACCCAATAACACTATCCAAACTAGGATCTCATGCAGATAGTCCAATAAAGTGAAAAACATAAAGCAATAATAAAAATATATTGATTCTCAAAACAAAAGTTTATTCAGCTCTATCATCTTGGCAGTATACCAAGTATGTTAGGGCTAACCAGAAGTTGATCCAAATGCAGCTAAATATAAATATTTAAAATAATAAGGTTCGGATTTCATACATTTTACTCTGCAAGTTTGTTATTACTAAAACCATAATCATTGACAGCTCAAAATCTTCCACTGCCGGATATAAGCCCCCAAAAATTGCCACCATCATTTTATCCATAGACAAAATTAAACTAAAATAAGAACAAAACTACTCTTCTTTAAAATAGACAACACACTCCAATTTTTTTGATACCAAAGAGGTTGTCCCAGAACTTATTCTTAAAAAAAAAAACAAATGATTCATCTATTTTTACAGAGTGTGGGCTACCAGTACAGTTATAAGTGAGTAGTATGATATCTGGGTTAGTTAGCAATTAGCATGCTATGTGGACTGGCCAGGTGCTGAGTTTGGTTCACTTGATAATATCATTGTGAAATGTAAGGAGGGCACTGCTATGCATTTGAATATTTTTTTTTTTTGGTAATTTGATGAGGTAATTATAAAAAAGCATACAACAATTTAAAAAAAAAATATTTTTAATGCAAGCTGTGCCTAAACCACTCGTGTACATTTGGCAACAAAAACAGCCATATTTAGCTTTACTATAATTTTATTATGAGTTAAAGGCCTGCCTTTCCTTAATCCATACTGAAATATTAATAAATTTACTGAATCACTGTCAATAGACAGGTTGACGTGGTTAGTACTATTGTTCTGTTCGTATCAGTTAAATGTTTCACAAAAAAGTGACTATAACAATAATAATAAGGAGTATTTATAATAAGGAGTTAATTTAACTTGTAGGTTACCAGTCACTATGAATTTGATTTGTTTTAAGCATATAACTAAATATATATATACCTATGTTGTAAGTGTGTTTTCCTGTAAATTGTGTCTATTGTGTAAAATCAAACTGTTCACCTAGTTCAATGCTAAACAAAGTCAAATGAGGTATTTGTTAGCGAAATGTTCTGAGAGTAATTACCAGTTTAAGTAATGGCTCCAATCATTTGTTAAATGAATTTAACTAGTCACAGTTATTGCCTTAATGGGTTGTGTGAATTAAAAAAACCGGCCAAGTGCGAGTCGTACTCTCACACGAAGGGTTCCGTACCATAAACAGAAAAAATACACGTTTCTTGTATGGGAGCCTGTTTAATTTTATTTTTAATATTTAGGCTAATTATTTAATAAAGAAGACATACGTATAAATAAACTTTAGTACTTATGTCATATTTATTTATATCGAATCAACAGCCTAAAAAATAAGTTTCAAGCTTCTAGCCCTAAAAATTACGATACTTCCATACAACTTTTCCCCCCCTTTCAACCCGTTTTCGCGTTAAAAAGTAGCCTATGTCCTTTCTCAGGCTCTAGACTATTTGCGTACTAAATTTCATTTAAATCGGTTCAGTAGTTTTGGTGTGAAAGCGCGACAGACAAATAGTTACTTTCGCATTTGTAATATAGTAAGGATTATTTATTGTTATAGCGGCAATAGAAATACACACTGAAAATTTCAACTGTCTACCTATTACGGTTCTTGACATACAGCCCGCTGTCAGCGGGCTGTATGTCAAGAACCGTAATAGGTGAACGGAACCGAATGAACGGACAGCGCAAGCTTAGTAATAGGGTTCCGTTGGTTACCCTTTGGGTACGGAACCCTAAAAATGGAACTGTTCTGTAACCACTATATTGTGACAAACACCGATCCTATTATACAACGGTATACTTACCGAATAATTTAAACGACGCAAGTAATACAAGTACCTCACATTTGAGCAAAATAGGTCCACTTCTGGATATAGGCCTCCCCAAGCGCCGCTACATCGAATGGTTCTGTGCTTATCGTATCCAGCAGATTCCTGTAGTTTTGTCAGGTCTTCGGTCCATCTTGTGAGAAGCATTGCAAGTCTGCGTCTTCCGGTACACGCTTTCGGCCTCATCAGGTAAAACCTATTTACCTATTAATTATAATTGATTGGTACCGTCGCTCAATATTCTAGAGGGCGATAAGGTCCCTAAATAGGGACGATCACCCTTAAGCTTTTTCTAGTGATCGTCTTTTGTTTCAACTTTTGTTACCGTCTCAACCTGTAGCTGTCTACTGCCAGACCTCTTTCAAGCTACGCCTTGTGACAGGTTTTCTCCAGCCAAATTGAATCAAAAATAGGTTTGAGTCTGTTATTAAGAACCCTCCATCGTAAAACCATTTGCTTTAGAACTAACTAAAATAAATGTGTACAATTAATTGCCCAAAGCACCTGATGCCATTCTCCAGATATCAATTGACCTCCCTGCCAAAAACCTTAACTACATAGTTTGCCTGTGAAAACGTTTGCTTTAGAACTAACTAAAATAAATGTGTACAATTAATTGCCCAAAGCACCTGATACCATTCTCCAGATATCAATTGACCTCCCTGCCAAAAACCTTAACTACATAGTTTGCCTGTGAAAACGTTTGTTTTAGAACTAACTAAAATAAATGTGTACAATTAATTGCCCAAAGCACCTGATGCCATTCTCCAGATATCAATTGACCTCCCTGCCAAAAACCTTAACTACATAGTTTGCCTGTGAAAACGTAGCGAACAAATGGCCTCAGCATGAATGGCCCTGACTTTCGCAATAACAAACGCATAGCGTCGATGGTATGGCATGGCACCCAAGTATTACTATTTTCTCAAACCATCTAAGGAACTAACACTAAAATGTTGGTCACGATCGCCGCACGTATGGAATTTACCTACGTAAATGGTTATTTATAAAATAGCCACGACTATTGGCTATAATGAAATGACAGCAAATATCTGTGACTCATAAAGTCAAACAAATCACTTAAATGTTTGCATGTTTAGAATTGATTGGCTGCGAAACTGAAGTGAGACGATGGAATGAAGCTGTTAAAGAATCATTAAGAAACTGAACTAACGGTAATTTTCAAGAAAAACCGCAATTAACTTCCAGATAAAAGATACAGAGAAAGACAAGAAAAGCAATAAGTTAGTGAGCCCGAATGTTTAAACAAAAGTCATAATAAAGTCGCGAACAATCAGAAAGAAGGCTATTAGTAAGCATTTGCAAGTTCATTGAAATGTCCTCAGTCTCCAATGAATCACTAATGATAACATTATGCAGGTTCCGCATTGGATATGACGTAAGAACTCTTCAGAAATCGAATATTATTCATAGAATGGTACTGAGAATTGAAAAGACTAGTACAGAGAATCTGAAGGTTTATCCATTGATCGTCGCGCATCGATAAGTATCGGGTATAACGAGTTTTCATAACACGTTCTGCTGTCGACAAAAAATGGGGTTTTCCCATGGTCCCACGCTTTCAAATTTTTGTCATGTTTGGCCTATGACGAAGAGCCTTGATAACAGAGAAAAACCTTACAAAGATAAGAACAATCAAATTACCTTTTGGGAGACCTGTCTCCGCAAACTTTGTCTAATTTGAATGACCCAAGATGTATTCCCGTAAGGGCATTAAAGTCTCTAAATTGAACAGCTTTTTTTATGGATTGGAAATCATCAAAATGCCTCCTCCCGCTTTGGGCAGAATGGGAGGGAGTGTCAGACTCTTACTGACAAAAAACCATATGTGTTCCTTCAAAAGCCTTCCCGTCCAGGAGTTCCATAATTTAATATTTATTTTATTTATTTCATCAGAACAATGATAATAATAATAATATCTTGGGACAACTCACACACGGTCATCTGATCCCAAACTAGGCAGAGCCTGTGCTATGGCAACCAGACAACTGATAAAATGAAATACTGCTCCAAGTTTTAATCGTTGAAACAGAATGCTTCTTACCGTAATGAAATGCTTTCGCTCAATGTGCTTAATTAGGGAATAAATGGAAAAAAAATGTACGAATATATCAGTACCCACCAGAACGAAACAATCAGCCATACATAGTTTCAAGGTTAAGGTCCTAGCTACAAGGCTGAGTCGTTCCGACGTAGTGAAGACGTTGAAGTAATTTTATCAGGTTGTTGAGCAACTATACACGCGAAACGTTTTATGGTAGGCGCCAGATGAATGCAATAACGTTCATTGACCCACATACATTTACTGACTTTTTTGCTATCAAACACAGAAATAAAGCTAAGATTCAGGGCAGCTATAAAGCTGCCCTGATTCTATCGTGATCCTTTACGTTCTTTAGTATTGAAAAACGGTTCATAATTTATTGTTCGGGTATCTCCGAAGGGATATTAGGGAAAGCTCTATTGATAGTTTATCTGGCGCCTACCATAGTAAGGTTTTAGAGCAAATCGTGAGGTACTACAGTTTTCTAGCCGTACTGGTACTTTCCAAGATGTCTTGACTTGTTTGCGCCCAGATTTTCCCCAAAAGTTTGTTCCCAGTTCCCATTCTTTCGCAAAAAATCTGGTAGTTTTCAGCTACATCCAGCTAGATGAGAAGCTGACCCTGGCAAGGGCTACGCAGATTGATATAGATAGACTTAAGCCTTATTTACGCCGGGGCAACACTGCGGCATTGCGGCATGCCGCAAGGACGCAGTTTTGCCCCGGCCGGCCTAAATAAGGCTTTATCAATATAATATATATAAATCTTCCGTTTCTGAATGATTGATAGAGTGACAGTGTAGGTATGTGACTGACAGATAACGCACAGCCGAAACTACTGGTCGTAGAAATCTGAAATTTGGCATGTAGCTTCCCTTCACTCCGTAGGGGAGCACTAAGATAGGATTTCCCGAAATTCCTACGGGAAGGGGAAAAAATGTTATATGCGCGTACGAAGTCGCGGGCAAAAGCTAGTAATAAATAAAACTGCTTTTTACTTTAATGTATTTTGACCTTGTATTAGATTTTATTAAAAATACTCCTCAGTATTTGCGACTTTTTAAATTATTGTACTTGTGGCAAGCCGCAATGCCGCACAGGGTTGCCACTGCGTAAATAAGACCATCACAGATTCAGGATGGGCACTTATAAACCGTATGTGGGGTTTTGAGCCAGGAAAGAGTTTCCTAGGAACCTTTCGCTGACACTATTCACCACCACAAAAATTATGGGAGACGTATCAAAGATGAGATTAAATTCGTTACTCCGACAAAACCGCCCAAGCGCGGTAATTATAGCAATCTTGAAGATTGCTTGCCCAGTACTATTTATTACCCCTAATCAATGCCCGTAGTGAACTTTTTATATAACTGTTTCGCCTCTTGATAGCCGTGGAGCCGCTGAGAAGTAAGATTACATAGCTTTTTGTACGCTAATCACTTTTTAATGGCGACCTTGTATCATCGTAGTGCTTGCCAATTTATTATTCGTACCTGTTCTATCTGGTTATGTTAACGAAACAGGCTTCATAGTTCGTTACGTGATCGTGATATAAGTACACCACGTGATCATTTGTAGTATCAAATCGGATTTCATAGCGTTATTGGAGATTAACTAATGGCTCGGGAGGGCTCGGGACTGCGGAAGGTTTGTTTAGCCATTAATTACAAATGTTATTATTAAGCCTTTATTGCTGAAGAACTCAACACAAGTATAATCTTATAATATAAAAACTAGTTTAAATCTAAAAAATTACAAATGTGAAATCCACAAAATACACATTTCTCTAGAAAATTAAATAAACCTCGTATAATGGAAATTATTATTATTAATTATTATGATTTCCATCACAAGGGACCCAAATGTCCTTACTTTGGTATTGTTCGTCAAATCGTTGAGCTCCTTAAAGTTCTAAGTTTGAGCTACACGAAAACTGACAAATGCTTGCACCGTCTGGACAGGTCCACGCAAATCTGTGTGGCACTTTCCTCAAAAGGCCATCTCAGACATTAAGCTGCATGGTCCTCATATGATTTGATGTACAGATTGTATCATTGTATGGACTTTAAAAGAAACTTTGATTGACCTCTGAGTTTGTTTTGGTGTTTCTTCTCAGGGTAGTCAGCTAGGAAACACCGGCCTCATCAAGCTCAAAATGACCAAAAAGATTGACGTGTAAAAGTGTTATGTTTAACCTACTAGCAAAATAAATATCATTTATCATTTAGGGCTTTCATATTGGAAAATACTTGAAGTAACGTTAGCCAATATGGTGAACCTTCTACCCAGTTCAAGGCCAAAATGAAGAGGGCTCATTGTTCCATTTTCAAGTACACCAGTAATGACAATTAAACTCCAAGTCCGTGTTTAAATTGAGATTATGTTACTCTACATCAAACATTTTATTAAACACAATATTGATAGGATTATCAGCACCTTACATTATGATAGCGCTTACACAGTAAAATGATTAAACATATAACATTGATAAGCCTCGGTTAGTACTTTCAGTACATTCTAGTTTGCAGAGGAGATTATTACTGCATGGCTCGGCTAACGTTCGGAGTCCAGCTAGAATTTACGTAACAATATAGGGCACAATGCAGCACACGCCTTACTCACTGAATATAAGGCGATAAGTGTCAATAAGTTCACCCATTTCAAATAGGATATTATTATACTGTAATGCATAATACAGTAATCGGATTAAATGTTGGCAATTCTTGTCCTTTCGTGGCTTTAGAATGCAATTTTTCTAATCTCTTATTGTTTCAAAGTTTGTTCACTTTTCATCAATATATTAGTCTAGCTTCATCTGTCTGGCACCTATTTGACCTAGGATAGGGCGTAGCCCTCGTTTAGATAGGTTCAAGTGAAGGTTTGTGACCCTTGTCGTTTATCCACCTTGTCTGCGATCTTCTTTGTGTACTCGAAACGTCTGGCCGCCAGACGGCTAGCCTAGTTGCCATCTATATAATCAAAGATGAGTTTAGAGACGTTGAGAGGGTATTAACCTTTTGAACGCCATTGTCACATATAATTATGTGACAAACGAAAGCTTACCCTGTACGCCAAACGTCACAAATAAGTGACAAAAAATACGGCGCATTTGTGGCTTGGCGTCGGGGGAACGCCGCCGCCGGTGCGTTTATGCTCTGGCGTTCAAAAGGTAAACTTTCAACCAACTTTATGAAACAGTCTCAGGATAGAATGGAGTCCGGAATTTCCATACCTACGCTTAAAAATAGATCCTCAGAAATTTCAATAAAGATCATTTGCACATTTGGTACTGAAAAGTTATCGACTTCCGTTAGTACTTTTCCTCCTGATAAAACTGGTTACCTTACTATAAGGAAAACTAGCCCAAATCGAGCAATAGAATAGTTTTAATTCGGGTTAGTCGTTAAAAATTTCCCTAACAAACTGTGAGTGTGAACTGTATTCTTAATTTTATTTAAATTGATAGGCACATGTTCCACCACAAACCTACTGGAAAGCAGTGATGTGGTCGACAATGTAGCACGCTTGTCTAGAAGTAACCTATTCACTGTAGACTTACGACCGGTTTCAATAACGTATCTATCTACCTTTAACTAACTGTCAAATTAGCTACAACAGTAGCTCAAACGTCATGTTAGAAAGGCAAATATGACGTTACAGCTACTGTTGGTAGCTAATTTGACAGTTAGCTAAAGGTAGATACGTTATTGAGACCGGCCGTTAAAGAACCCAGGTTGTAGCTATCAGGATACACAGACTCCAGCAAGGGATTCCACTCTTTAGCTGTACAATTCTTATTTGAATAAACCTTGTTTCAGGTGCTAAACAATTCATAAAGAGAAGACTGAAACCTTTAGAAGTGCAGACTTCTGTTAAAGACTGAGTGATGACATAGTCTGAAGATGTCGAAAGTCCTGAGCGCCCTTGGCGGCGCGTTGCCGGACGAAAGACCCCTGCTATCCTTGCAGATCGTGGAGAGTGCAGCCAAGTGCCCCCAAGGGTACTGGCCGGTCAGCAGGACCTATGATGAAGACGCTGATGCAGGGCTATTGCGCACGAATGGACTGTTCGGGAAGAAGCCAAGCCATTATATTTGTTTGTCGAAATCGGAGGGTAAGTTGGTTTATTGATTTTGATTAACTTATATGCATAAGTAACTACGCCAAAGGCGTTCCTATACGAGCTGTTGTTACGAGACATATAAATGTACTTAAAAATTTACTCCTTAAAATTCAGTATCTGATAGTCGTCCAAAGTAGGTCTTACGTGTTATTGGCAGAATCGTGGTGCCTGCTTCGCAAAAGCCATTAATGAAGAGTTGAACTCAGAAATGTATACTTCATGGTTTATATAATATAACCTTGACTTAGATCAAGTTAAAGACCGTAAACTTAAACACTCTCACGCTCATTCCAGACATGCTTTTACTGTTGATAATCTCGTTAAAGTTAATGTTGCCAGCGTACAGCGAGCTTATGAACGGACGTAAAAATTTCAAGTGATTATAATCCTAGAGACTTATGATTAATTGGACGAGCTCGGCGCTTTCCGCCCACTCAAACCATCAGTCCACACGGGCCCTGTTGGCTTTAAACTCTATTACTCTAAATTTTGGAGCAAGAAAAATGCGTGTTCCAGAAATAGGTTCCTTTATATGACCTCAGATTCAACTGGTGTTCTCGTCATGAATCTCGGCAAAGGATCAAATGACGCATAACGAAAATAGAACGTTTGAATATTTATGTGTCACAATTTAGGTAAAATACGCACACTGAGATGAATAATTAAACTGATCCGATTTCCTTCCTGTTTCCTGTACCTATGGGTAGTTTAGACTGTCATTCGAACAACAAGTACAATTCTACCGCAGGGATCGGCTTCAAATCGATTGTCTAACTTGTTATCCGACACCAAATGTCGGTAAATCGATTAACGAATCGATACGCGTCGCTGTGACAGAACGAAGCATTGTCTTTGCGCTGTGAGTACTGGGTTACACAACGCTGTAAATACTGGCCGGCAAGATAAATGGGTCAATGTGATAAACTGAATTATGAAAGTCCTCTATGGTGATATGGTCTTTATCTTTGAGGCCAAAGCCCTTAGAGTTGTAAAAAGAAAGATAATATGGTTTTTGTCGACTGCTAGTTAGTATTTGAGTGTCTACAGTGATATTTGCCGCATACTACAGACCAAACCAACTTTTTGAACGCCAGAGCATAAACGCATCGGCGTACCCCTGACGCCAAGCCATAAATGTTTTGTCACATATTTGTGACGTTTGACGTACAGGGTACGCGCTTGCTTGACATGTATATGTGAAAATGGCGTTCAAGAGGCTAATACCAAAAGCGACACCACAAATTAGAAACCAGAAGCCCGATAACAAACTGTCAAAAGTCCAAAATGTTCGGGATTGACCACATGAAATTTCGTCGAAAGAATCACTACACAAAATCGAAAAAAGATGAACACACGTACATTCAATTTTTCAATCGCTTTATGTGCTAGATGGAAAAGTCGATAATCAAAATCATCGCAATTTGATACGAAAATAATTTAACCAATTAGCTGTCACAAAAAATCAAAGTCAATCTAATTGCGGCAAGCACAGGAACGGTCGCGCTCATTCACTTTCATTAAACTTGATGCGAAGGCCGAATCGGTTGTTCGATGATTACTCAATGGCAGTAACGGGGCCACGACCGAAGACAGGCCTGCGACCAGCCTCCAGAACAGTGGCGGATCCAGGATTGTCGTTTGGGGGGGGAAGGGGCGTTGAAACCTTTTTTTTTTTTTTAAGTATGGGAAATCATCAAATGACTTCTTTCGCTCTGGGTGGAGCGGAAGGGCGTGTCAGACTCTTACTGACTAAAACCCATCCGTGTTCCTTCTAAAGCCCTTTGCGTTCCAGGGCCGCGGTGACTCTTTCGAACAAATTCCGCAACGGGGCTGACCCCCTGATGGTAGTTTTTAGCAAAGTAAAAACTAAAAAAAAACATAATATAACATATTATTATGCTTAACACATAACACGCATGGATTACTTTTCGTAAATTCCTCAATGACTTCGTTGGTTGTAGACTAACCAAAGATATCTCGGTCTTTTGGAAGGGTCTTGACCAACTTAGCCCTCCCCCCCCCCTCCAGGATCCGCCAGTGTCCCAGACATTCTGTTTACTTACTACAGTGATACTGGGTCATCGCCTCATTGTTATTAAATCGGCGGCACGGCGTACCGTTCCCTGTAAATGGATTTTTATTGTTCTCCGGAGTGTTCCACGTAACCGGGTAAAGGTTCGGAACGCCTTTCTGTCATACTTCGGAGTATATTCCTTTAGGGCGCTGACCCAGAAAACGTTGGAGATACAAACTAGTGTGACCGTTATTTATTATACCTACCTGCCGTTTTTGTCCTCAATATCCAAAATTCAAGTGACACTGTTCGGATACTCGAAAGTTCCGTTTTCAGTTTATTAAATACTAGTTGCCGCCCGCGGTTCCGCCCGCGTGATTGTCGAAAATTATCCCAAGGGAACATATTCCCGGGATAAAAAGTATCCTATGTGTTATTCCAGACTATAATCTACCACTGTGCCAAATTTCATCATAATCCATTCAGTAGTTTTTGCGTGAAAGAGTAACAAACATCCATCCATACTTACAAACTTTCGCGTTAGTAGGATTGTGGGAATAATGAGAGTAATTGGTCCTCCTCTCGAGGGAAATACTACGGAAAGGCCAAGTGATCTTAACGGCACGACGCTACGCATATCATCTTCATTTTTGACCTGTGCCAGTTGCAACCGTTATCCTTCAGACCTTCAACCACGTCTCATCTATACCCAAAGAAGCCTTTTATCTCATTCTAAAGTCGTTAGATAGATTAGTGTTACGTCAAAAAGTTCACAGTTCACACAGATAAGTAAGTTTTGGCCCTCTTTAATCAAATATCGAGTGAGACCGTTCAGAAACTCGGAGGTTCCGTGTTTAGCTTGCAATTAAGACTGGCTGCTGGACATGCTGGACTGCCATGTGAACTCAAAGGCCCACATAAACAGGGTGTAACAGAAATAATGCAACACCTGAAAAGGAATAATAATTGTACTTATCATTATTTATTATTATGAACATACTAGCTTTTGCCCTTTCCCGTAGGAATTTCGGGCTCTCTTAGTGCTCCCCTATAAGGTAGCTGCATTTCAACCGGTACTTCGGCTGTGCGATTTCTGTCAGTCACAAGTCTATTGTGATCTCTCTTTGATAGAGAGAGATCACAATAGACTTGTGGTTCTACCAGCAAAGGTTTGCTGGTAGAAAACTCATTTTTGAGTTAAGCTCGCCTTTGTACATGAACCATTTTAATCACTGATTTAATATAAGCTGTTATGGTGTACATAAAGAATTAAAGAAGTAACGGAAGAATCTTAATATACAGTGTGTCCGGGCATGGACTAGCGATATTCTAAATACTTAAATATAAACTATATTAAAGTACAATTACACTCTAGGCTTGGGTCCAATACACTTCCCCGCTATGTGGCAACCATTTTGTTTTTTTTGTTGAAATATGCTCTATGCGAGTACAAAAAAATACGCTATGTTCAAACGACAATAACTCTTAAAGTATTAGACATACAGTTGTGAATTTTATGTTGTATTGTAGCTTAGCTCAAAATCTGTCGATCTAGTAAAAAAAATAAAAAAAATGTCGGGTATGTTTTTGTAGTAATTAACAGTTATTGGTTGAATTGAAAAAAACTGATTAGATGATTGTGCTCGATGTTGTCTTCGTATCTTCCCACGGTCTTTGGCTTGTCTGTTTCCTAACACCGTGTTACATAGTACAAGTATGTGGTCGTGTCACGGGAAATTTATTTATTTAGGAACGTTATTGTACTACCATAACGACAGCTTCAGTGTGGCCCAGTAAACGAATGGTTTTTTTTATTATTTTCTAGCTTTTGCCCGCGACTTCGTATGCGCATATCCCGTTTTTTCCCGTTCCCGCAGGAATTTCTCATTCCCGTATAGTCTAGAGCAGGGATGGCGAACCTATTTTGGCGAACGTGCCATTTTCATTACAAAAATAATTTTTGCCATGACGTGTCACCAAAAATCTTGACTTGGTGATACAATGGAAAAAAAATAACACTAGACGCTATCAACTTAACTCTTTTTTTGTAACTATAAATTCATAAAGCATACTATACGGGAAGGGAAAAAAATTGGATATGCGAGTACGAAGTCGCGGGCAAAAGCTAGTGCCTACATATTTCGTAATAGGAAAATCATTTCGTAACCGAACGTGTGTAAACAAGTGTACCATACACGCTTAGTTAATCAATAACTTTCCATTCGAATAACTTACTACCTCCTTATAAGCCCTTTTAACAACTGTATAGTATATTATAGTAGAAGGACTTATAGATTACTAAAGAATCTATATATAGATGAATCAGATAAAGAGGTCGAGAAACATGCAAAAGTAAATGCTCCCGTGTTGGTCCCGGCTGTCATTTGTAGATCTTTGACAGTCTATGGATTGGCAGAAGCCTGAAAATCTGACACCAGTCTTGCCAAGAAGTACCGCGTTACCTAGTTAATGGGTTGTGGAGGTCTGGTAGACAGTTGCTCTTGTACTCAAAAATACTGGTACTCAGCTGCACCCCGTTGGACTGGAAGTCTAGCCTAAAACAGTTGGAAAAAGGCTAGGCAAATAGATTGCTATCAGAATACCAACATTATTCTGATCACCTGCCATGCTTCCGGGTAGCGCTCATTCGACAACTGGTCAAAGGATGATTGAAATACTTTATTTATTTATTTTTGTACATGGTCATGGTACAATAGTCACCAGAAAGCCAATTACAAATCCTGACGTATAGACTTATAGTTATAATAATTGATGGTTTGAGCACAAAAACATGAACACACCGCTTTAATTAAAGTAAGAAGCAATCTTGGTTTGCAATTATATAACTGAAATAATAAAAACAAAAGGAATTACTATAACCTACCGCTACTTGAAAATTTGAGGTTTAACCTTTTGAATGCCACCCACGGTCGGCTATAGCCGACAAATGAAAAAGTGCCCAACACGCCGCGTGCGTTTATGCTCTGACGTTCAAAAGGTTAAGCACCAGGAGTTTATGACTGTCAGGATGGTAGGTACACGAGTTCGATCGGTATCGGTATAAACAGACAAGGGTACCCCTATTAGGTTTCCCTATCACTCGCGTGTTTAATGCTTCAATGTGAAGGAAAATTACAGCCACATCCCAATTCAAAATTGACTGGTTCCGTATTGGAGTTTGAATAGTTCATACGCATAACCTATTAAAGAGTATTTCTATTTTGACACTATAAAGACTTCGGCAAACCCAAATGCGTCGTCGCGTAGTCAGAGGGCGCTTTCCGGTTTTTCCGAACAAATTGGGATTTTTCCGAACTATTAGGACGACGCCTAAGGCAGGAAAAGCGATGGGCCAGCAAAATCTTGAATGATTTCTGGAGCATGACTGTATGACTCGCTTTTAAAACGAGTTACTCAAATCGCAGTAGACAATGAAACGCGTGAAGAGGGGAGTAAGGCCTTTGTAAATATGATGTAAATTACGGCTAGAGTAGCAAAATCCTTCATGAGTTCTATATCACCCCTTCCGAAGTTTTCATTGATTTAATATTTTTCTCCTATCCAGGAGTACCCGGCTACGTAATGGATGGAGTAGTCATAGTAGGAGAGCGGGAGGCAGCTCCGCCGGGCTACAGCGTCGCAGGTCGTGCGGGCAAGCGGCGTCTGTGCACGCGCGTGTCACGTCCCGCCGCTGCGCGTGCGCACCCGCCCGTCACCGACGTCATCGTGTGCTCCAAGATGAGGCAGGCCCCGCAGGGGTTCATACTGGCTGGGTGAGTTGATGTGCTAGTACGGATAGTAGAGTAGAGGCAGGTCGCCTCACCGAAGTCATCGTGTGCTCCAAGATGAAGCAGTCGCCGCAGGGGTTCAAACTGGCAGGGTAAGACCTTGTCCAGAAGGAGCGGATTCGCCGCGATTCTCTCGCGCGTACTACTCGCGTACATTGCGTCCAGAAGGAGCGTACCAACGCGCAAGCATTTGGGGACGAATTCAGTCAGTATTCAGTCAGTAGACGTGCACTCGTTCTGAATTTCGAGCCTAAACTGGACGCAACAAGGCGTCCCTAGTATCTCGACTCGCGCGCAATACGCGCGTAACACGCGCGAGTCGAGAGTCTGGCGTAGTGCACGCGATTTACACGCGTAATTTAAATACGCGCGATGCTTGTGGACGCGATGTATTGACGCCCAGTACCTCGCCAACGCGCGTAGAAACATGCGCTTAACGATTCACGACGAATTCACCCTTTCTGGACGAGGTCTTATTTACACATGTAGTTGTAGAGATCTATGAAGTTACCCGGGTACAGCGTGTCAGTTCGCGCGAGCAAACCGCGCTCTTTGTCAGATGCGAACGTCGTCAGATGAGAACTGGGTGAGTGACACCAAAAGCGAGAATATCCCCATACCCTCATTATGGGTTGCTGAAAAGAAGAAGTTTTTGGACCATCATTGGCAAAGAGATCCGTCCAGCATTACAAGTCTTATCAAAATCATCTTGCTCATACGCCAATTTGTGTAGGGTCGACACAGCTACAGTGTCTTTTCCATACATCTCTTAGCCGTCGTGCAATAGTCAACCCCTTTTTAGCCATATTAATAGCATCTTTTACGTAATGCGCATATCTTTTCTTTGCCCTTTGCCTTTGCTTCCAAATCGAACGATTACTAACGAAACATGAGCTTCAAGCATGCTAACATAGTCTTGAGCTGCTTTACAGGATTTCGACTAATCGGATCCAATTTGGATTTCGTATATCAGGTGCGTGTGATCCCCGATTAGCTACTTCCATTGCTCGGGTATTAGGATTGGTTACATGGAAACTAATATGATGGACGGGCGCTCTTTGTTGATTAGTTTAATCATGAAACTAGCTGTTGCCCGCGACTTCGTACGCGCATATCCGTTTTTTCCCGTTCCAATAGATCCAGAGACTACCCGCTATAACCTCACAAACTCACAAACTTTACCTGTTTATAATATTAGTATAGATTAAGAGCTGATATTAGCTGCCCGACATGAAATAGACAGACTTTATGAACTGCACGCCGGCATCAAACGGTTGGCAGTGGCGGTGTAGTTATGTCCATCTATCTATTTAATTAGCCTGGTGCCATGTCCCACTGCTGGATAAATGCCTCACTCTCCTTTTTTCACACACCCTCTGCCATTGCGGGCCAGTCCTTCCGAGTTCATCCCTCCCGCTTCGTCTTGCGTCTAGATTCATGTCAACTGCACAAAAACTGCATCTTAACTGCGATTTGCAGCTGGCGTGGCGTTTTATAGACCCTTAGGTTTATGCTTGGATGAACCGAACAACAGAACGATTAAAAAAATGTGTTATCTTTCAAATAATAATGTGTTCCTATCCTTCCCCAGGGAGGTTAACGGCAAGATGGTGTGTTACAAAGTGAGTGGCGGCAGCGCTGATACGTCCCCCACACACAACGAGTATGAGAACGTACTCACTAACATCACGCCTGAAGCTAACAGGAGGTAAGCAGAAATAGTCCACGCTGTCCCATAGCTGGGCAAAGAGTAGAGAAGCGAGAAGAGAAGGAAAGACCTGTGTGGGGACCCGCATATTTCCAACTCGCCTTCTCTTCGGGCTCGCTTCTTCGGGCAATTATCGTCACGCTAGCGTAATTTAGGCCTACCTCGGTGACGTAGCTCGTCTTCAGGCACCCAAATTAACGTAAAAGATTCGATTTGATTTTTTATTCAAGCTGATATTTTTTTCTCATTTTCCGTGTTGGCCCCATAGTAAAACCTATTATTTTTCGAAAGTCCTGCGCTAAACGCATGTCCCACGTTTAAATATTACGTTTATCACTCTATTCCATAATAGAAAAATTTAAATGTGTGTACTGTTCAAAACATATTTTGCTTTACATCTGCCACTGAGCGACGGGATCACGGGGCTACGATGATTGTCAGACAAATAGCCATTTGAATTAGTAAGGACAGATCGGGCCTCGCGTTGCAGACATAATAAATGCCGTGTTTCCTGTATGGTGAACAAGTAAAAGTAAATTTTCGGACGACCCTATCTTTGCTTCTAGAATAGAATACTCTTTATACATAACAAATAAGTCATCTACAAAAGGTATTTTAATGTTTGGGCAGTGTTATTAATAATTATAAGTCATAAAGTTGACCGCAGTCATTACACTGCTTCCCTAGTTATTTTACAATTTGCACGACAGGAATGCTTTACATGTAAAATCCAGTTCTAAGTAGACTTAAAATCCTGGCCACCTACTGCGCGGGCCTGCGGACGGCGAGCGTTGGGTGGCTCGCCGTCCGATCACCACCAGGTGATACGGAGTAGAATACGCCCGCAACCAAGCCCGAAACTACGGACTTCGGGCTTAGAGAGTAGCTCCCAGGTCCGGGTCAAACAGATGTCAGCATAGTAGACGGGGCCTGCTAGGGCCAGAGCCTGCCAGGTTCAGGAATTTGTTCGAAAGAGTCACCGCGGCCCTGGAACGCTATGGGCATTTGGAGGAACACGGATGGGTTTTAGTCAGTGAGAGTCTGACACTCCCTTCCGCTCCGCCCAGAGCGGAATGAGACATTGGTGATTTTAAATACAAAAAAAAAATGGACATAAAAGGTCTTAAAAGCAGTACTTATAAAGAGTTCGATTTATACAATTGGAACAAAGAGTTCCCTGGACCATGACTTTAAATTCGTTATTAGAGTCAATATCAATTCGCATTCAATAAAATACTTATATAATAATAAAATTGTCTGCAAACACGACAAAACGTCGTTTGAATCCAGTTGAACATGAACTAATAATACTCAAGCGCGAACACAACAAAGGAGCTCAATAACTAAATTAATAAATCCTTCAGTGAACAAGACCAATTAACTTGTATCGTTTATGTTCCTTATGAAGGGTACAGGACACGCGCTCCAATCATTTAGAGTAATATAATGCAGGGTTATTTTTCTATGACTAGTCTATTTTTTTCCAGGCCGTTAGATACCAATCAAGGACATGATTTATGAAAAAATATACTCCAAAAACACATAACCAGCCTTACATGAAATGTACGGAAGAGTTGTTTTTTTCCTTGTTGGTATAGTTTTTGTTAGGGTTCTGTAGTCAACAAGGAACCCTTATAGTTTCGCCATGTCCGTTTGTCTGTCAGTCCGTCCGCGGTTTAGCTCAGAGACGCTTAGCTATAGAAAGTTAAAATTTCGTATGGACGTATTAATTACGCCGACAGTGGTAAAAATCTTGAAAAACATTCTTTTAGGGTGACCCCCCCCCCTACATGTAAAGTGGCGATGATTTTTTTTTTATCGTCTATGTCATGGTGATAGGTGTTGGATAGGTCGTTTAAAAATATTTGGTAGGTTTGCTCAAACCATTTTTCCTTGGACGGAAAAATGGTTAGTTAGAAAATGGTGGGACACACACACACACTTGACTAACAAAAAGTAGCACTTTAAAGTTTAATATTTCGCAAACATTAAGTAAGATTGTTCATTCATGCCTTGTTTCCATGTTTGAACATCGGATAGTTATCGCCATCTATCAATTAGTCCAAGGACACTGGAAACAATAACAATTAATGTTAACATAGTGTACAACTTATGCTACCTTGTAGTGTTCTGCGAATTTATAAATTCAATTATCCTGTCATTCATCTCCAGTCCATTGACTGATATAAGAGGCCAATACCATGATAGAATATGTCATGAGCCATCAACATAGGAAGTTTACGAGCTGATATTGTTGAGACCCTGTATGGGGCGCAACAAACATTGTTACAAAAGGGGTCACTTCATAACTGTTACAAGTATTCAATCAGTGAATGTTCTCAAACATTGTCACTTGTACAGAAGTTATCAAACATTAGCCATTATGTCAAATGTCTGAGGTTTGTTTAATAAAACTCACCAGTCAAAACATTGATTTATTTAACATAATTGTGTTTTAGTTTTTGTAATTTACCTTTGGTGTACAATAAAGTTCGTAAGCGACGCGAAAGTTTGTAAGGATGGATGGATGGATGTTTGTTACTCTTGCACGTCGGAACGGCTGAACGGATCTCGATGAAATTTGGCACAGAGGTAGATCATAGTTTGGAATAACACATAGGATACTTTTCATCCCGGGAATATGTTCCCTTGGGATTATTTTCGACATAAACGCGGGCGGAGCCGCGGGCGGTAGCTTGTAATTATATAAAAGAAAGTCCTTCCGCGTCTGTCTGAAAGTGATAAACACAGAAAGATACGACAAAACTACTGAAAGGATTTATATTTGGTTTACACCAATGGACGAAGTGATTCATGACGAATGTTTAGGAATATATTTTAGTAATGTTTTGTGTAAATTGGCTGAAATATGACGATTGAACTAGGACTGGAACTGGGAGCTGATATTTTTATGCTCTTCTACCCGTGCGAAGCCGGGACGTATTGCTAGTTATTTGTAAAAATGTTTCATTAATTACTTGCAGGTTACGAGCACCGGACCGTCCACCAAAGCTGTCTCCTCTCGTCTCAGAGCTAAACAACCTGAATCTCAAGCAGTCCCCGACAACGTACCCCAACATTGAAGAGTTCACCACTGACCACGACTACGAAGCCCTAAGCCCCTCCTATAACATCAAGCCAGTGCGACCGGCGCCCCGGCCTCCGTCAGCGAAGTCTCCAATCCCGCACGGGAGCCCCGCGGGGCCGACGTCCCCGGTCGCTCATGGCAGGAAGAAGGGCCCCGCGCCGTTGCCAAGGAACACCACTATGTATCAGACGTTAGGAGGATATAATGGAATGGAGGGAGTTCCATTTTTATTGAATCCCAAGCTGCGAGGCCTGCCTAGTGACAGTTTGGTAAGTTTCTTTGGACTTTGAAAATGTTGATCACACTAATAAGATCACACACTAATAAAGGCGAAAGTTTGGTGTGTGTATGTATGTTTGTTACTTCTTCACGCGCAAACGGCTGGATCAATTTTGATAAAATTTTGTATGCAGGAAGCTGACACCTTGGATTATCACATAGGTAGGCTTTTTATATATAAACTAGCTGCGCGGGTAACACCGCGAGGCGCAGCTAGTCTATTCATATAATTTGCTAAACGCTTAGTTGACACTTCACGTGACCCACCAAGGGCTGGCTTACTTCGGAGAGAGGTTAAGCATTGCCATACAACGTGGCAATGCCTCCAGTCTTTTGGGCTCACTTCCAGTCGATAGCGATGCGGAAGAATTTTTTGGCGCCATATTTTAGTTAGGAGTTTTTATTTTAATTTGAAGTGTAAATAGTTAACGTTAAAATCATATTTACTTTTATAAATGCGAATGTTTGGATGTCTACATGTTAGTTGCACAATCATGCCAAAACGGCTCAACGAATTTGAATGAAACTTGGCGCACGGGTAGACCTCCAGAGGTCCTCGATTAGGATGTAAACGATACTTTTTATTCCGGGAGTATGTTGTATGAGGACACTGTCCAGCAGTAAAATAGGCTTATCACAAAAAATTATAGATCAATTTTAGTTCAGTAAAAAATGTTAAAATGATAAAGGTTGCAATATATATTCTAATTAATTGGCACCACAGGATACTTTTTTAATTTTCCTCAACACGGATTTATTTAATAACACAGTTACTCATATTATTATTACAACAAGCATATGCCTCTATTAATATGTAGTTAGTGTTCCTCAATAAATAACTAAAGCCATAGTTATACACTATTTTAACTATTTCTTTTTTTTTATTTGAGATGACTTTGCTCTTGACTCTAGTCTAGGTCATAGATGACAGAGACAAAGTCGGCGATGGAGCGAGCTTACCCAGAAGCAGCCTGTTTCTTTTACTTTTCATTTTAAACAGTGTAAACCAATTAAGTGTGTATCTACACACTTTATTAGTTCGTGAAGATAGACATCTGTCTATCTTCACGAACTAAGTGCAGTGCAGCATATTTTAATCACTGCACTTAGCTCGTGAAGATAGACAACTACACACTTTACTGTTCTACACTGTTTTTGTACTATTACAAGAACTCACTGTTATAAAGTTACACTGAACAGTATTTTCAGAGGTTTCCTTTTTAATTTCATCATCATCATTCAAAGCCCGACTTCGCCTAATCCTGGGCATAGGCCACTTTTTTCTCTGTCCCATCCCCACGCTCTCGTCCCACTATCATCTAGTTTCTATCCGCAATGGCAACAATGTCGTCGGCGCACCCAATCGCCAGACGGCCTTATTAATTAAACTTCTTTATAATATGTATTAGTATAGACTATAGATTAACCTTTTGAACGACATTGTCACGTATACATGACAAGCAAGCACGTGCCCTGTACGCCAAACGTCACAAATGTGACAAAAGGGACGGCGAATTTGTGGCTTGGCGTCGGGGACTCGCCGATGCGTTTATGCTCTGGCGTCCAAAAGGCACCATATGGATCTTGTAACACAAGACTATTGACAATCTATTCTTGAGTGTAACTAAAATTGCTAAAATAGTTGTTAAGTTTAAAAATAGCAATTTTAACAACACACTTCCCAGTATTAATCAAAATCTCTTGGTTCCAGACACAACTGCCCGTAATAAAGCGGCGCTCGCGCTTCGATCTCGATCGCGACTACACCTACAACTTCGGCGTCGAGCGGCAGACGTGAGACTAAACCCTAACCACACATAAGGTACACTATCCTTGTTCTGCGTAGACACCAATTGATATGACCTTGTGATCGATTTGGATCGATTCTAATGACACGTTTTATGGAACATTATATAACAGTCCTTCCCTGTTACGTATATTATGGACTTTTACGCGAATTTCCATGAAATTACTGCTCAATAAATTTTGGTAGAATTTACCCCGCAAATAGTTGACCATAGTCTGTTGTTTCCATAGATACTCGTAGTAGAAATACTATGGCATATAAACGGAATAATCCATTCAATAAAAATATTGCTTGAGTATAAGAGATTGGACTTTAGAAGTCTTTTGAATATTTGAGTGTTGCCCTATTGAAGTTGAATGTGCTGTATAAGTTGAGATTGTTTATTACTTTCTCTATAAGAAAACCTTAACACCAAGTAATACATGTAGCTAGAAAGATGAGGGTTTACCTCTGTACCCTACTCCGCCAAAATATATTTGGAAATTGGCAGAAATCATAATCATAGCAAACTAGTTGTCAGATGTCTCGAATGTTGCCAGCTATTAAAATTAAAAGTTCCGTGGTAGTTTTACGTCCTCTAAATAAACGGTCTTTAATCATGAAATAATAATGATTATAAATTGGTTGTGTTGTAAATGTGACGTATTGAAGTCGGTCAGCTCAACAGTAGGACTGACTATATATTATGGTGTCATAGCAATTTGTTCACATATCTCTTTTTAATATTGTAATTGTAACGAGATGGCTTTGAAACTAGAGACTGTTAATATCAAAGAATAAAAATATAATACTGTGTAAAACTGGTAATACTGTCATTGTGCCCACTGCTATAGAATAGAATCGCCGGGCATCTGCGTTCTGAGGTCGATCAAATCATATGACTTACCATCTGGTAACACAGCACAGGTGCACAAACGCAAGCTTATGGAGTTTTTGGCGGGATTTTTTCGAGTGAAGTTTAGCGGCTGTTTTAATTATTTGTAAATTGATTCCTAGTGGATATTGTGATGTAAATTGGTGTAGTTTTGTGTCTCAAGTGTCCACGCACTTGGAAAATATGTGAAATAATTGAAATAGGCGCGATCTCGGTTAAGTGGAGGTGAGAATTTTATTGTAGTATCGACTAACTCATTCAAAACTTGCCGAGAAGGCCGAATCGATATATTTGCTGCCAGATACTCCAAAAACCATTAGAAAATGTTACATCCGCATTCTAATGCAAAACAAAGTGTGTGTTAAAAATCAAGACTACGGCTGAAGGACTATCCATGAATAAAGATTAAAACAAAACAAAAAAAATAGAAGGTGGCAAAAGCCATTCTGCCTAAAACATTCCATCAGTGAAAATTATATTTACTCACACAGTTAGAGAACAAAGAAATACCGAACATCGACCTTCCTTTTATGCCAAAAGGCTGTTTACTTAGTAAAACATGCAAGTCTTTGTATCCGTTGTCTCTGGTTTCCTAGCTTTTAGTGAGTGACCCTGAGGCCTTGCGTGTCGGTGCGTAGTTATAGAGTTATAGAGTTCTAGCACGGCAATTAACGGTGTTTTATTGCTCTTAAAAATACTACATAAAGTACTGTTACTAAAATTGCCAACTTGTAATTGAAAAATTGACTCGTAAACTGAAGTGATACTTGTCGTTGTGATTCAGAAGTGCGTGGTTATTTATGTCACACATTTACTGTCACATTATCTATTTATTTTGGTGTAATAAAGAAATAATTTCTAATTATTGCAAACCTGACCGTAGCAAATAACATTATTGACGTGACAACGTCTAATAAATCGATGAACGCCGGCTGCACGCACGAAAAAGGATGACTCATCGTAACGTTACGATCATTTCATCAATGTTTTGTTATGACGTTGTCACGTTCTATCGTCCGTATACCGACGTTACAGACAACCAATTTGTTTTAGTCCGATCACAGAGTTGGTGCCACCAATAGCACTTGTTGCCACCAATGCTTGTAAAGTTATTTGTTTGGAACTTTTGATTCGTTTTTTTAGGTCATAGAAGTAATTTTTTTTTGTCTTTGCAATTGTTTCTCAGGCGCAGAACGCCATCTTTGAATATGACCACGCACTTGTAAAACATCCTGTAAAATGTATCGTGCTAGAGCTCTTACGCCCCGTTTCTATAACGATAATGATCGCAGAATTAATGTGACAAATCGTCTAATTGAACTGTTGCGATTAGTTGAATGAATTATTTGTTAATAACTCATTCAACCAATCGCAACAGTTCAATTTACTTGCGTCTAATAATGACGCATCTTTAATTTTCATGCCTATAAAGGGTAATTGTAATGTCGGATAAAATAGAGAGCGAATTTATTGAAGAAGCCTTTTACTTTTAGTTTTTGCAAAGTCGTCATTTTATGTATTATCAAAATATTCGGTCTATGAACTCACTAAGTATGAAAATTGCACAAACGTTTTTTTTTTTTTCATAAATTGGAAACATGTATAAATTTCAAATATAGGAATATTAAGTAAAAGTAACTTTTATGAATATAAGAATCGTAGTGGTGTCTGAAAATTTAAATGTGAATTTTTATTTTACGATGGCTAAATAGTTAATAACTACAGTAAACTCGTGTTACTTTGGACCTGCTGGTAAAAATTTCGAAATACGCCATTTTAAGGGGTTGTGAGTGGTTGGGGGGGGGGGGGGCGGATCCCCCCCCACCATTTTCACCCGCCGGAAATACTTGGTTTTATTAGAAAAAAAAAAAAACAAAAATTGTTTATTCCACTTTATAAACATGTTTTATCGCTTTTATTAATTCTGGATCTTTCATGTATTTTAAATTATTTCGCCGCCACAAATATTCAAAAATAACATCTGCAAATTTTTCTGTGTCATTAAAATTGTCCTTCCTAAAAATCAGCCAAAATTACTTTATTAATTTCTTTATAAATTAACTCCCTTAAGCCCCCTACACCACCAATACCCTCAAATTCAGGCGACTCGTTTTAAAATCCAACCCGAACTTTTTCACAAACTTTAAAGCTATAGGAACACAGTAACACAGTTTGATTTGTAATGTGTTTGTAGTACCAAAGTAACTCGACTTTACGGTACGTTATTTAGGCTGACTGTCCCCTGGAGCGGAGAGGAGAGGGGCGGGGCGTAGCTGTGCCAATATTAACCAATGGAATTGTTTGCATAAAATATCCGCACCGCTTCAGTGGACAGAGATTAGCGAACTTGTTTAAAAAATCATACAAAATCGGGAAGAGAAGCGAGACAGCGCAGCGGAGTGGGGAAGCGGAAAAAAGCATGTGGCCCGCTCAAATTACTCGTCGCTAGCTCCGCACAGTCCGCAACTCCGCTCCACATCAATGGACAGACACAGTCCGCGTTACGCCGTCACTCCGCTCCGCTGCCTCGCTCCGCGTCAATGGACAGGCAGCCTTATGCCTGTTTTCATTAACAGTAGGCGTTACTTACATGAATCTCTAAATAAAACCGCAGGCTGGATTTTCAACACTTACACACAGCAGTTATTTGGTAGGTTTACGCAATAATTTAGGTGTTTCACAGTGTTGATGAAAACTGGCATTAACGTCCTTCACTTGTAGTTGATTCTTTCACCTTCAATATGAGTGTGTAACCAATTCCAAAGTAACTATAACACATTCAGTGCCCAGAACTCAGCATATGGGTCGGGTGGGGTATGGGTGGCATACGAGTCGTCGTTATATGTAGCGACGACTCGTGGGCACGAATGAATTATTGTCCGACCCATATGCTGAGTTCTGGGCACTGAAAGTGATAACAAACCTATTCACGATCTACGTCATTTTCTGACTTGTTATATTAGATTTTCCCTTGATTATGTAAAAACTTTAACTAAGAAAGTGTATAAAGACAGTACTTTCCGTCAGGGTTAACGAATGGTTACTATTTTTTACGATTAATGTGTAAAGGTGGCCCTTCACTTGGCGTATTTGTCAATATAAGGTGTTAAAAAAACAACTGCAAGAATTTCGTGTAAATGCTCGGTATCAACGTATCCCAAAAAAATATTTTTTTTTAGCGGTTTTATTTTTTCAACCCAAAAAATAATTTAACAAAATATTTTTGTGTGCACTGTACTGCGCTGTTGCATAATCAATAAATTTGTGCGTGGTGACAATATTGCATATCTTTAGAACGGATTGTTATTTGAAAAAAAAAAGTGATTAATTTTTATTTTTATTCTAAACAAATCCTTAAATTGCTTGCAGTTGATTTTTTAAAGCCGTATATATATTTTGTCTTGGCGTATTCGTTACTTGGATAATAGAAAATATACCCTAAAATCATCGAGATAAAGTTTATTTTCTAACAAATAAGTACCTAAGGCGAATATTAGCGCAAATACGCCCAGGGAAGTGCTGCCATAACGATTATGTGCCAATACCAGTACAAAGGGAGATCTGGTTACCGGGCGCCTCGCCAGCCAATGACTAGTCAAAGTGAACGAATTTGTATTACGAGCACTATTTTAACGACTGACATGATTTTACCATACGCTCATTCAAGTATGTATACGTACGTGACAGTTTCTGGTCGTTGAATTTTCAACCTTCAATCTGAGGAAATAAGGTTGAAAATTGATCGATTGAGAACTTTTACATACTATTTTATTGTGCCCTGTCTATTTTTAGACAATTTTCACTATGGTATGACTTTACCCGGGTATTGTCAATAGTGGCTTTGACAGTAATTCGGGTAATCTTATGGAAAAGTTGTGAATGGTTTTAAGGTTCTTAATTTAGATTATTTTAGTTTTACATTATTCAAGAACTTATTGTTTTTGATGTAATTGCATGTCATTAGGTTATTCCCGATTGTTAATACAGGTAAATATTGTAACTATGTGAATTAGAAAATGTATTAATTTCCTACAACGTGTCAGTATGCGTGAACCTTTCCTTTTGGTTTCCTTGTGGAAGTATTTTGGTCGGGAATGTAATCGGTGCTGATAACACTTGTAAGCACTGAATTTGAATTGTATAACACAAAACACGTACCCTGAGTGGTAATAATATCCTAGGTTTAGGCTCATCGCGCACTGTTTGCTTACCACTCACTTAAAACCGACTGAATAGGATCAGTTTACTTTTTAAAATACTGGTGTAATTTAGAATTTTATAAAACATAGGGTCCTCAATTCAGTGAAACGATTCGAATATATTCGAATTTTAAATTAGGCGGGTTGTTTTCGAATTCGTTCACTGAAATTTATACCTTTCTGTGTATGTAAGCTGATTCTATTTTCAAATAAACAGGTTTATTCATAAAAAAATAACCAAATACTTAGTTTAATGAATACTAATTATCAAATTCTTTATTCAAATTAGTTAATTTGAATTTAGTACCTGCTAATCAGTGTTTAGACCAATCATCTTGTTAAAATTATTTTGTAAATTAGCCTATAAATATCTAGTGAGGTGTAAAGATGAGTGCGCGATGGTAATACGGTCCAGTTTGTACTCTTGTTTGTCAATTCGTTGTACATATCTTAGCGTATTGTGTTCGCACGACTGTTATTTATTAACTCGAGAACTAGATTTATTTGCTTTATAATAATATATTATTTAACCGACATCCTCTAATTAGCCGGTAAAGAGATTCTGTAATGCAATTTTTAAAGTAATATTAGACCTGATTCTAGTTGAACTTGTTATAGATTCGAGATGACAGAATTGTATTGTTTTTGTCTCAAATCCTATTTGTTTTACTCAAATATTTATTAGTGATATTGTAAATAATTTATGTATAATGCAATTAGAAAATTAGTAAGCTTTTTTACACATTAGAAATGTATTTCATCTGATAATTTGTTTAGAATGACTATGAAGGAATAAAATTTAAATTATTGACTGATTAAACTGTGTTTTTTTGTAATGAAATTAATATTGCCCCCGACGCCACAACTTTAACGCATTCATATTTCACACACACAACACATTAAACATTTCTACTTGTAAAGTGGTCTATAAGTAGAATGAAACAACTCTAAATGTAACAGTCGCCACCCGGTGGCAACTGGGAATTTTATTCCCGATTGCCACCTGGTGGCACCATTACACATATTCGGGACGGGAGCCCGCACCCGCAATCGTCGACGGCACAGTGAGTGCATAGTCGTCGGGCATTGAGCACAACAACCAGCGAAGCAAGTATGAGCCGTCTTGGGTACGCCCTTGGCCCTCCATCTTCAGCGGGTTTAATAGTAAATTATTTAAGGCGGGGTTACCCGAATTAACGTCGTTTTAGATAGTGTTTTATTCGTAGATAACACAGATTTAAATGTTGAAAAAAATATATATCATAATTCACACTTCGATCTAGATATTTCGGCCGTGCGATACACGATTATTTACATTTCACTGCATCCAATTAAATCGCAAAGACAGGTCTAAATTATGATCTATTTTTTATTTCATTTCAGTTATATGAGGCTTTGAAAAATAAAACTTATACCATAATAAAGGTCATAAAAAATGGGATATAAAACGGCCAAAATAATGTGAAATATCAAAATATCCATAACACTAATTCCAAAATCCAGTGTTTTTCTGTATTTACGCGCTCGCTCCGTGTCCTCAGTCCCGAGCGGAACGTCATGGAGGTCGGACGCACGCCAATTATTCCAAACCCGCCGCGCGCCGCTCCCGCTAATCTGTTACCGGTCGAGCCAAAAATTGTTTATAAAAACAGTAATAAGTACCTTAGTCTTATCTATACTTTACCCTTATTAAAATCTGAGAGTTTAGTTTTAAATACTTTACCTATAGGTACTTAGTGGCAATTTTGTGAAACGAAATGGGCAAAACCAAAACATATGAGAAGTTGTCATCGCTGGCTCTAAGAAGACTGAATAAAAAAAAAAGGTAAGGATGCTTTGACAGTATTATTATTTACCTATATTATATTTTTACTTTATTTACTAGGCTTGTACCTACGCGGAATAGATTTACAAACCGCAAATATGTGTAAAACAGTTGAATGTAACCCCTATGACAATATAAACAATGACGCCACGCACGAAAGTTATAGGTAAGCCGACTTCTGCAACACCGAGAGTTGAAAATCCAGTGCGCGCAAAATACCAAATAGGTACATAGGTGCGGGTGTTTTTGTAGAATAAAACGCGTATTTCTTACGTGTATTGTAATAATATTTAGTTGTTCATTTAGGAGTAAGATAAGTAATATTAGTTCGTTACTGTTTATTTATTTAATACAAATTAGGTACACAGTCAGTACACACATATCACTCTGTACTTTTCCAGTATAAGCTGACCTGTCATTGTACGGAAATTATATTCAGTGCGAGATTAGCTTATACTGGTAGTGTAGCTCGTATGTATCTACCCACAGCAACCATGTTAGTATTTTTATTCTGTGTCACAACACAAACCACAACACAAAAAATAATAACATTTATGGTATCTGCAACGTTTGTGTAGGTCTCGTCTAGATGCCAACACGCAGTTTACTAGTGCCATAATGTAGAAATGTGACAGAATGACTACTTCCTACGAATATAATTATTTTGGTACGACTTTCCATTGACGTCGTCGTATTGAGAGTGGGGGATAGGAGGGGGGGAGGTATACTACCTCTTCTTAAAAGAAAAAGTCGCGGAGACCCCTCTTCGAGGTTTTTTAGTTTTTAATTCTGAGGAAATTTTTCAGAAAATTTAGTGTCGTTTGGCAAGAGGAGGGGGTTGTGGTGGGGAGAGGGGGGGGAGGGTTTGCTCCCTCTCCCTTGGCACCACTCCCAAGACAAGGTAACGCACTGTTTCTGAGGAAAACTCATTTAGTAACCTAGCCTCAAAACGTTCAAAAAGTTGCCTAAAAGGCGTAGTAGGGAGCGGGCGGGGCCTGATGGTTTAAAAAAAAAACCACGAAGGTGATGGCGATTCTAACCCATCCTGTCCGAGTCGGGGTGCCCCAAGTCCAAGTCAAGGTAAAACAAAACGTTCAACGACGAGAGGTCTAAATAATATGTGATAGGGATTGACATAAATTTTGCTATAATAATTAATTTTCAATAAGTATTTTTTTCTCAAAAAGTACGTGTCTCCGCATGTTGAAACTTTGCGTGCGTACTTATAATAATGTAACTTTTCTGTAAAAAAATATCAAATCCTAACTCGACGGACGTCATTGGAAAACTGAGCCAACCCCTTACTTACAGAAAGCACTGTATCAAACTATGACATGCTCTAAATTCATTAAAAAAACTATAAGTATGTCTAGTTAGGCTATACAAACTTTATCCATGGTATGAAAAATGTTTACGTCTGTTTTTAATGTTTTAGAGCAATGCAGTTGCAGGCCAAGAGCAATACGCATGTATCAAGTAATGATACGGTGGATAAAGAGTAAGTTTTTAATTTTATTTTATGGACAAATTTATAAACAGGCTGGTTTAATCGAGATATTTTGTAAAGAAAATTTTAAAAAATAACTTTTTATTACCAACAAGTCATAATCAACTTTTGCGTTACAGGTCAATAGAGCACGCGGAAGGGCGTAACGTGTCTCCATTGATGACTTTAGAGCCTGTTTATTTGAATAACCCTGGGACTGAGGAGTAAGTAACATAAATATTAAATTATATGAAAATTTTCTTATAACTATGAATATTGAAAGCAGGTAGAGGCTCTGAAATAGAGGTGGGCAGGACACTTGGCTAGACGTAATGATGGCAGGTGGAGCGGAGCCCTAATGGTTGGCATGTTTGCCGAGAAACGGTAGAAGGAGCGTTCGCAGACCAATGACCAAGTGGGTATCTACAGAAGATCGTGTGGAAGACTTGTATGAGACTTGCACAGACTAGGGAAGCTTTGCAGAAAAGGGGGGAGGCCTATACTCAGCAGTTGGTGGAACAATGCTGCCGATGATGATGATGAATATTGAAATTTGAAACTGAACATCATTTATTATATTGTTACAGAACGACTAATAATGCTGCCAATGCCCCTGAAATGCCTTTAGATGAAATGTGCCGTTGGGGGACCCCAATCAGGAAAGAATTTCCTTTTCACGTATGATTTAAAACAAAACAAAATTTTTGCAGCCACTATCTTGGATTTACATTTTGACCTCACTATTAGCTTTACCACCCTCGAAAACTATGAAAACGACACCCATGACAATCGCAACCGCCATCTTGGATTTACATTTTGAGCTCTCTATCGGCTTTAGCACCTGAAAAACATTTAATTATTGCAGCTGTCATCTTGGATCTACGTGAGCCTCACGTAGGAAATTCGCACTTTTATTTCGGTATTATTTTAGGACTGGACTAGTAGTAAATAACTAGGTTACCCTACTGCCCACACTATAAGAATGTATTAATATTGATGAATATTATAAGACTTATACAAAGACTCTTACTTTATTTTTACTGATTATTATATAAAGCAAATAATTTTTTTTTATTTCTTAAGTGTTTCATTTATTAGCATATTTTTGACTACAAAATAAAATATTTTATTATTTTTTAACAAAACATGCTTCACATAATGTTTTACACAAAATAACCATTTATACCTTTAAGCCTTACAATATTGACATTGTAATTCAAGAATTGTAAGACAATTCTAAAGTAATTGTGCCTACCTACGGCCTGATTTTTATACTGTAGCATGAAGATTTCGCACCCTTATGTAGGGTCAAATGGCACGCGGTGGCGCGTGGTTTTGAATCTTATTCTGTATTCATGACATTCACAAAAAAAAAAAAAAATATAAGTACCTACTCATTTTCAATTCATTCATTTTTTTCTTCAATCATTTTCAAGTTCATAGAATACGTACCTAACCTATAAACAACCTTAAAAAAGTACATACTAGAAAAATAAAACAAAATAAATTTAAAAGTCCATTCAAGTTGATTTACTGCATTTCTCTTTTTTGTGACGCAACTTATTATATATAAAAAAGTTATTCGCCATTGTACTATTATATATTCTGTGGCCATTGTTTGGTTGCGCCATCTTGGATTTGAAATTTGTCATAGTATATAGTATTCTACTACTCAAGCCCTTTTATTTGATACCTATATTGAGAGAGTTGTGAAAAAATATGTAACTTGTCATTTTGTGGCGTCGGCCATTTTGGACCGATTTCCACCAAATATAGCTAAGACCACTCCCGACTAAATCACCTTTCAAACAAAAAAAAAACAAAATCAAAATCGGTTCGTGCGTTCGGGAGCTACGATGCCACAGACAGACACACACACACACGGACACGTCAAACTTATAAAACCCCGTCTTTTTTGCGTCGGGGGTTAAAAATAAAAAAATAAAAAATTATAAATCCATTCGAGTTGATTTACTGCATTTCTCTTTTTTGTGACGCAACTTAGTACCTACTCGAGTTCGTGAACTCATTGAGCGAGCGGTGCGCTGCACGCTGGGCCCGCGCGTCTCCGCGCTTCGTAGTTTGTTTCGTATCGCTACTCGTTGCGGGGGCTGGGGTATGCGTTAAATGCCTACGGCGCTCGGGCTATGCTCGCCTTAACTAACCTATTTAACTCAGGATTATATAAATTAACTCTTAACGCGCTTTAATAAAAATCATGTATTTTAAGGCGGGGTTACCCGAATTAACGTCGTTTTAGATAGTGTTTTATTCGTAGATAACACAGATTTAAATGTTGAAAAAAATATATATCATAATTCACACTTCGATCTAGATATTTCGGCCGTGCGATACACGATTACTTACACTTCACTGCATCCAATTAAATCGCAAAGACAGGTCTAAATTATGATCTATTTTTTATTTCATTTCAGTTATATGAGGCTTTGAAAAATAAAACTTATACCATAATAAAGGTCATAAAAAATGGGATATAAAACGGCCAAAATAATGTGAAATATCAAAATATCCATAACACTAATTCCAAAATCCAGTGTTTTTCTGTATTTACGCGCTCGCTCCGTGTCCTCAGTCCCGAGCGGAACGTCATGGAGGTCGGACGCACGCCAATTATTCCAAACCCGCCGCGCGCCGCTCCCGCTAATCTGTTACCGGTCGAGCCAAAAATTGTTTATGAAAATAATAATAATTACCTTAGTCTTATCTATACTTTACCCTTATTAAAATCTGAGAGTTTAGTTTTAAATACTTTACCTATACTTAGTGGCAATTTTGTGAAACGAAATGGGCAAAACCAAAACATATGAGAAGTTGTCATCGCTGGCTCTACGAAGACTGAATAAAAAAAAAGGTAAGGATTCTTTGACAGTATTATTATTTACCTATATTATATTTTTACTTTATTTACTAGGCTTGTACCTACGCGGAATAGATTTACAAACCGCAAATATGTGTAAAACAGTTGAATTTAACCCCTATGACAATATAAACAAAGACGCCACGCACGAAAGTTATAGGTAAGCCGACTTCTGCAACACCGAGAGTTGAAAATCCAGTGCGCGCAAAATACCAAATAGGTACATAGGTCACCCCGCGGCATTGGTGCGGGTGTTTTTGTAGAATAAAACGCGTATTTCTTACGTGTATTGTAATAATATTTAGTTGTTCATTTAGGAGTAAGATAAGTAATATTAGTTCGTTACTGTTTATTTATTTATTACAAATTAGGTACACAGTCAGTACACACATATCACTCTGTACTTTTCCAGTATAAGCTGACCTGTCATTGTACGGAAATTATATTCAGTGCGAGATTAGCTTATACTGGTAGTGTAGCTCGTATGTATCTACCCACAGCAACCATGTTAGTATTTTTATTCTGTGTCACAACACAAACCACAACACAAAAAATAATAACATTTATGGTATCTGCAACGTTTGTGTAGGTCTCGTCTAGATGCCAACACGCAGTTTACTAGTGCCATAATGTAGAAATGTGACAGAATGACTACTTCCTACGAATATAATTATTTTGGTACGACTTTCCATTGACGTCGTCGTATTGAGAGTGGGGGATAGGAGGGGGGGAGGTATACTACCTCTTCTTAAAAGAAAAAGTCGCGGAGACCCCTCTTCGAGGTTTTTTAGTTTTTAATTCTGAGGAAATTTTTCAGAAAATTTAGTGTCGTTTGGCAAGAGGAGGGGGTTGTGGTGGGGAGAGGGGGGGGAGGGTTTGCTCCCTCTCCCTTGGCACCACTCCCAAGACAAGGTAACGCACTGTTTCTGAGGAAAACTCATTTAGTAACCTAGCCTCAAAACGTTCAAAAAGTTGCCTAAAAGGCGTAGTAGGGAGCGGGCGGGGCCTGATGGTTTAAAAAAAAAACCACGAAGGTGATGGCGATTCTAACCTATCCTGTCCGAGTCGGGGTGCCCCAAGTCCAAGTCAAGGTAAAACGAAACGTTCAACGACGAGAGGTCTAAATAATATGTGATAGGGATTGACATAAATTTTGCTATAATAATTCATTTTCAATAAGTATTTTTTTCTGAAAAAGTACGTGTCTCCGCATGTTGAAACTTTGCGTGCGTACTTATAATAATGTAACTTTTCTGTAAAAAAATATCAAATCCTAACTCGACAGACGTCATTGGAAAACTGAGCCAACCCCTTACTTACAGAAAGCACTGTATCAAACTATGACATGCTCTAAATTCATTAAAAAAACTATAAGTATGTCTAGTTAGGCTATACAAACTTTATCCATGGTATGAAAAATGTTTACGTCTGTTTTTAATGTTTTAGAGCAATGCAGTTGCAGGCCAAGAGCAATACGTATGTATCAAGTAATGATACGGTGGATAAAGAGTAAGTTTTTAATTTTATTTTATGGACAAATTTATAAACAGGCTGGTTTAATCGAGATATTTTGTAAAGAAAATTTAAAAAAATAACTTTTTATTACCAACAAGTCATAATCTACTTTTGCGTTACAGGTCAATAGAGCACGCGGAAGGGCGTAACGTGTCTCCATTGATGACTTTAGAGCCTGTTTATTTGAATAACCCTGGGATTGAGGAGTAAGTAACATAAATATTAAATTATATGAAAATTTTCTTATAACTATGAATATTGAAAGCAGGTAGAGGCTCTGAAATAGAGGTGGGCAGGACACTTGGCTAGACGTAATGATGGCAGGTGGAGCGGAGCCCTAATGGTTGGCATGTTTGCCGAGAAACGGTAGAAGGAGCGTTCGCAGACCAATGACCAAGTGGGTATCTACAGAAGATCGTGTGGAAGACTTGTATGAGACTTGCACAGACTAGGGAACCTTTGCAGAAAAGGGAGGAGGCCTATACTCAGCAGTTGGTGGAACAATGCTGCCGATGATGATGATGAATATTGAAATTTGAAACTGAACATCATTTATTATATTGTTACAGAACGACTAATAATGCTGCCAATGCCCCTGAAATGCCTTTAGATGAAATGTGCCGTTGGGGGACCCCAATCAGGAAAGAAGTTCCTTTTCACGTATGATTTAAAACAAAACAAAATTTTTGCAGCCACTATCTTGGATTTACATTTTGACCTCACTATTAGCTTTTCCACCCTCGAAAACTATGAAAACGACACCCATGACAATCGCAACCGCCATCTTGGATTTACATTTTGAGCTCTCTATCGGCTTTAGCACCTGAAAAACAATTAATTATTGCAGCTGTCATCTTGGATCTACGTGAGCCTCACGTAGGAAATTCGCACTTTTATTTCGGTATTATTTTAGGACTGGACTAGTAGTAAATAACTAGGTTACCCTACTGCCCACACTATAAGAATTTATTAATATTGATGAATATTATAAGACTTATACAAAGACTCTTACTTTATTTTTACTGATTATTATATAAAGCAAATAAATTATTTTTATTTCTTAAGTGTTTCATTTATTCGGCCATTTTGGACCGATTTCCACCAAATATAGCTAAGAACACTCCCGACTAAATCACCTTTCAAACAAAAAAAAATCAGAATCGGTTCGTGCGTTCGGGAGCTACGATGCCACAGACAGACACACACACACACGGACACGTCAAACTTATAAAACCCCGTCTTTTTTGCGTCGGGGGTTAAAAATAAAAAAATAAAAAATTATAAATTCATTCGAGTTGATTTACTGCATTTCTCTTTTTTGTGACGCAACTTAGTACCTACTCGAGTTCGAGAACTCATTGAGCGAGCGGTGCGCTGCACGCTGGGCCCGCGCGTCTCCGCGCTTCGTAGTTTGTTTCGTATCGCTACTCGTTGCGGGGGCTGGGGTATGCGTTAAATGCCTACGGCGCTCGGGCTATGCTCGCCTTAAGAAATTGAGATTCCACACTGACGAACTATTTCAGATCAGTGATCTGCTCTCTGTGAGTAAATTATATATTATACAGACTATCTTGAAAATGCACAAAACTTTACCGTTCGACTCTTCTAAATTAACAAAAAGACGAAAGGACAACATCGCACAAATTCCCCAATCACGAACTCGGTTTGCTAGGATTCAATTAAAAAAACGTTCAGCCCATTTATATAATAGGATAAATAAGGAAATAAACATTTATACAAAACAATACTATGATTGCAAAAATTCTTTAATTAATTGGATAAAACTTTTAAATTATGATGAAACAGAAGCACTGTTAACACTTGTATCATGATTCATGATGCTTGTTCTGACCACTTAAATGGTTGCTTTTGCTTGCAACTGAGTGCAACAGTTTAAGCGTTGATGGGATAGTGGTAGTGCGGTAGATCGCACTCTCCTCACATCATATGTAGGCACACTTATTTTACACACACACACAAACCTGCTCACACAGTCACACATATACACAATTACACAAACATATACTCACAAGTCACACACTCACACAAATATTGTTTGTAAATATAATAAAAATATTGATAGTTGATATTATTATGGAAGAGCGGAGTTTCCCAACACAGGCATTACTTTGCTTAAAGGGAGGCTCCAATCACTAATTCTGTTCATGTTACTTTGCTGAAGAAATAAATGATTTTTGTTTTTTTTTTTTGATTTTGACTCTAGAACACGCAAGCGGCCCTAAGGAATGCAATTTCTTTAATACAAACCGTGCTTCCCCGTTTCAGAACTGGCTTCAGAAACTAAAAATGTGTAAAACTACTAATATTATAATTATGATAGTTGCAATACTTCATAATTGTACCCCGCTGTTTCACGCCTCCGCGCCATTTCTTTGTTTTGGCTTAGCGTTCTTTCTGACTTTTTTGCTTTTTTTTCGGCGCCTCAGGGTCATAGCGTGATGTTAAATATTCATTCCTCGTACTTCCAGCCCCGGAAATACATCTTCATGATTCTAGTCTCCTGGTAGTTAGGGAATATTAACCGCTCACAATTCCAGTCCCGGAAATACTTCCGACATTTTTCTGGTCTCCTGTTACTTGTGAATTTTTACCGCTCGTCCAGCCCGACTTTGAATTTCCGGTTCTTTAGCAGTTTTCGTTAAGCCATGTCATTTACCGGCATAAAAGTAGCTTATGTGTTCATCCAGATTATGAACTACCAGTGTGCATAAGTTCATCTGAATCCATTCATCATTCATTTTTTGTGTGACTGTTGCACAACCGTACAAACTTAAGTTGTAACAGTCATTTAATCGCGGTTGGTGAATCAGGCACTCTATAATTTATTTTTGAGGGGTTGAAAAATTTGGTGTAGGTATTTAAAAAAAAACAAGAACTTGTAATAACAAAAATATCTTTATTACAAAACATTGTTTCACAAAGATTACTTCAATTTACTTTCACTTAAAATCACAAAATCATGCTTAAAATAAAGCCTTTGTAAATGTCGAACTACCCACAAACTACACATCAACAATAATAAAACGACGAAAAAACAGAATTAATATAGTTTTTGAATTTAGAATAACGACTTATAAAAATCAACAACTTACAAGGTAAAAAATATTCAATTAAGTTTCGAAATTAGTCGTTATATAAATATTAAAAAAAAAACATGTTCGTGCAGTTCGACATTTAGAAACGAAGCCATTTTGTAATCTTTCACGCGACGCGACATACGACAGGATATTATAATACAAAAATATGTAAGTGTACAAGAATAAGGTTATTTTTTATTGACACCCGCCAATGGCTGTATTCACTTAGTATTTTCGTACAAGAACTTATGTGACGAGGAGAGTAAACTTCTAGCCACTAAACGTACCGAGCTGTTTAATGGCTAGTTAGCTTAAGAAAATTATCAAAAAAATATTGTGTCAAATTGTCAAACGTTATCTGGCTGTGATTGGTTGAATGAGTCTTCAACAACCAATCGCATCACTTCACTTGCGTATTATTTGTGACGGCCCGATAACTTTTTTTTTCCCAGAAAACGGGTTTTAGTATCGCCAACCAGAAAAAAGACAGTTTGTTCTATTCTAACAGTCATTCAAAGTTTCGCTTAGGAATAATTCTGAGCAAATATACTACGTTTATAGTTGAACGGTCACAGCCAGTAAATGTTTCATCAGTATGCTCGGAATTATACAACTAACGCAGAACTTTCTGACGTAAATATTGCTACTACGTACAATCTGTCTTAGCACTGGTTAACTTTCAATTTTCTTTTACGAATGACTTATTTATGCTCAGTCATAGTTTTGTATAATTTCAGATAACAGATCTATTTAAACGTTATCTAAAACATGATTTTCTGAAACAATGAAATGTATTTAGCGATTTAATTTTTCAGATTTTCAATTGAAACTCGTGATTAGTGCTTGCACAAAAATACTATTACAGTGCCGCCATTGTCGCCGCCGACTTTATACATCTGTTTATACAACACATACATTTATACAATTTTATACAACAGCACATTATTATAAGGAGAATTTTAAAACGACTACGCATCGGTAAGCGCAACATTAGGCTCAAAAACTAAATTCCTTTTTACGACTTTTAAAAAGTATTAGGAACGACATAGACAATTCGAAATGTTTCCGGTCGCCTGGACTCGGATGGTAATCTTATTACGGGTCAAAATATTCGCAATGTATTTTAGATAAGTAACAAAGCGAATTTTGCTTCTTGCTCTTCTGCCTTACTAATGAAAACTGAGCAAATATGCTGGCCCATACAGTGGCCATAGTCAAAGTGTTTGATCCGGCTATTTTTTCTACCATTTAAAACGACGATAGCGGTCATTGTCCTTTTCTTAATAATCATCTCCATAGGAACCTGAAAACTTGTGTATCGTTATTGATTAGTAAAAAAAATGGTTGATCAAAATCATGTCAGGACGTTAACGTTAGATTTTGTTTTTTTAAATAATCTTAAAAAAAAAGTAGGTCAATGACTGTTATTGCCATGCTAAATCGACACAAGTATAGTATGTTGGGGATTATTATTGGGCAGCCTCAGGGAACCGGAGGTGGAATCTGCGCAGGCGCCGGGCCCAGTGGGGCCCGCGGGGCCGTCATTGAGGAGGCTTCATCTGCTTCTGCTGCTCCAACAGGCGCTCCAGGGGAGAGGGGCCCGGACCCGACCACAGCGACTGGAAAGGACACGATGCAAGATTAATTATGTGATTTTGTGTACGGATTTATGTAAGTATAATTATTAATCGTAGCTAGAAAGACTACCGAGATATTCAAGCTGTATAGAAGAACACAAATACTGCGCTAACGCCGAAAAAATATTATTAGGTCCGGAGGAATTCATGAAGTTAGCTTATTCGCGTAAAAAATCACACGAAATGCCCCTCAATGGAAACAATCCTGCTGCCGCCCGCGTGAATGTCGAAAATTATCCTAAGGGAACATAACCCCGGGATAAAGAGTATCCTATGTGTTATCCCAGACTATAATCTACCTCGGTGCCAAATTTCATCAAGATCCGTTCAGCCGTTCTGATGTCATTGAGTAACAAACATCCATCCATCCAAGTTTCGCGTCTATAATATTAGTATAGATTAAAGACACAGATTGTTTCTTCAATATCTCCTATAATGTTAAGCTTTCCTACAGTAAAAGGCGCTATATAAAATAGGGTGTAGTTACCGGCGGCTGCCTGTGCGCGGCGGAGCCCCAGGCGCTGGTGTCGGCAGCTCCGCTGAACAGCGAGTACGTGCTGCCCGGCGCCGCACTCATACCACCCTCGCCACTTTGCTAAACATTAAGCGTTTATTAGTAAATTAATGGGGTCTACAAGAACGTGAGTATAAAATATCTAGAGTAGAACTACTTTAGATATTTTTTTCAAAATTCCTATTTTGTAGGTGTGGAAAAAAAAATCTCCAAGCTTATAAAATGAATATTGAGGTCAACTTACCCAGGTGGTATTCAGCTGAAGTCGGTTTGACTGACAGCCGACCCCAATATAGTTGGGAAAAAAAAGAGAGATAACGGTCACTAAATCCCGGGAATAGCACGACCTATGCCGGTCACTGGTAATAAAAATAATTATTAGGGATTTTGTGACCGTTATCTTAACATGGATATGCCTTCTGAATCTCGGGACTAGTAAGTAATATGGCAAACAGCATCGCGGACCAGCTTATACCGGAAATGAGTAGTTTGATATGTTGTCGTGCGTACTCATGATATCTTAAACAGTGGTTAACTTCATTGAATACATCGACATTCAGAAAAATATTCCGGGAATCCCGGGGCATGTCCATATTAACATTTTCATTCAGGTCCATTGAACCAAAACAGCACTACCTAAGCCGATCATTGATTATTACATAAATAACTCACCCCAACTTGATCCATACTCTTCATATTTCCAACATCATTACTGATCGGTTCATTAAAATTCATATTCATATTTCTCTGCTGCATATCCAGCGCGTTGCCTCCAAAGTTCAACGCGCTCATATCCATGAGATCTTTGTTACCCTGGTAGTTCAGCGGCTTATCTACAATCTTCATTTGTAATGGCTGGTAGGATAACTTGTTGTTAAACTGAGGGTACATCGAAGAGTCATAACTTACTGCCGGAGCGTAAGAAAAACTGTTCAACGAAGAATTAAAGTTAGGTGATGTCACTAGATTTTGTAACGTTTGTAACTGAGGTTGACCGATGGCTGATTGCAAATACCCCGGCTGATTGAAACTATCCGGCTTATTTTGAGGGATATTATTCTGTAATTGATTATAAGATATATTTTGATAGGGATTCGGTATGTTTGCCGAATAATAGTTGGGTTGTATCGGCGGCTGTTGGAAATTCGCGTTAAAGTTGTTCGGTTGATCCGGTTTCCACCACATCGGTTGTTGATAACCGTCCGGTGGTTGCTGAGGCGGTTGCGTGTTCCAACTTCTTGGTTGCTGAGTGTTAAACAGCGTATTATTCGGTTTAAAGCTTTCATCTCTGAATTTGTTATCGTTGAATTGGTTCTCTTGAGCATTCTGCCAGTATCTGTACTGGTTTGCGAACCGAGGAGGTAGATCGTTCAAGAAGTTTTTCTTATCGCCTGACATTTGGTAGTTATGGTTGAACTTCTGTCCATCTTGGAAGAGTTCCTGTCGAGAATTTTGCTTCTGTAATGCTGCCGTTCTTACGTCAATCTCTTTGGGGTTGACTACGGGTAACCTTATGCCCTGGTTGTTGACATTAGGAGCTGGGTAACTAGGGTTGTAACTTAAACCGGCGTTCTGTATCCCATAGTTCTTTTGGAAGTTCATTCTCGGCGCGTCAGGGTATGTGTTTTGAATCGGGTTCCAGTTAGGAGACGTGGGATGATCCAGCCTCTTTTGCTGATAAGTCTGTGAGTTCTGACTTGATTGGCTAGGTTTGATATCTTTCTTGTCTTCTTTGTCTGCCTTCTTGGGAGCTTCAGGTTCTGTGTTGAGCACCAAGTGGGGGTATCCTGCAGATTTGTCCTTGAGTGAGAGGATTCCGCCTGTCTTTCGGCCTAGAGGCAGGTTGGCTAAGGACTTGATAGCTTTCGGTTGTACTAGTTTAGGTTTCTCCTTATCTTCTTTGGATTCCGTTGCGTCTGATACGGAGTCCGGGGTCGGTGGTGGTGTCACGAACTTCACCTGAGAAAGATTATGTGATTTAGTTACTGATGATAATCGACTATTTAGCGTTGTCGGGACTAGACTGAGATTCAACTACTCAAGTCTTTATTTAACTACTAGCTTTTGTCCGCGACTTCGTACGCGCATGTCCCGTTCCCGTATGGCCTCTAGCTTTCTTCATGAATGTGGCTATCATACATCTATGTTTAACCTTACACAATTGTATGTGTTCAATACTTGTATCTTAATTAAAGAATAATTACAGGCAATATCCACTCAAACATAACATTTACTCAAAATACTCACAAGTATCACCTAAGAAACAAGCACACGTTGCAACTGACCCAGCCACGCACACTCACATACGTCAAAAAAAGCATTCTTTAAGAGGGAGCACAAATGTACAACAACCTGCCAAACGACATTAAGGAATGTACTAAAATAAACATAAAATCGCATATTGTCAGTACTGTACCTACTGTACCTACGAAAGTTGATATAATTATGTACATTGTCACGTAATTTTGTATACCTACTTAACATATATATATATTTTTTGTATACCTATATTAGAGCAAAAAAAAGTGTTTCTTAGTTTAAGTTTATTTATAAATCTCATTTAACTATGTTGTACTTATAAGAAATAAAGTTCTTTAAACCTAAACCTATATACAAAAATAATTTTCCAAATCCGACTGGTAGTTCCAGAGATTAGCGCGTTCAAACAATCAAACAAAGTCTTCAGGGTTTATTATATAAGCATATAGATTGGGAAGATTACAAGACATGGACAATAAGGTGACTATTCTCGTGGTTATGCCATATTATCATAGAATATCATCATCTAACAAAACAGAATGAATATAATTGTAACCTTGCACAGGTCGAAATAAAGTCGTAAATAAACAAACTTACCACTATTCCTTGAGAGCATGAAAGCGGATAAAGGCATGTGGATAAAATTGTTATCTTCGACTTTATTTTAAAGGGAGTAAGTTTCAAGGTTCATATTTTTGGCATATGTTTTATGTTTAGAAAGGTATTGTAATAACTTGACAAAATATAACGGTTTTCTCCAATGGATGGGGTTATTCATGAGGAAGGTTTAGGTGTATAATTCGTCCCAAAATTACGGGAAATTCCTACGGGAACCGCGAAAATGGGATATGCGCGTACGAAGTCGCGGGCAAAAGCTAGTTCTATATAAATTTTCAAATTGCTCTCTCGTTCCCTCTAACTCTTTTTTTTTTAAAGTTCGTTACTTACTATTTAGACCTAGATATCTTGCGTATGCGTACCAAGTTTCATTAAAATCGGTAAAAAGAAATTTTGCATGAAAACACACCACAAATCCACCGTATTTTTTGTCACAAATTTGGGAAGTTAGCGTACAGTGTAATCTTTATGTCGCGTCGACAGCCGGAAGGCGCCCAGCCATCCGGTTTCGCCAGACAAATAAACGCGACGATCACGCATTCGCGCGATGATCGCCTTCTTAATACGACGACGCCCAACAAAATGGCACCAGTAATAATGTTTACCTGTTTGTTAGTCTCCTCCTGTTTCCTCATGATGGCGGCCATGGCGATGTTGACGCGTGGCTTACGGACTTCCTTCTTGTCTTCGCTCTTATCTTCAAGCAATTCCACCTCCTGGTCAACAATATAGCATTTTAATGATTTTCTTAGCATGAGCTAAGCCAAGTTTCTAAGGTGAGTACCATCGACTTGATAATCATTCTTTTGGTAAAAAAATTGTATAAGTAACTCTCAAAAATTGCTTAAAATCTCGGACTGTATGTGTCTTCAATTTGAAGTCGACTGATTTGATAGGTATAAATACTTTTTCTTCTTCAAAGCTTCTCGTGCAGGCGTGTGTCCGCAAACACAAATACACTCTTTAAGTATTTTATACCGTTGAAAAGTCTAGAATGGGGGAGAGGCCTACGTGTGTGTCCATTACCTGACAAAGCCCTGAGAGCGAATTACTTAGATCTAAATCGATAGCGCACATAATAAATGTATAATATAAATAATAGTTTTGATGAACGTATGTTGAAATTAATAGTTTGATTTTTTTATTTTTTCAACACTTCCAACACTCCCGTAGTCCTCAGGGACGGCCACCCGACACGGCCGCAGCGAGATCTGGCGCAAGACCAACCACATGACGTGCTTGCCGAAGTACCGGGAAACCTAGGTCTACAAATACCTAGCGAATTGGTCGACTCTTGTACCTTGTAAATACTTGTTCTACTTCGAAGCATCTTCAAATACTAATATGCGAGGTATACGTACGACAACTTGGTCTTCCTGCGTGGCGAGCGCTCGTTCCTCCCGCGCTCGCTCCAGGGAACCTTGCGGCTTGAGGATGCCCACGCGCTTCTCGCGAACTGTTCACAAAATTATTCAATTATTACAAACTAACGCTCCCAACACACGTTGTCCTGTTCCAACTTTGGTTTTTTGTAAGAAAAAAACCTATATCCCAATTGTAACGAACTTCTTTTTTTTTTTAAGGATGGGAAATCATCAAATGACTTCTTCCGCTCTGGGTGGAGCGGAAGGGCGTGTCAGACTCTTACTGACTAAAACCCATCCGTGTTCCTTCTAAAGTCCTTTGCGTTCCAGGGCCGCGGTGACTCTCTCGAACAAATTCCTGTACCCTGGCAGGCTCTGGCCCTAGCGGGCCCCGTCTATTGTAGCGTGACCTACCGGGTCCAATTGCGAATTTGAACTATTCAGATCCACTCAAACTCACACAAAAAAACATCAAATCGGTCCAGTCGTAGAGGAGAAGATTCGTAATATTTCGATTCGTATTATAAAGGCCATTTTGGGACTGTCTTTTGTTATTTTTGCCGTTAATTGACCTGATTTTGAATGCCCTCAAATATTTTTATTTTTTTGCCTGTTTCTGTAGACTTTGAACATTGATGAAGGGAAGCTCCCTGACCTTTCTCCCTGAAGTCAGCCTCGGAGATGACGATGGGCGGCGGCGGCTGCGCGGGCTCGTCGTCGCTGTCGTCCTCGGGCTCCGGCGCTCCGGCGCGCTCGAGGGCGGCGCCCGCGGGCCCGGCCTCCGAGCGCAGCGCCGCCAGCGCTAGGGACAGCTCTGAGCCTCCCACTGATGCCGCCGTGAACGTTATCTTGCCATCTTCTTCACTAAAAATTAATAAGGATGGTTAAACAACAAAAAGTACATCAATAAGTCTCTTTTGGCCTATACTTCCGTGTCACAATACAGTTTATTAATTTTATTCTAAATATGTATAGATCATATTCATAACGTCAACCAAAAAAAATCTACCGCCGCGTATAATCAGTGAAGTTCTGACAATGCGTAAATCAAAAATGTATAACAAGAGAGCAAATTAACTAAAAAATTGTGATTACAGAAATTAGAACATACATTTTTGGAAGAAGTGTTGCTTTAGCCTTTTGTTTTCCGAAATGTTGTGAGCCCGAATAGCATAGTCAATCTATATATTTTCGCTCAGAGTCAAAACGTTTATTCCAATTAGGCTATTAAAAGGCACTTTTGAACATCAACATTACAGTTAAAAGAATATGTATAAAAATAAAGGGACTACTACCCATTGACAAAGGTATTATTATGGACTCAATGCTGTGGAACACGTGACTCGCCGCGAGAGCAAAGAATGATCCCCTTTATGAAAGAATGATCCCCTATGCCCGGGGCCTCTGTTTCCAATCACAGAATTATTTGATTTGTAACCGACTTCAAAAAAAGGAGGAGGTTCTCAATTCGGTTGTATATTTTTTGTTTGTGACCTCATAAACCCCGTCATTTATGAATCGATTTGAAAAATAATTTTCATGTGAAAGGTTATACGTTCCGATTGGTCAAATAGAAATTTCATCAAAATCGGTTTAGCAGTTTGGTTTTTAAATCAAAATAGCTGGAGGAAATATAAAATATATCATCCAAGTAAGTAGACGGAATTCCGTGTTTTGCTTTCCTGTGGAGTTGTTAGGTGTGGGTAGAGTTGCCAGGCGTCCGGATAAAGCCGGACATAGTCAGGCTTTTAGAATGTGTGTCCGGCCAAATTAGATCGTGAACGGCCTGTCCGGCTTTTAATATTTTACCCGATTTTCACTAAAAATTGCATAATAAAGATGTCGCTCATTTGGAGCGACAGTGACACAACTGCAAAAAATGCGAAACTGACCTAATTACACCAAAATTATCTGCCTGATAATCTACGTTAGGGGTAAAAATGTCACATTTGTAAGTTCAAAAAACGTCCGCTAGAGAGTGAAAAGTCGTTGTTGAAATATTCCATTTTGGCGCGCGGATTCCGGAAAAAATCTTAAAACTGGCGTAGTGTAAAATTTACAAATTTGCACTTGTGTCACTGTCGCTCCAAAAGAGCGATGTGTTGATCCAATTTTGTTATTTAATTACAACAAAAAGGTTTTATTTTGACGAGTCAAAAAGCCCGGATTTACTTACAATAATGTTACCAAATATTATTTTATAGACACAATCCTGCCTAGGATAAGTTGTCCAGCCTTTTAATTAAATTTTACCTAACAGTCCGGCTAAATTAGCTAGTCTGTTCGGCTTTCCAGTTTTAAGACCTGGCAACCCTATGGTTGCCATTTAAAAAAAAAAATACGACTTATTTAAATAAAAATACAACCGACTTTTTTATATTTTGTAGTGTTTTTATTTGGAAGCCGGTTGTATTTTTGTAAAAAAAATTTGTTGGTAGGCCTTCGGTAAAATTTATCAATATACCGCGCACCAATAACGCGCTATGTATTATACCCTCCTGGCTTCGCTATTAATAAGCTGTCGATTTAAAAGATTCATGAATAAATTAATTCTTTTCATTTACTGTTTACGTTAAAATACACTCACGTATAAGAGAGCTGTTCGGGCCTCAACTGCGACAGTTTCTTGCCAAGCAGTATCAACCGATGCGCGCGCACTCGTTGTTCCAACTCAGGTTCACCGCTCAAACACGTCACCGGTACTTCTGAAGGGGGCCTGCAGTAATAAGACAGTATATTAATAATAATTAGTAAGTAGTATATTTTTCATAGCTGTGCTGAATTGTTTTAGTCTGTAACTAGACATCTGCCTAGCCTTTCCCAACTATATTGGGGTCGGCTTCCAGTCAAACTGGATTCAGCTGAATACCAGTATTTTACGTGGAGCGGCTGCCTACCAGACCTCCACAACCCATTAACTGGGTAACACAGTCTGTAACTGGACTTATTGAAATAAAATAAACATGTTAACAATTAACACTTTCAGTACCCAGAACTCAGCATATGGGTAAAACAATAATTTGTTTCTTGTGCCCACGAGTCGTCGTTATATGTAGCGACGACTCGTGGGCACGAACAAATTATTGATCGACCCATATGATGAGTTCTGGGCACTGAAAGTGTTAAACATTATTATAGGAGAACTAGCTCTTGCCCGCGACTTTGTATATCCCCCTTTCTTCCCGTTCCCGTAGGAATATCGAGAAATTCTCTCTTAGTGCTCCCCCACACTACCCAAGGACACACGCCATATTTCAGCTTTCTACGACCAGAAGTCTCGGTTGTGCGTTGTCTGTCACTCGCTTCGTCAGTCAGTAACGGAAGAATTTTATAAATATAGATGTAGAAAAATAATTGAGTGATATAATAAATTCAAGGTTGATTACAGCATCAAACATTCATATTTAAAATAAATGTTTATTTCAATAACTAAAAAATATGTTAACATTAGACAACATAACATATTTTGATGTGAAACATCTATAGTCCCAGATAAAACCGATTGTTGGGTGGCGACGCATCGATCGATGGTATATATATATATATATATATATATATATATATACAGTATACATGTATTTTTTCATTATGCCATATTTTTGTTCCTGTACTTAGTTAATCTGTTCTTCTATGCATATTACTTGTACAAAATAATTTCGTTGTTTCACATCGGCCAGGCGTCCTGTGCTCAATTTTTTTTTTAAATTAGATACAATCGGGGCTTGGGGTGTAGGGGGGGGGGGCAAGTGTGAACAGATTACTTCCAGGCAAGTATGCTCCATAATCGACCACATCGTCGCATACCATCAAGTGAAATACTGGTCAAACATGAGAAAAAAAAACTTTCTGTTCACAGTTAGTAAAAGCCGCAGGCATATAAGCAATAAATATAATAAACATATAATAAGCAAAAATAAACTATTTACGATTTATAAGGTGTTTTTTTTAATTTTCATCAAATGACTTACTGACTAAAACCCATCCGTGTTCCTATTTGGTATGGTCATGTGAAGAGGAGGGATAAAATGCATGTAACTAAAATATAAATGTGGATGAATGGACAGGGAGAGGGAGGCTAAAGAATTTTTTTTTGGGAATTATTTATGAGCTGGCCTTCCCCCTTACTGTAGCCTTTTTTTTTTTTTTTAAGGATGGGAAATCATCAAATGACTTCTTCCGCTCTGGGTGGAGCGGAAGGTCGTGTCAGACTCTTACTAACTAAAACCCATCCGTGTTTCTTCTAAAGCCCTGTGCTTTCCAGGGCCGCGGTGACTCTTTCGAACAAATTCCGCAACCCTGGCAGGCTCTGGCCCTAGCAGGCCCCGTCTTCTATGCTGACATCTCTTTGAGGCGCGCGTGAAACACAACGCGCCATCGACCCGGGCCTGGTGGTGATCGGACAGCGAGCCACCCAACGCTCGCCGTCCGCAGGCCCGCGCAGTAGGTGGCCGGGGTGAGCCCTGCGACTCCCGACCCCCTTACTGTAGCCTACTGCACGCGCATGCCATTAATTGATTACCACTCCCTGAGCATTGGCACCTTCAGACCGTAAGCCAAGGTCTACCAGCCCCAAAGTAATCCCAAAGCTTACTTACTCAACGTCATTATCGTCTGCATCCTCATCTAAGTCAGGTACTCGTCCGCCGTACGTGTCCCATGCCGCGTGGTTGGGAAACCGGAGTCCTTTCAGAGCGTTCTCTAGCGGGACGAAACCCGCCAACTCTTCGTCTTCGGGTAATGGTACACTATCATCTGAGAAAAGAAGGACTTAGTTGAAGGACAGAATGTGTTAAACTTCAAAGACTATCTATACATTTAATAAAAATATAATGGATCGCTGTCTGGAATGATGGATATCATGGAAGATATATGAGAAACAATATTATTGGGACCTTTATCAAAGCAATAGCACCCAAAACAATGATTGTTAGATTTTTTGTCTGTTTATCTGTTTGTCTGTGCGTTTGTGCACGCTCATCTCAGAAACGTTTAGTGTTTGTTTCATGTCAATCGGTTATTATTTATTTATTTATTTATTTTTAGCCAATTGTGTCCCACTGCAGGGCAAAGGCCTCCCTTTCTTCCTTCCATTCCTCCCGGCTTTGGGCAAGTCTGGACCAATCTGGCCGATAGGCGTCAAGTTCGTCCCGCCATCTTCGCCTGGGTCTCCCGCGATGTCGTCGGGCATTTTCTGGGACCCACATTGTGGTTGCTTTAGCCCATGAACCGTTCGACATCCGGCAAACGTGGCCGGCCCAGTCCCACTTTAGTTTGGCTGCTTTTTGTGTGACGTCGGCGATTTTAATCGGTTAAGTATGCTAATTTAAAAAATCACGTCGAACATTTGTTAAACTAAATATATCTATCTATTCTTTCTCTGTTCAGTAGCATTGACTGAAACTGTATTAAACTAACTATTCTACGAGGACGAAGTCGCGGGCAAAGGCTAGTCTCTACTATATTTATTAACTAGCAGAAAAGAAAAGAAAGAAAACACGTTTATTTTGCCAGGAATGACTCACAAATGCACAAAACTAAAAGAAAGTAATATAATAACTAACAAAAAACTAAATACATCTGGTTTCACTGACAAGCTGTGTCAGGACCGGACGAGTCTCTGGTCTCCCACGAGTACCACAGCCAAAACCGAACACAGTTCAACAGTTGTCTATCAAAGAAGTAATTATTCTCATCTCAGCGTCAATTTAATCAACGGTAAAAAACCTTACACATATTTTGTTATAGATTGTGACTGAGATTAGTTTAGATCGTTTTTACGATATGATCTCGTTAAAATAAAGCACGTTTCTGCCCATTTTGTTTTGACAACGCAAAAAATATATGAATTTATCAGAAAAAAAGAAAAAGTTATTAACATTCTGCACCCATCTTAGGGTCACAGAAGTTTATATGTGTACCTACAAAATCCAGTAGATTCAGAGAAAATTCGCTGTGACAGACGGACACACAAGAGGCCTTAAGGGTTCCGTCTATAATTTGGGACACAGGACCCTCAATAAGCGCATAGTTACATTTGTCAGTGAGCAAGGCAGCACTCGGCGCCAGCATGTTGAGCGTGTGCGCTACGGCCGGCCACAGCGCCACCGCGCAGCACCACGCGGCGCTGCCCAGCACCTTGGCGTGCCACGCCGCCCACGACAGCCACACCTTCACTGCAACGAACACACACCATTCTTATTCTTTATTGCGCACACAACGCATACAAATACCGACATAACAGGACAGCTTATGTACAAAAGAGAGCTTAAATTAGAATTTGAGTGTAACAAACCTCAGTGCAATAGAAATACTAACAAATAAGTGATAATGCTAAGTGCACAATAAAAACTACTTAATCCATATTTAAATCCTAATTCCTATTATAATAATAAAAGGATAATTATTTAATCACAAACTTCCAAACCCCAGGCTGTCACATACAAATTCCTAAAGGAATGAACCCAGCAAACTTTTTGTCAGGCACACGGATAAGGAAAAAAGAATATATTTAATACAACATTATAAATTTGCTACAAATCATGTGCCATAAACTCAAACTTAGTTTTTATTTCAATTAAACCATTTACAGGCACTTTTGAATTGTCTATGTCGGTCAGTCAAAGAGTCCAAGCTATTTCACTGTTCCAAAGCGTAGATCACTGGTGGTGGTGGTCTCTTTTAAATCAATAAATTGTAACGAAGTGTTGGTTACATTTCTCTTGTTGAAATCATTCTTATATGTGAGAACGATGTAGAAAGACGTGCACGATAAAAGCGTCCGGAATAAAAAATAAACAATTCAAATAATAATAATAATATCTTATAATAATATCTTGGGACAACTCACACACGGTCATCTGATCCCAAACTAGGCAGAGCCTGTGCTATGGCAACCAGACAACTGATAAACATACTTATATATTTCTAAATACATACATATTATAGACAAATTACACCCAGACACAGAACAAATGATCATGTTCATCACACAAAGATTTGTCTTGGGTGGGAATCGAACCCACGACCTCCGGTTTAGCAGTCAGGGTCACTAACCACTCGACCAACAGGCCAGTCAATCAAGGAACAAAAAATAAACAATACAAAGAAAAACATAATCCCCTCCCCACTCTACCGATTTTTATTCCTATTCATTTACTGTGCACGCGGTACGTTTGTGGAATGCACTGCCGCCTGACATTAGGAAATGCAAAACTCTTCCAGATTTAATGAGAAGAGTGACCTTTCGGTACCATCACAGTTGCATATTTAAAGTATATATTATTATTTATCTTATATTATTATTTAAGTAGTATGTATTAGCATGATATTAATTTTAGTCATATTTATGTATAGTATGTTTTATTTAAAGTGTTTTATTTTGTCTTTTTATGTTAGCATAACTTTTACACACGATGTCTACATCTCTTTTATTCGACTCTCCTTTCGCAGGTATGCTGGAAGAGATTTCTTTAGAAGCTTAAGCATCACCTTTTTACCTATTTTTGTGTTCCCTTCTTATCTATTTGTTAAATGTGTGTATGTAAACTGTTAAATAAATAAATAAATAATGGGATTCCTGCGAAGAATGGGTTGGTACCATTCAGATTTGTACGCACCAGTCCGGCTTAGTCCGGCTTTTTGGCCTACCTTCCAGGCCTTATTCGAACTATTTAGCGAAAAAAATAACTGGGGATATTTGTTACACATTTTGGGACGTTTACCAGCCAACGGGCTAGACAGTATACTCACAGGCAGGCAGTGACCTTTGCAGCGGCGCATCCACCGTGTAGTTGGGCAGCAGCAACGCCAGCAGTGTGCCGCTGGCTAGCGAGCAGCTCAGCTGAGCCGCAAGGGCTTCTCCGTCGGTCATAGCGCTGTCATCTACTGTCAGGTCTTCCGTGGTCGAGTGGATTAGCCAGACCATTACACAGGCCATCTGAATGAGACAAGAACCAAACGTTATAATGCACGTGTATGGTAAAAAATATCAACTAAATTGGTCCAGTAGATTCGGAGCAAATTGGCTGGGACAGACGGATGGACAAACAGATTAATAGCCAGACAGACACACGAGCGATCCTATTTTCTTTTTTTTTAAGGATGGGAAATCATCAAATGACTTCTTCCGCTCTTGGTGGAGCGGAAGGGCGTGTCAGACTCTTACTGACTAAAACCCATCCGTGTTCCTTCCAAAGCAATTCGCATTCCAGGGCGCGGTGACTCTTTCGAACAAATTCCGCAACCCTGGCAGGCTCTGTACGGGTTTCGTTTTTCATACTGACGTTCGGAGCCCTAACAATCGTCATAATATTGACGCTCTTAAACGAAACGAACCACAAAGACACGTTTATTTTCCTATGTAAAAATAATTCATCAGAGTAATTAAGACTGTATTTAGTAAAAATAAAAAGCTGTTAAAAATATAAAAATATAAATAATTTTAAAACCTTTATAAGCGTCATAGACTCGAAGCTATCAGTCGCGATGAGTGCCGTCAGCGAAGAGTTGAGAGAGCTCACCAGCGCGGCCGCCGCGTCCAATCTACAAGAAGAAACCATCGGACATCTAGACGCACTGCAAGTTACCATTCCTACCTTGTTGCTATTCCATCAATAAAGCACGCGTTTCCAAAAGTATTTTATAATGTGCACGGCGTCTGTTTCCGAACGCATTCAACCCTAATCTCTTCAAAGTTAGAGTAAAGAGGCTTCTTCTGGGTAAGCTCACTTCATCGTCGACTTTGTCTCTGTCATCTCTGACCTAGACTAGAGTCAAGAGCGAACCCATCTCAATAAAAAAAAAGAACAAATTTAGCTTTCGGGTATGGGGATTCAGTTAAAGGATTCACGAATAGAGTGCATTACTTTTCAGTATTTGTAGCGAAATGTAAGTTACAAGCAACACGCCCACACGCCCAGGTAGGCCTATCGCACGCGTAGCAGAGTATTTATGAGCCCCAGTCGGCATGATTTTTGCGTCATCTTCAACAATCATCGTCATATTTTAGCCAATTTACACAAAACCTTAATGAATTACACCCTTAAACCTTGCTAATGAATCATTATGTTCTTTGGTGAAAACCATATTAAAATGCGTTCGGTAGTTTTTGAGTATATCGCGTACTGACAGACAGTCGCGGCGGGGGACTTTGTTTTAATATAAAATAGCATTTGCCCGCGACTTCGTACGCGCATATCCCGTTCATTCCCGTTCCCGTATAGCCTATAGCCTTCCTCATGAATGTGGCTAGCATGTACAAAAAGAATTTTCCAAATCCGACTTGCAGTTTCAGAGATCAGCGCGTTCAAACAAACTCTTCATCCTTATTATATTAGTATAGTATATACTATATGTAGATGTAGTGATACAGGTATGTACAATAGTGATAAGTCATTTTATCAATTTATGCGTAAAATCAGTATAGCCAGAGGGCCATATGGCTCTTAGCCATCTCTATGGCTAAGTAAATATGGTAGTGAGTGTGGGCAGAGGTTGACTTACTCTTCAACAGTGTGTATGTAGTGCATGGCCCGGATGAGCTCCGACACGTAGGCGTGCGCGTCCAGCCGCCCGCCCAGCGGCACGGCTGCTGGTGCGCTGCTGTCCGTCACACCCGGGATCACGGGCAGGTCCTTGGGGTCACTGCTGGAAAGAGTAAAAAAAATTAAAAATTAAGTTTTTTTTAGTATGGTAGTCGAGTGAGGATATACTATTAAAGTTGTCATTCTGTTGCTGAAGTATGTTTCTGATGCTCTGGATTTCTAAAACTCCTCAGAAATCTAGGGTATTAAAAATACATTCAATTTGCCTGTATGGCGTCCACTCCAGTAGTGCTGGCGCCAGCTGCTAGCACGGCACAGTCACTCTACATACCCAGGGAGTGCCGCAGCAGCTCTCAGCGTCCTCGCCAGGTTGGCGGGTGCGGGCGGGAAGGGCGCGCGCACTAGCAGAGAGCGCACGTGCCAGTACAGTGCTGGCGCCAGCTGCTAGCACGGCACAGTCACTCTACATACCCAGGGAGTGCCGCAGCAGCTCTCAGCGTCCTCGCCAGGTTGGCGGGTGCGGGCGGGAAGGGCGCGCGCACTAGCAGAGAGCGCACGTGCCAGTACAGTGCTGGCGCCAGCTGCTAGCACGGCACAGTCACTCTACATACCCAGGGAGTGCCGCAGCAGCTCTCAGCGTCCTCGCCAGGTTGGCGGGTGCGGGCGGGAAGGGCGCGCGCACTAGCAGAGAGCGCACGTGCCAGTACAGTGCTGGCGCCAGCTGCTAGCACGGCACAGTCACTCTACATACCCAGGGAGTGCCGCAGCAGCTCTCAGCGTCCTCGCCAGGTTGGCGGGTGCGGGCGGGAAGGGCGCGCGCACTAGCAGAGAGCGCACGTGCCAGTACAGTGCTGGCGCCAGCTGCTAGCACGGCACAGTCACTCTACATACCCAGGGAGTGCCGCAGCAGCTCTCAGCGTCCTCGCCAGATGGCGGGTGGGGGCGGGAAGGGCGCGCGCACTAGCAGAGAGCGCACGTGCCAGTACAGTGCTGGCGCCAGCTGCTAGCACGGCACAGTCACTCTACATACCCAGGGAGTGCCGCAGCAGCTCTCAGCGTCCTCGCCAGGTTGGCGGGTGCGGGCGGGAAGGGCGCGCGCACTAGCAGAGAGCGCACGTGCCAGTACAGTGCTGGCGCCAGCTGCTAGCACGGCACAGTCACTCTACATACCCAGGGAGTGCCGCAGCAGCTCTCAGCGTCCTCGCCAGGTTGGCGGGTGCGGGCGGGAAGGGCGCGCGCACTAGCAGAGAGCGCACGTGCCAGTACAGTGCTGGCGCCAGCTGCTAGCACGGCACAGTCACTCTACATACCCAGGGAGTGCCGCAGCAGCTCTCAGCGTCCTCGCCAGGTTGGCGGGTGCGGGCGGGAAGGGCGCGCGCACTAGCAGAGAGCGCACGTGCCAGTACAGTGCTGGCGCCAGCTGCTAGCACGGCACAGTCACTCTACATACCCAGGGAGTGCCGCAGCAGCTCTCAGCGTCCTCGCCAGGTTGGCGGGTGCGGGCGGGAAGGGCGCGCGCACTAGCAGAGAGCGCACGTGCCAGTACAGTGCTGGCGCCAGCTGCTAGCACGGCACAGTCACTCTACATACCCAGGGAGTGCCGCAGCAGCTCTCAGCGTCCTCGCCAGATGGCGGGTGGGGGCGGGAAGGGCGCGCGCACTAGCAGAGAGCGCACGTGCCAGTACAGTGCTGGCGCCAGCTGCTAGCACGGCACAGTCACTCTACATACCCAGGGAGTGCCGCAGCAGCTCTCAGCGTCCTCGCCAGGTTGGCGGGTGCGGGCGGGAAGGGCGCGCGCACTAGCAGAGAGCGCACGTGCCAGTACAGTGCTGGCGCCAGCTGCTAGCACGGCACAGTCACTCTACATACCCAGGGAGTGCCGCAGCAGCTCTCAGCGTCCTCGCCAGGTTGGCGGGTGCGGGCGGGAAGGGCGCGCGCACTAGCAGAGAGCGCACGTGCCAGTACAGTGCTGGCGCCAGCTGCTAGCACGGCACAGTCACTCTACATACCCAGGGAGTGCCGCAGCAGCTCTCAGCGTCCTCGCCAGGTTGGCGGGTGCGGGCGGGAAGGGCGCGCGCACTAGCAGAGAGCGCACGTGCCAGTACAGTGCTGGCGCCAGCTGCTAGCACGGCACAGTCACTCTACATACCCAGGGAGTGCCGCAGCAGCTCTCAGCGTCCTCGCCAGGTTGGCGGGTGCGGGCGGGAAGGGCGCGCGCACTAGCAGAGAGCGCACGTGCCAGTACAGTGCTGGCGCCAGCTGCTAGCACGGCACAGTCACTCTACATATCCAGGGAGTGCCGCAGCAGCTCTCAGCGTCCTCGCCAGGTTGGCGGGTGCGGGCGGGAAGGGCGCGCGCACTAGCAGAGAGCGCACGTGCCAGTACAGTGCTGGCGCCAGCTGCTAGCACGGCACAGTCACTCTACATACCCAGGGAGTGCCGCAGCAGCTCTCAGCGTCCTCGCCAGGTTGGCGGGTGCGGGCGGGAAGGGCGCGCGCACTAGCAGAGAGCGCACGTGCCAGTACAGTGCTGGCGCCAGCTGCTAGCACGGCACAGTCACTCTACATATCCAGGGAGTGCCGCAGCAGCTCTCAGCGTCCTCGCCAGGTTGGCGGGTGCGGGCGGGAAGGGCGCGCGCACTAGCAGAGAGCGCACGTGCCAGTACAGTGCTGGCGCCAGCTGCTAGCACGGCACAGTCACTCTACATACCCAGGGAGTGCCGCAGCAGCTCTCAGCGTCCTCGCCAGGTTGGCGGGTGCGGGCGGGAAGGGCGCGCGCACTAGCAGAGAGCGCACGTGCCAGTACAGTGCTGGCGCCAGCTGCTAGCACGGCACAGTCACTCTACATACCCAGGGAGTGCCGCAGCAGCTCTCAGCGTCCTCGCCAGGTTGGCGGGTGCGGGCGGGAAGGGCGCGCGCACTAGCAGAGAGCGCACGTGCCAGTACAGTGCGCCCAGGCGCCGCCCGCGTCTCCACGCTACTAGCGCCAGTTGGTTGTACGGCTGGCCTGAATGCGCTGATACTACTAGCGCGTGTCTGGAAGAAAGTGAGGATATAGTAGAATAGGAACCAGTACTGCGCTCGCGAAAAACACTAGCGATCTAAGAAAGTCGCAGCATGACAAGCAACTAGCTTGTAATTAAAATAGAGAGTTTATAAACAATTAAAAAAATGACGAGCACCAGGTAGCAGCACTGAGGCGTCAGGTCCAAGCATCTGTTGAAACGTTAATGTTTTCTGACATTTGTTAAATTGACATCAATGTCATGTTTACGTCAAAGTCACTTTTTCATGGAGGTGGTACTCTCAAGCTCACATTCGGTTTTCGATATGGAACAACAACATTATGCTAGAAGTTAAAAAAAAAACACTCCATATTTTTTTTTTCAATGGTTTTAGAAAAAAGTTCTTTCTGCCTTTGCCTTTTTTATGAACATCGAACAGAAGCTTTCGGGACAGGCACAAGAATTATCAGATTACGGAAAAATAAGAATCGTACCTATAAAACGTGTGTGCAACACGCAACTGCTGCCGATATCGGGCCAGGTCTCCGAGATGCACCAGACAATGTTGGCAGATGTACCGCGCGGAGGCCGGGGGTGGCAGGCGAGCGCCCACCGCCGACTCGCCGGCGCCCCAGCCTTCCACTAGACCTAACAGTGATGCGCGCCGTCTGGGGGGGATCAAATATTACATGGTAAAAGGTCGTGTAGTAGAAGGAATTTTGCAGGATGGCTGATGGAAACCAGTGTTCTTTCTAAGCCCAAATTTGAGCACTAAACAGGAGATGGATGAAAAAAAATTATGGTCAACTGTGGCCACAGCTCTTACCAAAAGTTTATTTATGCAAGCAACCAAATAAGTAAATATAAATTTGAAGGGCTTTACAGATGAAGAGCCCATTAAAATAGGTGTAGAGTAAAGATGTGAGAGTTATTACAAACCTAAATGGTAAGTCCAATTTGAATGTAGTGCAGATTTGATGCAGCAAGCAGAGGTAGAATCCAGCAGCTGCCTGCAACACCCATGACAGCATAGCCTGCCCTTCACTGCGAAGGGGATTCTGTAACAACAATTGTTGCAACCTGATAAGGAAACGCACCAGTGACAAACATCACAAGCTGTGGGTTGACACTTGTCTCTATTGATGGCAGTTTCATGAAAAAAGCCCTAAGACTGACTAAGCAACAGTTGCAATTAGTCACAGCCATCACAACTGGTCATGGGTCTTATAATAAACACCTCAAGGACATAGGAATCACTGACAGCCCACTCTGCAGAGCTTGCATGGAGAGGATGAGACTTTTTAAAATGTTGCGCCACACTAGGAATCTCTCCTGTGTCGTGGGTGCGTTTACAAACATACAAACTCACATACACAAACAGCCAGACCCGGAACAACTATCTGTAGGCCTTACACATATTTGTTCGGTGCGGGAATTGAACCCGTGACACAAAGCCCAGCAGCCAATCACTCAACCACTGCGCCAACTGTGTTGAGTTTAAGTGAGGGTACAGCATTAGGGCCTCAATGTTCACGAACTAGTCATTGGTTTAAACAAAATGTTGCACAAATATTAACTACATTTGTGGGTACTACATACATGACTCAGTTTATAGCATATTCAAATATTCTTTTATGGTTGTTTTCCATTACTTACCTTTCTGTCTTTAGATATAGCCTGTAGGGCCTCAATCTGCTGTTTGAAGCCAACATTCCACAAGTCTTGTTCCACTTTCTTGTCCAATGCATAGTCTAAATCCAAAACTAATACTTTTTGGTATACCTGAGAGCAAAAAACAACAATATGGTATTAATAAAAGGTTCTCAAATTGGTACATCCTCAACATTTATTAGTGGACAGTTATCAGTAACAAACTGAGGCCTGGATAAGTCTCTCAGATGCTAGATCTTTAGTATTGCTTTATCCCATGGCCTATACCACTAGATAAAACATAACATATTGTACAATGTAGCATTCATTTCAGCAATGGCTTTATCAATTAACAAATTCAGTTTCAGATAAGTATTTCCAGAGATTACCATTTGCAAACATACCAATAAACAAATGATTAAAACAGAAGTTGGCATTTGAAGAAGATTATGCTATAATTTCAAAGAGAAAATGTATCCAAGCAGTTTTTTGCATTTTCAATAAAGGATTTCTGCATTATAAGGTGGTAAATAGTTTGCATAAGAATGTGTTCAAACCTTTTGTAACTGTTGTTGTGAAGCCCAAAGACCCCTTTCTTGGAGCATAGACGTTCCACTCTTAAATTTTGATATTTTCTGTTTCAGCTCATCTGCCTCCCTATAAGAAAAAAATATATCGATTTATGAATATCTATTTACTTTCGTTTAGTATTCAAGAAAACCGTTTGTGTCATTCAATGACGACTTATACAGGGTCATTGGTTTTCATAACCATAGTCATAACATCTTGAGAATCGTGCTAACTTCTCTACAGCTGAAGCCATCAAATTACCACTATGAAAATACAAATATTTGTGATCATTGACCTCACTGGGGAAAATTACAGAATTTCGAAATTACAAACTAGGTTACAACAAAATTTATTCCTTACTCACCTCAACATCTGCACAGCGGCGTTTAGAACCATTCTGATAGAGGCTTAGAGCCTCAGTAATTGTCATAGCATTAGGAAGATATCCAAAGTAAAATTACGGAATATTGAAATGAAAAATTCTAAAAACAATCGAGATCCATGCACTGTCAAATTGTCAAAGTGACATGTTATTTAATTCAAGTTGCCACTTTTAAAACTTTTTGTTCCTATGTCCGAATAATGCTAAGTTTTCACCATTTACTTCACACATGTCGGGGAAGAAATGAAAATAGAATTCAACAATTTCTTCAGGCTCCAAAACAGATGACGATATGATGATAAAAAGGGGAACAGAGGCCTTTACCTGCAATGGGAGTGTAATATGTTACGTAGTATCGTAAATAATGTGCTTGAAAAGTTAACTCATTTGATTTGTATTTTTTGTTGTGGGTTTGGTGCCGTCACGGTCCTTGTAAACTTATTATACGGCGCACCAGAAATCTAGTTGCTGGGAGTTATGTACACATGTAATCCGATCGCTGTGAATAGAGTGAACACACTGCTTGCTTACTAACAGTGTCCAAACAGCACGGTGGACGAGAGCTTCTGATATTGCTATTTAGTGACGAAGCTTTCAATGTCAAAATAATAAATGACACTGACATCTGCTTTACTGCTCTTCGTAAATTAGACGCGTTTTTCCATTTTCATTGATTACAGATTCGATCAGAGTATTTTCCTACTATAATTTCAATAAATTACTGTTTATTTGTCAACAAAAACTTTATCATGTACGAGCCACGCGTAGGAGATCCTGGGGTGAAGAAACCAACCATTAAGGTAGATTTCAATAATATTTATCTGATACCTGGTTTTTTTCAAACTCGAGGATGACTAATACCTTGCGCAATTTGTATCTCCAGGCTAAGGACGTGGTGTTTGGGCATCGTACAGTCCAGACTCGTGACGTAAAATGTCTGTATCTGGACAGCATATACCAGAAGTTCTACCGGCCTAACTTCTACGACATCGGCGGGACTTATATGCAGGATGTGGCGGATTACTGGTTCTCGTACAAAACGGAGCAAGTCGGTAGTACATTCCTCCTCCATCTTTTTATCTGCAATCATGGAGTAAGCTCTTTCAGTGTTGCACTGAGCTGCGGCAACAAGTTCAAGGTTCAAAAGAAATCTGACACAGTTTTCTTGAAGCAGTACCTTACAGAGTTCCATTTCAAACAACTCAATGAGCTGTCTCACTCTTACCTCACCACATACAATTTCACAGAACTAGATATTCAATGTTTGAAAGACAAGAAATTGCTTATAGCTGCCTCATTTCCCTTTGCCGATGCAGAAGGAGTTAGTCTTGAAGTCATTAACAACATTAAACTCAACCATGACTGCAGTGCTCTCTTGGCTGACCCTATTGGCTCTGATTTTGTCATTGAATCTGCTGATGGAGTCAAGTTTGACATTCACAAAGTCATACTTGCTGCACACAGTGAAGTCTTCAAGGCTATGCTCAAAGGAGAGACAGCAGAGAGCCAGAATAGTTATGTGAAACTAATCGATGTTAGTGGGGAAGATCTCAAGTACATGTTAGAATTCATTTATACAGGAACTGTCAAGGAAGTAGAAAATACTAACTTTGGTAGCTTACTTATGTTAGCAGATAGATACAACTTGAAAGGGCTTTGGGAGCTCTCCGAGTATGCTCTCTCTGAACACATGTTTTTAGATAATGCCCTAGATATTCTAATCATTAGTGATATATATGACTCGGAATTTCTGAAATCTGAGGCTTTGAAATTTATAAAAGAAAATAAAGAAGTACTTCGCAGTAGTTCTTTTGAAGAGATAACTAATAATGAATTACTCAAACAATTGTGCACTTTTATGACTGAATAGACTTGGAAATGATGACTTGAATGTAGAATTGATTGTTTGTAAACAATAAGGAGCCAAGCCTCCGACCAGTGTCATTGTGTAATATATTTCTAGTTATGTTCTTAACTTCTATTATGTATTGAAGTTAAAATGTATGTTGTTTGTCAAAACTGCTTATTTGTAGTTTCTTGCTCAGCATGATCTTTCTAAATCATGTTTCTTAAACTTATTTTTGTAAAATTTTTCTACTCTAGTATGTAAGTGAACTTTTTGATAATGTCTCAGGTGATGTCAGTATACTTTAATTAGAAATATAGTTTTGCTCCATATGCCTTATCTTGGTCATAGCTTCATACTTCAGATACTTTAGAAATACATAATGTACAATAAGGACTAGTCAGTCACATAAGTAACTGTTTGGAATATATAATTTTGTTATGTATTAAATACTTTGTTCATTGTTTTTGATGTCTTAAGTTAAATATTATGAATAATTAATAAAATCAAATAAATGATATACCTATATTTATAAAAAAAGTTTGTTTTATTATACAACATCATGACAAAACTATTTTTACACACAAAGTAAATGAAAAACATATTATACAGAAAACGTAAAAATAAACTTTATTGAATTTAAAACATAACTATCGTTATATGGGAAGTAATAAAATTAATAGTTAAATAATAAATATTATCATTATGTATGTTACTCGTAGTAGATATATAGCTTGTACAAGTGAGGCGCGGCGCAGGTCACGAGCTCATCGCAGCGGCTCCGGGGCTATGCCCTGGCGCGTGGCCTGCGAGCGGCGCACACGGTGGCTAAATAATCATTTTGGAATGTTACTGGAAGTCTTCATTTCTGCGGCAAACAAACATTTTCTTCTGTTAAAATGTTAGTCCACGACGTTTTAGATCGGGTGTAGTGCGACAAAGGCTCTTGTTAATTTACCGAGTATCGTGATGCGGATGGGCCATTCACATCGCGATGGGCTCGCTAGAAGCGGCTCAACGCCTAGCTATGTATTGCAATCACAAACAAGCGTAGCAGGCAATGCAACAAGCCTAAAGCGTCTCAACGACTCGTCATCAAGCTCATGACTGACGGAGCCGTAGCGGCCCACTGTATGTGAACAGTCCATGATAGCGCGGCACTACGTCATAGCGATTAGTACGTAACTAGCAAGTGATACTCATTTAAACTGTACTATATTGCTCCCGTCGCAAGTTCTAGTCGACGGCAACGCTACGATGGCTCTCATAGTGTTACGTCACCCGAGATCTAATTTGGAATCTAGAAATCCATTTGTATGCGTTCAGCGAGGATTCGTCGTGGTCATCATGCAGGAGAAGCAAGAAAAAAGGCCAATAGTTGTCTTATCGTTTATTGATAATTACTGGAACCGGTACACAAGAACGAAATAGAATATGTCTCTCATGAAAGAACGCGTCCATGTAATGATCTCCTACATCCTAATGGTTGTTATCGGATATAAAAATAAAAATACATGAACCTCCTACTATTACTTCTTATTGAATGCAAGCTACAGTACATATTGCTACGACTCGTCAACTGCATTTACTTACTACAATCTTACTTATGATTTTATAGACACAAGTCTCATTAAACTAAATACGTGTCTCCACTTATGAGTTCGATCACTCGAGAGTGTCACAAGACTGTGCCGAGAGCGAGCTGCTGCTGGAGTTACAATAGAGTGTTATCACTAGTTGGCCACAGGTAGTAATTATCATAATATTAATAGAACAACATCCCACGACAAACAGAACAGCCCCATGTAAGTATTCTAATGTTTAGAAAGGCCTCTGCTTCTGTCGGTATGTTGAACATAAACAGCGCTAGCAGACCCAACTGTTATAGCAGACGAGGTTGTTTAGTCCACATGTACGACACCTGCTTGTTCACGTGTTATGATACAGATCAGCTCCCGTGCCCGCGCACCCCGGCCTCCGACACGTGACACAGCTACCGAGGTAAGCCAAACCTCCGCCAGTAACACTTCAGACTGAAGCTTATTATAAGCGTGAAAGTTAGATTTAGAAACAGAAGGAACACAACAATTCATCGTGCGAGACAAAAGGCGTCATATAAGAACCATAGTGACGGAAATCTTTCACGATTTATTTTGTTTTAAATTTAAAGCAATAAATTGGACAGCAATTTTGATCACAACCAGTATAAAATGAATGAAAATTGGTTCTCATATGTGTCGTAAGTTGTGCTCGCAGCATGAAACTAGATGAGTATTTAGGGCGTTACGGAAGGCACCTGCGCGGTGCGTCCCGCACGCGTGACGTCACACGTCGGTGGTGTGCTCGAGGACAGGGAGCATGGAGTCTGTATCAGTGTGCGGGGCGCTCGGGGGCGCGCGGCGCGGCCCTAGCGTTTACCGTTGTTATACGAGAGACTCCGCAGCGGCGCCTTGAAGTTAGCCGCGGCCTGCTGTTGGATCTGGTATGCGAGCGGGTGGATCTTGAATCCGTACAACCTGGTGACGTGAACGTTACCTTCATAAGTATGATAAAAACAAATAAAGCGCATACATAAGGGAACATGGAACAACAACTACTGTGCAACTAACTACACACCAAATGATAATAGTTTCAACCTTTACTCTTATGAAGACTAAACACCAGCCAGATGAGAAATTAAAATGATGTCTAATCTTTATCAAAATAACTCATTTAGAGTAACTGTGGTGTTGATCACACTGCAAGTCAATCTCAACATAATTGGAAAAAGGCTAGGCAGATGATATCATATAGTTTGTTGAACAATTTTTTCCAGTGGTTCAGAGGAAACCACATATTTACACGAGAAAAGACAGACCTAATTTATGCTCAGTACTGGACGAAGTCGAGCTGAGGATAATGATGATGGTGATCACAACTGAACATCTATTTATCGGGGTTAGGTCTCCCCACTTACTATACAATGGTCCAACATCAGGACATGTTGGACCATTGTGTGTGAGCCTTGACATCATTTGATAACGCCAACCACCCTCCAGAAGCAGAATAGTGCGCTTACCTAGGCACGAACTGCGAGGCGGGTCTCTTGGGCCGGTACTCGGGGTGCACCATGAACACCATGTGCGGGAAGCCGGTGCCGAAGTAGGCGCCGTCGGTGTGGTGGTGCCGCGACGACTTGGGCGTGTATACGTCCATGCAGCGCGGACAGTACAGCTTCACCATCGCCTCGCCGGGGACGTCTGATAGACCTGCGGGAGTATAGGTCGCGTTAAGATTGTTTAGAATAGAATAGTTTATAAGGCGTTAAAAAAACAACAGCTTTAATCACGAACGTTTTATACAATGTGTAACAGAATAAACGCAATACCTCTTAAGGGGTTATTGTACTCATCATTATAAACAATTATCACTATGGGACCACTATGCGTTTATTCTGTTACACGTTGTGTAGAACAATCCGTTTCAAAGATATGCAATATTTTCACTATGCACAAATTTGTACGCGCTTATTCAAATAGGTACGTTAACAGCCCCGCAGTACAGTGCACATAAAAATATTTTGCAAAATTATTTTTAAGTGTGAAAAAATGACCTAGCTCGTCTTTGTGATTGTTGTTTAGATGATACCGGGCATGTACACGAAATTATTGCAGTTGAATTTTTATCACCTTATACAAGCTGAAATTATAATGGTTGTTTTCACGCAGCAGAACGATAAGCCATCAGTAGAACTATCGAAACAAAGTTAAACTTAAAAACAAAAATGTTTTAGTTTTCAAATAATTAAAAAAAATATTCATAAACTCGAAAGCGTGAGAAGCAATAGTAACTAACTAGACGTGACGTAGGTACTACTGGCAGAGCGGTGGCGCACCAAGGACAAAGTGAAAAGCAATTCATAAATGTTCAGAGCAAAATAAGCTCTCGCGCGTAGTAATACGGCATTAACTTGCCTGCAAGCACGCGGCGAGTAAGGCCCCGCGCATCGCGCGCGGCATCCTTTTATGTTGTACCTATCAGCTGCTTGATACGCGAAGGGCAACGACCGCGGCCGCTTTGCGCGAAACTATCGCGATGTATAACTATTGGTTCGAAGTCGCTTTCGAGTTTTGTTTATCACAATTGTTATTCTGCCATTTCTTGATCAAGATCCAAGACAAACTCATTTCGCTGCGGGAAAACAACCATTAAAATTTCAGCTTGTATAATAATTGCCAGGGCCGTCTTTACCAGGGGGTGCAAGGGGTGCGGTGCACCCGGGCGCGGAGCGCCCGGGGGCGCCTGTCGAGTGCTGAATTATTGGATATTCATATTTCATTGAACTTACCGCCATTGCACAATTTTATATACTTGTTACTTACAACAAATGCGCAAGCAAAACAAAAATAGTCATCAACAATAATATTTTTTTTAACTTTTATTACGCTTTTGGCGCTTGTCATACCGCATTACTACACTACACAAATAACAATTTTATTTAATATACACGCGCGTGGCAAAATCTCTAATCCAAAGAGAGTATATGTACGTTTGACACGTTGCCGCTTTGTCGCCCGCACTTGACGCAAAATGATTTCTAAGTCAATAGAGTGTAAGTTCATTTGAAAAGGGCGCTCGGCGCGACACCTGTGCGTCTCACATAGGCGAGTAATTGCGCCCTTTGACATTGCCGCCGGGTCGCCCGCACTTGAAGCAAAATAATCTCTAAGTAAATAAAGTGTAAGTTCAGTCAATTTATGTTGCGTCCTTCCTTTGACATAGCCGTCCGGGCGCTCGCACTTAAAGAGAAATGAACTCTAAATCACTACAATTAGGTGTAAGTTCATTTGAATTTACACCGCGGAGCGCGGCGCCTATGTAAGTGTCGGTCAGTGATTGATCTGATTTCTTCTTTTAAGTAATTGAATTCGTTAGCTCATTTCATTTGCGACAACCGGTGAATTAGCACGGAAGGTTTTAGAGAAAAAATATAACGACTCGAGTACGGGAGTACCTAATTAGCAGGCAATAGATTTGTTATTGTGTCTGGCTTGAATTTGTGCCGCTGGGGCTCAAGTGAATAAAGGTAAGTCAATTTTATTTTTTAAGTGTTATTGTTAGGTACATTACAATCATTTTCATCACATCATCATTTGTTTATCAGAGAGAGTCATGACTGTTTTGTTTATTTGTTCATAATTGCAAAAATACAAATTCGTAATGTTAGTGATTGATAAAAAACTACTTACTTTATTTAGAACGAGCTTATGCCCGCGATCTCGTCCACGCATATCACGTTTCTTCCCGTTCCAGTTAGAATTTTGGGAAATGCTCTCTTAGTGCTCTCCTAAACCTCCTAAACTCTTGAAAGAATCACCATATTTCAGCTTTCAACGACTGGTGGTTTATAAAAAGATCCATTTCATTTCATCATTTTACAGGTTGAATTTATGAAATATTCTTTCATAGCACAGACACGTCAGAAGATAGACATTTACATTATGATTTTTACCCAGCTTATTAACCCAACGAATACCAATCTTCCATAAAAACTGGAACCCCCCAAATTGTCTATTAAGGGTAATGGTGAAAGACTGGCATTTATAATAATTTACTTTGTCCAGTATTCGTACCAAGTTATGTGGAATATATGGCTCTCACATGAAAACTTTAACAGCCCGGTTCAAGGAATTAGGTTTTTCATACAAACTTCTCCCCCCCTTTTCAACCCCTTAAGGGATGAATTAAAAAAAATCCTTTCTTATCCGACGCCTACACCATAAAATTAATATTCCTCAAAATTTCACGTTTCTGCGATCACCGGTTTAGGCTGTGCATTGATCAGACAATCGGAGATAAGGCTTTTATATATATAGATAAAGAAAGAAAAATTAAATACTAAATTGAAATTTGATTTTATTGTAGATGACCGAATTAGGGGATAAAAAGAAACCATCGGGTGCTCAAAATAGAAAAAGGAAACTGGAGAAAGAAGAAAAAATTAAAAAGCTAACTTCTCCGATTGACTCTTTCTTTCGACCTGGTAAGTTCAGTCAGTTGGTACCATAAATAAAACATCTGAAGTGGCATAAATTAGTGACAGAAGTCGCTGGTGTATCCTGCCTGGGTTCGATCCCTAAGTTCCTACCTACTTATTATTATTACACTTCTTATTTTTTGTATAAGTTACCTGTAACTATATACGTGATGAGTCTTAAATAAAGTAGGTTTTTATGATTATGACAATATCTAATTAATTGTTTTTGCGGATTGCGCACCGGATGCGCAATGGTTAGTAACAAACACTCGCTCTTGTGCCAAAGGTCTCGGGTTCGAATCCCGGCCGGTGCAATATTTATTTAAATACATACCTTCTCAGACCTTGTGTTAATTTTTTGTATTGTGTGATATATCCAACACGCGTTCTAATCGTGGAGATTATAGCAATAAATAACCCCATAGTTTTGGATGCTCATATCTAACAGTGGACTGGTGGCTTGTGTGTTTGTGATTTCTTTTTGGGGATTATGAATTATGTTTTTTCATGAAATAGCCGCAGGCGAGATCTGCCAATCGCAACTAAAGTATTTTAATTTCTTACTGTTTGCGCATAGAGCGTGCGTAAGCGCCTCGGCAATTCCACACTGAGCGCGCTCGCCTGGACTAACGGATTAAACTATGCCCGATTGCCCGCCTTAACTTTAAGGCGCTGTTTTAATGTCCTAAAATATTTTTGCGTGGCCCTGTTACCACACTTGGTTACAGAAATTGTTAACTGTCTTATGTTTTTTTAGGTACATCTTCGTCAACATCCACCCGACAGTTAGAAGAGACAGTCAACTTGGAAGAGAAAACTTCTACGAGTATTTCACAAGTTCCAGCTCATACCAGTACCAGTACCTCGCCTGGCTCGCTTACTCCAAGTGAACCAATTCCAATTGTTAACCAACCAGCAACAGAACCAGATGTACGATTTCGTGAAAATGTCGCGAATGATCCTGCTCTCTAACAGAACGTGGACCGATTCAGATAAAAAAAACCGACTATCCTTCAGATAGTAACATGAGGTCGTTTTCAGATACATATTACAGTAAAAAGTTACAAAACAACGAAATTATTCATCGAATTTGGCTTGTATATTCCACATCTACTGATTCTGTATTTTGTTTTCACTGTAAGCTTTTCAATAATAATGTCACTGCATTTAATGCCCCCACTGGTTACAAAGACTGGGGGCATTTGTCGAGAAATATAGAACGACATGAAAAAAGTTCAGGGCACATATGTTCTTTAAAAAAATATTTGGATCTAAAAAATGACTTATTGAAAGGGCAAACAGTAGACTCGGTAAATCAAACTGAAATAGACCGCGAAAAAAAGAGGTGGACGGCAGTTTTGGAAAGGATAATCGAAATTATAAAATTTTTGGCAGGTCAAAATTTAGCCTTTAGGGGCACAACCGAGAAGTTGTATGACCCAAATAATGGTAATTTTTTAAAGTTGGTGGAGAGTATATCTAATTTTGATAGTACACTATCAGAACACATTGCTCGAATTCAAAGAGCTCAGCATCGCATGCCACATTATCTTGATGATAACATTCAAAATGAACTGATTAGTATAATTGCTGAAAAAATAAAAACGACTATAATTAGTCTTCTGAAGCAATGTAAATACTACTCTGTAATTCTAGATTGCACACCTGATATTTCACACCAAGAACAACTAACTGTTATTGTGAGGTTTATTTATTTAAATCCATCGACAAAACGCGCTGAGGTACGAGAACATTTTTTAGGTTTTTTACCTGTAACTGACACTACCGGACAAGGGTTGGCGACATATTTGTTAGATTTCTTAAAATCATGCGATATTGAATTAGATGATTTGCGAGGCCAAGGATATGATAATGGGGCCAATATGAGGGGGAAAAATATAGGCCTCCAAAAAAAAATATTGGACATGAATCCTCGTGCTTTTTACGTACCGTGTGCTGCTCACTCCCTAAATTTAGTAGTAAATGACGGCGCTAAAAGCTCATTGGAAATTACAAACTTTTTCTGTATTGTCCAAGAAATCTATGTATTTTTTTCAGCATCCACATCACGCTGGGATGTAATTATGAAACAGATACCTACTTTGACATTAAAACCTCTTTCAAATACGCGTTGGGAAAGTAGATTTGATGCTCTTAGAGCACTCCGTTTTAACATGGATAAAATTTACGATGCATTATACTATATTTTTACAAATAACAAGTATGACAGCGACACAAAAAACATAGCGAGTTCATTAATAGCCAAGTTAAAGTCTTATAGATTTATATGTTCAGTAGTTATATGGTACAATATTTTACTAAAGATTAATATTGTAAGCAAAAATTTGCAAAAATCGGACGTAATTATTTCAGAAGCTACCAAAATGATTAATTTGGTTAAAAAAGATTTGGAGAAATACCGCACCGATAGTGCGTTTGAGCAGTTGTTATCTGATGCGAAATTAATTGCTGAAGAATTAGAATGCGAAACAGAATTTAATGAAACTGCTCGTCCACGTCCCCGAAAAAGACATTTTGATTATGAAGCTGCAGATGAGCCCATTTTAGACCCAACCAACAAATTTAAAGTATGTTTTTATTTTTTTCTACTGGACACTGCTATCTCGAAATTAAATGACAGATTCGATTTGCTGACGGAACACAATTCAGTTTTTTCACTCTTCCAAAACATTGAATGCTGGAATAAATTAGAGATGCACGAAAAAAAACTTTCAGTGTTGTCGGCTCCAAGAAAAACTAACATTTAAAAATAGATTTGATATTGATGGGGAAGATTTATATAATGAATTAGAATTGTTGCCAATAGTTTTTCCCAATGCATCAACAAGTACTCCCACTGATATTTTAAACTATATTATATTCTAATAATTTAATTTCCTCATTTCCCAATACCTCAACAGCTTTGCGTATATATTTAACACTGCCTGTTACAGTAGCAGAAGGTGAAAGATCCTTTTCAAAATTAAAATTAATAAAAAATTATCTTCGTTCAACCATGACCCAAGACAGACTGACAAACTTAGCCATTATAAGTATAGAATCCAAAATTGATTTAAAAATAAATTATTTAATTAAAATCTTTGCCAACTCAAAAGCAAGAAAAATTGAGTTTGTTTAATGTTCTTGTTTGTTGTTTGTTTGTTGTACATGCAATAAATAAATAAATTATCAAAATTACGTGTATTGTGTTTTCTTGGTTGACTAGCCTCCCCATACCCCCCTTTGGCCCTTTCATACTGCAGTGTGTCGTCGGTCGCGTGCCACGCTGCAGTGTAAAAAAAAAAACGGGGGCGCAAGCTGAGTCCTGCACCCCGGCGTAGAATAGACTTAAGACGGCCCTGATAATTGCGGTTGGATAAAGGCCTCCAAACTCCCTCTAGAAACTCTTTTGTATTTAGCTAGTTATGAAAATCAAATAGTTTTCAGTTAATCATCAGATTATTGCAACCGAAAATGTTAATCATGTTTAGCATTGGTTCAATGTCTTTGTTTTCTGATAAGTAGATAAAGAACACGTGTCAAGTGCGTGCGCAATCAGTCTAGCTGCTATTTGTACTACAGTAGTTAGAACAACCCATGCAACTTAATTAAAAACGAGTCTTTTCGATATTTTACGTAAACGATGATATTTGCGCTCATGCCGGAGATAACTACATATGTATATGTGCCAGTATTTACGACTGCCTTTGATCTGCAGAACCCAGTGATTGTGTAAGACAATACTGCCGCTCTTGAGAAAAAAGGATGTATCGATACAAAACGAAGTAACCGATTTCCGACGTTAAATTATTTTCTTAATATCGTTTATCGGTTAATTCGTTTTGTGTAGATGTCACCAGAAAATTGCAGACTCCGTAAGATTGTAATAAAACTTGATTAGATTATAATGATATATTATGAAAACATCGTTTTGTACACAATAAATCCCACTCAAATTCAATAGTTTTCAATATATCCGTGTCTTATTTAGAAAAAATAGTTTACAATTTCACGAGATATTTTACAATCTTACGTCGTTTGCCATTTTCCGGTGACTTAGATGCGTCCTTTTTCTTATGACGGCAGAATAGTCCTTGGCAAGACTGACTGTCAGATTTCCGTAGTTAAAAGTCGGAATATATTTAACCTTTAACCAGTGACATGATAAATTTATAACACTATAGGGGACGTGACGCCTCACAGGCTACTACTTTCAAAGTTAAATTTTGTCATAAAATGGTACAGTCATTCCGGGTAACTTTGGACCACATACTAGGCAATTTCCGGTTATTACGAAATTAAATGTATATAATTACTATACAGAAATTGTGTTTTATGTGATCTTTTGATATTTTAAATACCAATTACAATAAAAAGTGTACAAATTGTTTGTCAATCCTGAGATAGAGACCGAAATAGTCGTGGTCTAAAGTTATATTGATTTTGGGGTAACATTAGACCATCATTTTTTCTCACCTTTAAACCCCATTTTATCGCTTTTGTTTACTTTCTAGGTAACAGTTGACCACATTAAATGCTCTAAGGATCATCAAATTGATATTTATAACGAAGTTTTATTGCCACAGATGAAAAATAACGTACTAACGAACTCGATTAGGCGAAAGGTCCCACATTATTGGAGACGGTAAGACAGTTAGTGAGGTGTTTTCATAAGTTTAGGATAAAAAAAAACATGTCAGTATATTACTTAGAAAAATCTATAATCTTTGGGCATTATGGCAACAAAAGTTAAATCGCTTAAACATGTATAGGAATAAACAAATTGAGATCAAACAGAAAAGATACCATACAATATTCAACAGTCAAGATCAACAGTTTTATAGTTTCATACACCTTAGACAAAAATCAACGATCTTAGCATGAAATTAACCTACAGTAAAATATCAGGCCATCTTTTCTTTAAATCAACAATTACTCTACCCATTCCAGGCACAAAAAGTCATCTTGAAAATAAATAACGTTTCCGCGTCGAGTGATGTTTTCATCAGCTATCGCCTTTTTTATCATCTTTGAATCGGTAATTTTAGTTATATCTGAATTTGCTGGCCATGTCCAGCCTCCTTCAAACCTTTTATTAAGGCAGCTCACCCATATTTCATATGGTGATTGGCCAATTTTGGTGATGCGCCCTGGAAAAAGACTTCCTTCGTCTTGAAATACGCAATATTTGTTTACTTCATATGTTTCTTCTTCGTTTTGAAATTTGACGAGTTGTCCACTGTCTTGAACAACGTACTCTCCAGTGATTGTCTCAGAAAAATTCCCTATCGGTAGCTCTGTCTCATCGTCAGCATTAAGAATACATTCATCAATCACCTCCATCTCATTATCATGGATTGGCACATGATTGTCTTGCCAATGCTCTATAATGTCATCGATTTTCGTTTTTTTATGTTGGATATACGCTGGTTCGAGATGACTTCTTCCGTTTATTCTGTCGTATTTTATCAGATACTTTGTCTTGTTTGTCCTGAACACTTTCAGTTTCTATGTTATTCTTGGCTCTTTTGTACTTGACACTCCTGGATTTTTCTTTATTTCTCTGTTCTCTTGGGTTTTTATCACTACTCTGCTGTTCTTCTTGGCCAAAATCAGCAATGCAGTCATCAGTCAGCTCTACTTCATTATTAATCCATTCTTCAATTTTGTCCAATTCGGAATCTAGGTTTTTTGGCTCATCGTGTACTTGAGCTGTTGTTACCATCAATTCAAAACATTCCGTTTGTGAGTCTTCGTCCTCTGGCTCGTGATTATCCAATTCCATCTCAGCCGCTGCCTGTCCACTTTTTTCTATTACTTCTTTTTCTACCTCCGATTTCTTCGTGGTTTTTTTTGTTTTTAGAGCCTTTGGGCCTTCCTTTTTTTACAGGATTTTCCCTTTTCTTCTCCTGCTCTTTCTGTCTATTTTTATAAAAATTTTCCACTTCTTCGTTAAATTGACTTTCCTGCTTTAACTGGCAGCTGGAATTTCTTGGTTGTTTTTATATTTAAGTCCGCCGCTCTTATTTCTTGCAAGTATTCCTTAAATGTGTCCCCAACAGTAGCTTGGATGTGGCCAGTTGCGTACGAAGGTAACACTTGTAGGACTTCAATACGTGAGCATGGGAAAATACCACATTTTCTGAATCCTGCTATCATATTAATCCCTGCTGTGGATTCATTCAGTTGAAGCGCTGAATTGACAAGCTGGCAGAACACGTTTTTAGGTAGTGCTCCAGCTTTCCTTTCTCGTTCTGTTTGACGCCATTTGTTGAGCACTGTTCGCCAAGCTGACTTTAGAGATGAAAAATATCCTACATCCAAGGGTTGTAGGATATGTGTCGAGTTGGGTATGAGGCATATGAATTTGATATTGTGTTCTTCACAGATCTTAAGAGCTTTTACACTTATATGTGCACTTAAATAGTCACATATAAGAATTTTCTTTCCTTCTTTTTGGTCAACAATTGGCACAAAATGTTTTTCTAGCCATTCTTCGAAAATATCAGCATCTATCCAGCCAGACTTTGAAACAGCCATTTTTGAAGACTTTGGGACATTAACAAGCCAGTCGGACCAACAATGTTTCCCTTTAAATATGAAGAATGGAGGGATGATATCTCCAATAGCATTCCCAGCAAATACTATGGTAAAACAAGATTTACTGGAATTTTTCACCTGTTCAGGGTGGCGAGTGGAACGTCTGAATAATAGTTTTTTTTTTCCAGGGTCATCATGTAATCCGCTTCCGTCCATATTATATATATTGTCAGGGCTAACGTCTTCCATCTCTTTTTCAAGCCTGTCGAAGAATTCGTTCACCATGTCTTCATTTACTTGAGCGCGTTTCCTGGAGATCTTGTGAACAATTTTTTCTTTTATGGCTGGATGCCGTTCCATGTAAAGTTTTGCCCACTCATATCCAGGACTGTTGTCTTTGAACACAGGAACTGTTTTCCCAATGTTATCTAAGTATCTTTTAACTACATCTCTAAAATCTTGTAAGCCAATTGGAATACCCAAGTCACTTAGCGCTAGCAAGTGGTCTATAAAAATAATCTCTTCGTCCATCGTCAAGCATGTAGGACGTCCCACAGGTTTGTTATGTTTATTTTTAAGTTTAAGATTAATTGTGCTTTTAGGTATTTTATAAATTTTACAAGCTTTTCTTTGACTTAATGCACCAGATCTTATTTTATTTATGGCTTCATCCAACATCTCCTGAGTGTAATTTGATATGGTGCCATATTTACGCACACCTGGCTCTTTTATATTTTTTTTTCGAGGCATATTGCACCTGAAAAAAAAAACATTTCATTGTCCAAAGTTACCCCGAATTTATTTATGATTTTATAAACATAGTGTGAGTAACATTGGACCGGTCCAATGTTGCCCCAAATTTCTTGATATTTTAGCTTCAACATTGATTTTAGTAATTATGGCATTTATAAGCGTGAATCAGTTAAAAACACACATTCAAATCAAAAAACAATAATTATATAGCATAAAAATGCAAAAACTCACCCAATTTCCAGCTCAAAAACTCGAAATAATGCTAATTGAACACAGCGAATCTAATACAGCGTCTGCAAGGCGATAGAAGATCAGCTGTTTGTTTTGACATGTGACTTAGTTTTTCTGTCAAATTCCGTTCTTTATTGACTATGGATTCTTTAATTCATGTTCGGATACATGCATTTTACTAAAGCAAGTTCGGAAACAGATAAAAATAATCGAAAGTGTTTGTTTAGGGTGCGGTCCAATGTTGTACCGATGGTCCAATTTTACCCAGAACGACTGTATTTCGACAGTTTAATATTGTGTTGTAATTTAATTATTGAAATATAATTAAACAAATATCAATGAATTTAATCAGTTTTTATTAGTATTTTAAAAAAATAGGACTGGTAACAATTAGTGGTACTTTTCAGCCTTAATTGACATGAGATCCTTTTTATAATATGACAAATTTTAATATTTTTTCTTAAAAAATAATCAATAAAAAAACATAAAAGCTACTTCTGAAAAACAAAAATAAATATTCTGACACCTACTCAAATTAGCCTAAATTATTGGCAATTTTTGCACAAGGGGCTAGAACATTGCAAACATACTGGATTGCAACACCCGACGCATGTGTACATTGTCATTCTGTGTATTTTAGGCGGACAAATACTGCATGCCCTTCGCTTGCCCCGACTAGTTTCAGGAGTTTGGACATCTTCTTCGAACATATCATTACCCAGAACTCGCTTTATAACTAATCGTTACGATTAGTTATAAAGCGAGTTCTTCCCTTGGTAATTGATTGCACACCACACGTCTTTGCATTTGAGGTAGCACTAGCGAACGGGCTAATGACTTCATAAAATCTACTCTGTCTGTAATCTTGGGCTGATGCATATTATATAGTATATAAGCATTCATGCCACTCAAGTCCACAATGCAGTAAAATAGCACCATTGGCCATCTTCTCGTACGGCGGCTGCTGGAAAAAATGGAGCATTTTTTATCTGCTTCATCAACGCCTCCTTTGGTTTTGTTATAATATAGTATAACTTCAGGCTTCTTAGTCTCCTCGTCGACTTCGGCGTCATGATGCATTGAGGACACAAGTATCACAGCTCTATTCTTCTTGGGTACATATGAGCAGATAGTTTTTTGGCTTGTAAAACCAAACAAAGTTGACTGGATTTGGACTGTCTTGTCGTAATATTTTTCTCTGTGATGAACTCGTGGGCTGGAGTAGACGTTTCCTCGAGTTTTCTGCCATTTTTAACTAAAAACAAAAAAGTAGTTCGAAAAAATATTTGTATGACAACTAGGGACATGTAGCCTCACAGGCTGCCGCCGATTTTCTAATAATTATTACTCACCTGTGAAACAACTTATGACGCGTATGCCTCCATCCGCGGTCGTTTTAGCACTAAAACAGAAGCTACTAAGACGCGGAGTCGAGGCACGCGGGGGGAAGTGGTCAATTCTAGGAATTTACAAAACGCGCGACGCCTGTGAGACTACACGTCACTAGTTAAAGGTTAAGAAAAAATTGGCAAATGTTCATAGCAGACCATATCCAATTTGTAGACAAAATAACAAGATGTGAAAAGCCGAGGTTATTAACACTGAAAATAATTCGGGAACAATAACACTACTGTCTATGGCAAGTCTACAAATCATTGTCATTATTTTTTGCATAAAAATTACTGTGATATTTTTATACCAACTATCAGTTTCAGATTATGAGTAAGTATGATTATGTGAATTATGTTCTTATTACATTGATAGTTAATACAGAACGAGAATTATGCTTTAATAAGGCAATTAGAAGGGAGCTGTGTGGCGGCATTGTGGAATATGTTTATAATTAGACAAATAGTAGCCTCTGTGCTAATTAATATTAATCAGTACCTATCTAAAGTTCATCGGAATGTTCCGAAAAGTAATAAATTATCACATATTAATAACTAAATCTCACACTGAAGCAACGGTTCTGGAAAAACTAGCTCATACAAATATTAATTGATTTCCCACTACACATAGAGCGTCGAATCGATGGAAACACCTCTACTGCTAGCCATAGGCCTGCCTTGCTGGATGTGAGAAGCACTAGATCCGTTGATGTGGCGACGCTTGGAGACCCCCGCCTAGCAGAGTTAATAAATAATGTTAATAAAACACTTACCAAGTGGAAGCATAGGTTGGCATTCACAATAAACGCGGGGACAATGGCCGAAATCGCCAGCCTGGAATTTCTCTAACATTTGTCCGATGCCTCTGTAAAAATGATTCAAAACATTTTGTGTATTCATTGTTATGGTAAGTATATAAATAGTCAATTGGAGTTTACCCATACATTTTGAAGGGTGGAAACAACACATGGTTGTGTCTAAATATAGAATGAACTGCATGATGTTACGAGTTTAGTCAAATTGGTTTATACCAGACACACAGAATACTGCATAAGTACCCTTACTACTTATATTCTTGCTAGTCATGCTATTTAAGCATGAATGTTTGGTTAAAATGATCAAGACCAGAATATTGTCAAAACAAATACAAAATGGAATAACAATGTGAATAAAGCAATGCCTTGAATTTTAATTCAGAGCCAAAAGTATATTTTTATTTTATCTCTCTGGCTGTGGTAAACATATCCCTGCAATTGGATATTTCCGTAATTATTATAATTATATTTATTACATAAGCATGTCGACCTTGTTTAGCTGACAAAAGATCAAGATTAATACACTAGCAATGATTTTTGAGCAATGTAAAGAAAAATCAGAAAATCTTGTCAGTCAGTGCAAAAGGAGTTTTTGTACTGTTTGCTGGGGAGTTTGTTGTGCTGCTATTTATTACCATCTAATACACTAGGAAGTGGTGAAGAGTGTTTTACAAACTGAAACTTGACTTTCAAAAGTACTGATTGCCTTCGAGTGCCTTTTTATTTTTCTTTTACATACAGTCTTACTACAAAAAAGTTAAACATCTGTTGAACACATGTTTGAAAAAAGTGTTACCACCAAACTGCGTTTTATGATTGTTTAGAGATAGACACGCTTTAAACATGGTTTAAAATTTAAACACCCGAACACCCTTGTTTTGCAAGTGTCTAACCTTAAAATTTTGTGACTGAACCACTGTTTCAAGTGTTGATAACTCGTGTAATATGGATTTTCTAGATTCTATAAACTTTATCGACGAATTGGATCTCGAATACATGGAAAATGTTCGTGAAAATATTATAACCCGTGTGAGAATTAATCCGTTTGAACAATATGACGACGTGCAATTTAAAAAGAAATACAGATTCAGCAAAGCTTTTGCTAATAAAATATTGGATCTAGTTGTAGACGATCTTCCTAGCGATTCACGTGGTAATACCATAATACCAGCCATTCAAGTAGCATGTGCTTTACGCCATTGGGCTCGTCATCAGGTAAGATTGGTTGAATCATATTTTTTGCTATAAGTAATATATATAAGTAAACAAATACCTATGCTATAAATCTGTGGTGATGTTTCAGATCCAAGATGACAGTGGGGATTTGCAAGGAATTTCTCAGCAATCGATGAGCAAAATCGCGAGAAATGTCGCAGAAGCACTGGCTAGAAAAGCCCATTTATTTATTAACATGCCGACAACACTAGAGGAGCAACAGGAAACCATAAGAGGATTTAGAAGCATATGTAATTTCCCCACAGTGATTGGAGCCATAGACTGTACTCACATAAGGATAAGAAGAGTGGGTGGAGACATGAGTGAAGCATATGTCAATCGAAAGGGTTATTACTCCATCAATGTCCAAGTTGTCTGCGATTCTAAGCTGAAAATCAGAGACATAGTCGCACGGTGGAGGGGAAGCGCTCACGATTCACGCATTTTTAATGAAAGCATATTGAAGGAAAGGTTTGAACGTGGGGAATTTCATGGACGATTACTAGGAGACAGTGGTTATGCGTGTACACCATATCTTTTTACACCTGTGCTTAATCCTAGAAATGATAGAGAGGAGGCTTATAATAGAGCCCATATAAGGACCAGAAATACTATTGAAAGGTGTTTCGGGTTATGGAAACAACGATTCAGATGCCTATTAAGAGGAATGTTCATGAAACTAAGCACTGCCAAAACGACTATTGTAGCTTTAGCAGTACTACATAATATTGCAATAGACATGAACGAGCATGTAGATATTGTACGATACATTCGCCAACGGTCGAGACCACAGACTCAAAGAGCTACAGTCAGGGGTGCCATAATAAGACAACGTTTCATTAATCAACATTTTAATTAAAAAAATTATCATAGTTCTAATATAAACTTGTATGTACTTATAATATAAATAAAACTTACTGTACTACTATAAACTTACTTTACTACTCATACTTATAAATAAAACTTATTCTTTATTGAGTTGTTTTTTTAATAGCCCTATTTCTAATTGTTTTTTTTCTTTATCTAAAAGTAATAAATCTACCTCCAGCTTATGGCGCAATTGCTGATGGGCTAATTCTTGCTTGTGGTATTTCATTTTTAAGTCATGTTCTTTTTCCATCATTTCCGTAGCCCTTCTTTTAATTTCAGTATTACTTTCAAGCAGCGCTGCCTTGCTGGTACTGTAACAAATGTGATCTTAATAAATAATATGCAAGAAAACATAATATTATAAATACACAAGTCTTGCTCAATATTTTGTTAAAAATTGTTTATGTAAGTACTTACATATTTTTTCTTGCTTGTGTCCCGTCTGTTCTTTTCACCTTTATATGATTTAACACTTCCATTTCATTTTGTAGGATGTTAAAAGAGGCTTTGTCAATCTGCAACAATTATCATGATTTAATAAATAATAATCATCATGATAAAATGAAGAATTATATAAAGTACCTAAACCTAGGCAAAGTTTAGTAGGTATTTAATATTACCTCTGTTTTTTCCATTCTTATCACCTTCAGATCAGTTAACACCTTTATATCATTTTGTTGGATGTTCTTGGCTTTATCCATCTGCAACAATTATCATGTTTATAATAAATAATAATCATGTAAATGATGAAATGAAGAATAAGTATAATTATGAAATATGCAAAGATTAGTATGTAATTAATATTACCTCTTGGCTGTGCACATCCGCAATTACTGTAACGGTTTCACCCGCTTCTAATATATTGAAGTCCTGTAAATAATTGAATCATTAACTTATTTATTTTGTAATTATTCCAAATATTAAGTACATATTCATGACTCAAATTTATTAAATAAATACCTCCTCTATGTCATACAAAGTGCTATTATGTCTGTCTATAGTGCTGTTACCGCCGTTTACTGGACGTTCATCTGGGACCTGTTAATAGCATATACATATTTATAATTAGTAAATTTTTGTTTAAATAAACTAATCTAGTGACTGGTAACATCTATCTAATAACTGAAGTAAAAACATGTACTTACAGCTTGTGGAACTGAATCACTATCAAAATCATTTTCATCTATGACAAAATCAGTTGGACAATACTCCAGTATTTTTAAGTCTTCTGGTGACGGAGATGGTGGACGCTGCCCGCCACCAGTAGCCTGTAAAGCTCTTCTGTGTTGTGATACATTTTTTTTTGCGGCTATCTTAGACCGCCTCCAGAAACCTTTCAGTTGAGTTATATCCCTGGGTTTCCCAGTAAGTTCTTTGAGTCTGCAACAAAAGTTACATTGTTACAGAAAATAAGTAATTAGGCCACAAGTTAAAATGACACAAAATATGAATTTGCTAAGTAAGTGCCATGAATTAATAGTAGTTAAGCCTTTGTTATATACTATTTAGGAAAAATATTATTTAACTTATTTGAGTATATCTCTATACTTACTTGTTTTGAATATTCACCCACTCCAATTTTTTTCGTCTGTTCGTATTGGTGTCCGTTAGTTTATTTTCCACAATAGGTGCGGACTTTCGCATTATTTCGAGGAGCAGATCCTGAAATGGAGAAGCAAGTGTATTTTCCCCGTATTATCCACCAAACATTTCGGCAAAGAATCGCGTGATATTTATTAGATGCTTACCTTTTCTTCCTGAGTCCAGTTTTCACCACGCAAGCGATTTGTTGTATTTTTAGGACTAAAACTTTCCTTCAGTACTTCCATGTTTGATTGATTATTATATTTTGCGATAAAAAGCACAAGTATTACAAAACCAAAGAAAACTTTATAAACAAACAGTTGAGTTGAGTGACAAACAGAAGACAAAACGAGCGAGTGACAAATTGACATTAGACAACGTTCCGTTAGACACCATTGGACTTTACCGTTTGTTCTGTTTCTAGACCGTTTTGCTCCAAAATAATGAAATTGAAGATTTAATTACATGATTACAAAAAAATACCTAAACTTCATTATGTTTTAAGTGTTAAAAACATTATTTCAATTAATCTGTCACCTAAAAGTATGCAATTACTTGTAAGCTATCTGCATAGAATGATACGGATGAACGAATGGTTTGCTGTGGTACCAAGAGCAAAAAAAATTGAATGTGATCGACGTTGTCTAGGAAGGCACGCATAAAACTTGGTTTTGTGGTAACGAAAATTAAACAGCTGCTAAACACGTGTTTAGCGCTTTGAGCAGTGTTTAGCTAAACACGTGTTAGACCATTGTTTAAATCCTTTTTTGTAGTAAGACTGTTCATGTTTTGCTTTTTTCTTATCCTTTATTTTGGCCTGCCTGTTCCATTGTACTGTCCTAGCATAGGACAGTAATATTATGTTCATAAATGCAGATCTGGTCTAGCAACCATATCTTTACCTTCAGCTAGTAATAACCCCTCTTATCAATAAAGTAACAAATGCATGTCCTTACCTATTAGTTAAAATGTAGCGAGCGTGAATGAGTCCGTAGAGGATCTCGGAGGCCTGCTCCACCATATCGGACTGGTTTGGGTTGTCATCAAGGTCATCATCTAAAAACAAACAAGATAACATATTATTACTAATAATAAGAGTGACATGAGTCATTTCCATTACAGAAAAATGAATGACAATAATTGGATCTTTAGTTAATGAAGTTCTAGTTTGGAGTAGTGTGGTCATTACTAATAATTCATTTATTAATTATATAATTATCATTACCAACATTTCATTCAGTCTTGTATCAGATAACATAGGCCTCTTCTCTTTAACATACTTTTAATAACAGTATGGGCTATCTCACTAAACATATATTATCGTATATTGGCTTCTGAATGTTTTATTCACTTGGAACCAATAATAGAATAGATAGTTGTTCTGACATAGCATATGATGCCTTAGCTAGGCTAAGGCATCATTAGGCTAGGGATGCCATAATCAAATGTTGAAATGGTGAGAGCTGAACCTTGGTAATGGCATCTGGAGTCCCTGCCAGTGCAGTGATTCTATGCTTTGTAGTAGTGCCTATGCTGAGTACTGTGTCCCACATGCACACAGCTACGTTAGACCATTATCACAAAACCCAGACATGGACTTAGCCATAAAATTACACTCAACAGACAGACCCACTTTTTAGCTGTATATTATGATAACAAATCTCAATAGCCAGAAACAATTAGCATAGTTTATCTCGTCTGACACAGATTTTAGTTCCAATTAAGGTTATGTTTTTGTAAGTATGATAAGTTTTGATTCAGTAACGTAAGTAGGTTCAAATTATGTTTTACCAATTTTTACTAATACAAGCATAGAGGTTAACTTTTCAAGTTGAGTGTATGACCTAAAAAACGAGCACTAAAAGTCTGAGCATTGTTTCTTTTTTTATTACTGTTTCACATTAGTCTTTTCAAATGCAGTGACAGTATTATGACCTCATGAGGCGTCGTAATAAGGTGGTGCATGTACCTACTCACCAGGTTCCAGGTCCAGAATCATGTCCTGTGCTTGTCTGTAATGTGGCACCTGCTCATTTAGCCCCGTCAAGTTGAATTTATCGTTAATGTAATCCTCGTCCACCTACAACAGTAACATGTTGGATCAATATCTGTAGCGATCTCCACCTTATGTGACTACATTAAATGACATACCTCGCAAAAGAACTCGTTTCCCCGAAGCCCGCAAAACCATGAAATCCATGATACCTCCTCCGAGCTGCTCATTTTCCTAAAAATTAAAACTGTTTGATAAGCGAAAACCGTTTCCGTTCTGAGTTTTCGGACATAAAAAATCCAACGCTTCGAGAGTCCACACTGTTACAACAAAATTCTAAGCATTCCGATGTTTTCACCTGTTTTTTCACGACTTTACGGAAGTTCACACTAAAATTTCGACACTGAGTAGCAAATTCATTGAAATTACGTACGGATATACGCTAAATAAACAGAATTAAATGCTCTAAAATGATGACAAACCTCACCTTTTCGTGCCTTGCAAAGAGTATAGTAAGTAATTGGTGCCTTGATTAGCCACGCTTGACGGGAGGGTACCTTGGGATGAGGGAGAGAGAATTTCAATTGTGTATGGTTTTTTTTTTTTTTTTTTCTTCTTTGGCTTCTCACGGTTTGTGCATTTAGCCAATGTCACGTTTAGTTTAAAAAGGTAGGGAAACTTAATAAAAACATAATACTATTTGATTTTAACGGAATTTGGGATAAGACAGGACAGGACATAGGATCAGATTTATGATGGATGAGCAAATTACAATGACGAATAATTACAACTTAATATTATTTAAGGTGATGAATGAAACTATACATTTATATACAGGAAAACTATTTGTACAAAGTAAAGACAGTATTGACGTAGGAAAAGGAATATCAAGGGATAAGAGGTTACTGAAGAAGGAAGAACCGTCGTGTAAGGGACAGGAGAAAAAAATGTGATTTAAGTCGCCTACATCTGTGCCACACAAGCAAATGGGGTCGTCAATAATATGAAATTTGGCAAGATGGGCAGGGGAACAAACATGACCCAGCCTCATCCGTATTAAAACAGAGGATTCCATTTTGCCAAATTTTGCCTTACCAAACCATGGTTTTCCCGGAATCTCAGGTTGAATAAGAGAAAAATAATGTCCCTTCGATCTGCTACTGATATCCCAAGCTACCTTCCAGGTGTCCCGAAGAAATCTCTTAGGCAACGTTACGAGGTCATAAGTAAAAATTTTATATGGGACTAAGTCCCCACAATGCACCGCTTCACCGGCCAGAGCGTCAGCGACTTCATTGCCATGGATTCCAGCGTGGGCCGGAATCCATGCAAATTGCAGTATGTTACCCTCAATGATCATTCTGGATGCAAATTCTCTTATTGAATAAATTATGGACAGCTGCGACTTATCTTCGTAAGGGGATTTATTGATGGCTAGAAGAGCACTTCGAGAGTCAGTAAAAATTATAGCTTTTTTGAGCTTTAAAAGACTAATATATTCTATGGCTTTTAAAATGCGGAAGCATTCCCCTGTAAAAACGGAAGTCTCCGGAGGTAGTTTTTTTTTTGTACGATGTTGTATTGAGAATGGTAAGTACCTATTCCAACACAACCCGTCGGAGTATGTTTGGCAGCGTCGGTAAAGATGTGGTGGTATTCTATATGTTCAGTCAGAAAATGGTTAAAATTTAAATGGTAACCGGGATCTGATTTACTCACACAGTCAAATGTTATTTTGGGACTGAATTGTAAACTCTCGTAACTACTGCTGAATATGGGGAGTTTATTGGAACTGTGAATAGGAGAAGAAAGTGAAAGGAATTTTTTGTAGCTGACAATTAAACAAGGAGCACGTTTATGGGACCAATAATCTGATGATTCCATCTGCAACATTAAAGTGTCCAAGTTAGGAATAAGAGGATGAGTTGAGAGCTGAAGAATCCGGAACAAGTATTTGTCAGATAGAAATTGTCTTCTAATATATAAGGGAGCTTCCCCGCATTCGACTTGGAGTGCATTAATGGGGCTCGACTTCATAGCACCCGAAATAATACGTAAAGCTTTAGACTGGATGCGATCCAATTTTTTAAAAGCCATAACACTGCCAGGTTCCAGAACAAACAATCCATAGTCCAGAGTGCTTCTGATGATTGCGTTGTAAATAAGTTTTAAAGAAAACGGATGAGCAGCCCACCATACACGAGAGAGGCATCGAAGCATGTTAAAGTGTTTTTCACATTTGTTTACAATATAGTCGCAATGGGGAACACTGCTTAATTTAGAGTCTAATATTACACCTAGATATCTGAATTTATCTTTTACTGGAATAGGTCTTCCCTCATACATCAGATTTACTAAAGGAATATTTTTTTTTCCGGGAGAATAAAACAGCCGCACTTTTAGACGTGGATAAAACCAAGCCATTCAAATGTAACCATGATTCCAGAGTAGACAAAGCAGAATTGACTTTAAAGCTGGCTTGTTCAACAGAGTGACTTGACGAATACAGTAACAAATCGTCGGCGTATTGTAGAACCTTAACATTGTTAGTTAAGGACGAGTCCATATCAAAAGTGTAAATGTTGTATAGAAGGGGACTGAGCACAGAACCCTGTGGGAGACCTCTCCAAACAAGGCGAGAGGTATCTCGCCTTGTTCTCTCCTATCAGCATGTTAACTGAGCGTGCAGTTAGGATATTAATAATGAAATTAGATAAATTCGATGGAACTTTTAAGACTTTTAATTTATTATGTAAAATTGATAATACAACATTATCATAAGCCGCATTAATATCAAGAAAAACTGCTAAGGTGGACTGATTTTTAGAGAAGGATAACCGAATATCTGATATCAAAATACTTAAACAGTCAGTGGTACTTTTACCTTTTCTAAAGCCATATTGTGAATCTGCCAAAAGGCCCTTACTTTCAACATACCATTCTAGGCGATTTTTAATTAAGTGTTCCGCTATTTTCATTAGAACTGAAGACAAAACTATGGGACGATATGAAGAAGCTTTATTTGGTTTAAGGAATGGCAACACCATTTGACGTTTCCATTCATCAGGGATGTGTCCAGTAATCATAATAGTGTTGGTTGACAACAGTTTCCCTATTACTTACTATACTCTTTGGTTGACAAGCTTTAAATAATAACTGAGGACGTTGTCATTTAAATTAGCAAAAAAGGAATATGGGATGCCATCTATGCCCGGTGCGGAATCCTTAGTTTTATGAATAACACCCTTAAATTCATTGAGAGTGAATGGCATTGCTAGCATTACAGAAGTATCATGGTTATTGGACGCAAGAGGCAAATTAAGTTCGATAGCCTCAGACACCCAAGGAGGAGCCAATTTATTTAAGAAGTCGCTGGCTAAAGAATCAGGAATAAGAGCAGGGTTATTATAGATGGACCTAAATCTGCGAATATTGCGCCAGACAATTGTAGGGTGAGTATTCGGTGAAATTGATGTGCAAAAGTTACGCCAAGACTCAAATTTTTTCTTCTTGAAAAGTTTACTAGTTTTACTAATTAGGTTAGTAACGATTTCAAAATTATCATCAGGCATATCTAAGTTATAATTATATTCAGCCTCTTTACGTTTGTTAATCATCGAGTCCCACCATGGAGGTGAAGGGATTGTATTAATATTTTTATTTTTTACCGGAAATACTTCATCTGCCGCTGTATTTAATAAGTGTGCTAAAGCTTCTGCACAAATATTTTCATTGTCTTCAGAAATGACAGGCAAAGAGCAAAGCTTACTGTCAACAATGTCTCTGAATTTGTACCAGTCATTATTATTTCTATTTGGTACTCTATGTTTTAAATTTGATCTCCTTAGTGGTGCATTTGGTTTCGAAAGAGGATATGAAATAAGTATGGGAAAATGGTCACTACCATAAGTAGTGGTTAGAGTATTCCAAGTTAATGATGATGCTAAGCTTGGAGAGCAGATGGAAAGGTCAATTGCACTTTGGTTTTGATTGGGAGCACACCGACGTGTGGCTTCACCTGAGTTCAAGATGCACAAGTTGTGTAAGTCTATTATATCTAGTAATTCATCCCCATAACTGTTAGATGTTGAACAGCCCCATGATTGGTGATGGCAGTTAAAGTCCCCTAATACCAAGAACGGCTTTGGTAGAGAAGAAAATAGATTATTCACCTCTTGAAGAACAGAAGAAGAAGGGTGAGGAATGTAGATAGAAACAAGACAAGTATGGTACACTTTAATGGCTACAATAGAAACTTCCTCGCTATGAGGTGGTAAAGCAATAGTGGAGAAAGGGATAGAATTCTTAATAAGTATAGCTACACCACCATACCCATCAGATCTATCCTCTCTAATGGTTAAATAACCATTAATTTTAAAAATATGAAATGATTTAAGCCAAGTCTCTGCTAAAGCAAAGACAAATGGCTCGTATTTGTTTAATAGATGTATGACATCACTTTTTTTGTTTATTAGACTGCGACAGTTCCACTGGATTATTTTGGATTTGTCCATTATGAATGAATTGAGGTAAATTGAAAGATTGGGCGGCGTTGGACGGTGACATGCTGAACTGGAAAAGAAGATTGTGTAAAGCAGAAAGAAGATCATTAATGGAAAAATTTGTGTCTTTTATTTCATTATTAACATTATTAGTCAGAGCACAGCCATTTGAAGGCTGAGGTATGGCAAAATCTCTAACAATAGCATTGTGGGCTTCTTTATTATATTCATGCACCTGTTTTGGAGGTGATCGTGGTTTCAGGAAGACAGTCTTCTTATAACTATTTGAAGGATTAGGGGATGAAATTAGTGGGGTATCTGCAAATTTTTGGGAAGGAGAGGATAAAAGAGTATCAGCATATGTTTTAGTCACTGGAGGATGAACTGTAGCTGCATAGGAAACTGAACTTTGAGCCATGTATTTTTTTATAGATTTTTGTCTAGAGATTTCTGGGCAAGATTTATTAATTGCAAAGTGATATCCAGAGCAAAGACAGCAAGATGCTGTATCTTGATCTTTTTCACAACTGTCCCCAGAGTGGCCTTGGCCACATTTATAACAGCGAGGTTTGGACCTGCACTGAATTTTGGTGTGACCAAACCTACAACAATTGAAACACTGTATGGTAGGGAAAATATATAATTCTACAGGTAAAGCATTATAGCACATAAATATTCTCTTAGGCAAAACCTGTCCATCAAAAGTGACAACTATGGATTGAGATGGTTTCCAGATGGTTGTCCCATCAACAGTGGTCTTAAAATTTAGTCGTCTGATTTTCAATATTGGACCGCATCCAACTGGTACTGTTATGTTGTCAATAACTTCCTCAGGAGACCATTCCGCAGGAACACCACGGACCAAACCCATTCGGGTAACATTAAAAGTTGGTATAAAAGCTTTGTAGCTATATTTTTGCAGACTCTCATGTACAATAAAAGAATTTGCATCCAGGTAATTCGAAAAAGAAAGTGAAATCTTATTTCGTCCAATTTTTTTGACGCTTCCATTAATAATATTTTTGAATTCATTGTGTTTTAGGAACTTACCAAAAGTGATGGGGTGCAGTGTCGTACCTTCATCTGGAGCCGTAAATGTTTTTTGGACATGAATCAAAAAAGGCGCGCTATCTGATTTTTCATAATTTGTTCTGCCAATCTGAGTGGCAGGAACCAAAGAAGGAGCCGGGATAAGAGGTGTAATATCTTGAGTATGTGAAGACATAATTTTCGCAGGCACTGATTCATCAACTTTCGAATCACAGTTACAACCGGAAGTTTCGGAGCCATGATTTTTGCGGGTACGGCGACGTTTATTGCAATGCTTGCACAAATGTACCCGAGTCCTTTTTAAATTACGAGCCGAAGATGAACCATCGGTATCCATGCCCGATTCATTTGAATTAATTGTTACAAAAACGCCTGCCGGGGGAACTAAGTCCCCCGGATCGGGCGGGTCTTTCATACTTAAAAACTACCTATGTAAAAATATTTAAAAAAACTTACCACTACCGAAGAATAAACGACAAACTAAGTTAAAACTATAATTAAAAGACGCGTCCGCCAAGTTGAAAGTTTCCCGCGCTTACTTGTGTATGGTTGTCACAAAAAATAAAGACAAAGTAGTCTATGGTCTTATGTAAACTTCAATTTCCATTCATTCAGTCATTCAATTTAAAACTTTTTTTCTATTCTGCCATGCTTGGATCACGGGTCTTTCGTAGAAAACTCATGAGATTATGTCTCAATATTTTGAACACATTCACTCGTGTTCCTAACTCACTGGGTGCCCCTGCGATGCTCTAAGGGTAATAAAAAGTGTGAACGAATTCAAAATGAAGATACGACACCTACATGGCTATTAATTTATTATACTGTGAGCCCTTGTTGAATCACGGTTAAAACAAATAAATAACATTGATGTACGAGTCTGTTGTAATACCAAAAATAAAATAAAATCTTTTTATTTCAGACATATTCGGTCCATAAAATTATTGTTGAAGTATATTACGAACTTTTATAAAACAAAGAAACAATATTTTGTCAGTTCGTTCTGGTTAATCTCTGAAACGGCTGGACCGATTTTGACGGGACTGTAACTGGCAGATAGCTGATATTATAAGGAGTAACCTACCAACCTCGAAATCGCGTAAAAATAAATTCTACTGTTTGCATTTCAGTTCTGGGTGCGTGCATTTTGTCGAATTATACGCACATAAAATGTATGGTAGAATATCTAACAATTATGATTCAGTCACAATGACCGCTTTTTGTTCAATATCAAAACCCGGGTGGAATAGAATAGTGGTGATTTGGAATCATTTTATAATCATTGTATACATTTAAATGGTTTGATAATTAAGGTTGATTATGTACAGACGCCAGCACATCAAGCTACAACAATCTGTAAAATTTCTTTAGGTTCAAGGTTTACTGAGAAAATTTATCAGTTTTGACTTACTCGACTTCTACATTACGAACAATATCAGTCAAAACTACATGACTATCCAAACCTGCACTGATCTATCTTCCGACCATACACCAGTCATATTGAATGTAAGTACGACGGTGGTAATGGTGCAACCAGAAAAAAGAATTTACAATAAAGGTACAAACTGGAAGATGTACCAAGACAAAATCACAACAGAGCTTAAACTGATAAACCCACTGAAAACAGATGAAGATATAGAAATTGCTATTGAGAGCCTCAATAAAATGATACACGAAGCGGCTTCAATCTCCACAAAAATGCGAAAAAAGTTACCCCTAACACTCAACGAATATCCTAAATCTATCAAAGACAAAATAATGGAACGTCGCAATCTAAGAAAGCAATGGCACAGAACTAGATATCCCGCAGACAAAACAATGTTCAATAGATCGTCAAACGAACTAAAAAAACTCATCAAAAGTTTTACCAACGACAATCTCCAAGCATTTCTCTCTAACTTAACTCCAAGTACAGACACAAATTACTCACTATGGAAGGCAACACATAAAATCAAACGTCCTAATAACCAGATCCCCCCCATTAAGAAAAACAGTGGAGACTGGGCAAGCTCAGACAAAGAAAAGGCTTCAATCTTTGCTGAAGCAAAGTATTTCAACCATTTCCCGAGTTGAAACCTGAACATACCGCTGATATAAAAAAATATCTGGAAAGTGCAGAACAGATGTGCCTCCCGGTAAAATACACGACCCCTTCCGAAGTAGCTAGGGAAATAAAACTCCTCAAGGATGGAAAATCACCGGGATACGATAGTATAGATAGCATTCTTTTGAAAAATTTGCCAAAAAACGGGGGTGGTAGCAGTTGTCAACATTATCAATGCTTGTCTTAGACATAACCACTTCCCAGGACAATGGAAGATAGCGCAAGTGATAATGTTGCCCAAACCCAATAAACCGCCTAATGAAGTTACCTCATACCGACCTATAAGCCTTTTACCACTAATTGGCAAACTATTCGAGAAGATCATACTAAATAGAATGAGGCCATACCTCGATGATATCATTCCCGACCATCAATTTGGTTTTCGAGAAAATCACGGAACGATTGAGCAAGTTCACCGCATCGTAGATGTTATAAGTAGATCTCTGGAGGAAAAAAATATTGCTCTGCAGTCTTTTTAGATATCAGCCAGGCCTTTGATAAAGTATGGCATGAGGGTTTGTTATATAAAGTCAAGAAGTTGCTCCCCCACTCATTTCTCCATATTATCAAGTCCTATCTCAGTGAACGATGTTATGAAGTAAAATTTCACGACGAACTTTCCATCTTGTACGAAATCAAATCAGGAGTACCGCAGGGAAGCATACTCGGCCCGGTTCTATACACCATATTTACTGCTGACCTACCAACAACAGATAAGACTACGGCAGCAACGTATGTAGATGACACAGCACTGTTATCCTCACACATAAACCCTGTAACTGCATCAGAAAACCTTCAGCATCATCTCAACAAAATAGAAGAATGGCTTGAAATTTGGAGAATCCACGCCAATCAGAGCAAATCAACACACGTAACCTTTACTCTCAGGAGAGATACGTGTCCACCAGTGACACTTCACAATGAAGAACTCCCGCAAGATGACAATGCCAAATACTTGGGCATGCATTTAGACAGAAGGCTGACGTGGCAAAAACATATATGGACAAAGCGAAAACAACTAGATTTGAAATTACGCAGCATGTACTGGTTAATAGGACACCACTCACAAATGACCACACACAGTAAATTGACAGTATACAAAGCCATCCTAAAACCTATATGGACATACGGTATCCAGCTCTGGGGTACAGCCAGCATCAGTAACATAGAAATTCTGGAAAGATTTCAAACAAAAACACTGAGAGCCATTTTTAACATCCCATTTTACATCAGTAATAAACTTATATACCTTGACTTAAAACTACCTACCGTCAAACAGGAGATAACAAAATACAGCAACGCCTATCAAAAAAGGCTAGGACATAAAAATGAGCTTGCCCTCAGAATGAGTGGAGATCAAAGCCAAATCACAGGAGATTGAAAAGACACAGTGTTCCAACTCTACAAAGTAGATTTACCGATGGAATGAGGCACCCAACTGAGCAGTGTCCCTCCAAGCTAAAACCATAAACAGATAAATAATATATCGGACAAACTAGTGGCTTATTGTTTTGTACAACAGATTGCCGTGACGCAGAAAAGATAAAAAAAAAAAAAAAAAAGTTTCGACTAGCTTGATGTGCTGGCGTCTGTACATAATAATTACCTACACTTTAAATACCTAATTCAAATCAGACCTTTCGTTTAAAAGTTACGACGGGTATAAACATGCAATAGGTACCTACTTAAGTAAGAAAATTGTAGCAGTTTGAGCGAACTGCCCCACGATTAGTCTAAGTAATTTTAACATTTAAGAAAAATAATTGAATGAAGTAGAATCAGGGACCATTCGGGTTACCCATTAAAAGGTTTTTCGTTAGGGTTTTTCTAAGCAGTTAATCAAAAACCCATATGATATGGGTTACTACGCTGATTGTAAAGTACTTTCAGTGCGCCAGCTTTTTGTACTGCAGTCTATTGTTAGAAAACATGCTAGCGTTCCCCCAACAGACCCGACAAAAAGGAAGAAATTACCCTTAAGTACTCCACACAAAACCACCTTCTCTCAACACCAATACAACACATTAAGTACACAAACAAAACAAATTCACAAAAAAATAAACATTATCGATCTAAATAAACATGAATTAAAATCAAAATTAACGGAATGGCTACTGGAGCGTGACTATCTACAAACAGAATCCTTACTTAAGTACGTCGCCTAATAGGTACTTACATTTCTCCAATCACACACACCCACACACACACACACACACACAAACATACACACACACACACACACACACACACACATCACATCACATCACATATAAAATACATACTTTTGTAAATTAAATTAGTTCATTATCCTCAATAGATCAGGTAGAACGACACAGTCCACTATTATACTTATAGCATCTCATTTAAAGCTGGATCACTGTCTCTCAAGATACAGGTTACCTAGTTTGAGAGGCAGGGTTTCCCATATTGTAAACAGATTACAGTTCTTAGATTTGGATTGCATTGTGTTTCTACCAAAGTGCATTTAAGTTGTCTTTAGATAAAACATGTCTCAATCTGTATTTTATGAAATAAATTATTATTATTATCCTCTTTATTTATTTTCCTTACATACTAATTTACATTTTTAAAAATTTCTTTAAAAAAAAACATTAAAAAAAAAAACATTTAAAAATATAAAAAGTAGTAGTCCGCCGGTGTCGGGAGCAGAGTCCAAGCTACCGGTGGTTAGGGTTCCAGAGAAAGGAACCTCCTCACAATACGAGCCGTATCGAGGAGTACTGCCTTCTGTATCAGGCCCTTTACCCAACTGCGTAACGCCAACTTCGACAGATGGTCGTCGAAGCTTTTGGCCATCAGGCCATTGGCCGTAACGACAATCGGCACAATGACAGCCGATTCCACATTCCACATGTCGACAACCTCGTGTGCCAAGTCGAGATACTTGATTTGTTTCTCTTTCTCAGCCTTCACGAGGTTCTCGTCATGTGGGATGGTAACATAGATTAAGTAAGTTACGTAAGTGCGGCGCGCTAATAGGTCTATCACCACGATATCCGGCTTATTGGCAACCATAGTCCTATCAGTGATGATAGACCGATCCCAGTAGGTACAACGTGACATGGTCATTTTCGAGAACTGGGTCGGGTACATACTTGTAATACGGTACCTCAGAATCCACAAGATTGTATTTCAAAGCAAGTTGCTGATGGATAATCCTGGCCACTTGGTTATGCCTGTGCAAGTAAGTACTCGCCGTTAGCCAGACGAGAACAACCAGAGATAATATGTCTGATGGACTCACCCGGACGGTGGCATGCCCGACACATGTCAACCGTCCCGTCCTTCATAATATGTCTCCGGTAGTTATTCGTCAAGATAACTTCGTCCATAATCGCACAGACAAAACCTTCGGTTTCCCCGAAGAGATCTCCGAAACGTAGCCAGGCCACGGACGCTGAGAAATCTACATCGGACCCATGAAGAGCCCGATAGAAGCGCCCGTGAAGCTCCTTACCTTTCCATACCTCCTTGCGGTCATCTGTAGTAAGTATCACAGGTGTGCGCCAGTTCTCTTTAGCTATGGACAACGGGGTGAGTCCCTTGTCCACTGCGACCACATCTCGGTGCATACCCACATCGGCTTTGAGAAAATATTCTCTGAGACTGCACATCTCGCGGTTGTGGAGAGTCTTAGCATTTAAAAAGATTATTATTATTTATTATTATTATAACTCTTTTGATAGGTAGGCTTAATTTAAGCGGTTCATAAGGGTTTTAACGATCTTTCTTTCTTTCTTTTTCGTGTAGTTAGTACCTAAGTATTAAACGATAACGGCGTAACATTCCGGCTCGGAGCAATGTAATAAGATCTCTCGACGATGGACATAGATTGAAAAATTAGTAGGTATTCACTGTAAAACCTAACAATAGGTAGGTAGGTATGTTACATTATTTGTCAATCTAACTAAATTCGAAATAGCAATTGTATGGTAGACTTATCAATAAGATAGGTAGGTAGTGTTGGGAATGTATGTGGATAAATAGGTACCTAGGTTTACTAAAACTTTTAAATGAACTATCCAACGACACACGATGGAGTAGACAATAAAAAAAACATTGCCACTTTCCATAGGTACCTATAAAAAAAAAAGTATTTCAAGATTTTGAACTTCCTAGCGCTAGCTAAGCGTCTCTGAGCTAAACTGCAGACGGACATGGCAAAACTATAAGGGTTCCTTGTTGACTACGGAACCCTAAAAACGAAGAGATGCGGATGTAACCTGTTCCTACCTCCTGTTTCCTCAAAGACATATGAAAAAGCATTGGTTGTATCTTTACCCTAATACAAGAATTAAAACAAATTTATTATTTAATTTGTATTTAATACACCGAAAGTAACTGTTGTAGAAAAGTATAACCTCTGTTGTGCGGACTTGTTTTTATAGATATATTGTTTTGTTTGTTTTTTATTGTTGTATTGCCTAGTTACTTGAAATAAACACTCTTGTCATTCAGCATCTTTTTCTAACTCTTATTTTACTAATAATATATTTAATACTATTCCAACCAAATATCACAACACGTTATCAGCACGAAGCTGTGGAAGAGTTTAAAATATAATTTGTAATAAAATTAGTTGAGTTTCTTGTGTGACTAAAAATTTTACTAGTCGAAATGTCACGTGAAACTGGAGATGCTTCGAGTGTTACAGATATTCTATTTCACGAAGTCCGTTTGGCTCTGGTTGTAGTAGTGACGTGTAGTGATAGGCGCGCTAGTGTGTGTAAACGTAGGTAGCGTTAGGAAAGAAATCTGACACGCATTATATATTTATTTAATAAATTATATGGACAATTTAAGTAAATAATATTTAGCTATTAGAATGATAAGTTGCAGAGAAAAGAAACAACAGTTGAAAGTAAATAATATTTTTATTTATTACAGAGAAGAAACAAAAAAATCAGCACTTAATCACTATCAAATTCAATTTCTGATTCGCTTTCGTCAGAATCGTTCCCTAAGTTAATTATGAACTCAAAATCTAGGTCGACGTATTTTAAGTATTCTTTTTCAATTTTTTCAACATGAGCACAGGTTTTTTGCCATGTTTCACTGGTTACTAGGGAATGCAGAACCGGTGCTGTTTTAAAGAACCGGGATTTTTGGGACTTTCTGGCTTAAGAACCGGGATTCCCGGTACTATCGATACTTTTGATACTTTAATAAGTCATTGTAAGAGAGTTGAAAGTGTTGAACCGGAGAAAGTAAAAAAAAGACGAAATGACAGGGCAAAGTAAAAACATTTCTAATCAAATCAAATAAAACGTTTTATTTCTTGTTTTATAGACACTAAATAAGTCTTATTTATTTAGTATAATTTTACTGGTAATTACGCATATTATGCCAGCAACATTTTTTAACATTAAATGATTTTTATACCTAATCCTACATAATAACAGAAACATTTATTAAACATCTTCACTGTACCAAACAAATTAACATGACTCTTATTGCAATTCTGCATAACCAAATTATAATTTAAAACTTACGTAACATCTACAAAAAAAGGAACTATGGAGTTTTAGCGTAGCATTAATCTGTCTCAATATTGATTGATTAGATAATCTTAACAAACATTTTTTTAAATTTTAGTCTGATATAATAATTCAACAATAGTTTGGAACAACTTCAATCGACAAATTCTTTAAATCAACTTGACTCTAATTTTACATTTAAGAAAAAATAAAATAAAAATATAACTTTAAACTTAAATATTTTTGCAAAACTTAAACATAGATAATATTCATCTTTACAATACTATAAATAAAAATATCCAACCTAAGTATAAAATTATAAAAATTTGGAATACTTGCCAATGTACCAATATACCAATGTATGGTCTGATTCTTATAGTTACAATGGGGGCCCTCAAAAACCTAGGTACCTGTTTATTTATTTTTTAGAGTATTTCTCTCCTGCCTATACAATGATCTTAAAAATATAAGAGCGTCCAAACTCTTATCACTTAAACGTGATCTTATTTTACTACAGCGGAAGAAAAAACTCTTTCCGGCTCTACACTTGTCGGTGGAATTGATAAGAGAAAGTCGAAAGCCTGCGACAAATAACGTCCACGATCCCCTCCGTTCTCAAAAAGAGCCATTTCGATCCTCACATTCGTACTAAGATCTTCACTGTGAGTCATTCTTGCTCTTTTACAAGCAGTAGCTTTTTTAAGCTCTGCATTAAGCTCCTCTTTTTTTGATTGAGGTTCACTTTCTATGTCTTCATCTGTATCTGACAGCAATTGAGCTGTTTCCAAAAAAGAATCTCCTAAAGTACGCCTTAGCAGTTCCACTATCTTCCTGCATATTTCGTCACTACTTGGCCGAGTAAATACTGACAAATCTTCATCACGTGCGTTGGAGAAGAACATTTCAGGGTTTTGCAAATATGTTAATATTGATGTTTCCGGCAATCGACGTTGCCTGTATCTGTTTTTCAGCATCGTCAACATTTTTGCGGCTATACTGTTATTAATGGTGGTCAATTTCTTTAATGCGAATTTTACAGCTATATCTGCAGTTAATAGTGTCGCATCTCGCTGGCATAACGCTTCCAAAATTGTTCTGATAATGTCAAGTCTCGCGCATCATGCTCTTGTATTACTAGGTAGCAACGGTGGTAGCCTAGGTATAGAATAATAGAATAGAATAGAATTTTATTTGCATAAAATATGGTACATTAGTGGTAGTATAGTAACAGTGCAGCGGTCGGATTTTAGGCAATAAAATTAGAAAAATTCTAAACGCGAAGTATCTTTTGCCGAAAGTACCGAAAGAACCGGGATTTGGTTTTGGAAATCCCGGTTCCTAAAACGACGCAAATTTCCGGGATTTCCCGGTACTTTCGGTTCCGGGATTTCCCGGGACTATTCACTACTGGTTACTCTATCCAAGCTTTCAAAGATCAATCTTTCCATGTTCGTCATGTTTTATTCGATATTCTTTGATGCGATATAATTTTTTACAATACCCCAAATATTTTCAATAGCATTTAATTCTGGGTGATAGGGGGGAGGACGTATGACATCAAAACCCTTGCTAAGAGCAAGGGTTTTGATGTCATACGTCCGTCCGTGACGTATAAAATCATCAATTTTATACGTTATGTGTTCATCTTTGTGTTTTTTTTATAATATCGTACAATTCCAATTTAAGGAGAGATTGCTCAAATGCTATACCCTTATCCCTGAGCCATTGCTGCATGTCTGCTTTCTTTGTAGCCGACGTCGGTAGTTTTTCAGTCCGTGTGTTGTGATATGAAGCATTGTCTAAGACAATGACAGAGCGTGGGGATAAATTGGGTAAAAGTTTTTCGTTTAGCCATTTAACATAATTATCGTAGCTCATATTAGAATGGTAATCGCCAGCTGTTGAGTTGGCTTTATAAATCAATGAAGCATTTTCAATAAATCCATCCTTTGTACCCGCATGCACTAATATAAAGCGAGTGCCTGTGCTAATTTTTTTTAAGAATGGTGTACTCTCTTTCTTTTGTGCCCGTGTTGTTTCGCACGTGTGTTGAAAGGACATAACTTTCATCGGTGTACACAATTGGGCGACCTTGACTGCGATATTCTGACATCTTCTTCAAAAATTTTAAACGCCACATTTGTATATCATGACGCTCCGTCAAAACTTTCCGGTTATTCTCTGTTTTACGCCACTTGTAACCTAACTTCAGTAACAATTGACGAACAGTTTCGATACAACCATCAAACCCAATTTTTTCATTTAATACAGTTTTTAACTTAGCCAACGTTGGAATTTCTTTATGGATGACATGGAAATTTTGTAGGATGGCATAGACGTATAGCTTCAGCCTGCAGCAATCTACTGCCGTGCTGTCAACGTACAGAGGAGATTCGTCCATATGTAATTGAACTTTGACTTTAATTACAGACGCGAGCGTCGAGTGGTAAGAGGTCAAGTACTAAAGCGGATAAAGGCTTAATTCTCAATATGGATTGAAAAGATTTTTCGGTTTTTCTGCAGCGGTTTTCAAATGCGACATGGATTTCTTAACACATGAGACTTCATCCTAATGTTATAAATGCGAAATGACATTGTTTGTTATGCTTTCACGCCTAAATCGCTGACCCAAAGCGATAGATGCGAAAATCAATTTATATAAAATTCTTCCGTACAACCGAAACTACTGGGTCGTACAAAGCTGACATTTGGCATGTAGCTTCCCTACACTCCATAGTGGAGCACTAAGAGATTTTATATACTGATACGAAGAAGTCATGAGCAAAAACAAGTATATAATAATGTGAGTGAAGCTGTGGGCAAAAGCTAGTAAAATATAAAATCTCATAATACCTGCCCTGAGACTTAGTAGGTACCGTTGCAAATAGCCCTAAAGAAGTTATAGCTAACTACACTCACGGACAAAATATTCTATATCGGACTACCATATCAAGATAGTATCAGACGCTCCTCTTGGCACGTTGAGGAAGTTATAACTGGGAGCATTCCATTGTAATACTATCTCCCCGATCCACCTTTCACCCTCGCCCTCGTCGAACCTTGGCAGGTATTGGAGTCAAACACGCGATGTGCAAGGTAGGTATATTGCTAAATTGTATAGGTACCTACTATTTGCAAAATGACTAGCGCTTGAAAATTGAAGGAATTTTCTTCCGTGTGTAACAATGAAAGTGTGTGCTTGTTAAACTTGTTTTATCATTAAATTCAATAAATAGAGCAACGGGGATAATGTAGTCATAATGCGTGAGTCTAATTGCAAAAATTTCGTTAACATGTAATTAGGCGCCCTACAAAATACATTATTTTTTTTATTCCTATTTTCGCCCAACAAGAGACATTGAAACACTTTTATTCTTATTGGCACCCAACAAGAGACATTGAATTACTTATTCTTCTTGGCGCCCAACAAGAGACATCAAAATACTTTTATTCTTATTGGCACCCAACATGGCTAACAAAGGTTGACTGGTAGAGAATGCCTTGATGCATTAAGTCCGCCCATGTACTACTATTGCACATAAGGTTAAAATAAATAAATAAACATGGTTCACCAACTTTTTTATATTTCACTAGCGCGTCATGGAAATATGATCCACAATGCCCCTTGCATTTTATAATTTTTATACTTATTGGCACCCAACCAGGGAGTAGAGAAATCGTAACTTTTATTCTAATGGTCGCCCATCAATGTACATTGTAATTTTTGTGCTTATTGGCGTCTATAAACAAGAAATTCACTAGCATGATATGGATTAAAATATTTACTTTTCTCTACATAACACAAAGGTATGTAGAATATAATTATCAATGTTGTGCGTCTTCTTGTAACCATGAATATAACAACAACAACAACATTGAATATTGCCTACAACATATTTTTCGTCACAGAAAAACATGTTGCTGAAACAATATTTACTACTTTTGTCCACCATGGGATAACAAAATTTTAGCTCACCTGTCTGGCTGCAGCATGGCAGGTGACACCTTCTTTCTGAGATTAGCGAGCGCCGTCAGCTCCTCTCTCTTCCTAGAGGGAGGTGGCGCGCCGCATAACGTCAACATCGGCGTCGGCGTTGGCTGTTGGGTGCGCGATAAAAGTCTGAAAACGAAAACATGTGTCATTTTGACAGTTCTTTGACAGTCAAATGTTTTTTTTTAAATTAACTGTTTTATTGTCCCACTGTTGGGCAAAATTCTACTCCGATGTTTTCCAACCTCATTTAAATATTGCCTTCTCCGGCCAATCCGTCAGGAACGAGTCTAAACCGTCACGCCATTCTTTCTTTCCTTTCACATTTTCATTGTTAAAATATTGCTTTGATATTTTTAAACATAAAACCTACTAATTATTCAACTTATCCTGCTATTTTCATTGAGTTTTTTTAAGTACCTTGGTTGCAACAATTTTTAATTTGGGAGTTTCAAGCGCCTATCAATTTAAGTAAAAAGATACTAACATGGGATCTCCATGTTGCAAATTGGGTATTCAAGAAGTCACTGGTACGGGTACCTCCATTCTCACTTCTGTCTGAATTAAAACAAGCTCGAAGAGTGCAATGTATTTGTTAGCGGAATATAATCATCAAGCTTATCTTATTATTATTGTTTACAGAAAAGCTAACCATGAACCCTCGTGCAGCTTCCTCATGGTCTACTGATGAACCAAAATCTCAGGTATTTACATTGAATATTTTCACTATGAACTGCAATTTAAAATCATAATTATAAATAAAAATTGACATAGTAACATCAGATTTGTTAATGAAACATTTTCATATTTGCAGAATCCAGTTGGACATGTATCTGCTGTATATAAATGCCAGACAAATGATGCATCTAAGCTCTGTGTTCATGATGCAGTATGTAAGCTGAAAGAAGATGGTGACTTCGATATTGGAGGTACTTATGCAGACACAGAACCTGAGTTCTGGTTCTTCTTCACAACATCTGTCTGCCACGGAGGCAATCACTTACTTAACTTATTTGTGTCCCATAGAAAAACTGGATCTTTTTCCATAGACATTTCTACCTCAAATGACCTATCACAAAGAATAGAACCAGAGAATGATGTTCCCTATTTGCTATTACCAGAAAAAATGACTAAGTACACATTCAAGTCAGAAAAACAGAATAAAAACTTTTTCATAAACACCTTCTGTTTCAAGAATTTAGAAAAGTTCAACCAATACTGCACTTTGTTCATACCAATAAAAATAACAGTCAACCCTAAGTTTGTGTTGAATGTTAATGTTTTGAAATCTATCAAGCTCCAACATGATTTGAGTGGACTTCTCACAAAACAGGAAACAACAGACTTTGTGCTTGAATCTGCTACTCACAAAAAGTTTCCCACGCACAAGATACTTTTGGCCGCACACAGCCCTGTACTTAGAAATATGCTTAAGAATTCTGACCTTACTTCTATGTTTATTGACATAAGTGATAATGACATGGAATTACTTTTACAATTCATATACACGGGTACAATTAAAGATGTGATGAAGCAAGACTGCATGAAGCTGTTGGAGATAGCGGATAAGTTTCAGCTGACACAACTGTTCACGTTGACGCAGCATGTGATTGGTGATCAAATCAATGTAAACAATGCCGTGGAAATGGCAGTGATTGCCAAGAAATATAAACTGGAGGATTTACAAAAAAGGGTATTTGCCTATATTGCAAAAAATCCGAAAGTGTTGGAGACTGAGGCGTGGAATGACCTCACTGATGTTGAATTAACTAAATACTTGTTTCGGTACACTCGTTCAATGAAAGAGTAAGGATGTCAGAAATGTAGACGCAGCCTGAAACAGGAACAATTTTCAGGTATAATGATATTATTATAGAAGTGTTTCAAAACTCCTCCCTTTTTTAGGGTTCCATACCCAAAGGGTAAAATGGGACTCTATTATTAAGACTCCGCTGTCCGACCGTCTCTCATGAACCGTGATAGCTAGACAGTTGAAATTTTCACAGACGATGTATTTCTGTAATATCTAAAAATGAAATAGAATTAAAAAATAAAAGGGCCCCCATACAAGAAAAATGTTTTTATCGGCTTATGGCACGGAACCCTTTGTGTGCAAGTCCAACTTGCACATGGCCAATTTTTAATAAAATTTCTCCTTATATGTATTGAATTTAGAATGAGCAATTGTTTAACCTCTTGAACGCCATTGTCACGTATACATGACAAGCAAGCGCGTGCCCTGTAAGCCAAACGTCACAAATATGTGACAAAAAGTACGGCGAATATGTGGCTTGGCGTCGGGGGAACGCCGACGCGTTTATGCTCTGGCGTTCAAAAGGTTAAATTCAGAGATTTATGATTGCTCATGTCGAACTTGAGATTCTAGTGTGTTCCCTGATCTTAATTGTATACATTACACTACTGTAAATACATTTCATCACTAGAGGAAATATGTGCTACTTACAATAAATATGTGCATCTATCAATTTTAAGACTAAACTATTTATAGATCATCAGATCATCTAATTTAAAATTATGCATAAACACTTAATTTTGTATACAAACAAAGTGTAATTTAGGCCTTGCGATGCCCAAGAAATTTAATTTAGTAAAAAAAAATATGTAAATTTTACGTAATAAACTCTTCTATTTAGGCGGCTTGGCATCCCCCTTTAGATATTAATTAGGCAGTGGTGGGTGAGTAATTGCCAGTTACATTATAGATCTATACATCTACCCATATATTTATTATAATCATAAAACAACCTAACTAGTTTTGTGGAGATTTGGTCATTAAACTTTGTAATATACCTACTTAGATGTTAATGTAATACCATGTATTTGTATAATGTATAAACATTTATCATGTTGTATATTTTAAAGTGATTTGATTGAGATTGTAAGTGCTCGACTATATTGCTAAGTACAGAACCCTAGATTGGAAAGAATGTGATATTAAATGGAAAAGAATGATTTTGAACATGGTAAAGGTCTGTGATAGTAGTCCGAGCATTTTGAGAAGAGTGTAAAAAAAAATACTTGTGCATCTTTTACTGTGGTATTATCACATCTTTATCTGCTAAGAAACAAATTAATTTTATAATGTAAAACTTTTATAGTTATTTTAATGTAATGCTTATATTATGTATTTATTTAAATAGATATATTTTGTTACTGTTGTGATATTTGGTTGGAATAGTATTAAATATATTATTAGTAAAATAAGAGTTAGAAAAAGATGCTGAATGACAAGAGTGTTAATTTCAAGTAACTAGGCAATACATTAAGAAACAATATATCTATAAAAACAAGTCCGCACAACAGAGGTTATACTTTTCTACAACAGCCGCCCTTAATCGAAGTTGTGCAAGACAAACACACTAACAGAAAACAAAAAATAATAAAACTAAGTTTCTAGACCTAAGCTAACTGTACATCGTTTGTGTACTATAGGCCCTAGTGGCTTTGTTAGCACATCAGCAGGCATATCACTAGTTTTCACATATTCTAACATTATAACGTTATCGGATACTTTTTCCCTAATAAAGTGAAAACGAGTATCAATATGCTTCGTCCTGCTGTGGTGTACGGGATTTCGAACCAGATTAATGGCACTCTGACTGTCAGAAGCTAAGTTAACTGATGAAAGTTTACCTGTTATCTCATAGATAAATCGACGCAAGTAACACGCTTCCTTCGTGGCAGACGCTAGTGCCATATACTCTGCTTCCGCCGAGGATAAGGCAACAGTAGGTTGCTTCTTGGACTCCCAAGATACAAGACCTCCACTCAACTTGAAGGCGTACCCAGTATATGATCTTCTATCTATCGTGCAGTTTGCCCAGTCAGCGTCACAATAGCCTTTTAAGGGGTTTCCGCTTCTCCTATAAACCAATGAATAGTTTACAGTACCCTTTAGGTACTGCAGAACCCTTTTTGCAGCATTCCAGTGTTCCTTCGTATAACACGTATTATACTGACTTAAGTAGCTCGTGGCGTAGGCGATATCGGGCCTAGAGTTTACCGAAAGGTACATTAGACCTCCTATTAAATTCTGATAAGGATAAGACTCTCCAACTTGTCCATCGGTTCTCCTTTCCATATTCTTTTTAACTAAAGGAGTATCCACTATCTTGCAATCTTTCATGTTAAACTGATCCAGTAACGATAAAATATAATTTCTCTTATTTACTTTTATACTCTCGGAATCATATTCAATTTGTAAACCTAAATAACATTTTAATACTCCAAGATCTTTCAGAGAAAAATATTTCGACAAATCCTTTTTGACAATGTCAAATGTCAATTCAGATTTAAAGAAGACGATTATATCATCGACAAAAATACCTAATGTAACGAGTTCTTCACCAAAAAGTTTCGTATATACGCAAGGCTGGAGTTCCTGTAAAACCTATTTTTATAAGCGTTTCGTTTAACTTTTTGTTCCAAGCTCTTGGCGCCTGTTTAAGGCCGTACAAGGATTTACGCAACAAACACACCTTGTTTTCCTTGTCTTTTGCTTTGAAGCCAAGGGGTTGCTCCATAAAAACTTCTTCTTCTAAGTTTCCGTTAAGGAACGCGGTGTCAACGTCTAAGTGTTTCATTCTTAAGCCCATCTCTGCAGCTAATGCAAACAAGGTGCGGAGAGAAGAATGACGAATCACTGGCGCAAAAGTCTCGTCGTAGTCTACGCCTTTAACTTGCTTAAAACCTTTGACGACGAGTCTGGCTTTATATTTAGTGACATTACCATAAACGTCCTTTTTAAGTTTATAAACCCATTTACATGGTATGACCTTTTTGTTTGGTCTATCTACTAGTTCCCATGTGTGGAGTTTTATCAGAGAGTTGTACTCATCAGCCATCGCATGGTGCCACTTATCAGCATCGTCAGCATGAGTAGCTTCATAATAAGTCGTAGGTTCATTTGCATCATCCGTCGACAAATTATAAGAAAGAAAATCTGGTGGTTTTCTGTTTCTCGTGGGATACCTCCTCTCCTCTTCCAAACTAGGTGGCTCTTCATCGACACTAGGAAGTCTCAGCTCAAAGAATGGTTCTGGTTCTCTCATACTTGCTGATTCTTCTGTACTTTCTACATTTAACTGTGTAGTTGGCTCATCTATAGGATCGGCACTCTCAACACAATCGAAAAATTGACAATCGTTATGTTCAGGTTCCTTATTTTCAAATAACAATATGGAATCTGACTGTACCACAGGCTCAGACTGCCTCTGCTCTTTCAACCCTGTAAAGCAATTTTCAAAAAAGGTTGCATCTCTGGACGTAAACACTTTTCGTAGGTTAGCAGGATTCCTAAATATATAAGTATTTGGATTTTCTGAATAACCGACAAAAATCGCTTCCTTTGCCTTTACGTCTAACTTTTTCCTTTGACATGAAGGTATATGTACAAGTGCTCTGCATCCAAACACTTTCAAATGACTGAGGTCATTTCTACAACCACACCACCTGTCCTCGGGAATTTGACCACCTAAGGCTCTGTGAGGAGACCTATTTTTCAGGTATACGGCAACTTGGAAAGCATCTTCCCAGAATGCTTTAGGTAGTGAGCTTTCTGCTAACAACGTCCTCGCCTTCTCTGTAATTGAGCGGTGGGTACGTTCAGCTACTCCCACTTGTTGAGAGCTGTACGGCGCCGTCGTTTGATGTTGGATACCTTTAGAGGCAAGATAATAATCGAATTCCCTATTAACGAACTCTTTACCGCCGTCAGTTCTAACTGTTTTAATTTTCTTATCTAATTGATTTTCAACAAAGGTTTGGAAAATATTAAATTTATTTTTAACCTCTGTCTTGGAAGAAATAAAGTAAGCAAATACCTTCCTTGTATAATCATCAACAATAGTTAACATAAACCTATTCCCCTGAAAAGAGGTTGTAGACACAGGTCCCAATAAATCCATATGTATCAGTTCTAAAGGAGAAGTAGCTCTGTTATATGCTACCTTCTTAAAAGGTTTCCTTGCCTGTTTTCCTTCCACACAAGCGATGCAACTGCTTTTATCTACTACACTAAACTTTACACCTACCTCGTGATTCTTCAGTTGGGTCATGCCTATACGACACAAGTGTCCTAACCTCTTGTGCCAGAGTTTGTAACTAATATTCTGACAGTCAGAGTGCACATCCTGCGTCAAATGATTACTTGCCACATCTTCGGGAACATTAACAGTACCATCTACAACGTACAGTCCACCACAGGGCGAGGCATGAAGTACCGAATCACCTGTAAAATGAAAATGATTAGATTTATAAAAGTTACATCCATTTTTATCAAAAATACAAACAAAACCCTTATCAACAGCTTTCTGCACAGACAATAAGTTAGCTTTTAAGTCGGGGACAAAAGCAACATCGCTGATCTTGTTGATTACGTTCTCGGGTGTATTTATTGAAATGTCTCCTATGCCGCAGCATTTAATCTGCTCTCCGTTTGCGACAGTAACACTACCTTTATTCTGTATCGTAATGTTCTGAAGCCAATCTCGTCTAAAACTCATGTGTTTAGTACAACCAGAATCTACGTAAAATACCTCCTTGCTTGAGCAGCCAAAAGTATTGAGAGCTGTAAACGTTATGTTCTTAGCTTTCTCCGTTTTGCCTTTCTCCTTGTTTCTCAGCGGACAGTCAGGTCTCTTATGACCAGGTACTTGACACTCGTAGCAGACTATTCCCTTCTTCTTGGATTTAGGCTTCTTCTTCACATGAAAGGCGGAATCTATAGATATAACTGCATCTTTAGACATCTCATTCAGCAGTTTTGTCTTTACTAAGTCAGTAGTCACGTCTATATTACAACTTTCTAGAGCCATAATGAGAGGTTCATATTTTGAAGTGAGCCCTCCCAAAAGTATAGCAGCAATAGACCTATCCTCTATGACAACATCAATATCCGCAAGATCCTGTGCGGTTGATAAAACTGCATAAATGTACAGTTCAATATTTCCGAAATCTGACAGACTCAACCTGTACAGTTTTCGCTCTAAAGCTAGTCTTCTTCCCATTCCCTTATCTTCAAACGCCTGTTGCAAGTATTTCCATGCTTCGGCTGCAGTTTTCGCACATCTAACGTGAGTAATAGCTGCACCGTCAACTGTTAAGCAAATTTTTGCAAGAGCTTTCTCGTCGTTGCGTACCTTGATCGAAGCAGGGGTCGTGTCACCATCCGGATAACCACTAATTGTTACCCACAAGTCTTCGTGTAAAAGGTAATTTCTCATCTTAAACTTCCAAGTAGGATATCCATCTTTATTTCGAAGACAAAATGATGGAATCGAAGATGAATTCGACGTAGAGGGATTAGACTTATTACAGATATTCTATTTCACGAAGTCCCAGGGCCGTCTTTACCAGGGGGTGCAAGGGGTGCGGTGCACCCGGGCGCGGAGCGCCCGGGGGCGCCTGTCGAGTGCTGAATTATTGGATATTCATATTTCATTGAACTTACCGCCATTGCACAATTTTATATACTTGTTACTTACGACAAATGCGCAAGCAAAACAAAAATAGTCATCAACAATAATATTTTTTTTTACTTTTATTACGCTTTTGGCGCTTGTCATACCGCATTACTACACTACACAAATAACAATTTTATTTAATATACACGCGCGTGGCAAAATCTCTAATCCAAAGAGAGTATATGTACGTTTGACACGTTGCCGCTTTGTCGCCCGCACTTGACGCAAAATGATTTCTAAGTCAATAGAGTGTAAGTTCATTTGAAAAGGGCGCGCGGCGCGACACCTGTGCGTCTCACATAGGCGAGTAATTGCGCCCTTTGACATTGCCGCCGGGTCGCCCGCACTTGAAGCAAAATAATCTCTAAGTAAATAAAGTGTAAGTTCAGTCAATTTATGTTGCGTCCTTCCTTTGACATAGCCGTCCGGGCGCTCGCACTTAAAGAGAAATGAACTCTAAATCACTACAATTAGGTGTAAGTTCATTTGAATTTACACCGCGGAGCGCGGCGCCTATGTAAGTGTCGGTCAGTGATTGATCTGATTTCTTCTTTTAAGTAATTGAATTCGTTAGCTCATTTCATTTGCGACAACCGGTGAATTAGCACGGAAGGTTTTAGAGAAAAAATATAACGACTCGAGTACGGGAGTACCTAATTAGCAGGCAATAGATTTGTTATTGTGTCTGGCTTGAATTTGTGCCGCTGGGGCTCAAGTGAATAAAGGTAAGTCAATTTTATTTTTTAAGTGTTATTGTTAGGTACATTACAATCATTTTCATCACATCATCATTTGTTTATCAGAGAGAGTCATGACTGTTTTGTTTATTTGTTCATAATTGCAAAAATACAAATTCGTAATGTTAGTGATTGATAAAAAACTACTTACTTTATTTAGAACGAGCTTATGCCCGCGATCTCGTCCACGCATATCACGTTTCTTCCCGTTCCAGTTAGAATTTTGGGAAATGCTCTCTTAGTGCTCTCCTAAACCTCCTAAACTCTTGAAAGAATCACCATATTTCAGCTTTCAACGACTGGTGGTTTATAAAAAGATCCATTTCATTTCATCATTTTACAGGTTGAATTTATGAAATATTCTTTCATAGCACAGACACGTCAGAAGATAGACATTTACATTATGATTTTTACCCAGCTTATTAACCCAACGAATACCAATCTTCCATAAAAACTGGAACCCCCCAAATTGTCTATTAAGGGTAATGGTGAAAGACTGGCATTTATAATAATTTACTTTGTCCAGTATTCGTACCAAGTTATGTGGAATATATGGCTCTCACATGAAAACTTTAACAGCCCGGTTCAAGGAATTAGGTTTTTCATACAAACTTCTCCCCCCCTTTTCAACCCCTTAAGGGATGAATTAAAAAAAATCCTTTCTTATCCGACGCCTACACCATAAAATTAATATTCCTCAAAATTTCACGTTTCTGCGATCACCGGTTTAGGCTGTGCATTGATCAGACAATCGGAGATAAGGCTTTTATATATATAGATAAAGAAAGAAAAATTAAATACTAAATTGAAATTTGATTTTATTGTAGATGACCGAATTAGGGGATAAAAAGAAACCATCGGGTGCTCAAAATAGAAAAAGGAAACTGGAGAAAGAAGAAAAAATTAAAAAGCTAACTTCTCCGATTGACTCTTTCTTTCGACCTGGTAAGTTCAGTCAGTTGGTACCATAAATAAAACATCTGAAGTGGCATAAATTAGTGACAGAAGTCGCTGGTGTATCCTGCCTGGGTTCGATCCCTAAGTTCCTACCTACTTATTATTATTACACTTCTTATTTTTTGTATAAGTTACCTGTAACTATATACGTAATGAGTCTTAAATAAAGTAGGTTTTTATGATTATGACAATATCTAATTAATTGTTTTTGCGGATTGCGCACCGGATGCGCAATGGTTAGTAACAAACACTCGCTCTTGTGCCAAAGGTCTCGGGTTCGAATCCCGGCCGGTGCAATATTTATTTAAATACATACCTTCTCAGACCTTGTGTTAATTTTTTGTATTGTGTGATATATCCAACACGCGTTCTAATCGTGGAGATTATAGCAATAAATAACCCCATAGTTTTGGATGCTCATATCTAACAGTGGACTGGTGGCTTGTGTGTTTGTGATTTCTTTTTGGGGATTATGAATTATGTTTTTTCATGAAATAGCCGCAGGCGAGATCTGCCAATCGCAACTAAAGTATTTTAATTTCTTACTGTTTGCGCATAGAGCGTGCGTAAGCGCCTCGGCAATTCCACACTGAGCGCGCTCGCCTGGACTAACGGATTAAACTATGCCCGATTGCCCGCCTTAACTTTAAGGCGCTGTTTTAATGTCCTAAAATATTTTTGCGTGGCCCTGTTACCACACTTGGTTACAGAAATTGTTGACTGTCTTATGTTTTTTTAGGTACATCTTCGTCAACATCCACCCGACAGTTAGAAGAGACAGTCAACTTGGAAGAGAAAACTTCTACGAGTATTTCACAAGTTCCAGCTCATACCAGTACCAGTACCTCGCCTGGCTCGCTTACTCCAAGTGAACCAATTCCAATTGTTAACCAACCAGCAACAGAACCAGATGTACGATTTCGTGAAAATGTCGCGAATGATCCTGCTCTCTAACAGAACGTGGACCGATTCAGATAAAAAAAACCGACTATCCTTCAGATAGTAACATGAGGTCGTTTTCAGATACATATTACAGTAAAAAGTTACAAAACAACGAAATTATTCATCGAATTTGGCTTGTATATTCCACATCTACTGATTCTGTATTTTGTTTTCACTGTAAGCTTTTCAATAATAATGTCACTGCATTTAATGCCCCCACTGGTTACAAAGACTGGGGGCATTTGTCGAGAAATATAGAACGACATGAAAAAAGTTCAGGGCACATATGTTCTTTAAAAAAATATTTGGATCTAAAAAATGACTTATTGAAAGGGCAAACAGTAGACTCGGTAAATCAAACTGAAATAGACCGCGAAAAAAAGAGGTGGACGGCAGTTTTGGAAAGGATAATCGAAATTATAAAATTTTTGGCAGGTCAAAATTTAGCCTTTAGGGGCACAACCGAGAAGTTGTATGACCCAAATAATGGTAATTTTTTAAAGTTGGTGGAGAGTATATCTAATTTTGATAGTACACTATCAGAACACATTGCTCGAATTCAAAGAGCTCAGCATCGCATGCCACATTATCTTGATGATAACATTCAAAATGAACTGATTAGTATAATTGCTGAAAAAATAAAAACGACTATAATTAGTCTTCTGAAGCAATGTAAATACTACTCTGTAATTCTAGATTGCACACCTGATATTTCACACCAAGAACAACTAACTGTTATTGTGAGGTTTATTTATTTAAATCCATCGACAAAACGCGCTGAGGTACGAGAACATTTTTTAGGTTTTTTACCTGTAACTGACACTACCGGACAAGGGTTGGCGACATATTTGTTAGATTTCTTAAAATCATGCGATATTGAATTAGATGATTTGCGAGGCCAAGGATATGATAATGGGGCCAATATGAGGGGGAAAAATATAGGCCTCCAAAAAAAAATATTGGACATGAATCCTCGTGCTTTTTACGTACCGTGTGCTGCTCACTCCCTAAATTTAGTAGTAAATGACGGCGCTAAAAGCTCATTGGAAATTACAAACTTTTTCTGTATTGTCCAAGAAATCTATGTATTTTTTTCAGCATCCACATCACGCTGGGATGTAATTATGAAACAGATACCTACTTTGACATTAAAACCTCTTTCAAATACGCGTTGGGAAAGTAGATTTGATGCTCTTAGAGCACTCCGTTTTAACATGGATAAAATTTACGATGCATTATACTATATTTTTACAAATAACAAGTATGACAGCGACACAAAAAACATAGCGAGTTCATTAATAGCCAAGTTAAAGTCTTATAGATTTATATGTTCAGTAGTTATATGGTACAATATTTTACTAAAGATTAATATTGTAAGCAAAAATTTGCAAAAATCGGACGTAATTATTTCAGAAGCTACCAAAATGATTAATTTGGTTAAAAAAGATTTGGAGAAATACCGCACCGATAGTGCGTTTGAGCAGTTGTTATCTGATGCGAAATTAATTGCTGAAGAATTAGAATGCGAAACAGAATTTAATGAAACTGCTCGTCCACGTCCCCGAAAAAGACATTTTGATTATGAAGCTGCAGATGAGCCCATTTTAGACCCAACCAACAAATTTAAAGTATGTTTTTATTTTTTTCTACTGGACACTGCTATCTCGAAATTAAATGAGAGATTCGATTTGCTGACGGAACACAATTCAGTTTTTTCACTCTTCCAAAACATTGAATGCTGGAATAAATTAGAGATGCACGAAAAAAAACTTTCAGTGTTGTCGGCTCCAAGAAAAACTAACATTTAAAAATAGATTTGATATTGATGGGGAAGATTTATATAATGAATTAGAATTGTTGCCAATAGTTTTTCCCAATGCATCAACAAGTACTCCCACTGATATTTTAAACTATATTATATTCTAATAATTTAATTTCCTCATTTCCCAATACCTCAACAGCTTTGCGTATATATTTAACACTGCCTGTTACAGTAGCAGAAGGTGAAAGATCCTTTTCAAAATTAAAATTAATAAAAAATTATCTTCGTTCAACCATGACCCAAGACAGACTGACAAACTTAGCCATTATAAGTATAGAATCCAAAATTGATTTAAAAATAAATGATTTAATTAAAATCTTTGCCAACTCAAAAGCAAGAAAAATTGAGTTTGTTTAATGTTCTTGTTTGTTGTTTGTTTGTTGTACATGCAATAAATAAATAAATTATCAAAATTACGTGTATTGTGTTTTCTTGGTTGACTAGCCTCCCCATACCCCCCTTTGGCCCTTTCATACTGCAGTGTGTCGTCGGTCGCGTGCCACGCTGCAGTGTAAAAAAAAAAACGGGGGCGCAAGCTGAGTCCTGCACCCCGGCGTAGAATAGACTTAAGACGGCCCTGCGAAGTCCGTTTGACTATGAATGTTGTAAGGTCTGTACGTGCACACTGTTTTAGTGTGCGTAACCTCGGGAGCGCTCAGTCACGATCGCGACGCGGTCAGAGTCACTAGTGTTTTGTTTCCGCGCTAAAAAATTCAAAGAGTAACGTCAGCATGGCAAGTAAACGCAGAAAAGTTGTCCACAGTGAGGTAACATTTTTTTTTAACTATTGTTACTACTTTTTGTGTGCTATTAAGAGTTTATCTATCTAATATTATGAAACTTGTTACTTAAATAGGTATTTCGATTTGGTTTTGTTCTAGGGTCGAAGCATGATAGCTAGCGTTTATCATTTCCTGCGAGAAGAGTATGAATTCACAAAATCAGTTGCGGAACCTAACTGTGATTTGTCTCATTTACGAGATATTACAAGGCGTACAGCTGAGGCTACAGGTGTTTCTATGAAAACTGTTCAACGCATATTAAAAGAAGAGAAGGAATTGCCATCCTGCTCATCAAATTTCACTTCTCCTATGAAGAAAAGAAGAAAGCGGGATAGTAAGATAGAAATAGATAATTTTACAGCCGATGTTGTTCGCAGTACTATAGGTAGTAGTTTCTTCTACACTTCTACACTAATATTATAAAGAGGAAAAATTTGTATTTTTGTGTGTGTGTATGTTTGTAATGAATAAACTCAAAAACTATTGTGCCGATTTTAAAAATTCTTTCACATTTGGAAAGCTACATTATAAGTTTCAGTTTCAGTTTCATTTATTTGCAAAAACATGTGTACATAATATATACATGGTATTATTATTATTAGTATCAGCGAGTAACATAGGCTATATTTTATCCCCGTGTTCCCACGGTAACGGGAACTACGCGGGTGAAACCGCGTGACGTCCGCTAGTGTAGTATAAAAAATCTGATACCAGTCTTGCCAAGAAGTACCGTGTTTGACACGGTACTTAACCGTGTTTAACAGTGGGCTTGTTGTTACTTGAGTTACTGGGTTTTGGTCAGATAGGCATGTCGCTCCACGTAAAATAATGGTATTCAGGTGAATCCGGTTCGACTGGAAACCGAGCCCAAAATAGTTGAGAAAAGGCTAGGCAGGCAGTCACTTGTGTGAAATTCATCTACCAACACCAATAAAGAACAATTCTCCACGCTGGCATTAATAATAAATATCCATACTTAATACAAAGCTTCGGTTTCTCATCAAACAGCGGTTTTGTTGAATTTAGCGGAACATAACTCTGGACAGGGCGCTACATTATTCATGATGATTACATAGTAGACGCTACGCGATAGGGATGTTCATGTAATACTATCTCAGCGAACCGAGGGTTTATTAGAAATGTCTCTGGGTGCTGCTTTGTAGATTATCTGTAGATCTTGAATTGAATTAAAGAGAATACTGAATGAGGAGGTGATACAAAACATATGTTACCGGATTTTTGCAAACACCGTAATATTGTAATAAATCTTTATTAGATTATGAACTCTGGATAATATAATGGAAAATTAGGTATAACAAATTCCATCCAAGTTCAATGTTTTTAATATGCCCAATATCTATGTCTAATTGAGAAGAAAGAGTTCATGATTTCACGTGATTTATTATAAAATAACGGGGTTTGTAATAACCCAGTGCGTCAATTTTGAAATATTTGACTGTAAATAACGTTTTTTTTTTGTTGATAGGACCGCCTACAGAAATGACAACGAACAAAATAAGAATACAATTGAAGAGCCTCTCGATAACAGGCCTAAACTTTTACAAAGGGTAAGCCTTTACTTTCTTCTCATATTTTTACGTTTGATCTAATATGTAGACTTTTTTTAAAAGTTAATACTTTTATTAAATACATAATGTACAACTTTTTACAACTATTTACTATATTTACATTTAAATAAAAATTAAAACTAACTAAAGATAGATTTAAAAGTCTCTCAAGGCGCTTAGTTGACACTTCACGTGACCCAAGGGCTGGCTTTTACCTTGGTCAAAGAATAAGCATTGCCATTCAACGTGGCAATGCCGCCAGTCTTTTGGGTACACTTCCAGTCGACAGCGATGCGGATGAATTTTTTGACGCCATATTTTAGGGTTTATTTAGTTAGGAGATTTTATTTTTATTTCTAGTGTATATAGTTAGTTTTTATGGAATAAAAGATAGTCTAAAATATGGCGTCGAAAAATCGTCCGCATCGCTGGCCACAGGTAAAGTACCCAAAAGGCTGGCAGCATTGCCACGTTGTATGCTTATCCTTTGTCCTTAAAGATATTTAAACAAGTTATGAGCACTCGGACCCCACGAATGTGTAGACTAGATGAAGTTGACACAAATTTGTGGTCACAAATTTATTCGTGTATGACATCGAGGACAGCATAAATTTAATTTTTCATTGATTCAGAATCATTTAATTTAAATACAGACTGTTACTGTTGGACACGGTACAATTTCAAATACTTTCGGTTGATTTATTTATAAGTTTCTATATGTCTCGGCAGCTTTGTCAGGTTAATAATTTTTTATGTGTAACATCTTTCCTCTCGCTTTCCTGCAATCTGTGGGAGTAATTTCGTGAAATGGGACGGAAGTGTGTAACAGGAAACCGAGGGAGCGCGCGCTATTGGATTTGACCAATGATCGCGCCCTATTCGATTTGATTAATAAGCGTGCGCAGTGGTCGAGTTGGCTGTCGGTTGGTACTTTTAAGTTAATGTTGTTTTTTACCAAGATGAGACGTCAGATGTTACACATCCTATGCGACTACTGTAAGACTCGCTCATTTTTTTTAAATTCTTGTTTAAATTAAAAGTTTACGAAGTTAACTCCAAGATGCAAGCATGTATCTACTTCATCAAAAGTTGAACGAGCACGTTCGAATTAAATTTAAAAAGTTTCCGAAAAATGAAACCTCGAACATTCTCGAACGCACGGTACGTCACTAAACTTTTTACTCTTGCGAAGTTTGGCAAGGACAACAACAGCACATGCTGCATGAAGCATTAAGCATCACATTGTTTAAGTCGTGTTATATGCATAATATTATGATCTGGGGAAATGGAACGCGCCCTTGACCTATGCGGAAGTGTTTTTGCGTGAAGGGCTCGATCGTGCTCAGTGAGCCGCTTTCAACCATAAAAATGACCTACGATGTGACAAAAAGGTGAAACCTTTCCTGAAAGTTGGAAAATTGGATTACGTCAACATTTGAAGCACGAACAGGTATTTCAGATCCCAAAGGTCAAAAAAGTTCGTGGATTTTTTTCCGGGTTTATAAATGAACCTTTTCAATTCGGGATTTTGTAATGTGTGCAAGGTAGATTCCACCGTTTCGTCCAAAAAGTTACCTACCATCAGTTCCATCCATTTTTTTACGGGGAAACAATGAACTGTATTGGAAATAATAAGATGAATTAGTGCCTCTCACTTTTTAGGGTTCCGTGCCCGAACGCTAACCAACGGAACCCTATTACTAAGCCTCCACTATCAGCAGGCAACAACTGAAGAACCGTAATAGGCACACAGTTGAAATTTTCACAGAGTGTGTATTTATATTGCCGCTATAACAACAAATAATAAATTAAATAAAAAATTAAAGAGGGCTCGCTATAAACGTGTTTTTTTCGTTTATGGTACGGACGGTTTATGGTACACGAAGGGTGTGAGAGTCCGACTCGCACTTGGCCAGTTTTTCATTAGGCTTTTATTTACAAAAAAAAAACCGAAAGTCGGTCAAATTCCTGTACCTAGGTAACCTAGGTCTCCATGAGGTAGCTGAAGGCTATGCATATTTATTATTATATATATATATATATATATTTATATATATATATTATATATATATATTTATATATATATATTTATATTTATTTAAATTTTGGTACGCGAATCAACAGAACCGAGTTAGATGGGCAAACTCCTTTTCAGCTGAGTACAAGCTTGAGTGTGGGGTGAGGCAGGGCGGGCTGTCCTCGCCCACGTTGTTTAATCTGTACATGAATAATCTGATCGACGAGCTTAGCAGAACCGGAATCGGCTGTCACATTGATGGTGTATGCATTAATAATATTAGCTATGCCGACGATATGGTTCTGCTGAGCCCATCGATCAGGGCATTAAGGAAACTGATCAACGTGTGTGAATCTTACGCCGGGACTCATGGGCTCAAATATAATGCAACAAAGAGCGAACTCATGGTATTTAAATCATCCGGTAGTAAAGGCTATAGCATAATCCCACCAGTTATGCTCTGCGGCAGACCTCTAAAAAGGGTTGCTAATTTCAGATATTTGGGTCATTGGGTCTCGGACGACTTAAAAGATAACACTGATATAGAACGGGAGCGCAGGTCGCTGGCTGTTCGATGTGGGATGTTGGCCCACAGGTTTGCACGTTGTACGGCTCAGGTTAAGGTGACGCTTTTCAAAGCCTACTGCCAATCCTTTTACACGTGCAGCCTGTGGGTGAACTTTACGCAAAGAGCATATAGTGGCCTGCGCACCCAATACAACAACACGTTCCGGGTGTTGATGGGGCTGCCGCGTTTTTGTAGCGCGTCCGGCATGTTTGCCGACGCGGATGTTGATAGTTTTTCGGCCATCATGCGCAAGAGATGTGCATCTCTGCTACGCCGAGTTCGCGCCAGCCCCAACATCATTCTCAGAACGTTGGCCGACAGGTGGGACTCTCCGATCCTGGGGCGGTGGATACGACTACACGCAGTCAAGTAGACATTCCCAGGATCGGCGAGCCTCACGCTTGTATAATAGGTAGGAATGTCATGTTACTAACACTAGTTTATAAGTTTGCACTGTTACTAACAAATATGGATCTGATTCTGAAATAAATGTTTATTATTATTATTATTATTATATGTAGTTTCCCGATTACCTACTCTGTCCCTGCTTTATGAAGAAATATGCGTCAGTTTTCCTGAAACCCCATTTTTCAAAGGGCCCTCCATTTAACAGTAATCGTGTCGCGAAGCAGCTGTAACTACCTACTTATTCCAATTTACTTGAATATCATTAAGACGCAATCAAGGAAGTGGAACATTTATCATTCAATAAATTATTGGTATTTGGATTGGCTGATGGATGAATATTAAGGTAACATAAATGAACGAACTTTTTAAGTCGAGAAAATAAGGAAATTATCCCCTTAATATTTGGTATAACTTTGAGAAGCCCTTCACCTCCGAGTTACCAGAATCTACCTGTGTTTGATACTGTAATGGAAGAGGTGTTAAAAAAATTAAGTACTAGTAGTAAAACACTCATTATTTGTGGCGACTTTAATATTAACTTATTAGAAACAAACTCGAATACTATCAGATTGTTGAGTCTTTTTAATTCATTTAATTTGTCAAATGTTTTTACTGAACCATCCCGTGTGACAGCTTCTACTTCAACTTGTATAGACAATATATTTTGTAATTGTGATTACTTACATAAAGAAATTGTTAATAAGTTACCATCTGATCACAGCGGACAAACAATAACGTTTTGCACTTACATTCCTTTGCAAAAATTCTAATAAAATTTAGACCAATTACAGATAAAAATTTGGAAAAACTAAACAATACTTTGGCTAGTAAACTAGGTGCTCATAGTTTTAATAACATAGACGACCCTAATGAGTTCTATGCCGAGTTTTTTTCTATATTAAACACGCAATTTAATGACACTTTTCCTCTAAAATCTAAAAGTATTTACACTAAGTTCTTATTTAGCGATTGGGCAACTCCAGGCATTCGTATAAGCAGGGAAAAGCTATATGAACTGTATGGCCTGAAGCAGCATATGAATAATATAAGTTTTCATAAGTATGTTGCAAAATATTCAAAAACATATAAAAGTGTATGCAAAACAGCAAAAGCTCTGCATATTAGCAATAAAATAAAATCAGCAGACGACAAAATAAAAACTACTTGGAAAATAATAAATAACGAAACAGGTAGGAAGAAACAGCGTGAAACTAAATTTAACTTAAATACTGTACATGGCCAAATAAACTCGGACGCAGAGGTAGCTCAGGAATTTGATAACTTCTTTGCCAATATTCCTCTTAAAACTACAGAGCTTCTCAACTCGTCATCCGCGCTCTCTGCTGACTTACTTAGACAGAATGTAAAGGTATGCCCATCGGAGTTTAAGTTTCAACATACAAACCCCCAGGCCATTATAAAAGCTTTTAAAGATCTTAAAATTAAATCAACAGAAGATCTTTGGGGAATATCTGTAAAAGTTTGTAGATCTATCATTGAAACTATTGCCCCCTACTTGGCTGTCATATTTAACACTAGTGTAGACAAAGGAGAATTTCCGGATCTCATGAAACACAGTAAAGTCGTTCCATTGTTCAAATCGGGTGATTCTCAAGAACCCAACAATTATCGGCCGGTGTCAATTCTGCCAGTTCTCAGTAAGGTGTTTGAAAAGTTAATGCTTAGTCAGATGTTACGTCACTTTAATAAAAATTCCATCTTTCATGAACACCAGTACGGTTTCACCAAAGGGCGTTGTACAACTGACGCCGGTGTCACCCTAATAAAGAACATTTTTAACGCCTGGGAAGAGTCGCAAGATGCCATTGGAATATTCTGCGACCTCTCGAAAGCGTTCGACTGCGTTAACCATGAGACGCTTTTGTTGAAACTTGAGCACTATGGGATTAGGAATAGAGCCCTTGGTTTACTTAGTTCATACTTGATGGGCAGACAGGTTAAAGTTCAGATAAACGGTGTAAACTCACTAGGGTCGGAAACGACAATGGGCGTTCCTCAAGGTTCAATATTGGGTCCATTCCTTTTTTTAGTTTACATAAATGATTTGCCCCAATTACTTAAAAATCAACCAAAGATGGTATTATTTGCGGATGACACATCACTAATATTTAAAATAGACCGACGTTCACAAAATCTTGACGACGTCAATAGTTCTATTCATCAGGTCCAAAATTGGTTTACGGTAAACAACTTGGCTCTAAATAAAAAAAAAACTAAATGTATTAGATTTTCTTTACCAAATGTTAAAAGTAGCGAATGTGACATCATGTTGAATGGAGAAAAACTGGAGTTCATTGATCAAACGGTTTTCCTAGGTATCACATTGGACGAGAAATTACAATGGGGGCCTCATATAACATCTCTTGCGGGTCGTTTAAGCTCAGCCGCGTATGCTGTTAGAAAGATAAGACAGTTAACAGACGTAGAAACCGCACGTTTGGTCTACTTTAGTTACTTTCACAGCATTATGTCGTACGGTATTTTGCTGTGGGGTCGGGCTGCTGACATTGAATCCATATTTATTTTACAAAAGAGAGCTGTCAGAGCCCTTTATAATCTGCGTCGCCGTGATTCTCTTAGGGAACTTTTTAAAAAGATTAATATTATGACAGTCCCTTGCCAATTCATTTATGAAAATATTATGTGCGGAAAAATCGACATCTTTTTAGTAAAATTAGTGATAGACATAATTTTAATACTAGAAATAGAGACAAATTAGATCAACCATTTTTTAGATTAGCTAAAGTCCACACTTCTTTCATGGGGTATTGTGTTAAATGTTACAACAAAATACCTACTGACATATTAGAACTAAATGAAAGAAAATTTAAAACTTATGTTAAAAGTACACTTTGTAAACAAGCATATTACAAATTAGAAGATTACATTCAGGATAAGAATGCTTGGAAACATGCTGGTCCTGCTCCATAGGACAATCAAGGGTGTAGACAAAATCAAACTGGTTGATTTATGAATTAACTTTATAGATGGGTATACTGTTTCTTTTTTGTGTTTTTATTTTCTGTTTAATTGGTGGTTATTAAGATTATCTGTAAATATGTGAGTACCATTTACCTAATTTTTTTTTTTTTTTAGAAAAGGAATAAGTACCTTTGCTGGTTATACTTTGTTCTTATAAGTAGCATACTCTGGGTGTATCGTCCTCACATAATATTAAATTGATTTTTGTGTACCAAATTTTGTAAAGTCGTTATTTGAAAAGAGTAACTATGGAGTTTCTTGTCCGTTCTTCTCCATAAGAATCTACCGTTCCGAATGGACAGTAGAGTCACTTTATTAATATATTTTACTGAACTGTAAATGCTGACGTTCAAAAGTGCCGTTTAATGGCCTAATTGAAATAAACGTTTTTGACTTTGACTTTGACGATTTATCGTTAAGATTACCGAATTCTTAGATAGGTAGATTGGCCAGTTAGGGTATGAATTATGCGCCCTTCAACAGTGCTCTAGAGGGTGCTCAAAACTAAGTTGGTAAGCTGTAGCTACATACTCTTCGATGAACCGCACGAAAACTGCCTATCAGCACCAGTTCATCAATCACTGACTCAGCAAAACTTGGGAAACTAATTTCCTTGGCTGAATAATAGGGTTCCTGGACTGCCCATATAAAGAACTCGTTATCACTGATCGACTAGAGAATGGACCCGGAAAACGGAGGCAATTTAGGCATTAAGCCTGAAGCAGTATGTAATTCTTTATGCTGAGGGTTGATTATGATAAATCAAAGGAGACTTTGGTAAAGAAACCCCTAACTAAAGCCTTGTTTACACTAGCTGGTTTAAGAGCTTTTACTTTTCACGGTATTTCATACAGATTCGAAAATGTTTGGAAGTGAATGTTCAGATTATATACATATATGTCACCGGAGAAACTTCGTAAGATTACGGATCTCAGGTCTTTTTTTAAGGATGGGAAATCATCAAATGACTTCTTCCGCTCTGGGTGGAGTGGAAGGGCGTGTCAGACTCTTACTGAATAAAAACCAACCTTTGAAAGTTCCTTCTAAAGCCCTTTGCGTTCCAGGTGGCGCCTCTCCAGCCACTCCCCAAAGAGAGGTCTTATAGCCGCAATTGTGGCGTGCCCAGCGGATCTTAGGTCTGGAAACTTATATTCGCTCGCCATCCACAAACCAACGTACTCGTAGATCAAGTCATATTTGACCCGTACGGCCGTACCCTAATTGCCGAGAACCTCAAAAAGGACAAAGAAAAAAGAAAACTTTTTCGTTTGTGGCCTCCTCGTTAGCTGTTCGGGTTTTATGAAAATTCGGTACTTTGTCACCAATTTCAGCGGCAAAGTATCTCTTAAATCTTGATTTAAGGGTCCTTAGCGGGCGGAAGGGTTTTTCGGATTTGCCTTCTAAGACAAGGACCTTCTATGGAGCTTTTGAAGTTGTTAGGCGTGCGTTAGATAAGTGTGTGGTTTGAGAAACTTTTTGAAAATAATCCTCACGGGTGCGAGACCAACTGTTTTTAGATCCTTCATTCTTTTTTTTTCACCTGGTTCTTCTTGTGTTTTCTCCAGTAAAACATGCTAGAATTTTACAGAACCTTGTTACAGTAGATACTAATTGAATCTTTCTTTTCCTCAGTTGTGTGAACTCTGTCATAGCGAGCATTAACTTAACTAGTTACTTATTAGAGTTCTTAAACGCGAACTCATGTCTCTTATGCACCCAAAGATAAAGACTCCCACACATAGGCTGAGATACAATGCTACAAAGTTGAGACGACTCTCTGAATGTTCTAGAGATACAATAGTTATCTGTACAAAAGTTGTATGAAAAATGGTCGTCGAATTGTCGTGTCGCGACTTTCTACGGGAGCCTTAAAGCCATTAAAAATAAGTAGATATTGTAGATAGGTACGTAAAACTAATAAACAAAACCTTTAATCAGCTTTCACATCGCTTTCGACAGGAAATGAAGTTTCGTATTATTTACTACCACACCTTGTGGACTACAAGGCAAATAATGACAGGTTTAACGCTAACAATAATTTACCTGCTAAAATGGCGCAATAAGGCTGGGTTTACAATGTGCACACATCCCTTCGGGTCAATAATATAATCGTTATGTATGTACCTATATTTGCTCCTCCAACAAGACTGGATAGGATTATTGAATTTGAATACCTAAAGGAATTTGACGTTGCAACTAAATTCTACACCGTTGGCAAACATACGCGTAGGTACCTACCTACATTCTCGACAGCCGATGGAACTTCGAGGAGCTCTTCCGACGTTTGGCTCCAAGACTGGAGCGGGCCGGGGCTGCCTTCAAGCGGCTCCTGCCCAATCTAGGGGGTCCAAACGCCTCCTGCCGGAGGCTCTATGCGGGGATCGTGCGGTCCAAGGCCCTTTATGGGGCCCCAGTGTGGGCACTTACGTTGAAGGGGCGACCTGCCCGCCAGCTCATCGCGTCCCAAAGGGTCATGGCCATCCGTCTGGCCCGGGGATACCGCACGGTCTCCGGCGAGGCGGCGAGCCTCCTTGCCGGATTAACGCCATGGGATCTGGAGGCGACAGCACTCGCGCACGTTTACGCGTGGCGCTTCGCCGGGGCGAAACTCCGCTGCCGCTGCAAATTGCATCGCGGCGGACGGAGCTCCGGCAGGATACCATGGCGGTATGGCAACAGCGACTGTCGCAACCCAGCGCTGGGCACGCCACAATTGCGGCGATAAGACCCCTCTTTGAGGAGTGGCTGGAGAGGCGCTACGGCGTCCTCACCTTCCGCCTGACGCAGGTACTCACCGGACACGGCTGTTTCGGGAGGTACCTGTTTCGGATTAAGCGGGAGGACACGCCCGGGTGTCAGAACTGTGAGGATCGCCCGGAGGACACGGTGGAGCATACGGTGGAGATCTGCCCTGCTTGGGCTGAGCACCGCCGTGTCCTCGTCGCGATCGGCGGCGGCAACCTCTCGCGTCCAGCTCTAATATACCACAACATGTGATCGTGACTCTCATCCGATCGATGAAGAACCGTATGGAAGCAGTAATAAGAGCTCGCGGAGGGAATACAAGTTATTAAATAAACGTTTCTTACATTTTTTTTCATTTACGCGTGTTGTTTTACCCATTTCCTTCATATTCCATACAGGGTAAAAATTACTCATTATACAAAATACGAAACCTATGAAGACTTAATTTGAATTTAGAACATTAACATTAGGATTTAAAAACCTCATACTACTCACTATTAAATGACATTTTACATTTATTCCTAAATATACACATTTTTCTGATAATCCTTATCAAATCATAAACTGCGAGGTGTTTCGATTTTTTTGATGAGAAGTGTATTTCTAGTTATGTTCTTAACTTCTATTATGTATTGAAGTTAAAATGTATGTTGTCTGTCAAAACTGCTTATTTGTAGTTTCTTGCTCAGCATGATCTTTCTAAATCATGTTTCTTAAACTTATTTTTGTAAAATTTTTCTACTCTAGTATGTAAGTGAACTTTTTGATAATGTCTCAGGTGATGTCAGTATACTTTAATTAGAAATATAGTTTTGCTCCATATGCCTTATCTTGGTCATAGCTTCATACTTCAGATACTTTAGAAATACATAATGTACAATAAGGACTAGTCAGTCACATAAGTAACTGTTTGGAATATATAATTTTGTTATGTATTAAATACTTTGTTCATTGTTTTTGATGTCTTAAGTTAAATTATGAATAATTAATAAAATCAAATAAATGATATACCTATATTTATAAAAAAAGTTTGTTTTATTATACAACATCATGTCAAAACTATTTTTACACACAAAGTAAATGAAAAACATATTATACAGAAAACGTAAAAATAAACTTTATTGAATTTAAAACATAACTATCGTTATATGGGAAGTAATAAAATTAATAGTTAAATAATAAATATTATCATTATGTATGTTACTCGTAGTAAATATATAGCTTGTACAAGTGAGGCGCGGCGCAGGTCACGAGCTCATCGCAGCGGCTCCGGGGCTATGCCCTGGCGCGTGGCCTGCGAGCGGCGCACACGGTGGCTAAATAATCATTTTGGAATGTTACTGGAAGTCTTCATTTCTGCGGCAAACAAACATTTTCTTCTGTTAAAATGTTAGTCCACGACGTTTTAGATCGGGTGTAGTGCGACAAAGGCTCTTGTTAATTTACCGAGTATCGTGATGCGGATGGGCCATTCACATCGCGATGGGCTCGCTAGAAGCGGCTCAACGCCTAGCTATGTATTGCAATCACAAACAAGCGTAGCAGGCAATGCAACAAGCCTAAAGCGTCTCAACGACTCGTCATCAAGCTCATGACTGACGGAGCCGTAGCGGCCCACTGTATGTGAACAGTCCATGATAGCGCGGCACTACGTCATAGCGATTAGTACGTAACTAGCAAGTGATACTCATTTAAACTGTACTATATTGCTCCCGTCGCAAGTTCTAGTCGACGGCAACGCTACGATGGCTCTCATAGTGTTACGTCACCCGAGATCTAATTTGGAATCTAGAAATCCATTTGTATGCGTTCAGCGAGGATTCGTCGTGGTCATCATGCAGGAGAAGCAAGAAAAAAGGCCAATAGTTGTCTTATCGTTTATTGATAATTACTGGAACCGGTACACAAGAACGAAATAGAATATGTCTCTCATGAAAGAACGCGTCCATGTAATGATCTCCTACATCCTAATGGTTGTTATCGGATATAAAAATAAAAATACATGAACCTCCTACTATTACTTCTTATTGAATGCAAGCTACAGTACATATTGCTACGACTCGTCAACTGCATTTACTTACTACAATCTTACTTATGATTTTATAGACACCAAGTCTCATTAAACTAAATACGTGTCTCCACTTATGAGTTCGATCACTCGAGAGTGTCACAAGACTGTGCCGAGAGCGAGCTGCTGGAGTTACAATAGAGTGTTAAGTTATCACTAGTTGGCCACAGGTAGTAATTATCATAATATTAATAGAACAACATCCCACGACAAACAGAACAGCCCCATGTAAGTATTCTAATGTTTAGAAAGGCCTCTGCTTCTGTCGGTATGTTGAACATAAACAGCGCTAGCAGACCCAACTGTTATAGCAGACGAGGTTGTTTAGTCCACATGTACGACACCTGCTTGTTCACGTGTTATGATACAGATCAGCTCCCGTGCCCGCGCACCCCGGCCTCCGACACGTGACACAGCTACCGAGGTAAGCCAAACCTCCGCCAGTAACACTTCAGACTGAAGCTTATTATAAGCGTGAAAGTTAGATTTAGAAACAGAAGGAACACAACAATTCATCGTGCGAGACAAAAGGCGTCATATAAGAACCATAGTGACGGAAATCTTTCACGATTTATTTTGTTTTAAATTTAAAGCAATAAATTGGACAGCAATTTTGATCACAACCAGTATAAAATGAATGAAAATTGGTTCTCATATGTGTCGTAAGTTGTGCTCGCAGCATGAAACTAGATGAGTATTTAGGGCGTTACGGAAGGCACCTGCGCGGTGCGTCCCGCACGCGTGACGTCACACGTCGGTGGTGTGCTCGAGGACAGGGAGCATGGAGTCTGTATCAGTGTGCGGGGCGCTCGGGGGCGCGCGGCGCGGCCCTAGCGTTTACCGTTGTTATACGAGAGACTCCGCAGCGGCGCCTTGAAGTTAGCCGCGGCCTGCTGTTGGATCTGGTATGCGAGCGGGTGGATCTTGAATCCGTACAACCTGGTGACGTGAACGTTACCTTCATAAGTATGATAAAAACAAATAAAGCGCATACATAAGGGAACATGGAACAACAACTACTGTGCAACTAACTACACACCAAATGATAATAGTTTCAACCTTTACTCTTATGAAGACTAAACACCAGCCAGATGAGAAATTAAAATGATGTCTAATCTTTATCAAAATAACTCATTTAGAGTAACTGTGGTGTTGATCACACTGCAAGTCAATCTCAACATAATTGGAAAAAGGCTAGGCAGATGATATCATATAGTTTGTTGAACAATTTTTTCCAGTGGTTCAGAGGAAACCACATATTTACACGAGAAAAGACAGACCTAATTTATGCTCAGTACTGGACGAAGTCGAGCTGAGGATAATGATGATGGTGATCACAACTGAACATCTATTTATCGGGGTTAGGTCTCCCCACTTACTATACAATGGTCCAACATCAGGACATGTTGGACCATTGTGTGTGAGCCTTGACATCATTTGATAACGCCAACCACCCTCCAGAAGCAGAATAGTGCGCTTACCTAGGCACGAACTGCGAGGCGGGTCTCTTGGGCCGGTACTCGGGGTGCACCATGAACACCATGTGCGGGAAGCCGGTGCCGAAGTAGGCGCCGTCGGTGTGGTGGTGCCGCGACGACTTGGGCGTGTATACGTCCATGCAGCGCGGACAGTACAGCTTCACCATCGCCTCGCCGGGGACGTCTGATAGACCTGCGGGAGTATAGGTCGCGTTAAGATTGTTTAGAATAGAATAGTTTATAAGGCGTTAAAAAAACAACAGCTTTAATCACGAACGTTTTATACAATGTGTAACAGAATAAACGCAATACCTCTTAAGGGGTTATTGTACTCATCATTATAAACAATTATCACTATGGGACCACTATGCGTTTATTCTGTTACACGTTGTGTAGAACAATCCGTTTCAAAGATATGCAATATTTTCACTATGCACAAATTTGTACGCGCTTATTCAAATAGGTACGTTAACAGCCCCGCAGTACAGTGCACATAAAAATATTTTGCAAAATTATTTTTAAGTGTGAAAAAATGACCTAGCTCGTCTTTGTGATTGTTGTTTAGATGATACCGGGCATGTACACGAAATTATTGCAGTTGAATTTTTATCACCTTATACAAGCTGAAATTATAATGGTTGTTTTCACGCAGCAGAACGATAAGCCATCAGTAGAACTATCGAAACAAAGTTAAACTTAAAAACAAAAATGTTTTAGTTTTCAAATAATTAAAAAAAATATTCATAAACTCGAAAGCGTGAGAAGCAATAGTAACTAACTAGACGTGACGTAGGTACTACTGGCAGAGCGGTGGCGCACCAAGGACAAAGTGAAAAGCAATTCATAAATGTTCAGAGCAAAATAAGCTCTCGCGCGTAGTAATACGGCATTAACTTGCCTGCAAGCACGCGGCGAGTAAGGCCCCGCGCATCGCGCGCGGCATCCTTTTATGTTGTACCTATCAGCTGCTTGACACGCGAAAGGCAACGACCGCGGCCGCTTTGCGCGAAATTATCGCGATGTATAACTATTGGTTCGAAGTCGCTTTCGAGTTTTGTTTATCACAATTGTTATTCTGCCATTTCTTGATCAAGATCCAAGACAAACTCATTTCGCTGCGGGAAAACAACCATTAAAATTTCAGCTTGTATAATAATTGCGGTTGGATAAAGGCCTCCAAACTCCCTCTAGAAACTCTTTTGTATTTAGCTAGTTATGAAAATCAAATAGTTTTCAGTTAATCATCAGATTATTGCAACCGAAAATGTTAATCATGTTTAGCATTGGTTTTTGTTTTCTGATAAGTAGATAAAGAACACGTGTCAAGCGCGTGCGCAATCAGTCTAGCTGCTATTTGTACTACAGTAGTTAGAACAACCCATGCAACTTAATTAAAAACGAGTCTTTTCGATATTTTACGTAAACGATGATATTTGTGCTCATGCCGGAGATAACTACATATGTAAATGTGCCAGTATTTACGACTGCCTTTGATCTGCAGAACCCAGTGATTGTGTAAGACAATACTGCCGCTCTTGAGAAAAAAGGATGTATCGATACAAAACGAAGTAACCGATTTCCGACGTTAAATTATTTTCTTAATATCGTTTATCGGTTAATTCGTTTTGTGTAGATGTCACCAGAAAATTGCAGACTCCGTAAGATTGTAATAAAACTTGATTAGATTATAATGATATATTATGAAAACATCGTTTTGTACACAATAAATCCCACCCAAATTCAATAGTTTTCAATATATCCGTGTCTTATTTAGAAAAAATAGTTTACAATTTCACGAGATATTTTACAATCTTACGTCGTTTGCCATTTTCCGGTGACTTAGATGCGTCCTTTTTCTTATGACGGCAGAATAGTCCTTGGCAAGACTGACTGTCAGATTTCCGTAGTTAAAAGTCGGAATATATTTAAGAAAAAATTGGCAAATGTTCATAGCAGACCATATCCAATTTGTAGACAAAATAACAAGATGTGAAAAGCCGAGGTTATTAACACTGAAAATAATTCGGGAACAATAACACTACTGTCTATGGCAAGTCTACAAATCATTGTCATTATTTTTTGCATAAAAATTACTGTGATATTTTTATACCAACTATCAGTTTCAGATTATGAGTAAGTATGATTATGTGAATTATGTTCTTATTACATTGATAGTTAATACAGAACGAGAATTATGCTTTAATAAGGCAATTAGAAGGGAGCTGTGTGGCGGCATTGTGGAATATGTTTATAATTAGACAAATAGTAGCCTCTGTGCTAATTAATATTAATCAGTACCTATCTAAAGTTCATCGGAATGTTCCGAAAAGTAATAAATTATCACATATTAATAACTAAATCTCACACTGAAGCAACGGTTCTGGAAAAACTAGCTCATACAAATATTAATTGATTTCCCACTACACATAGAGCGTCGAATCGATGGAAACACCTCTACTGCTAGCCATAGGCCTGCCTTGCTGGATGTGAGAAGCACTAGATCCGTTGATGTGGCCACGCTTGGAGACCCCCGCCTAGCAGAGTTAATAAATAATGTTAATAAAACACTTACCAAGTGGAAGCATAGGTTGGCATTCACAATAAACGCGGGGACAATGGCCGAAATCGCCAGCCTGGAATTTCTCTAACATTTGTCCGATGCCTCTGTAAAAATGATTCAAAACATTTTGTGTATTCATTGTTATGGTAAGTATATAAATAGTCAATTGGAGTTTACCCATACATTTTGAAGGGTGGAAACAACACATGGTTGTGTCTAAATATAGAATGAACTGCATGATGTTACGAGTTTAGTCAAATTGGTTTATACCAGACACACAGAATACTGCATAAGTACCCTTACTACTTATATTCTTGCTAGTCATGCTATTTAAGCATGAATGTTTGGTTAAAATGATCAAGACCAGAATATTGTCAAAACAAATACAAAATGGAATAACAATGTGAATAAAGCAATGCCTTGAATTTTAATTCAGAGCCAAAAGTATATTTTTATTTTATCTCTCTGGCTGTGGTAAACATATCCCTGCAATTGGATATTTCCGTAATTATTATAATTATATTTATTACATAAGCATGTCGACCTTGTTTAGCTGACAAAAGATCAAGATTAATACACTAGCAATGATTTTTGAGCAATGTAAAGAAAAATCAGAAAATCTTGTCAGTCAGTGCAAAAGGAGTTTTTGTACTGTTTGCTGGGGAGTTTGTTGTGCTGCTATTTATTACCATCTAATACACTAGGAAGTGGTGAAGAGTTTTTTACAAACTGAAACTTGACTTTCAAAAGTACTGATTGCCTTCGAGTGCCTTTTTATTTTTCTTTTACATAATGTTTTGCTTTTTTCTTATCCTTTATTTTGGCCTGCCTGTTCCATTGTACTGTCCTAGCTTAGGACAGTAATATTATGTTCATAAATGCAGATCTGGTCTAGCAACCATATCTTTACCTTCAGCTAGTAATAACCCCTCTTATCAATAAAGTAACAAATGCATGCTGTCCTTACCTATTAGTTAAAATGTAGCGAGCGTGAATGAGTCCGTAGAGGATCTCGGAGGCCTGCTCCACCAGATCGGACTGGTTTGGGTTGTCATCAAGGTCATCATCTAAAAACAAACAAGATAACATATAATTACTAATAATAAGAGTGAGATGAGTCATTTCCATTAGAGATAAATGAATGACAATAATTGTATCTTTAGTTAATGAAGTTCTAGTTTGGAGTAGTGTGGTCATTACTAATAATTCATTTATTAATTATATAATTATCATTACCAACATTTCATTCAGTCTTGTATCAGATAACATAGGCCTCTTCTCTTTAACATACTTTTAATAACAGTATGGGCTATCTCACTAAACATATATTATCGTATATTGGCTTCTGAATGTTTTATTCACTTGGAACCAATAATAGAATTGATAGTTGTTCTGACATAGCATACAGATGCCTTTGATGCCACGGCTAGGGATGCCATTGTCAAATGTTGAAATGGTGAGAGCTGAACCTTGGTAATGGCATCTGGAGTCCCTGCCAGTGCAGTGATTCTATGCTGTGTAGTGCCTATGCTGAGTACTGTGTCCCACATGCACACAGCTACGTTAGACCATTATCACAAAACCCAGACATGGACTTAGCCATAAAATTACACTCAACAGACAGACCCACTTTTTAGCTGTATATTATGATAACAAATCTCAATAGCCAGAAACAATTAGCATAGTTTATCTCGTCTGACACAGATTTTAGTTCCAATTAAGGTTATGTTTTTGTAAGTATGATAAGTTTTGATTCAGTAACGTAAGTAGGTTTAAATTATGTTTTACCAATTTTTACTAATACAAGCATAGAGGTTAACTTTTCAAGTTGAGTGTATGACCTAAAAAACAAGCACTAAAAGTCTGAGCATTGTTTCTTTTTTTATTACTGTTTCACACGTCTTTTCAAATGCAGTGACAGTATTATGACCTCATGAGGCGTCGTAATAAGGTGGTGCATGTACTCACCAGGTTCCAGGTCCAGAATCATGTCCAGTGCTTGTCTGTAATGTGGCACCTGCTCATTTAGCCCCGTCAAGTTGAATTTATCGTTAATGTAATCCTCGTCCACCTACAACAGTAACATGTTGGATCAATATCTGTAGCGATCTCCACCTTATGTGACTACATTAAATGACATACCTCGCAAAAGAACTCGTTTCCCCGAAGCCCGCAAAACCATGAAATCCATGATACCTCCTCCGAGCTGCTCATTTTCCTAAAAATTAAAACTGTTTGATAAGCGAAAACCGTTTCCGTTCTGAGTTTTCGGACATAAAAAATCCAACGCTTCGAGAGTCCACACTGTTACAACAAAATTCTAAGCATTCCGATGTTTTCACCTGTTTTTTCACGACTTTACGGAAGTTCACACTAAAATTTCGACACTGAGTAGCAAATTCACTGAAATTACGTACGGATATACGCTAAATAAACAGAATTAAATGCTCTAAAATGATGACAAACCTCACCTTTTCGTGCCTTGATTAGCCACGCTTGACGGGAGGGTACCTTGGGATGAGGGAGAGAGAATTTCAATTGTGTATGGTTGTCACAAAAAATAAAGACAAAGTAGTCTATGGTCTTATGTAAACTTCAATTTCCATTCATTCAGTCATTCAATTTAAAACTTTTTTTCTATTCTGCCATGCTTGGATCACGGGTCTTTCGTAGAAAACTCATAAGATTACGTCTCAATATTTTGAACACATTCACTCGTGTTCCTAACTCACTGGGTGCCCCTGCGATGCTCTAAGGGTAATAAAAAGTGTGAACGAATTCAAAATGAAGATACGACACCTACATGGCTATTAATTTATTATACTGTGAGCCCTTGTTGAATCACGGTTAAAACAAATAAATAACATTGATGTACGAGTATGTTGTGATACCAAAAATAAAATAAAATCTTTTTATTTTAGAAATATTCGGTCCATAATTATTGTTGAAGTATATTCCGAACTTTTATAAAACAAAGAAACAATATTTTGTCAGTTCGTTCTGGCTAATCTCCGAAACGGCTGGACCGATTTTGACGGGACTGTAACTGGCAGATAGCTGATATTATAAGGAGTAACCTACCAACCTCGAAATCGCGTAAAAATAAATTCTACTGTTTGCATTTCAGTTCTGGGTGCGTGCATTTTGTCGAATTATACGCACATAAAATGTATGGGGCACCCGAATTTTTTTTCGCGATTTCAGTGTTGGTCCCATGGTGAAAGTTGTTCCTAATGATGAGTACAATGCCCTTAAGAGGGTTTTGCGTTTATTCTGTTACACGTTCTATCAAAATAATGTACTCCATGATTAAAGTGAATAAGTACCTACTCATTATTACCTATAGAAAAGTCCGCGAGGGTATAATGTCTAACAATTATGATTCAGTCACAATGACCGCTTTTTGTTCAATATCAAAACCCGGGTGGAATAGAATAGTGGTGATTTGGAATCATGTTATAATCATTACGTATCCATAATGGTTTGATAATTAAGGTTGATTATGTACAGACGCAAGCACATCACAAACAACAATCTGTAAAATTTCTTTAGGTTCAAGGTTTACTGAAAAAAATTATCAGTTTCGACTTACTCGACTTCTACATTACGAAAAATATCAGTCAAAACTACATGACTATCCAAACCTGCACTGATCTATCTTCCGACCATACACCAGTCATATTGAATGTAAGTACGACGGTGGTAATGGTGCAACCAGAAAAAAGAATTTACAATAAAGGTACAAACTGGAAGATGTACCAAGACAAAATCACAACAGAGCTTAAACTGATAAAACCACTGAAAACAGATGAAGATATAGAAATTGCTATTGAGAGCCTCAATAAAATGATACACGAAGCGGCTTCAATCTCCACAAAAATGCGAAAAAAGTTACCCCTAACACTCAACGAATATCCTAAATCTATCAAAGACAAAATAATGGAACGTCGCAATCTAAGAAAGCAATGGCACAAAACTAGATATCCCGCAGACAAAACAATGTTCAATAGATCGTCAAACGAACTAAAAGAACTCATCAAAAGTTTTACCAACGACAATCTCCAAGCATTTCTCTCTAACTTAATTCCAAGTACAGACACAAATTACTCACTATGGAAGGCAACACATAAAATCAAACGTCCTAATAACCAGATCCCCCCCATTAAGAAAAACAGTGGAGACTGGGCAAGATCAGACAAAGAAAAGGCTTCAATCTTTGCTGAACACTTAAGCAAAGTATTTCAACCATTTCCCGAGTTGAAACCTGAACATACCGCTGATATAAAAAAATATCTGGAAAGTGCAGAACAGATGTGCCTCCCGGTAAAATACACGACCCCTTCCGAAGTAGCTAGGGAAATAAAACTCCTCAAGGATGGAAAATCACCGGGATAGGAAAAAGGGGGTGGTAGCAGTTGTCAACATTATCAATGCTTGTCTTAGACATAACCACTTCCCAGGACAATGGAAGATAGCGCGAGTGATAATGTTGCCCAAACCCAATAAACCACCTAATGAAGTTACCTCATACCGACCTATAAGCCTTTTACCACTAATTGGCAAACTATTCGAGAAGATCATACTAAATAGAATGAGGCCATACCTCGATGATATCATTCCTGACCATCAATTTGGTTTTCGAGAAAATCACGGAACGATTGAGCAAGTTCACCGCATCGTAGACGTTATAAGTAGATCTCTGGAGGAAAAAAAGTGTTGCTCTGCAGTCTTTTTAGATATCAGGCCTTTGATAAAGTATGGCATGACATGAGGGTTTGTTATATAAAGTCAAGAAGTTGCTCCCCCACTCATTTCTCCATATTATCAAGTCCTATCTCAGTGAAAGATGTTTTGAAGTAAAATTTCACGACGAACTTTCCATCTTGTACGAAATCAAATCAGGAGTACCGCAGGGAAGCATACTCGGCCCGGTTCTATACACCATATTTACTGCTGACCTACCAACAACAGATAAGACTACGGCAGCAACGTATGTAGATGACACAGCACTGTTATCCTCACACATAAACCCTGTAACTGCATCAGAAAACCTTCAGCATCATCTCAACAAAATAGAAGAATGGCTTGAAATTTGGAGAATCCACGCCAATCAGAGCAAATCAACACACGTAACCTTTACTCTCAGGAGAGATACGTGTCCACCAGTGACACTTCATAATGAAGAACTCCCGCAAGATGACAATGCCAAATACTTGGGCATGCATTTAGACAGAAGGCTGACGTGGCAAAAACATATATGGACAAAGCGAAAACAACTAGATTTGAAATTACGCAGCATATACTGGTTAATAGGACACCACTCACAAATGACCACACACAGTAAATTGACAGTATACAAAGCCATCCTAAAACCTATACATAAACCTAGGACATAGGGTATCCAGCTCTGGGGTACAGCCAGCATCAGTAACATAGAAATTCTGGAAAGATTTCAAACAAAAAACACTGAGAGCCATTTTTAACATCTCATTTTACATCAGTAATAAACTTATATACCTTGACTTAAAACTACCAACCGTCAAACAGGAAATAAAAAAATACAGCAACGCCTATCAAAAAAGGCTATCTGGACATAAAAATGAGCTTGCCCTCAGAATGAGTGGAGATCAAAGCCAAATCAAATACAGGAGATTGAAAAGACACAGTGTTCCAACTCTACAAAGTAGATTTACCGATGGAATGAGACACCCAACTGAGCAGTGTCCCTCCAAGCTAAAACCATAAACAGATAAATAATATATCGGACAAACTAGTGGCTTATTGTTTTGTACAACAGATTGCCGTGACGCAGAAAAGATAAAAAAAAAAAAAAAAAGTTTCGACTAGCTTGATGTGCTGGCGTCTGTAGATAATAATTACCTACACTTTAAATAATTCAAATCAGACTTTTCGTTTAAAAGTTACGACGGGTATAAAAATGCAATATAATAGGTAGGTACCTACTTTAAGTAAGAAAATTGTAGCAGTTTGAGCGAACTGCCCCACGATTAGTCTGTAAGTAATTTTAACATTTACGAAAAATAATTGAATGAAGTAGAATCAGGGACCATTCGGGTTACCTACCCATTGAAAGGTTTTTCGATAGGGTTTTTCTAAGCAGTTAATCAAAAACCCATATGATATGGGTAACTCTTTTGATAGGTAGGCTTAATTTAAGCGGTTCATAAGGGTTTTAACGATCTTTCTTTCTTTCTTTTTCGTGTAGTTAGTAACTTAGTAAGTATTAAACGATAACAGCGTAACATTCCGGCTCGGAGCAATGTAATAAGATCTCTCGATGATGGACATAGATTGCAAAATTAGTAGGTATTCACTGTAAAACCTAACAATAGGTAGGTAGGTATGTTACATTATTTGTCAATCTAACTAAATTCGAAATAGCAATTGTATGGTAGACTTATCAATAAGATAGGTAGGTAGTGTTGGGAATGTATGTGGATAAATAGGTACCTACCTAGGTTTACTAAAACTTGAATGAACATGAACTATCCAACGACACACACGATGGAGTAGACAATAAAAAAAAACATTGCCACTTTACATACCTAGGTAGGTACCTATAAAAAAAAAGTATTTCAAGATTTTGAACTTCCTAGCGCTAGCTAAGTGTCTCTGAGCTAAACTGCAGACGGACATGGCAAAACTATAAGGGTTCCTTGTTGACTACGGAACCCTAAAAACGAAGAGATGCGGACGTAACATGTACCTACCTCCTGTTTCCTCAAAGACATATGAAAAGGCATTGGTTGTATCTTTACCCTAATACAAGAATTAAAACAAATTTATTATTTAATTTGTATTTAATACACCGAAAGTAACAAAATATATCTATTTAAATAAATACATATAAGCATTACATTAAAATAACTATAAAAGTTTTACATTATAAAATTAATTTGTTTCTTAGCAGATAAAGATGTGATAATACCACAGTAAAAGATGCACAAGTATTTTTTTTTACACTCTTCTCAAAATGCTCGGACTACTATCACAGACCTTTACCATGTTCAAAATCATTCTTTTCCATTTAATATCACATTCTTTCCAATCTAGGGTTCTGTACTTAGCAATATAGTCGAGCACTTACAATCTCAATCAAATCACTTTAAAATATACAACATGATAAATGTTTATACATTACCTATACAAATACATGGTATTACATTAACATCTAAGTAAGTTTAATGACCAAATCTCCACAAAACTAGTTAGGTTGTTTTATGATTATAATAAATATATGGGTAGATGTATAGATCTATAATGTAACTGGCAATTACTCACCCACCACTGCCTAATTAATAAAGGGGGATGCCAAGCCGCCTGAATAGAAGAGTTTATTACGTAAAATTTACATATTTTTTTTTACTAAATTAAATTTCTTGGGCATCGCAAGGCCTAAATTACACTTTGTTTGTATACAAAATTAAGTGTTTATGCATAATTTTAAATTAGATGATCTGATGATCTATTAATAGTTTAGTCTTAAATATAGATATAGACACATATTTATTGTAAGTAGCACATATTTCCTCGCATGATGAAATGTATTTACAGTAGTGTAATGTATACAATTAAATCAGAGAACACTCTTTAGAATCTCAAGTTCAACATGAGCAATCATAAATCTCTGAATTTAACCTTTTGAACGCCAGAGCATAAACGCGTCGGCGTTCCCCCGACGCCAAGCCACATATTCGCCGTACTTTTTGTCACATATTTGTGACGTTTGGCTTACAGGGCACGCGCTTGCTTGTCATGTATACGTGACAATGGCGTTCAAGAGGTTAAACAATTGCTCATTCTAAATTCAATACATATAAGGAGAAATTTTATTAAAAATTGGCCATGTGCAAGTTGGACTTGCACACAAAGGGTTCCGTGCCATAAGCCGATAAAAACATGTTTCTTGTATGGGGGCCCTTTTATTTTTTAATTCTATTTCATTTTTATTATTTTTTGTTATGCCGGCAACAGAAATACATCGTCTGTGAAAATTTCAACTGTCTAGCTATCACGGTTCATGAGAGACGGTCGGACAGCGGAGTCTTAATAACAGAGTCCCATTTTACCCTTTGGGTATGGAACCCTAAAAAAGGGAGGAGTTTTGAAACACTTCTATAATAATATCATTATACCTGAAAATTGTTCCTGTTTCAGGCTGCGTCTACATTTCTGACATCCTTACTCTTTCATTGAACGAGTGTACCGAAACAAGTATTTAGTTAATTCAACATCAGTGAGGTCATTCCACGCCTCAGTCTCCAACACTTTCGGATTTTTTGCAATATAGGCAAATACCCTTTTCTGTAAATCCTCCAGTTTATATTTTTTGGCAATCACTGCCATTTCCACGGCATTGTTTACATTGATTTGATCACCAATCACATGCTGCGTCAACGTGAACAGTTGTGTCAGCTGAAACTTATCCGCTATCTCCAACAGCTTCATGCAGTCTTGCTTCATCACATCTTTAATTGTACCCGTGTATATGAATTGTAAAAGTAATTCCATGTCATTATCACTTATGTCAATAAACATAGAAGTAAGGTCAGAATTCTTAAGCATATTTCTAAGTACAGGGCTGTGTGCGGCCAAAAGTATCTTGTGCGTGGGAAACTTTTTGTGAGTAGCAGATTCAAGCACAAAGTCTGTTGTTTCCTGTTTTGTGAGAAGTCCACTCAAATCATGTTGGAGCTTGATAGATTTCAAAACATTTACATTCAACACAAACTTAGGGTTGACTGTTATTTTTATTGGTATGAACAAAGTGCAGTATTGGTTGAACTTTTCTAAATTCTTGAAACAGAAGGTGTTTATGAAAAAGTTTTTATTCTGTTTTTCTGACTTGAACGTGTACTTAGTCATTTTTTCTGGTAATAGCAAATAGGGAACATCATTCTCTGGTTCTATTCTTTGTGATAGGTCATTTGAGGTAGAAATGTCTATGGAAAAAGATCCAGTTTTTCTATGGGACACAAATAAGTTAAGTAAGTGATTGCCTCCGTGGCAGACAGATGTTGTGAAGAAGAACCAGAACTCAGGTTCTGTGTCTGCATAAGTACCTCCAATATCGAAGTCACCATCTTCTTTCAGCTTACATACTGCATCATGAACACAGAGCTTAGATGCATCATTTGTCTGGCATTTATATACAGCAGATACATGTCCAACTGGATTCTGCAAATATGAAAATGTTTCATTAACAAATCTAATGTTACTATGTCAATTTTTATTTATAATTATGATTTTAAATTGCAGTTCATAGTGAAAATATTCAATAATGTAAGTACCTGAGATTTTGGTTCATCAGTAGACCATGAGGAAGCTGCACGAGGGTTCATGGTTAGCTTTTCTGTAAACAATAATAATAAGATAAGCTTGATGATTATATTCCGCTAACAAATACATTACACTCTTCGAGCATGTTTTAATTCAGATAGAAGTGAGAATGGAGGTACCCCGTAGCAGTGACTTCTTGAATACCCAATTTGCAACATGGAGATCCCTTGTTAGTATCTCTTTACTTAAATTGATAGGCGCTTGAAACTCCCAAATTAAAAATTGTTGCAACCAAGGTACTTAAAAAAACTCGATGAAAATAGCAGGATAAGTTGAATAATTAGTAGGTTTTATGTTTAAAAATATCAAAGCAATATTTTACCAATGAAAATGTGATTGTTAATTTGCTACACGGTCTAAAGTATAGTTAACATAAAACAGAGTGGATAGAAATGAAGAGGTGATTAAAAAAAATTATTGGGATTTTCACATAAATACCATAATAGTTTCTCACAAAGGGTCCATTTAAAAATAACATAATTGATAAAAATTGAGAGTTCTTCATTGCTGCAAACAATAATTAAATAACGTGAAAATTCCAATCATTGTTTCGTTTTTATTCAGCCCATCATTTCTGTCCACCCCGTTTTACCCGGTACCTATTGCTGGTGAATCCGACTGTCTGACCGCAGTCAAAATAAATATTTGAGATTTTTTAAATTAATTTGAATACTTAACCTTTTGCGTGTCTTAACAGATTTTTATCGTCCAATCCTGACCAAGCCCTTATGTGTAACTGTCCGACTTAAGACATTTGGAGCATTTTTTCTTATGTCGAACTGTGTAACTTAAGACACGCAAAAGGTTAATAATATTGGAGAAGCAAGCAGTTTTCCTGTTACATATCGTAGTCAAGTTTATATGCACATTGCATAATAATTCGAAAATAATCGAATCTCTGTTTCGTGTTTACAAAATACAGCAAAATTTTACTTCATGAAAACATTCACTTATTCTTATGAACACTAGAACTCACGTTTTTAAAAGCCGACCTGGAAAATGGTGGAAGCAGGAAGCAGCAACCGGGAATATAGTTGAAAATAACATAAATGTCCAATGATCAATAAATGCTTAAAAAATGTGTCATTCCCTATTACTCATAACACTAAAAACACAAAATTGTCTGTGCTATCTTTTCCATTCCACAGATGCTCAGCTGAACGATCGATAACAACGGATGACGGAAAGGCGACAGGCGTTGTCAAAAATGACACATGTTCAAAAATGCATAGACCAAGTAAAGCAAGGAGCACATTATCAGATGATGTTTTTAATATTTTGTGCTTACAGTTAACGTTTATCTCAGATTTAGACATTTTCCTAATACATTTTCATATTTTCTGGGTTAGTCTGTGAGTTTTCTTATCGTTCGATGATAGCAGATAACCAGAATCCTTCTAATATTATAAAAGTGAAAGTTATGTTTGTGCAACAATCAGGCAAAAACGGCTGAAGGGATTTGGATGAAATTTGGCACACATTTTGCACATATTCTGGAATAAGACTTACCTACTTAATATCTCGGTAAATGGCATGGCTAAATGGAGACTGAGGAGAAAGTGGAAATTCAGAGCCGCTGCAGCCGATTCACAAGTACCGGAGACCAGAAACATCAACTACCAAGAGACCAGAAACATGTCGAAGTATTTTTTGGGCTGGAATTGTGATCGCTAAAGATTCACAAGTACCAGGAGACAAGAAGAAAGTCGAAGTATTTTTCGGTTGGATTCACATATGGAGACTAGAACATTGTCAAAGTATTTCCGGGAAGAAGTACAGAAGCTCACAGTGATAACATTCTGGAGGTAGTGATCTACTGAACATGCCAAACGAAAGCTGCAAAATGGATAATCATAATACTTTTTACGCGAGTGCAACTGCGAGCGGAAGCTAATATTCCATTATGTATTTCCAAATTAGGTAGGCACCTATAGGTTTCAGTTTAGTTCCATAATGTACCGTCCTCGGTAAAGCTCTCCCGTATACTGGGCGGACTGTATCTTACCGCCACGCAAAATTTTACTTGGTATGGCTGAACTTTTCAAATAGTCTTTTAGCTCTCTAGAATATTTGAAACACTTAAAAAAATTGTGTTTTCTTCTTATTGTGTCTGTAGACTATTTAACTACTTTCTTTGTTATTTGTGGTAAGAAATATATAAATAATTATTACATAAATTTATTGCTCAAAATCATAATCAAAATCATTATTGCTGTAAATGAAAAAAACAAAAAATGGATGTACCTATATGTATGTATAGATATTAGGTACCCACCTAGTTTCTGTTTTATTAGGTAATAATCCTTGGGTTTAGTTGAAAGTCGCATTGTCTAGATGTCTGGACATACCGGGGATGGCTGGAAATGACAGGACAGAACGCGCAATGCTACACGCATGCGCGGCCCGGGATTCGCTCCGAAACTGCCTGGCACCTCCCCCTGAACAATAGTGATGTACTGATGCCTGACTGCGTAACATTTTTACCGTTTTAGTTGCAACAAATATATAAGCACCAAAAATTATATCTTTATAAATGTCCTCATTAACGAAGTCATTGCGGCTTTTATACTTCCTATTGGGTTCTCTGAAACGAAAACCGGCCAAGTGCGAGTCGGACTCGCGCACGAAAGGGTTCCGTACCATTTTCTATAAAAACGGCAAAAAATCATGTCTGTTGTATGGGAGCCCCCTTAAATATATATTTTTTTTTAATTATTTATTTTTTAAAGTTATAAGAATATCTATTACTTAATATTCTGTGAATATTTCAAGCGTCTACCTGTTGCCGTTATCAATATCGAGCAAAAGCGAGCAAAAAATTACGTTTGTTGTATGAAAATTTCAACCGTCTAACTATCACGGTTCATGAGATACAGCCTGATGACAGACGGACAGACAGACAGACGGACAGCAGAGTCTTAGTAATACGGTCCCGTTTTTTCTTTTAAAAACTTATTTTTAGCACCACTACAACAACCATCCTTATATGGAATGGCTATCTACGTTACTGCAATCTTCATGGCTCATCATGCAGCTTCCTCGATAACAACAGATACCACCCCTTACCCATCCCTACGCTGCACCATTTTCAAGGACACATCTTTCAGTAGGCTGCAAGCAGCCGGCGTTGCCGCACGATGCCAGTCCCGCGATGACAACACCACGCGAACACCGTCCCAACGACACTGTGGAGTTGTTACCGTTAAAGTCGGCGCTAGTCAACAATAACTACAAAGATGACGAGTCCTATTACCCGCCTCCTCTCAACAACAATCCGTCGAGTTCAAATCTCTATGATTACACGTTATTGTCAAAAAGGACGCCGGCCTCTAAAAGGTATTTTTGTTTGTTTTTTGTGTGAATTGGAGATGGAGCTGTGTCTTCTTGAGATTTTGCAGCAACTTAAATTAGGCTAAAAGAGGACAATTCTTGCAAATGAAATGTAATTCGTAGAATATAATATATTGTCTGAAGGTATTTCAACAAGAAACGTCTTAAAATTGAATAAAAAACAAAAACCTGTCTGAAATTCAGAATCTCTCCCATTCCTATTTATCAAAAGATAGAAGTCTAGTACTCGCTTTGCATCAATATGTTGGATTATTGGCGTCGGCGTTAGCATTTACAAATTAGCTCATTGTTTCAGCGAGCATTGGTCCAGATCGACCTGTTTCACTGATCCCACCATATAACTATTCTATCATGAATTAAATCTGTAATAAATTCAATAGGTTCTCGTAATAAACCGTAAGATTATTTACGTTTCTAAATTTTCGCATTTTTTTTATTCCATTCCGTAGTCAACAAGGAACCCTTATAGTTTCGCCATGTCCGTCTGTCTGCTTGTGCTATAGAAAGTTTGAATTTGTAATGAGTATAAAGCCGAAAAAGTGGTAAAAGAAAAGCTTGAAAAATAAACGTTAACTGGTGATGTTTTTTTTTATCGTCTATCCCATGGTGTGGGTAGGATAGGGGTATCGTTGGATAGGTCGTTTAAAAATATTGAGGGTGTGCGAAAACCATTTTTCCATCTAAGGTTCCGTTTGCGAAATGTTAAGCTTTAAAGTGCAAAGTTTTGTTAGAATCAAGTTTGCCCCCCTTTGCCAGCTAAACGGTTGTTTTTGGAGACGTAAAAAAAATCATAGTAATAGCATAATATAACTAATTTAAAAGAAAAGCGATCACAGCTTAGTAGGCTTTACAAGTTAACGAGTAATAGTCGACTAACCTATAAAATGTACTTGGAGAAGGAAACAAACGAACAAAGTCGCGGTCAGAAGCTAGTCACTAACAATTTCGAGCAGGAATTAATTATCTACAAGATATTCCAGTATTACACTATTGACTATCGCCGACTATTGCGATGTTCGCGAACATTAGTTTGCTGCGACAATAAATACTTACTGAGTTTGCTCATAAGTCACTGTATTTGGTAGAGAGTAGCAGTACCTAATCCAATCTATCAATGTAGGTGTCATCGTGGCCCAAATCCAATTCTATTTCAAATCTAAAACAGAACTGTCAATGACCTCGGATTGGACTTTCTTCAATTTACTCTTCATAGGTCGTTCTTTAGGGGTTTAAATAAAACAGCGTAAAATAGCGATCTTCTAAGTAAGATGCATACTTTTCGAGGGATTTTGAGTAGATAGTAGGTAGATATCTGCAGAATATGAAACCTTATAAGTATGAGGTGTACAAAAATTAAATGAATGTCGTTGCTGGATTTATTAACTCAGTAAAGCCGAGCACTCTAATCTTGCACAAACCTAGATAAGTTTCCAGAGTTGACGGCTACCGGAAATTGAAAAGTTCTATCCGCAAAGGGAGATAACACATCGGCTAGCCATACTGCAGCTAAGCTAACTACGTATGTGAAGGCTATAAGTGGATTCATTGCCAAATAATGAATGGCGTGACGGTTTAGACTCGTTCCTGACGGATTGGCCGGAGAAGGCAATATTTAAATGAGGTTGGAAAACATAGGAGTAGAATTTTGCCCAACAGTGGGACAATAAAACAGTTAATTTAAAAAAAAAAAACATTTGACTGTCAAAGAACTGTCAAAATGACACATGTTTTCGTTTTCAGACTTTTATCGCGCACCCAACAGCCAACGCCGACGCCGATGTTGACGTTATGCGGCGCGCCACCTCCCTCTAGGAAGAGAGAGGAGCTGACGGCGCTCGCTAATCTCAGAAAGAAGGTGTCACCTGCCATGCTGCAGCCAGACAGGTGAGCTAAAATTTTGTTATCCCATGGTGGACAAAAGTAGTAAATATTGTTTCAGCAACATGTTTTTCTGTGACGAAAAATATGTTGTAGGCAATATTCAATGTTGTTGTTGTTGTTGTTATATTCATGGTTACAAGAAGACGCACAACATTTATAATTATATTCTACATACATTTGTGTTATGTAGAGAAAAGTCAATATTTTAATCCATATCATGCTAGTGAATTTCTTGTTTATAGACGCCAATAAGCACAAAAATTACAATGTACATTGATGGGCGACCATTAGAATAAAAGTTACGATTTCTCTACTCTCTGGTTGGGTGCCAATAAGTATAAAAATTATAAAATGCAAGGGGCATTGTGGATCACATTTCCATGACGCGCTAGTGAAATATAAAAAAGTTGGTGAACCATGTTTATTTATTTATTTAAACTTTATGTGCAATAGTAGTACATGGGCGGACTTAATGCATCAAGGCATTCTCTACCAGTCAACCTTTGTTAGCCATGTTGGGCGCCAATAAGAATAAAAGTATTTTGATGTCTCTTGTTGGGCGCCAAGAAGAATAAAAGTGTTTCAATGTCTCTTGTTGGGCGCCAATAAGAATAAAAGTATTTCGATGTCTCTTGTTGGGCGCCAATAGGAATAAAAAAAAATGTCTTTTGTAGGGCGCCTAATTACATGTTAACGAAATTTTTGCAATTAGACTCGCGCATTATGACTACATTATCCCCGTTGCTCTATTTATTGAATTTAATGATAAAACAAGTTTAAAAAGCACACACTTTCATTGTTACACACGGAAGAAAATTCCTTCAATTTTCAAGCGCTAGTAATTTTGCAAATAGTAGGTATACAATTTAGCAATATACCTACCTTGCACATCGCGTGTTTGACTCCAATACCTGCCAAGGTTCGACGAGGGCGAGGATGAAAGGTGGATCGGGCAGATAGTATTACAATGGAATGCTCCCAGTTATAACTTCCTCAACATGCCAAGAGGAGCGTGCGATACTATCTTGATATGGTAGTCCGATATAGAATATTTTGTCCGTGAGTGTAGTTAGCTATAACTTCTTTAGGGCTATCTGCAACGCTACCTACTAAGTCTCAGGGCAGGTATTATGAGATTTTATATTTTACTAGCTTTTGCCCGCAGCTTCACTCACATTATTATATACTTGTTTTTGCTCATGACTTCTTCGTATCAGTATATAAAATCTCTTAGTGCTCCACTATGGAGTGTAGGGAAGCTACATGCCAAATGTCAGCTTTGTACGACCCAGTAGTTTCGGTTGTGCGGAAGAATTTTATATAAATTGATTTTCGCATCTATCGCTTTGGGTCAGCGATTTAGGCGTAAAAGCATAACAAACAATGTCATTTCGCATTTATAACATTAGGTTGTAAAGTCTCATGTGTTAAGAAATCCATGTCACATTTGAAAACCGCTGCAGAAAAACCGAAAAATCTTTTCAATCCACATTGAGAATTAAGTAAGCCTTTAACCGCTTTAGTACTTGACCTCTTACCACTCGACGCCGACGTTCGCGTCTGTAATTAAAGTCAAAGTTCAATTACATATGGACGAATCTCTTCTGTACGTTGACAGCACGGCAGTAGATTGCTGCAGGCTGAAGCTATACGTCTATGCCATAGTAGTTTCTTCTACACTTCTACACTAATATTATAAAGAGGAAAAATTTGTATTTTTGTGTGTGTGTATGTTTGTAATGAATAAACTCAAAAACTATTGTGCCGATTTCAAAAATTCTTTCACAATTGGAAAGCTACATTATCAGCGAGTAACATAGGCTATATTTTATCCCCGTGTTCCCACGGGAACGGGAACTACGCGGGTGAAACCGCGTGACGTCCGCTAGTGTAGTATGAAAAATCTGATACCAGTCTTGCCAAGAAGTACCGTGTTTGACACGGTACTTAACCGTGGACTTATTGTAACTTGAGTTACTGGGTTTAGGTCAGATAGGCATGTCGCTCCACGTAAAATACTGGTATTCAGCTGAATCCGGTTCGACAGGAAACCGAACCCAAAATAGTTGAGAAAAGGCTAGGCAGGCAGTCTCTTGTGTGAAATTCATCTACCAACACCAATAAAGAACAATTCTCCACGCTGACATTAATAATAAATATCCTCAGATACTTAATACAAAGCTTCGGTTTCTCATCAAACAGCGGTTTTGTTGAATTTAGCGGAACATAACTCTGGACAGGGCGCTACATTATTCATAATGATTACTTAGTAGACGCTATGCGATAGGGATGTTCATGTAATACTATCTCTGTGAACCGAGGGTTTATTAGAAATGTCTCTGGGTGCTGCTTTGTAGATTATCTGTAGATCTTCGGGTCAGAACAACTGAAGATCACAAATTAAAGAGAATACTGAATGAGGAGGTGATACAAAACATATGTTACCGGATTATTGCAAACACCGTAATATTGTAATAAATCTTTATTAGATTATGAACTCTGGATAATATAATGGAAAATTAGGTATAACAAATTCCATCCAAGTTCAATGTTTTTAATATGCCCAATATCTATGTCTAATTGAGAAGAAAGAGTTCATGATTTCACGTGATTTATTATAAACTTACGGGGTTTGTAATAACCCAGTACGTTAATTTTGAAATATTTGTCTGTTATAACGTTTTTTTTTTGTTGACAGGAACGCCTACAGAAATGACAACGAACAAAATAAGAATACAATTGAAGAGCCTCTCGATAACAGGCCTAAACTTTTACAAAGGGTAAGCCTTTACTTTATTGTTATATTTTTACGTTTGATCTAATATGTAGACTAGATGAAGTTGAAGGTCACAAATTTATTCCTGCATGACATGGAGGATAGCATGAATTTAATTTTTCATTGTTTCAGAATCATTTAATGACAGACTATTAATAGACACGGTACAATTTCAAATACTTTCGGTTGATTTATTTATTATTTTCTATGTCTCGGCAGCTTTGCCAGGTTAATAATTTTTGATGTGTAACATCTTTCCTCTCGCTTTCCGGCAATCTGTGGGAGTAATTTCGTGAAATGGGACGGAAGTGTGTAACTGAAAGCCGAGGAAGCGCGCGCTATTTGATTTGACCAATGAGCGCGATAATAATATGTTACACATCCTATGCGACTACTGTAAGACTCGCTCATTTTTTCTTGGTCAAATTAAAAGTTCACGAAGTAAACTCCTAGATGCAAGCATGTATCTACTTCATCAAAAGTTGAACGAGTACGTTCGAATTCAATTTAAAAAGTTTCCGAAAAATAAAACCTCGAACATTCTTGAACGCACGGTACGTCACTAAACTTTTTACTCATGCGAAGTTTGGCAAGGACAACAACAGCCCATGCTGCATGAAGCATTAAGCATCATATTGTTTACGTCATGTTATATGCATAATATTATGATCTGGGGAAATGGAACGCGCCCTTGACCTATGCGGAAGTGTTTTTGCGTGAAGGGCTCGATCGTGCTCAGTGAGCCGCTTTCAACCATAAAAATGACCTACGATGTGACAAAAAGGTGAAACCTTTCCTGAAAGTTGGAAAATTGGATTACGTCAACATTTGAAGCACGAACAGGTATCAGATCCCAAAGGTCAAAAAAGTTCGTGGATTTTTTTCCGGGTTTATAAATGAACCTTTTCAATTCGGGATTTTGTAATGTGTGCAAGGTAGATTCCACCGTTTCGTCCAAAAAGTTACCATGAGTTCCATCCATTTTTTTACGGGGAAACAATGAACTGTATTTATTGGAAATAAAAAGATGAATAGTGCCTCTCACTTTTTAGGGTTCCGTGCCCGAACGCTAACCAACAGACCCCTATTACTAAGCCTCCACTATCAGCAGGCATTGCAGGCAACAACAGAAGAACCGTAATAGGCACACAGCTGAAATTTTCACAGAGTGTGTATTTATATTGCCGCTATAACAACAAATAATAAATTAAATAAAAAATTAAAGGGGGCTCGCTATAAACGTGTTTTTTTTCGTTTATGGTACGGAACCCTTCGTGTAAGAGTCCGACTCGCACTTTTTCATTAGGCTTTTATTTACAAAAAAAAAAACCGAAAGTCGGTCAAATTCCTGTACCTAGGTAACCTAGGTCTCCATGAGGTAGCTGAAGGCTATGCATTTGTAGTTTCCCGATTACCTACTCTGTCCCTGCTTAATAAATAAATATGCGTCTGTTTTTCTGAAACCCCATTTTTCAAAGGGTCCTCCATTTAACAGTAATCGTGTCGCGAAGCAGCTGTAACTACCTACTTATTCCAATTTACTTGAATATCATTAAGACGCAATCAAGGAAGTGGAACATTTATCATTCAATAAATTATTGGTATTTGGATTGGCTGATGGATGAATATTAAGGTAAAATAAATGAACGAACTTTTTAAGTCGAGAAAATAAGGAAATTATCCCCTTAATATTTGGTATAATTTTGAGAAGCCCTTCACGATTTATCGTTAAGATTACCGAATTCTTAGATAGGTAGATTGGCCAGTTAGGGTATGAATTATGCGCCCTTCAACAGTGCTCTAGAGGGTGCTCAAAACTAAGTTGGTAAGCTGTAGCTACATACTCTTCAATGAACCGCACGAAAACTGCCTATCAGCACCAGTTCATCAATCACTGACTCAGCAAAACTCGGGAAACTAATTTCCTTGGCTGAATAATAGGGTTCCTGGACTACCCATATAAAGAACTCGTTATCACTGATCGGCTAGAGAATGGACCCGGAAACCGGAGGCAATTTAGGCATTAAGCCTGAAGCAGTATGTAATTCTTTATGCTGAGGGTTGATTATGATAAATCAAAGGAGACTTAGACCTAAAGAAACCCCTAACTAAAGCCTTGTTAACACTAGCTGGTTTAAGAGCTTTTACTTTTCACGGTATTTCATACAGATTCGAAAATGTTTGGAAGTGAATGTTCAGATTATATACATATATGTCACCGGAGAAACTTCGTAAGATTACGGATCTCAGGTCTTTTTTTAAGGATGGGAAATCATCAAATGACTTCTTCCGCTCTGGGTGGAGTGGAAGGGCGTGTCAGACTCTTACTGAATAAAAACCAACCTTTGAAAGTTCCTTCTAAAGCCCTTTGCGTTCCAGGTGGCTTCTCTCCAGCCACTCCCCAAAGAGAGGCCTTATCGCCGCAATTGTGCCGTGCCCAGCGGATCTTAGGTCTGGAAACTTATATTCGCTCGCCATCCACAAACCAACGTACTCGTAGATCAAGTCATATTTGACCCGTACGGCCGTACCCTAATTGCCGAGAACCTCAAAAAGGACAAAGAAAAAAGAAAACTTTTTCGTTTGTGGCCTCCTCGTTAGCTGTTCGGGTTTTATGAAAATTCGGTACTTTGTCACCAATTTCAGCGGCAAAGTATCTCTTAAATCTTGATTTAAGGGTCCTTAGCGGGCGGAAGGGTTTTTCGGATTTGCCTTCTAAGACAAGGACCTTCTATGGAGCTTTTGAAGTTGTTAGGCGTGCGTTAGATAAGTGTGTGGTTTGAGAAACTTTTTGAAAATAATCCTCACGGGTGCGAGACCAACTGTTTTTAGATCCTTCATTCTTTTTTTTTCACCTGGTTCTTCTTGTGTTTTCTCCAGTAAAACATGCTAGAATTTTACAGAACCTTGTTACAGTAGATACTAATTGAATCTTTCTTTTCCTCAGTTGTGTGAACTCTGTCATAGCGAGCATTAACTTAACTAGTTACTTATTAGAGTTCTTAAACGCGAACTCATGTCTCTTATGCACCCAAAGATAAAGACTCCCACACATAGGCTGAGATACAATGCTACAAAGTTGAGACGACTCTCTGAATGTTCTAGAGATACAATAGTTATCTGTACAAAAGTTGTATGAAAAATGGTCGTCGAATTGTCGTGTCGCGCCTTTCTACGGGAGCCTTAAAGCCATTAAAAATAAGTAGATATTGTAGATAGGTACGTAAAACTACTAAACAAAACCTTTAATCAGCTTTCACATCGCTTTCGACAGGAAATGAAGTTTCGTATTATTTACTACCACACTTTGTGGACTACAAGGCAAATAATGACAGGTTTAACGCTAACAATAATGTACCTGCTAAAATGACGCAATAAGGCTGGGTTTACAATGTGCACACATTCCTTCGGGTCAATAATATAATCGTTATGTATGTACCTATATTTGCTCCTCCAACAAGACTGGATAGGATTATTGAATTTGAATACCTAAAGGAATTTGACGTTGCAACTAAATTCTACACCGTTGGCGAACATACGCGTAGGTACCTACCTACATTCTCGACAGCCGATGGAACTTCGAGGAGCACTTCCGACGTTTGGCTCCAAGACTGGAGCGGGCCGGGGCTGCCTTCAAGCGGCTCCTGCCCAATCTAGGGGTTCCAAACGCCTCCTGCCGGAGGCTCTATGCGGGGATCGTGCGGTCCAAGGCCCTTTAGGGGGCCGCAGTGTGGGCACTTACGTTGAAGGGGCGACCTGCCCGCCAGCTCAACGCGTCCCAAAGGGTCATGGCCATCCGGCTGGCCCGGGGATACCGCACGGTCTCCGGCGAGGCGGCGAGCCTCCTTGCCGGATTAACGCCATGGGATCTGGAGGCAAGAGCACTCGCGCACGTTTACGCGTGGCGCGTGGAGGCGCTTCGCCGGGGCGAAACTCCGCAGCCGCTGCAAATTGCATCGCGGCGGACGGAGCTCCGGCAGGATACCATGGCGGTATGGCAACGGCGACTGTCGCAACCCAGCGCTGGGCACGCCACAATTGCGGCGATAAGACCCCTCTTTGAGGAGTGGCTGGAGAGGCGCTACGGCGTCCTCACCTTCCGCCTGACGCAGATACTCACCGGACACGGCTGTTTCGGGAGGTACCTGTTTCGGATTAAGCGGGAGGACACGCCCAGGTGTCAGCACTGTGAGGATCGCCCGGAGGACACCGTGGAGCATACGGTGGAGATCTGCCCTGTTTGGGCTGAGCACCGCCGTGTCCTCGTCGAGACGATCGGCGGCGGCAACCTCTCGCGTCCGGCTCTGGTTGAATCCATGGTCCGGAGCGAGGAGGCTTGGGAAGCGGTCACCTCCTTCTGCGAAGCAGTAATGCTAGCGAAGGAGGAGGCGGGCCGCGTGAGGGAAAGGCAAGGCCTTCGCCCCAACCGCCGCAACAGGAGAAGACGCCCCGGGCGTCGGGAGTCGCAGGGCGATCCCCGGCCACCGTAGGCGCGGGCCTGCGGACGGCGAGCATTGGGTGGCTCGCCGTCCGATCACCACCAGGCCCATGTCGATAACGCGTTGTGTTTCAAGCGCCTCAAAGAGATGTCAGCATAAAAGACGGGGCCCGCTAGGGCCAGAGCCTGCCAGGGTTGCGGAATTTGTTCGAAAGAGTCACCGTGGCCCTGGAACGCAAAGGGCTTTAGAAGGAACACGGATGGGTTTTAGTCAGTAAGAGTCTGACACGCCCTTCCGCTCCACCCAGAGCGGAAGAAGTCATTTGATGATTTCCCATCCTTAAAAAAAAAAAATGTTTGCAGCTCAATTTACCTACCTTATACGTACTAGCCTAGATGCTAAACTGAATTCTTAATAGCTCGTTCGTGCTGAGTGCAAAAATTGTGGCAGTAAACTTAAGTGGTTAGTAACACCGAAGGGTTGCGTTCTCTCTGTCAACCCTCACCGTAAAATCCAGGTGTACAACACACCTACCTCGGTAGGTAGGTGTGTTGGCTGCGAATCCCTACGAAGTTCATTGTGGGTAGGTATTAAAATAGTAGCTTAGAAGAAACTTTGTAAAATTCCCAACATTCCATTCCATTCCCATCTACTTAAGTCGTTTTACGAGTTCATTTTAGATTTTAAATATTCACTCACGTATTCAAAAAATGTTTTTAGGTTTGCAATGTTTTCTATTTCCTTTATTTTCTGGGTCTTCCATTATCCTTCTTCATTGAAACGGTTTTTCCGTCGAATTTAACGTTCAACAAATCTCTTAATTTGAAATGAAATAACTTTTCGGAATGGGGGATGGCCCAAACTTCCCTATTATAATTGTCCTTGACCCAAGCACCCTAATTTGTGCTGAAAGGCGAGTTAATTAGAAGATTTGGAACAAAAAGATTACCTAGCTGTTTTGGATACGATTCATCCATAAATAATACATTTTACTGTGTTACAATGAGGATTTAGTTTCGTTTCTAACCGTTGTTGTAGGCTTGCGTTAAAACTATGTAAGTATTTAATTTAAATCTAACGTAGACTGCATTGAATTTCCGACAAAAAGAAAATTAAGTACGTACTAACCGTACTTTTAAGTATGAATAGTGAGAAAATTGGTAGGAAAACCAGAAAACTAAATTTAAGTTGCTTGTAGGCAAAATTAGAGTGGTAGGTACTCTAATTTTGCCTACAAGCAACTTAAATTTAGTTTTCTGGTTTTTTAGTTTTGTAATTTTGACCTAGATCGACATAAACAGTCATCGTTTCGTTAAATTTAAAAACAAGGCACGGTAAACGAACGACAATTTCTAAAATGAATGGTAACATCAAGGAAAATGCCAGGAATTAATCACCAGCCGAGCGTGGTCTTCGAATAGCGATAGATTGCAGACATGACAGATTGGCACAAATTGATGACGTCGACGTTACGAGGATGAGGACACGACAATCAAGCGCTTTCCTCGATAGTGGCTTTTGGAAAATGATACCTACTCATATATCAACGAATCGTTTTGCAGTCAACGATATATTATTAATATTCAAGAATTCTGTAGGATACAACAAAGTAAAATCTATGGTTATGTCACCGCAAAACTGCAAACTCCGTAAGATTGTATCTACAATGAAATCTATTCACAATTTTATTCGAATTTTAAATTTGAATAAAATTATTACCATTTTAAACACAAAAAATACCATCCACATTCAATAGTTTCAATTTATCAGTCTTATTGAGAAAACGAGTTTACAATTTCACCCGATATTTATACTACAACATATTATGAACTTACGACGTTTGCTATAAGCCGGTGATAGACATCCCTACGTAAGTTATTACTATGACATTCATAACCATAGATCTCTCTCGTGCACGAGAAACTTTGCTTGGAATTTTCATAATCCAGTTCTTTGCTGATTCATTCTCGAAACCTTCTGCTGGTTAGCTGAAAGCTATTTTATTTCACATGATTTATCAATCAAGGCAGACCATCGGGATTGTTGAATACAAGGAAATACCCTCATACCTGCCTTACTCAGCCAACCCCATTTATAATCTGTGGGCTTAAATTCAGAGGTAGATACTTAATCTGCATTTAAGTCCCAATTAATTACAGGATTTGTGACCAAAGCGTGAGCTATCTCGTCATGGAATAGCCGGTCTAGCTAATTTATTAAAACCCCTCCTTCATAAAGTTGTGGGTTTAAACTAAAGTTTTTGTCTAAATATTTATCTTTGTCAGTTAGGCTGAATTTGTTAAAATGGGCTGTTATCTTCTTTGCTCAGTCTAAGCTCGGTTTGTAAGGAAAGTGGCCGCGGGCTAGGATGGTACCGATATTTTCGTTTTCTCTTTTGCTTTTGCAATTTCGGAGATTAAATCAGCGATCGGCAATTGGAAGTAAATTAATGTAAGAGTAGTTTGCATTCCCTTTTTGTCAGCCCATCCTCTGCCACATTTTAAAAACTTAGAGAGTTATTACGACGGTTAACAATCAAAACCTCCACCTATCTGACATTTTGCTGTTTTTACTAATTCTGTACATGACATACCTGAACACCTCAGAGATATCGCACAACTTATAGAAAATCTAAAAAATAAAATTGTTGCAATCAGAACTGCACTCACGAAACAAAAAATAGGTATACCTACTTATGTGTGTTTTGTGCCTTGTATAAACTTTCGACATTTTGAGTTAAGAGGTCTTGGCGGATAACCTCATTATTATTCATTGATTCAAAAGATCTCCATGCATGAATTAGCAGCTTCTTAGACATTCTTAACTGTTTTATCCAAAAACAGCGATTTATTATGCAAGGTACCTACTCGCATAGATCTCTAAAATATTTCATACCGAATCCGAATGCAATATTCGACCGTTTCTTTGCTTAGAGGACTCCTATTGGCATTCGTCGTGCTTGCGTAACTTTTATTGAAAAGTATGGAAATTGTCTGTGGACGGTGTTCAAATAGGGGCGCACAGTTGGCTGGCACAGTGCCATGTGGTCGTGACCTTCTCTTATGTAACAGACAGCTTTGTTTCGACGTTTATATATTTAGGACATTTAAATTTGAATCATTTGGCTTTGTGAAGTTTCCAGAATATTTTATATCACCCATCTATCGATCTATTTTTGCAGCTTCTATTTTAGGTATCAATCAAGTATTCATTCCTGGTAGAAAAGACATTAAAAATGTCTGATGGAAAATACCTTTAGTCTTTTATATTTCTATGGTCTTAAGCCAGTGGTTTAGTAAATGATTATTTTTGGAATACACAGTGTGAATAAATTTTTGAAAAAAACTGGCTGATTTATAAAACTTCTGAACAGATCTTGGTTTGCAGGGAAGCGTTGGTATTTCAACCTATTTCAGAGTTACGTTTTTCGCAAAGGAATAGGTACCTACGTCAACACACACTTGCCATAACACCAAACCATATTGCGCTCCAATTAACAAAAACACGTTCCAATAGACGGTAGAATTATAACAAGATTCAGGTGGCGAACTTCACACAGGCTCATGAGCAATTTAGCCTCTTCAGAGGCGAGGCGAGGCGAAGCGAGGCTCAAATGAGATGTGCCAACCAGGCGTGAAACTTTAAAGACCTAGAATGTGAAGCCGTGAGGAGTTATTAGTCTGCTTCCGTGGGCAGGGATGAATAGCGCAGTTTTAGTAAAGTACTTTTAGTTTTAGAGTTCCTGGTAGTATTGTTTTTGGAATTGGTTTGATTCCACTGCATTTTAACTAAGGTATTCCTGCGGCCAGGTCATCATGCAGTCTACCTTGTGTGAGGCCTGGCTGCGAGATGCACAGGACCGGTCGATGTGGCGACTCTTGTGGAGACCTACGTTCAGCAGTGGACGTCTATCGGCTGAAATGATAATGATGACTTCAACTTAGGCGGATACAATATACGTATTCGTTATGAATAGGCAAACTAACTTAGTGTTGAATGGGATGACGCTAGCATTCTCAAAAGTAATTTTATTTTTCAAATCTTAACCATCCTTTTGATGATGATTTTTTTTTGCCATGTGGCAATGTAAGACTTACCCCAGTTTCTGGAAAAAAATATTTCGATCCGACACTAATTAAACGCAAGTCAAGTGATGCCATTAGTTATTAAAAACTCATTCAACCAATCACAGTTAGATAATGTGCGTTTAGTCTACCTCTAAATGGCCCACACTCGTATACAAGATAGATGGCCCACCCACACGTTCCGTTCTCATCTCATTCCCAGATAGCTTATAATAGTTTTGTTTTTTCCATTTGCTAATCTATTATCACCTGTGTAGAAAATAATACCTAACCTAAGTCGGTATACTTCATACATAACGCATAAAAATGAAGCTCGGTATCGGAAAAATATAAAAGTCTAAGTATTACGTATCTATACAGCTGATGTGGCTATGTAAAGCCTGTGAGACTTCAGGCTTTTAGAGTAATGAGAACAGCGGCCACTCTTCTTAAAGAGTTTGCTCCCCCTGCGGCTTTGGGCAGTCTGAGTACCTACCGCCCGACCTCGGCTTTCTTCAACAACTCCAACTTAAGCAAGTCTTTTTTTATTCCTTTTTTAAACAACACTTTTGATACAGCTGGGTTATTTTTTTTTAAGTTTAATAATGCATAAGCTTTTTTTTTAGATTTAAATACAGAACGATCGCAAAAAAACATTAGCGTTTTCAGGCTTATTCATTAAAAGGCTTAGTTTAAAAAAATATATAGGTACACTTAAATAAATAAACTCTTAACAAAGTAAAACTAAAAACAAAACATACAAATATAATCGACTTCCAAAATTAAAGTTATTTTTTTTGTAATGTTTTTTTCTTTCATTTGTATTTATTTAGTCAGTTATATTTTTTTGGAAAAAACTTTTTTATTTTGCATTTTTTGGTAGTACTTATCCATTTTTTTCCAGCTGTTTTGATTCAAAACCAAACTATTGAACCGATTTTGATGAAATATCTAAACTTTGAAGAATTTTCACATAAAAAACAGAATTTTTCAAATCGGTTCAGGTTAGGGGTAACAAACATACGACCGAAATAAGAACTTCTTCCTTTTTTTAAGTCGGTTAAATACCTTATCTAAAATATGGCGTCGAAAAATTCCCCCGTATCTCTGGTCATTGGTAATAATAATAATATATCATTTATTTCAAGTAACAAAGACCCATAACATAAAAACCTTACAGACTATCATACATATTTATAAAAACCACAAAAATATGAATAATGTGCCTAAAAGGCTGGCAGCACTGCCACGTTGTATGGCAATGCGCTTATATCCTTTTTCAGAAATAAAAGCCAGTCCTTGGGTGACGCGAAGTTTCAACGTTTGGACAGATTTTTAAACCAGTTATAAGCACTCGAACCCCACGACCCGAGAGTTTCAACCCCAAGCGGTTCGAGAATAAAGCTACCAACAAGGTATTATATTTCCATTGCTTGATGTTTTCCGCAGCCGCAGCGGCAGCGCCAGCACAGTAGGTACGAAGACTAGCTCTTCTAGAAGATTGGCAGGCGCAAGAGAGGCAAGTAGCGTCCCACACTAATGGCCTACCCATCTTCCATGGAAATCTCTTTCTTTTCTCTCTTGCCATCGTCGTGTGCCAAGACGTTGGGTACAAATGCAGGCGGAAAGTTAACGTAAAATGATTAGCAGTCAGCACATTCTTTTTTTAAATATTCTATAGAGCGTTTGAATTTAGAATCTAGTTTTATTAATAAAGCTGTTTGTGTCTGTCTATACACACCAACGTAAAGTTCCAATTAAAATTTAACTTCAATGAGGTTCACCCCTCGAGGTTTATTTAATTAAAATGTTTTTAATCTGGCAAACTCACTCAGAGCAGCCAACCTGTGCCTCATTAAAAACACTTTAAAAATCTCAACCTGCAACGGAGTAGCGAAAAATAAAGGCCAATTTAAAAGCAATTAGGTGCCCTTGTTACCTCTACCAATCGCGTGCTCGCAGCCCGGGGCCAGTTTATGTAAAGCTGCATATTTGACTGATGGGCCCCATAATACAGTGGTATTTAAGACGCTTTATAGCCTACACGACATATGGTAATTATGGAGCTAGTGTGTGTGTGTGGATTATATACCTACGTAGTCTAGCTTTTGCCCGCGACTTCGTACGCGCATATCCCGTTTTTTCCCGTTCCCATAGGAATTTCCCGTTCCCGTATAGCCTATAGCATTCCTCATGAATGTGGCTATCATATACAAAAGAATTTTCGAAATCTGACTGGTAGTTCAAGAGATTAGCGCGTTCAAACAAACTCTTCAGCTTTATTATTACTTAGTATAGACATGGACTAGTGCGGGGGCTGAATGAGAATGGCTGAGAGGAAATTGAGGAAAGTGCGAGTTGTGTAGACCTGAGTTACGTACCTAACAGGATGAAAGTAGTCTCGAGATCTAGCTCAGAATTTTACTCAGTTGGGTTTCATTTTTAGGGTTCCGTACCTAAAGGGTAAAACGGGACCCTGTTACTAAGACTTTGCTGTCCGTCTATCCGTCTGTCACCAGGCTGAATCTCATGAACCGTGATAGTTAGACAGTTGAGATTTTCACACATGATGTATATATATTGCCGTTATAACAACATACTAAAAAACAGAATAAAATAAAAAATTAAAGGGGGCTCCCATACAACAAACGTGATTTTTTTTCCGTTTTATAGATAATGGTACGGAACCCTTCGTGCGCGAGTCCGACTCGCACTGGGCCGGTTATTAATTAACAGGACGATTCAGTGATAAGATAATGATAAGTAAAATGACGTAACTCGATAAAGTAAAAAAATACAAAGAACAGAGAGCAGAAGCTGGAGCGTTGGAACTTATAATATTATTTTTGAGAGCATTCCTTCTTAATTTAATTTATAACTTCGCCAATTTAAAAGGTAGGCGGTTTCGTTTCACTTCGTTAAAACATCAGATGACTTCTAAATATCTTAATCTAAATCTTAAATGCATGCCTCTTAACAAGTTTAAAAAGTCCCTTCAGGGGTTATTGCTGAAGAAGTGCTATTACAGCGTAGATGAATTCTTAAATGATACTTTGCTTGTATAGAATTCTCAAATTAAATTTAAATTTTGACATTTTAATTAGGAATTTAATTTTAATTTTGACATTGTTATTTTGAATTAAATCTCGATATTGTAATAAAATTTTCTTTTAGATTAATAATTGTAATTTCTTTAATTTTTTTATTTTTGTATTGTTTGTCTAGACTAAGTTTTTACGCCATAAATGGCAAAACATGTAGCTACCTCATTTTAATTCTAAGACCTGTATACTATACTCATGTTTTACAAAGTAAATTTCTTATCTTATCTTATCTTAACATAAAAAGACTTTGGTAAGAACTGAATGTACTGTATATTACGAGCAAAATCTATCAATCATCCTGAAAATAAATGCGGTACGACGACCAGCATCAGGTGCTTCAATTGATTGATGAGTCATTAGAAACAATGTTCATACAGCCTGCAACATAATTACATACTACCCTCCATCTTGTTTTACCCTAAAACATTAAATTAAAATGAATAATGGATTTTCATAAAACTTTTGCTGTAGATACGAATTTTGAAGGGAATGAATTGGGAAGTATTATTTTAGGGTAAAGTTGCTTAAGTCGTACCTTCAAGAAAAAGGACTGCATTTTTAGAGTACCCATTTAAATATATTTTTATAGGCGTTCACATATTATCTGCTATCAACCAGCTTTCTTAAAAAGCAAAAACTTTTATTAAAATGATTTTTTAATTATTTTTCAAAAAAGTACCTTTGGGACGATTAAGGCGCCTGGGTTCCTAATTCGTACCTCCTATCGCCTAAGTCGTACTTTTAGTAAAAGGTTGGAATTAACATATTACCAAAATCTAAAAAAATATGGAACAAGATCTTAAATTAACAAATTTTAAATGTTACTTTTATTACTTAATTATTAAATCACACATGCTTCTTCTCTTTGCAATTAAACTCCAAAGTTAAGATAAATAAAATTATAAACAGGAAACTAATTTTACTTCAAAATAAATAAAATAGCTCAAATTAATACGTTTATTTTGAGCTATTTATTTATTTAGTGTACATGAACAAAAATGGTTTGTAAACAAATATCGCAAATATATCACTTTTTATTGCTTTTATAAGGAAGGGGCATTGGTTTTAAGTACCTACTGGTGTGATAACCAAACTTCTGCAGAAACGAGATCTTCATAATTCTAACCCAAAATTATTCGCATAACCGAAAAATTATCTACTGTTTGATCATGCTTAAATAAGTCAAAAAGTATCATAAAAATAGAAATATATCGAAAAGGTTACTTGATCATCATATTCTTTCGTAAAATGGCTTACGGAAAAACAAGTAAATTTAATGAAAATGGGAATACAAACTTCTTTTTTTTTAATTCTGTCACGGAATCCGGCGGGAATTGACTACTCACTTTTGCATACTCGTGTGATCGAATAATTTAATTGTAGAGTTCTTAATTTTAGTGTAATCAAACAGGGTATTAGATATTGCTGGAGTATGACTTAGGGTGGTGGTACGGCTTAAGCAACCTTACCCTACGTGGCATGAAATAATATCGTTACACAAAAGAGAAATGGGTAGAATTGGACTTCACTAAAAATATTGTACCTACACTTTATGGGTTAGGCACGGCGATCCTTATGTAATCATTTTAGAATAAAACCTTATATAATTTAATATGTCCATGTTTGTGTTGTTGCGCCATTAATAAATAAATAAATATAAAATAACTAAATTTCTACTTGTGAAAAACAACAATAAATGTATTTTGAATTATTCAATTCAATTTTGGGTTTTGGATGGTTTAAGTGATACTTACTGATGCTTGAGGTTGCACTCATGTGAATATTATTTTTTACCTTTATTATTTGAGCTAATAAGAAAGTAAGTAACCTACTGCAGCGATAAACTGAAAAAAATACTAGATAAGTCCGTATTCAAAAATAGGTAGGTAGATGCCAGCATATTCGAAAAAGAAAATCGGTAGAGCAAAATATAAAGCAAGTGAAGCATAAAAAATGCCGCGGCAGGCTTCCCTAGACTGTAGAAATTCGAGCACCTCATATATTGCATAACATTTTATACGTGAGCCACATTACACATAAATCCTATTTTGGACCAGGCCGCTAAGTTATTTGGCTCAGGCCCAAACAGGTCACGAATTCTGTGGAATATGGGTACCTAAAACTTACAGGGATTAATTTGAAATGTTTCTCAACATTTTCTTTCGGGGTTAATTTTGCTTGTTAATCATGCATACCGAAACCGGACATGACCCCAGGCATGACACCTGTCCAGCATGACATCATCAGACATGTCTTTTAACCTGGCGTGAAAAAAACACTGGACCATTCTCAAAAGGAGACTTGAAATTATAAATATAACAATAATTTTACATGATCCAAAGTGGTCTCAAATGAAAGGTACTATAACCTACAACGTGTACCAATTAGGTACGAGCCAAGCTATTTCCACTGCAGTTTTCGCGAAAAAAAGACAACTCGCCTCCACGAAGTGACACTAGTAGTGTCATATTTTTACAATTTTAATATATTATTCATGATATGTTTATTTATATAATCATCTGTTATTTATTAAACTCTGGCTTTTCTTGAGGTGGTATAACTATTATAGCTTTTTATAGGAACACAAATCAACTCTCTACTCAGTTCTTTAGTTATATGGTCGCAGATATCAGATATTATTATAATATTAATAGTTTTACTCATAATTAACCTTTTGCGTGTCTTAAGTTACACAGTTCGACATAAGAAAAAATGCTCCAAATGTCTTAAGTCGGACAGTTACACTTAAGGGCTTGGTCAGGATTGGACGATAAAAATCTGTGGTAGACACGCAAAAGGTTAATCCACATTATTTACTAAACACCTAATTAGTATCACAGCATTGCAAAATTCTTAGTAAAAAGTACATTATTGTCACTTTCATCCACTGATATCCATGGAAGTGACATTTTAAAAGAAAATGTCGTTTTTTCATAACCTCAATCACTGATTATAAAATACGATGATATACTTGGACAACGGCTGTAATAGCTCATCATTTTACAATATCTGACAGTCATTATTCAAATAAATACTCTCTCATACGTAATCCACAAAAGTCAACAAAATAGCGTGTCAATATTTTAAATATCTGGCTTGAGGCACAGAGCTTCACAATTATTATCCAGGAAATGTCAAACAGCCAAAAACTTTCAAGATTGTTGGTTGTCTGTAATCCCTCAGAAACTATGTTCACTGATGTAGTTAATTTTAATAAGTTTATCCATGGAGGTGACTTTCCGGATGAATAGTCACCTCCATTTTCATTTAATTTTACATATTTTGAACAATTTGGGCATGGACACATATTGTTTAAAATATGTAAAAATAATTATTTTGTTTATATTATAATTTACTAACGTTTTTTGAGAAATTTATATCATGTGTTATCATGAAATAATATGAATAAATATTTATTTGAGAAAATTTATTTTATTTTGATCTGTATCACCCACGATAAATCGTCTTTACCCACGAAATGGACGTGACGTTTTCGTCACTATTTTATGATAATTTAAATTAAATACAAATGTTTTGCAGGTTTTACTAACAATCCTATAAATATTAACAACTCCGATGAATGGCACAATAGAAAATTTAAAAATAATTCAATATTTCGTATTTTAACACCAATGCACATTTGAAATGAAAAACAAGAATGAGAAAGATCCACCTATCTAAATGCATTTGTACGGGAGTCAAAGTCAAAACGTTTATTTCAATTAGGCCATTAAGTAAAGTTAAAATGTTTAGGAAAGGTAGATTCTTATGGAGAAGAACGGACAAGAAACTTCATAGTTACTCTTTTCAAATAATGATGGGAGAGGAATGCTATACAGTTTTGTAAAATACTTAAAACCTCTTCTACTATCTCTTTCAGGTTTTATTGATCATGGGGAAAGGGGAATTATGGATGATTCCCCGAAGTGTCCGACTAAAACTACATTTTACGACCGGTGATATAATATTAGGCTTTTAAGGGCCATGAATCTAGATAATATGAGAAGGGAAAATCTTTAAAAGCTCTTGGACAAAGTATTATAGTTTTTTTTACTATGATGAGAAGTACGAAATGCTGATAATGGGTCTATGATTCTTATAACAATGATCTGAGTTCTGAAGTAGAAATTGGTTCAAAATATGCTATACCAAGTTTATAACTAAGTAGATTATCTTAAACACCTTGCAGGTGCTACAATCCAGGCCAGTAAGCATGGTGGTGCAATGGAGCGAGGTCCGAACGGCCTGGCAAGATAGCGACTTCATCACAGAGTGCTTGTGTTGGCACAACGTGTATCGCCAGCGGCACGGATCTCCGCAGCTTTATATGGCACCAGAGGTAATATTTTGAAGCTTTGCAGTTACATGCTAAAATATTGAATTTTACGCACTCTTTGTTGGTTGGGCAGCCAGGCGCCAAATAAAAATGCAAATTTTTATTTGTCAAGTGAATTTTACGAACACATTGTGTATAGTTAGTACTGGGTAACCGAGATAGACCATACATACGGTTTTACGTATGCTTTATTAAAATTATAAACTTTTATCTTGTCCCATTTTGGGCGCCAAGTAAAACGTGTAAATTTGGTTTGTCGAGTGAATTTTACCAGCACAATGTTTATTGCTAAGTACGGTGCATCTAATATAAGCCAATACTATGAACACTCCTGCATATTTAGAAATCCAATAAGAAACGTTTTACTGGCCCCAAATAATGTGGGGTGCCAAATGAAGCGTTTTCATGTCAAGTAGGAGTGCTACGTCATTTATAACTGGTACAGGGTACATGAGATAAGCCATTACTATTCACGCGTCCCTAAAGTCTATTTACTAGTACTAAACTTTTAGCTGGCGGCACGTTGGGCGCCACTTATTTGCTAGCACTCACGAAACTGATATAAGGTATAGCTTTAATATGGCAAGTAATACTGCCGTGATAACTATAAAAATCGTAATCAATATGTTTAAAATATATGTATATTGATTTACACATTCGGACTCTACGGATCAATCACCAGTTTTTAAATGTTGAATACGATGTTTATAGTTATTCTATTTCCCAGCTATGTGACTACGCGCAGGCGTGGGCGAACCACCTGGCTCACACCAATAAGTTCCACTACAGGAACGACCGCGACGTCGGCCAGAACCTGTACCAGCGGCCTGTCAGCGCTATACAGCCTGACGTCACAGGTAACGTCTGTCACCTACTCGACGCCGTTCCTGGCTTCTTTACACCCGAATTATTCTGTCTGATACACCTGGATAAGTAGTGGAGTAGAGAAGGGACTCAATTATATCCGCACTTTGACTCCAATTCGGTTGTGGCGTGGGAAGGGGCACGCACAACGGGACAACCGAATAAGAGTCTAACATCGCGTCGCTAACATAGCCAGCGCTGATGGAGTGTGCTCGAAACGGAGTAGAACGTGAGTTATTCGTGAAGGATTTTAAAATAAATAAATTTGATGTAGGCATAATCCAATCCATCTTATCTGTACCGTCTTCGGAGATGATTAAAAAGTTGAGCCATTTAATTATGGTCCTCCACGAATATAATAACTGTAAATTCATTAACTATTAAGTAACATTATAAACTAATAGGTACTGTTTAAGTAAGCAAATTAATGTAAAAGGGTACGATGGGGCTGGCATATCTTTGAAAAACAAGCAAACAAACAAAAACAGATTTAAAAAAAATATAGAGTGTGTGTACTTATGTACACGCGTTAGAAGTTATACTTCTTTGGCGTATGGAAAAAAAAAACATTCACAACTAAAAAAATATAAAAGTTTTAAATTGTTTGTATTGTTTTCAGCTTCAATTTGTTGCGTTCGAACGATCGCCAATTAAGTCTATTACGCTAAATAACTGATACGTTTCATAGTTTTAAAACTGTTTGTTCATAAAATAGGGCAGATATCATGCAATTTTTTTTTTTATTCGAATGTTTTGTTAGTAGTATTTGAAATTAATACCAACTTTCTATTCTGGATGGTGAGTACCTGAGAAGTTTATGGGTACCTACTTACAATGACATATAAGTTACGAGACTCCTTTTTTCAAAATAGTCAATACTAATAATTATTATAAACGGTAAAATTCTTTGTTCCGTTCTATTGTAGATCTCATTCATGAAGAGGCTGTTTTTTGTCTTCGAAAAATCATCATATTCCAATAAAATCTTCTAGGATAGAATAAAAGGAGCTGAGCCGCAGGAAAAATTAGTGTCTAATCAATTACTTTTATCAAAATATTTGTATCTTATATTTTGGCGCTTTATTTCGAAATTAAAACCACATTCTTCTTCGAAATTCAAACATAAAAGAAACAAAAGACAATCAAAAAATACTAGAATATATAACTTGAACATAGTTATCGATTTTCATGCCACCTAGAACTAACTTCACGATGTAGAATTCAGGTGTCGGTGTGCGCGCGCATCGTAAAAATTCACTCTCATCAGTTTTCTCCATCGCGCCAAAAGAAGTATAACTTCAAAAAAACAGCCAGCCTAGCTATAGTTCGAATTTTAATTGTATTCAGTAACTTGACAGTTGAAGGGTTCAGATTTTGACAAAAAAAAGATAGTGAGTTGGTGTAAGAATGAAAGTATAAACTTAAATAATGTACTTGTATGTAAACTTTTTATTTTAAATTAAATAACTTGTCTTAAAATCACGATATACTTAGAACTGTCGAGTTAGTCGAGTGAATACAATTAAAAGTCGAACTTTACGGCCAAAAGCACTGATGCTTTTTGGGGACGTCACAGGTTTTGCGGGGCAATCTCACTGTTCCGAGGATTTGTGCGCGGTGAGAAACGACCAAAGCAGTTTGAGTAAAACCATTAAATACGACTAGATACTAATAAGATTTTGTTTTCTGATTGCAGGTCAAGAAGTGTCTTCCTATTGGTATGCAGCAGTACGCCAGTATAGTTATTTTAAAGAACCTGATGTTCTGCACGCCAACGTTAACGCGGGTAAGCAGTTGATCATCACTAAAAGTACGAACAGAGTGAGAAAACTAAATAGAATAATTTGATTTTACGTCGTTCCAAATATGAAATTTAACTTCTAGCAACCGGCTAGCCTTTACTTGTCAGTTTTTCATATGAACTCGCAAGCTTCCTTTACTTTTGGAAATGAGTGAACCGATTTAAATGCAACTTAATACGCGTAGGTACACAGGTTACCTCGACGTAAAAAGTTAAATATGTCATTTTCTAAATAAATACTTATGACAAAAAGCAAGAGTGATTTTTCACTTTTTATAGAAAACTTTCAATCGCTTTACTACTTAAGTAAAAATATATTTCGAAAAAGTAGTCGACTAATTTTTTACACCTAGGTATCTTTCACCGCTCTTAACTGCCTACTACCAATCCCAACGGCATTCTGATTTCAAAAATGTCTTAATTTCAAATCTTTCTTCAGGTCACTTCACCCAAATGGTGTGGGTAGCAACAACATTCTTCGGCGTCGGTAAGGCTCGCTCCAGAGACGGCAAGATCATCGTGGTGGCCAACTACTCTCCCCCGGGCAACATGTCCGGGCAATTCGAGGCCAATGTGCTGCCCCCGCTGCCCGAGAACTTCCCGGACATACCGACGCCCCCGCAACACTGACGACGGCTCTCCATACGTGGCAGGAGGCTGAAGATTGATGCCACGTTTTTACATTGATGCTATTTAGTTGCATATTATAGATATTTGGAGTCGAGGTTTGTAAGTTTTTGGGGGAATCCAGACAAAATGAGTTAGGCTTTCAACACCTGTTTGTGCAATTATTATGATATGATCGGCACCTTAATTGAGTCATAACCGATCCGAAGAATTTTGAAGAAAATTTCGGATCTCTCAAGTTGATAACACAATACCTACATAGTTTTAAGGGACAAAAGGAAAGGAATTGTCACTCATTGTGTTTTATGCAATTACCCCGCGGGTTAAGGTATTTGCCAATGAACTGCAGAAGTAGGTTACCTGAGAGGTTACAAACCTCGTATGAAAACTTATAAATCTCGACAACTAGGTATATTTACAGTGGAATCTTCGAGAAGTTAAAGAAAAAGTTTTTTTTAGAGATGTCAATTAACTATAAGTACGAGAAAGTATTAGTCTTGGTACCACATTGTCCGACTAGCACTGTATTGTAGATTCCACTGCAATATCCAAGTGCGTCCATTAGATGCAATTAAACAATTAGAAGTTTCGTTAACCATCGACACTGCAATAAGGGAACACCAATCAATCCGTCTTCGAATCATGCCGCCGTCCGCTTAGCTCAGAAAATGATGTTCCATGTTAAAATATACCGTCGAAAATCATCATAAAAATCATCGGTCTTCAGAATAATAGTTCATTTGCTAAAAAAAGTCCATCGTCTATTTCTGTGTAAATCTTGGTCACGTAACGTTAGTTAGTATAACGCCATACCTAAGGCCGAATTGTATGGTTCCGTTCTGTTTAGAATAAGCTTTACATAATGCAGTGCCGGATTAAGTAAGCGCGGGGCCTGTAGCAAATTTTAATGAGGGGCCCCTCCTAAACCTAAAACATTCGTAAAATAAAAACGATAATATCAAATTTAAAATTCTGTGACTTTTAAGGGGGAGTTTGCACCGTTTTTGAACAACCATGTAGAGGTCGAGAGGTATCAACATCTCGACCAGCAACCCGCATCCGCTCAGCTATCAAGCTGAGCAGCTGCGGTGATCAAATCAATATGAACGGCTCTGATGATACCTACTAAAATATGCCCTTTTTGTAAATCTGAAAGTGGGCCTCTCACCACTGTGCTCGTCGTCTAAGTCCGTACTGAGCTATCAACTTTTCGCCCTCAATATGGTTGCCCAAAAACCGTGCCATCTCCTCCTTTATCATTTATCACGCCCCGCGGGGTCCTTAAGAAGCGCCTGAGCTTGAATGAAAAGAAAGAAAAAGAGTTGTACGCGAAGTAAGACCATAAAAAATAAACAAAATTAGAGGCTTATACAGTTTGGGAAACTATGCGTCAAAGCCACGCTAAAACGGCTATCGCAGAGTATGGTAGGACTAAGGACTCGCGTGTGAGACAGAGCCATGATGCTGGTTTTTAGCGAAATGTTTTTGTAAGCGCGGGGCCCCCCAATGCGTGGGGCCCGTAGCATTTGCTACTCTTGCTATATGGCTAATCCGGCACTGACATAATGGCCTAACTTAACAACGGTCAATTATATTCATGGTCATGATCATCACATGAAATGTATTAATCACAAGACGAAGAACAGCTTCATATTTCATGTAGTTGTGGATACCAGTGATAAACTTACATACTCTTTGGCCAGTAATGCCAAACAACCAATTGAAAAAGTTCGCGGTCGAAGTATTCCCGCCGAATTTGACAGCTGTAGCTTAATCAAGATGGCCGCTATACACTGTCAAAGTTCGAGCACACATAATGAAAAAACCTTTAGTAATGAAATTGTGTAAAAATACATAGGTACCTGCCGTATTGCAGGAGACATGATAACCATAAACGTGATGATCTAAAAATTAAGTGTTTCAAAGTTGTCTTCTTACCATTCCTTACGGCGCCACCAACTAATTTGACCCGGTGAACAAAACTGGAACAAATTTTTGGCACTTCTGACAGGCGACCCCCTGTCGTTGCCCCCTAAGTCAAAAAAGTTGGTTTTAAACTGTACTTTAACTAAAATATTTTGACCTATTTATCTTCAAAGCTTACATCTAGAATAGAGAAATGGTTGTTTTGCCCGAGCTTGAATTTGATAAAGTTTATTAGAACATAGGAGCAATACAGTTAAAACGCACATACAAGTTTAGGGAGTATTTTAAAATAGATAAGTATATGCGCAAAAAATATACAAACATACCTACCCAATAAGTTGTTGATAGATTTGCGTTAGGTTATAGAAATGCCTACCTGCCCATCGTTCTGCTGAGAAGGTTTTAACTCAAATTATCTTGCAAAACTTCATACGTCGACAGTTGTTTCATCATCAATATATTGAAACCCGTCATGTACCTACAACAGTGAAGTTTCGCGTGTTAATCTATTTTGACCGTGTTTTAAATAAGCACAGACGCCAGCACATGAAGCATGAAGCATGAACAAACAATCTGTCAAATTTCTTTAACAGATTTTTAACCATATCGCCAAAGCGTTAGGTTCAAGGTAGATTGGGAAAATTTGACGGTTTCGTGTAGGTTGATGTGCTGGCGTCTGTACTTTCACATAAAGACTCCATTACGAAAAGTCAATACTTCAATGCATATACCATAATTATTAAAACCATTGCCTGTAAATTTAGTGCAATATTAAATTAGTCGACATTCTTAGATGGAGGCCCTAAATTATTAGAATGGTAGATGAATAAAATCTGCATAAAAACGCAAAGTATCATATAGCCTTAAAATATTTTTTTGGTGCTTAAAAAGTCAATGTAGTAATACGAAATACGTATACCTAGCGCAATTAATTAATAATATACGGATTTATTTATTCATATTATACCGCAGAATTCAACTATTTAAGTAGGTAATCAATACCATTAGATTAAGTCTAGTTTCTCGTTAACAAACTGATTATTTAATAGTTTAGAATTACAGCTACCTATTGAAAAATTAAAAACCAAAAGCACGCCGTCCACGAGAGAGAATAAAATTGCTTCTTGTAAGTAATGAACGTCATTCATACGGCTTTCTAAATATAGACGATATTTTCAATATCGCACTGTTTATACGGATAAAAACTGCCGCACAGTGGGCCCATATTGAAAATTAGTGGACATAGGCAACAAAGTTCCAATAGGTTCATAATGAGTTGTTGCCTGACGCAATTCAGTTGTTACAGACTACCGAGCCTCCCTGTGACATACAAAAAAATCATTTTTTTTTGTTTCAGACTAACTCTCAAATTTAGAAGAAATTTCACAAGAGTGAAAGTTGTTAGGAATATCATAACGCGTCATATAAAAAAAAATCGCATCGATATTGGAACTTTGTTCCCTATGTCCACTAACTTTCAGTATGGGCCCACTGTGTGCCATGAACTTCTAAAATTATACCACCTACAGAAAAATGCGAAAATTAGAGCTTTTTGACAGTTTGCGACTGCGACGCAAACAGGCGTTTACAGGGCCCTTTTGCGTATTTGCCGTTTGCGACCAACGCTCGTCGGCGATCCGTCGAGTGTCGGTTTATCGTGCATATACCAATTGATATACGAAATTGGAAATAAATATTTATTTTGGAAATGGGGTTATGGACATGAATAATTTATTATCTCATGCATCTAAAAATATAAAGTGCTATACAAGTAAATTGCAGCGGCCCCCCACGTCCATATTCACGGTCAACGCAATTAGCTTGCTACTAATATATTATATGTGATCGCAATGCAAAATGAAATGAAACACGACAACGTTTAAACAGCGTGATTAAAATTTATTGAGCGTACTCGGCCAACGGGCTCGGCCAACGTGTACAGGAACCTTTAAAAATACGAGAATTATTGGCCCTCTGATGTTGGCTTCAATTTTGCAAAGTAGATTCTCTTTCATCCATTGCTTTTGATTTTGCGTCTATTGCTCCATCGTGGGCGACAGGCTTTATGCGGTAAGCTGTAAACTGCGATGGTGGCGTCACCCAGTAATTCAGCTTTGACGTGACTTAGAGACCGCGGAATAAAATAGTACACTACACACCTACCTACATCTCCTGTAAAATGACTTGATGGAAATGTTTTTTTGTGGTGGCGCCACTTTCACAATTAGAAGATTAATTAACATAGTATTGTTCTTCCTTTTTCATTTGAAAAAAACCCGTCTTCCTCAAGGTTGATGATAAAATTATAATGTACACTTGTTAAGTTTTTCCTGTTAAATGTAAAATGCTTTGTACGAGTGAATTTAGAAAAGTAATAATTAATTGTGTGATTGATATTTTATTTCCAAAACTTTTATACATAAGTATGATTTGTAAATTGAGCAGGCAAAAGCTGGCATCAAGGTAGCATAGTATATACTTGATCAAACATAATAATTAATGTATTATTCCATGCATTCCAATTCAACGTCAACTTAACTGTTCTACGACATATGCTACTTTGAAACCAGTATATTTATGTAATTCGGTGATCCAATTAGAAAACTGAAAAGACAATGATCCGAGTCCCCATCAAAATTGCAATGGATTAAAAACACGGCTGTTTCGGTTCCGGCCAAGTGTATAATCTATGGTTCTGGACTTCCGGCCACCACTGGTAGAATAGTCCGGCGGATAATTTTCTACAAGCATTTCTGTATTTTCTGAATTGGCAGGGTCTCGTGAAAATTAAACATAGTTGGATGTAATTTTAAGTATACATGAGAGAAAATATTTTGTATTTAGAATTAGTACTTATTGCCTAGAAGGCCATTGAAATGGATTAATTCAAGATTGATCGAGCGAGGGTAGCATTGTTTCCGTTTATAATACCGTTGTTTTAAAAAACAACCACATGACTTGACAGGCTACTACTGTGTAGACAGTAAAGTTATGTGGTTGTTCACGAAATTAAATACTTAGATTAATAAAATCAAAGAGTAAAGCTCATGACTATCGCAGGCGTCAAATTTTTAAAGAAGGTACCTAAAATGCAAATATACAATAACTAATTTAAAAGTAATTCAATATTAAATAGCGTTGTAACTAAAATGCTACCTTACATTTATAAAATTAAACTGTTAAAACTCGTTGCATTTACTAAATAACTTACCAGTTTCGAAATTCTACCTATACCTAGCGTAAGCTTGATTTTAGACTTTGAACTTTACTGCACATGCTTTTAGGGCACAGATCTTTACACTAGTCCTACTCTTTATTGTTTGTTGATAAACTAAATCTATTCCTAGGCTTCTAATAACCCTGATATTTGTAACAGGGAGGCTGTTTTTAGATATTTAGTAGATTTTTAAGCTAAATAGATATTAGATTCTTACAGAAATATTTTATTTCAGGTTTAGGGTGCTTTTATTATGATTGGTTAATTGCAACGTGACAAACAAATTGAAAAATCGATTAAATTCGACAATTGCAGACTTTGGTGGTATTGTCAGGTTGCAAAGAATCACTGAAATACAAGCACTCACTCAAGTACTTCAATACCTATGTGCCAAATTAGTGCAAATGGCTTACTTCCATCACTTCTCCTTTTAACTCTATAGGTACCTACTTCATTTATTTTGCCATCACCAGGACGCTAAAATGTTAAACTTGTATTCTACTCAGAGACAATCCTTTGAATTTAATTTTTTTTATAACATATAAATGAGAAAAAAAATACACTTTTAGATGTCAATTGACAAGTAAGTATAAACACCAGCACATCAAGCTATCTGAAACTGTCAAATTTTCCCAATCAACCTTGAATCTAAATCTTTGGCGTAGAAGTTGAAAATCTATTAAAGAAATTTGACAGATTGTTGTAGTTTGATGTGCTGGCTTCTGTATATAGAGGTTGAAAACCAATGTATATTTAATGGTTGTCGACAAATTTCCTCTCACAGAGAGGAGGCCTGTGTCCCAGGCCCAGCAGTGGGAACATTATAGGCTGATTATATTAATGCTATATTGTATCTTCTAGTGATGGCAGAATAATATATTACCAGTTTCAACAGGCCTATAAAGTAAAATGGTATGTTAAGTTAAATCAGGTAGAAAACTCCATGTTTATTATTAATAAATGGCTGTGAATTGTTAACTGTTATTTAGAACAGATATGCTTGGCAATATTTTTTGTTAATAAAGTGTACAAAATAAAGTTGTTTTTATTTATTTAGAATACTATTCAATCTGGTTGAACAAATATGAGACATAAAAAAAATTGTGAAGTGGCTTCATGTGGGATGTGTTTATGCTCTGGCTTTAAGACAAATAAATGGTACCTTTAGTTATGTTACAATTAATTGTTTCCAAGTAAGCCCTTACCTAGACAGTTAGGGTGTTTGAAGGATGTTATGATGTGTTGGGAAAGGTAACTATAAAACTAGGAATTTAGTTGGATTATCAGGAATCTTTTGTAAAACTAAAACTTGATAAGAACCAATTTATTACACTTAATTTTAACCTTACAATATATAAATTTCACTCAGTCCATCTGTGTTTACAGCTAGTGCACACATAGTACAGTCTCATCTCTTCTTCAGCACGTCTTGTCTGTCCCTGGAAGAACACTGCCTCTCTGTGGTTGCAATTAGGACACATGTGATCCTTCGTCCGTGGCAGAGTAGGATCACTCACTACATCAGGATTAATATGAGTTAATTCGTCGACTTCGTGCATAATTTTGTTTACGTACACGCAGTTTGAGTCCGCCAGTTGCTTGTAGTCACAATTCCTGCAGGCATACAGCAGGACTTTGTTGTTTTTATCTTCGCGTGGATACAACATGTTGTTACACTCTTGGCAGAACTGTATACCAACGTAACCAGGACCACCGTCCTTTCTTCCCAAATTCAATGTCATAGTGTTGTTTTTGTCACGGCAAATAGAATTTTACAGTTAAAATTCTAGAAAAATCATGAAACCATCCGCTTCTTCCTTTTCTCCATAAACAATGCCTGAATGCCACTTTGATTGTCAGTGTCATCGATGACGCAAAATGACAGTAAATTGAACGAATGATTCCCTAGGATATTTGACTGTAATATAAACTAAAAAGAAATTACGCTGTTTCTACACAGGCAGAAGGCATGCAAAGTTGGCAAAAATTAACATAATCAATCACAAGTTGAAATCTATATTTTGTATTACTTAAATACGTACGTTATCTGTATTATGTCTAAGGTAATATTTTTCTATAAAAAAATACCAATAAATAGTGATATTGATCGGTTCAGCAATAGAAATGGCAACTCTATTTTAGTGTTCTTATGTTGGCAACAGTGATGAGTTGAAGCCGGTGGTTGGCTGGCTGGCTTGATAATTTCTTTTCCCATCCGTAGCCGATTGGTGTCGTGCTATCCAAATGGGTAAGGAATAGTTTTGTGCAGTTTTGTAATAGTTTATTTATTATTTTTATTTCAAAATTGTGTGTAAAAGTGTAATAAATACGCATGCAATGAAGGAGTGAATTTTCCAAATATAATTTCCCTATAAAGTTGTAACTTATACGTGCACGCATAGGTGTCGGCCATGGCGCAGACATGTTTTTCTCGTGGTGTAAAACTAATCCATTTCCATCTCTCTGATATCGCGTTAATTATGAGGTGCAACAAAAGTTTTCCCTTTCACGTTATCTAGTTAAAACCATGGTGTATCGATTTCTGTGTCGTGCGTCGTAAACACAAGTGATAACCGGCTCCGTCAATATTTCAGGTAAGCCCCGTGGTATTCGCACGGCGCGAAAGCACGTGAACCACCGCAGAGAGCAGCGATGGGCTGACAAAGACTACAAAAAAGCCCACATGGGAACGAGGTGGAAGGCCAATCCCTTCGGTGGTGCATCTCACGCTAAGGGCATCGTCCTGGAGAAAGTGTAAGTACGTCTCTGATACTGTATAAGCCTGTTCGTGGTGAGTCAATGGTTGTTTGTGTCACGGAATGCTGAAGAGTTTGCCGAACTTGGCGCACTTGCATGTTTGTTTTATGAAGTCAAGAAGATGGACGCGGCAGTTGGACGGCGACGCTTCCGCGCGCAGTATTATTCCCGTGAATGTGTTACTTCTACAATCACAGGATAATACTGCGAGTGGCGGCGTCGCGACGCCCCTGAAGAAGACGAGATGCAAGATGAAGACCTGGAACTGAAGAAATCCAAATACTATGCTCTACCCAGTAATGCTTGTAGTCTAACCTAGTTGTCATGTTTTCGCATGATTTTAAATGCAAATTCGAGAAACTTTCTAGCTCATTACTCTTTTCTCTACTGTTATACTGCTAAAATGCTGTTATAAAAACAAAATGCATGAAACATGAGATGTGTAAATACCACATGGGTCATTGAACTATGAATGAGGTTATACACATGTATAGGCATGGTGTTTACGCTCTTGCGCCGTTACTTCACGTGTGTGTGCCGCCTTTATTGATTTTTTTAATTGTGGCATTTAAAATGTATGTTTACAGTACATTCTAGATCTTTGTATGACAAGTTTAGGAATTATCTACTTCCCTGAAGTTTAATTTTTAAATGAAATTGTCCCCATGCATACTAGGTAAGTGTTCAGTTTTGACACTTGTTTCCTGTTACAGTTAAACCATGATCAACTGTGAATTAACAGTTTCAACATTTTACTGTATTACATAGGTAGTGAATTATATGTGTTTTATTTATCTCCACTGATGCCTTATAGCAGCAGTCAATCAATGACCCATGCTTTTATAGACTACTTTAATGTTTTTTGGCAGGATAACTGTAATTTGGACATTTTGACAGTCCAATTATCTTCATAGCACTTGATTGACCACTTGTCTCTTGCCCACAGTGGCGTTGAAGCCAAGCAGCCTAACTCTGCCATCCGCAAGTGTGTGCGAGTGCAGCTGATCAAAAACGGAAAGAAAGTTACGGCATTCGTGCCCCGGGACGGTTGTCTGAACCACATTGAAGAGAACGACGAAGTTCTAGTAGCAGGATTCGGTCGTAAGGGTCACGCCGTCGGTGACATTCCCGGAGTCAGGTTTAAGGTGAGTTTTGATATATTTTTTGCTGTGTTCTAGCCTAAAATTTCAGATTCATGTGTAAACTGAATAAATCTAAATCTAGAACTTGGTTCAGATCATACTTGATTCTTCATGTAACAGCAAAAGAACTGGATCAATTTGGAAATTGAAAAATGAGAATATAAGATTATGCTGTTTTATTAGCCTTATGAAGCATCTAAGAAATATTATTTAGATTCATGGCAAATCTATAAACTTGGGATCAATCTAAGCCATGTGGGTTGTGCTGCCAACTGAGTTTGCTTTCCTCAACATGTTCTTATGTTTTTTTTTTTGTCAAACAGGTCGTGAAGGTGGCCAACGTCTCCCTCCTTGCTTTGTACAAAGAAAAGAAGGAAAGGCCACGTTCGTAAGCGTGACTTACACTGTGATAAGGTAATTATGACATTTTTTGGTTCTCTTGATTCCTAGAAAACAATATCATGACGTTATTGGCAGAAACTTGTTTGAAAATTTGAACTTAATACTGCAGTAGGGATGCCCTATCAAATCTTAATATTTTCGCCCAACAAGTGGTTCAAAATGATGTAATTAAAATTTTATTTGCTACTGCTGAATGCCATGACGCAACACAGCGACTGATAACACTCTTCATTATAAACAAAGTAAGAAAAAAAAACAGTTTCTAACAAAAGTGTTATTTGTTTCAGTGACCTGCTGCTGCAAAGCTCGTGTTGTTTATAAGTGTACATTAAAAAATGTAAATCCAAGTACATAATAAATTATGTGCGCCAATATGTATTTTTATTACTGAAAAGCTCCTATCTATACCACAGCAACACAACATCACGCCTGCAACCCCGAAAGGTTAGACAGTGACGTGTAAATACACATCGCACTCCTACATACAAGTTTCGAATATAAGCCCATTATAAACTGATACAATCCTATCAATAACCATGATATAATAAACCACACATGGTGTGAGTTGTGACTCACGAATGATTGAACGATGCCAAGTCATCCACTAAAAAGCTGCTTTTCTGCAACGATCGAAACTCCATCATAATAAATAACCTTAACGCAGCAGTGGCTTCTGCCGTACGCCAAATCAATATGCGCAATGCATGCGCGCGGCTTTACTTCCGGTGCGCATAGTCGCCAAACTTGTATATAGCCAAGCCATTCACGGATAAAGGGGGCGGGGGGAATCGCTTTTACGTACGTATTTGCTCGTAGTTTTTACGGTCAGTGAGACGACTGGTAGTGCATTGAATCTTGGATCTTATACAATGTGGAGACATCGATCCGACAATAAATGAAAACATTGGCAATACTGGTTCATAGGAATATTTTGAAATTTTAAATCCTGTGACCGAAATTAAAAATAAACTTTCCAAGCAGTGTTGCAGTTAGTGACATCAAATCTGGTATGAACTAGCCATTGCCAGTGTTTTGATTAAATGTCGTATCATCGTCTCCTCCCTGTGTACACTAGGTCATCGGATGACTTCGGCGTGCCGAAAGCGATCCGGTTGTAGCATTGCTTACACGGGCGACTGCCGCCTCCTTTAGGCCCTCCCACACATAACTGTTAATTCGCAACGCATCGCGAATATCTGCGAGCTCGCACGTACAAGTTCCTGCGATTGCGGCGTCGTATCGCATCGCATCGCGGTTTTTTGTGGGCGCCCTTACTCGCAAGTGTCCGTGTGACATGTCCGTGCCTACCGCCGGACCGACAACGCCAATCGCTTCCATATTTGGTAAATAATTAGTACTCAATTGGTACAAATTAGTACTCGAAGAACAGAATTGGTAATTAAGTAGGTAGTTTTCGAGAAAATCGACTTTGAAAGTGGTCACGCTCCATTTTCCAAGTTTGAGGAGCTTGTCGCTTTCCTCAAACCTACATAGAAAATTAGTAGGTACCCTGCAAGATAAAATTAGTACCAAAAATTCAAAATTAGTACCTAATCCAGTAGTTTACGAGATATACCATGCCATTGGCGGGGTGGCGGTAGTCACGGTGTTAAATTTTCATTTCAAGATTTCCCTAGTAAAAACCCCGTGATTTTTTCCCAAATTTATGAAAAAATATTTATTTTTATACATGTACAAAAAAATTATAGATATTGAACTGCTGTTATTACTAGTCCGACATTCATAAATGTATCTGCACGAGTGTACAATCATCTACTAAAGAGTTCAATACCATTGACAACTCCATTTGGTCGGGTTATACGCGGAGAATTAGTATGGATAGTAATGAAAGCTAATTTCTCTTAAAATACAACACTTAGGACTGAATTTTCGGTCACTATTACTTCTTTATGAGTACCAATGATTTCAGATCACGGACATCCGTGTGACTTGATGCCGAACTTGACTTTGATTTGGGTGCCTTTTTGGTCTCCTGCGAAATCGAATTATCGCAAACGAGACGGACGCGATCTGTGATAATGAATTTCTATCAATGTGATTGGTCAGCTCCTCACCAATCTCCTTTACGATCCGCAAGTGTCCGCCTCAGTGGAAACGCACCTTAATCGTCCGAAATCGCTGTAGTGTGATAGTAAATTCTTTCTTGTTTGGAACGCACAACTCTGCGGTATGCGGTGCCCCGTACATAATCGTAGGAAAAACGTTTAATGGTCGTTTGTTAGGTCTCGGTATCCTTCAGCGGCGAGGGAGTTTTTGTCCGTCACCGCACACTGCAGCGTTGTGTGTTCCAATCAAGCGACCAAAGTTCAAATCACACGAGTAACTTCGTCTGTCCGGTCACTTCAGATTTGACAGAGACCTCGGAGCCTTGTGATAGCCGCAATTATCTAATATATGCTTATTAGCCGTGCAGTCAATTCAGACGTGTTTATGCAGAAGCATTTTGTTTGAAATGCAAGATGACGCGCATCGCGAGCCGTGTGCTGTTTTTCTATTGTTAGATTTTAGTTATCCGTGACATTCATTAATAAATGATACGCCCCCATTTTTGTGTTTAGGTACGCGATAACATGATGCTGAGAAAAATGGCTAGCCTCATGCCAGGGTCAGGCGCTTTACCTATATATTTAATCGTTTACTACCTATTGAGAGGAATCGGCAAGACCGCCCCGGTGACCCCTTTTAAAAAATTGATTGATTACACGAATTTGTGTGTCCACATCGGCGAAAAATAATATGTAGGTAATGGAAGCAGCATGCAGCGTTGACTTCTTATGTGGAAGGATTGCGCTTAGGGCCGTGGCTGTGTGCAGGCAGGTATGTGAAGAAAAATAATAGTCAGTGAATATTATTGCTAAATATAATTTCATTGCTCTGATTACAATAGGTACATGTTTATATGAGACCGTGAGACGCAGCGGTAGCAGCGCCACCCTACACGTCTGCTGACTACCTGAGGCAAGATATTAGAAAGCTATACGCCAGTAATTTATAAGTGTGCAAGTTACGACGACACGCAAATACCAATTTTTCCAGAATTAGTTTAGGCTTAAATGTGGCACTTCACTTGGCGTATTTGGCAAAATTTTCATGTTACTTGCATAATAGAATATATACCCTACAATCATAGGATTGTAGGGTATATTTTCTGTATATTTTACGTGTGTTTCGTGTATATTTTACATACTTATTTGTTAAAAACGAACTTTTGTTTTTATTTATAAGTTATAGGCTAATATTTGCGCAAATACGCCAGGTGTAGACCTTAAGATGGATCTACAGATTTTAGCAAGATGTGTTTGCTTAGTGTAACGTGTGTGTAACATAAGAATTCACGTCTCTTCATAACTTGCAAGATCTATTTGAAGATTCTCTAATTCCGCCAGTCGAAACATTCAGATGACAAATTCCGAATTATCTGGTACAAAAATAATCATAGTTTCGTTGAAGAGTGGTTTTTTAAATGTTTTGGTTATTACCAAAAATAACGCATCAACAGTTTTTATATTCGCCACCTGAATGTTTAGAACCGACGTTACAATGAAGCATGGATCCCTGATACATGGAACAACTACGATAATTACGTCCTACTGTTTTTTTATTAGATTTCGTTACATGCTAAGTTAGTTCAAAAATAGTGTCTTTTAAATCGGGGTGCGAAGTAAACCGGTGCTTAGACAACGAATAAAACTTAACTTACAACTATTCTAGACATGAGAATTGATGATATTTGATTACGGGGTTTTCTCAATGATTAATAATGGTTTATAGTTAACATTACAAGCGAGTTTAACCGCTTACATATTACTATTTGAACCTACCTAAGTTACACAAACTAAACTACAAAATGTACACTTTCCAATAAATTATTTTATTAAAATCGGCCTCTTATTTTCGATATCAATTTTTATATTACTTATCACACCTTTACATACCTATATCATTTTCAAAAATACACATTTTCGAGTATTATATCAAACTCTAAAATCACAGACCAATCGAGATGTCGTATTAGGTAACAGTGCGCAAGAGGATCGGCAGCGATCCTGCCGTTGTAAACAGGTACATGGAAATAAAATATAACTATATGAGCGACGCGATACTGCAAGCGGCGATATTGTGAGATACATTTCTGGAGTAATTTAGAATGTTTCATTATGGCTTCCAAATGGACTGATCTGAGACATTAGAGCGAGTTTTTGAAAGTACTCGATCGCTTTAACGTGTACTTGTGTGAATAAGTATAGAAAAAAAAATTGTTTTCGTCATAATCACCAGACGCTTAATTAGTTTCAATACAAATTCTTTAAAGCGTTTAGATTAACATGTTCGAGTACGTTTCAAAACTCGTCTCCATTTTCTGATCTGGCCAACAGGAATGCTGAAACAGTTTATTTCAGTATTTTGAACAATACACTTATTCGACTTATGAACAATATCGGCAGTAGCAATTCACCATGAGCTCAAAATCAACGTTACAAGATACCTATAAATGTCTGAATTTCAAATACACTCGCCCATAAAATGGAGACACATATAGGCTTATATTAATTAAAATAACAATTCAACTAATGGTTTAGGCCAATCCAACGATATTCCTAAAGATTCCATTCCGTATTTATACATTGTATAATATGATTATGTTTTTACATTTCAAAGGTAATACATAAGGATAATGTCATTTAGATAAAAAGCCTTTGATGAATTTTATTATCTATTATTAATATATGGTGTAGTTTTTAATGATATAAACTACGTATGAATAGCAAAGTATTCAGCCCTATACATGTTTGAAAATGTTTACCAGGCTTTTTATCTCAAAGACTACAAATGACTGATAATCAAACATAATTTGGGTCACCAACCAATTAAGAGCTATGGCCAAAACTGGGTAAGGGGACGTTCAAGTATTACGTAACGCAATTTGGGGGGAGGGGGAGTCTTGTAAAACGTTACGTTGCGTTACAGGGGCGGGAGGGGGGTGTTCCAACAACGCGTTACGTAATATTGTTTTTTTTTATTTAACGCTAGCTCACTAAACATATTTTCGAGTTACACAGTCACTAAACAGTAGTCATTTTGCCAAACAAAAATAAACATCAATATTTTTCTTGAAATGACATTTATTAATTTAAAAAATTGGTAACAAGGGAGTTGTAGACATAATTGTTACTTTTAGGTAAAAATTGTCAGTTGGATGATACGTAACGTTTAGGGAGGGGGAGGGGGGTACAGATATACGTTACGGCGCGTTATATGGGGGGGAGGGAGGGTCAAGAATCTTCAAAAATTGCGTTACGTAATACTTGAACGCTCCCTAATATGGCCCGGCGGGCCAAGGGCACATGATCGCAAGTGCACACTTCACATCTTACGAATATCACCTACTACATTATTAGTTAACTTGAATCCTTATCTCTACTCTACATTGATAATCCTAATTTCTTTACTATAAGCTCGGTATTAACTTATGACAATCATTTACATGCTTTCCATTATTATTTGCCAAAGTTTATACCGCGTTTATCAATACAGTCCTACGAAACGTGTTATTCATCATCTGAGGTCGGAATTAGGTAGAGTTATTTATATACTTACATTGATTTCATACAGCGAAAGAATAAAGTGGATTTGCCTCAAATCCCGAGATTAATTTTAAAGAGTAGAAAAATCCCGTGATTAATTAATTGAAAAAAGTTATTTACTTTTACACAATTTAAACCACTACACGCACGACGTTGCCAAATTTACATCAACGACATCGGGTGTCCGAAGTTGCAAAATTCCAATGCGCACACGCGCGATGTTGCCACATTTGTAGTTCGCACAACATAGCTTGTACGAACAAAAGAAAAATGATTATTATTTATTTGTAATATTGTTGGCCACACGAGATTGTCTATTAGAAATCCCGGGAAGATCTATATTAATATCAACATTTCGATGCAAGTACATAAATAACTATACCTAATTCCGACCTCTGGTCATCATGATTCCGCTGTGAAAAAGGGATAGCTGTTCGTTCTGTACAGCTCCGTCTCTCTCTCTCTCTCCCAACGGAATCATATTGATATTGGCCCGTCGTAGTAGGGAAGCAGTGTTCGGGTGTAAATAAGACACATCGGGTTTTAGAAAGAGGTCTGTCACACAGGTATGAATCATAGAGAGAACTCTCTATAAAGCCGATTTTTTCTTAAACACGATGTGACTTTTTTACGGATTGTTTTAAAAGCTTAATTTGATTGAAGCATTTTATATTATTATTAAATTGATGCTAGTTTTTATTATTATTTATATTCCATAATATTGGTGTTTATAGTGTATGTGTAAGTTTATAATGCAATGATTCGAGGATATAATATGTGATGCTTTGAAATATATGACTCTGATTATTTTTATTTCTTTGTGATACGATACGCACTTTCTATAATTTTGTTTGTATAAAGCAACGCTTTTACTACAAATATCACATCTATAGGAAAATATGAAGATGTTTATTTTTCATCAGCGATTCTTATACATACTAAAGAATTTTAACCTGATCGATCACGGAATATTTACATGAAATATTTTAGTTTTCAAACTACACGTAACTAACTGACAAAGTATTTTTTTGACGTGACAACGTCTAATAAATCGATGAAGGATGACTCACACGCACGAAAAAGGATGGCTCATTGTAACGTTACGATCATTTCATCAATGTTTTGTTATGACGTTGTCACGTTAAACTATCGTCCGTAAACCGACTTTACAGACAACCAATTTTACCTTTGCACAGTGGGTTTGTCCTTGTGCATAAAGTTTTATTACCTCTTTAATATAATGTTGGCGTCTTTTTATTTGTTTTTTCTACTACGCTCAAAATTTTATTTCCCTACATGAAATTAGCGCATAAATCTAAATGTCTGATGTATACAAGATAGCATGATTTCGTTATAGATCTCTAGGGATAGCTGCAGTGTCTGATAATGTGTCATCGTTGCTTATACAGTGTGGCACCGCGGGCGGCGAATGATTTCCAATTTTGTATCCGGAACACGCGCTGAAATCTGAAAAGTAAAATACGGTGTAACAAGCATATATAGCGGCGTACCGTCATAGTGACGTCAACGCGTATTTATTGCAACGCACTGTATCGCCTTAATTTTTTGATTAACCTTTTGAACGCCAGAACATAAACGCATCGGCGTGCCCCCGACGCCAAGCCACATATTTACGTATTTGTGACGTTTGGCGTACAGGGCACGCGCTTGCTTGTCACCTATACGTGACAGTGGCGTTCAAAAGGTTAAGTGAAAAAAAATACGAGACCAAATTTTTTTCAAAATCTATCTGACGGACTACTAAGATTTTTTCAGTAAAATACCCTATTATCGTTATCCACACATTTTCCAGTAAAACTATTTATAATTTATATTTCACTTAACTACGAATAGATAATTAGGGAGAGGTACAGACGCGAATCGCCAGCACATCAAGCTACAACAATCTGTCAAATTTCTTTAATAGATTTTTAACTTTATTGCTTAAGCATTAGGTGCAAGGTTGATTGGGAAAATTTGACAGTTTCGGGTAGCTTGACGTGCTGGCGGCGTCTGTACTTTATAGCAAATTTATGTGGTGCCTACCATGAACAATCGTGTACGAACTAAGTCGCTGAGCGATCCCACAGGCGAACTAAGTTCATTCGATTGATAGTTCGTTAATTCATTCGATATGACCGACACCGTGAGTAAGAATGTGGCGCCTCCCGAGAGTCGCATCACTACAACTGCACATGCGCTTCTCACTATCGTATCGTAAGCAAAGCGAGCGAACTATCCGCCTTTCTCTGGTTGGAGACGGGAGCTGAAGAACTAAACGTATGACCTAGTTCGCTATGGAGCCGCGAACTAAACTGAGCGCTCGTTGTCGCGAAGTACTACACAGTATGTGTGTTTAATCTCACCAGGCGCGTCTGTAGGGGCTAGGTATCGTTGTTGTCGGGCCGCGGGTAGTCCATGGTCTTGATGTACGCCACCGACGCGCAGAACTGCGTCCACCAGTACAGCGCTTCGCCCTGGAGGGCGGAGCCTCCGAGTGCGTTTACCAGCTCGATCGTTGATAGTAGTGATGGTGGGTTCACCTGTAGCAATAGATGTTTAGAGTTATATTGCTGGACTGCTGCTAAGTTTCACAGCATCGTATTTTGTAGATGTGACACGCATGAGTTATCATGGTTTTCCAAAGGATACCTGTTTACAGAATTTACTCTACCTGTGAGTGAGCCCAAAAGGACGGAACATGTTTTTTGTCTCGGAAACAGTCATAAGTAACATTTTCATGTGACCAAGTAATTCTTAGGCGTTCTAAAATAAAAAAATAATTTGGCCTGGAAAGGCGCCATCTGCCGGCGCGACGACGCAATAGATTTAACCGTACAAATGATCGCGTATTCGTACGAAGATCGCTTTGTATTAGGACAACACCTTATGAGAAATAGAGCGAGTCAGAAATCGACATTTTACTATCTTAGCTCCAGAGTTTGAGCCATTATGAAATGTTACGGTTTCTTGTAATATTGTACTATCCCAGCACTACGACACATTATTTTAACAGGTATATATATATATCATTGTACCCAGCACACACAATAGTTAAATAATTAGCGAAGACATGTGGTTCATAGGACTGGGAACCGGTTAATCTTGTTACCTTCAGTATAACGTATACGAGCACGGGCGTGAGGTCGTCGGCAGAGGGCGTGCTGCCCTCCGTGAGGCCCAGCACCGCCATGATGGACGTCACGCAGCGCATGATGCACGACAGCTGTGGGGAAGATAAATATTGTTACATTACTAGCTATTGTGTAGAGTCTCAATTTGAAATAGGATTTTTGATGTGTAACATCTTTCCTCTCGCTTTCCTGCAATCTGTGGGAGTGATTTCGTGAAATGGACGGAATTGTGCAACAGGAAGCCGAGGAAGCGCGCGCTATTTGATTTGACCAATGAGCGCGCCCTATTCGGTTTGACCAATGAGCCCGCGTAGTTAATGAAAACTCGTGTTTACTTCAGACAGTCGATTTTAAAACGAGTGAATGTATTTTTTATGATATTAATTTGGTCTGTATTGGAATTGTAATAAAAATTACACATTTAGGAGAAAACACCTGAATGTGTGCAGGCTGCCTAGGCACTACTACTAGGTATGTACCTAGCATTGATGGTTCTAGCCTCGGGGGTAAATCAAGTTTTATGAGGTACGGACGGGTTTGTCACTATCAGCGCACTCTAAGCGTTGAGCATACATAGTTTGAGCCCCAACACCAACATTAACAACGTTGTGATAAAACATAATTTGAGATGAGAGAGAACGTGAGAGGCCACGAGTCTGGGGCACTGAAAATGTTTAAAGACGGAGTTAGAGTTGACAGTCGTTGTTATTATTAATGAAGTTGAAGTGGGTACAACGAACCTTGTCCCTGGGCGTGCGGTAGACGGGCAGATGCCTGAGGTGGCGCTGTGCGCGCGGGTAGGGCGCAGCCCAGCGGTGCGGCGCGCCGACACCTACCGAGCGCGCTGACGTCACGGACGACACGCGCCGGATGTGCTCGCTCAGTACTCTGGGGGAAACGAGATAATATGGTACACTTGCAGAAAGGGGAAAACGTTTGTTTACATTTATAAAACACAAAACAATAGGGTTTTTGACTAAAACATCTAATAAGTCCGTCAGGAAGATTTCCAAAAAATATTGGGACGCGTATATTTTTTTTGTCACTTAAACAAACAATTAAGAAGATACAGTGCGTTGAAAATACGTGTGACGCTGACACTTACCAGTACTGGTAGTTTTTGCTGGAAAGTGACGTTACAAGCCCCCAATCCTTATCTTTGGTGAGTTTTATCTTTGTAATTTTGTCTGAATTATTTGCTATTTAGATTATGATTTCTACAAACTGTATTTCTCAAGAATTTCAGTGAATTAATAATAATAATATCTCAAATAATACAAAGAATATGACTCACTGGTCTCGTGCGATATCTCCATCTCCGTTGGGGAACAGTACGTGTAGGTACAGCCGTGCAAACGCAGCACGCTCCACCGTCACCTCTGCACTCTCCAGCAGTGTGGCCGTGGCACCTGGATAATAAATATAGTGTGATTTAAAATATATCTTGCGTGACATGAGTAATTATTCCTTAGAAGGAAACTTCCTCCACTCCACAAGACTGTTGCGTACAACATATAACGCCAGCCAGCACGCAGCCAACAATGCATTGCCAGTCAACGTGACACTTTTCTGTAGCCATACCTCAAAGTGTACTTTCTACAGCCATGCCAAGAGATTAGCCAAAAAGAGCGGGAAAGTGTTTAAACAAGTCGGCCATTGAAAATCGATGTTTGGTAATTTTAATTGGAATATCAGATTTATAAAGTAACCGCCTGATATTAATTTTCTACGCTTCAAACGGTAAAACCCTCGATTACTGTATATAACTGTCGATTTAATTGAGAGAGGATGTTTATTTGTTTATGCATTTATAAGCATGGAATTTTTTGTGCATTCAATGGTACCTGTTTTATAACATTTATTAGTTTATAACATATTTATTCATTAAAATACCACATACCATTAAAATTAAAGGTGTCTTAAATTTAAATTTTTGCCCGCGACTTCGTACGCGCATATATCGTTTTTCAGTTCCCGTATAGCCTATAGCCCTTCGTCATGAATAAGGCTATCGTATACAAAAATAATTTTCCAAATCCGACTGGTAGTTCCAGAGATTAGCGCGTTCAAACAAACTCTTCAACTTTATTATATTTGTATATATAGATAAGCATTTAAATCTTGTATAGAATTCAATTGACTGATTTCTGGATAATATCGAATATTTGTGCCATAAATACTACTCACCTTCCCACGAGGGGTCTGCCTTCACTTCAGCTGTAATGGCCTTAATGCTGGCAGTCAGTCTTGTTGCTTTCTCATCCATCAGTTCTGCTCCTGTTGATAAACAATTTAATTAGGGAACCTAAAAGCTTTAGTGATTTAATTTAACATGAATGAAGAAGGCTTAAAGACGTTAAAAACATAACTCTCTCTCTCCTTTAGGGGCAGTCGGGTAACAATTGATTCAGTTACGGAACTTTTTGTGTTAAGATCTTGATGAAATGTTTGCGTGAACAGCATTATTTTGAAAGGGGCGAGGCTAACCCAGATAAATAATTAAATGAAAGAGTATATTGTACTCTTTTTCTAGAAGAGTAGATAGTCCATAAGGTAATCATTTTTAACGGTAATTTTGTAACAGAATCCATGGTTTTACGGTTCAGAGCCACAACGACGTTTGTCTGTTTCGAATGTCTGGATATTTCTAAAACAAAAATGCTACGACTTGAAATTTGGATCCCTTGGTGGGTGAGTTCGACTCGCTCTTTTGTATTATTGGTAAGCTTGCGTTTGACCATAATATCCAGATGGAAAGCGATGATGTGGTCGATGATGGGACACGGTCTTTGCCTGGTTTTTCCTTGCAATGATAAAATATATTTATTTTCCAAATAGATTACAAGTAACTCTTTTACACGACAATATTTTTTGTCATATTAGTTAATCGGAAACAAAGTCAGAGAGGTCATAGTGTGTTTTCTTGTTTGAATGGGTGTGTGCAGGTGTCGCTCATTTGGAGCGACAGTGACACAACTGCAAAAAAATGCGAAACTGACCTAATTACACCAAAATTATCTGCCTGATAATCTACGTTAGGAGTAAAAATGTCACATTTGTAAGTTCAAAAAACGTCCGCTAGAGAGTGAAAAGTCGTTGTTGAAATATTCCATTTTAGAGCGCGGATTCCGGAAAAAATCTTAAAACTGGCGTAGTGTAAAATTTACAAATTTGCACTTGTGTCACTGTCGCTCCAAATGAGCGATGTATTGATGATGTCAGGTGGTACCATTATGCATGGCGTGCTTGTTGTGCGCGTGGTGGTGGCGGGCCAGGCGGCGCAGCGCCGTGCCGTGCTCCAGCTGGGCCAGCACGCGCGCCGCCGCCGCCGCGCGGCAGCACCAGTAGCACTCCGAGCGGACCAGCTTGATTTGTCTGTGCAATAAACATTCATAAGGTTATTCATGAACTTGAAACTTTAAGGTTTTCTTTATGTATTGTTTGATATTGGTTTACAATAAAGTATATAATAAATATACAGTACGGTTTCATCAAAGGGTATGCAACTGACCGAGACACCCTAATAAAGAACATTTTTAACGCTTGGAAAACTTTTCATGACGTCCTTGAAATTTTTTGTGATCTCTCGAAGGCGTTCGACTGCGTTAACTAGGAGACGCTTTTGTTTAAACTAGAGCACTCTGGGATTAGGAATAGCTCTTAATTTACTGACATATTTGGAAGACAGATAGATTTTACTTCGTCAGATAAACGGCATAAATTCACTAGAGTTTGAAATGATCATGGGCGTTCCTCAAGGCTCAATATTGGGTCCGTTCCTTTTTTTAGTTCACATAAATGTTTGCTGCAATTACTTTAAAATCAATCAAATAATGAATTATTAGCTGATAACACATCATTGATATGATATGCGGTAGGTACTCTTCATCGGGGCAGATATAGAAAATTTGGAAAAAAAAAAATGTTTGAAAAGAGTAACAATACAGTTTCTTACCCGTTCGTCTCGAATCTATCCATTAATTAGATTACCATTGCAAATGGACTACTAGTTATTTTAATATTTTTATTAACTGTAAATTTTAACATTCAAAAGTGTCTTGTAATGGTACAAGAGATATAAATTTTAACTGTTTTTTTACGCGCGCGCCAGCTCGGCGGCGTGCGCGGCGCCGCTCTCTGCGCTGGCCCCGGCGCCCGCGGCGCGCACCCACTCCACCAGCGACGTGCTTGTGCAGCGCTGCGTATTGACATAACTAGTACAGCACTTACTTGGTAAGCGCATGGTCGGTATGCGCGAGCGCGGCCCTGCAGCTGGCCAGATAGGCGGCGTAGGGCCTGCGCGCCGCCAGGTCGGCCCGCAGCGCGGCCGCCAGCCTGGCCGCCAGCCCCGCGCTGTGGGCCAGCGCGCGCGCCAGCTCGGCGGCGTGCGCGGCGCCGCTCTCTGCGCTGGCCCCGGCGCCCGCGGCGCGCACCCACTCCACCAGCGACGTGCTTGTGCAGCGCTGCGTATTGACATAACTAGTACAGCACTTACTTGGTAAGCGCATGGTCGGTATGCGCGAGCGCGGCCCTGCAGCTGGCCAGATAGGCGGCGTAGGGCCTGCGCGCCGCCAGGTCGGCCCGCAGCGCGGCCGCCAGCCTGGCCGCCAGCCCCGCGCTGTGGGCCAGCGCGCGCGCCAGCTCGGCGGCGTGCGCGGCGCCGCTCTCTGCGCTGGCCCCGGCGCCCGCGGCGCGCACCCACTCCACCAGCGACGTGCTTGTGCAGCGCTGCGTATTGACATAACTAGTACAGCACTTACTTGGTAAGCGCATGGTCGGTATGCGCGAGCGCGGCCCTGCAGCTGGCCAGATAGGCGGCGTAGGGCCTGCGCGCCGCCAGGTCGGCCCGCAGCGCGGCCGCCAGCCTGGCCGCCAGCCCCGCGCTGTGGGCCAGCGCGCGCGCCAGCTCGGCGGCGTGCGCGGCGCCGCTCTCTGCGCTGGCCCCGGCGCCCGCGGCGCGCACCCACTCCACCAGCGACGTGCTTGTGCAGCGCTGCGTATTGACATAACTCTATTGTTGAACTAAGCACTATTTTAGTCGAATAATTACTGATTCTATTACAAATAAATATGAAAAAAAAAGAGAGAGGACGGATCGAAACGACAGAGAATGCGATAATTTCAAATATAATCTAGATATTTTTAAGGTTCTGTACATCCGAATGAAAAAACGCAACCCTTTTAGAATCTCACGTTTGTCTGTCTGTCCGTCTGTCACTGTCAATTCGCCCAAAAAACAACTTGACCGATTCAATTGAAATTTTAGACTAATAATTTTTTACTTTCACCCGTACACGAACACGCGTTTTTACATGCGAACAGATTTGGGGAGAAAAATCGATTAAAAAAAAACTGACCCAGTGCGCGTCGGATTAGCGAAAATATGAAAAAAAAAATGCAGAAAGTACTTAGTTCTATACTTATTACAGGAAAAACTATAAAATCGCTGATTATTAAAATAATATACTTCTGGACACATCTATTGGCCCACCTTGTATTTTCAGTTTCGTTTGGTCCTAGCTAAAATTTTATATTAGGTCGAGCAAAAAGTTTTTATGCAGTTTTGAACCTGGCACATTCACAATTTCATTCAATAGTCTTTTTTTGAATTTCGAACACAGAATTTAAAGAAACAAAAGACAATTTGGAGCCTGTTTGTTGATATCAAACAATCGAATACTAAGAAAATTGGTTTTATTGGTTTACTTGGATTTAATCCTTGAAAAAGTGATTGATATCTTTGGTTTTGCAACAAACATTACTTATTCTTAACATTAAGGTGAGGTTCTATCAATAATCTATGGATACTTCACCTGAAGTCGCCGCCCAAGCTGTGGCACTTATTCAGGCCGGACACAGCCAAAGAAACGTGAGTGCTCAACTTAATTTAAGTCGATCTGCGGTCCGAAATGTTTATCGGAGGTACCTAGAGACTGGCGGCTTTGTTCGTCGCCAAGGAAGGCCACGATCTCGGGTCACAACTGAAAGGCAGGATCGATTCATCGTGACGACCAGCTTGAGAAATCGTCACCTTACCTCCATTGAGATACATAACCAACTTCGCGACTTCCACGGAGTATCTGTGAGCGCTCGAACTGTTCGGAGAAGGTTAAAAGAACGCGATATGGTACCACACAAGCCAGCTAATGGGCCCAAACTAACGCGAGCCCACCGAACAGCGCGCTTTCATTTCGCACGCAGTCATTTAAATTGGACACAGCAAGATTGGAGCCGCGTACTCTTTTCTGATGAGTCTAAAATTGTGTTACATGGCAATGATGGAAGGAAGAAGGTCTACCGACGTAAGGGAGAGCGTTTCGCACAATGCTGCTTTGAAGAGAGGGTTGCTTATGGCGGTGGCTCATGGACTGTCTGGGGCGGTATATCCGCGAGCGGCAAAACTCAACTTGAGGTTTTTACAGGACCACGGCTGCCAACATTAAATGCTGAAAGGTACATTCGTGAGTGCTTAGAACCTCACGTGATACCATACGCGGACTATGTGGGCCCAAATTTCCTTTTTATGCATGATAATGCAAGAGCCCATGCGGCCGGCATCGTCAGGGAATATCTTCGAGATGTGAACATCACAGTTATGGACTGGCCAGCCAGAAGCCCAGACATGAACCCCATTGAGCACATGTGGGACGAGCTAAAAAGACGTGTTAGGGCTCGTCAGCCAGTTGGCCAGACGATGCAGGAGTTGAAAACTGCCATAGAAGAGGAATGGGAGATGATCCCTCAAAATTGCATAGAGCGGTTGATAAACTCTATGCCTAATCGTATGAGAGCTGTGGTAGATGCCCATGGAGGCAACACGCGTTATTAAATTAAACCTTTATTTGATAAAACATGTTTTTTATTCAAAAATCAATTGCCTTTAACAAGGCGCATATCCGACTTGTTAGGCGTAGCTCCATGTCGTATGGTATTCTGAATTCAAATTTAAAACAATACGATCGAAAAACATGGTAAAATGTATCAGGCTTAAAACTACATCAACAGTTTTTGTTCAATCTAGCAATCATATTTCGGTAGGGGCCATCGAAACCTAAACTCTAAGGTGGGCCAATAGATGTGTCCAGAAGTGTATTATGATTCCATAAATTATAAATGATCCCATCGGAACCCTGTGCGCGTGAATTCAACTCGCACTCTGACGGTTTTTATTTTTGACGAAATAATAAGTACCACTTACATTAGGCACATACTCTGCACAATGTAGATCGGGGTTAGACAACACTATTCTTAGCTTGCGCTTCATGCTGTTGAACACCTCTGGATCGTTGAGATCGACGACTCCTTCACACCTGACACAGAAATATGTATTTCACAGATCAATTTTGTAAAGGAGGCAACTTCACTTGGTGTAAATATTCGGGTTACTTGGACATAAAATAATACTTGAAATAAAGTTCTTTTTTAAACAAAGAAGTAAGGCGAATATTTGTGAAAATAGGCCAAGTGAAGTACCAGCATAAGATATATAGCACAGCCCAGTTTCAGGAACCTAAAAAAACCTATCAATCAAACTGTAACCTTTGTCAACTTTGTACGAGCCGGCTTCCAGTTTAACCGGTAGCAGTTAAATACCAGTATTTTACATGGATGGATGGAGGATGCTAATCTACCAGAGGGCTTAGTGCGAGTTTTTGAACGCACTCGATCGCGTTAACGTAAACGTTCGCTTATGTCAAATTGTATGGGAGAAAACTGATATTCCGTGAGTGTCACCAGGCGGCGCTCATTTAGTTTCAATACAAATTGTCGTTTACGCTAACGCGATCGAGAACGTTAAAAAACTCGAATTAGGGCCACTGATCTCCGCTACCCAGTATGTAGTACTCCTTTGCCGACCGTGAAGTCCGCGCAGATGGTTGCGCAGTAACTTTTTTTGGGAACCAAGTGTCGACGTGCTCGGGGCGGGCGAATGTATTGCTTTTGATTACCTGTCCAGTTCAGTGTCAGGCACATCGGACACCCTGCGCTGCGTGCGCTTGTGCTTAGACCCGCTGGACTCTGTAGAACACTTGCGGCGGTACTTGGCGAGGATGTCCTCCGAGCTCTCCCCGGCTGGTAGCTCGGCGCGGCTGCCGTCGTCGCTGCGGGACTCCTCCGACGGTAGCTTCACGTCTATACGACAAAAACGAGGAAATTTTAGTATGCGGACAAATCTAGTCGATGAAGACATTTTGTTAGATGGGCCATAAGGTCTTTCCTTCACAGCCTTCAGCTTGATTAGTTTTAATACGAGATCAGATTAAAGGCCTACACGCACACCGGGACGGAATGACAGAGGATTATGCCACCGGTCAGCGCACACTAGCCTCTTAGATACTGTAGCATTCCGGCGGCCTACCAAGACAACCCGCGACGTGCCGCAGCGGGATTCCTTAGCGCGCTCTCCAATGCCGTGTCAAGAAATTGATTGATAAATGCTATTACGCTGTCAGTGACTTTTTAAATGACAGCACCCTATGACATTGCACAATAATATTTTATTTTATTAAATTTGTTATATTTCTTATTTCATGTAGCTTAATGTACGACTATTGTTTTTCCGGTGAATTTGACTTTTAAGAATAAGACATTTAAAACTGATTACCTGACAATTATTGATTAATATAGATAGCAATACTTATGATTATTATATTTTATGTTGCATGCCATACGGTAGAATGTACTAGATCCAATTGTTTTACCCTTTACACCATCAAAACTATGTTTTGTTACCTACATTCTTTGTAAATAAATGATTTCTGATTCTGAAAAGATTGCGTTTGATTATCGCAATGGTTCACCGATTAGTACAATGGCTTACGACCGGTCTCAATAAGGAATCTACCTTTGACAAACTGTCAAATTAGTAGCTGAAACGTCATGTTTGTCTTTCAAACATGACGTTTCTTTCTTTCTTTCTGGTTAATGCTTTCATCTGGAACAAATATTGAATTGCCCTGCAGTTGGTCCAAGTTTTTCGAGCCCAAGAAATTTTTAAAGATTTTAAGTGACAAACTGCACATGTATTTCCAAATAATTGCTATTAAATAAAAGAAACAAGTATTTTTAAATTTGATTGACTTACCATTTTGATGAGTATGCGACCGCCCCTTCTGCCGGAACATCTTGATCTTATGCAGCAGGTTACCGCCTGAACGCTTGACGTTATTCTTCAGCTCGTCTAGATTGCCCACTAGACCATCTTCACCAATGCGTCTCCTGAATACGGAAATAAATGCTTTAGTTATGTCTGCTGGTTTATACAACCTTTCATCACGTTAGTATGCCCCAAAGAGGTAGGGAGAGGCGTATAGAACACTTATTTTATGGATGAGAAATCATCAAACGACTTCTACCGCTCTGGGCGGAGCGGGAAGGTCGGACTCGTACTGACTAAAACCTAGCCGTGCTCCTGCGTTACAAGGCCGCGGTAATTTTGCGAACAAATCCGCAATCTTGGCAGGCACTGGCCGCGGTGTATAGAACACCTAAGGGAGAGGCTACACGGTGCGGTGCGGCTCCGGCGCGGCGCCTGAGCGGTGCCGCTGCGGCGTAATACATAAAAATGTCCATGATATACCACACGCCACGAAGCGGCGTCGCATGCTCACCGGACCAAGGGGAGGGTGGAGGGCATGCTCACCGGACCAAGGGGAGGGGGGAGGGCATGCTCACCGGACCAAGGGGAGGGTGGAGGGCATGCTCACCGGACCAAGGGGAGGGGGGAGGGCATGCTCACCGGACCAAGGGGAGGGGGGAGGCATGCACCACAGCGGCACCGCTCCGACGTCGCAGACCGCAGATGTAGACATGGGTCGTAAAAAGGTTATCTTACCTCTGTGACTTCTCAGCCGTAGCATCAAAGCTGATACTCTTCGGAATAGCTCCTGTAGATACATTCTTGACGGGCGGCGGACTCACACGTCTCTCCGTCACTATCTCCGAGTTTACGTCCTGCGACGAGCTCTTATCCGACACCGACGTCTCCGCAGAGTTCACTGATAGCGTACTCAGCGACATATTACTCGTCCCTTCTCGCTTCTTCTCGATTTTAGACGAAGAAATGCTCACTATGCTGGTTCGAATTTCCGACTTAACAATCCGGGAAGTTAGATTATTCACCAAATTAGCTGAAGTGGAGATTGTAGCGGAACTCATTCGAGTCATTAGGTCTGTTATAGTCGATCTCGATTCAGCTTGTTCTGTATCGATTCCTGAATCGAATCGTCCGCCGTACATCGCGTTGAAGGAGCTTTCGCTGGAGTTGAGCGATCGGTCCATCATGTCGTTGTCGTCGTAAGGCTTGGAAGTGGATGGGAGGTCGTATTTGGAGGTGGAGGGGTAGGTGGGGTCGGGCGAGTGGTGCGGTGCGGGGAAGCTGTCGTCTACCCACTGGCTGGTGGCGTCAGATTGGCTGTTTGCGTCGAGGGTTGATTCGGTTTGGGCACCGCTGCTGGGAGAAAAGTTTAAGTTTAATAAATATTTTCGATTTGAATTGTCTAAGTTTGAACTTGACGGCAACTTGAATGTCATTTAAAGGTTGACGATAATACCTAATAAATTGACTTCACTAAAGTTGAAATTACACTAACTGGACAGTTTAAAGCACATTCTTGTTGTTGTAAAGTAGTTAAATTAGGTCCAGAGCACGCACATCGGACCAAAATAAAATTGTAATAACCAGAAATATTGTTTTTGAATAATTAACCCTTAAACGCATCGGCGTGCCCCCGACACCAAGCCACAAATTCGTATTTTGTCAAATATTTGTGACGTTTGGCGTACAGCCACAAGCTTGCTTGTCATGTGTCCGTGACAATGGCGTTAAAAAGGTTAAACTCTACCATGCCTTTTGCATGTGTTAAGATAGACCCTGATGTTAATAGAGTCAAGCATATACAATATTACGACCATAATTTGATCTACATTCCTAAAAAATATCTGATATAAAATGATGTATGATAACTGACTTGTCCTGCGGCACATAGTCGAACACATCGCTGGGCAGCGCCGCGGGAGTGGACGTGCTGGGGCTCTCGGGCGCAGACGTCGCGTAGCACGTCATCACCTGCAAGCATCCACTATTACTCACATTCTAACGTACAGACTGGTGACGTAACACACATTGAAACAAAGCCTTCTTGTTCTGTTATAAGCCGATGCATTAAAGAAAGGAATCTTAAATGGCGGCTTGTACTTGCGTTGACAGATAGTACAGTTAGCATATAAAATTTAAAGTCAATATTTTTTTTTTAATTTAAAAATATAATTTTCTTCTTCAAAATACTTGATTACATTATACACTATTTGACGTGTATCACTATGTATAATCTTCCCTCGCTTTCGAGTAGACATAATTACTGCCTCCGCACAGTCCACAAGTCCAAACAATAACAATAAAACAAAACTCAACAAAAACTAACAAACGGGTAACAACGGAAAAATAGCAGAAAACTATAACAAGGAATTCATAAGAAGGATCACTGAGCGCGTCAAGACAGCGTGGAAGCAAATCAAGACTAATATCTTTTTTGCTTACGATACGCGCGAGAGTGAGTATAGACGGCACTAGTGTGCGAGCGAGAGAACATGATAAGCACCGCCATTTTAGATTCCTTTCTCTAATGAACCGGGTTATAAATTACATGTTGCATTACATTCATTGGGTATTTCCCTAGATGGAATTCTGACGGTAATTCTAATTAGTCCATCGGTTAGATTTTCAAAAAATATTGGACACGTTTTTTTATGGCATTTCAAATTGATAAAAAATACTAGTTTAACCTTTTGAACGCCAGAGCATAAACACATCGGCGTGCCCCCGACGCCAAGCCACAAATTCGCCGTACTTTTTGTCACATATTTGTGACGTTTGGCGTACAGGGCACGCGCTTCCTTGTCATGTATACGCGACACTGGCGTTCAAAAGGTTAAGACTAGTAGCTGGTGACGTCACATTTTAGTAAAAAATGTAATAAAAGATGGGTACTCGGTTTCATCGTGCAAGTGGGTACGGCTCGTCAACGGTCACTGCGTATCCAGCTAAGAGCTCCCGGATCCGTCCACGCGCACACTGCGAGCCGCCTTTGTGGTTGCAGTAAAACCGGCAGTCGGCGCGTCACTGCGAGCTTACTACGATCCATGCGCGAGCGGCTCGCAGCAGGCTCGTGCCTAAGTACTCACTTGATACCGTATCAGATACGTTACATGCTACACGGCTAGGTGAGTACCCACCTTAACATGCCGCCACCCGAGTTTTCAACAGACTGTATCGTCTTCATATTTTGTTTACCTGATAAAAGAAATAATACGTGTCCAATATTTTTTAGCTAAAATCTATCTGACGGACTAATAAGTGTTTTTCAGGAAAACACCCATTTTGGAAGGCTCATTTGGTTTCAATTAGTGTAACTTTGCACTAATCTGTACTTTTTGTACTAAGTAATGTTTTATTTAATCTCGACATAAAACCTTGTATTATTTCATATAATAATACGAACTAATTGAGACCCCAACCATTAAATAATTAAATGTTTCAGGTATAATTACATTTTGACTGCTACCGTTGGTGTTTTGATCCTGAATATCTGGATTTGTCACACGAACCTAGATGGACACATGGAAGTTATAGGAATTATGTAGTTTGCTAGGGTTCATACTTAGATTTTTTGGATGTAATGGGCAACTTAGTGACTGACTGGCTTCTTGAAATTTCAAAATTAAGGGATCTCGCGCACTAAACGGCTACGACTATAGATGTAAAACAAGCGATTTAAAACGTTTAAAACAAAATGTTGCCGTTTTAAACTCTAAATAAATGGTTTAAAACGGTTGAAAACTCGCCTACGAAAATAAAAGAACTGTGTTTTACACTGCATTATGGGCAATTTTTGATCACCTGACGTCATGTTTCGTTTTAATTAGTTTATAGAAAATCAATAGGAATTACCTACATTACCTACTACACGAAAACTTAAGTATGTAGGTATACCATATCTGTTTTTTTTTGTTTTAAACGGACGGATTGGTTTAATTGGTTTTAAACCGGCCTTACATCTATAGCTACGACCACGACCAGTGTTTGCAGCGACCAAACTAAGTATAGTTTACTATAAGCGTCCGCGCACTTGTTCTGCGTTCGCAAATGCGGCTGTGGTCAGTGTTGTGCAACAAATACGAGCACGCGATTACTATGACCATAATGTATGAGCTCCGAACAACAAGTGCAGCATCTCGACAGCTAGCCACTTCATGACCAGTGGCTGTTGTATCTGACTACTTGGCCGCACCTAGGTCGAAGGTTCTGTGACCAAGGTAACGACCGTCGTGGCCGGCTGGTGCGTGAGATCCCTTACTCTACAGTTCAATTGGAATGAAAGCTATGCGATAGTATTGGACGTCTCACTCACCGGATATCCGTTGACGAGTATGCTCTTTCTGTTCTCGATGTTGTAGTGCGGGTGGTTGTGTGGCGCGTGCGGCAGGTCCAGCTCGCCGCCGCGGGACAGCGCCGCCGTAGCCGTCAGGTAGCCGCAGCCCGACCTGGTGCCGGACATAGGCTCAGTCAATTTATTTATTATAAGGCTAATAACATAATTAATTAAATTAAAAAAAAATATTGATTGAAATAATTACAATTAGATAAATACTACACCACATTATAGTAGGCGCCAGATAAATGTGGAATAAAGTATATTGACCTTTCCCTAATAACTGCTCATAGGTACCTGAACAATTAAATATGAATCGTTTTTCATTATTAGACAATGTTAAGGATCACGAGAGATGATGATTCGGGACAGTTTTGTGTCATTAATTCCGTTTTTCAAATTAAAAATGTCAATAAATGTTGGTGGGTCAATGACCGATATTCCACGATTATCTGGCGCCTACTATAGTATTTATGATACAAAGACGAAATTATATACAAGTTTTCATGTCGATCTTTGTACCTGTTGGTTAAGTTTGGTCGCGATGTGTGTCGGGGACTGCCTAAATCAGCTCGCTTTACGTTACCGTTCTGAAAATAATTGTCAATTTTAAGAGAATGGTTAGGTTAGATAAGGTTCTTATTTTATAAAGTGATAAAAGTACTTTCACATTATTTCTTATAAACAGTGATCGGATAATCGGGCGCTAATATACCTAAACTTCACTTTTATTCCCACAAAAGTATAATACGGACATGCTTTTTCAAAATCCCGTATCCCGAAATCGTTCGAAATTCCTGAGATTGCTAAAAATGCCCGCATACAAAATATAGTTAGAACTCGTTGTGAACTGTCATTGTAATTTTTATAGGTATTTCAATTGTTTTGAATAAAATAAAAAAATCTAAATATGCTGCTATAATTTCATTAAGTTTGTTTTAGTTGTTTTTTCAAAATTGTTAGATCCCGGGTACCCGGGATTACTTATTTATTCAGAAAGGAATGTCCACATTATTCTTTCACGAGAAGAAGTTTAGGTATATAAGCGCCAGATTATCCGATCACTGCTTATAAAGCTATTTTTTATCTAAAAGTTTAGCTATTAGTTTTAGAACAAAACTATCTTAACTTATCACGGGCTTTCAATGTGTGCACTGCTAAGTCTCGGGTAGGACACATTCCATACCTGGTGGTTATTATTCCTGAAGGGAGGGTCGTCTTGCTGCGAGGGTCGCCGCGGCCAGGACGTGTCAGATCGCGCCGCCACAGACACGCAATCATCGGTGTCCACCTGATAAATAAAATCAGTTTTCTTGTATTTTATACAGCTATTTTTAGCAAATATATTAAGGCCTTCATTTTAAGGCCATAAGGTCGAATAATCGACCAGCACCAACTTCGCACGGGTAAAAACAGTTCGAAATGTTTCGTGTAATATACACACTGCACACACACGTTAGGCTGAAACTTGACCTGACACACAACCGTGTGTCTCGATACTAATATAATAAAGCTTATAAGGTTGTTAGAACGCTCTAATCTCTGGAACTACCAGTCGGATGAGGAAGGCTATAGGCTATACGGCAACGAGAAAATTCCTACGAGAACGTTAAAAAACGGAATATGCGCGTACGAAGTCGCGGGCAAAGGCTAGTAATGAATATACCTACACAAACCTTCCTCGTTTATCGCACTTTCTATAAGTGGAAACCATATCAAAATTCGATGCGTAGTTCAAACGATGTGAGCGGAGAACTGAGGCAGACATCAACTTTGTTTCATACTATTTATCACTACATAGTATAAAACAAAGTCGCTTCCCGCTGTCTGTCTGTCCCTATGTATGTTTAGATCTTTAAACTGGGCAACGGATTTTGATGCGGTTTTTTTAAATAGATAGAGGTATTCAAGAGGAAGGTTTATATGTATAATACATGCATAATATAGTAGAGAAACACTGATAATTTTAGAGGTTTCTAATGTGATGTCGTAAATAAACACGTTTTTTTGCGCTTACATTGCAAAAGCTGGCTGAACCCTACGAAATAGATCAAAATAATGTAGTACAGTACTGTACACCTTAAAAAGGTCTAGCGATGGTATATGTCTATCTCTTAGGGATAACCCACAATAACCTTTTTTATCCTTTACTTTTTACGAGTAATAATGGCTTATTTACGAAGCGATTTTAAACAATACAGCATTAATCCTTATCCAATTCAGTTACCTTAAATACATTGTGCATTTAATATAGATCAATATGACCCTTTACAGCATGTAATTTAAATGAATATTTTCGAAGATATTACAGTTTTAAAACGCAGGGAAATAGCGGTTGCGGCGGTACCGGCCGGGGGCCCGGCAGCGCGTGCCTATAAATAGCGTTATGTGCTCAAGATGATTTCGCGAAAACACTGACATATGACAGAGTTCCAAATTACTATACATGGAACCAGAGTTCTAGAACCGTAGTATATTTAGTATCAGCATTGCACCTGTGCGAAGCCGGAGCGGGTCGCTAGTTAGGTATATAACATGGGTTTCCTTTGATTTTATTAAACTGATGCGAAAAGTTAGAAATCAGGGTGCTTATCTTATGGAATTGTTTATCGGCTTCAACATAGAAGGGTTCCCGGTGGATCTTAATAAATAAAGTTGAACCGTCGCTGTTATGCTAGTTAAATAGATAGTCGTATGTTACCTCAGTGTTCCGGTCGCTGTCTGACGCGAGCACGTCCATGCTCCAAGCAGACTCGCTCGCTGTCTCCGACACATCAGGGGCGTTGGTGTTGCTTGTACTGGTGCCTGGCGGAAACAACAAATACTTGCAAATACGTAAGGAAATCACAGCTACTTTGTGAAAGCAAAACTGTCCTTCTTGTACTAGTCTACACCACACTAATATTAAAATTTGTATTTTTGTGTGTGTGTATGTTTGTAATGAAAAAACTCAAAAACCACTGTGCCGATTTCAAAAATTCTTTCACCATTGGAAAGCTACATTATAAGCGAGTAACATAGGCTATATTTTATCCCCGTATTCCCACGGGAACGGGAACTACGCGGGTGAAACCGCGTGACGTCCGCTAGTGCGATATAAGATGCCAGAAGTTTGATGACGATGATATTCAAACTGTATTATTTATGATAGGACCAAACCCGAAATCGCGAAAAAAATATCAGCTGTTCAGTACATTTTGTCGTGTTATACGCACAGAAATGTATGGAGGAGTCAATTTTTTTTTTCGAGATTTCGTTGTTGGTCCCACAGTAAAAGTTGTGCATAATTATGAGTACAATGACCCCTTAGAGGTATTGCGTTTATTCTGTTACACGTTGTAGACAGAGGCGGACTTCATGGCCTTGGGTATTTTCCACCAGTCAACCTACCAGTACCTTCCAGGTACCAGACATGCATAGACACATAGATGTAAAAGGTTGAAAAAAAAAAACGCCATTTTTTTTATTACATGTTAGGGTTTGTTAACCAAGCACTTCAATAGGCTTATAAGTTAAATTATTCAGGTACTTGGGAAGTATAAAAAACACCATATTCTAATTGAAAAAAAGTTCCTTTAAACATACCCTGGCTAGCCGCGACTTGCGTCTGGTCGCAGGAATCCCCGATGGTCTCCGAGTCTGAAGCCAATACATCCGTACTCCAAGTGTCAGACATTATGCTGATGGTCTCGTCGCCTTCCAACAGCTTCTAAATAAAATAATCGGAATTTGTAGACCATAACAGTTGGGATAATCGATTGAATACACAGGTAGGGCTACGAGTCATACGTTTGAACAAATAATGTGCAAATTGACTTTCCTTACCTTCAACCTTCAACCTTTATTGATAAGCGAAATTCAACAACTGAAGTAGTGTGTAGTCATGATGTTGAGATTCGATCCTAAAGCTGGGTACCGACCAGTGTTTCGGGCCGTAATGTAACATTCGCAACGAGCATTGTACGGAACCGCACATTTATTTGCAGACTCACGCGCCGTGCATTCTGCGCGCTCAACATTTTGTACCTATCATTAAATGTAATTTGTAGAAGTACATTATTTCAATAAATCAGTGTCCAACGGACATTCGCGGTGGTCGGTAGAATCGCCCGGCATCGGCATCATCATTAAGTGTAGGGAACCCCTACATTTATTTTGGTCCTTCGAGCCGGATTAGAGAGCCGGGTTATGTAACGCCGTATCCTAAAATCCGTGTAAAACAAAACATATACGCATATGTTCGTGCTCGTTTCTAGGTACTGACTGCACTTTGTAACATGCTACATTACTCTTAACACCGGTCAGTACCCACCTTAAGGTGTCCTCCTAATAAAAAGCGATCATTGCGTAAATACCCGATCCATCAGTTCATTATTTGTTCTGCAATGTCTGCGTCGTCACGCCGACAGAAGGCGTCGATCGTGTAATCGTAATATGGTTGCTTTGAATTTGGAAAATTATTATGAAGTGTTGAATCCGAGATTTTTAAGGGGTTGTTTTAAATAACGGAACTTTTAAAAATTTCAGCCTGTTTTGACAAAAACCAACAGATACCTTAATCTCAAACTTGCAGAACTTGTCCTCGATGTCGTTCCGTGTCTGCTTGAGCAGCTTGTGTCCGGCGTGGTGCGCGTGCGACACGGGCGCGTGCAGGGGCAGCCGGCGTACTGCGGCGTCACCCGCTGCGTCATTGTCTGTCACTTGTGAGGAGGGGGTTTCTCGTCCGGAGATGTTCGGGCTGCCGCGACCGCTCACGTTTGCTGACACCTGTGGAGGAAGATGTTGCTTAGAAAGTCCATATGAAGAAGAGCTGTTAATAGCGCCAAGGATGCAGAGGCTCATTGAAGGCAGGTCAAGTTTCTTCTTGAAGTTTACACAATTCGATCACGGATCAGAAGTTTATTGCGAAAAATATTGCATCATAACAGCACCCGCAACCCTGGCAGGCTCTGGCCCTAGCGGGTTTCGTCTCCTATGCTGACATCTCTTTGTGGCGCGCGTAGAACACAACGCGCCATCTACCCGGGCCTGGTGGTGATCGGACAGCGAGCAGTAAGTGGCCAGGGTGAGCCCTACGACTCCCGACGCCCGGGGCTGCTTCTTCTGTAGCGGCGGTTGCGGCGAAGGCCATGTCTCTCCCTCACGCGGCCCGCCTCCTCTTTCGCTAGCATTACTGCTTCGCAGAAGGAGGTGACCACTACCCAAGCCTCCTCGCTCCGGACCATGAATTTAACCAGGGCCGGACGCGAGAGGTCGCCGCCGCCGATCACCTCGAAGAGGACACGGCAGACCTCCACCGTATGCTCCACCGTGTCCTCCGGGTGATCCTCACCGTGCTGACACCCGGGCATGTCCTCCCGCTGAATCCGAAACAGGTACCTCCCGAAACAGCCGTGTCCGGTAAGTACCTGCGTCAGGCGGAAGGTGAGGACGCCGTGGCGTCTCTCCAGCCACTCCCCAAAGAGAGGCCTTGTCGCCGCAATTGTGGCGTGCCCAGCGGATCTTAGGTCTGGAAACTTATATTCGCTCGCCATCCACAAACCAACATACTCGTAGGTCAACTCATATTTGACCCGTACGGCCGTATCCTAATTGCCGAGAACCTCAAAAGACGCTTTTAGGTGTATGAAGTACACTTTTTACGTATCGTCACGCAAAATTTCAACGCATCATATATGGTCTTTTTCTATTTTTTTTTATTTGAATAAAGAAAAACATAATTGTCAAATATTTTTTGGCAATCTGACTAAATATTTTATTAGGAATCTACCCAATTGCAACATAACTGTTTAGAAATGCATATTTTTGGGTTTTAAACTTTTGAACGCCAGAGCATAAACACATCGGTGTGCCCCCGACGCCAAACAACAAATTCGTTTTTTTTTGTCGGCTCTAGCCGATGGTGGCGTGTTGGGCACTTTTTCATTTGTCGGCTATAGCCGACCGTGGCGGTCAAAAGGTTAACTAAATTGTATGCTGAAAACAGTGAAAAAATATTTCGATTTTTTTTGGGAAGCTTCCTGATTGCAGCGTTTTAATAAGGAACTATTTAGAAATGCATATTTTTGGGATGTAATCATCAGAGGTCGGAATTAGGTAGAGTTATTTATGTACTTGCACCGAAATGTTGATATTAATATGGATCTTCCCGGGATTTCTAATAGACAATCCCGTGTGGCCAACAATATTACAAATAAATTATAACAAAAACCCCAGAGAAAGATAAGATAAATAAAACAAAGATAGTTAACATACAATTTTTATTAGTATTTAATTCACAATACAAATTATTAATAGTCTTAAGCAAATTCTCATACTTATACTACGCCTTTTTTTATTAATACGAGTAAAAGTAAATAACTATTTTATTTAATAAATCACGGGATTTTTCTGCTCTATAAAATTAATCTCGGGATTTAAGGCATATCCACTTTATTCTTTCGCTGTATGAAATCAGTGTAAGTACATAAATAGCTCTACCTAATTCCGACCTCTGGTAATCATTAATTGTGTGTAGATAACTCACCATATCAGACAAGTTGTCATTCTGGTCTTCAGTTTCCAGTTCCAGACTGGAAGTGACGCTGTGGTTTGACGCCGCCTCAGATACCGCCTCCAAGTTATCTGACGTATTGCCCAGAGACACCTCATCGTGTGATACCGAGAACCTGACAAAATTAAACCATGTAATACTACTTTGGGGAAGGCTTACGTTCAGCAGTGGACGGCAATTGGTGATGATACTACTTTGTAAATTTAATCCTATTTAACAAGGGAGAAGTTGAAGAAAATAGCATGGAGCATAAAAATTGGGCCATTTAAAATGGCTTCTTACCTAGTCCTCTTCTGTACTGGTGCGCCGGGTCCAGCCACGGCTAGCGCGGACCCAGTGTCGTCTGCGTCACCAGCTTCTGAGCCCCCATAGTAACACTCTAGAACCTTCGATTCTGGAACTAGACCTGGACAAAATAAGGCGTGATTGATGCTGATGTATGAACGGGTATCTGAGCATAAATTGATCTTGATATAACGAATTTAAAGGTTTCCTATTCAGGAATCTTTACTAATATATCACTAGCTTTTGCTCGCGACTTCGTACGCGTGTTTCCCGTTTTTTCCCGTAGGAATTTACCGTTCCCGAATATTCCTCAATCCCCATTCCTCATGAATGTGGCTATCATGTACAAAAATATTTTTGAAATCCGACAGTTAGACCTAGAAATTAGCGCGTTCAAACAAACAAACAAACTCTTCAGCTTTATTATATTAGTGCTAGTGGCCCGCCGCGGCTTCGCCCGGATGTTTTTTTTTTTTTTTTAATTTTGACATTAACGGACACAACAAAAATTAGTGAATTGATCCTGCCGTTCGCGCATGATGCCGAGACCAGGGGAAATAGGGATTATTTTTTTTTATATTAAGTATAGATAAAGCTGAAGAGTTTAGTTGAACGCGCTAATCTCAGGAATTCCTGGTTAGAATTAAAAAAAATGTTTTAATGTTGAATAGCCCATTTATCGAGGAAAGCTATAGGATATAGGCTAACATCTTTTTTTCCGACAACCACGCGAACGAAGTCGCGGGCACAGCTAGTGGAGACTTGAAATAACACAAGGAAGAATGGACAGGTGCAAAGTACATTCAATCAATAGAAATGTTGTAAAACGTAGGAATTTAAAGGAATTGGAGTGATTATCTGTTTTTGACTAAAAAAACCGTTTTCAAAATTGACTAGAATTTAATTTATATTGTCGCGTGGAAATTGGCAGTCAGTTTCAACGTGTGTGAAATTTCATTTTACGTTTCACCAATCTTTACATGTGATGGTCTCAAAAGACTGCAGCTTCTTGCCAGTTCTTTACTGGGTTGGATTTGGATGCCAGGATGGATTCCAGGACCTCAGCATGCTATATCCAAACCCGGTCCCCGACTCACCCACATAATCATGCTCCTCGACATTGGCCAGCTTGATGACCAGCACCTCCATATGCTCCACACTGGCATCGTCCTTGCTGGTCCCGTTCATGGGCTTGTCGTCAGCAGCCGAGGCTAGCGAGGAGTTGGAGCTGGCGCTGCGCGGGAGGCGCGGGCGCTGCACCTTGCCCAGGATGCTCTTCTTGTTGGACGGACCGTTCTCGACGGGGGACGGGGTGTCTTTTGATTCCGAGGGAGGGGATTGCCTGTCAAAATTTAGAGTAACATCATTTGAATTTGATTTAGATCCATTCACAATTAGTGTGAATTTGGCCAATTATTTCAGTCATTGTAAACCAAGTATTTGAATTATGCGGTGTGTTTTTTTGTTTTTGTACTCACACCATACATTATTATCATAAGTCGTGAGGATTTGTAATTGGCTGTCTGGTGACTATGGTTTCCTTGTTTATTTGTTTTTATTAACTGTAAGTCCTCCATGTACTAAAATAAATAAATAATGATATTCAAAGTCAAAGTCAATTCATTTATTTCAACTAGACCATTAAAAGGCACTTTTGAACGTCAAATTTACAGTTTAAAATTAAAATATAAGTGACTCTAGTTGTCCATTCGCAAAAAGTAGATTCTTATGGAGAAGAACGGACAAGAAACTCCATAGTTACTCTTTTCAAATATAAGTTTTACAATATTTTGTATACATAGGTACATTGATCAATTGATTATATTATGTGAGCACAATGCATCCAACATTACACTAATATACAGCACACACTTATATACTATAGGTACAACAAAGCAATACCAGCAGAGATAAAATTAAGTTTGCTAGTAAGGGACATGGTACTCACATATTTACAATATAATTAAAAACAATGGATCAGTGTGTGAGTTAAATTACATATTAAAAACCTGAAAGTACACCAGTAAATAAAACAAGTTTGACTTTTTCTACTATACCCTCGATTGTCCTATGGAGCAGGACCAGCATGTTTCCAAGCATTCTTATCTTTAATATAATCATCTAGTTTGTAATATGCTTGTTTACAAAGTGTGGTTTTAATGTAAGTTTTAAATTTTCTTTCATTTAGTTCTAATATTGCTGCCCCTATACCATACTACTTGTCCGCGCAAACCACATTTTTATTCTATTCTATCTTGTCAAAAGTCACGCTATCACTGAATCCCTTTTTTTTCATATCACTCCACACACAATCCATTCAACAAAAATAAAGTAAAAAATTGGAATAGGTTTTTATTTAATAAATAATGCAGTCTTGATGTCATCTGCGAGCAACACTGCATTATCGTCGCAAGGTACGGCTACAAGAATTAATAAGAGCGACGTTCATGGTGAAATGCCAGCTAAAGTTTCCAAGCTCAAAGGAATAGGATTCTTATTTCAGTCATATAACTTGGTCATTTAGCTGTCTTTACTTTACAGACTATCTACACTCACACTAACGTTACGTATTAAGATTTCAACGCAGCAAGTTGCGAAAATAATGCACTAGTAAACAGAAGTATTTTTTTTAAGTATAAAGCGTCGCATTAATTCGCTCCGAAAGCGCTGTTTGTCGGCTTGATGGGTTCAGTATTTCCATTTACCAGCTTTTCGCTGGGATATCGTAGCAGTGTGAGCTTCCATCTTCTAATGCGCGAATTTTCGTTTGTTGCTGTTTCTATCCACCTAAGGGAACGTACCCATACTATGTGACCCATTTTTTCCAATTTTTTACCCCCCTTCGGTGACCACCCGTAGTATATGCCAAAACTTCTCCCTCTAGTCTTCACGTAGTAATTCATAAATATGATTTTAAATATTCTTTTGCAAACAAAATCTGGCTCATTTTTGTCTTTATAATACGGCGCTTGCACCGTGACGCCAAAACGTTTGCATACCTATTTTCTTCTTCAACAGGAACTTAAGAAAAGCGCTAAACGCTGCCTGCCATATTTGAATATAGCTCAAAAAAGTGAGAGATTTCCCTAGAGGATATTGAGTATGTAACTAAAACCCCCGTTTTGAAGACCCTTCTCCCCCCCTGAACGGGTCACGTAGTATGGGTAAGTTCCCTTATTGTAAGTAGATAGCTATCTCCTCCTTACCTGTATTTGGTGAGGTCTGGCATCTTGCGCAGCAGGTCATGCAGACGACTCCTGTAGTTGGGCTCGGTGGTCTGCAGCAAGGCAGCCAGGCGGTTCGCACACGCTTCTCCGCTGCTTGAGCTTTCACTGCCTGATTCGCTGCTGAAACACAACAGTTCGTATTATAATAATTAAGATAATAATTAAAATAAAATATGATTCCTACCCTCTATTGTGATCTCTCTCTATCACTCAAAGGTTTGCTGGTAGAAAACTCATTTTTGAGTTAAGCTCGCCTTTGTACATGAACTATTTTTTAAATGTGAATTAATATAAGCTGTTATGTTGTACAATAAAGAATTAAAGAAGAATGAAAGAATTAAAGATGATTCTATTTAGTCCGTTAATTGGAATATTTTTTTTTTTTTTTGTAATCAATAAACCAACAAACACAAAGTTAAGTTGGATACGGATGGCGCAGTGATTGAGTGATTTGGCTGCTGCGCTGTGTCGCGAGTTCCATTCCCGCAAGGAACAAATATCGGTCTGGCTGTTTGTTTTGTATGTTTGTAAACGCACCCAAGATACAGGAAAAAATCCTAGTGTGGAGCAAAAAACGTGTGCGTCTCGGGACGCCCGTCAGAAGTGATAACTTAAACTAATCTAAGTTAAACTATTTAATATGGGAAGCGTCTGTCCGAAATACGACTAGCGCTGTGGGTTACAGTGAGAGAGGAAGAGAAACCAGACAGACTGGCGTCGTAACGCGTTACGTTACGAAGCGGTTTACCCTCCCATAAGAAGTTACCACTTTAAAAAAAGTTACCTCAAAGCAGCGGCTTCAGGGCCGGTTCCACTCGCTGACGACTGCTCGTCAGCTGATGTGACGCTCGGGGTGTTGTTGTTGAGTTTAGATGAAATGCGCTTCAGGAATGTTATCTGGAACAACATACGAGTATAAGGTGATTATGTTCCGGGTTAACCCGGCAGTAGAGTTTAAAATCATATCATCATATAGTCATATCAAATCACTAGCACTTCGGCCGCGACTTCGTACGCGCATATCCCGTTTATTCCCGTTCCCGTAGGAATTTCTCGTTCCCGTATAGCCTATAGCCTTCCTCATGAATGTGGCTATCGTATACAAAAATAATTTTCCAAATCCGACTGGTAGTTCCAGAGATTAGCGCGTTCAAACAAACAAACAAGCAAACTCTGCAGCTTTATAATATTAGTATAGATATGAATGTACTACTCTTGTTTTTACTATAAACCATTATTTAATTTAATTTTTAATGTAGTTTCACAATTTCACAATTTTTTGCAAGCCTAATGTAAGGTAGATTGTACAAGGCTCACCCATCTTACTGTTACATCTTATTTTAAGTACCTGCAATCTTAGCAAATAAATTCTACTTTACTAATCTAGATCACTTTATAGACTACACAGACACAATCTAGACTCTAGATGTACATTTCATATTTGAAATACTAATCTAATTAATAAAAACTCCTAACTAAAATATGGCGTCAAAAATTCGTCCGCATCGCTATCGACTGGAAGTGAGCCCAAAAGACTGGCGGCATTGCCACGTTGTATGGCAATGTTTATCCTCTGTCCGAAGTAAAAGTCCCTTGGGTCACGCGAAGTTAAGTTCACTCTAGATTAACATGAGCACGATTTGAAGCAAATAAATTCAAATTATGGCTAAAGCCACTTTGCCAGGATTTCATGAAATCCTGGCAAAGTGGCTTTAGCCATCATCATCATCATACCAGCCGAAAGACGTCCACTGTTGGACTCCTCCAAAGGGGGATGACAGGTGATCGTAGTGTAGCTGTTGCAATGCACAGAGAATGCTGCTGCCCATACTCTGGTCCCTTAGTCGCCTCTTACGACACCCACGAGAAGTGATGGGAAGGTGCTATTCTTTTACGTCCGACACCATACAGAACCAAACATACCAGGATTTACCATTATTTTAATGTTACATTTTAAAGTCAGTAGTGGCTATATCTGCCAATTGGCAGTAGCTCCATGTAAAACACTGGTATTCAGCTGTATCCGTTGGGACTGGATGCCCACCCCAACATACTTGAGAAATAGCTGAACAAATGAAGACTCACCAGTAGCTGAGCATCTTGAGGAGTAAACAGCGCGACTGTAGTATGTAGATGTGCGTCGGTGGCGATGCGCGGGCTGTCGGCGTGCGCGTGAGGCTGCGCCGGCGCAGGCGCGCACGACCACGCCTCGCTCGCTACGTTCTCTATGAGCGTCCAGACGCAAGAGCGCTCGAATTTCAGGTACACGTCGCGGACTTTTGGTTCTACCTGTGAGGGGAAAAATAGTCATAATAAATTAAATCCATCGTCGTCATCTCGCTCTATGATATCCACTGCTGGCCATGGGCCTCCCCAAAGATCTGCGAGATACTGTACGATATGTACGATTTTAGCACCTCGGGGTGTACGATACCCGAACATATAGTGTTCAGTACAAGATACATTACCTCCTGGTACTTGGCGAGGCACAGCATCTGAATGATCTGCGCGATCTGGATGAGGTTGAAGCGCGCTATGTACGACTCTGGCACCTCGGGGTGTACGATACCCGGACATATAGTGTTCAGTACAAGATACATTACCTCCTGGTACTTGGCGAGGCACAGCATCTGAATGATCTGCGCGATCTGGATGAGGTTGAAGCGCGCTATGTACGACTCTAGCACCTCGGGATGTACGATACCCGGACATATAGTGTTCAGTACAAGATACATTACCTCCTAGTACTTGGCGAGGCACAGCATCTGAATGATCTGCGCGATCTGGATGAGGTTGAAGCGCGCTATGTACGACTCTAGCACCTCGGGGTGTACGATACCCGGACATGTGAAACGTTCAGTTCTAGATGCATTACCTCCTGGTACTTAGTGAGGCACAGCATCTGAATGATCTGCGCGATCTGGATGAGGTTGAAGCGCGCTATGTACGATTCTAGCACCTCGGGGTGTACGATACCCGGACATATAGTGTTCAGTACAAGATATATTACCTCCTGGTACTTGGCGAGGCACAGCATCTGAATGATCTGCGCGATCTGGATGAGGTTGAAGCGCGCTATGTACGACTCTAGCACCTCGGGGTGTACGATACCCGGACATGTGAAACGTTCAGTTCTAGATGCATTACCTCCTGGTACTTAGTGAGGCACAGCATCTGAATGATCTGCGCGATCTGGATGAGGTTGAAGCGCGCTATGTACGACTCTAGCACCTCGGGGTGTACGATACCCGGACATGTGAAACGTTCAGTTCTAGATGCATTACCTCCTGGTACTTAGTGAGGCACAGCATCTGAATGATCTGCGCGATCTGGATGAGGTTGAAGCGCGCTATGTACGATTCTAGCACCTCGGGGTGTACGATACCCGGACATATAGTGTTCAGTACAAGATACATTACCTCCTGGTACTTGGCGAGGCACAGCATCTGAATGATCTGCGCGATCTGGATGAGGTTGAAGCGCGCTATGTACGATGGCACCTCGGGGTGTACGATACCCGGACATATAGTGTTCAGTACAAGATACATTACCTCCTGGTACTTGGCGAGGCACAGCATCTGAATGATCTGCGCGATCTGGATGAGGTTGAAGCGCGCTATGTACGACTCTAGCACCTCGGGGTGTACGATACCCGGACATGTGAAACGTTCAGTTCTAGATGCATTACCTCCTGGTACTTAGTGAGGCACAGCATCTGAATGATCTGCGCGATCTGGATGAGGTTGAAGCGCGCTATGTACGACTCTAGCACCTCGGGGTGTACGATACCCGGACATGTGAAACGTTCAGTTCTAGATGCATTACCTCCTGGTACTTAGTGAGGCACAGCAACTGAATGATCTGCACGATCTGGATGAGGTTGAAGCGCGCTATGTACGATTCTAGCACCTCGGGGTGTACGATACCCGGACATATAGTGTTCAGTACAAGATACATTACCTCCTGGTACTTGGCGAGGCACAGCATCTGAATGATCTGAGCGATCTGGATGAGGTTGAAGCGCGCTATGTACGATGGCACCTCGGGGTGTACGATACCCGGACATATAGTGTTCAGTACAAGATACATTACCTCCTGGTACTTGGCGAGGCACAGCATCTGAATGATCTGCGCGATCTGGATGAGGTTGAAGCGCGCTATGTACGACTCTAGCACCTCGGGGTGTACGATACCCGGACATATAGTGTTCAGTACAAGATACATTACCTCCTAGTACTTGGCGAGGCACAGCATCTGAATGATCTGCGCGATCTGGATGAGGTTGAAGCGCGCTATGTACGACTCTAGCACCTCGGGGTGTACGATACCCGGACATGTGAAACGTTCAGTTCTAGATGCATTACCTCCTGGTACTGGTACTTAGTGAGGCACAGCATCTGAATGATCTGCGCGATCTGGATGAGGTTGAAGCGCGCTATGTACGATTCTAGCACCTCGGGGTGTACGATACCCGGACATATAGTGTTCAGTACAAGATACATTACCTCCTGGTACTTGGCGAGGCACAGCATCTGAATGATCTGCGCGATCTGGATGAGGTTGAAGCGCGCTATGTACGACAGCGGCACTTCCACCACTCCATGCGCCTCGGGGTTTATTATACCCGGACATATGAAGTGGTTCAGTACTAGATCGGTGCATATCGCGTGGAGTTCTCGGTCTGATGTTCTGGAGAAAAAAAATATGGATATTTAATGCAAAGATTTTCATAACTCAAATTTATCTTAAGTTTCGGACAAAGTTGAAACCATAACATCGACTCGTAAGACGTTAGCTTACTTATAATATGACGTAAGTATGCGTAATTAAGAGATTAAGTGCAAATCAAGCTGTACGCGCTCCAGTTTTGTGAGAACAAATCGGTAGTTCCATCCAAGGATTAAGATAAGATGATGCTGCGGTTAAACTAAATGTAAACAGTTACAGTTTTAACCTGTTCATGAAACCAGTAGATTTCCACATTCAATCAATACAAAAATATAAAGTTAGTAGATGGTTCTGAGCTCAGTGACTCTTGAAAAGCTTGAGGAAAATCAGTTGAGCCAATTTTCCCTTAGCGAGATTTGCTAGTGAGACGACTGGGAAAAACACACGCGGCCATCACCAAAAGGCTAATGTCCAAACTGACTTATGAAACCTTTTTTTTTAATTTAATATGGGTTTGCTCTTGAGAGTCTAGGTCAGAGGTGGCAGAGACAAAGTCGACGATGGAGCGAGCTTACCCAGAAGAAGCCTTTTGAATAAACTTTTTGCCTTCGTATCACAACGTCCTATTCGCAAAATGACCTATTGCAAGAAAGAAAGAAAAAGAATTCATTTCCGACAAGCAAATTAGTAATAAATATTGTTATTAGTGTATTATTATTCTTATTCTTAATACGTCCTTAAAACAAGAGAAGGGGAAAAGTACAGTCACGGCACACATCAATATAAATAAAGCTTTTAAATTTCACAAGTAAATACCGACAGATTTTTTTTTCGCGAGCAATTCATAAAATAGGAACGTTATTCAATACTAGCTTCTACCCGCGACTTCGTCTGGGTATCTTTAGAATTTGGTTTAGATATTTTTTTTTTTTAAAGTATGTATCTTGCCAGCGGCTCCATCCGGATTTTTTTCCATGTTTCTGATCTCGTGATGGTTTGTGAGTCTTTACCACTCATGATGTTTACAGCTAAGGATATACTTATTGATAATTGTAGGCTCCTGTTAGAAGTGTTGCCGCTCATGTCTACAGCTCTGCTAGTAGGTTATTTTGCGAAGACGATTTGCTAATAGGTCATTTTGCAAATAGGTCGTTTTGATACGGAGGCAATTTTTTGAACACTGAACTCAGTTTAAACTTACGAACCTGTCTAAGGAAATACAAGTAACCCCTTACACGGCCCTAATTTTAAATCCCTCACCTGGAATGTTGCTTCAACAAGTGTATAATCTGCTGTACAATCCAAGCGATGGTTGCGGGGAAGTTGGGCCAATGTTCCCTCAGCGAGACGATGAACTTGCTGGTGAGGTTGTACAACGACTGGATGGTCCACTTGCGGTAGCGAGCCACCTTGGTCGCATACTCCTGGGTGTTCGGCTGACCAAACTTCTTGGCGCGGTCTGCTGGGGTGAATCTGTGGGGGAATTGAGAGTTTTGATATCTGTTTAGCGTAAACTTTCAGATAATAAGTCTTAACTAATATTTTAAAGAGGTCGCCGCATGCCCAGTCACTCAAGTGCCTGGTCTAGCGGCAAACTGCACACGAGTGCAAACTCGTGAGGGCCTAATGACTGCGTCAGCAAACGGTGTTAACGTAGCTGAATATACAGCCAAAAGTACTATAACATTAGACGGGGATGAGTATATGTATTTGTCATCGATGCGCTAAGAAGAAAACGTTAAAATTACCAAAATTACCAATATGTGGAAGTACCTATGCTAAGCTATTCTAAGTTGCCAGGGTTGCGGAATTTGTTCGAAAGAGTCACCGCGGCCCTGGAACGCAAAGGGCTTTAGAAGGAACACGGATGGGTTTTAGTCAGTAAGAGTCTGACACGCCCTTCCGCTCCACCCAGAGCGGAAGAAGTCATTTGATGATTTCCAATCCTTAAAAAAAAAAGCTATTCTAAGTACCATATATTTTATCTATTTATCTATTATTTATTCATTGTATATATAAATAGTACACCTAAGACTACCTACAGTGCTGTCTTTCCTTCTCTCTTTAAAATCCATCCAAAGGTTGGCTTTAAAAGATCGCTTTTAGCGATAAGGCCGCCCATTGTGTCACCATGCAATGTTTCTCTTCATCTATATTTTCTGTAACTTATATGGTGTACATAATAAAGAGTATTCTATTCTATTTTACTACAGGCTAATTTTTTTCCGGAAATCGGAAGCCCCTGGCCTATCCCGAGGGACAAACTATTGGGGCGAAGCCGCGGATACAACTAGTCTAGCTAATCTATTGTAAACTTGACTTTGGGATGTCTGACCCAATAAATCAGGTACCAATATGGTACGTAGGTGTGTAGGTAAGTAGCAATTTTGAACATGGTCCCTAGTGACCATGGCGCAAGTGAAAGATTTATTAGAATTCATGGTAAACGTTACGTCCTCCTAACTTCAAGCAATTACCCACCAGGTGACTACTTAATATGACGTGCTAATGCCATCCAATTCCGATGATGTAAAAGGGATAGTGCTTTTCGCTATATATGGCTCCGTCTCTCTCTTAGAGCGGAATCATGATCGTTTTAAGACTTCATAGTATATGGTACGTATGTAAGTAGGGCCCCATCAGTGAAGTGTAACAGTCTGAAGTACGAGTACATCTACATTTCATGTTTACGAGGGCATCTCAGGTAATCTGAGTGATAATACGCCTGAGTACTACTACTGTACAAGAAGCAAATAAATAAACAATATGTGCACAGGCTTAGATCTACACAAACAGTTTATATTTAAAAAATTTAGGTGACATTTTCAATTCAGCACACAACCACCCAGTTTAATATTAAAATGTTTAGCCACCCATTTACTATTTACTTAATAAAACGAGAATCTCGCAACGTCCTGTTTGATATACACCTGCATTCTTAGCACAACTTATCCTGAAACTCAATGCGCAAGCGTGGAGATCGATTTCAAATAACAATAGAAGCTTTCAAATATAGGACGAGGACCTGCAAAATGCAGTTCATTGTTGAAGTCAACCTCTTTACAAGGTCACTTCGTCGGGTCACCGTATTTCTAGGAAACGCATAAGATCATAAAGGGTAACGACTGTTAGAGAATAGACCATTGTGGAACGATAAATTATAATGTCTAGACGCATAATATATTTTGGGAAACTTGCCCAAAATATGGCACGTGTATTAGTTTGCTAAATAAAGCTTGAATAAACTATTTTTCTGCAAATCAAATGACTGTAGTAGACTTACGCATTTCCAATGGACTGTTTTCGATACAGCGATGAGCGCACTTCGAAATCAAGTTCAAAATTGCTATCCTTCGGGACAGCCATCCTATCTTGTCCTTAATGTGATCGTCTATATATTTTGATGTTTATCAATCCTACAAATATTACAAATGCTATAGTTTGTGAGGATGGTTGGATGTTTGTTACTCTTTCACGTCAGAACGGCTGAAAGGATCTCGATGAAATTTGGCACAGAGGTAGATTATAGACTGGAATAACACATAGGATACTTTTTATCCCGTGAGTATGGGATCCTTGGGATAATTTTCGAAATTCAAGCGAGACGAGCCGCGGGCGGTAGGTAGCTAGTCTGTAATAATGCCTCAAAATTTAAACGGATTTGGATGGCACACGCGTAGACCAAATCCTGTATTAGAACATTCTCGTAAGTTGATTTTCGACATTAAATCTGGCGAACCTAGTTAAGCTACAAAATTAATTAAAGTAATGTTTAACCCTGAACTAAATAAATACAATTAAAATGTGACCCGCATACGTGACGATGGACTTTATGGTCGACACCAGATAAACGTGCAATAACGGTCATTGACCCTCATACATTTATTGACATAGTCAATTCCAAAAACAGAAATAATGACAAGTTGTCCTGAATTATCGTAATCCTTTACTTTTTCTAGTAAAGAAACACGATTCATAATTTAGTGTCCGAGTACCTTCGCAGAAAAATTAAGGAAAGGCAATGAACTTTATTGCAAATTTATCTGGAGCCCACCATAAACCAACTGCAAAATTAAATGACATTGTCGCCAATATCATGACTGTAATAGTAACACAAAGACAGACTGAATCGTATCGATCTATCTAGAAATAGGCCAAAGTACTGACCGATCTATTATTTATTTACAAACTGATGGATCGATGAAGGTCGAAGAAACAGATGGCTCAACTTTCAGTGCAGTCTTGGGAACTAATATCGATTGAAACACTTGTCTTTAAATATGTAAATGTAGGTGCTAAGTCGACTGGCTTCATTGAAAAGGCATTTTGCTTCAATGAATAACTCGGATTTCCTCTGTATAATTTTTGAAGTGAGCGACGTCGTACGCATAACCCGTTTTTCGCGTTCCCGTAGGAATTTCGGAAAATCCTCTCTTAGTGCTCCCCTACACTCACCAAGGAACTTAGCTTAGCTTTTTACGACCAGTAGTTTCGGCTGTGAGTTGTCTGTCAGTCACTCAGTAACGGAACAGTTTTATATATGTCACCGGATAATTGCAAACTACGTAAGATTACAAAATATCTTGAGAGATTGTACAAGCACATTCAGGTTACAATGGCGGTTAGAACCGCCATCGCCATGGTTACCATGTCGTCTGCCCATCTTGGCGCCGGACTACCAACATTTCTTCTACTGCTGCTAGGACGCCAATCAATATAATACATATACATATATGTCACCGGAAAATGGCAAACTCCGTAAGATTATAAAATATTGTAAACTCTCGATAAATTTTCAAGTAAACATTTGGAATACTTTTTTACGCATCACAATTTGATAGTCTTTAATAGCTCCGTGCCGGTCCGAGAATTTGTGGACTGACATAAAATGGCGACCAATCAGAGCAAAAGTCTACAATATATCCGTTTTCGTGTGATAGTAAATCTAGAAACAACGCTCTCATTGGTCTGTTCAGATGTGAGCTCACACCAACAAAGACCAATGAGGAGCCAAGTTTCCAATTTAACTGAAAATGTCGCGAATGGTTTCGAAACAATGATGGTTCGGCTGTACCTTCATTTTTTTTTTTGTTTTTGTTCCACTTGACCTTGTGTAGGTGGGTCAATGACCACTATTGCCATGTCAGAACGCAACAATTATATTAAAGGCTTAGATGGTGTACCTGACAAATAACTAAGCCTTGTTAAAATGGAATAAAATAATAATGGTCTTCTACGCTCTGTGTCAATCAGTGATAGGGTATTGTATCCCTGTATGGGGTGGCGCAGCAAAGGCCAGTCTTATCAGGGTGGAGCGAGCACAGAGAGCTATATTAAAGGTAATGCTGCATAAACCTTACCGCTACCCTACTGCCCAACTGTACGCGGAATTTAAGGTTCTCTCAGTCCGTCAGCTCTATGTGCTTCGTTCAGTGCTTAGAAGACACGCTTTTGTCTCCCCGTCCGATCCAGGGAGGCGTACCAATGTCCCTCCAGGCACACAGCAGAAAACCTCGTTCGCCAGACATCAATTCAACACACTCAGTGCTCACATCTACAAAAAAACTCACCAAGTCATTAACATTCGCGACCTCAATAAACACACAGCTAAAACTAAAGTGACAGAATGGCTACTACAACAGGATTATTCACAAACCGAATCATTGCTTACATTCATTGCTTAATAACTTATTAACTTTTTATTCGCTGCACACTCAAAATCTCACCCACACTTCAAACACACACACATACACACACACGCACACTCACACAAACACACACACACACACACATTTGGGTTGCTCCACCTTTTCTTCTTTCTGGTCCTAAACCCTGCTATACAAATAGTTAGTTATATAGATATACATTTATTTATTTCTTTTTTACAATTTATCATCGATGGTAGACCGACACACATCATAACTGTTATTTTGTAATCATAGCTGCTCACTGTCTCTTAAGATACAGGGTTTCCCTAGTTTAAGAGGCAGGGCTCATCTTTCTGCGTACAGATCTTTTTTTTTTTGTTTCACCTGACTAGTTCTCTTCTACCAAACCGTCCATTTTTTTTTTTTTTTTTTGTGTAATTTGAAAAAAAAAAAAAAAAAAAAAAAATTTATACTACTATTAATTTTGTAGTTATCTGTAAGTTTCTTGTCACAAATAAATTTATTATTATTATTATTATTATTATTATAATAAAAAAAGGAAAATTGTGGTGCAAACTCATTTTGCCATAATAAGGCAAAATGAGTTTGCACCACAATTTTCCACGAGATTCATGTGCCAAGATTATCATAAAAGTAGTTTATACTAAAAGAACAGTGATCGACACGTCTGATCTCGCACAGCTCCGTAAATATTTAGATTATAAATAACACTTCACACCATTTGCATCGTTAGTTTTCAAAACAATGTTACATTTTTTTGACACCAACCAATTTTCAGCTCTAACAGCTGAGAAAACAGTTGAAATTCGAACAATTTGAGAAGAAGGATCAACCGGTGCAAGCCACATGTAACAGTTTTGGGACTATAAAATCTTGATGATGCATAGCAGAGGCTTATAAAGCTGAAACACATGAGCCCGTCTAGACGCGTGTTTAAGATACGGCCAAAAAGGATCGTTTATAAAGTTTTTCGATTCTTGAAATGGCAACAAGACAAAATGCTTCATGACAGTAATTTAGCCAAAGGACAACAACCGGGTTTCAGAAATTTCTGGTAAAAAAAAAAAAAAACTTATTCTGATAGAACTCCCCCCCTTCATTTCTTTTCAGGTTACCAAAGCTAATAATATTTTGTTCCCTTGTCTAAGGCCGCGTTTCCACCTGCAAGCAAATCGCATGCAAGTTTAATTACATTGTGTGACAGCCTGAGCGACTTATCACCTCCTTCCTTGGCTGAACTTGCATGCGAGTTGGTTGCAGGTTGAAACGTGTCCTAAGACCTCAGTAAGACCCCAATTCCACTCACCTCTCCATAGCCTTATCAGGATCGATATCGAGGAAGAACTCGTCCTCATGCAGCACAGCCATGACGGGGTTCTGGAGGGCCGCCACCAAGAATTGGCGCGCCGGCGTGTGACCGTCGCGGTACACAGCATACAGGGACGAGAGCGCGCACTTACCTGCGCGGAATAACCTGGGGAGGGAGTGAAGGATTCATTTGACATCGAATTATCATGGTGCTTTGGTGTGGGACAACCCTGGGCTGGCCTTCTTTACGATGCTAACATGAAGAGTTACTTATGATACCCAAGAGGACACTATTTCTGACATTATCCGTGAGTAATTTGAGTCTTGGTCGTGGTGTGAAAAAAGGACAATTAAAAACACCTAAGATTGGGTAAGGCGAAAGTAAAAAGGTTTTTTTTTAAAATTCCAAGGCCCGACATCGATGACTATTGCATTATTATTTAATTTTTTAGTCAGAAATCTGTTCATTAAGTAATTGCGGAAATGTCACAGGCAATTTATCCGTATTTGAGTCATGTTCTGCATTGAAACACGACCAATTTCCGCTGCGCACTGCAATAATTGACGCACCAAAATTAGTTTAGGTACTCACCATATAATTTAAAAATCTCAAGCTAGGTACTTTAACATAGAACATACAGTTTGTCTTCCAATACTTACTTCCTAGGATCACCAGACGTGGCCATCTGATGCTTGATCAACGACCTCACGACGGCCAGGAACCTGGTCCTATCTGAAGCCGACCGACAGCTTCCATACAGCCCCGAGACCAGAGCTGATGGTAGACTGGGCGGGATGTGGTCTTCGCCCAGGACTAGGCAGAGGGAGACCAGGTGAGGGGACTCGCGCAGCCATCCTAGAAGCTCGCCTAACGCTGTCGCCTCCTGTTGAAGAAGAGTAGCTTATCAAGAGGAAAAATAATAATTAAAGTGTTTATTGAGATGTATCTCCGGTAGTCCTAATCGGATATTTCACATGACCGCTACTTTACTAAGTATGTAATTACAAAAAGGCGAACAGCAGGGTTGTATGGGAGTTTCGTACACCTAATAAAATATCGTGTTTTGGGATATTTTTTGTTTTAATTGGTAGTCAATACGATAGGCAAGCCCTTTTAAAATTCTTAGATTTTTAGAAGTTGGGACCTAAAAGTTATAACCAGTTTTATTTTTGAGGTTATGTCCCAATAAATATTATTACGTGTAGGCACATAACATTGTTTTGGTGAAAAAGGATATGTTCTAGATAGCTGGTGCTATCTTTGTAGTGTTTTGCTTATCATTAAGTTGGCAAATTGACATGAGAATTGTAACTATTCAGTAGGGTGCTTAAGGAGAGACCTACGTCCAGCAGCGGTCTGCAATAGTTTGATGATGATGATGAAGTGCTGATGGAGTTTTGAGTGTGGGTAAATAAAACAACTTTGTTTTTGTAGGAACTTACATATTTTATTTTATTGTTCTTATAATTACTTAATCGATTCTTAATTTTATTTCATCTAAGAAAGGGGCAGGTAGCTCAACTCAACGTAGAAATTACCAGATAATTTGCTTAATTGCTCAGATGCATTTACAAACTACAATCCAAAACAACAGCAAAGAACTGAACAGAGACTCGGAAAGATTTTCCTAACCTGTCAATAAAATAATTGCCAATACAAAAAAGAACATTGATGGCGAAAATAATTCCTATAATTAAATGGTTAAATATTAAGATTGTATGCAATAATTATTCATTGTAAGGTATAATGTGTAATTGGTTAATTATATTTACTGTTATTTCTGTTTTTAAATATTACTTAAATCTTTTAATTGCTATAATTAATTAATCCGGACTTCTAAAAATACTAATGTTACATGAAAATTAATGGTTTAGTTGCCTTAATAAGTGGTACAAATTCTATCACAGAACTACAAAAAAAGTAATTTGTACGAATTCTGCCGTTCGCCTTTACGGTCTCCCGAGGCGAAGACGCTTGGCCCAAACAATCGTACCTATATTAAACTAAAAGGATAAATCCTTTTTTTTTTTTCATTTTGAAGTTTTTATGTCGGGATTTTTTTTTAATATATTTTTTTCTGCGCCTGATCTTCTGTCTAGGTTTTGACAGTTTTACTAAAAAAAGTTTGATATGTTTATCTCTAATATCATATTTCAAAGCAGTAAAATAAATAGGTAGTTTCACACGCATTGACCTCAGAGTCACAATAATTATAATTCCTCATTAAAATACAATGAGTCCTATTAATATTACAGAGTACCCAACACAGAACATTATGTACAGTTCCCTCTTAGTATCTTGACCTACGACAACAAAGGCGTGAAGGCGGTAGGTCACAGACTCACAGCGCATGCCCCAATTATGTCGTCCCTCCATTCTGCGAGTTTTGCCCCCACGGTAATATGATTATTGTTAATCGGAGGAAGTGCACCGCCCGACCTTTGGACCATGTCAGTTTCGACATTCAAGTTGGAAACAGGAAGATTGTTTCGTTTTTAGGGTTCCGTACCCAAAGGGTAAAACGGGACCCTATTACAAACGCTTCGCTGTCCGTCTGTCACCAGGCTGTATCTCATGAACCGTGATAGTTAGGCAGTTTAAATTTTCACAGATGGTGTATTTCTGTTGCCGCTATAAGAACATATACTAAAAAAACAGAATAAAATAAATATTTAAGGGGGCTCCCATACAACAAACGTGATTTTTTTACCGTTTTTATAGATAATGGTACGAAACCCCTCGTGCGCGAGTCCGACTCGCTCTTGGACGGTTTTTAAGTTGCAGTTACAGGATTACTGACATATGCATGTAATTTGTGTATTATGTTCAAAGTACTTTTCTCATAATGTGAGCCCTTCAACATTAACCTATACGGTTAACATAATCTATACTAATAATATAATAAAAATGTAACAGATCGCTGTCTGTACATGGAAGATATTTGAGAAAAAAAATATTATTGGGACCTTTATCACCGCAAATAACACCCAAAACAATGATTGTTACATTTTTTGTCTGTTTGTCTCTGCGTTTGTGCACGCTAATCTCTGAAACGGCTTATCCGATTTAGATGTGTTTTCACTAATACATTGTGGTAAGCTTCACTTAACATTTTGTGTTTGTTTAATGTCAATCGGTTCATAAATAAAAAAGTTATGCCAATTTAAAGAATCATGTCGAACATTTGTCTAACTATCTATGTATATATCTATCTATTCTTTCTCTGTTCAGTAGCATTGACTGAAACTTTACTAAACTTCATAATCTTAAAATAAAAATTTCTGCCCCAAGTACTAATCCACGCGGACGAAGTCGCAGGCATAAGCTAGTTTGACCAATATAGTTAGTTTCTTTCCGAATTTGGTCTCCGAGTGGTTGGGTAGGAAACACTGAATTCGTCTAGTTTAATAATCAAGATACTGACGTGTAAAAGTGTTATATTTAACCAATTTACAGAGTAAGAAAGAACAAGATTGCAACCCAGAAATTTTCCCAACGCTTATTTCCACAAATCACAACTTTTTTTCTTTTTTTTTTAAGGATGGGAAATCATCAAATGATTTCTTCCGCTCTGGGTGGAGCGGAAGGGCGTGTCACTCTTACTGACTAAAATCTATCCGTGTTCCTTCTAAAGCCCTTTGCGTTCCAGGGCCGCGGTGACTCTTTCAACAAATTCCGCAACACAAATCATAACTTAGAAAGCTAATCGTAATGTTGCGATAACAAAACCTACATACAAGAATAACGACAAGGTATTTTTCACGTATAGACCAAGTCCAGTCAAGTCTATAGCGACAGACACATAGCACTTGCTAAACAGTTGTACTTAGCAAGTCTATAACTGATCGTAGCGATCTACCGCTTGCCGCAAGTACTTCCTGTACTCGTAGGTCAAGAGAATCGTTTACGACTTGCATGCATGCGAATGCATATTTTGCATTGTGCGTCAATCAGTATAATATTTACGGCTTTGTTTAAGACGTAGTAAAACGTAGAGGTCAAATTATTTAAGAAGTTTAACGTGAAGCAATCCTTCTTAATGAAGTTTTCCACAGAAACTAAAAAATCACTCTCTCTTACCATGTGAACTCTTTTTCGAAAATATTCAACTAACTTTTAAGGCCTAGGTACACACCTAGGTCTTGTTTGCGTACCAAGTTTCATTAAAATCGGTTCATTTATTTCCAAGAATAAAGACTTGAAAGTTTTTCTGGAACACCGTTAGGAGTAAACACCCTTATTAACATTATACACCTATTTCCTAGACACCTCCATAACAAACTAAACATTCTATTCGCAAAACGTCCTATTAGCAGAACGTTTATTATCAAAGTACAGTTATGCTGAAAATGTATACCCCTGGTGTGGACACAACCTGTGTCGACCCTCTTCTCGATCAACTATCTCATGTTCCAAGTACAGAGGCTTACTTACGGAGACTGTGTTAGGAGCAGAAGTTTGGAGACGGGCTGAAATCTAGAGCGGCCAAAGACTCAAACTACCAGGAGACCAAGAACCTTGAAGAAGTATTTCCGGAGCTGTAAACTTGAGCGATAAAGATTCATAAACTACCAGGAGATCAGAATGGGAAGCTAGCATGGAATAACGTCCCTTTTTATGAATTGATCGCGAAAAAGTATCATATTTTTACTGTGGCTGTATTTTTCCCATTCTCTTGAAAACGCTCTATTAATAAGACGATGTGCAAATAGGACGTATTGATATGGAGGCATTTTAATCATTAATGTTAATCACTTTGCACACTTCAATGAATTCAAGTTCTTCCAACATATCAGACAAATGTGTTAATGGGGAGTTTGTAGCGTCACTTAATGTTTCAAGCTACTGAGAAGAGGTGCCGGGCGCGCGTTTTGGACAATTTGCGAGAAACTGACGTTCAAAAGTGCTGGCTCTAAGCTTTATTTGACTTTTGATTTGATTTGAAAATAACCTCAATGTTACTTGTGTAATCTTAGAATGAAATAATCCGTTGTTTCCCAATTATATTTAACTCTTGGCGAAAGAAATTAAGGCAAGCAAAGATTAAGTAAACAGTAAAGGACAGCCCTTTCTATCCTTACTAATATTATAAATGCGAAGTAACTCTGTCTGTCTGTCTGTCGCACTTTTTTTTTTTTTTTTTTTTTTTTTTTTTTTTTTTTTTTTTTTGATGGGGACCACTCGCAGTTCAGCACGCTAGGGCTGGTGACTGCTTAACCGGACTATCCTGTGGTGGCCTTAAATGACTCTAAGGCCCCCAGCCAGGGCTTACAAACTAAATTAAACCTACATGACCGCTCGCTAGGGCATCCCCTGTGGGATACGGACCTCGGCTAGCGGCGTCATTTTGGGAGGAACAGCAAGGGACAGGCTGGGTCATAACATTATTTGGGGAGTTTAAAACTACTGGCTCAGCGACACGGGCTGGCTCGGTAATCAAAGGTCGGGAGGGATCTTTACGGGGGCGTCGCGACGGGCCCCGACGGCGGGGCCTGAATACGGAACGCGGTCTGTTCTTGTGTTTTCTAAGAGTGCTGGTTTCCCTACGGCTCTCTTGGATCTGAGTGATGGCGTCGTCGGGTTCGACGAGGGTATGCCGCGGGCGGCGAATCCTATCGCACTTTCACGCCAAAACTACTGAACCGATTTAAATGAAATTTGGTACACAGATAGTCTAGACCCTGATTTGAAAAACGGGGGATGAAAACTTGTATGGAAGTATCGTCATTTTTAAAGCTAGAAGCTTTAAACTTATTTTTTAGGCTGTTGATTGGATATAAATAAGCCTAAATAATAAAACATTCTACCCAAAGACACTATTCCACGCGAACGCGGGGGCACAGCTAGTCATCTATAATCGTAGTAAACACCAAAAACAACCAAACAATATCGAGCGAATTTTATGGCGTTCGAATTTTTCAGCCTTTTTGTAGAACCAGAAACTTTGCCAATGAAGTGAAGTGGTAAGTAAACAAGCCATGAGCATAGCATTGTTGTAATCTAGTAATGCTCATACAAATCTGCTATTACTTCCTGCTGGCGTACGTCAAGAGGAGGATTGTTTTATTCGTATGAGCATGAATTATTTGCGTTTTTAGTTTGTTAGTTTGCATGTTACAAGGAAGGGTTGTTGAACTCGCTTGGATATCGCTTAGTGCTTGTTCAAAAGGTTATTCGCGATAAGGTAGCCAAATAATAATTGGGCCCCCGATTCACATAATGTATGTTGTCATGGCTGTGATGAATTGTTTTTAGTCTGTAGTCTGTCACTGTACTTGTCAAAATAAATCAAAGTCGTGATTGTGTTATGTGGCTCAAGGATTTTACTTGCTTTGATGAATTTCCAGAATTAGTGTCCGACTGATTGTCGATGTCTGGTCGAAGCCGAAGGCTTAAAAACCCTAAACAATACAGTTCAAGATTGGCTAAAATTAATACATATTAAATGATTAACTTTTCAGAAGTAAATGAAGATAGTGGACTCGAAATGAAAACAAATAAGTTTTTAAATATGGGAGCGTTTAAGTATCACGTAACGCAATTTTTGAAGATTCTTGACCCTCCCTCCCTCCCATATAACGCGCCGTAACGTTTATCTGTACCCCCTCCCCCTCCCTAAACGTTACGTATCATCCAAGTGACAATTTTTAAATAAAAGTCACAATTATGTCTACGACTCTCATGTTACGAATTTTTTTAATTAATAAATGTCATTACAAGAAAAATATTGATGTTTATTTTTGTTTGGCAAAATGACTACTGTTTAGTGACTGTGTAACTCGAAAATATGTTTAGTGAGCTAGCGTTAAATAAAGAAACAATGTTACGTAACGCGTTGTTCGAACACCCTTCCCGCCAAATTGCGTTACGTAATACTTGAACGCCCCCTATTTTATCAGCTCTATGGTGGCAACAGAACTCCTAGTAGGTAACCAATACTCGAAGAGCAATTCTCATGCCACCCAGTACCTAGGTATCATTGTGGAAAGCGCTTTTAGCACAGGTCTTTGACTTTTGTCTTTTCCGAAATCTGCAACGAAAAACATCCGCGCAGTCAACCAATCAGAAAATGCAATAAAATGAAATTCACGATACTCGTAACTGACAACACGAAATGACGACTTTCTGAGGTAGGTGAGCAGTAAAATTTCATTTTCTTTTGTATTCGTTAATTTTCCTTTAAATATACGTAACGGTGGCCGTTTACTAGATTTAAACGATGCATTGTCTGCAATCCGCATTATAGATAGTGACAAATCGATTTCGTTTACCTATTCAGGTATTTTTTCATTGTCAAGTGTGCAAAGGGGCCTTTTTAGAAGTAGCAAGTGATATCGATCGTGTACCGGAAGGGGCAGGATATACAGGCCTCTTATCAAGGATGAGTAACCTGGTGAAGCTCAAGGTCCTGGGAATCCGAGGCTGAGGGAAGCTCAAGTCTGCAACCCTACTCTGACGCGCTTATGCCATCCAATTCCGATGATGTAAACGGGATAGTGCTTTTCGCTATGTATAGCTCCGTCTCCCTCTTAGAGCGGAATCAATATCGTTTTAAGAGTTTATAGTAGGGCCCCTGGTCATTGTAGCTTCATGCTTGGGGGAGGCCTATGTCCAGCGGTGGACGTCTTTTGGCTGAATGATGATGATATTTGAAGACAGTTTTCATTTTGAAAAATTAAAGTCTTTTGATGATATTCAATTTTATCTTTCATATTATTTCAAAACCATATTGCTACCTTCTAACGATTCCGTCGAAAACAAAACAATCATTTAACTTGCAATTAGTGATAAGGGTACTGATAGCTTAGTAAACACAGCATCATTTTGTTCCCGTAAAGAGCTGTTTTAGATAAACAACATCAAAAGATCGACGGTTTATCGGCACGAGTAAACAGTAATGGATCAATTAACTGCGTTTTTGATTAACCATTTATCTACCTAGCATTATTCTCTTCGAGACAATGGAACATAGAACGGTAAAGGAAAATATCATGAGGAAATCGGCATGTTGTCGACGAACCAAATATTCAAAGCCATGTAACATTTACCAATCCATACTGCCGGTCGATTCTGTTAACATATCGGCTAGGCTTGGGTGAAGTGATCACGAAGTGAGCTGTCAATCCATACAATCAAGATGTCACGTGATCACGGAGTGAGCTGTCATTATATCTTGGTTACATGGATTGACAGCTCACCTCGTGATCACTTCACCCAAGCCTTACACTTCGACATGTTTCCGGAATCGACTGGCTGGGTCTGCGTGTTGGCCCACCTGCAAGCTTCCAACTTGCACGCGGGTTGCATGCAAGTTTAATTACATTGATTGAGATCACGATCGATCAAACTATACCTGTGTAGCCCGCAATGTAATGCAACTTGCATGCGTGCTGGTGCCGGTGGAAAAAAGGTGTTATAGTGGATCCACCCGATACAGACTATGTATAAAACATACAAAAACATGCGGGGCAGTCTTTGGGGACTCCCGATAAAAGTGAAAACTAAGTAACTTGTTAATTGTATCGTCGCGCTATTAGATTATAATTTTTGAACCTGGAAAGCGTTCGATGATGATGACGCGATTTCCATGATTTTTGTTCACCCAAAAGTACACATATATACACAGTATACATATAGCTCAAGGAAAGCGTTCGGTGACGATGACGCGAGTTCCATGATTTTTGTTCACCCAAAAAGTGCTCAACGCGCCTAAAGAAGTTTTCACTTAAAAAAAAAACTATCACACCAAAATTTGTCTGCATTGCTTTGTTATACAGACAAAAATCTAAAGACATTTATGGATGACTTGTACCGTCATGGGCTAAAATTATACTATAATCGTACAATTCCAAAAAAACGGCTAATATCGCCACCTAGAACTGGAAGATGACCAGCTGTGACACGTTAGGGGACATTAACAGATCTACAAATAATATGTAAGGAGGGCGTTCAAGTATTACGTAACGCAATTTGGGGGGAGAGGGGGGTCTTGTAAAACGTTACGCGTTGTTCGAAAACCCCTCCCGCCCCTGTAACGCACAGGGGCGGGAGGGGTTTCCGAACAACGCGTTACGTAATATTGTTTTTTTATTTAACGCTAGCTTACTAAACATATTTTCGAGTTACACAGTCACTAAATAGTAGTCATTTTGCCAAACAAAAATAAACATCAATATTTTTCTTGAAATGGCATTTATTAATTAAAAAAATTTGGTAACATGAGAGTAGTAGACATAATTGAGACTTTTAGGTAAAAATTGTCACTTGGATGATACGTAACGTTTTGGGAGGGGGAGGGGGTGCAGATAAACGTTACGGCGCGTTACATGGGGGGAAGGAAGGGTCAAGAATCTCCAAAAATTGCGTTACGTAATACTTGAACGCTCCCTAATACACATTGCACAAATGTCAGTATTTCCGCATTCACAGACCGTATGCATTTATCGCTGATGACGTTTTTGCGTTCCACGTCATTGGGGGCGGGCCTTTATCGCCCTTTCGAAGCAGCTATAGAAATATGATTCCCGGGAAATAGCAGAGATTACATTCCGTGAAAAAAAAAACCATTTAAATTATAGTATGAAATTCCGGTTTACCCAGGATAGAGAGCCTGGAATTACCCTTAGGGGCGAATGAGGCTAATATCGAAGTACCTATAAAGTAGAGATAAGCACCTGTTTTTCACTTATGTACCTTAGTTTCCTTATTTCAATGTACGTCAGAGTAAAATAAAGGCTATCAACTAGCCGCTGAGTCTTTCCTCACCACAATGATTTCATTGGTCAAAAACCAATTTCATTGTAAAGCAATTCTCGTAATTTCCTGTACATCACATTATCCTCTACAATTTCCGTAGAATACGTCGTACCATAGAGTAATAAATGTGTATAGATACGAAACTATTGTAGCTACTTCCTATAAACGCACGCCAGCGTCGCTGTAATAATCCTTCCGACCAAAATTCGGTGGCCAATCACGTCGGAGATTAGCAAAGTACGCAGAAGATTTTTATTTTTTACTAGCGGTCCCAACAGACGTTGTCCGGTCCGAACGTATGCTTTGTGTATGACGAAAATTTATAGAAATCGATTGCAGCGCCACCTACCGGATCCAATTGTGAATCTAAACCATTCTCGAATCCACTGGAACACACACAAAAAATGAGATCAAAACCGGTCCAGCCGTTCAGGAGGAGCTCAGTCACATACACACGCACAGAAGAATTATATATATACTTAAAGAAGATGTTTGTGCGTAAAGCTGTTTCTTTCAAACAAACTTCCAAACTCTGAGCCCCGACCTGATACCCGACCTAGAAATGGAACCCACACACCCGAACATAGAACACGGCCGTCGCAATTGCGACCACGATACCAACAGAGTACTCATTAGACCTCTAAAATAATCAGCTACCATGCCAGAAGTCCTTTCGGAGGACCCCACTACCATGTTACGATACTGGCCGCATTCAAACAAGCCAAAACAAGCGTTCTCAATACTAACAACGATCAAACGTAAAGCTTACTGCGCTGAAATCACTTCAAATAGCTGTAAGCCAGCTGGTGCAGCTGACCATCATGAGAAGACGCATGGAGCATGGCATATCCTGCTCTCTTTAAATTCGCTCAGCACGACGAATCTTGTGATATCAAGCGCAGTGGAAAGCGGGCCCAATTTAGGCGTGCGCTGCAAACCACGTAACAACTTTGACAGCATTCCGTAATTACCAAGACCAAATTATTAATCTGCCTTTTCCCAACTATGTTGGGGCCGCTTTTCAGTCTAACGGGATGCAGCTGAATACCAGTATTTTACTTGGGGCGACTTTCTATCTCACCTGAAAAACCCTTACTGGGTAACGGTACCTCTTGGCAAGACTGGTATCAGATTTTCTCTCTTCTGACAATCCGTAAAAACTGTCAAAGATCTACAAACGACATCCGGGACCAACAGCTTAACGTGCGTTCCGAAGCACGCGAGGAGAATCGGTGTGTAATAGATGGTCACTCATCCACGGAGCTACCTCGGCAAGCGCTGCTTTACCTCGAAGATCGAACCGTGCGGCTGTTACTAATTAACCACGAGCTCCGCAAGATTATAGGCATTAAAACTCCGTTCACGGCAGTATGCTTCTACGCCTTCTCTACTCTATGGTCGTACCATCTCGTACCCATTCACGAACGTGGTTACTACGTCAACTTGTCATAAGTGAACACAGACAAAGGCTTGTATCCAGTACCTACATGGTAATGAACACTATTGTTTTTCGTTCACTATGTGTGACTAGGGGCAAGTTATTGTTACAATGAGATAAGTACGCCCACTGTCTGTCGTTGTCTGTTTCCTGAACCACTTTCACTGGACTGTGATTGGAAAATTGTTTGTTAATTATATGATACATACAATTGTTATTTTGATGCTTTTGTTTTATTTTAACTCATATATTCACAATAATACAATGGGTCAGTCAGGGTCAGCAAATGGTGGTCATACTAGTTGTATGCCATATGGGTTTACCCCTAAGCAAGAATGATACATTTTCATACGAACTTGCGAATTTAAAAATCCTTCCTCAATGATGATAACTTTTGCTTTACAAGGAGCTAAGGGTATTTCTTGATTTTATATCCAGCAGTTCAGGCTGTTGCGGAATTTGTTCGAAAGAGTCGACTTTGCCTCAGTCATCTATGATCTAGACTAGAGTCAAGAGCAAAAACATCTCAAATAAATAAAAAAGAAAGAGTTACAGCAGCCCTGGAACACGGATGGGTTTTTGTCAATGAGAGTCTGACATGCCCTTCCGCTCCACTCAAAGCGAAAGAAGTCATTTGAAGATTTCCCATCCTTAAAAAAAAGAAAAAGCAGTTCAGGCTGTGTTTTATTCTAACAGTTCATTTAGGATTTGTACTAAGTGGATAATAATGTTACGCGCCAGTCGATCCACATGGACGATCTTGGGAGCACTTCTTGTACCTTTCTGTATACGGTAGGTCACGTCGTTAATTTTTGTCACAATCCGGTACGGCCCGTCCCATTTAGCTTGAAGCTTAGGAGATTTCCCTTTACTGCGAACTGGATTGTGCAACCACACTAGTGAACCTTCGTCGAACCCTTTATTGTTCATTTTGCGGTCATAACGGGTTTTCATCTTTTCAGACATTTGCTGGCCCGATTGTCTGACGTGCTCATAAATGTCATTCATTTTGTTCCGCAAGTCATTCGCATAATCGGTTATATTGCGTGGGGCATCAGGTGGTATTCCGGTGATCAGATCTGCAGGCAGCCGCAATTCTCTTCCGAAGTTAGCGAAGGCTGGTGTCACCGATGTACTTTCGTGAACAGCACTTCGGTATGACAGCAAAAACGGTTGTATATGCTTGTCCCAATCGCGTTGCCGGTTTTCTACGACTTTTGCCAGGTATCTCTCCAATGTCCGATTAAATCGTTCCACCATTCCATCCGATTGTGGGTGGTAAGAAGTTGTTCTCGTTTTATGAGTACCCATAACTCGACAAGTTTCCTGGAATATTTGGGACTCAAAATTCCTTCCTTGATCGCTGTGAATCTCCAAGGGTACTCCAAAACGACAGAAGACTTCATGAACTAGTTTATCTGCAACTGTTGAGGCTTCTTGATTTGGAATGGCGAAGACTTCCGGCCACTTAGTGAAGTAATCCATTACAACCATGAAATACTTGTTACCACTTTCACTTTCCGGAAAAGGTCCCGCAACATCTAGGGCTATCCTTTCCCATGGTGCACCGACGTTGTACAATTTTAATGCACCTCTACTGCGAGTCTGAGGTCCTTTTACAGCCGCACAACTTGTACATTTGCGACACCAGTCCTCGACATCGTCACGACAGTGGACCCAGTAAAACCGTTCTCTTATCTTCAGTAGAGTCCGTTTTACTCCCATATGGCCTCCTGAATTACCATTATGGTACAGCTGTAGGACATTCGGTACTTTTGCTTTAGGGACAACCATTTGCAAATGACAGCTGTCTCCCCGAGCATTTTCCCATTTACGGCACAGGACTCCATCCTGAATCACTAAGCTGTCCCATTGGGCCCAATAACTTTTTGTGATCGAACTCATCGCTGAGACGTCACTCCACGTGGGCTTAGGAGCACTGGCCTTCATCCACTCCAGAATCGGCTTGATGTCCGAATCTTCCTGCTGTGCACATTGTAGGCTTTCCTTCCACTCGCTGCTGAGGTCTGTCTTGAGCATCCTCACAGGTACGACTTCTTTACCCTCTTGCCTAGTACAATGCTTGCAGTCTTCGGAGCAAGGTCTTCTTGACAATGCGTCTGAGTTACCATGAGATCTTCCGCTGCGATGTTCCGCCACCAAGTCGTATTCCTGCGGCCGCTTAGCGCTGTTGTTAGCCGCTCTACCTTCTGGAAATCGGCTATCTTTCCTGTCCGCAGTTCGCTTAGGGCAACTGGATCGAAGGTGGCCCCTTTCACCACAACCGTAGCATCTGGGACGGTACCTTATAAATCGGTCGCGAACTGCAGCTGTTGCAACCTCCCTGCCGCGGTGGGAACGACTATCCTGACACACAGCTTCCCTGTCTATTGTTCTCTTTGGGCAACTGGATCGAAGGTGGCCCGTTTCCCCACAGCCGTAGCACCTAGGGCTGTATCCTTTTAAACGGTCGCGAACTGAAGCCGCTGCAACCTCCCTGACGCGATGGGAACGATGATCCTGCCGTACAGCTTCCACCTCCAGTGCATGAGCCAAAGCGGACCAAAGCCACGGGACGCTTAAGGAGCGTCCCGTGGTGCCCGAGCCTCACAGCAGCTCTAACTTCAAGATCGCGGATTCCATCGGTGAATGCCTGCACCAGGTTCCCTTCGATGAGCGCAGGTACGGACTGGTAAGCTTTTCGAACCAGCTTCTCCACTTCAAGGGCCCACTGCTGCAGGTTTTCACCGCTGCGTTGCACGCGATCCTTGAGCTGCGCACGAAACACGTGTTCCAGATGAGCGTCGCCATATCTAGCTTCCAACGCCTCAAGAAGCTGCTCATAAGTCACTTCCTTATCGAGAGCTTCTAGGACAGTTAAGGCCTGGTCGCGCAGGCCTAGGGTGAGAGCAGTCATGGCCTGATTTTTACTCCACCCATTCGCCTTCATAACAGCTTCAAACTGTCTTTTGTAGGCTGACCAGGAAGATGTCCCATCGAACGGCGGCACTTTGAATCCACGTTGAGAAGGTGTAGTAGCTACGGAAACTGCCATCCCATCTCCAACCTTAAGGTTGCCCAACTCTTTCTTAACATCAGCAATGACGTAATTAAACTTGCTGATCTGGGTTTCAGCTTTTGACAGGCGGTTGTCATGCTGAGCAACCTTATCCTTCACCTCCTTCATGTCTTTTCCAAAGGTAGCGTGAAGGTCCTTCATAAGGAGCATCTGTTCTTCCTGGCGGCGCGCCTGCTCCTCCTTGTCACGCTGCAGCTGTTCTTCCAACCGACGGGCCTGCTCCTCCTGACGGCGGGCCTGTTCCTGCAGCATCAGCATCAGAGCAGCAAAGTCTGGTGCTGCAGATGCTGGAGCTGCTGTGGATGGACCGGCCTCCATAATCGGCAACTGGCCCTCCGACGTCTGCGGTGTTGTACCTCCAAAACGCCTCTGGTCCGTCTCCTGCTGACGTTGACTCCGGGTACGGATACCCTCCGTGTCGTCCTTTGGTAGAATCGGCATGGTTTAAATATCCCACTTCTGACACCAATTGTTACGAGCTTGGGGTTCGTGACAATGAAAACAGCCGATTAAATAACCAAAAATGACACTTTAATTTAACAACACTAATTACAACTTCAAACTCACTAATTATTAAACACAAGTTCACCACTGATCACTTTATTCGCACTTGAAGATCGCTTTCGAAGTATTCGCTTGTATCGCAAATTTAATACTGAATCGGTCGCGGAATACGCGCTCCTTTTATAGGTCAGTTTATTCTAGAAACTTCCATTCTCGAAACATCTGGAAAGTACTCGTAACTACCGCTGCCGACTGACCAGATACCGAGAAGTGTAGAATGTTCTAGCAAAGAAATGTCTAGAAGGTACTTGACTCTACTAGTTCTGCTACTCGATACTAGATGGCGCTAGTAGTAACTTAATGTACCCGACATTAATTCTGGCGCGTAACAATAATTATAATATGAGTCAGGTGATACAGGCAGACAGGTGTAAATATGTCATATACACAAGCTTGCTTATCCTTGTGAATATTTCTCGTTACAAAAATTGAATGACTAACTTTGAGTTTATTAGATTTAGTAAGTGTGTGTGTATTTAGGTCATTCTTGATTCAACTACAGCTGTTAGGTATGTTTTAATGAGATTTTTATTAAAAAATTTGGATACAATAAGTTTTCGAGAAATAAAAATGTCTTTTTTTTACAAGGATGGGAAATCATCAAATGACTTTTTCTGCTCTGAGTGGAGCGGAAGGTTGTGTCAGACTCTTACTGACTAAAATCCATCCGTGTTCCTTCTAAACCTCTTTACATTCCTGGGCCGTGGTGACTCTTTGAACAAATTCTGCAACCCTGGCAGAAATACAATGTCTGGATCAACTGGTCAACAGATTTATAAGGTTTTTAAATATTAGAAAAAGTGATAAACAAGGAAGGATTGTTTTTATTACCTCACCCTGGGTTCACACATGCAAATTGGTATTACTAATATTACATAAGAAGTTATACTGCTGAGATGGATATCTGACTCAAGAGACCTGCAGAAATGCAAACTATTGTTAGACTATGCCTATCAATCAATTTACAAACACAAATGTATGTTTACAAAATAATCTTATGCCTCTTTGCGATGGGGTTAGGCAGAAACAACAGAATGCAGGTGGTCTGTTGTTTCTATGATCCATACATACATACTCCTTTTCTTAATTTATGTTCAAACATTGTCATCACACACAGTGCTACATTTCACTGATTACATTCCTTTAGATAAATACTCAACTACTTATTTATATATAATGGATGAAACAATAAATTTGTTTGCCCACATCTCACCGCTACATATAACACTCGGCTGCGAGTTGTGGGCATATGAAAGAATTCTTGTTCAACCCATATGCTGAGTTCGTGAAGCACCGAAAGAGTTAAATTGGCCAAAGACTATGCTCCATTCCCTTGGGATAATTTTCCACTTTCAAGCAGACAAATCAACTGACAGAAGCTAGTTGCAGCATTTTAATATAACTTTGCAAAATAATTTTTACTGTATTTTGTGTCCACTCTAATAATGTAGTATTTTTATATCTCCAAAATTGTCCTTGTCAACTGAACAAGTAGCATAGACAAAAATTCCCTCAAAAAATGGTTTATTATTTAATCATGCATTTGGAATCAGACAGTGTTTAATTAAAACATTGCCACAATAGTCTTTTCAATGGATAATTATCTACTCTCATATTAAGAAGAGAAGTCCTGATTTAATTTCAAACATTTAATTTTCTGATAGAAGTCTATACTCTCATCTACTTTTTAATATTTCAGAAGAATTATGTTTCCAGGATAGGCTGCGGGAACAAAGATGTAGTTATGGTTATCTCATAACCATAACTACGTCTTTGATTTTAGGGAGGAAGTTGTAATAATTGTTAAGTTTTACTCTAAATCTGATATCAAAACCTTAAGTATGGCATGTAAAATAGAAATTAAACAAATAAAAAGGAATTCTGAGTAATAACTTGATCAATAATGATAGTTGTAAAAAGTGGGTGGACATGTAGGTCACATTGTTTTGTAATGCTGTTAAACACTTTACAAATGAATTACTTTGATAATTATTATGTCCAAGCCTTAGATTTACAGTACATTTTGGTTTTAGTACGATTTTTATTTTTGGGTAATATTATGAATGTTGTTTACAGTTCAGAAAGTAACAGTCATGAAATGAATTTTGCTGAGGACTCAAGTAATGCAAGTAGGTATGTGTTTAAAAAAAAACATCACTTTAAGAATGAATTCTCACTTACCTTGTACTTCAAGACTTTGAAGGCATCTACAAAAATTGCTCTCTCAAGGAGACTAGCTCTCTGGCAAAATGCTATGGAGTCAGCCTCACATCTTGATGTAATCAAGTTCGTGAGGTTCTGGCGCTGCTGAGAGCAGATCCAGGCCACCTGCAGGAGCTCTAGAGCCCGCTTTTCCACCTCTTCATTGAGTTTCTGCAACAGCTGCCTCTCTGAGTTGATAAATATCTTCTCTCGCCTCAGCTGATTCGCTAGCTCGGCGATGTTCATACATCCTTCCGACGTTGATTGCATCATGATCGTTCACAGTCAAACGCACAATAACAAACACATTTCGCACTAAAATGTTTATGAAATAGTATTTTCACGTCATTTCAATAAAAGGAAACAAGTTTCTGACACTTTTTCACTTCCTTCATTACGCTTGCGTATTAAATCCCACTTTGTATCTCCCTATCCATTTGATTATAAATATCTTTCGATATTTATTTGGAAAGTCACTATTTCTTGAGGATTCCTAGTAAAATTTTCTCGTTTTCTCTTTTTCGGAAAGTAAGGCAAAAAGACGAGAAACGCGAAATGAATTTCGTATTTTTATAATATTTTACTTGACTTAAATCTCTGTCTTTTGAGACCAAGTGAGTGAATGAATGAATGACAGCAACGTTCAGGAATACTAAACAATGTTGAGATCAACTCTTTCCTACAGAGATTTATCAAACCAAATTAGCATTGAGTAAGAAACTATGCCCGCATTTTATTAGAACTTTACTAAAAATTATACAATTCTTCCACAAATGTTTAATTCGATCGTTCCTGAACGTTTGATTTTTGACAGCTTCAATCCAAACTAAACAAAATCAAAACGCTACTACGAAGTGTTCTCAATCTTCAGCTTACGATGATTTGGTAAGTGCAACAGAGACAGACGAATGAAATTAAAGCGTTTTGCTTTAGTCGGATTACAAAAAGAATGTTTTGAGCGTGTGAACGAATGACAAAAAGGGAATAAAGATTAAAAATGAACGAATGGAAATGGTTGCCTAAGGAAATTGAAGGAAATCCTTGGACTGCTGCGCTTTTCATTGTAATTTTTGTGTAAATAAAATTTAGTATATTTGTTTTGTAATAAGTATTTAAATGTTATCAGTGCACTATTTTAGTTGCTATAATGTCAAATAGTTCGATTGAGGGGAAACTGAAAGGTTTACAGGAACGATTCGAAAATGAAATGCGTATTCGAAGAGAAGGTGGTTTCAACAACCAAGGTGGAATTGCTGCTCCCAGGCCTGGGAGCGGCAGGACCAGGCCGAGGCCCCGTGAGTATCTTGAAGATATCGCTATTAAGGGCACGTGCACTAAATGAACTCAATACATTCATCATTTATAACCATTATCATATCACATTATCTTTACGTTTTGGTCACTTTTTTGATGCTGTGCTGTTATTTTTTATTGTTATTTTGCTTTTCCAGCTCATAATCTAAGCGATACATAAATTTGTTATGCTTGTTTATGGTTAGAACTATGAAACCGAACCTATGATTTGTCTACAATAAGTTAGCCACTGTTATGCTATGCCTAAAGGTTATGCTGTGTTTCGTGACAAATTAATGTGTTATAATGCATGCAGGCAGCTTCCCTGTCGCCTGAGCTGCACATTGTGTACAAATAATTTGCATAAATTGGCATTGAGTGAGCGGTGGGTGGTCGTTGCTTAGACATGAGCCCATACATTGTTTTTCTGTTTTGTTTTAACCTATATAATCTCATATTGTACATAGATATCTTTTGGAACCAATGTTTATTGTTATGTGTGTATGAAGGCTGTAGGTGATAAATATGTGACAAACAATTGTGATGTAAAACCTTTGCTTTACTGTATATTACTAAAAGTATGGTACTGTTCTTTGGCGGTTTATAGACCTATTGCTTGAGAATGACCTAGAAATGATTGATAAAGTAGATATAACACTCGATATAATTTCTTGCTTATATCTATCACTAATCTTGTGTCAGTATTTTGCTCCATAAAGTGTACCTTCTGAATGACCATGGACTTGGTACAGTGATACCTGTAAGCAGGTTTCTAAGATGATTATAACTCTGCTAAAGGATTTATGTAATGTTTTGGCTCTAATAATCTGGTATTCAGATATTCAAGAGATATGATATCTTATTTGTATTTACTTCACCAGAATAATAATAGCCTTTATTCACACAATTAAATTTTTATGTAGACATTTTCTTTCAAAATATGTGCTGGATGTGGAATTGTGGACACTAGCTTAACTTAACTTACAAACATTCTTCACTTTTTCTGTTTACGCGCTGACAAAAGTCTCCCCCACTTTCTAGCTATTCCCAGATTTTCTAGTCTACAGACTCTCTGCCACAGCTCTAATCTCATTGTTAAGTGCATTTAAGAATACAAAACTCATTCAAAAGTTGGTTTGTAGTAATACATTTAATTCAGTAAAAAATTTCATCATTTATAGTCAACTGCCTAGATACATGCACACCGACATATCTATCAGCCCAAGGATTTAAGACTTCCTGTCATAAACTTTATGTGGTGTTATGACTTACAAGTAGTGAGTCTTAGAAGTGATTAGATTGTGACTGTCATTTAAGGTTAATAGATATTAAAACTAGTAGGTGGCAAAAAATTCAAGATCATAATGAATACAAGACATGTAATGTCAATCAATTTTGTCAATATAAGGTGAAACAAGCTGATCACATTGCTTTTAAATTCTTTACAATACATTCTAAACATAGAACTATATTGGTTAATGTCTGAGGTGGTTTTTTTAAGTAAGCACCAAACAGATTTGAGTGGACCTGTTCAGACAGTGCAAGCATTTGTCAGTTATTCTGATCCAAAGAATCAACAAGAGATTAGTTTTAAACTTATGTTTTGAATAATGTTATCTATTACCTCCACAATAGTAGTTCTTATCATGGTCATCAGATGGTTGAGGTCCTTTTAGTTCTCAGTTGAGCTACTGTAACTGGCAAATGCTTGCACTGGTACTTTCTTCAAAATATCACCTGAGAAATTAACACCTTTTTTTTTTTAAGCATGGGAAATCATCAAATGACTTCTTCCGCTCTGGGTGGAGTGGAAGGGCGTGTCAGACTCTTACTGACTAAAACCCATCCGTGTTCCTTCTAAAGCCCTTTGCGTTCCAGGGCTGCGGTGACTCTTTAGAACAAATTCTGTAACCCTGGCAGGAGAAATTAACAACTACATTGTTATCATAAATGATCTGACGTCCTCATTTGTATGCACTTTAAAAGAGAATTTCAAGTATGAGTTTGTTTTAATGTTTTTTCACAAAGTAGTCCACTAGGAAACGCAGGCCTCATCTGGTTTAAATAAACCATACAACAAAAAGTTTACCTATTTACCTATCATATATGTATTAATTAACTGTTATTGTTGCATTTATCATTCCAAGTTATCATTTAGTATTGTATCATAAATCTGTATTACCTTTAAAGTTTATGTTTAACTGCAACACCAGTGTGTAACCCCTTTGAAATATTATCTTTCAACAGGCTCAAGAAATGATAATGCCACATAACATACATTATTGGTTATGATTTGTTGATAAATCTTTGCCAAAATATTGTGTATCAATGGTTACTCTCTCACTCTCTGCTTGCTACTCCATTTATTTTTGTATTACCCTTATAAAATACTGATTATGAACCTTTTTCTGAATATAGGCCTAAAATCATTAAAATATACTGAATAATTTTATCAACATAGGTATAATCTTTTTATGATCTGCAATAAATATTATTTAATTTTTGTAATCATAACGTACACTAGCAGAGCCAGGCATTTGAATATGTTCGCCATTAATAAGTCTGCAATTGTACCTTTGTGCAAAAAAATTTAGTCTTGCGGGAATCGAACCAGTGACTCGCAGAAAAGCACAGCCAATCGCACAGCCACTGCGTCAACCGTGCTGGAAATTCATCTGTTCATTATGATATTTTTGTTTCAGCACCAATGTTCTCAAGCAGAGAAATACCAGCATTCCCACCGAGATCACCACAAGCTACTGAGACTGAATACAGAATGCGAGAGGTTTACAAGGTATTCAAAATGTTCATCCATATTTTTACAATACAAAACCAAGTCAAGAACTCTAGACATACAATTGTTTAGGGCAGTGGTTCCCAACCTGTGGTCCGTCCGCAAGTGCTGAAATATGGTCAATGAAAAAATTTCAATGTTTTCACTTCAAAAATGTCATTGATGCAAACTGATTTTAAGTTTCTATCAGAAATATTTTGTTTTCTATGACAATGCTCTTTACCTTTGATTACATATTTAGGTAGTTTTAATGCTACAAGTTTTGAATATCTATATTGTTTTATAAGTTTTTTTTAAGATAATTACAGTTTAATTTTCTTTTTGATTTCTGGTCCCTGGTAACAACAAATAAATCAAAGTGATCCCGGGTCAAATAAGGCTTGGACTTGCTGATGTTGCATTTACTATATTGATTCTTGATAAATACAAATATAATTTCTGAGATATTAAGGGCAATCATTAAACAGATTTTTATAGAGATTTGGTAGGTCCAAAGACACATAAAATAAAATGAGGGTTTCATTAATATGATTAATGAAAATAATACTTTGTACCATTTAGCATTGCATTGTTGATGGTGAACACTAACCAGAATCAGTCTCATTCTTGTTTATTGCACACACAAAAACATACAAACACAACAGTACAGCTTATGTACTAAGACGAGCTTAACCCGGAATTGGGCTCTCTTACAGCAAATATAATAAGTGTACAAAAAAAACTTCTCATTACCAATCCTACTGCCCAACAATACTTTAACCTCGGAAAATGACATTTACAAGGCTAGTTAATCCCTGCCTCATACAGGTCAGCGGCAAGTTGAACGTAGACGGCGTGGAGTACAGATCCAATGTGGACGAGCTACAGCAACTGGGCGAGCTTGGCAGCGGGACCTGCGGCCATGTCGTCAAGATGCTGCACAAGCCGTCCAACACCGTCATAGCTGTTAAAGTAAGTATATATATCTTGGGACAACTCACACACGGTCATCCAATCCCAAACTAGGCAGAGCCTGTGCTATGGCAACCAGACAACTGATAAACATACTTATATATTTCTAAATACATACATATTATAGACAAATTACACCCAGACAGAACAAATGATCACAAAGATTTGTCCTGGGTGGGAATCGAACCCACGACCTCCGGTTTAGCAGTCAGGGTCACTAACCACTCGACCAACAGGCCAGTCAAAGTCAATCTGCCTTTCCTCAACTATGTTGAGGCCGGCTTCCAGTCTAACCAGATGCAGCTGAGTACCAGTATTTTACTTGGAGCTACAGCCTATTTGATCTCCACAACCCACTGGGTAACGCGACACCCCTTGGGTACACTGCCTGGTGAAAATCAAAGTTAGGACGCCTTCGCACTTGACGGCCATATCGCCGACCTAATGACGTATCTTGAACGAAGCGATCGTGGCCGCTGAGTGTGGAGCATTGAAACACTATGCATTTTATTTAATTGATTAAGTTAAAAAAAATGTTTCTTTAGAACAACACTTGCTCCGCACTTACAAGACGTGTGCTTTGATCTTTGGCAGCAGTATTATGGTCAGAATTCTGAATTAAATAAATTTTCTAAAGTGTAAATTATTCTTCGAAAATCTCATTCCCATAAGCTTTATACTATTTCCAACATCCTCGGGCAATTTCTCTTATTCTCAGACTCATTTAATTGTGTTTTTCCACTCATTTATGTTATTTAAAGTCATCAATATATTTTTCAACAGCAAATGCGTCGCTCCGGCAACTCAGAAGAAACCAAACGCATCCTAATGGATTTGGACGTGGTGGTCCGCTCCCATGACTGTCCCTACATCGTGCGCTGTCTGGGCTGCTTCGTTACCGACGCCGACGTGTGGATCTGCATGGAGCTGATGGCGTCCTGCTTCGACAAGCTGCTGAAGAGGCTGGGCGCGCCCATCCCTGAGGCTATACTGGGGAAGGTGACCGTGGCAGTAAGTATTGTTACTGTGCTACATAGCAATGTCTGTGTGGATCTGCATGGAGCTGATGGCGTCTTGCTCCGACAAGCTGCTGAAGAGGCTGGGCGAGCCCATCCCTGAGGCTATACTGGGGAAGGTGACTGTGGCAGTAAGTATTGTTACTGTGCTACATAGCGATGTCTGTGTGGATCTGCATGGAGCTGATGGAGTCCTGCTCCGACAAGCTGCTGAAGAGGCTGGGCGCGCCCATCCCTGAGGCTATACTGAGGAAGGTGACCGCAGTGAGTTTGATTCTATTGTGAGTTTGCCACAGGAATTAAATTCTTCTAGCGAAATCATTTATACGTTGTTGTCAAATAAATTATTATTGTTTCAATCGCATATTCGCTTAGGATGACTAACGAGCAAAAGCACAGAAAAAACCGCCCAAGGATCTGGTTTTTCTAGGATTCTGGGATTGATTTGGTTCAATCAAACTTGGGTTAGGTTACTACTACTTACTACTATTAACTTATCCAAGGACTAGCGGACGTCACTCGGTTTCACCCGCATAGTTCCCGTTCCCGTGGGAGTACGGGGATAAAATATAGCCTATATTACTCGCTGATAATGTAGCTATCCATTGCTGAAAGAATTTTTCAAATTGGTCCAGTACTTTTAAGTTTATTCGTTACATACAAAAATACAAATCTTTCCCCTTTATAATATTAGTATAGATAACAATGAACCTCCCCCTGATTTTACTGATGACCTTGACTTAACCTCAACTATTTGTCCCACAGACAGTGAACGCGCTATCGTACCTAAAAGACACGCATGGCGTGATCCACCGCGACGTGAAGCCGAGCAACATCCTCCTGGACGAGCGCGGGAACGTGAAGCTGTGCGACTTCGGCATCAGCGGCCGTCTGGTGGACTCCAAGGCTAAGACACGGAGCGCGGGCTGTGCGGCGTATATGGCGGTCAGTATACTGCGGAATTAATTGATGAAAGAAAGAAAATACATTTATTTAGCACACACTTATAGAAACACAAAACATTTACAGGACAAACTAACAATAAAATCATTATATTTTTAAAACGGCAAAAAGCGTGTGCCTTCCGGCTGCTCCAATTAAAATAGGTCCAGTTCAGTATATATGCCAGGGAAATAGTGCCTGACTTTTACAAGAAGTTTAAATAAATTAACTCAAGCCTATTGCAGTCGGCTGTTGGAAAAACTGCGCCACAAATGCACGCATCCAATATGTCCTCTGTTTAAGGTCGTTGGTCCATTCAGCTGGGAGCTTCACACGCTCCAGGGCGATGCAGTGGTACAGATATGGATTTAATCTCCGAAAATTTCATTTGTACGTTTACACATTCTTTTGGCGCCATTCAACTGCGCGCACACATACAGCTGCGGGAGCCAGCTGGTGATCACAAAGCCATCAGACGCATCAGCGGCGTTGCTGCCTCGCTCTGTCGTTCATCTTAGTTTGTTTTCGGTACCCAATTAGGAGACTCTTGATTCATTGCTTTGCAGAGCTTTAATAAACTTCCTCTTCGTCATTTTGTCAGTGCTAATGTTGTTTCTCTTGCAGCCGGAGCGGATAGACCCGCCGGACCCGACACGGCCGGACTACGACATCCGCGCGGACGTGTGGTCGCTCGGCATCTCACTCGTCGAGCTCGCCACCGGCGTCTTCCCCTACAGAGACTGCCAGAATGACTTCGAGGTGCTGACTAGGGTGAGTGTAATATTGGCCAAATTCAAAGTCAAAACGTTTATTTCAATTAGGCCATTAAACGGCACTTTTGCACGTCATCGTTTACAGTTCAGTAAAAATAATAATATTACATTAATAAAGTCACTCTACTGTCCATTCGGAAAGGTATATTCTTATGGAGAAGAACGGACAAGAAAATCCATACCGGTGATATACGACCTGCTATAGCGGTGTCATAATACTGGCTAGAACAGAGGCGTAAAACAGGCCATATCCGTGACATAATACTGGCCAGAATAGAGGTGTAATACTGGCCATAACGGTGACATAATACCAGCCATAACGTGACATAATACTAGCCATAACGTGACATAATACTAGCCATAACGTAACAATACTAGCCATAACGTGACATAATACTAGCCATAACGATGACATAATACTAGCCATAACGATGATATTATACTAGCCATAACGATGACATAATACTAGCCATAACGATGACATAATACTAGCCATAACGATGACATATTACTAGCCATAACGATGACATAATACTAGCCATAACGATGACATAATACTAGCCATAACGATGACATAATACTAGCCATAACGATGATATTATACTAGCCATAACGATGACATAATACTAGCCATAACGATGACATGATACTAGCCATAACGATGATATTATACTAGCCATAACGATGATATTATACTAGCCATAACGATGATATTATACTAGCCATAACGTAACAATACTAGCCATAACGTGACATAATACTAGCCATAACGATGACATAATACTAGCCATAACGATGACATAATACTAGCCATAACGATGACATATTACTAGCCATAACGATGACATAATACTAGCCATAACGATGACATAATACTAGCCATAACGATGACATAATATTAGCCATAACGATGATATTATACTAGCCATAACGATGACATAATACTAGCCATAACGATGACATGATACTAGCCATAACGATGATATTATACTAGCCATAACGATGATATTATACTAGCCATAACGATGATATTATACTAGCCATAACGTAACAATACTAGCCATAACGTGACATAATACTAGCCATAACGATGACATAATACTAGCCATAACGATGACATATTACTAGCCATAACGATGACATAATACTAGCCATAACGATGACATAATACTAGATCGACATAATAGCATAGCGGTAGCATAATGCGGCCACGTACTTCGAACGGATTCTTCACTAAAGCGCTAGTTGCGTTTGGTTTACTTCTGAAACAGACGTCATATTACTGATCGCCGCTGATACACATATCGTGGGAATTTGTGCATGCTGTAAAAATTGTAATGATGTACTTTTAAATGTAGGTATTTTTTTTTAAATATCGTTTTGTTCCGCAGGTAATAGCGGACGACCCTCCGCAGCTTCCAGACACGAGTGACTTTACGCCTGAGTTTAAATTATTTGTGTCACAGTGGTAAGTTTCAATTATTAATCATTTTATCAATATTTTTAGTTATTTCACGATTTTCACGCCATGTCCTCTAAACCCCATCAAGTTTTATGTTACTGGCTTTTGCAGCCTATAATCGTCTCCAAGGTCTCCCATCTATCATCTGAATCGGTTCGACGCTATTTCATAAACAAACTTAAATATAAGTTAGGAACTTTGACCTTGCCAAACCATCTTTTAGGACAGCATTCTGCACACACTCAAGCTATTTTATATTTAAACATTAAACCTCTCTTCCAGCCTAACAAAAAACTACAGACAACGCCCAAAATACGCGAAACTCCTAGAACACCCATTCGTAGTGAAATCCGCGCGTAGCTCCATCTCCGTGGGCGCCTGGTACGCGTCCTTGTCCATCTTCGGGCAGTCCGGCGCGTCTAAAGTTGGCTCCGTGACGTCACTGGCTGGGCCGGTGACGCCGCCCAGCAACGGCGTGGAGACGCCCGTGACGCCGCAGCCCGTGAGGAACTTCGTCACCAGTGGACAGCATTGGATGGAGCAGGTTACGCCGACGCCGGCCAGGTCAGTTTCATTTAAAATGTGGTTGTTTTATCATTAAGGAATTATTAAGAATAATTAATTTTGAGAAAAAATTAAAATTAAAATATTCCACAAAGTTTTGAGTTTGATAAGTATTGCTGTAGTGTCTGCCTGCACTTGCATGCATGAATTGATGTACATTGTACGTAGACGTGAAAATTGTGGTCTTAAATAATTTTGTTTCGAGAGCACACCCTCGGTGTCTGAATTGAAAATTTAAAGTTGATTATTTGTGACTTCAGCATTACTCAATTCAGAAACGGGTGTAAACCTAAAGCATAATGTAAATCCATAAATCCGCCGCCGTTGGCGTTGATCGTTGGCCGTTGAAATATACAGACAGGTTCTGGCACGATAGCCTTATTGGAGAGGTTCCTTCTTTCGGTCTGCGCGTCGGATTGTGTGATTGGATTGCATATTTCCTGAGGGATCGGTCTATCCGAGTGGTCATAGATGGCTGCTCGTCCGGACTGCTGGATATTAATTTCTGGGTACTTCAGGGGTCGGTGCTCTCGGCAACATTGTTTTTGATGCTTCTTAATGATCTGCTGAAGCCCGGTATCTTTGGGTATGCAGACGAGAGCACTGTTGCTGAGAGATACGTGGCCATCGCACGAGCTGGTGGGTCGCAGATCCGGTATCTCCGGGAGGCTATGGTTGAGCGCTTAAACTTGTCCTTACAGGCTGTCTTTGAATGGGGCGATGCCAATTTGGTCAAGTTCAATGCTGCTAAGATCCAGGCGTATCATTTTTTCGCTAAAAGGAGCCAATCCCATCCAGCTCCATCTTTACGAGGTGTAACCGTGCCGATAACCGACCAACTTGAGCTTCTTGGTGCAACGCTAACATCTACCCTCAATTTTGGTCCTTTCATAGAGGCTAAGGCTCCAAAAAGTTGGGGATCCTAGGAAAGGTGAGACGGTACTTCAAGCGCAAATTGGATCGTGTATGGAGTACTGCTGTCAACTTTGGCACGGATCTGCCAGATACCAGCTTGATTCAATTGAGAAACGAGCCAAGAAGATCATCGGCAAAGATAGGCTCGTCGAGTCAAAGCTCCAAAGTCTTGAGCATCGACGCCGAGTTGCTAGCCTGTACGTTTTCTATCGATAACATTTTGGGGAGTGTGCGATGGAATTGCTTAGTTTAATTCCGCCAGGCCCGTTCCGTCATCGGACCACAAGATGTACAGCGATACGCCACCGGTACATGGTGGACATCGCAACCATATCAATAGTAAAAAAAAAATGCATATTTCATACAAAACTACATACATTGTTATGAGTGCCAAAGAATACGTTGAACAAAGCCAATCTTTCTCCAAAAACTCCTTTATCAGAAGCCGGGTTTGTTTAAGTCTTAGCTATACTACAAAGTAAAAAAAATACCATCTATTTCCTTTTCAGGGCATGGTGGGCGACGAGTAGCAACGCAAACGCTGGAGGCAGCAGTTCGCAGCCCACAAGCTTAGAAACTGATATGTGCAACCACTCGCCCTTCCCTAGAAGAAGGTAAAACACACCTCTCTGCATTAATCCTCATCATCATCTTCCTGCCCTTATCCTATGTGACTTGGGGTCGGCACAACATTTTATTTATAACGGGCTTTTCATTAAGAGCGCTCGAATTTTGAAATAGAATATAACAACCTGTTTAAGTGATATTGCCACAATTTTTACACACAAATGGCCGCCGCGACTCCGCTGAAGGTGGTGTATCCTGGTGGACCAATTGTGAACGACATTTTTGCATAAATGGGGCTTGATGTCATGAAGAACGCGAGTTATGTTGGCCTTCAGCAATTGTCTGTGGTCTGTCAGCATAGACTCGAGATTTCACATAACGAGAGTCCCACAGAAAGAATGAGCAGTGATGAAATAATCGAGCGGTGTTAGATTGCACGATCTCGGTGGCCAGTTAATGTCACCACCACGCGAGATGACGAAGCCCTCGAATTCGTCATCCAATAAATTTAATGTTTTATAATAAATTTTAACATTTCTACGCGTTTTGAAGCGTGCAGTCTTCCATGGTAAAATGTCACGAATAAATATTTATTCCCGCCAAAATTGACAGCTATCGCTTTTCCAAGATGGCCGCTAAAACTGTCAAAGTTCGAGCGTCGCTATTGAAAAACCCTTTATATTAAAAAATGCTTCGTTCAAACTGTATAATGCCCGATCGCAGCGTATAAAAATGTTACAAAAAGCATTAAATCATTGGCGAACTGTTTGTTTCAAGAAGTGACTTACATTTGGCATGTTTTTCATCGTGGTTAACGAGATCAAGGAACCCATTAATTAAACCCTCACTTTACTCATACTGAGCTATCGTAATTTGTGTTTCATAGAACAATAGACGCGTGCGCATCTCCTCCCCCGCCGCCCGTGCGGAGAGTTTCCGCCGACAATCGCTGGAGAGCTTCACCTGCGGTAAGTCACACACGCAATACACAAATATTGAATAAAAGTTGATTTCAGAATCTTACATAATTTTCATGTTTTGGAAGTACAAACTCAATGTCACATGTGATAAAGTGCAAACAAAAAAGTATTAATAGCAACAGAATTAGCCAACGCGCCCAGGGTTGCGAAAAAGTTACCGCGGCCCTGGAACGCAAGGCGCATTTGAAGGAACACGGGTTTTAGTCAGTGTCAGTCTCTTCGTTTATTTGAATTGTTCTTTTTACTCCGGACGCTTTTTTGTGTGTCTGTGTGTCTTTTACATCGTTCTCATATATATAATGTATAATTTTAACATGAATGATGTAACCATAAAAAAAATATAATTTTTAAAAGAGTGTCCGTGGAGTTTCTTGCACGTTCTTTCAACTCAAATAGCTTTATCTTTTTGACCGAAAGACCTTGACAATTCAAAAGTGCCTGTAAATGGTCTAATTGAAATAAATGCTTTGAGTCTTTGAGTCTTGTGAGATAGTGGGAAGAGGGAATGGGCCTCAATCCATGACGCTGGCCCTGTACGACCAAAAATAGTATTACAAAACCTCACTCTAGAATCAACTTAAAAAACACGACTTTAAAGCAGATAATCGCTTGTAATCAAAATTACGTAAAATTCTAAATCGAACCACAAACCAGAGTAAACTAATGACAGCAAAGACTCGATCTAGGCCAGCAAAGAGCCTCGGCCGGCCTACCGTCGCCCGGTGCTGGACATAAGCCTCTCCGTAGCGCCGCACGCGCGGCTGGCCTACGTGCAGGCGCCGCTGATCATTAGCTCTCCGGAGTTGGAGCAGCAGGACATAGTACATGTATGTTGGAGACTGCGTCGCTGCTAAGCGTTGGGCTGCTGCTGGTTTAGGGTGACTTGCCTTAGGTTCTGGAAGACTAGCCGATTCATTTGATTTGTGGTAACAATACGTCTACTTCTGGATATCTAGGTCTGGCGGTTCCAATGAGCCATTCGGGCTTTGTACCGGTAGAAACGCGAAAATGGTTGTTTGCAAGCTTAATGTATGCTCTTATGTCCGGGCTGGGTATAAGAAATAACAATGACTTAGTCGGTTTTGACCCCGAAGACCTTCTGCGATTTTTAAAGGTCCTCGATCGCGTTAACGTAAACTTAAGTTTATGTCAAATCGTATGAAAGAAAAAAGGTTTCCCTGTTATTGTCACCATACGGCGTTTATTCATTTGTAAGTACAAATCGACGTTTACACGGCCGGTCTTAATAACGTATCTATCAAATTAGCTACCAACAGTAGCTGAAACGTCATGATTGCCTTTCAAACATGACGATTCAGCTACTGTTGTTTTGTTTGACTGAATTTGACAGTTGGTAAAATGTACGTTAGTGAAACCGGCAGTATTCGGACAGGTAACGACGGGGTATAGCAATCGCGGGCAGGGGGCCTGGCCTCGTGAGCGCTCGCAACGTGTTTACGGGGACATTGCGACTACCAAGATATTGCACAGTACCGTGACAACAGTATTCCAGGGATACTCCAGTGGGGCAAACTTCCAGAATCTAAGGGTTTAGTTACTGCTAAAAATAACGCTGTGGCGACGTAGTAGTTTTGCACCGTGTGTCATCGCCCTAGTTTTGAATGGTAGAAGCCGTCTTGTCAAATATCGAATCACAGACAATCTTTAACATTTAATAGCAACGAGAACCTTCTTAAATATCACAGACGACTCTGTATAAAAGTATAGAGACACATACAAGTAGCAATAGTCATGTTTAAGAATAATGGTCCATTATTTCTCTATTGTAAATTATCCAGTTTTAATGACCTCTTAACCTTTTGAGCGCCATAGTCACGTATACATGACAAGCAAGCGCGTGCCCTGTACGCCAAACGTCACAAATATGTGACAAAAAGTACGGCGAATTTGTGGCTTGGCGTCGGGAGCACGCCGATGCGTTTATGCTCTGGCGTTCAAAAGATTAAACACTTTCTTTCATTCTTAGATCAACTTAGTTGTCATGTTTATGATAGTGGATGCCAACTACAGTTTTCCTAGTTCAACTTCAATTGCAATTTAAATTCTGTCTTGTCATTTTAAAAGCCATTGCATAAATTTGTATATATCTACTTGTCATGATGTGTTGTTTGTCAAATCAGCCACTTAAAATCAGTAACTGTTGTGACCTTTTCTACATTTTGCCATTGTAAAATCAACTTTCGATACATATGATCATACAATTGACATTTGTATGACTTGCCATCATGTTTTGGTCTGTGATGTTACTAACGTAAAATCAACTTAGTTAACACTGCTATACAGTTCACAATCGTATGAGGCTAAATATAAGTAATGGGTTGTATTTCTATATGCAGAGTTCCGGTAACACTAGTCCAATAGTCCTGCAGAGGTTTTACCATCAGAACCAGCAGAGAAGATCGCGTGTCGACCTGCATGCGACACCTCGACATAGAAGGTGAGTAATCCAATGAGGATAACATCCAAGTAAATAAATTTAATTTCAACCAAGTGATCTGGTTGACAAGGCGGTACTTTTAAACAATGTTGTAAGTGTAGTCAATTCTTTATACAAGACTCTCTGAAGTAAATGCCATGAGCTTTGAAAGTATAGCGCAAACGATGAAATATATGAGTACACTAATACAATTAATTAATTAATTATTGTCGGGGTACGTAGCAAGGTGTCGGTGTTTTTGAGGAGAAACAAATGTTATGTTTGAACACTATTTATTGAGTCACTAATGTTAAAATGTTAAATGAAATGTTGAGAAAATGTTAGAATACACCCGGCTAACGCGGTAGACCACTGTGCACTGAATATAATGTAAAGTTATAAGTAATAAATGTGTTGAATAATAAATGAAATTAGGTCAACGCATTACGCCGATATTGCTTAAAACACCTAACAAGTATACTATTATACTAAAGCTGAAGAGTTGGTTTGTTTGTTTGTTTGAACGCGCTTATCTCTGAAACTACCAGTCGGTTTTGGATTTTTTTTTTGTATATGAAAGCCACACTCATGAAAAAGGCTAGGAAAAAACGTGATATGCACGTACGGAGTCGCGGGCAAAAGCTAGTGTAGTATAAAGATTAATATTTTGACTCTGTAATTTATGGTTGTGTTCCAAATAAAAATTATTATTATTATTATTTTCGCCTCACGATTAATCAGTGCACCAAGTAGACTATGTATCTGAACCAAATGACGTATTAAGACGAGCGCTAATCCCGCCGACAAACTGTTACGCATTTTGGTGGGTGTTTATAATGTAAAAATTGTTTGGTCCAGAATTATCGATTTATTATTATTTATTTATTAAAACGCTACATAACAATATAAAGCAATGTATTTTTTTTGTTTTGTTTCAGTTTAAGTAGAGAACATAGTACAGGGCGGTCACCCGAACCTCCGCCAAGGACAAGTCGACAACACACAATGTTAGGACATGAAGGTAAATAACCATTCTCTTTGTAAATGAGCATTTAAATCGGAATGCACATGTATTACGACTAATGAGTACTTGATTTATGATTCCAGCAAACGGTAGCACTACGGATTTGGAGCCTCCTGCGTTACACGAGAGGTTGCACCCACCGTCGCCTTTATTACTCAACGATAGGTAAAAACAATTTAAACTATACTAATATAAAAGCCCTGCCTGGGGGCCTTAAATTCATTTGAGACCACCACAGGATAGACCGGTGAAGCAGTAACCAGCCTTAGAGTGCTGAACTGCGAGTGGTCATCGTCCAAAAAAAAAAACTAATATAATAAAGCTAAAGAGTTTGTTTGAACGCGCTCATCTCGAAATACCAGTCAGATTTGGAAAATTATTCTTGTAGGTATATGATAGCCACATTCATGAGGAAGGCTATACGGGAAAAACGGGATATGCGCGTACGAAGTCGCGGGCAAAAGCTAGTAATATAATAAGCAGGCTTTTGCTAACTGTTTGTGCCAGTTGATGCCAACCTGTGCATGCTGCAATGAAGTACTGAACTTAGTAGCTTATACATTCTATATACAGGATAACATTGGATGCTACCCCAGATATATATATATAAAAAAAAAACATCTTTAAATCTTATTTTTATTTATTGTGCACCTACCACAGTATAGTCTTTATAACCCAAAGGTTGACTGGTAGAGAATGCCTTGATGCATTAAGTCGCCCATGTACGGTGTACCACTATTGTTCATAAAGTTTATAAATAATAAATATACGCATACAATTGTCGAACTATAAAACAATTATTCACATTAAAACTTTAAGTTAAGGATAATGTGGTTACAATTAATATGAGCGTGCAGTAGGCCACAGAAAGGGTAGGCCAGCCCCATACATAATGCCCAAAAAAAAAACTCACCACATTATTCAGGGTTCAAATCACGATACTGACGATGCGAATTTTCGTCCACCGTCGTTTGAAAGTGGACGAAAATTCTTCCAAAAAATGGTATGGGCTGGCCTGCATGCGCGTGCATGTCTACTGCATGCGCATGTTCAATTATATTACCAATTTCTTAAAAAAAAACTGTTTTGGTTTGTAATAATTTGATATGTATTATATGACTACCACAACCTAACTACTGGATACTCATTAGTAAGGCTAGACCTCCCCTTCTTTGTTTACGTAAGCATTGGTATCAGTTTTACTCGCGCGGAACTTCGGTTAATTCTCACTTAGAAAGAAACTCTTCGTAAGCAATAACGACTCCAGGGTTGCGGAATTTATTCAAAAGAAGTAGAAGGAACACGGATGGGTTTTAGTCAGTAAGAGTCTGACACGCCTTCCGCCCCACCCAGAGCGGAAGAAGTCATTTGATGATTACCCATCCTTAAAAAAAAAAGCAATAACGACTATCTTGGGAAATTCTCGTAAGGATTGCCGTCATAAATTATGTGGGTATCAAAATCGACTAATAATAATAATAAATGAGGAGGTTCCTTTCTCTGGAGCGCTAACCACCGGGAGCGCTGCTCCCAAAACCGGCGGAATACTACTTTTTATATTTTTAAATATTTTTTTATGTGTGTTTTAAGAAATATTTTAAAATGTGAATAACTGTGTATAGTTTAATGAATAGGAAGAATAATAATAATGTTTGGAATAATCATTAAATGAATCATACGAATGAATCTCTCCTAGGCTATCAGAAGGGCGTAGTCAAAGCCTGACCCGCGCGGAGCTGCGCAACGGCTACCGAGGCGAGCCGCCTGCGCCCGCGCCGCACAAGCACCACCACGACGACCAGGGTGAGTACCGAGCCACGCTCCGGTGGGGGACGAGGGACTTGTCTAGTACTTCGGGCTAAAAACTCGATGCGAGCGTCACGGGTCTGCTCTTAGTGACGTAGATAGTTCAGAGAAAAATGTAGAGAAGATAAATAATAATAATAATCATTTATTAAGAGTAACAAGACTCACAGTGTTATTAACAAGCTACTGCCAGGTTATGGACCCAGCCGAAACCTGCAGCAGTGGTTCACAAACGCACAGTCTAGCCTACTCGTTATTACGATAAAAAATACCATTAAATACTACTTGAGACCAAGAAAATTCGAGAAAACCAATTTTCTCTGTAATTCCGAATGATACTATATAAACACTTCTTCAAAGTTCAAAAAATAAATCAAGTTTTAGCTCAAAAAGTACAATATGTGCCGTGCCGCTTGGAGCCCGTTTTTGGCCCGAGTCAAGAAAGCTATGGAATTGAAAACTATACGGGTGAACCCAGTATTTTTACTCATGACACTAAACAATTATTTTTTCTCTAATTTAGATAAATACTACATAGTAGGTACATTCATATTTCTTGTGTTATGGTATAGTCGCTGGGTTCGTCAAATAGTTGTCAAAAGAAAGATGTAATTGGAATTATATTATTATGATTTTATTTTATTTTACAGTTCCTTGTCGTAGTAATGTAGGGTAATTGATAAAATATCTTAGTTTTACATATGAATGAATTAAGTCTGAGTTTGAGTGATTTGATTACTAGAATTTATTTTACACAAGGCAATTTAGAACGTGAACTAGATCCATTGAATTGACTTACGATATTTTACGCATATTTGCCGGACAGTTGATTATGTTTTGTCTTATCATGTTTAGCTAATGTGACGTAAACTAACGCGTGTCGAATATCTTTAAATGTACTATATGTATAGTATATTCTGCACACGATTACAATGGAATAACGTTCAGTTTGCGCTACAACTGTAAAAAAAAATACTGTCTGACTGACTGTTTCAATAAACAAATCATTCTACAGGATGTTTCAGTAGTGTGAGGTCATATTTTAAGGGTGCTTTACCGGATATACTTACAAAGAAACAAATCAGATCTGTGATTGAACTGAAATAAATGTCACCAACCACCGCATCAGACTGCTTGAAAAGTGTGGTTTTTTTTCATACTTTTTTGTCGTTTCTTTCATTCGGGTTTTTGGTTTTTTAGGGTTCCGTACCCAAAGGGTAAAAACGGGACCCTATTAGGTCTGTCACCAGGCTGTATCTCATGAACCGTGATAGCTAGACAGTTGAAATCTTCAGTTTACCTTCACAGATGATGTATTTCTGTTGCCGCTGTAACAACAAATAATAAAAATGAACTAATATAAAAGGATAAAATACCCCATACAAGAATGATGTTTTTTTCGGATTATGGTACGGAACCCTTCGTGTGCAAGTACAACTTGCACTTTGCCAGATTTTTTTTTTTGTTTTGTCATGGTTTTTTACTGTATATCAGTCGTAGTCACACTTAATTATGACCAGGCGCTTCTAAAACACACTGTACTATGAACTTTATTGATACTAGAATAACGTTGATATTTGTTAAGTCGAAATATACCTATGGTATAAGCCATAGAAACCCGTCACTTTGACAAAGTCCATCTCGTTCCGATCGTAGCAGTATAAACTATACCAATATAACGATTGACGATGACAATTTATAACGAAGGAGTACAGCCAGCCTATGACTATGTGTTTAAACGCGCGTTGTTCGCCCCGCGCGCGCCACGCTCTCCGCACGCATCGTGTGTATAGACGCGTGAAATTTTTGCAATACAACACATTTTTAATCATATTCAAATAATACAAAATTTGAGTGAATATTCCAAATTTGTTTTTCTGAAGTTGCCCTTACTCTGCTTGTATTTGTCAAGGTTATTTAGGGCGCATTTCATAAATGAAACTCAACGCTATCAACTTTTTTAAACTGCTTTCAAGTGCTGTGTCGTCATTATAGTGGTATATTGACACAATTTTGTAAGGTTTTGAGCGTGATTCACGTATGAACGCGTTTAGTTTCATTGGTGACATTCGCCCTTCAGAGTGCTAAATCACCTCAGTCAATTAAAAAGCTGGTTATCATGTTTCCCATTGGGAAGCTTCGTCGTTCTCGAAACAAATTTTTTAAACAATACGAGAAGGCTGTAACGATTCTATAGATGCCTAGTACTCGTTTTTTTGTCGTGCCAAAAAATATTGGCTTCTTTTTGCGTCATTTCGAGACTTTAAGAGTTAAATAATATTTCAGTTGACATTGCAATGATTTCACGAATCATCTCATTCTCATACAGTCTGTTTCTACCCTTCCATTATGTAAATATCGGAGGAAAACCATGAAGTTATGGGATATATGCTTTTGACGCGTCCTCTGTGCTTTGCGGTTATATGCTTTCGCACAATCGACGTCAGGCGGCCGAAGAGAGGCTTGTTGCCGAAACACCTTTTGGAAATTACTGTCGAGCTTTGTAGATAGATTCCTGATAAATCGATCCACGAAATTATGTTTATTTATCGATGAAATCGGTCTACGAATGCATAAGCTTAAAACTACTTTAAAATGTTGTTTCGTCTACCTACATTCAATATACTATTAGCTGAATTGAATGTGTGATGTAAAACTGTTATCGATAAAATAAAGTTATCGATATGTCACACCTCTATCTACAAAACTCGATATCAAAATTTTGTGTCGACATAATTAAATGTGCTAAATTAATGTTTACATCAAATCAAACTCTCGATATTATTAGAGTTTTAGCCGCAAATTATCTACTTTATTACCTAACCCACTCATTGTATGTTTAGCAATTTTAACATGTACTTACACGACATTTTAAAATCTTTTTATGATTCCACCGGCCGGGCTGACATTCTAATGCGACAACATTTTCTCGCCGTGTGACTTGTACGTCGTTTATATTCGTAAGCATATCTTCGTTTCGTTGCGACATAATGTGACGAGAAGATTTTGTCGCGTTGTGCATTTTGTCCTAGCTGGAGTGTCACGTTTGGTATGTGTTAAGACTGCTGCTTCTCAAAATTGTTTGTTCTCCCAAATGTTTCTTACCGACATGTTGATGTATGTAATATGTTATATAGCACATTGAGGGAACTTTTCTATTTTTTGTACAACTCTTCATAAATGAAAAATATTTTTGTGGACAAAATATTTTTTTTTTTTTCACCAAGTGATGGATGGGTTGTCAGCTGCAGTCTATTGTACATTCAAAGTCTTACCAACTGAAAACCAGAACTACACAGTTTCAACGTTTATGCTCACGCTAAAACGATCGCAAAGCACGATTCAGCACAGCATATAAGCGTTCGAACTGTTTGCCCAATAGTTCACAATAAAGGCTCATTTATACGGTGACAGTTGCTCGCTTCATTCCTTTTAGCCGAGTTCGAGAATCGCCTGTGGACAATCTCGACACATTGCCGAGGAACTCTCTCCTTGTAAATGGGCCTAAAACGTTAACACTCCAGTGGATATGGCGGGTCCTGCCAAGTCCGTGTACCCTATGCGGTACGCGAACTCAGTGTAACTCAATGAGCTCTGGTGCTACGGACTAGTGAAATTAGTTATGCCCGGATTCTGAGGTACTTTATCGGTCGTTTATCTGTCCGTTAACGCTATTGGTTGGTTGTTGGTTAACGAACAGATAAACAACCGATAAAGTACCTCAGATACCGGGGCTTAGTGTGAAAAGTTCCCTCCAATGTGTCTGTGCTTTGCCGCTGTCCTTCTGCCCACACATCGCCTGCCCATAGTAGCTCTGTCACATGCCTCGCTACACTAAACACGACCCTAACACCTGGCTAATAAGGGCTACACTTGTATACTGCGGGTACGTATCGCTTTGGGAAGCGTTGCTAAAGTATTTACTTGCGTTTTGTATTTTTTATGTTGGGATTTGTAACAACTTTTGAAGTGGATGGTTTACGGGAGCTTTTGTGTTTTAAGAAATTTAAATAATAGGATGGGTTTTGGCCCTTTTCAACTTTATCAATAAGCCAACAAGGTGGGTAATTAATTACACATTGGCACTCTCATATTTTTCGCGTTTGCACCTACCATTGTATTTGTCTGGGTCACCTAAAAGTTGACCGGAAAACGAAGTAAGTCCGCAATGAAAGCTGTCAATCTCTGGGGTGGAATAACCAAACAATCCGACTGGCCAATTGGCAGCTTAATACCGGTATTTTACAACGAGCGAGGGACGGTGGAATAACTCTTAAAGCTGAATATTAATATTTTGACCGCGTGGCAAAGCCAACGTCACAAATATTATATCGACGGCGAAGTGCCAATAACTCCCTAACTGCTGTAATCAATGATTTACACAAACTGAAAGAAAAGAAAAAAATCTTGAGAAGTTGAAAATTAATTAGTGTATTGAATTAGTTAATAACCGTTTAATGCAGTTGCAAATAAAAATACACTTCGGAGATTTCACATAATACATGGGAAAAGCGTCAGTAAATTAAAAGCTGTAAAAAATTATCTCTCGAAAAATGTCAGTTAGGAGGTATTGGCACTTCACCGTCGATATGACAAATAAAACAGTGATTTTATGGGGCGCGTTTATACTCTGGCGTTCAAAAGGATAACATACTCATGTGAGACGTATCACAAGACTAAAAGTAATTCTTGTTTTTTTACTACAAAGTGTTATTTCAAATTTATTTCTTACTCCCTGTTCTCTGTAAGCTATCCACTGATTAAATAACGTGGCTTTTACTGGCGAGGTGTGAGCGAGACAGCTGTTCTTCATCTCTCATTATCATGGTAGCTTTGATGTCAGTAACATTAGCAGGCATTGAGTACCGACTCTTTGGTTCAGACAACACTCTGTGTAAGGTGTGCGCTACATTATGAAGAAAGAATTGCTCCAACCGTTTTTGATTTCATTGGTGCTACATGCTCTTGGGAATGAAATTAGAAATTAAATCTCGCAAAAGATTTTGTTTCTTAGTTTTACGTACACAAGGTTTAAAACCTCTCGAGTATTAAAATTGAGCACATAAAAGTTGGAATACTTGAAAGGTCCACTTCAGCTCAATTTGTCATTCATCAAAATGATGCTCACATCTTACACAGATATCAAACAAAAATATTTGCAAAACCGCACTAAACACTTAAATAAATGGCCGGATTCTCAAACGTTACCCAATATTAAGGCGTTTAGAATGACACTCAACGTGTAAATATGTATTGAATGGTAATTCAGACGTTCGAATCATTCTATCGATACGACGATGAAGAAGAAGCAACACTTCTTATTCTAGAATATGAGTTTAACAGCTCAAACCGTTTCAAGACTCCCGGGAGTCTCACTCATTTAGAACTCACGCCACAAGTAATTAAGGTTGAGTATCGTTTGGCAATTCGCGCGTAATTAAGCGAGCACAAGCAAAGAGTCGGTAGTAGTGGAGCGGGCAGAGCGGCGTGTGTATCGGGTCGCGGTCGCGGTCGTTGGTCGCGTGTCGATGGTGCTCGGTCGCAGGCTGGCTACACTCGCTCGCCGGGCTGGTGAAGCGCCGGCTCAGCGGGTACGTCAAGTGGCATCACCTTGCAGCGCGCCGCGACAGCCATCACCAACACCACCTGCAGCATAGGTGAGCCACTCCCATTCATTATACTTTTCATGTGGTAGCGAGTTCTTTAGCTTGCATGTATTTTGACTTCAAATCTTATTTTGTTCAATTAATTTGCATGGCGCACGGTAGAATGTACTGGTTTCTGTAATATACCCTTTTTTGTCACCTACATTCTTTGCAATAATTTGATATTTGAACATCCAGAAAACTCGTGTCTACTAACGGCCGGTCCCAATAACGTATCTACCTTCAACCAACTGTCGAATTAGCTACCAACCAGCTTTGAGGAGCTCGTGGCTAAATAATAACAGCCGCATGGGTCGATCTTTAAGGTTAAGCAACGCTTGCCGAGGTAGGTCAGTGGATGGGTGACCATCTTAACATACCGAGACTCCTCCGTGCCTCGGAAAGCACGTTAAGCCGTTGGTCCCGGCTGTCATTTGTAGATCTTTGGCAGTCGTTACGGATAGTCAGAAGCCAGATAATCGGACACCAGTCTTGCCAAGGAGTACCGTGTTACCCAGTTAATGGGTTGTGGAGGTTTGGTAGGCAGCCGCTCAACGTAAAATACTGGTATTCAGCTGAATCCGGTTTGACTGGAAGCCGACCCCAATATAATTGGGAAAAAGGCTAGGCAGATGATGAGTAGCGTCACGAAACGTCATGTTACAAAGGCAAACATGACGTTTCAGCTACTGTTAGTAGCTAATTTGACAGTTGGCTAAAGGTAGATACGTTATTGAGACCGGCCGTAAGACAAGCGTTTAAGCAAAAACAGGTAAGTTTGTATGGGTAAAAAGAGAACTAATAAAGTTATTAAAAGGGAGTTCTTTGTCCAGTAGTTAACGGTAAGTCTTTAATAACGGCGCAGTGAGACTAAATTAGAGCTAAGAATTAATTGCCTTGCATTTTTGATACCCGTCAACCACGTCAACAATTATACATACTGTTGACGATTCCGTTGTACAAAGCTAAGCTTAAGCTTAACAGTCAAGTCTAAAAAGTGCACAACTTGAGATAAATTAAACCTTCAATCTATATACTAATATATAAAGCTGAAGAGTTTGTTTGTTCGAACACGCTAATCTCTGGAACTACCAGTCGGATTTTGAAAATTATTTTTGTACATGATAGCCACATTCATGAGGAAGGCTATAGGCTATACGGGAACGGGGAAACGGGATATGCGCGTACGAAGTCGCGGGCAAAAGCTAGTTACTTATATGACCGAAGTTGCGCACTTTTAGTTGCGCAGCATTGACAATAACTACTACAAGTACCGTTTTCACAGATGGGGCAACAGCGAAAGTTGGAGCATGCCGGCGTCCCCCCTCCCGCCCCGCGCGCCGCCGCCGCGCCCCGCCGACTAGCGACCACCCCCCGCCCCGCGCTGTGCCATCACACACCTGCATCACTGCTTACACCGGAGACAGGATCAGTTAGCTTGAACAAGCTCAGCAAACCAACTTAACAACAGTAGACTCAGATATAACGACAATAGGGTATAATCCTTAAAAATCTAATTAGTCCGTCAGGTAGATTGTCAAAAAATATAGCAATCATATTTCTATGTTTACACGTTAAAAAATGAAGACACAAGAATACATTGCGTTGAAAACTCGCGTGACGTTTTAGTAATTTTTTTACAAAAACCTTGATGGTGATGTCTTCAGCTCCAACTCTTGAATTTTGATGCGCTTAAGCAATTTTGATCGATTAAAAAATACGTGTCCAATATTTTTTGAATTTCTGACGGACGGACTAAATAGAATTTATGATTTTTCTTTCTAATAAAAATATAACGAGCTACTTTAGTTCCTTCTACCTTAGGTCAATGTTTTAGTAGTCAGAAAAAAACTCCTGTTTTATTTGTCGCTTAAACAGATAAAACACCAGTTCCTGACAACTAAACCAAAATGATTGACCTACACAAATCATTGTAGTATTGTGAAATTATGAAGCTATGGCATGCCACGGTGTGGCAGAGTGCATTTTACTCGCAAGGACAGCTATGTACCTTCCAAAGAAACAAATAACATCTTCATTCAACCTGTCACGATTGCCATAGTTAAATAATTTGCCTGTTGACCACAAATCATTTGTAAAACTGCAATACACTTTTTCAGTGAGTAATTGATGCCACGTCGTCCTCGCAACCATTGTTGTTCAACGTACTACGCTATACCTATAATTATATAGATATAAATAATAAACATTAACGTTAGAGAAAGACGGCACGATCGCTTTGTATTTTATTACTGCTTAAGGTACGGTTCCCGTGCACGCGACTGAAATTATTGACTAGAATGAAATCGCTGTAGATTGCTCCCAGTTTTTACACACAGTTGATTTAGTCGGCAGATTTAAGATTTCAAGACAGTTTTCTTGATAAATATACGGTGTACATTAATACTGCCTACTAAACAATTGTATTCAAAGTGCCTGACTTAAGACTGAGTTTCTGACTGAAATCAACAAAAATAGTCAATAAAAATGCGAGTATAATGAATAAACAAACTACCTCTCAATGTGATTCACTCCCCGACTACTTTTTAACGTTAAATCAGTCTTTATAGAGTAATAAACACAGCTTTTCAAACGTCAGTCTGTCGAGATTGCGACTCAGTCGCGTGCACGGAACCACACCTTTATGTAAATAGTCTACGGCCGTGCAGTATTAAGCGACGGTGTTCGAAGGCTTATCGCGTGATAATAGGAACTTAGCACATGTTCATAGTACTCGTTAAATGAATATTTTGGAACAAAACGCGTTTAGTAGTTATAGAGGAACATTTAGTACGGCGGTGTGACGTCATAGTGATATATTTTGGGATATACTAGTTGATTCTGTGATCACGAATAACCTGACTGCGGTGCCATTGAGACTGCTCTCTTATTTGTCGGTGAGATTTAGATTTTTCTTGGTACCTAAACCCCTGGTTCCTTGAAAGCAGAATCAAAGAGTTCCAATTTAAATGCAAGTCGCATCGAGAATCGCACCACAGCAGCCAATAAGCGATTTATATTGTCACATGAATATTTCGATAATTTTCGTTTCAGAAACTGAACTTAAGAATACTTGATATATTTCTTCATGCGCAAGAGTTGAAAATCTGCGCACGATAAGTTTATTTAACTAATTTATTTATTTAAACTTTATGTACAATAGTGGTACATTTAGAGGACTTAATGCATCAAGGCATTCTCTACCAGTCAACCTTTTGGGTTATAAAGACTATACTGTGGACTAACACTTCACCGACCAATAAAAGAGGGTTTTAAGATAAAAATAAATCGTTTATTTAGGTTGGGAAGAGCCATACTAGTTAATATCTTCACTAGAACCTAAGGGCATGTTAGCACATCATTTAAACAAGATTCGGTTATTCATACATTGCTCCATTGTGGGATGTTGCACTCATCTTGGCTGTATCGTAGTCGGGTAACAAAACGGGCTTGTGAAGACTACTCTCTTTCTTAAAACCTTTATTATAGATCAACAAATTTAATAAATACACTGACGTTCAAAGAAACTGCGTCGAAGTACTGTCAGTTAACACAATTACCTTTGCATAAATGGTTGAGATTTTTTAGAATTCTACTCGGTAGAATTTTTATAATTCTTTTATATTTTATAAAATTTAAAAGAATTAAAATAAATTTGAATTGATTTTATAATCAGTTTATATTTTATAAAATTTAAAAGAATTATATAATTCTACCGATTCATATTCTATAAAATCTCAACCATTTATGCAAGGGTGACCCACCCTTCTCAGTTCAATCCCCAGTCTGTAAACCTTTCACTGTGTATGCTTAGGTAAAGTGAGCTGTCAATTCAAACAAACAAGGTGGGGTTATAATTCACTTAATACTCAGTCCACGGTGAAAACATAGGTGAAGCGAGCTGTCAACTGGCATTTACCTGTGATGATGCATAGATTGACGGCAAGTGACAGTGAAGTGAAAAAAAATAGACGGGTAGGTTAGCGTAGCGTATGGTTTGTTGGTATCTTCAGTAAACAATACTGAAGTGTTTGTAAGCTTCCCTTTACTTTGAAGCAGTTTCTTTAACCTTTTGAACGCCAGAACATAAACGCATCGGCGTGCCCCCGACGCGAAGCCACAAATTTACCTTACTTTTTGTCACGTATTTGTGACGTTTGGCGTATAGGGCAGCGCTTGCTTGTCACCTATACGTGACAGTGACGTTCAAAAGATTAAACTTCAGTGTATTTAACTTTGAACATATTTCCCTGAGACGGATATATTGTAGAACGAGAGTAGGGCTATAAAAATGAAATACCACGTTTTCTTCAGATATGTATTTAATCCATCGTTATATCAGAAGTAAAACTGGCTATTTCAGCTGTTAAAATTGAGAACATTATTTGTGAATCACAGACTATAAACACCATACCATACATATTTAAATTAACGTTCGCGGGCTATGCAGGTGTTGCTTTATTAGTGCACAATTATTTCATTTATTTTTCCTATTTATTTAGACAGCAATATATTGTAAAAACATAAGCAATAATTTATGCATCTTAGTTGTTTTTTTTTTTTTCATACAATTTATTTAAAATACTCGCCTATGCCTGCAACTTCATACGCGGATATCCCATTTTTTCCCGTTACCGTAGGAATTTCGTGAAATTCTCTCTTAGTGCTCCCCTACACTCCCCAAGGAACCTACTTGCCAAAGTTCAACTGTCTACGACCACTAGTTTCAGCTGTGCGTTGTCTGTCAGTCACTCAGTCAGTAACGGAAGAATTTAAAATATTATGATTTTCGTAGAATTGTGCACCAATAAAGTAAGACCTAATATTTTTAAAGAATCCGAGCAGTGTAGCTTTGACAATATGTACTTTACGTATTGGATGGGGAATTGAGTTTTGGCAGGACAATGTACTGTTGTGCTTTGTAAGATACTACAAAAAAACTGTTGCCAATAAACGTAACGTTAACGTCGTGTTGACGCGACGTTAACGCTTGCCACTAAAGGCTCGCGACGTCGAAGAAACGCCAACGCTCGTAAAAAGTCTATGGGATATCGGCCCAAGGTTTTACCTCCTATTTTATTTCTTGACATGTTTTTTTCTCCTCATTTACCTGCAATTTGTATGCCACCTACTGTGGCGGGGTATAGAAAACGTTTTGTAATGTTTAACACCTCATTACAAAGAAAAGTCTGAAAAAAACGTCAAAATCTGTGTTTCCGAACGCATACAACGCTAATCTCTTCAAAATTAGAGTGAACAGGCTTCTGGGTAAGCTCGCTCTATCGTCGACTTTGTCTCTGTCATCTATGACCTAGACTAGAGTCAAGAGCAAACCCATCCCAAATAAAAATAAATAAAAACATTTATTTGGTTGAAACCTTTATGTAGACCACTTGTTTCAAGTATAGACTACAAGAGTATATAAGTAGTTACTATTCGGCTTTATTTTTCTAGCACCAAATATGAGTATTATCCGAGTTTGAGATCGTTTTGGTATGCGTCATGCTTGTCGCAAATAAACTCTTTTTTTTTCTTTCTTTCTTCTTTCACAACTTTCGCATAAAACTTTTCGAAAGTCACACAAATGCGGGTTCTAAAGCACAACAGTACATGGTCTAATTGAATGCACTGTACAGTTGTGGTTGTATTCCTATTCGACAATCAATAGTTATAGGTAACGATTTCTATAATTGTAAATATCGTGTATATTTTATTATTGTAAGTGACAGGTAATGCAATACGATAGCGCAAGTTTTTATTTGTAATATACATAGATGGGTTCGTTTACTGGCCGGTTGCGAGAAAGCCGTGCTGTGATAAACCGGAAAATCTCTGCGAACTTTCGAAGAACGAACATTTTTCCTGTTGTATAAAAGTTTCTGATGTAAGTACAAATTATAGTTAAATATTACTTCCGATGATTAACTTTTCTTACTTATTTTCATATCTCTAAACTCCTAATGTCAATCATTGGAATACTTTGAAACAAAAAAGGCATACAAATTGGTCTTTCATCTTTTCCATGTCCGCATATTCTGGCCAGTGAATGAACCTTAACGCATTAAGTTGTATGTACTTTAATTTGTAACAAATAGAGCGTCATAGTGTTTACAGCTTATATATTATTATGATAATTGTAGTATTTAATTGTACATTTCTTTTTTTAATATTTTGACCAAATGTATAGATTAAATTCGGATATATTTTTTTGTTCGCTTCGGGTGTACGAGTGTTGTAACTCGACTATCTTGACTTTAGTCGAATAGTTGACTTATTATTCGATTTAGTCAACTAAACTAGACACAAATAGATTTTTGAATAGCTTGGTATATACTAGTTTCAGTCAGTTTAGTTGGCTAAACGATTTGTACAATATTGTACTATAAGCAAACGTGATGTGCTTTGGATAGTTTTTGTTCAAATATTTTTTACAATTTACCATTTATTTATATTACGTTAATTTGACATATAAAATATGAGCCATAATCGAATATAATGTACATGTTCACAAGCATCAATTTGGCATGAAATATTTTTAGGGACATATTTATAGCAGTCGCTTGGAATAACAAGAACTATCCGTTTAAAGGCTATTTGAAGCATTGTTTGTGATTAGCACCGCGTGTCCCACGCTGGGCGCCAGTAATCGGTTGACCAGTGACAGGACTGCATATCTACTTATAAATTAAAAAAGGTAATTTTCTATCTTTAAACAACTTCTTCTTTACAATAACTATTGTTTTCTGTCTATTTTTCTCAATTTCTTTGTCTGTCTTCAAATTAAACATTTTTTTCAACTGTCATGTCACTGGGCAAACGACACTAGCGCCCTCTAGTCCGCGCGCCACCCTACGTGCAACCGCGTTAGTTAAGGCGAGACTATATTTAAATAAATCTATTTAATAAACAACGATTAACTTGTTTTCTATTATATTATTGCAATAATTATTATTTTATTGTGTATTATATGGATCAAATTTTAATTTTGGTGTTTTATTACTTACCTTACCCTACACAATACAGTTTAACTATTTTCTGTGCCTCGGCAAACTTCGTGTTTCGTCATTATACAGTGTACAGAACAGTGCAACTATTTTCTTAATGTCCTCAGGGCATTTTTTATAATTATTCTATTTCCTAGCTTTCCCTATTCCTGTTCTAGAAATCCGACGACTGACAAAACACGTTATTTGCCAAGGGACATGAAACCTTTTGAACGCCATATTCACCTGCACGTTCCCTGTACGCCAAATTTAGTTTGAAAGCCCTGGCTGGGGGCCTTAAATTCATTTGAGGCCACCACAGGATACTCCGGTTAAGCAGTTACCAGCCCTAGCGTGCTGAACTGCGAGAGGTCACGTACAAAAAAAAAAATGTACGCCAAACGATCGACGCTCAAATATGTGACAAATTGTACGGCGAATTTGTGGCTTGGCGTCGGGGGCTCGCCGATGTGTTTATGCTCTGGCGTTCAAAAGTTTAAGAAAATAGTTGTACTGTACACACATTTGACACGACCACAAACGGTAGGTAAAACTTCACAACCAGTTTTCTTTGCCTACATCATTTTTATCGGAGGGGTAACTGTGTAACACACAATCAATGCTAATGCCTTTCATTTTCAGGATTCAACGACATCCATTGCTTTCTTCACATGACAAGGCAGGCGAATGTCTCAAATAAATGAAGCAATGGATCAGGCATTACTTGATAATACCTCCTCTAAAATCTCGGAATCGTTAACATGACGATTAAATCCCCAGGATTTATGAAATTGCAAATCACTTATTGCGCTTTGAATACATTTGTACTTAATTATTATATTGACAAATCTTAGTTTTTTGAGTTCGGTACTAACGCTGAATATAATATAATAAAAAAACTTTGTTTTACATACATAATTAATTCTTGAAAGTTTTTCTGTTATTTACCTGATTATATTGTACGTAAACTGAATATATTTTTTTATAATCCCGATTTTAATTGTCATGGTTTAGAGCAGGTATTATCTACTCTATGTTACTTACTTCATCGAACTTAAGGTAAATATGCTCGACCTATTCCGATATCTGCTTTTCAAACACAAGTCACAAAATTGAGTAGGCAATACTTTAATAAAACAAAAAGGTTTATTTAAAAAATAATATATTTTGTACAATGTTTGTGTGTAAACAACGAACTATTGTGTCAGAATACAAAACGTTAGAATGTAGTACGGAATAGAATAATGCTTATTTACAGTAACATCTGGTGTTAGCAGAGTTCAAGCGAATTTGTAGGCGACTGCTGGCAAGGCGTAAGAAAACCATCAATACGGTACCATTTGATAGGACTGGTGTGAGATTATCTTTCTTCTGAAAGTCCGTAACTGTCAAAGATCTACATACCTGTAGTGGCATCAATGCCGCCAGCCACATAAAATTCAAGATGCGTAATTTGTACGGGAACAAAAAGAACCGTAACGCCATCTATCCTGTCAGCGACGAACTACCAACGCAATTCTGCATCGCGCAAGCAAATTTCTCCGTGCGATTTGAATATATTCAACAGTCCGAATATCAACTATCGGGCAGTTGCCAGCCAGACACAAAAACCGTCTGGTCGGAGGATCCTTCCTTTTCAATCGCGGTTTGCAGGACTTTACTCTCTGTTCCGCATATCCCTCTATAAGTACACCTTTATAGGTGTACCACTGCCTAACTCACAAGAAATACTGGCTTGATGTTATGTGTAAAGTACTCTCAAATTTAATCAAAAGACAATTCATTTCGTTTGTGGCTATGCCATTGATACTGAAAATCGAATCTTAATCTATGGAGAGGTTTTGATAATACTTATTCATAGTTTGATAAGAATCTCAAAAACGGGGTAGGAATATATTAAGTATTAATAAGGCAAGAATTATTGCTGTAACAACCAAAGTTTCTTAACATCACTAAAGATTTTCTAATTACAGATTACCCCAACATTTCTTCAAAATCACGAACTTGCCAGCAGTATAACAGTTGCGTCTATTTGAAATGATATCATAAATAATACAATTTAAAGCAATAAATATTTTAAAAAACTCACATAACTAACATGTAAACACTTTCTTTGGTACAATAATTCAATAGGCGTATGTCACATGTGTTCAACAAAACTGGAAAAGCTAATTCAATCAAATAAATAAATAAGGAACAAACAACTAGGTCCATTTTGAAATGATTGCAGATCTTTTAAAAATAGAAAGAATCTCTTCATTTGATTGTCTTTTAATATTCTTAAAATTATGAGTAAAATAAGGTTTACAAATCTGCGATTATCTCAAAACGAAACCACAAAAATTACCTTAACACAATTTGCATTAATAAATAACAAATCAGCATTTTATAATTAAAAATAATCAACATAACACAAGGCAATGAAGTACACCACAAACTATTTCAAGTATCTATTTTGTTTCAGAAGATGTGTTCACGTCACGGGATGATTGCAAACACCGTCAGTTTGTAATAAATGTTGCGAGATTAAAAGGTCTCGATATATTGACAACAGATCAAAATCATAAGTTATTAATTACAATAAGGCTGAGCGCCAGCACTTTTTAAACGTCATAGTTTTACATAAAGACAGTCCCTCAAAACGCCCACCCGTCACCACTTCCTAGTGTTTTAGCTGGAGAGAGAGAGTGACACAACAAACTCCCCAGAAACTCTATCAATTCAAATTCGACAATTTCAAATACAATAAATCCCATCCAAATTCCATAGTTTACAATATATCCGTATCCTATCGAGAAGAGGTTACAATCTCACGCGATTTATTATAAACTTACAGTGTTCACAATAACCCGGTAACATTCATATTGCTAATCTGCTGCTTAGAACTATTAAGAGATATAATCACCCTAGGTAAAAATTGAAACTATTTTTATCATGTCTTGCTATGCCATTTACATTATCAACTCTATAATTAAGATGGTAAAGATTTTTATCGTACTTTCTTTGCAACTTACTTATATAAAAGTGCAAGAAAGGACGCACTGTGCAACCAGACCGCCATATAGGAAGAAGCCAGTAGGCACATAAGATTGGCTATCTTATAAGGGCTAAGCCCATAAGGTTGGCTAGACCTCTCTTGAGCAGTCTGGTTAATCAAATGTCAGCACAAAGAATAATACACTGTATTTCGGTGACATAAAGTGCAAACTTGTACGAATATCAGAGGACTGCTAAAGCACAATCGATTTTATTTGCACTTTAAGTCACTAAAAATAAGGCTTATTATTCAAAGACAACTGAGACTACGTCACCTACCGAGGAAGCGAGCATAATTTCATATACAATACAATGAGGAATAGAGCCTCGAGCCTACAAGCTACAGCTTAGTCTAGTTACAAACTATACAATAAATAAATAAAATCAACAACAAAATAGCGAATATCGCGATTTAATACGACATTCAAATTTTAACAGCCTCGATCATTCCTACCGTTATCCGTTAACATCTGACTAGTAACACACTGTTTAGGACGTTTATAGGGAGAAAAGACCCACGGCTTGATTTACCAGATAAGGTTCAACATTAACTTATCCAGCAAATAATTTCTGGGAATTTGGAAGATTTTGCCTAACTGAGCATCGTGAAACAGGCCCTCACACTTACAATTAAACGTTCCTAGTCACTTTGGCTTATCATCAGTGATCGGATAATCAAGCGCTTATATACCTAAACTTCTTCCCGTTAAAGAATCAAATGGACATTCCTTTCTGAATAAATAAGTAATCCGGGATTGAAAAATTGTGTAAAAACAACTATAAAAAGCTTAATTAAATTATAGCAGTGGTTATTATGATTTAGAATCTTTATTTTATTCCAAACAAATGGAAAATCATAAAAACTTTCCTTGTAAATTAAAAGAGTTACAATTTACAAGAGTTTACAACGAGTTCGAACTATATTTTGTATGCGGGCAATTTTAGCAATCTCAGGAATTTCGAACGATTCTGGGATCCGGGATTCTGAAAAGCATGTCCATTGTCCATATTATACTTTCGTAGAATAAAAGTGAAGTTTAGGTAGGTATATTAGCGCCCGATTATCCGATCACTGCTTATCATCTATAAATATCAGTTTACTGACAAGGCCATATGGCAAGCAAACTTTTAACTTCTCCACATTTTTGGTAAACGCCCCTCTTTCTGTTTTCTTCGAAGACATTTCTATTACAAACAATCCTTTGCAAAGCTTAGGTAGGTATTTAATTTAATAATTTATCTTATTTGACAATTCAATAGAATGACAACATAACACATCAAAACTTTTAACAGACCGAATAAGTACTAATGCCATTGAGCATATCTTTAGTTTAAACAAATTGTTTGACTAGTTGCTAACTAGAAGAGTTTTATACCATATTTTTTTTATATCTAGATATGTGGCTCTCTTATGAGATTTACCTATTTAAAGTTTCTTTTTAGAAAATTATTTACTTAAGTTATATTATCCATAGTAAAGTGCAACTGTTTTTTTTTTAATATGGCGCAGCAGTAAATTGGCGGGAAACTTTACTCTGAAAGGCGGAACACGATTCTATAAAAAATATTTTGTGCTTAAAACGCAGTTACTAGAGTCGCGAGGAGAATTGACGAAATCTCGAAAGTTGCTAAGGTTTGGAGATATTAGAAACAACTATACCTAGGTACCTACGTGTTTAATTTATGTCGATAATGTCCTTTTTCAGCAAGGCACACCACTAGGTCCGGTCTATTCACGAGCCCATTCAATTTAGTATAAATATCTAATTTAAGCTTATCTACTTTCCATACGTTTTTAATACAAGTGTACCTTCACGACCATGTCCCTTAGGGAGTGAGCACAGCTCCAAGCGATGCCAACACTTTGGGTCGGTAACATTCAAATACTCGTACATAGTAACCCTTTCAAAGTTTGCGAATACGACGTTGTACGTCCAAAACGACACAGACATGGGTCATTGATGCACAGGACTAAGTTAAATATTATTTATGAATACAAAGGTAACTTCATCCTATTTCCCGCCACATTGCGAAGCCTACGCATGGTGTGATACCGCCAGCTAAGTCGGTGCAGTTGCGGTGCTGGTCGTATGCCTCCAACGTCTCCCATTATTGCTGTCGCTCCAATATCTCTCCTGAAATGTACAAGAATAATAAGTTCCTTGTAGGTTCATTTAATGAAGCCCGCGAAGGTACTTTTCTTTCAAAAATAGTAGGTACTTAACCAAACTGTCATTTAATGACAGCTTATTAAATAACCTTTCGATCGGTCAATGAGGCTCCTAGAAATACTGTATGTTGCGTTAGCTAAGTTGTGCTTATCCTACAACTTTTCCTTGTTAAAATGAAAAATAAAATTCACTCATAAGATAACCGTAACGTGTTGCTATTACACCAATTCGCACTAAACGTTTCCAAACGTCTTTTATAATGCGCACAGCAAAGGAGTGGAACTCTCTGCCTGCGTCTGTGTTTCCGAACGCATACAACCTTAATCTCTTCAAAATTAGAGTTCTTCTGGGTAAGCTCGCTCTATCGTCGACTTTGTCTCTGTCACCTAGACTAGAGTCAAGAGCAAACCCATATAAAATTTAAAAAAAAAACCAACGAGTAAACTAGTCAAGAACGCTGAATTAGTACCAACATCTTCCTAGCCTTAAGATAAGATAAGATTTCTTTATTTGTTTTTAACATTGTATACATACAAGGGCATGCAAAATATTACATCACAGTCAGTTTCAATTCCAATCATCTTTTCCCAACTATATTGGGGTCGGCTTCCAGTCAAACCGGATTCAGCTGAATACCAGTATTTTAAGTGGAGCGGCTGCCTACCAGACCTCCACAACCCATTAACTGGGTATCGCGGTACTTCTTGGCAAGACTGGACTGGATTAGTACCAACTATCCTATACAAAATGTTGGATCCCCAAACTTCTACTTACCTAAGAAGTCTAATGCGGCCGGCCCCCTTTCCCTGCGCGCTGCGGACTGCCCGGCAACGACCACTGCGGGGAGAGCCCCAGCTACAGCATGCTCTTGTCCACGGGGCTCCTCTTCAGCAGCACTTAGGGCATACCTAACAAATCTAATGCGGCCGGCCTCCTTTCTCGGCGCGCTGCGGACTGCTCGGCACCGACGACTGCGAGGAGAGCCCCAGCTCCAGCGCGATGCTCTTGTCCACGGGGCTCCGCTTCAGCAGCACTTAGGGCATACCTAACAAATCTAATGCGGCCGGCCTCCTTTCTCGGCGCGCTGCGGACTGCTCGGCACCGACGACTGCGAGGAGAGCCCCAGCTCCAGCGCGATGCTCTTGTCCACGGGGCTCCGCTTCAGCAGCACTTAGGGCATACCTAACAAATCTAATGCGGCCGGCCTCCTTTCTCGGCGCGCTGCGGACTGCTCGGCAACGACCACTGCGGGGAGAGCCCCAGCTACAGCATGCTCTTGTCCACGGGGCTCCGCTTCAGCAGCACTTAGGGCATACCTAACAAATCTAATGCGGCCGGCCTCCTTTCTCGGCGCGCTGCGGACTGCTCGGCACCGACGACTGCGAGGAGAGCCCCAGCTCCAGCGCGATGCTCTTGTCCACGGGGCTCCGCTTCAGCAGCACTTAGGGCATACCTAACAAATCTAATGCGGCCAGCCTCCTTTCTCGGCGCGCTGCGGACTACTCGGCACCGACGACTGCGAGGAGAGCCCCAGCTCCAGCGCGATGCTCTTGTCCACGGGGCTCCGCTTCTGCAGCACTTAGGGCATACCTAACAAATCTAATGCGGCCGGCCTCCTTTCTCGGCGCGTTGCGGACTGCTCGGCACGGACGACTGCGAGGAGGGCCCCAGCTCCAGCGCGATGCTCTTGTCCACGGGGCTCCGCTTCTGCAGCACTTAGGGCTTACCTAACAAATCTAATGCGGCCGGCCTCCTTTCCCGGCGCGCTGCGGACTGCCCGGCACGGACGACTGCGAGGAGAGCCCCAGCTCCAGCGCGATGGTCTTGTCGACAGGGCTCCGCTTCAGGTAGTCCGATATGTGCTGCACTATCAGGTCGATTGCCACTGGAAATTACACCCTCAAGTCAGTTATTTTGTTGGTAAACGAGACACAGTAGTATTATGTATACTCGTCGACCTTATAATTGCTTAACCACTTTGACAACAATTCCCAGTTAATTAAAACGCAATCCAATTGTCACATGACCATAAATGTCTTATAAGCTTTAAGGGGTAAAATTCATGTTTTTTTTTAAGGAGCTTACACATACTCATTGCAGTCGCAAACTGTCAAAATAATACATTTTTTTTATTGATTTGTATTCTGAACAGCACTTCAATGCTTGGTTCCGGCTGGATGTAGATACATTTTGAGAGACTGAGACCGCTTGAACCATTTGAAGCACAAATCCCACTTATAACACAGGAGATATACAACAAATTGGAACAAAAGTTGGGCCATTGGGAAACATAGAAATCATCTAGGTATATTTGACAACATGGTGGTGAAGCAATCACGTTGGCGACTCTACATTATGATAAATACTGGGTTAGAATCTAGCTGAAACGATAAAAAACTACACTGCTATTATTAGCAAACATACAATCTATAGATATACTATCGACGATCTTGTGAGGTGCTGAGACACCCCAAAGGTCCCTTGCTACATGTTATGATCATAATATTATGTTTTATGAGTTTTACTGTAAATAGCCTTAATGAAAATAGAAAATGTATGATGCCTACAACAACCTAACCTAACAATACCTGAGTTGTACCTACTGTACCATAGACATATTATGTGGTAGCCAACATTAAAAAAAAACTATAGCTCGACTTGAATGAAGAAGTTTACCAGGTGTAAACCCTGCGCAAGCTTGTAAAAAATGCGAAAGAAATAATATATAGTTAGTTGAAAGATTTTAGAGTTGAAGTTCATCATGTGAATTAACCCACAATAAAGGATAGAAAGATTTACAGACTTATTCATAAAAACGTTATAACTGTCACCGGAAAATTGAAAATATCGCGGGAAATTGTAAAATATTTTTTCATAATAAGACTCGGATATATTGGAAACTACTGAATTTGGATGGGATTGATTGTACACAAAACGATTTTTTCATTATATAGGTATCGAGAAATTATAATCTAATAAATATTTATTACAATTTAATGGAGTCTGCAATTTTCCGGTAGCATAACCATTACATAGCTAAAATACTGATTAGCAGATTCTTTATTCAAAATTTTCTATGGAGAATTTGAATTTAGAATCTCTAACAGTATTTAAACTAAGAAATGTTTAATAAGCTTTTTTATGAATAAAGGGTTAGCATTGAGATAGTATTTTTCAGGTTTTATTATATGAAATATTGTACTACTAAAATAATATAAGTATTAAAAGTAAACGCAGATTCAAGTTTGCAAACACTTTATTCGTTTAAAATATACATACTTATATGACTTCAAATATACATTGTTTAAAATGGAAATTATACAATAAGACAGGGAATAAACATTAAACAGATACATTGTTTGTGCTGATTACGTAATTATTTGTAAAAATATACGTTTGTGTTATGCATAAAACAGCCAAAAAAATACTTAAAAGAAAACAAAAATTATCGAATGCATAACCTTCTCCTTTTTTAAATCGGCTAAAACTTAACAATTCTTAATTCTTAAAACTTAGAAACAATATAGGGAATTGTTAGGAATATTTTTTTGAGAGTGTGAAAGAGATGAAGCTATTTGGAGTGAGTAGCTTCATTTATTTCATGCATTAGAACAGTGGACCAACACTTCCCTATGCGTTCCTATTACGAAATGAAGCGAGGTACCTACACCTCATTTTTATTGGAAAATAAATTCAAAATTCATAGACAAAACAGAATCATTTTTATAATCATAAAAGGCTGTTTCATACAAAACAATGACAGTATTTAGAGTAAATTTAGAGGACATCACACACATTGATTCGACAAATCAACGCGTCAACTGTATATAAATGCTACGTAAAATGCTGAAGCTCTACTTAATAATATAATAATTATTATAATAAGTATGCGATTGTGCATAAACAACATAATACTCCTATGGGAAGTTTATCTAGAAATAAAAGGCAGACGAAGTCTAAATTTAAAGTAAGTTTCAAGTATTGTTAAGAAAGTTAAGAATGATTATTTTTCCCCTTGTTTTGCTTATATTTTATATCTTATGCTGCAAATTTGATATAGTATTTAATCAAAAATATATACATAGGTATAAAATATAAGGACAAATCAAGCCCTTTAAATTACCAAAATTTAGTTTAACCAGAAAAACAATTTAAAAATTTCAGTCAATAATACATCACAAAAAAAAACAAGTTAATGCCGAAACCTAAAATTTAAACAATAATAATAATAGTTCACTATGTTAATTTTACAACTAAGATATTTTTCAGTTGGACGCGCACTTTTGCTGCTTAAGTTATAAATATTGATATTTACAGCCCGATGCAGTGAAAAGGTAAACCCTGCATCGCATTTCCCCGAAGGAAGGTAATGTTTTTCAAGATTTTAGAGTAGCTGATTCGTTCAGATCATTACTGCCAACACTCAGAGCTTCGTAAACGTTTAAATTTCCTGCGCATGCAAAGATTTATTATTTCCTTTCCAACTATGTACAGGTCGATTCAAACATAAATGCTGCTCTGAAAATTGATTTTCGCGACGCAGTACCCCACCCCTGTTAACAAATGAACTTGCTACTGCGCGGCAAGTCGCCTCTGCCCTGTTCCGAGATACCATTAGTTCGTAAATTAAGAGTAAGTCAGTGACGTACGCCTTACATATTATTTAAAGCACAGGTTTTAAAGTATAGAACTCCTCATATTGGATCACGATGACCAATATTAGGGTATGGTGGGTGTCGTAAGAGGCGACTAGGGGACTCACCAGAGAATGGGCAGCAGCATTCTCTGTGCATTGCAACAGCTACATTGCGATCGCCAACCCGCCTGCCAAGCGTGGCGATTATGGCAACCCCCCATTTGGGGGAGGCTTATGTCCAGCAGTGGACGTCTTTCGGCTGATATGAGGATGATGATGACCAATATTATGGTTGGTTCCAGCAAAAGTCCGCGTTAACCCTAAAGTCCAATATTACGACATACAATTTTACATATTTTTTTATAGTTTTCCACTACTTTTATCACATTTAATCATTGGAATTGGCCACACCTTCTGTTTCTTTCTGCTATAATTTTCATTTAGATTTTGCTATATAGTAAATATTATTTTAACATGTTAGCTCTATCTTGCTATAACTAATATTGTATTGAGAGTTATATACAATCAGTTTTATCATTTAAATTCTGGTATTAAAGAAGATTATCAAGCAATTTTTCACACTTTCGGGTCTTGCAACAGTTTGAGAAACCGAATTAACGGTTTGTGGCGATTTGAAAAGCTTTAGGACTTTCCACCGGGCACGCGACCGGGCATTGGGTATCTGGCAGCCCGTTAGTGTAAAAACGAGCTAATATTAAAAGCAAATTTATGAACAAACGGAGAAACAGACGGCGCACAGATGATATATTGGTTGTGAAGAGTTACAATGTAAATTCTACCACTTTCTACATGATCATATTGATGTATGAGTCTTTTCCAATTTTTTGAATCAGTCTGTAAGTTTTACAATGTTTTCGTAAACGTGCCGCATGCACGTTGCGATGCGGGGGACTATTACAAGGAGTGAACTTCAAATATTTTTGTCCATTGCTGTTATCAGAATTGTGGTTTCTATCTATGGAGATAAACAGGATTTTAGTAATCAATGGGATCAACTTCATAATTTGTTTAGAACACTTATGTCCACATGATTAGGTAAAATGTGGAGAACCCTTTTTGCAATTTCAGGGTTGGGCCCATACTAAAGTGTTTATGTCCACCCACTCACACGTTGTCAATGAATTAAAAGTCACCCCTGTATGTAAGCAAATAAAATTCAACACAGAATTGCACAATTTTTCTTTTAGAATTTATTTATGAGCCATATTTAAACCCATTAAATAAGAATCATAACATGATTTCGGACAAAAACATGTAAGTCTTGAATAAACTCTGTAGTAAGAAAAATAGAGATACTTTTTTATAACCTATTGGTATTTTGTAATTATTTGTAAAAGGCATTGGTAACTTGTAATCCTAATCTAACTTTATTTGTATTCAAAATTCGAGACAATTATCCAATTCTGGAACAACAAACTGTTTGCCGTATAAGATAAAGTTCAAATTCCATTGCAACCCATAACTTTTTAGGGTATGCTTGATAAAATTAATGTTCTCTTAAAAATCAACGTTAAATACACAGTCGATACTTCAGGTGGTGGCGATGGATTCAAATTATCTCGAATTAAAAAATCAAATTTAGTTTCACTAATACAATTTTAACGAAAAACATTGGACAAAGTAAAATACATAAAGATAAATTCTTAATTGAGACAGTAACCATTCTACAAGGAAAACATCATTTCCCTACACAGTAAATAAAATTGGCTACAATATAAACAGGATATACTACGTATATAATATTGTGCGCAAAATAGATTTCAGTAAGAGAAATAGATAAGAGCGCGTTCATGAATTAAGAATATTTGGACTAATATACAAAGTTCGTATCCAAGAAAACTTACCTATACAAAAAGTATCAATTAGCGTAAGGGACATTTACCCAAAAAGCCGAAATGTTCCTTATGACCAGACATCAGAATTAGCTAGAGTTATTTATGTACTTACACTGATTTGATACAGCGAAAGAATAAAGTGGATATGCCTCAAATCCCGAGATTAAATTTAAAGAGCAGAAAAATCCCGTGATTTATTAAATAAATAGTTATTTACTTTTACACAATTTGAACCACTGCACGCGCGACGTTGCCAAATTTACATCAACAACAACGTAAATTTATGTATTATAAAAACACGCGCGATGTTGCCACATTTGAAATTCGCACAACATAGCTTGTGAGAACAAAAGAAAAAATATTATTTATTTGTAATATTGTTGGCCACATGGGACTGTCTATTTGAAATCCCGGGAAGATCCATATTAATATCAACATTTCGATGCAAGTACACAAATAACTCTACTTAATTCCGACCTCTGCTTATGACTATCAACATAAAGGACATTTATCCTAAATGCCGATATGTCTCTGTTACTTTATATTTCTGGCATCGATATATGTATAGCTTATACGCAAAAAGGCTATGTAGGACACTCATTGATGGTAAAAAAGGCTTACACCGATTTCTGGAAAGAAATTATAATATCGACGACTCATACATTGAAAACAAGTCAATATTTTCGTTCTAGAAACAGGCCTGAACATTGCTACACAGAAGTGGTTCTTGGTTCCACTGACTCTTGGATCTAAAAGAGTAGGTACCGAAATATTCGAAATATATTATGACGCTGCGCACTTATCCAAATACGGCAGTTTTATGAAATGCATTATTTTCAATCCGAACACTTACGACCAAAAAATGGATGAAACGTTTTAATGAACTATTTTCTATATTGATGGCGTATTTTTAAATACTGATCACATATTTAACCAGCTAACCCTGATATAATTTAGTACATATCTTAACAAACTACCAAATTATAATAAGTCATCATTAGTTTAGCCATTTTAAACTTTAATTCCCAATAAATAAAGCATATAATTTAGACGATAAAAGTTTTACTGGAAAAATGTTTGTCACAGTCACAAATATTGGTAAACCAATAATGTATATGAGATATTGACGTCAAATGTTGGGGCAATTATTACAAAGTATACAGTGTGACCCTGTGAAGCAAATTGGACTACAATTCGAAAAATTGTTATGGGCATATAGAAATATTTTACTTATTATTCTATCTTTCTTCCCTGGAAGATAATTGACGTTATTTTAGTAAAACAAGACTGTTCTAGCCTTGAACAAGTAAATCTGTCGTCACACCTCATGATATAGTAGTTTCGTTTTAGTATGACATTAGCGGTCATTGCCCTTTCCATAACAAGTCTTCGTAGGAACCCGAACAATAAAAGTATGTGTCGTTTTTTTCATTAGTAAAACTGTTAACGATCACATGGATTACCAATTAAGGAGGCTTTATTTTTTTATTTCAGTTTTTCTTTCTTAAAAACTTACTGCCGCCTGCGTGATGGTCAAATATTATCCCAAGGGAACATCCGGGATAAAAAATGTCTTATTCCCATTATAGGACATGGTCTACACGCGTGACAACTTAAATACAAAACCGCCAAGCCGTGACGAGGTACGAATTAAACTCACTTTCGCAATTATAGATAATATTTTAGTTAGGATGACAATATGTGTAGGTGGTTCAATGACCGCTACTGGCACGCTACTACGCAACAAATATAGCTGTTGTCTTTGGTTGACAGAATAAGGGTTCCATTTTCTCATTCAGACATACAATACCCCTAAAAACAACAGCCAATCGCTAGACAAGATTTGATCCCAGACTATATTGGCAGATTTAAAAAACTGGGAACAAATCGGAATTAACTACATTTTTCTAAGTAAATACTCTACAAATCAACGCAACGTAAAATATTTCTATATCCCCACAAGTGGAGTGAACACGCTATACAAATATACTTAAACTATATGCTTTGAAAAGCGTCAGCCTTATAATAAACAATAATGAACCTTAACTACATATTACTCATACATATAGATATTGGAGAATTACCTTATTTATAGCACATGAGAATCGCTTGTCTACTAAAACTATTCGAAATAAAGAACCATTAGCTTTTTCTTCCAATCTTCCAGGAACCTATTTTAATAAAGAATTCGACATAATTGTCAATAATCGGCATTAATTACAAACTACAACTAACTCTATGTAATATGTGATAAAGTTCAAATCCCATTGCGCTGTGGCTCTGTCTCGCACACGAGTGACGTATATCTTCCCAACTTGCATAACTTTTGTAATTTAGTTATGCGTCATGCTTGTCGCAAATAAACTCTTTTTCTTTCTTTCTTATTGCAACCCACACTTTTTGTAGTTAATTTTTAATTCAAACGATCATTTAAAAATCAACTTAAAATGCACAAAGCTAATGTTGACACTTGAGTTGGTGGCGATAGACTGAAATTATCTCGAATTATTAATTTAAGTATAGGACAGGAGAAAGATAATTATTTCGTGACACTGTTTATCTTTGAGGCCACTTCTAGTCTCATGGTGCGAAGAAAAGTAATGAGTTATTTATCCAGATTCGTTTACTTTTCAAAAGATTTTGAAAACTGCAACAAGTATTTCAGTGAGACGCACTTTACGGCTATAAAGCCGTAAAATGACGCCTGGCAGATGTTTGTTGATTCATAAAAGAACACATAACGACAGGAACTAAATATGGCATAATGAAAAAATACATATAGACTGAATATATATGTCACCGGAAAATTGCAGACTCCGTAAGATTGTAAAATATCGCGTGAAATAGTAAACAATTTTTTTCTAAATTTGACACGGATATCTCTCTATTGTACAGTAGAGTCACTTTATTAATGTAATATTATTATTTTACTGAACTGTAAACGATGACGTTCAAAAGTGCCGTTTAATGGCCTAATTGAAATAAACGTTTTGACTTTGATTGGAAATTATTGATTTTGGATGGGATTTATTGTATACAAAACGATATTTTTAAAATATATCGAGAAATTATAATCTAATAAAGATTTATTACAATCTTACGGAGTCTGCAATTTTCCGGTGACATTATAATACCATCGTATAATCGGTTTTACCCGCGGCTACAGATGTTTCACATAAAAAAATATGCTCTATAGTTGTTGCCGTACTCTCTGGTCCAAGTAGACTGATCCCGTCTCTCATGTGCCATAAACAATAGAATCGGATACACGTTAAGAACACAAGTGTATGAGGTACAGGGACGTGACATACCCTCGGAGGTCGTGACATAACCCGTCTGTGACCTTGAGATCTATATCTACTCGTCATAAAACACGGAGGAACAATGCTTGTTTAATTGTGAATGTCTTTGGTGCTACTGCTGAAGATCATTCTTAACCATACCTAATGATCAATTTTTTTTTTTTTTACTCTATGGCAGTTTATATATTCTCACTCGATTACGCAAAACTCCTTAATGATAGTCCATAAATTCAATATAACTGGCTGTGCGTTACTTTATGGACATGTTTAGCTAGTTTTAATCATTCATCAAAGTTCATGTCCAAGGATCAAATGATGCTTGAAGGACATTGCAGGGCGCCAATAGCCTGCCAGGGTTGCGGAATTTGTTCGAAAGTGTCACCGCGGCCCTGGAACGCAAAGGGCTTTAGAAGGAACACGGATGGGTTTTAGTCAGTAAGAGTCTGACACGCCCTTCCGCTCCACCTAGAGCAGAAGAAGTCAAATGATGATTTCCCATACTTAAAAAAAAAAGGGCGCCAATAGTAAAATCATCTGAAATTGTCTGTGGAACTCATAAGTGGGTTTACTATTTGAATCTAAGTATGTGACGGATAAAGTTCCGTTTTTGATCCTTGTACATACATCCTTATTTAACAAAACCAAAACCGAAATTACGTCAAAATAAAAAACCATACCTTTCTTGATGAAACAAACACAGCGAGTAGATCACAAAGTCACAGATTGTCGTACAAACTATTACTATCGGCTCAGCGTATCTTCCGAACTGCCAGACATTCGTCTTCCAGTCGCTTCATCCACCTCCTGATGTCCATTGCACCCGTTCACAATCTTCGGCGGCGAAGCCCTCTTCTTATACATGATATCCCAAATATGATGCACGATAAGGTCAATAGCCACTGCAACAATGCAAAACGGACTTTAAACGCGGTGAATACGGTCGCTTTTTGCAGCTACATAAGAGCATAGCCGCTGCAAACATTTTTTTTTAATCTTTTTTTTTAAAGTTCGAATACAGAATGTGGCAGTATACGACCTCGTTGCAGTGGCTATGACCTTGTGTTACTTACCTTGGATTTAAAATAACACTTACAATAAGAATAACGGTTTTCGATACGGTATTTGAATTGAAACGGAGGTATTTAAAATATGTAGATAAATATCACAAATAAGCTGCTAGTACGTTCAAGCGTTATTAATAATTGTTTATCATGAGTAAGTAACTCTTCTACACGTCAATGTTTTTTTTTGTCGTTATAATCTAGATAAGGCCGGTGTTTCCTAGCTGACTACCCTGAGAAGAAACACCGAAACAAACTCAGAGGTCTCTTTTAAAGTCCATACAATGGACAAAATCATTTGAAAACCATGTAGGTTAACGTCTGAGGTGGCCTTTTAAGGAAATCACCACGTAGGTTTGAGTGGACCTGTTCAGACAGTGCAAGCATTTGTCAGTTATTGTGTAGTTCAAACTTAGAACTTTAAGGAGCTCAACGATTCGACGAACAATACCAAAGTAAGGACATTTGGGTAGGCCGCATAAAGAACTCAAACTGCTAGACATCATGAAATAAGCCCGACATATAGCGACCTACATAGTTCTCACAATCACAATATGTCATATGAGGACCATGGAGAGTAGAGCCAGAGATGGTCTTTTAAGGAAAGTACCATACAGATTTGAGTGGATCTGTTCAGTCAGCGCAAGCATTTGACAGTTATCGTGAAGCTCAACTCAGGACTGCTGAGGAGCTCAGCGACTTCACGAACAATACCAAAGAACGGACATTTGGGTAGGCCGTACAAAGCACTCAAACTGCCTGGCAATATTAAAATTACCCGAAAGAAAAGTAATCTACCTATTTCTCACATTCACAATAAAAAATAATAATGTATAATAGGTACTTCTTAAAGTACTTAATCATGTTTTCAAGTCATCTGCCTAGCCTTTTCCCAATTATATTGGGGTCGGCTTCCAGTCAAACCGGATTCAGCTGAATACCAGTATTTTACGTGGAGCGGCTGCCTACCAAACCTCCTCAACCCATTAACTGGGTAACACGGTACTCATTGGTAAGACTGGTGTCAGATTTTCTGGCTTCTGACTATCCGTAACGACTGCCAAAGATCTATAAATGACAGCCGGGACCAACGGCTTAACGTGCTTTCCGAGGCACGGAGAAGTCTTGGTATGTTAAGATGGTCACCCAAACACAGGTCAAACTCGGCAAGCGTTGCTTAACCTTGAAGATCGACCCGTGCGGCTGTTATTATTTAGCCACGAGCTCCATAATCATGTTCAAGTGTAGGTATAATAATAAAAAAAAAAAATGTCAAATTGTAAAACATAAATTTTCATAAAACCTTATCAAAGAACGTTTGTCGATTGACATACGTATAGAAAAAAAACTCATTTAGTAATAATAAACGCTGTGGGTAATTATTCTATTGGAAACGGTAATAACTTTTGATGTGTAACATCTTTTCTCTCGCTTTCCTGCAATCTGTGGGAGTGATTTCGTGAAATGGGACGGAAGTGTGTAACAGGAAGCCGAGGAAGCGCGCACTATTTGACTTGACCAATGAGCGCGACTTATTCGATTTTACCAATGAGCGCGCGCAGTGGTCGAGTTGGCTATCAGTTGGGAGTTACTTTTAATTTTAATGTTACTTTTTACCAAAGTGAGACGTCAGATGTTACACATCCTATGCGACTACTGTAAGACTCGCTCGTTTTTTTTTTTAGAGATTTCAGGTGTTCTATTGTAAAGTAAGATGCAGTTGTCTTGGGTTGTTTAAAATGATATTAGAACTATAGAATATAATACTAGGTTAAATAGAGTAAACATGTCTCACCCAGATTGTCCGCTCCTCTGGGAATGATGACGTCAGCAAACTTTTTGGTCTGCAAACAATGAGTTTAAAAAATAATTTCGTTGTATTTTGTCTATGACTTAGTTACGTGAGGTCGTGTTTTAATAACACAACTCATTTGTCCTCTGCCGATTGTTGCTTCGTTTGTAGTTTTGCTTTGGAAGAAATTATTAATATTATAGAATCAAATAGTTGCATTTAAATAGCTTCTGGAGTGGCGATACTAGTAGTATGTGATAGTAAGAAAGTCGTAACCTTTGTGAAGCTTTAAAGAATAATTCCTAGAATTGCTAAACAATTAATGCACTCTGGGAAATCAGACCCGCTTCTTCACTCCCGCACACAGTGCAACACAGACATTATCAATGGAAACACATCTTGGTGACAACATACTTAACCTTCATTGGAGTGGGCAAAATAGTCAAAAGAAAACACCACAATCCTTGCATTCTTGAGACGCTAGAAAAACTGCCGCAAAATTAGTCCAATTTACAGTTTTTTAACATTATTAGCACTGAGAATCAACTCACCGGCAAGCAGAACTCCTCGAAAGCTGGCTTCACGAAGTTCATGTACTGGTTCAGCACTTGCTCCAGATCACGGCCGCGCTCCATTATGTCGCGGGGAACTGGAATACAACAAGGCGTTTGTAGTATTTGTCTCCTAAAATGTGTGTTATCATGGGGTTTTCAGCAGTTTGTGGAGCAGTCTATTGAACCAGGGTACCCGAAGTCCGTAGTTTCGGGCGTATTCTACTCTGTAATTCGTATCACCTACGGACTTACGATTAGTTCCGAACCCGAACTAAGAATGAATGGCAACACGATTTGACAGTAACTGTCAAATCATGTTGTCATTCATTCTTAGTGGTTAGGTGATACGGACTAGAATACGCCCGCAACTAAGCCCGAAACTACGAACTTCGGGCTTAGAGAGTAGCCCGTAAGGAAGAAGGCTTACACTAGTTACCTTGTAAAGATTTATCTCTATACAACGTGTAACAGAACAAACGCAATACCTCTTAAGGGGTCATTGTACTAATCATTATTAACAACTTTTACTATTGGACCAACATTGAAATCGAATCCCCCATAGATTTTTGCGCGCATAACTCGACAAAATGTATTGAACACCAGATTTTCTTTCGCGATTTCGGGTTAGGTTCATATTCAGTACAATGACCCCTTAAGAGGTATTGCGATTATTCTGTTACACGTTGTATAATAGAACTAAGGCCAGTCTTAAGCTATATTTGTCTTTTCACGGCCTACACTTCATATCATCATCATATCAGCCTGCAGACGTCCACTGCTGGACATAGGCCTCCACGCTTGTGACCCCACAACAGCCGCTCCTGTGCGTCTCGCATCCATCGGCTACCCTCGACCCTCACCAGGTCATCAGCCCACCTTGTGGGAGACCTTCCAACGCTGCGACTTCCGGTACGCGGTCGCCACTCCAGAACTTCTCGGCCCCATCGACCATCTGTTCTGCGAGCAATGTGCCCTGCCCACTGCCACTTCAGTTTGGCGATCCTTCGGGCTATGTCGGTAACCTTGGTTCTGTTGCGGATATAATCATTCCTGATTTGATCCCGCAAGGAAACACCGAGCATTGCCAGGGCCAATGGAGAGACCATTGACCCTTTGGGTGACTTTAAGCCTTCTGATGAGGCCCATTGCTTTTCGTTTGATACGAACGCAGCACGGTCACAATTCACGGTTTTTTAATATTGAAAATATTTAAGGTTCCCGCTGAAGCAAAACTCTTAGCTCCCCAGACATTGGACCGCTAAAAATGTATAAGAAGACATACCTCTCCTCGCCAGCCTGGTATCAGAGTCGGTATCAACGAAGAGCTTCATGTGGAACAGTTCGCGTACTTCAGGGAAGTAGAACACCAGAATGCCTTCGATCAGCACCACGTCAGCTGGGTAGATGGTGTGCGAGCGGAGTGGGCTGGTGCACAAAGGAAATATTATAAAACATAACGCCGTTTTGGAGGAGACAGAAATGGAAAAATCGCGAGTCGGACTCGCGTGCAAAGGGTTCTGAACGAATTTGTTTTTATTAACATGTCACTTTAAAATCGTGGACTTCTTCGTGAAGTTTTCGTGTAATCTATAGATGTTTTAAATTTCAACTGAATCGGTCTTGTACATTCGGAGAAAATCTGCTGTGCCAGATGGATAGACAGACAGACAGACAACCAAGTGATAGGATCACTTGGTTGTCTGTCGTGTAAGGGGTTCCGTTTTTCCATACAGAGGTTCGGAACCCTAAAAAAAGGAAAAATATGATTTGATAACAGTCAATCAGGTACAAACTCATAAAATAAAATAAAAAAGTGGCATTGAAAACAACAAAAAAAACATGTGCCTCACAGCTGCGCCAAAATAGTTAATTTCAACCATTTTTTTTATCTGGCCGTTGCGGTCCCACTGCTGGGAAAAGGCCTCCCCCAAGTCGTAAGATGATTAAGATGCATAAATAATATGGATCTTAATTATAATTATTATAAATGCGAAAGAAACCCGGTCTGTCTATTTGTTTACATTTACCTTATAATATAACGCTTTAACAGCTGATCGTATTGGTATAAAACTTAGCGTGCGGTTGCACCGTGAGCAGGATTCAGACATGGATATCATATTCCAGTAGTATCCTCTTGGGATAAAATAAACAATTTACGTCGGCGAAGCCGTGATCAGAGGTAATACTAGAGTGGAAATGTGGAGAAGTCACAAGACATAAAATTAGGGATGGCACTGAATGACGCGATATATACTACCTCTGCCTGTCAGACTTTAAACACACAGAACTTCGCAATTGTTGCTTATCTTTACTCACTTATCCTTGGTATTCTGGATTTCGAGAAATCAATACTAATATAACAAAGGCTATTGTTGCTCAGATCAACAAGACGGAAATTCTGCAATTATTATGCCGAAAGAAATTTGAGAAATTTAAGCTTCCACATGTTTGTAAAGGTCTCAGTAGGCAGTAAGGCATTATCCTAGCGATCCATGCCATAGAAGCCAGGGGAGTCACGGACACTCATATTCGTATACTCTCCGACAGCGCCTCAGTTCTCCAATCCCTAAATATAAACTACACCACCTCGAAACAAATACAAGAATGCCACGATGCACTAGAACGCGTCACGGTGACAAACCGCAACACCGTGACGCTGCAGTGGATAAAAGGTCACAGCGGATCACTAGGAAATGACGCGGCCGATGAACTGGCCAGGAGGGGGTCTGGTATGATGGCTGTTGGACCCGAACCCATAGTGCCACTCCCTTTCACCCAGCTACGCACGTGGCTACAAGAACATACCCACACACAAGCAGAACGCTGGTGGACCTCGGCACCAGGCTGCAGGCAGTCCAAGGAGGCTATGCCACTCCTAAACAATAAACTCACCAAGCGCCTTCTGCGACTGGATAGGGGCAGCCTGCGAATGGTGGCAGGGACCATCACCGGACACTGCTCACTGAATAAGCATTTCCACACACTAGGTATAACAGACAGTCCTCTGTGCAGAGCATGCATGGAGGAGGAGGAAACGGTGTCGCACGTGCTCCTTGAGTGCACAGGCGTCGCCGATATACGTAGACAAACGATAGGAACACCAAATTCACTCACAGACACCCTGAACTCTTTAGGAGGACTGATCTGCTTCTGGAGGGAGGTCGGCTGGTTGGAATGACGGCCGCCATGGCCCACGCACAATGGTCCAACATCAGGACTAAGTGCGGAAACCATACCCCAATAGATAGATAGAAGGTCTCAGTATTCATATTTGATATTCCATTGTTATATGAGAACCTCATAAACATATTGTAAGCTCAAGTATCTAATAGTCTATTACTTTTGCACATTGGCTTCTCTCATTAACAAACCAGAAAGGATCAGATATTGCTAATTGAATTACAGACACAGTACTTTCCTACTCACATGCACACAACCACTCACACACACACACATACACAGTTGAGCAACTATCTTAAGTGCACTCATTTACTTTAAATCTATTATATTTTTTAATTTGCATTTGTTTCCTTTTTATAATTTTACTTTAGTTTATTTGTTATTTGTTTCAATTCTGTAAATGTAAAATAGGGGAAGTAGCGAGTCGGCCCCAACACAAGTATTGTAAATTGCTTAATGGGGTTGCCTCATAATACACTTATGTATTGATTTCGAAACGATAAACAATTATTATTATTTTATTTAAAGGCTGAAAAACTGGTCAGAGCTAAGAATAGAAATCGTCAGTCATAGTAGGTAAACTGTCATTGATTCTCTAGTTGTTTCATATTTAATAAATATCTATGAAATGGAATAGATAGTGTACTTTACTCCAAAAAATAGTAACACAAAATTGTGTTGCTACTATACCCATAAAATTACAGTAGCAAAATTTTTGCTGATAGCTCACTGACACCTTTCCCATAAATGTAGGGACTAGTTTTTCGCGTTCCCATGTAGCCTTTTATGGGCAAAAACAAACAAACTCTTCAGCTTTATTATATTACTAGCTTTTGCCCGCGATTTCGTACGCGCATATCCCGTTTTTTCCCATTCCAGTAGGAATTTCATGTTCCCATATAGCCTGTAGCATTCCTGATGAATGTCGCTATCATATACAAAAATAATTTTCTAAATCCGACTGGTAGTTCCACAGATTAGCACATTCAAACAAACAAACTCTTCAGTTTTATTACATTAGTATATTATGTTTTTGAAAAACCACAACAACTTTCTACTCGGGTTTACTCCTGGTGATTTTTCCTTGCTCCCGCCCCGAGACCCTCAGGAAAAAGGAGGTTCGGATCCCCTACTAATTGGTTACAAATACTGTCCCCCCAGTACTTGCTCAAGATAGTAACTGTATGAATAGTAGATTATATTATTTATTATTACTTAGATCTAAGTGGAAGCAGCTGAATACCAGTATTTTGTGTTACCTGAAGTGACTACCCATCTGACTTCCACAACAAATTTACTGGTTAACATGCCTCTTAGTGACACTAGTAGTTTAGACTTTCTGGGCAAAATCCTCATAACTCATTGCTTACACTATTCACAACTTTACTTATAACTTACTCACCTAATAGAGTTTGTGATGTAATCATATTCTGGCACCTCCACCTTTTTGCCGGCCAGTATGTCCTTCAAAATAGCCAGCAGTTTCTTATCATCAAACGCATCAGGGTGATCAAAGTTGAACTGTCCCCGTTCAGCGCGGAGCCTCTCTGAGGGGGTGAGGGTCCTGTAGAAGGAGTCCTGGCTGATGCAGACTACTCGGCGTTCTGTCTGCTCTTTGTGCTGCTGGCCGAGTTTCTCCATGATGCGCTGGCATACTGTTGACTGTTGAATGTGTGATGGGTTATAATCCTACTGCAGTGTTATGATGGCAACTAATGTGGCTAAACCTAGTTTTCTAGGATCATGGTATTAAAATAAGAGCTTTTGTCTAAGTACAGAACCCATAAACGGTTAGACCACATAAAAAGAGAGGATAAAGATTGTTTTATTATTTATTAAATCTGAAAGTTATTAATTTTGGCCCAATAGATACTTGTTGTCAAAAGGATTACATCCTCCTAAGAAATTGGAAATCAAACTTTAAAAAGTGAAGGTAAAAGTGTAGATGAATATTTTTCAATAATTCTTAGTTTTCATACATTAGTCTAAGCTGAACTGATGAAATATTGATTGATTGACAGATGTTGCCTTTCATGAATGAGCAGCTGTCACTCCAATTTTGATTTCCTTTCTAATCATCATTTATATGCTTTCATCTCATAATTTATATGCTAGTTCAATAAAAAAGTAACATTTTACACAAAATATCTAGGAAATATCTATTATTATTTATTGAATCAATAAATTCAGTACCTAGTAATGTAATATAATATTATATTGAAAGGCCCATGTTCAGTGTCCAGTGCATTACATCATGCTCATATTTTTTTTACATTTGTGAGCAATCAATCATGCAATGCAAATAGTTAATAGGTTATTCCAAATAGCTGATTCCTTTATTACTACTGAAGCGAAAATCTTACCAAATTATCAAATGTTTAAACATTTTTATGAATAGTTTTTTACAATTATATTTATATCAGCATAGCAGGTTTTCAGTAATACATTAAAATGATTAATAAATATTTCTGGCCAGTATCATGTGTGATTAAAACAAAAGATAGCTATGTTTTCATCATAAATGGAAGATAAATTTGTATCCTACGCCACAATGAGGTTGGTCAATGGAGGTTATACATACGACGTAGTGAATTGAAATATAATTCAAGCTAAATAAAACCTTGATTTTTTTAATATTTTCTGAAGAAAACTACGCCGCAGAATTCTTGGTTACGTAAGTAACATCACAAGGGAGAAAATCGATAATGGTATACCAAAACATTAGGTTAGGCTTACCTTCCCGCTGGCCGTGCCGCCTGCCACACCGATCAGGAACGGAGTTTTACTCTCAAAACCATTGGCAATTGAATAGTCTGTAGATTTATCTGCCATTTTATACGTATGAATCGGCCTGTATGATTTTCTTATTTTTAAAACACCACAATACGCACTAACACGAAACGAAACTTCTGCAGGAAACCTGACATTGACATTTAAATTGCAGTATTGCCAAGGTCAAAAATATTGCAGTGTTGCAAATCTTTACATACAGAAGTCGGTGAATGAAAGATTACAACCTCTTCCGTACTTCCGAAGATAAGATTGTATGGGCTGGGTTTACTAGACCACTGGATGAGCTAGCAAAATTGTGTTGTAACATTTCGTCATTGATAACCAAATAGGCTTACTGACTCATCAGTCGAGCGGTCGTGTAAACGTTAGTTTTGACTGACAATGGAGGATTACTTGGGTACGATCCCCAAGTCAAATAAAGTTATTGGTTCAAATACAAATGTTATGTAGGTGTACGATTTATATGTATTTGCAGTTTGTGTTGTGCATACAGGGGATTTGGCGAAACAGGCTTACTGTTGCTCATTTAAGAATTTCCTAACTGAATAGTGTTATTTGGCACTCATCTCTGGGGGTGGATGTTAAGATTTTAGCATTTGTATCACTGCAAGATCAACCAAATACAGTAAAATAAAATAGAGACCAATTTAAAATTTCATATTTTATTGTAAAGAATACACATAACATTTTTTTTAGGAATGCAATGGCAGCATTTGCTTTTTATACATTGTACACAAAACGACGCAACAAACGTCTGCAATAAAACAAAAAAAAACTTCCCTTCCAAAATACTGCACAAAAAAGTAACAAAAAAATAATAATATTCGAGTTTTACAGATTAAAAATATGGTTTTAGACTTGGTTCCTGAGTTTCTGGTCGGCTTGTCTAAGGGCATGTGCCATGTGCAGCTGCTTGACTCTAAGGCGGGCCCACACGAGGTAGTCTTGGAGGCCGATGATCTGGGCCGCCATGAGGGCAGCACTGTCGGGGTAGATGACCGTTGCGCAACCCAAGCCGGATGGCACGGAGAGAGATGACCAAATGTCCTGGAAAAAGATGTTACTTATTACTATTATAATTCCCGATTATTTATTTGATCTTGCAAGTTAAGACATCCAACAAAATTGCTATAGTACAGACGCCAGTAGGTACATCAAACTACCCGAAACTGTAAAATTTTCCCGATCAACCTTGAACCTACTTTGGCGATAAAGTTGAAAATCTATTAAAGAAATTTGACAGATTGTTGTAACTTGGATGTGCTGGCGTCTGTACAACTTGCGCACACTTTTCTGCTTCGCCTTTCTCATTGATTACCTGACTCGTATTCATTGAATGACAACCAAATAGAGACCTCGTCAAAACCGTACTTGCCCTTTTAAAAGAACGTAAACTTCATACAAAGTGGCACGTATACTGGATAGTCACTTAAAGGTCAATGTCTCATAGATTTTTATTTGACTGTGAATTGTGAACATTTAAGACCAGAGTTACACAGCGGTCTCACTACAAATATGTCTCTTAGTCGTGTAGATATTTACCTGGACCATTTTATCGGAAGGTGGCGGGCAGTTGATCACAGGGTAGGAAGTGTTCCCTGACAGCACTGGGCCCAGTCCGTTGGACCGGCCGGCCACTGCAATGAAGACTAGGGCTCCGTGGGTGTCCTCGTACTGCTGCATGATGCGAAGGGTCTCCTCGGTAGCCTTGTGTGCTGACGTCACTCGCAAGTCAACACTGAGGCCGAGGTCGCGAGCCGCTGTAGAGAAAAAGGGGGATTTGTAAGTTTTCGCAAGCTAAAAAGCCCATAGTATAATTGGGTTGTGAAGGGATCCCAACATGGTTAAGAAAATGCTAGACAGATGTGATGATGCCGTATGGCAACCCGGCGCGGTCGCAGCCAAATACTTTGGAGATCATATTAATAGTAAAAGAAGTCGAGAACATTAGGGTAGGTAGGTATATCGCACAAAAAAAAAACTTTTTTACAAATTTCAAGTTATTTTATAAGTACTTAGTAGTGTTTTTATTTGGAAGTCGGTTGTATTTTTTTGTAAAAAAGAGTTTTTGAAAATTTAACGAACGAACTAAATAAAATTAATTATTATTTTTCTTGTAATGCAAATACCCAATTACCCCGCTGCTGCATAGTTCGAAATGGTGGAAAATTCATTTGACAGCAGGAGTGGGGGGTGAAGTATTGCGCAGCGCATAGCCGTCATATGGCGGCTGGGAAGTCCGCAGTGCGCTGCGCGCGCAGATTGATACATGTTACGCCCCGCCCTGCCTAAGGACATCTTGGCCAGGTGATCGCTCAAACGCGAGGCAAGCGGTCGCCTTTGAGCGATCACCAGGATTAAGTATCTTGAATCTAGATTTTGGAAAAAATCTATTGATTTTTTTTTTAAATGTTAAATCGTCAAATGACTTCTCCCGCTCTGGGGGGAGCGGAAGGGAGTTTCAGACTCCTACTGACTAGAACCCACCCGTATTTCTCCAAATACGCTTTGCGTTAGAAAGATAGAAAAATATTTATTTGGGACTCGCACAAAAAAAAAACAGTAAAATAAATTAAAACTAACAGTCATAAACAATGAGAATTCGTTTAAAAAAAAAAATCAAGATGACCATCCTTCAACAACGGTCAAAGATGAAAAATTACAACCGGGCTTAACGTGCTTTACAAGGCACGGAGTAGTAAGTAAAGTCTTGGTAAGTAATGGGAGGTCACCCATCCACGGACCGACTTCGGCAAGCATTCCTTAACCAGAAAGATCAACTCCTCAAGATTTTGGCGCAACTAATCTCAAATCTCAAATAGTTTATTGCAATCCATAATGTACACATAAACAGGTGTTAGAATTAATAAAATAAATAGAAACAATTATGGACCCTGTCGGGCACAGCAAAACTTAAAATAATTAATTAGGAGAGAGGAAGAGCGTTTTGTAAACTTTTCTTGTAAAATGTTTGTGTAATTATTTCCTGTTCATCTTGTATCTATTATTAAATATTTTATACATATTATTAATAATTATCTGCATTGGTATTAGCATTTTTTATCAGGTATTATTAAAAAAGTATTTTATTTATTTATTATTATTATAAGAATTTAGTGTCATTTGTTTATTATTATCATTTATATAATATAATGTCATTTATTTATTATTATCAGTAGAATAGAATGTCATTTATTTAAGAAAATCATGTCCTTAATTTATTATTATCAATAGAATAGAATGTCATTTATTTATTTATTATTGCCAATAGAATAGAATTTCATTTATTTATTATTATTAAGTTTACATATCTATATTGTTATTATTAAAACTTATCCGTAAGGTATTCTTCCACTGTGTAATAGCTTTTTTTAATTAAGAATTGTTTTAACTTATTGAGAAATATACTGGTTTTGTTTTCTTGCTTTATGTTTTCTGGTAATTTATTATATATTTTGATAGACATAGAATGTGGACCCGCCTTAAGTTACATGCTTCTAGCATGTAACTTAAGGCGGGACGGAGGCAAATTTAGCCTGTTTTTATGGCGCAGTGAATGGCTCGTTTGTATGTCTCCCCGTGTGTTGTAGGATTCTGGGAATTTGCGGACCAATTTACATAACTCCAAGATATAAATACTGACTAATGTGAGAATCTTGTGTTTTTGAAAATAAGGCTTGCAACTATCTGTCTGTTCTATGTTGGTAATTATTCGTAGTAGCTTCTTTTGTAGGATAAATACGGAGGGAGCGTCTGTGCTATTTCCCCATAGGATGATGCCATAGGTAAACCATGCGTGGGCATATGCGTAGTATGTGACTAGCGCGGTTTGAAGGCTTGTGGTCTTTTTAATTTCGCGGAGGGCATATGAAAACTTTGAAATTTTTGATTTAACTTTCTGTATATGTGTTTTCCAGTTTATATGTGTGTCTATTGTCAAGCCCAGGAGAGTAAAATCACTGACTGTTTCTAATTTATGTTGGTTAAAAGTAAAGTCTATATTTATTTGGTTTTTCTGCCGGGGATGGAAAGGTATTATTTTGGTTTTGGTAAAATTTATTTCGAGATTTTGTTCATTCATCCAGTTCATTACTTTATTTAAAATTTTTGTAAGTTCTTGATTTAAGCTAGAATTTGTTTGGCATGAGGTGAGGATAGAGATATCATCCGCAAAAAGTACACATGGCCCGTCTATGATTTTGGGGAGGTCGTTAATATATATGAGGAATAGGAGGCATCCAACAACACTTCCCTGGGGAATTGAAGCATATATTGGTCTAACATCAGATCTTATGAGCTCTATTTCCTTTGTATTTTTATTAAAAACTAAATATTGTAGTTGCATGGAATCTTGTGAAAAGAATTTGGATGCGCTCTAGAAAACGTTTTTTACAAAAAAATACAACCGATTTCCAAATAAAAACACTGCAAAGTATAAAATAACTTTAATTTCGGAAGTCGGTGTCGAAAAACGAAAAAACACCGACTGCCGAAAATCGGCCGAAGTCCGAAGCCGAAGTCGGTTGTATTTTTTTGTATAAAAGTTTTTTATTTTCCACCATTTTGTGGTGATACTCCACAACTATATTGACATTATTCCCATAATTAGTGGTTGCGCTATTTGCCGTTAAGGAGTTACTTTGTGTGACTTCATCATTCAGCCCAGACCAGCTTATAGTTAAATATCTACTTTGCTTTGGGATTGACATAAACCTAACAATATGTCACTTTACTAGATTTTATTGATTTTAAGTTGAAGAGGTTACTGATTTATCTTTGAAGCTCACCGTACAGTGCAAATGCAATATAGCTATAACTAAAGCCAATGCAAAAAGAATCATCAAGATCGGTTAATAAACAATAAAGTTATGCCCGAATAGATAACTCCAAAAACATGTTTATTCAGGTTGACTTGTTTGCATCTGCGTACCCCTTCACAGCGGAACGGCATGGTGTTATGTTATGAACTGGTGTAATCAATAAACAGACATGCAATTCCAGCAATCAAGTGAGATTTGCTATCATGTATTGAAGAGTTCCGTTGCCTACCTCCGAAATCCTTCATCAGATCATCACCAAATTGAAATGGGTTTGGAAAAATACTGTTCCAAACAAAAAATAATCATCCAAATCGGTTGACAATTGGCGAAAATATCGCTGAACAAACATTTTTCCTGAGATCCCAGCATCAGATCCTGACTTATACCTTCCATCATCAGCTTAGCAAGATGAGATGTTGATTACCAGGCACAATTATCTGATTTCATTGTATGTGCCTCTAAAATTTGAGGGTTGCCCTCGATTTCCCTAGGTTCTCATCATCAGATTCTGACTTGGTGCGAATGGAAACACCTCAGGAGTATAGGCTTTCGAATAGAAAAATAATCATCAAAATCAATTCATAATTGACAGAACGATCGCATTACAACCACACAAAAAAAAACATACAGACGAATTGAGAACCTCCTCCTTTTGGAAGTCGGTTAATAAGGAAATTTAACTAAAAAATCATAAAACAATTGGAAGTCGTCTGGCACGGCCAACCGTACGACAGTGTAATTCTTATACGATATAATGTAAATGCGCTGTCAAATTGTTACCATGGACGGTCTACAGGCCAATCTGTCTGCGGGCAACGTGCAGTTTTCTGTTCCAATCTGTCTGCGGGGCGCGGGCTATGATAAAAACCTGTACCAGACCTTCGGTGCTTATTTATACTTACTAAAAGTGAATATACGTTACATCACTACTTACTAATATTATAAAACTGAAGAGTTTGTGTGGTTGTTAGAACGCGCTAATATCTGGAAGTACCAGTCGGATTAGAAAAAATATTTTTGTATATGATAGCCACATTCATGAGAAAGGCTATAGGCTAACGGGACAAAACGGGATATGCGCGCACGAAGTCGCGGGCAAAAGCTCGTGCCTGATAAGCCTACTCTTAGAGGCAATAAAATAGTGTGTTTGTGGGCTCGTTCTTCTTTCGCGATAAAACTATTTTTTTAAGCTGTCTTATGCCGAAAAAAACATGGTTCCTGTGGCATATACTTCAGAAGCATTGCCAAGGAGTAGCGAGGTGGTAATACTTGAAAGACTTACCTTTAGCGATCTTCTGGCAATGGTCCTGATCGGCAGGCGAGCCCATGAAGACCACAACCTTGTGGTGCACATTGGGCTTCAAGAAGTCGAGCTGGTCCTTCACCCACCCAAAGTTACGCTTGACTACGTCCAGGTCTGCTGCGGTAACTGTAGCCAGGTTTCTGTACACCTGGGGAACAAAGATAGGAAGGGATTATCAGAAAGTTAAGTTAATTTACATCCTTATAATCTTGGTGGTCAAGTTCAAGGTAAGCCACCAGTGTCAACGATGGTAAATGATTTTTATTTGTAAAAAATGCACACACGCACAATATTATGTGATGACAATCTTTTGTGTTAAATTTAAACTAGATAAGGCCGATGTTTCCTAGCTGACTACTCTTAAGAAACACCGAAACAAACTCAGTTTTTTCATTTAGTTTTCATCAAAATCGTACCTGAGGATCTTTTGAGTATTTTTGGCTATCCTCATTGTTTTGGATTTGGCCATTAACGCCAACTTGGAAAGTTCACACATCCAACGCCGCCATTAAGTCCGAACATGTACCACTATTGTACATAAAGTTTAAATAAATAAATAAATATTCAGCTGCATCCGGTTATTCTGGGAGCCGACCCCAGTATTGGAACCTAGTTGGAAAAAGGCTAGGCAGATGATGAAAGAAATAAATCTCGGTGGTAAATCTTCACTTCTGATTTTTGTCGCGGAAAAAGGTTTTATTCTCTTGGGTCAATAGCTTACCTGTTTGTCGACCATGAGCCTCTTGTCTCCGGATGGCCAGAGTCTCCAGGAGTCGGAGTCAATGACGTCAGCCAATAGGATGTTACCTGAACATAAGAGGAACATATATTATTTAGGGAAGCAATTTTGTGACGCAGCTAAATTTAATCACATGGGCATGAGGTAAAATTGCCAAGTGTGCATAATATTGGCAAATGTAGGTAATACCTATTGCCAAATGTAGAAATTTGCTGAAATAGCTTGTGAAGCGAGGGCCTTATCAAGAAAAAAATAAACAGTTATAAGGAATTAACTACTTAAACATACTGATATGATATCAGTGATATCGATTAAAACAGAAACATGTCCTTATATATATCTCACCTTCAGGGTCAACACCAAATTCGATCTTCATGTCGATGAGTGCGCAGTCGCGGAGAGCCCACGCCTTCTCCAAGATCTCGAAGACTAGGATTGTGGCCTTCCTCATGTAGTCCACTTCATCCTGACCTGATGGGGATAGCATAGTTTTAAGAGGGGGAATGAGAAACCAGAGAATATCTGGAGGAGGCCAGGTGCAGTTTGAAGCTCTGCGGCCGTGTTGCTAAAGGTTTAACTCGCCGTTTGCATAAACAGCGGTTTTGATTACCATCACAAAAGCAGTTATTTTTAAATAATTTTCTCCATGACTCAATACGTGACTTTTTGGGCCACTTTTATTTTCAAAGTTTTTTATTTCGCCCTGAAATCTCGCTCTGTTATAGGGATATAAGAAAGTAGCTCACCATCAACTCAACCAGCCTTGATTGGCCAGGGCATTAGGCAAAGAGCCCAATATTTTTCAGGCACCTTAAAGTCTACATAATCCATAAATAATATAAGAAGGCATTCAAGCTTAGCAGCAATAACAGGCCCATATCTGCGATATAGACCGACTTGGACAGAGTGGATGCGGAAGGTGGAGAACTGGACATTATAGTGCAGCTAGGGAGAGATCTATCAGTCCGATGTGATAACTTAACTCACCAATAGTGAGTCCATTAATCTTAAACTTGGCGCACACGATCTGTTCCTCGGACCACTGAGGGTCGTGGTTAGCATCATCCTTGTAGAACGTCTCCTGCTTCGGAGGCGTGAATCTGAAGCCCTCAGGCACTCCAGGGTTTCTCTTCAGGAAGGAGCCGGTGGCCAGGCGTCTGGTCACCCATTCAATGGGGATCATGTCGCATTTTTTGGAGACAAAGGCTGTTGGTGACGCGATTTTGACAAAGGCTGTGTTGATTCCTGTAAATTGAAAGATTTTAAGTTTCAATAATCTGTTGGGTGTAAGAAATTGGTATGGTCGATGCTTGGAGAAGATTGAAACGATGATGGATGAAGTATTAACCCCAAATTGGTGTGATGATGTAGGTGACGGGCTTGTTACGGTAGGTCAAGAGACATGATTGTCAGACGACCCTTGTTATATGATAGAATAGAATAGAATAGAATATTTATTTTGCGTAAAATATGCTCTTAAGTTAAAATCGGTCCACATATTTTGCTTAAGTACTCATTTTCAGCATGCAAAAAAAAAACCTAAAATTAAGATAACAACTACCTACTAAAAACTAAGTAAAAAGCTTATTTTTTAAAACTATAATTTCTTACACTTAATTTTTATCTGAGATCATGCAAGACAAAATTAAAAGATGTTTTTTTTTTTAAATTCAGGATATCAGGGTATCTACCCTGATATCCTGAATATGTAGCAGGTAGGTGCAGGTGGTAGGTCAAAACTTGCATAGATTAGGTATATCTCAAATTTCAAATTTCAAAAGTCATTTATTCAAATTAGGCTGAGTGCCAGCACTTTTTGAACGTCAAAGTTCTACATAAAGACAGTCCCCCAAAACGCCCGCCCGTCTATATCTATTATTAGCAACCTATTGCCACAATCGGTACTTGTTCATGTATGCTCTAATAATGTCTGTAAAACAACTTTGTACACCATGTTTTATGCAAATAAAATTGATTGACTGATTGCTCATTCGTAAAAGTAGGTACTTAAGTGACTGACTCTCAAGATGAATTTATAAGAAACAAGCTTTTTTCATATTTTAGTAACGAAGCTGAGAGGTTATCTTTTGGGCTTGCTTACGGCATTAGCTTACACGACATAGGTGTTTGTAATAGCATTCTTGCATTTCCCTTATCAGAGGAAGCGAGATGCATATATAATATGGTCGATTGTGCTTTAAAACGTAGATAAGATGTAACTATAACGTCTGTAACTATGGGGATGACATTATCATGCATGATAAAATCCTCTTTTTCCAATAAAGATTAAAAAAAAAAAAAAGAAACAAGCTTTTATTTTCATTATGGACCTATTAATCATGCTAATAAGTAGGTAGGTATGGGTATTTCAAGCTTATTTTAATCTTGCTATCGGGTTAGCTTTGACAACGTAGATAAAAATAATCAAGTAGGTATGTACATTAACAAAAGTCCATATACACCCCAATGACGTCAGCAATTGTTTTCTATTATTAAAAAACAAGCTCGTTACAGATAATAATAGTCCATAAATATTATTAAGATGACCTTTAACGAAGGCAATGTTTCATAACGGTTACAAGATTATCTGTTGTTGTTTGCGCGGGGGTCAGGGGGTCACAATAATAATAACGTAATAATACGATTTATACGTAATATTTTCGCTGGATGGGGTAAACTGAGGGAGGGTAAATAATAACCTAGATTCTGCCTAAGATGTAAGTATATGGACTGTTTCTGCGCCAGTTTTTTCACTTTATGGTTATTTTTGTCGAACTGCGCTTTTTTACTTTTATAAGTAATAGGGAATATGCATGAAAAAAATATTTATTATCTAAACAGTTTATCTAGAAATATACAAAAATATAATACTAACAGTGAAAATAGAATAGAAATTGAACGAAAAACAAACGAGATAAAACTATTTTGAACAAATATATCTGTCCTTCTCGCGAAAACGCTGTTTTGTATGGCAGCTGTATAGGTGACATAGTATTTGACGTCACAGTTGGTCTCGGACTTCTCTTTCTAATTGTCAACTTTGAAGCTTAATAACTTCATTCTGTTGATGAAGCTATTTTAAAAGTTCTTTCATAATTGTTTACTAGTACCTAGATAATAAGTATTTTATTTTGCAAATGAAAAAATTGCATGCATATTCCCTATTATAATTTTACTATCATTGCTTCTGTGGGTAATGAAAGTGCATTTCTTGCATGCGAAAATGTGACTTCTACCAGAAAAAAAAACTAGATTTTCTACCAATCTTGTACCTAGGTAGTCGATTAAAGAGAACAAGAACTAATCAAAATTATGGACCATTTAAATGAATCTTCAGATTTACTGTCATTGAACGCACCAATCTTAATTCAAAATTAACATTTATCACCCTAGCAATAAGAGCTATTTTCATAACTCCGATCTCTGGCCAGACCTCCAATGTTACATCATTTGACCACATTCGTTTATCTCATTGATAAGAGCTACAGAAGAGTATTGTATGATGAATTGATGTGTTTGAGAAATTATGATGTACGTAGCAACATGCGAAGGGCGTTCGATTACCCTTGAATTGAAGTGTCGGACCACAGGAGACGATTTGATTGTAATTTGCCAATTAATGATGAGCGTCTCGGAGTTTTATCTGAAGACGTCATTATAAACGATGTTAAGTAAAATATTGGATGGTATAAGATAAGAATATTTTATTCGTATAACAGCAATACCTCAGCAGGAGATAAACGTACTTAACTTAGCTGGACAAATATACCTACGCACACCGGGACGGAATGGCAAAAGATTTAAATTGTTACCAAAGAAACTACATATATTTTTTTTTTCAATTCATTCTTGTCTAAGTAGGAGGAATACGACATAATTTGAATGAATGATGCCAATGTTTTAAATTGATTCCGTGGCATCGAAAGGGATTTCTTGACCCCGGCATTGGAGAGCGCACTAAGGGATCCCGCGGAGACATGCCGCGGGACGTCGCGAGACGTCTTGGTAGGCCGCCGGAATGCTATAGTATCTCAAAAATTGCTGAGAAAAGGCTAGACTGATTGAGTGGTACAAAATTCCCTTACCAGCAGACATAAGAATATCGAAAACTTTGGCGTTGGTCTGATTGGAGATAGCCGCCTTTCCCTCAAGATCATGGGCTTTGACGCCATCTCCAGCGGTAATACGGTCCTTGTTCAGAAGCAGGCAGTGGCCAGGCACTTCGGGCAAGTCGAACACTTGCTTTGTTTTGCCCTCGATGATCAGGCTTCCTAGCTTGTAGCCGCCAACTGAAAAAAAAAAAAATTCGCGCTTTAGGTGGGTGTGTATGTGCATGACTCAGGATGGGCCATGTAAGGCCATTCCTCACCATGATGTGGAGACATCTACCTACAAACCTACTTGCTATTCAGACTTCACAGTAACAACAAAAGAAGATATAAGAATATTTGCAATATTTAAGATATAGGTACATTGCGAACAGTTTTTTAAAAGTATTAAGGTGAAAGCGCACCTAGCCCGCGACCACGATAGGGTGGAGCCCCGCCGTGTCCTCGACGAGGCGATCTGCGGCGGCGACCTCTCGCGTCCGGCCCTGGTTAAATCCATCGCCCGAGCTAGGAGGCTTGGGAAGTGGTCTCCTCCTTCTACGAAGTAGTAATGCTAGCTAAGGAGGAGGCGGGCAGCGCGAGTGAGAGACAAGCCCTTCGCCCCAATCACCGCTGCCCGGGTCGATAGCGCGTTCTACGCGCGCCTCAAAGAGATGTCAGCGTAGGAGACGGGATTCGCTAGGGCCAGAGCCTGCCAGGGTTGCGGAATTTGTTCAAAAGAGTCACCGCGGATGGGTGGAGAAACACGGATGGGTTTTAGTCAGTAAGAGTCTGACACGCCCTTCCGCTCCACCCAGAGCGGAAAAAGTCATTTGATGATTTCCCATCCGCGAAATTCAAATTTTCATACGTTTTTTGCATTTTGCAGGTTAGTGTTGGGTTGTATGTTAATTAAAATACCATTGGCGACCGTAACAAATATGGCTTTACGGAGTTATGATAATTAAAATCATCACTGAACACTGAACTGATCAGTTCATCAGTTCTTGATGAACTGATGTTCATCTAATCCAAATCAGTTACTTTTTTAGGAAATAATCATTCAATGGGATTAAATGAACTTAGAGGGTTGTATTGATGATTTTAACTTGTCTTTTGTTCAACATACAGCCTGACACTGACCGGAAACGTACCAAAAACATAAAAAAATTGAATTTCGCGGGCTACCTTGGCGCTTCCACCTTATGCAATTTTAATTTTCTCGTTAATTTTTTATAACTGCCTGGTGGCATACCACCAGGCAGCCAAAAATAATTAAAAATTAAATTCTAAAATTGACCCTATTGCTTATTGGAGCGAAATAAATTAATTTAGGCACTTATGCGCTGTGTGCGAGTTGACGGAATAATTAAATGGATTATTATCGGTGTATGTTTATTCATAGGTAGGTATTTATTATACGTAACTAATCTTCAAATTTCATAGTCTTTTATGTAAGTACCTACGAAGGGAGGTATGATCGATGTTGTGAGTTTTGAAAAATTACAATAATACAGAAACATTTAGTTTCAGTTAGGTACACAATACATACTAAGCTACTGAAATTGGGTAGGTAGTTAGTTTTAAAATTTCAAGAAAAAAGCTACTCCCATCACAGATAAAGATTAGGTACATATCAAGGACTGCCCTATCAAATGAATAGAACATGTTATCCATTCACAGAAAGATAACAAAAACTTACTATCAATAGTTACAAAATAATAAAAACTAATAAAAAGATTCAACATCTAATTTACTCTCAAGGCCGAACACAGCAATTCCTTTACAATAAAAAAAAACATCGACGAGTGCTGTTGTCCTCGTCTATGGTCCTTTTTAATTTAGGCGGGTTATGTTTGACAGTCGAAACTTTCAAAATGTAAATAAAAGTTTACCTTCTTTGGGTGTAGCCATTTTCTGTGTAACGCGAGTACTCCTGTGTGGAAATAGCAAGACTAAGGTCGCGCGTTTGTTCCACGGCACAGCGAGGGCCTTTTATAAAGTTTTGTTCGGAGATGTAGGAATAACACCACGTGCTCCGCTGCGTACGCGACCGGCCCGACTTGATAACAAGTGGTATAGTGGGATGGAACGGTCTTGATACTTTTGATTTATTAGTTACATTAGATTTTGTGTTACAATTTTACAATTATTATTAAGTAATTTATTGGTGTTGTGTCTTTGTTTTTCGATTCTTTAATGTTTTATTCTTTTGTATTTTTTTATACCTGCTGAACAAGATTTTCTAAGGGAAAACTGTCAAAAGCATCGTATCCATTAGGCAACATTTTACGCGCAACACAAGACGCCAATGTTGTCAAGTGAAGTGGAGTCTATCGAACGTGTACTTAAATAAATCGGACTATTCCTTACCTGTTTCCTATTTGTGCATGATTTTGGCATACCTACTGCTCACTAAGAATATAAAAAAGATTGGAAAACAGTGTGTGTGTGTGGTACGTACTATTACCCTACCTTTTTCAAGGATGCGCGACATTTCATTATTTAATATTTTGTTATGAATTATTGAGTTCATTGAACGCATAGTGAATTGCGCGCAGTTTGAAATTGAAATTGAGCTTTACATTTATTTGACTTTTGTAAAATTGCTTTATTGACACGTACGATTTTATAAAAACATATTTTAGACAAGAGCCTCTGGTATGGTGTTCAATTGCGATATCAGCACTAGTCTGTTCTTCTGGCAACATGTTGAGGACTACGTAGACAGCGAACATTACTAAACAAAATTTTAATGTCGTTCAACATCGCCGTTGTCGCGCTCAAATGCAGCCTAAGGACCTAGTGGACACAAGGCTATAGACTTAACACCTCTTATTTTTTGAGTTGAACTAGCTGGCCGTGACTTCACCTGCAGAGCCTTCAGGCCGGGATAAACAATATTCTATTTTTTAAGTGAAAACTTCTTTAGGCGCGTTGAGCACTTTTTGGGTGAACAAAAATCATTGAACTCGCGTCATCGTCACCGAACGCTTTAGCTTTCGCTTAGTTTTCACTTCAATTGGCAGTCCGCAAAGACTGCCCTACATGTTTTTTTTACTGTTAATAGGCACACTTTTGAACACCATCTCACCTGTTAGTAAGTGATGATGTGATCTAAGATGAAGCACACTTGCCTAGAACTAACCTATTTACTCTTGACTTAAAGACTCCCAGGTTGAAGCTATCAGGAAACACAGACTCAGGCAGGGAATTCCACTCCTTAACTGTACGCACAATGAATGTGTTCCGAAAATGTTTTGTGCGTGTGGTTGCGATGTCCACCATGTACCGGTGGCGTATCGACGTACATCTTGTGGTCCGATGATGGAACGGGCTTGGTGGAAATAAACTATGCAATTCCGTGGCACACTCCTCAAAATGCAACCGATAGAAAACCGCCAGGCTAGCAACTTGGCGTCGATGCTCAAGACTTTGGAGCTTCGACTCAACGAGCCTATCATTGCCGATGATCCTCTTGGCTCGTTTCTCAATTGATTTAAGGGTATCAAGCTGGTATCTGGCGGATCCGTCCCAAACATGAGAGCAGTACTCCATACACGATCGAACTTGCGCTTGATAAAGTTTGAGCAGCTGTTCCGGCGTGAAGAACCGTCTCACCTTTGCCAGGATCCCTAACTTTTTCAACAGCCTGTAAGGACAAGTTCAAGCGCTCAACCATAGCCTCTCGGAGAGACCGGATCTGCCACCCACCAGCTCGTGCGTTGGACACTTATCTCTCAGCAAGTGCTATCGTCTGCATATCCAAAGGTACCGGGTAGGCATGTTGCTGAGAGCACCGACCCGTGAGGAACCCCGGCATTAATATCCAGCAGAACGGACCGACATCTATGACCACTCGGATAGTCCGATCCCTTAGGAAATCTGCAATCCAATCACACAATCCGGCGGGTAGACCGAAGGAAGGAAGCTTACCAATAAGGCTATCGTGCCAGACATTGACCGATTTCGGCGGAAACCGTAATGTCGGTCACTAAGGATATCGTTAGCTTCTAGGTATGCCAGGAGCTTAGCATTCAACAGTCGTTCTAGGTATGTGTTGATCCAGCTTATATTATCGGTGAGCCAAATCTGTTCAGCCGGTTTTGTGTAATTAAGTAACAAACATCCTAACTTTCTCATTCAAATTCAAGACCAAGAAGTATTATGAAGTCACCAACGTGGTAGGTATTGGTATAAAAGCTTGAGAATAATTAAACAACTCATCACGAAAGTCATTTCTACGAATTGATTATAATAGCTGAATAAAAATTCTGATATCTGATACTGGCCAAAAAAGATTGACGTGACGTTAAACTGTTTACAAAATAAATTAACTATTTTCAAAAATGTTAATGTAAAGAAATAAGAAATATTCAAGTATCAAAACCGTTCCACGAAAATGGCAACTACAGGTGCGTTCCAAAACTAATTCCCTACTCTACTGAGAGCAAAAATAATGCTCAAGGCTAGACACTGACACAACAGCTACCGAAAGGTTGAGTGCCTATAAAATGTATTTGGGCTTTGTGTTTAATTTAACAAAATCACGTGTCTTGTTAAGCAAATAAACAATTTAGATATCTACTGAAATCGCATGTGAAAAGATAAGATGTTCACATCAGAGCCATCTAACTAAAGAAACAAATAAGTTTTTATCTCCTGTAACCTAATTGCTTATTTTTATAGAAACATTAAATAAATAGTCTGGGATCACGACATTTTGGGCTAGTAAGTTTATCGTCTTCTACTTAAATGCTTTATTTTATTAAAAATAAATATTTCGTAAGGAGAAATTTAAGGTTGATTAAAATTCGGAACGCAAACTTGACCTTTCCGATGTTCTATCCTTGTCACACACTTAACGTCAAACTAATTCAAACAAATGAATGAATACATACGAGACTGTACAATTACTTCCTCCACAATACATAAGTTGCCGCTCCGCCGCTGTTAATACACGATTAAAAAATACAGTGAGGCTTCTCGCGAACTATTCTCTCCTCAAGTAATCCGTCCAGGTGAGTGATTTATTTTATAAACTTATCAAACATTGTACATAATCAGGTCAGGTGTGCCTTTGCCTGCTGTCTTCAAAATAATGCGACGGAATGAAATTCAGTAAAGTTGTAAAACTTTTGTTTGTTTGTAATGTTCATTGCAATTTAGCCTGGTTATAATGTTAATTCATGAATGTCCACCACATGGCTATAATTTACGATTTATTTTTTTCCGTAATTTATTAGCGATCTTGAATTGGTTTGTCACATGTGGTCGTAGTAAGCTAATTTGTAACAATTGCCGTCCAATCGGGAAAATAATAGTGGTTACAAAGCAAGGTTAGGTCATATGGCCTCGGAATTTTTATTACCTTTTCGATTTGTTGACATCAGTGTGGTTTTGTTTTGATATAAAAATTGCAAGGTGCAAGATCTCATAAACGTCAATGTCAGTACCTCCGAACTACCTTATTTAGGCAAAGAAAGCAATCCAATTCTGCCTTATGAATTGATTTTAGAAAACATTTTCTTTTATGTATTTATTGAGATTTACTGTAAAGCAATGTTTTGATTTGGATCTAATAAGGTCATTACACCCACGCCTACCTACTGTAATGGATTGGAGTTTTAAGTTGGTATCTATTTTCTTTGTTTTGAATTCTGTTAAAAAAATAAAGTTAAATGTGGTACCTACAGTAGGTATGGGCTTAAAATAAATAATAGGTTAAAATAAGGTAGGTACATAATTGTTCAGAAAGATATTTTATTTCAAACATTCTTTCAGCATCTTCTTGATATTGGATGATATCATTTATATACTTAAAAAAACTTTGCTCGCCGTTGATTTTAAAAACATTTATACCAATATTAATAACTATCATAAATGCAATAAAGTTTAGACATTGCATCATTTTGATAAAGTATTTATTAAACAAAACTGACTTATATTTGAATTTATTAATTGGCAAAAATATGTTTTATTAGCGGTCTAAGTGTGTTATGAAAATTACTGAGTAAACTTATGACACCAGTACCTATGTAGTTTAATTATTGTTCTAAAAGCATTACAATTTTTTCTTTTTATTCCCAATACTGTACCACTATTGGGCAAAGCCCTTCCCTTTGTTCTTCCCTTCCCTTGTGCCTCCTGCAAGTGCCCCTTGTAATTGATAAAAATATATTTTTGTTTTTTTTTTAAAAACAATATATAATATGCCTACTATATTTTTATTTGTCTATATATTGTAGTCAAATAACAATAATGTCATCAATTTTATCAGCAATAACTTACAATAATGCTAATGACTGGTGTTATTGGCCCACTTATTACTTGCCCTGTCTATCAATAGGTTCATTCAACATAGATATTAAAGAAAATAATACTATTAAAGCCAATCTTGTCATTTACAATGTAAATATGGTGTGGCCTTAAACCTATTTGCATATTATGAGGCTATAAAATGATTGCCTTTGCTGCCCAAGCAAGGGTTATGAACTCATTTGACATTGACATAAAATGTCACCTGTACTGAATTGTCCAAATGAGGTAATTATCATTTTACACCAAACATATTAAATTTTAGCATTTTGACTTGTTTAAAATTTGCAATCTCCAGTTTGGTAGCGAAATATCCCAATTACGTTGCTCAACCTCGTTTTCAAAGCATAGGTAGAATGGTACCAGCAATACCAAACAAACAAAAAACGAGCGAGTCTTACAGTAGTCAGTCACATAGGATGTGTAACACCTGACGTCTCACTTTGGTAAAAGCAACATTAACATTAAAAGTACCAACTGACAGCCAACTCGACCACTGCGCGCGCTCATTGGTCAAATAGAATAGGGCGCGCTCATTGGTCAAATGAAATAACGCGCGCTTCCTCGGCTTCCTGTTACACACTTCCGTCCCATTTCACGAAATCACTCCCACAGATTGCAGGAAAGCGAGAGGAAAGATGTTACACATAAAAAAATGGTCCTTTCAGACTGATTTCTAAAATATTGAGTAACAGTAGGTATATTTTATTTTAGAAAAATAAATTAACTCGTAATTCTTATCTTTGAATACCGTTTGAACTGGAGAATCAAGGCCCTTGCCAGTCTCAAGTATTTAATCAAATAATATCGTGAAACACTCGATCTACCTACGCTTAAAACTTACGTCATACGAAATTCGCATGCGTGTGCCATGTTTGCCAATATATAGATTTTTTTTTTATCGCTAATTAAGTATATTAATAATTAAGTATAGTAATATTTGAATGATCCTTGTACGCGGTAGTGTTGTTTTGTATGATAATTTTTTTTTTCATCTTTGCGCGCTATATTTTTTATGCTTGTATAAAAAATCTAATAACAAAATGGGTTTTCTCACGTGCAGTTTTGCCTGGCTTTGGTCAAGTTCCAAACAATTCTAAATTGAGTCTACATAAGTAGCTACATTTTCCTGCTAGAAAAGCGGTAGGCACATAGAAATGGTAGGCAAGTACCTACTTTTAGCTTTGGCCCTCATATTATGTATATTATTAGTCTATGCCCTTCCAAATGCATGCAATGCTGCGAGATCATGATTGCTTCTTCGCCAATAATGTGTAGGACCTAAATAATTCTAATAATTTTTATTTAAATTCAATAATTCCTTCTTCCGTTATGTGCCTACCTAATTATTAAACTTAAACCATAAAATATGTGTAAATAATAAATCAGTGATTATTAAACTTAAACAATAAAATAGGTAGGTACCTATAAATAATAAATCATTGTCGGTCAAGTTATGCGTGTAATTCATTGTTTCTATGGAAAATAACAAAATATTTGGCCGGTAATAAGTTTTAATAAAAAACGCAAAACCTAGGTACATAATTCGAATTAAAGGATCTGTTTCACACCAGTGTGAAGGTTTTCGGCGAATTTCTAGGGCTATAAAACTAGTTGAATTTATCCATTTAAAACTAATATTATCTACGGATCTCTCTATCAATATTCTCTCACAATATTATCTAGGAAAAAATTGTATTTTTGTGTATTATGTTTGTAATGAATAAACTCAGAAACTGCTGTGCCGATTTCAAAAATTCTTTCACCATTTGAAAACTACATTATCTGCAAGTAACATAGGCTATATTTTATCCCCGTATTCCCACGGGAACGGGAACTACGCGGGTTAAACCGCGTGACGTCCACTAGTTTAATATATGTATATTGAATGCACTTGGTAGTGTCGGCAACACCAGTGTGGTACTGAAAATTAAATTCGCGTTAAAAATAAAGTAGGTAACGGTACCTGCGCAAATATTCTTATTGAATAACAAATTACTTAATTATCTATCAACCGGAGTTACATTACATCACAATCAATAGACTTTGACATTATGTAAGTGAGTTGCTACATGTAGGTAGGTATTAGAAATTTAATCAGGAAAGTGTCCGTCTGTTGTAACTTTAACGAAGTGACAGTGCTGGCTTGTTGCTCTAGTTGTGCTAAGAAAATATCAGACCTTTCCGGACATAACTCTTTGGCTAGTTAGTGAGCTATGGTAGAGAGAGAATTGGTTTTATTGATAGATGATTGATAATATGGCATCACTTTGAATAGTAAACGTACTTAAAAAGGACCGCATTTACTTATAGGTAACTCTGCACCAAAAATAACAATAACTTCGTTTCCAAAATATGTACCCAATAAATAGCATTTTTTCGCACACAATTACAAAGTGTAAAAGAAGAAGAATAAAGAACATGAAAAAAGCAAAAGTAAAGCTGCTGAACGTGTCCATTACGAAAGGGTTACCAACACATAATTTGCTGGCTATCGTGGAACCTATGTAAAAAAAACACATTTGTAGTTCTGGTAGATTGATACAACAGTGTTACTTCGTGACGTCCATCTAATTTGAATGATTTTGTACGAAAAAGTACCAAATGACCAAATTTTTGTCCCCCCCCTTTTTTTTTCGAGGATGGGAAATCGTCAAATGACTTCTTTCGCCCTGGGTGGAGCGGAAGGGCGTGTCAGACTCTTACTGACTAAAAGCCATCCGTGTTCCTTCTAAAGCCCTTTGCGTTCCAGGGCCGCGGTGACTCTTTCGAACAAATTCCGCAACCCTGGTAGACACACCTTACTTTGTCATCAAAGTAGGTAATCGCGACTGTCCAATACATCAAATAATGACCCACGGTCATACAAGGTATCAAGCTAGTCACAATGTTTCTATTTTTATTCCAAAAGTAAACAAATCCAGAATCAATCGAGACCTGTCAACCCGATAACTGCATAGGTCAACTCAATCTATAAAAAACGTGACAAAAATATGCACAGCGCGATGTTTTTTGTTGCGCCAGCGAGACTTTACTAAATATAGTGAGGCACTGTCATCATCATAGCTATAAATGTTGTGTTAATTTCCAATAATCTTATCATCTCTTGTTTATTGCTCCCCCTCATGGAAATGTACAAGTCACAAGATAAACTGACCCCCTACGAGTCAAGCGTCTTTTGTAATGACGACACATCGCCAGCGTATTGCTAATGTTGATATTTGTAGAATGCAAAGCAAAAATTTATTATTTTGTTTTGTACTTCTTTCATCATTTTATTCCTTTGATAATAAAATAAATATACGCAAGTTGTGGCCAGTTTGCTGTTTTAGTTTGTCGCGAAATCGCTTTTTTTAGGCATCTGTTGACACAGAAAGATTATTCTAATGTCGTCTTGGATCTATTTGCGATAGTTTTGCAGAAACTTGTTTACGTATAAAGATATTAATCGTCGGTAAATCTTGTATGACCGGGAATTTCAGGTTGGCAAGTGATGGCTGATAACTTGTTAGGGATTTATAGACGGGGCCCGCTAGGGCCAGAGCCTGCTAGGGTTGCGGAATTTGTGCGAAAGAGTCACCGCGGCCCTGGAACGCAAAGGGCTTTAGAAAAAAATTGCGATTTATGACTTCACCTAGTTCGATAGGTCTGCTTTATTTAAATTTTTGAGCATGGATGCTATTTTATACTGGTCGGAACGACGATTATCGGAGGAACGATTATCAAGTTATAACTGGTAAAAGACGTTAAATAAAAAATAAGTTAAAAGGAAAACTCTATACACAACAGTACAGAATTGATAGACCTCTGTAAAATATAGATATTATGGCCTACTTTTTTGCGCACTGTACATGCCAAAAATGGTGTCAATCACACAACTTGTTGTCCACTTTGATTGACGTCTTGTTTACGTGTGGGACGAACAGAATCGACGTTGAACCAGCGGATGGAGGGGGTGTAGCAGAGATCTACTTAGGCTATCGGTCCTACTCCTAGGCTATCGCTAGGCAGTGACAGTTGTACTTTTCCTTAATCAATATTGTTGTTGTATGTCGTTGGCACCACTGTGTGACTGGCTGGAAAGGTGCACTACGGGCCTGTTTATAATTTGTAGTGTCTTAGGTGTTGGTCGGTTTTTTTGGCCACTCGTTCGTAAACGATTGATATTCATGATTTTGGCAAGGTCGGTCTCTTGGTAAGTGCAGATAAGAAAAGTAGTTTTATTGACATAAAGGTTTCACATGAAATGTGAAGCACGTAGTAGTAAGGGATCATAGAGACCAGACATAAGTGCAACGTCTACTGTTTGTTGTCTTAGGATATCTTCATATTCTAGCTTGTATAAAGGCGAAAGTAAGTTTGTTTGTTTATTTATTTGTTCGCCAAAATCGCTGAGCCGATTTTTATTAACTTTGGTATAGAGATATCACATATGAGTAATCTAAAGAAATAGCGTGACACATGTGCAGAGAGTAATTAAAGCTAAATAAATAAGTAAATGTATACTACGCTCAATTCTTAACGACATTCCTCCCTCACCCCTATCTTACTCTGACCTATAAACGAAGAAACTGCGCAAATAAATCTTTACTGTCATTGACAATATCGCGCTTGGCAACATTATCTCGGCCAAATTATCGCCATCCCAATATGGTATGACGTCAAATATATTATTTAAACAAACCCTTGATTGACGTCGCAGTTTAAAATTGGAACGTCGTTATAGTGTTGTGAAGCAGATCGTTCGACTATTTGTTATTTAGTCGAATGTTAATTTAGCTCATGTTTTTGTTTTTTTATTATTATCGAGCAATTGAAATGTTATTGACATTAAAAACTTGTTTGTATTACTCGAGTCATTTATAATCTAAAGTGTAAAGGGGTGCTGGTTAGTTTGATTCGTAACGTCGCTGTGTGATTTTGTGCGGTCAGAGTAATTAGTGACCTCAGTGTTTGTTTTGATTATAAAAAAACTTTCGTTTTATTTCACTTTATTATTGTTTGGTGACAGTTGTCTTGTAAGTTAGTTGTTTGAATAATTAAAAATTTCCTTGTTTATAAATAAGGATTACCAAATAAAGAAAAGTTTTAAATTAAAGCTTCAGTTTCAACATTATGCTTTAGTGGTTTTTGTTTCGATTCACCTGACCTGCTGCGGCCTGATACTTACTTTAATTAAATTGCTTAACTTTTTTTAAAATTAAATGAACTTTGTAAGCAGCTTAAACTGGTCATTTTCGTCGATAATGACCAATATTTAACAACTTCTCAATACTGTACTGTAAGACTTGATATTCGAACTTGGTCTTTCCAGAAACAACATGAACGGTCCCGAAGGACCATCCCGATGCTGCCAAGGAGGTTGTGAGGATCTGAGCAACACACAAGCAGCTATGGAGCGTTTAGGAATGGAAGAAACCCCTGGTTGTGATGCCAGGACTACCCCTGGTGAAGTTAAAGTGAACAGCAAGAGATTCGGAAGAGGGGCAGTACAGACAGGTCAGTTTTCATTTGCTTTAAATATTCAGGTATTTCAAAGGACCAAGACGTCTCTGCTCATAAACGTCTTAAGTTTACACAGGGTAATGACTAAGTCTCTCGCTAATTAGGGTTCTAGACCTGATTTATTGGCCTGTAAATATTTTTGAAGGAATCTCCTGGTGTTTTTCAATTCTCCAATTCCCAAGCAATAGCACATTTTTTGTCGATCAGCCACAGTGCACAGCCACGTTCCCATTGTTGGTCATAGGTCCCCTATTGCCTTGCACTCTTCATTGTGGTGCCTTGTCTGGCCAACCACCTTATATTAGAACAGTATCTTCCAAAACATAATAAAAACGAACCTACATTCGTCTCCGGACCTCAACATCCTCGTTGCTTCTGGTCTTGTCCTGTACTTCGTTAAACGCGTCACAGTGCATGAGTGAAGCATCGTCCAGCTTCGTTGTTCCCTAGTGTAATATAATGGCAACTTCATCTCTGCCTTTAATTATTTTCTTCGAAATTTTCTTCAGCAACAGTCTTGTACGGTTCTTCTTTACAAGTAAAATAATTTTTATAAGCAACGTGTGTGCCCATAAGTTGTCGCGATTTAAGTCAACTTTTATGAACGTTTTCTTTTTACAATGTCTCGGCACATTTGAGAAGATATATTTGTTTGTAGTACCCATGAAAGTAATATCAGTTATTTATCATCAAATCTCTAACACTATAATCGTCAACATTGGAAAGTTTGGGTCCGTATTTCAGGATGAGGGCTTTGCTAAAGCATGGTTCAAGGTTGTCTCCTCGACAGCCTGACTTCCTTTTCTGAGGGACATGCTATAAAGCAGTTACTACCACAGCAGTTTACTGGTGCATGCTGTGCCTGTGCTTTTATGTCTTCTGCGTGTCAAGGAGGAAAGTAGAAAATATGTTTTTCGTACTCCTTCGCTTTTGATTTTGTTGCGGGATCCAAAATGGTTGAATCGATTCACCAGGAAGCTTCTTTGATTCGACTCTGGAGGTCGCCACTGTTGATTATGGCTTTCAGGAGGTACAGTGATCCGGAATATTTTGACTGGCTTTGTGCAAGCTGAGCATTTTTAGACAGTGGTATCCGTCTTGGCACTAAGCGGTTGAAACTAAATAGCCAAAACCAATATCATCTTTGAAGATGTCTGATATATAATTAGTTGACAATGGTCAGGTTCCTTAGGTACTTACGCTCAATTTAAAGCAATTACGTCTCAGTGGTCAATGTCATCTGCGATCCTATCGCGTTGCCCTTCAGTAGACCCTTATATCGATGCAGTTGCCTTGAGAAAATCGTGCTAAAATCAGTAGATACTATTGTTTATTATATGACATTGGAGTTAGATCTCGGCTACCAATTCATTAGGCCCCTCGTTAGCGCATTTTACTACTTGATTGAGTTAGTTAATAGATCTTAATTTATTGTCTGGTTTTGAGATGACCAAGGTTGACTAGCATTTCGTCATTTATAAGTAGGAGGGATAGAATACGTTTTTCATGCTTCTCAGTTATATGACCATGGATTATGTGTTAATCTGCAAATTGGCATGGACAGTATAAAATAAAGTAGGTAAATGAATACAGATCGCAGTGAATACGTAGTATCTTCCTGTAACCTTCTATTGTTGAACAGTTGTTGCTAAAAAAATTGATACTTTCTTGTCCCTTGGCATATTTATTGCCTCAATATCTGGTCCTTCAGGATTTAGTTTAGTTTATGTTTGAATTCCAAATTGCTTTTTCATTTTACTAGCCTTGTGTTAGCCTGATTATGGTTTCATAATAACAGCCGCGCGGGTCGATCTTCAAGGTTAAGAAACACTTGCCGCGGTCGGTTCGAGGATGGGTGACCATCTTAACTTATCAAGGTCCCTCCGTTCCTCGGCAAGCACGTTAAGTATTTGGTACCGGCTTTCATTTGCAGATCTTTGACAGTCGTTACGGCTCTCAGAAGCCAAGTTCGATCATGGTACCCAGTTTTTGGGTTGTGAAGGTCAGATAGGCTGTCGCTCCATGTTAAATACTGGTATTCAGCTTCATCCGTTTCGACTGGAAGCCGACCCACAAATGGCTGATTGTTTGCAAAATCTTATCATGTAGCTTTAGCGATAGTTGCGGAACGCAAAGGGCTGTAGTAGGATCACGGATGGGTTTTAGTCAGTAAGAGTCTGACACGCCCTTCTGCTCCACCCAGAGCGGAAGAAGTCATTTGATGATTTACCATCCTTAAAAAAAAAAACTTTTGCGATATAAATCGTTCTAAATATTTTGCTACATTTTATGTAAAATCTCGATTCGCCGGTTTCTATTGTTGATTTCACACTTGATATCAGAGTAATAATTGAGTTATAACGACCCTCTGCAATTAAGTACTGAGTTACGCAATTTTTTTTTTTTTTTTTTAAGATTGCGACATTTTTTGGTTAAGATATCACTAGTATTTGGATCTGTGTTGGAGGTTCACTGAGATAGTAAAAAATCCTGCTAAATGATCAGTCCCACTCTTTGGTGAATGCCTCCCTCGATTTCTTCTATCTTTCGCGTTTTCTCTTTCCAGCTTTGGCGTTTCTGTCTAGTTCGTACCGCCAACTTCTTCTTGGTCTGCCTCGACTGAAGTCTCACTCTCTCAGGGCGCTCTGTGGTGCTCAGTTTGTCAGACATATGGCACATATGTCAAGCCTAGTCCCATTTAACTTGAGCAACCTTTTGAGCCACTTTGGCTTTGGCCTGCTGTTTATAAGAATATCTCGTGTTTTTGGTCCTCAGATCCGCATTCCTGTCTTATGTAACCGACTTTACTATTGCACAGTATTATTCCACACTCAATAATTAAACTATGAACGTCTTTAGATAAAATTCGGAACAAATCGTTTCCGAGTGTTATCGGCTGACGCATACGGTCAGCGATGATACAATATCATCGTTGATGAAACTTCAGAGGTCAAATTCGATCAGCTTTGTTTCGATAAGGACCATGTCACACGTGTGATATGCTGCATGATTGTTGATTATTATTGTTGGAGAATCTTCGGTCGGCACGTGATTTGGGCTAATTTGACACACTCCGTTTATGAAGGTATTCCTCAGTAGCAGCCGTGTAGCATGGGTGCTTTTAGTGCAAGTTCAATGGTGTTAAGCCCTCACCAGCTTTGTTTTTTTAAGGATGGGAAATCATCCGCTCCGGGTGACTAAAACCCATCCGTGTTCCTTCGAAAGCCCTTTGCGTTCCAGGGCCGCGGTGACTCTTTCGAACAAATTCCGCAACTCTGGCAGGCTCTGGCCCTACCGGGCCCCGTCTCCTATGCTGACATCTCTTTAAGGCCATCGACCCGGACCTGGTTGTGACCGGACAGCGAGCCACCCAACGCTCGCCGTCCGCAGGCCCGCGCCTACGGTGGCCGGGGATCGCCCTGCGACTCCCGACGCCCGGGGCGTCTTCTCCTGTAGCGGCGGTTGGGGCGAAAGCCTTGCCTTTTCCTCGCGCGGCTCGCCTCCTCCTTCGCTAAGCCCTCCCCAGCTTGGATTTAGAAAAAATACTTTCATCTCTAGCCTATTTTGTCCCATTGCTGGGCAAAAGCCTCCCTCTCTCTTTTCCACACAACTCTGCCCCTTATTAATTTGGGCCAGTCTTTTCAGTAGGAGTCGAGCTCGTGCAGCCATCTTCGCTTTAGTCTGCCGCGATGTCTTCTGTCATTTCATGAGATGTATTCGGTGGTTCTTTTTACCCGTTTCTGGTTTGACATGCGGCTATATAAAAACTTTTTTTTAAAATTATCGTTCCTGGTCAAACTTAAGTTATACTAATAGTTTCAATTGGCTCGTTTAGGTAAAGAAACGGCAATTTCTTAGGTAAAGACCGAATATTATTCTGTAAAGCAAATTCATCACGTCATGCCGATTTCAGCTTCTGCAGCGCTCTAGGGACAAATATTTTAAGTGAAGTCGCTTCTTCATCTGCAATCTTCGTCCTTTTCATAAACTTTATATTGGTTTAGTCCCATTTATTATTATTTTCTAATCACCTCTGACTAAATACATCTGTAGAAATTTAGTATCTTAATCTAGCTCTGCACCCTTATTTTAAAAAATCTCGACTTTTTTAACGACACATTAACAGATGTTTAATTCGTTTCCATCTACACTAATAATATTATAAAGAGAAAAAAAAAAATGTATTTTTGTGTGTGTGTATATTTTTAATGAATAAACTCAAAAACTACTGAGCCGATTTCAAAAATTCTTTCACCATTGGAAATAACCAGGCTATATTTTATCCCCGTACTCCCACGGGAACGGGAACTACGCGGGTGACGTCCGCTATTAGATAATAAAAAAAATGAATTCGTTATAATCATTTGCTAAACAGCTAAGAGATTTTTATAAATAAAAATTATAATTGCGCAAATATTCCATCACTCAAATTTAGGAAAGCTGTAAGGAAACCAGCACGCTTCGCAAATACAGACCGCGTTCCGTTTTCCAGCCTCACCGCCGAGGCCCGTCGCGACGTCCCTGTAAAAACCCTGCCCGACCTTTGATTACCGAGCAAGCCCGCGTCCCGTGCTGTCCTCCCGAGATGACGCCGCTAAGCCGAGGTCCGTATCCCACAGGGGATGCCCTAGCGAGTGGTCATTTAGTTTAATTTAGCTTAGTTTGTAAGCCCTGGCTGGGGGCCTTAAATTAATTTGAGGCCACCACAGGATAGTCCGGTTAAGCAGTAACCAGCCTTAGTGTGCTAAATTGCGAGTGGTCATCGTCCAAAAAAAAAAAGCGCGAATATTTCACAATATTTATCAACACGAACACTTAGCACTCCAGAAAACCAGTTTGACTTGGTTACGGCTCGCACATAGCAAAATTTTCCAAATCCGAAACCCTTAAAGAATATTTTAATTAAGTATTTATTTTTTAATACAACGATAACTTTTCGATTCTGCAATCTCTTTATTAGTATTACCGTTGAATTGGACGAACGCAAAAACTGGGTCATTATTAACTGAAGGTTATTCGTCAAACGTGTTAGATTAGCGGGGTCTCGCTGTGAACTTATAGAAGGAGCGGAGGCGAGATAACAGCATCGCGTGTTTTATGGTAGGCGTGTTTTGTGTTCCGAAGTCGAGGCCATACCTATGATCTTAGGCTAAGTTTAGCAATAGACAGCCTTACACATAGTAAAGACTTCACTCCTTGGGCAGTAGGGTATAAACTTGCTTTTTCCTGCGGCGTTAATCCCGTTGCTAATACAAGGTGCCATTTTAAGGTCATAGCACACATAATGCGGAAAAGGGATTGTCACAGTATTCTTTGTATGAGACTCCCTACTGCAACGCACACTATTTGGAATCGTAACGTAATCGCCTTGCCTCGGGGCAATACGAGTTGATATGTGTGCCTTTATTCGTCTTACAATGGCAGCCCAGTCATTGTACTCATCATTATGAACAACTTTTACTGTGGGACCAACACTGAAATCGCAAAAAAAATCGACTGCCCCATAAATTTCTGTGCGCATAACTCGACAAAATGTGAAACAGCTGATTTTTTTTTGAACTCCTGTAGTCCCTATTCCAGGACCCTAATTCCGAAGTAGTGATCGCATTTATAGATTACTCACAAGAAAGTTATAATACTCACAAGGAGGTTAAGGTCCAAGGTTTCCACAATTCGCAATTAAGTCCAATGGGTAAATCAACAATTAAAAGGTTAGGTACTCATAAGAACTAAAAAAAAAATCTTTCTAATTTTCATCATAAGCTCTGCGCGATGGCCGCGAGTAAGCAAGATGGTCTGAACGTCAAAGAATGATGGTGCTAACTTCGCTTATTATTTTTTATTTAGCCTATAGTGTCCCACCACTGGGCAAAGGCCTCCCACATACTCCCACATATCTTGGTGCCACTGTAGCGGCATCAATGCCGCCACATGAAAATACGAACATGCGATTTGAACATAGACAACAGTTCGAATATCAACTATCGGGCAGTTGACCACTAGACACACCAACCGGGAGGATCCTCCCTTCTCAATGGAGGTTTGCGGGACTTTACTCTCTGTACCGCATACCTCTATATCTCTTCCGCATACGCTTTCTGGGCCGGCCTCGTCGATTATTTCAATCTTAAAACTCTTGTTACAGGATTAACCCACGAGTGTGGCGTGTTCGGCGCCATCAGCACGGGAGAATGGCCCACACAGGTCGACATACCGCAAGTCATATGTCTAGGACTAGTCGCGCTGCAGCACAGGTAACATATAATATACTAGTTAGTGGTGTACTCGACATGAAAAATGAATCAAATATTATAAGTATTTCTTTATTTTTAGGGTTCCGAGCCTCTGTATGAAACCATTACAGAACCCTTATAGAATCACTCGGTGTTCTGTCTGTCCGTCTATGACAGACGATTTTCTCTGAATCTACTGGACCGATACAGTTGAAATTTGGTACACATATGAGTACAGTAAGAGTCTGACACGCCCTTGAAGTCGTTTCAAGAAGTCATTTGAAGATTTCCCATCCTTAAAAAAAAATTAGGAAATTTCACAAAAATACTAATATCACTTTCGGGAATTCAGATTGGCCTAGAAACTAACCGGATAACATAATACGTTAACTGATAAACAAAGGTAGTCTCTGCACATACAAAGATATCTAGATTACTGGGAACACTAATATACGCAACAAACAAACCATTGTTTTGTTATAGGTACACAAGGCACTTATGAGCCCCCACACATCCTTCTTCCTTATTTGTTCTGAGAATCTGGGGAAGAACCGCCTTGTTGAAAAATTTGTACCCTAGGAATATTTAAACAGCTCTGGATAGCATTATGAACCTTATAGCCATTGCAATAAGGTTTAGTGCAAACTTCATAAAATTAAATTTGTTTTTAATGTTCTGGATTAGTCGTTTCTGAAATATTTTGCTTGCTGTATGCTTGAAATTATATTTAGTGCCTACTAGGTTATGAAGAACTAAATAAAACGCGCCGTTTAATTTTGAACTGTCGTCTCTACGGGTAGCCTTTACAGTTGATTGGGTCTACCTTAAGTTTAAAGTCTGAAAAGTATTTAGAATATTGGCCGTTTCCGAATTGAGTATTTGGGGTCGAGAACGTGTCAAACTCTACTTTTATTTTAAAGTTGGTTTTCGGGCTAACATAGAATTTACCCAAAGACGAATACCGAAAGTCGAACTCTTAATTCAGCCGGCCAACTACTAAAGTCGAAGTCATAACGTTTATTTCAATTAGGCCATTAAACGGCACTTTTGAACGTCATCATTTACAGTTCAGTAAAATAATAGTATTTAATTAATAAAGTGACTCTACTGTCCATTCGGAAAGGTAGATTCTTATGGAGAAGAACGGACAAGAAACTCCATAGTTATTCTTTCCAAATAATGGTTTTACAAATTTTGGTGTACAAAAATTAATTTAATATTATTAGAGGTACAGACGCCAGCACGTCAAGCTAAAACAATCTGTCAAATATCTTTAATAGATTTTCAACTTTATCGCTATAGCATTAGGTTCAAGGTTGATTGGGAAAATTTGTCAGTTTCGGGTAGCCTGGCTGTGTGTGCTTGCGTCTGTAGGTACTACTGTCAAACATTAAAAAAAAAATCCAATGATTTGAACCGGTTGACAGTCCCAAGAACCACATATTGTCTTCGCTGATTGTTTAAACTATTGTGGCTGCTGTGTGACCAGTAAACCTGTTAATCGAATGGCATCAACGTTAATTCCTCAGAGGACAAGAGTCAGCCGGCATTGTGACGTCGGAGGGCAAGAGCGCGCGCACGTTCAACACGCACAAGGGCATGGGGCTCATCAACAACATATTCAACGACGAAGCCATGAAGAAGCTTAAAGGAAACCTCGGCATTGGACACACCAGGTTGGTTTACCCAGCTTAAAGCTTGCGAACACAACTTTACGAAATGGGGTTGTCGGATACCCAATTTGAGTGCGGTGGCCCTGTTCAGAACTTGAGCCATATGTTGGAGTGCCCCAAGCGTCCATACTCCTGCTCTTTGGGGGATTTTATGATGCCACCGATGCTACAACTAATGTAGCCTCCTCCTTCGAGTTCTAAAAGAGAGGTTTCCTACTTCATGAATTTAAAAATATGACGATTCATCCGAGATACTTGTGCTTGAAAGGTTTTGGCCCTACAGCAAAATTTTGAACCAAATAAATATATATGTACTTCAAGCAAGCTATATCATCTGAGATGAACTATATTTACCCAATGTACTATATTTACCCAATGTACGTGGAAGTGAGATGTTACTTACATAGAGTTGATAATACCTCCTGTTAAATCCCGGAATCATTAATGGAATCATGACAATTAAAACCCGGGATTATAAAAACATGAACTGGAGTTTGAGTATAGTTACAAATTATTGATTTGAAGAATCAAAAGAAGAAAGACTTGTGCAAAACCAAAGCTAATTAATTTAACAGTTTTAGTAGCTACGGAACTCTAAAAATATAATAAGATTCTTCAATATAGTAATTTTGTTCAAATGTATTCAAAGCGCCATAAGTAATTTGCAATTTCTTAAATCCCGGAAACAATCGTCATGTTTATGATTCTGGGATTTTAGAGGAGGTATTATTAACTCTATGTTACTTACTTCCACGAACATTAGGTAAATGTAGTCTACCTATTCCGATCTCTGTAAGTATATCACACATTGTTTAAAAAATCGATGACACCTATTTCGGTCTAAATATTACCCATCCTAGTTTTGCTAGAGCAATACATGTGCAAAACAGTGGTTTTAATTTGCTTTCAACGTCATGTCTGTAACTAAAGTAAGGAACCTTGCAAACCGTCAAGATGTCAATTCATGGATGAATTTCGTCAAACCAATTTCAGTTCTATATCTAAGGCAATATAGTTGAATTTAACTGTCATCAGTTTAGTTGCTTAGATGAGGAATGTGTTAATAAGTATCTTATCTTCATCCAGGTATTCGACGTCAGCAGCATCCGAAGAAGTGAACTGCCAGCCCTTCGTGGTGCACACAGCACACGGCGCGCTAGCAGTCGCACACAATGGAGAGCTCGTCAACTGCAGCAGTCTCAGAAAGATGGTAAGTGAATTAATTCATTGGCCGAGGCAGACGGCAAGGTTCTGGAGTGGCGACCTAGTTTCGATATACGCAGCGTTGGCGCGGCCTGCCACAAGGTGGTACGATGACTTGAGGCTCCAGACAAAGTGCCACTGGATCCAGAGGGGGGGAGGGCTAAGGGGCTCAAGCCTCTCCTAAAAGTCTACAAACTAACAAAGCCATTGAGGATTTTACGAAAAGTAATCCAAGGAGGCTTGTTATGTGTTAAGCAAAATAAAATAATTGCTTTTTTTTTTGCTAAAAACCTACACTCAGCGGGATCAAGCCCCCCGAAAAGAAAATCCTGGATCCGCCTTTGCAAATTGCTATTCTATCAGCGAAGGCAATTGGCGACAAATCATTAGGTATTCATCACGTGACATCATCATCGCGGTATTTCTACAGCGCTTGTCAATCCCACACAAAGTGTCACTTGTCCAGAGTCTGGTGAAGGCCGCGGGAATCAACTGAGAGCAAGAGGTACAGGACCCGTCGTTATGGCGACACGTGAGATAGATCTATGTCCAGCAATGGACGTCTTTTAGCTGAAATGATGACGATGAAGCAGGCGTGACGACTTGGACTCGGTCCTGTGGCCCTACTATGAAGTCTTAAAACGATCATGATTCCGCTCTTAGAGAACTTACCCAGAATAAACCTGTTCACTCGTATGCGTTCGGAAACAGACGCAGGCAGAGAGTTCTAGTTATTTATTATCTAAACAGTTTATCTTGGAATATACAAAAATATAATACTAACAGTGAAGAATCGAAATTGACCGAAAAATAAACGAGATACAACTATTTTAAACAAATATATCTGTCCCTCTCGCGAAAACGCTGTTTTCAATGGCCGCTGTATAGACGTCAGAGTTGGTATCGGACTTTTAAAAAATCTTTCATAATTGTTTACTAGAGATAATAAGTACTTTATTTTACAAATAATAAAATTGCATTCATATTCCCTATTAATACTCGTGCAGTAATACAAAAGGAAATTAACATGTATTCACATTATTTTGTTTTCGATTAACCTTAAACTTTCCTTATTTTGAATGACTTCTAAACTGAGAGGTACCTATTTAAAATGTTTTCCTTATTGACCACTTATAAACATATTATTGTCTGGTAATCTTCGATTGGGATTTTCTGCTGTCGGATTCCCCATTAATAAATCATTGATCCGCTTTTGGTGATTAATGAATTATGATGATTTTTACCTATATCAATCTGTATGCTGCTGTCAAATATTGCCACTAGTACATATAAAAAATGTAAATTTACCTTAAAAAATATTTATTAGTGGTGACATCATGACTTAAGTTGGTTTAAGTTTAACCTATTTTAGGTACATGTTGTGAGTGAGCTTGTTTTCTCTTTGTCACATAAACCTTCAAAGGTTTTGTTGTGTTATGTTCCTACTAGTTGTGTAAATTAATGCATTGAAAAAAAAAACACATACATGTGGAAACTTGTAATTGGCCATTCTTTGTTTAAACTTTTACATACTTACTGTATTTGTAAGTCTGTAGCTGTAAGTTATCCTAAAATAAAATAAACATGAATATCTCAGTAAGAAGACTGCAACGCAAACTCTCCATTTAATAGTATGTAAATTTTTCAGGTGTTAGGTCGCGGAGTAGGTTTATCGACACATTCGGACTCTGAGCTGATCACACAGGCGCTCTGCCTCAACCCGCCCGAGGGAGAGACCAATGGACCCGACTGGCCGGCGCGTATTAACCACCTCATGAGGTAAAATACATTCAACTGTTAGCTGTTAAACTACATAAAACTGGTGGGATTGTTCGAAGTAGAATTTATTCCTAGGTCATTATCATAGTAAGACAGTTGAAATTTTCGCAGATGATGTATTTCTGTTGCCGCTATAACAACAAATGCTACAAAACAAAATAAAATAAATATTTCAGAGGGCTCCCATACAACAAACGTGTTTTTTTGTCGTTTTTATAGATAATGGTATGGAACCCTTCGTGCCCGAGTCCGACTCGCACTTGGCCGGTTTTTTAATTATTTGAGATACATCCCATTATATTCTCAAATCTAGTAGCAATATATTTAAGAAAAAAATGATACTATTGTTTTTAAATTAAATCATCATCACATTTTAATTTATCCCTCCAGACTGGCTCCCCTAAGTTACTCCCTGGTGATAATGCTGAAAGACAAGATCTATGCAGTGCGCGACCCCTACGGGAACAGGCCGCTGTGTCTCGGCAAGATATTACCTCTAGGCTCCTCATGTAAGTTATACAACTATATGGAAATGTTATTTGTCATCAACAGAGATCGGAATAGGTAGACTATATTTACCTATAGTTCGTCGAAGTAAGTAACATAGAGTTGATAATACCTCCTCTAAAATTCCGGAATCATAAATTGAATCATGACAATTAAAACCCGGTATTATAAAAAAATGAATTGGTCTTTGAGTATAGTTATAAATTATTGATTTTAAGAATCAAAAGAAGAAAGAGTTGTGCGAAAACAAAGCTATTTAATTTAACAGTTTTAGTAGGTACGGAACTCTTAAAACATAATAAGATTCTTTAATATAATAATTTTGTTCAAACGTATTGAAAGCGCAATAAGGAATTAGCAATTTCTTAAATCCCGGGTACAATAGTCATGTTTATGATTCCGGGATTTTAGAGGAGGTATTATCAACTCTATGTGACTTACTTCCACGAACATTCGGTAAATATAGTCTACCTATTCCGATCTCTGGTCATCAACATTAAATACACCAAGTTTTTACTTCATTGTGGGATTTATATGGAGCATGAAAATGGGTTAAGCATTTAATTAATAATAAATATAACTCACATTCAATCCACAAACGAATCAAGTTAATATATTTGTATTAAAGCAATTTGAATTTGCTTTTATATCAGTTTTCTTATTAAGACATTCTAGTTCTAGAGTGTTGTTATAATTTATTTTAAATTAACAGACGAATTTCAATGAATAAATCGTTTTTTTATCTATGCTGCTAATCTGGGATGCATGTAAGTATTTCTTAAGATGGAAATGTGCTCTCAAAATGTTCCTTTCTTCATTGACTTTGTCGCGCGGTCAAAAGGGCGAATGCACTGTTTATTCAGCACAGCTTTCTGAACTACACGAACTCGGCGAACTTGGGTTTTGAGTGTATGTTTACAAACGAACATCTGACGGTCGATTCTGTGTACATGTCGAAGTGAAGGCTTGGGTGAAGTGACCACAAAGTGAGCTGTCAATCCATATCATTAAGATGGAATGACAGCTCACTTCGTGATCACGTGACATCTTGATTGTATGGATTGACAGCTCACCTCGTGATCACTTCACCCAAGCCTTCACTTCGATATGTTTATAGAATCAATCGGCAGATAATATCCAATGGACTCATCATGACACGCCGTAATGTGGGAAAACCTAATATGTATGAATTATTCGTATCGTTTGTGTTTGTTGTTTGTATAATAACTATAAATGACTGGTACAAAAGACACTGAGTTAATAAATACGATGATATTGACGTTTTTAAAATAATTTAAATTCTAAAGCGTCGACCATATACAAAGCGATCATCGCGCAAAAACGCTGTGAATCCATATAATCAAGATAGAATCACAGCTCACTTCGTGATCACGTGGCATCTTGATTGTATGGATTGACAGCTCACCTCGTGGTCACTTCACCCAAGCCTTCACTTCGACATGTTTACAGAATCGACCGGCCGGTTCGCCGTACAGATGAACGTGACGACCGAGTATTCGTACGATGATCGCTATGTATTAGACCGACGCCTAAAGCCGTTGTTTGTATTGACCAGTCCTTTATTGTATCTTACTAATAAACATGTATAAATGGTAATAACGTAACATTTACAGATGTCTACAAACAGTCGTCGGCGCGGCATGCCGAGGGTAATGCATGAACACATTCCATTTATTACTTATTAACCAACCGACCAAGTCGATAAGACAACTATAACCTTTAATATCATGCGTGTGCAGTTGGCTTCAGTAAGGGTAGGCCAGCCCATACATAATGCCCAAAAATTTTTTTCATCCGTGAATATTCGCATCGTCAATATCGTGATTTCAACCCTGAATAATGTGGTGAGTTTTTTATTTGGGCATTATGTATGGGCTGGCCTACCCTTACTGTAGCCTACTGCACGCCCATGTTTAATATCCGTAAATATTTCGGGTAAGGTAATGCGAAATACCGAAAGAGGTATGAGTGACAAATACGACACTCAGCTTTTTTTCTAAAACTCATGGTACATAACCACGGTGTTAAGACGAACGAGGGACTCTGAGGCTCTAGAAAGTGTCATTAAGTCGGTTTATTCTGTCAACATCTCACCTTGTAATTTTAGGTGGAGTGAGCGTGAAGTGAACTGTCATTCCAACTTGTTTGTATGGACTGACAGCTCACTTCATGTTCACTACATGTACGTTACACGGTGAGATGTTTACAGAATCACACTGCTGTTAGCGATAGCGATTTTAAAATACCAAATATAAGGGACTTTACGACAAAATAATAATAATAAGTTGCCAATGAGCCTGACATTGCGGTGATAGACCGACTAGAGCGTCGCGCAATGATTGTTGATATAGCAGTCCCGCATGACGAGAACCTCGTGAAGGCTGAGAAAGATAAAAAAGTATCTTGACTTTGCTTGCGAGGTCGAGGTCGAGGTCGACATGTGGGATGTGATAACAGCAGTCATTGTGCCGATAATCGTGACGGCCAATGGTATAATTACCAAGAGCCTCGACCAACATCTGAGGAGGCTCTCGTTGGGCAGCTGGATCGAGGGTTTGATCCAGAAAGCAGTACTCCTGGACACGCGCGCTTAGTTAGGAAGTGCCTCTCTCCCGATACTGGTGGACCACTATTTGTTATATTTTTAAATGTTTTTATATTTTTTTTACGGAAATATTTATAAATGTAATTAATATGTTATGCAAAATAAATAAAGGGAATAATAAAAAAGAATAAATCCTTATTAAAATGTCACTTGCATGGAGCCTCTGCGGTCGAGTCTATGTCACACGTTGACATTGTCTTCTTGTCCTGGTCGGTTTATAACTTTATATCATTTCCATAACACGGGTCTATTTTATGGGCGACTGAGACAGATGTGATGGTTCAATGCCATCACAAGGGCAAGCAAGGTGTTAAAATAGGTATATATTGTTAATAAACCTGTTAAAACTAACTTTTTAATGATAGCTGTATGTATGTCTGTAATAAATAAACTTGGGAATTTAGCCTATATCCACTTCTCCAGTAATGGAAAATTGCAAGCACCAGCTTGTTTAAAAGTAAATTCTCCCTTGAACGATATATTCTGGAACTCCTTGCTGCATACCTAACACATTGCATTTTCTTCATGACCTCATCTATCATGGAATCTCATTATTTATGGGTGAAACACATGATTCTAATAAATTATAGCAAGGGGGTTATAAACCTGTTAACAATAATTGTAAATGCATGATTTTTACCATATTACCAAGACGTTTCTGTTAAATAATTCATTATCGTAAGGGCTTGAAATTACGAAGTATTTGTCTAATTTTAGTTCGTTATATCATATTGGTGTGAACTATCGAAAATATTTCGTAATTATAAAGGTATACAACGTGTAACAGAATAAACGCAATACCTCTTATGGTGTCATTGTACTCATCATTATGAACAACTTTTACCATGGGACCAACCCCGAAATCGCGAAAAAAAATCAGCTGTTCGGTAGGTACATTTTGTCAAGTTATGCGCACAGAAATGTATGGGGGAGTGGAGAGTCGATTTTTTTCGCGATTTCAGTGTTGGTCCCATAGTGAAAGTTGTTCTTAATGACCCCTTAAGAGGTATTGCGTTTTTTCTGTTCCACGTTGTATATGAGTGGATTTTAATATTTATAAATTAAAACGTCAATCAATTTTAAGAATTGACTATAGAAAAAGAAACATGAACATAAGGCTATATTCTAAGTGACACTGCTTCCTTTTCAGCCAATTATTTTATTGGCTTTTGCTTTGACTCTTGAAAGCCAAAATGGCTTTTCTATCCTTCTCTATCCACATTCTTCTTGAATCTTGGTTAAAAAAATAGGGTGATACTTACTTTTTAATATTTATTTCAGCTTTATTGAACGGCTGTGCAAAGAACGGATTGGAAGACAGGGCCGAAGGATGGGTCGTGTCTTCAGAGTCGTGTGGCTTCCTGTCTATCGGTTAGTAAACTATTTTATATTTACTATCTTTTTGTAGAAGGGACGATCAATAAATCTAAGAGATTTCATCGTCATCATCATCATATCAGCCTGCAGACGTCCACTGCTGGGCATAGGCCTCCCCGCGCGTGTCGCCACAACAACTGGCCCTGTGCATCTCGCACGGCTACCCGCGATCCTCACCAGGTCATCGGTTCTTGTGGGAGACCTTCCAACGCTACGTCTTCCGGTACGCGGTCGCCACTCCAGAACTTCTCGGCCCCATCGACCGTTTGTTCTGCGAGCAATGTGCCCTGCCCACTGCCACTTCAGTTTGGCGATCCTTCGGGATATGTCGGTAACCTTGGTTATCTTGCGGATATCATCATTCCTGATTCGATCACGCAAGGAAACTCCGAGCATTGCCCTCTCCATTGGCCCTTTGATTGACTTTAAGCCTTCTGATGACGCCCATAAGAGATTTAGATTGTCAGAAATATTAATGTTGCCGAAAAATAAACACAATACTCTCCTCTGCGCTGCGGAGTCAGGTAAAAACAAATACCTCCAAAAAGAGAAGTTAAGTCACAGATTTTTTAACGGCTTCGTCGGGTGTTTGACCGCATTGTGGTCCAAGCGTTGGTATTGATTGTAAGGTTCTGGGTTCGATCCCCAAATCGAGCAATGCGCTGATGAAAAATACACTCAATGACGAAAGCCCAGGGTCTGTATTTTTGCCCCCGGTTACCAAAATGTGGATGTACGACCTCTCTCCTGCCTATAACCAAGGAATGTCTGATGTCGATGTTATGTCACAATTTTCTTAACATTCTTGTATCTGCCAGGTGCCCGCTACGTGCGCGAGGTGCTCCCCGGCGAGATCGTGGAGATGTCCCGGCACGGCATCCGCACTGTGGACGTGGTGGAGCGGCCCGCCGACAAGCAACAGGCCTTCTGTATATTTGAGTACGTCTACTTCGCCAGGGCTGACAGTATCTTTGAAGGTAAGGGTATAATACAAAGCATAATAATATGTATTTCTGTTTTCATTTTTAGGTTCCGTACCTCAAAAAACGGAACCCTTATATTATCACTTTGTTGTCCGTCCGTCTGTCTGTCAAGACACTTTATCTCGGGAACGCGTGGTTCTTCTAAGTTAACGAAAGAAAAAAGATACGGCTTTATGCCGCAAAAAACTATATTTCGACACTCAAGGGAATCAAAATTTATAGGCTAGGTACTTCCCGTTGACCTAGATTCATGAAATTTGGCAAGAAGATATAAGAGTACAAGTACAGGCACAAGTCTGAAAATTGGTTACTTATCAAAAAAAAGAATACGATTACAAACTTATATTTTCGGTTGAAGAATTGACCGTGACGTACATTGATGAATGGGAGAACATTTATCCACCAACAAAGTTAATTTGGCTTTCGATTTTACCTGCTATGTTTTGCTTTCATAGTTATCTTTCTATAGACGCAACAGTTGTTTACAATTAAACAAGGATCTCTTTGAAACCTGGTGCAATAGTGCGCTGGGATCCTGATGCAGGTGCAATAGTACACCAGGCTTCCGAAAAGCGAGTCTACACTAAAATTTATTAAAGTCTTGTCAAGTGATTTGATTGGCTAGTGTTAATTTGATCAACTAATTATAGAATAGAATAGAAAACGTTTATTCAACACAACAGCAACAAACACACGGTAAAAAATGAAAACAATAATCAAAGGTTGACTGGTAGAGAATGCCTTGATGCATTAAGTCCGCCCATGTACCACTATTGTATATAAAGTTTAAATAAATAAAATACAGTAAACCTCTGTTGAGTGTGCTCATACCAAATGGGTTACCGTCTCAGGGAGCGTTCAAGTATTACGTAACGCAATTTTTGAAAATTCTTGACCCTCCCTCCCCCCGATGTAACGCGCCGTAACGTTTATCTGTACCCCCCTCCTCCTCCCGAAACGTTACGTATCATCCAAGTGTCAATTTTTACCAATTTTTTAATTAATAAATGTCATTTCACGAAAAATATTGATGTTTATTTTTGTTTGGCAAAATGACTACTGTTTAGTGACTGTGTAACTCGAAAATATGTTTAGTGAGCTAGCGTTAAATAAAAAAAAACAATGTTACGTAACGCGTTGTTCGAACACCCCTTCCCCCAAATTCCGTTACGTAATACTTGAACGCCCCCTCAGCATATCCTGGGCGTCAGACACCCAGCGTAGATATTCAGTTGGATAACTTGAATTTGAAACTCTGTTAGGTAATTCTTGTCTTGTTTTTGACCTCTGGGAAAACCTTGTTTGAATTTTGGGACTAATTATTAACAAAAAAATCTTTGCTTCGGTCACCACTTTATTTTTTGTAGATGGGACACACTTGGGTCTTAGCATACCTACATTTATTTTTTTATTTTTTATTTCTATGTACCGTGCGTGTTTCAAGTGCTAAATAAATATTATTCTTTCTTTCTTTTACATCATCAAATTATGACTTGTTCCTCTTTGGTCATCACCAGCGTTTTAAACTTGCTTTAATACAATATTCCTCGTTCCAGGACAAATGGTATACTCAGCGCGCATGCAGTGTGGGCGCATGTTGGCGCGCGAGTCGGCTGTAGATGCAGACATAGTGTCGTCAGTGCCGGAGTCGGGCACGGCGGCGGCGCACGGGTACGCACGACAGGTAATGGGACTTCTGTTATTATTGCTATCGCAGCTCTAATAAGAAGAGATGAGAGAGATGACACCATAAGTGGGCCCGCTAGGGGCAGTGCCCGGCCCTGGAACGCGAAGGGAAACGCCTTTTGCGTTCCAGGGCGCGGTTTGGAATGGACAGAGTCACTTTATTAATGTAATATTATTATTTTACTGAACTGTAAACGATGATGTTCAAAAGTGACGTTTAATGGCCTAATTGAAATAAAAAAACTTTTTGTTACTCTTTAGTAAAGCATTATTATTCGTCAGTTTTAGTTGTGAATTTTAGTCAGTAAGAGTCGTGACACTCCGTTCCATCTAGCACAGAGCGGAAGGAGGCATTTGATGATATCCAAGATCTAATTCGTTTAATCAATAAGCGGAAAATATATGAGTATTGCTTGATTACGCCTCTACACTGTATACCAAGGTTTTTTTACGTTATACCAAATTTTGTTGAAGAACATTTATATGGGACCAATCAGAAAGTATAAGTATCCTTTCACATAAAAAATATTTTTTCAAATCGGTTCATAAATGACGGAGTTATGAGGTAACAAACATACAACCGAATTGAGAACCTCCTCCTTTTTTGAACTCGGTCAAAAAGGGGTTCCAAATCTGTAAATAAGTTACAATAGAAACGAATGCGCAAAGGTACAATTTCGGACTTGATGATAAATGAGAAAGAGATAACATGGCAGTCGCATTGATTTAAGCGAGGAATGAACTTGATACGCTTTCATGTTATTCAAAATTCACCTTTATTTTTACTACAAAAAGGTTCAAAGCTGACTAACTCGACATGCCTTCTCTTTCCAGTCCGGCATCCCATTCATGGAGGTTCTGTGTAAGAACCGTTACGTAGGCCGTACATTCATCCAGCCGTCCACGCGCCTGCGTCAGCTCGGCGTCGCCAAGAAGTTTGGTGCGCTCTCCGAGAACGTGCGCGGCAAGAGGATCGTGCTCATTGACGACTCTATCGTGAGGGGCAACACTATCGGACCCATTATCAAGCTCCTGAGAGACGCTGGGGCCGCTGAGGTGAGATCCAGTGGCTTTTTATTTAGCATCTTCACATTACAGCGTCCAAAAAACTTTTTTTTACCTCCCATACTAATATTGCTGTTGAAAACTTTGTATGGAAAAAGGAAATATTTGTTTTTGGGAATTGTCTATGACTTCTTGAAGAAAGTTGTTCATCTACTTGATCTACAAGATGATCTTTCTGTACTGCCATTTGTACACCCTCAAGAATATACCCAAATCGACACGCCAGCGCATCGTAGACATACCTAGATTCCGACGCCCATGTTTAGGCTCCCAGTGCTTGACGACCCTTGTCAACAATAACCTAATTTCTCACATTGTAATCTACAGGTACACATTAGGATAGCTTCCCCGCCGCTGAAGTACCCGTGCTACATGGGCATCAACATCCCAACACGAGAGGAACTCATCGCCAACAAGATGGACGCCCACAAACTAGCCGAACATGTTGGTGAGTAACATCATTATGTTTTGTTATTGTGGGGATTAAGTAGGAGACCCACAAGAAACGCATATTAAATGTCTCATGTAACCTAACCAGATATCAGTAATACTGCTTGCTGTCACCAACCCGCCTGCCAAGCGTGGTGATTATAGTATACACCCCCCTTAGGGGAGGCCTACAATGATGACTGCTTGCTGTGATTCTGCGTTTAAAATACCTCATAAAACGGACAAAGCCTTTTATGAGGTATTGTTAATGCAGAAGGTACTCGGGGTCTAGTGAGAACCTATTCAAATTGAGGCTCAACATCAAATTTTTGCACGTTTCCACTCTTGGACCAGAGAGGGTCGAAATACGATTAAATAGATAACTTCGGCGATATCAATAAGGTCTCAAGAACTGGGTATATGTACGTCATCACAATTCTCAACTTTTGATACAATCAATGTATACCTACTTCTAGTAATTTTCAGACTATGGTCGACATCAGATAAACGTGAAATAACGGTTCTTGACCCTCATACATTCATAGACATAGTTAATTCCGAAAACAGAAAATTTGACATAAAGTCCTGAATCGACATCTATCGTGATCCTTTACTTTTTCTAGTAAAGCGATACATATTAATTGATTGTTCGGGTACCTATGCAGAGAAAAAAAGGAAAGGGCAATGAACTTTATTGCAAATTTATCTGGCGCCCACCATAGGTCCCATTCGCTGGAGTTTTCCAAATGTCACCTGCACTCTAGATGACTTGGAAGTCCAAAGCTGCAATAAACATGGCCACCTACCGGGCCCAAACATAATTTCCAATCTTATCTCTTGATGAATTATTCCATGTCCAAACTTTGACATAAACGAACTTCAAAAGTCACTTGTTAACCTAAAACCAATGTTATTTCCAGGCGCCGACAGTCTAGAATACTTAAGCGTGGAAGGCCTAGTATCAGCCGTGCACTACAACATGAAGTCTACTCCCAGTGATGGGCTCGGAGGTCACTGCACGGCGTGCCTCACTGGGGAGTACCCCGGAGGAGTGCCCGATGACGACTGGTGAAAGGTATGGTGATAAATGAGTGAGGATGACTGGAACGGTGAAGGATGAGTGAGTGAGTGGTTTTTTGTGTGGATGTAAACGTTTTTGGTGAAGGAACTGGTATCTTAAGGCACATAAGAAGGGCTGTCTTGGGTTCGAGGCCATGCCAGTCTTCGCAGCAAGACGAATGTTTGCTGTCGATTTATATTGCAGAAGAGTGATAGATGTTCGAGCTTCATTTTGAGGGTAGATGTATGATTGATGAAGTAAGCTGTCAATCCATAAAAACAAGTTGGATGACTGGGTTCACTTCATTCTCAAATTGGGGCATCTGCCTGATCTTATACAAAGTATGTAACTATTAGAGTTTTGATAAAATTTCAGTTCCAAAACATTTATATTCACGCAAAAATAAGTTATGATTTCGGAAAATAAATAACGTACATTATTGTAAAGAAATCAAGACAAATGTTGCAATTATACAACGTGTAACAGAATAAACGCAATACCTACTCTATGAACAACTTTTACGATGGGGACAACACCGATATCGCAAAAAAAAAAACCGTCTCCCCCATACATTTCTGTGCGCATAACACGACAAAATGTACTGAACAGCTCATTTTTTTTCGCGTTTTCAAAGTTGGTCCCATAGTAAAAGTTCTTCATAATGATGAGTACAATGACCCCTTACGAGGCATTGCGTTTATTCTGTTACACATGGAAGAAAATACTTAAAAAAAACACTTTGTGTGTGAATGGAAAACAAAAGGTGTTTCAAATATATTTGTTAACGAATAAGTGTAAAATTATGTTAACTATAGGTACTTTACTTTATTTACAACAAAAAAAAAATGTTTTCTTCTCTACCTATTTTAGCAGTTATAGAATATTAAATATAATTTATGTTTTTGTAAGTGTGGAGGTAGCTTTAGTGCCTTATTTTTTATGGCTACCCTTTAAGCAGTTGGAAACATAGATAAAATATTTAGATGAATATGTGATGCATGAGGAAACCACTTTCGACTGCAGGTAAACTAGATTTCTGGGACGAAAATTTATCAATGACGTGGCACAATTAAATGTAAATGAAGGGATCCGGTTGGCTGTTGTAATGCAGTCACTAATCGCAGCAGTTTACGAGCGCTCGACAATCTTAGTGACGATTTTCAGTCCCGAAACCGGGCGTTAATATTTCTACAGAGTTTGGAGTACTAAACTTTAAAAAAAATCAGAAAAAATATTTCTATGTTCAAGAAGCGATGCGTTATGTCCTCATGGTCACATCTACACTAGTAAAATGTTAAAACATTCTCAAATAAGTATGCATTTGATTCGAATCGTACCTCGAATATTAGATTTTAATATTGTTTTAAGGAAAGTCGTGCTGGTTACGACTAAACATTCTATAAAGTTAGGTCTACACTATTTTTAAAATACATTTAAGTAGATTTGTTGTTCCTTAACATTCCTATCTATACATAATTTTTATATTATATATTTGTTATATTATGTTTGTAATGCAAAAAGATTTACAGCATAAATATTAATACATATTATAGTTTTATATTTTTATCATGAATTGGGTATATAGAATTTATATGATCAAGAATTTGCATAGTATATCCAAAATATTATGTCTTCATAATTTGAGAGCTATACAAAATAATAACAAGATTGTATGTATGAATCTATCAGTTTTCATGATAATTTTCATATAATCTTGTTGAATAACAAGTACACTATTTTAAGTTATATAATAGTTTTAAGACATTTGCCCTCTAAGTATAAGTTTGAACTTGTTATGTTAATTTTGGGACCAAATGTTTAGCTTTTCTTATGGCAAAAATATGTCAGTTTTTATAGTGTTCAAAGTGACGTAATATTCCAAAAGCCGTAAGAAAAAATAAACAAGAAAACTAAAAGACTCTCAACGTGGACCTTTTTGTGAGTCCATTATAAATTTATTCCTTTGTCAAGTTCGTGTTTGTAATGATATAATTGAAGAGCCCGGAAAATATAAGGTGTACTTTACATAAATGTTTTATTTTCTATACTTGTGGTTTTATTCATACTTACACACATTATTTTTCACGATCTGATCGCCAGGAGTTATTACTAACTTCCTTTTCTCGAAGCGTTTTGCCAAAGAAAGAAAGAAAAATGTTTATTTGGGACTCGCACAAAACAAACAAACCAGTAAAACAAAATTAATAACTAAACAGTATAATAAAATAATTATCTGTGCGAGGCCAAAATGGTCCCTATCTCAGCTTATGCTGCGATATCTAAAAAATAAATAACGCCAAAGCACCTATAGTTTGTATATTATTGGTAAAAATACAACTTCATACGCAATTCAACGTTTTATTAATCTTATTTACAATTTTTATTTACAAAGGAACATGACAATTTAGTGTTCTATACAACTTATGAACAGCACACGGTACTAAACAATAATACACGCACAAACGCTACGAAATAAATACTTCAAAAGTATCACTATTATATTATAATTGTACAATAAATTTTATTTTTGCGCTTTTAGATACTGTTGTGTCAAAAGTGGCGGCATATTTATTATAGCTACATTTAAGTGAATAGTGGTCAAATTATGTACAGTCAGTGAAATAAATTGTATACCCACGTACACAACAATGGGGAACGTGCAGAGGTGGCAACACAGATGGTCGATTCTGTAAACATGTCGAAGTGAAGGCTTGGGTGAAGTGATCACGAGGTGAGCTGTCAATCCATACAATCAAGATTGAATGACAGCTCTCTTCGTGATCACGTGACATCTTGATTATATGAAATGACAGCTCACCTCGTGATCACTTCTCCCAAGTCTTCACTTCGACATGTTTACAGAATCGACCAGCAGAAGTGTCTTCGTTGAGTCGTGTTCGAACCTGCGGAGGGACGTGCCTCCCACGTATTTCACTTTTCAGACAGAAGTGTGAATGTCAAGTACTTGTAAGGTAAAAGTTTCGAATTTGCAATACCAGTTGGCATAGTCTACCTCATACAAGTTTCCCATATTTCAACCCACCCTGGGTTGAAACTATCTGTCACATAGATATAGACATTGTTGTAAAACGTTTAACATTTAACGTGATAATCAATTATCTTCGCTGACTGTGCATAGTTGAGGTGAGCAGTTACCTTACTTGAATTAGGTAGGTACATCACCATATTTATTTTATTATAATCTTTATTGTAACCCCACATAGTCTAAAGGCAGTGCGCTAGTTCGTCGACAAAAGAGAAAAAGGCAATTCAAAATTCTATTGCATTTACTTTCCCTACTCAGGCTATCAGCCGATTCTATCTCCTCTAACGGCCGGTTTCAATAACGTATCTACCTTTTATCAACTGTCAAATTAGCTACCAACAGTAGCTCAAACGTCATATTTGAAAGGCAAACATACGTTATTGAGACCGTCCGTAAAACGTGGTAACACTTTATTTTCACACCTGGCAACTAATCTCTAATGGTCCTTTTACATGGGAATAGCCAAATCATGGCAACTATTATGCAAATACAATACTTATTTATATTCGTGACAATCTAAGAAGTCGGATTTGACAGCAGGATACAAATGAAATAAATCTCTTTCGCACTTATTGGTAAAGCGATCTTCTATCCCTCTCTACTCAGCTGTCAAAACCGACTTCTTACATTGTTGAGAATATAGTTTTTATTTCGCCAGAATGTTGCTGCAAAATATTTTTAAATGTATTAGTATTTTTTTGACGTAACAACGTCGAATAAATCGATGAACGCCGGCTGCACGCACGAAAAAGGATGACTCATTGTAACGTTACGATCATTTCATCAATGTTTTGTTATGACGTTGTCACGTTAAACTATCGCCCGTAAACCGACTTTACATACAAACATTTTTTTTAACAGAACAAGCTTGGAAGGGAAATGCACCACTTCAGTCTTTAACAGACAGAAGGTGCTGTAAATATAATGCAATATGCAATCCGACAAGGGAAAAGAAAGAAAAATAAAATAGGTCAAGAGTGAATAGGTTACTTCCAGGCAAGCGTGCTCCATCGTCGCCCACATCTCCGCTTTCTATCAGGTGAGATTGTGGTCAAACGCGAACCCATTATTGCTAACAAAAGAGCTTAAACAACGTTTAACAGAATACGTAAAACCTCTTAAGGGGACATTGTACAATCGGCAAAAAAGAATCAGCTGTTCCGTACATTTTGTCGATTAATGCGCTCTGAAATGTATGGGGTAGTCATTTTTTTTTGCGATTTCAGTTTTAGTTTTGCTCTTCGACGATCTTCAGGATATATTTTTGTAAACGTATTGTATTTGCATAACATTACGCACGCCTAAATCCACAACTAACATTTTAATAACTTCCAAATAATTTAGTAGGTTTCCTTAGCCAAGAATTTTCCAAATATTTTCAAGTTACAGCCATTTAGTGTTTTGGCTATGTTCATAGGCCATGCTTGCCGACCACAGCCTCGATGTCTGCCACCTCCTTGATGCACGTGTCTGTCAGGACGACGGGGTCGCCGTCAGTGACGAGCACGTCGTCTTCGATTCTTATGCCCATGCCTCGGAACTCTTCGGGGATTGTCGTGTCGTCAGGTCGAATGTAGAGGCCTGGGGACAATGGTTTTGTTATATCTATATTTATATAAAAATAAATCCCTATTTCCCTTGGTCACGGCAGGACCAATTTCGCTAATTCTTTTTTTTTTTTTGTTGTGTTTGTAATTATCAGGAGAAGGTTCTTATGCAAAAAAATATACATCCGGGCGAAGCCGGGGCGGGCCACTAGTGTATTATATATTTCTGCACTACTGCTATGTGCCGCAGAAGTTACAGCTGGGTTTTAATAAGACATTCACAAAGATTGGGTGCCTATTGGCCTTGCTTTATTCTGTCTCCTGCGTGATAAGAGGGGAAATGGAATGTATGAAGTTCTTCCTCCTTCGCTGTTCTGTTTTGGTTAATTTGGTTGCGGGATCCAGTTACATCGTTTGCAGTTATATCTTTTAAAACGTTTCTCCGCGACTCGTCGAACTTTACTGACTCGGCGTATTCTAGTGGTCGCCACTGTTGATTCTGGTTTTCAGGAGTTGTAGCGGTTTGGAATTAACAAATTATAATAAAATATTTGGAGACTAATCATGGTTAATGTCACTGTAATCCAACGTACCACAATCATGCTATGTATTTGTGATTAATATCGAGATATCTATGATTTCACTGCTCGTGGACGTCTATGCCCAGGTAGTGGGACACAGGCGGGACACTAATGGTACAGTACATAAGACACAACTCACCTGGTTCTACAGTGACGATCATGTTGCTGCTGACGGGCACGTTGCGTCGCACGAGCGGCGCGTCGTGGACGTCTATGCCCAGGTAGTGGGACACAGGCGGGACACTAATGGTACAGTACATAAGACACAACTCACCTGGTTCTACAGTGACGATCATGTTGCTGCTGACGGGCACGTTGCGTCGCACGAGCGGCGCGTCGTGGACGTCTATGCCCAGGTAGTGGGACACAGGCGGGACACTAATGGTACAGTACATAAGACACAACTCACCTGGTTCTACAGTGACGATCATGTTGCTGCTGACGGGCACGTTGCGTCGCACGAGCGGCGCGTCGTGGACGTCTATGCCCAGGTAGTGGGACACAGGCGGGACACTAATGGTACAGTACATAAGACACAACTCACCTGGTTCTACAGTGACGATCATGTTGCTGCTGACGGGCACGTTGCGTCGCACGAGCGGCGCGTCGTGGACGTCTATGCCCAGGTAGTGGGACACAGGCGGGACACTAATGGTACAGTACATAAGACACAACTCACCTGGTTCTACAGTGACGATCATGTTGCTGCTGACGGGCACGTTGCGTCGCACGAGCGGCGCGTCGTGGACGTCTATGCCCAGGTAGTGGGACACAGGCGGGACACTAATGGTACAGTACATAAGACACAACTCACCTGGTTCTACAGTGACGATCATGTTGCTGCTGACGGGCACGTTGCGTCGCACGAGCGGCGCGTCGTGGACGTCTATGCCCAGGTAGTGGGACACAGGCGGGACACTAATGGTACAGTACATAAGACACAACTCACCTGGTTCTACAGTGACGATCATGTTGCTGCTGACGGGCACGTTGCGTCGCACGAGCGGCGCGTCGTGGACGTCTATGCCCAGGTAGTGGGACACAGGCGGGACACTAATGGTACAGTACATAAGACACAACTCACCTGGTTCTACAGTGACGATCATGTTGCTGCTGACGGGCACGTTGCGTCGCACGAGCGGCGCGTCGTGGACGTCTATGCCCAGGTAGTGGGACACAGGCGGGACACTAATGGTACAGTACATAAGACACAACTCACCTGGTTCTACAGTGACGATCATGTTGCTGCTGACGGGCACGTTGCGTCGCACGAGCGGCGCGTCGTGGACGTCTATGCCCAGGTAGTGGGACACAGGCGGGACACTAATGGTACAGTACATAAGACACAACTCACCTGGTTCTACAGTGACGATCATGTTGCTGCTGACGGGCACGTTGCGTCGCACGAGCGGCGCGTCGTGGACGTCTATGCCCAGGTAGTGGGACACAGGCGGGACACTAATGGTACAGTACATAAGACACAACTCACCTGGTTCTACAGTGACGATCATGTTGCTGCTGACGGGCACGTTGCGTCGCACGAGCGGCGCGTCGTGGACGTCTATGCCCAGGTAGTGGGACACAGGCGGGACACTAATGGTACAGTACATAAGACACAACTCACCTGGTTCTACAGTGACGATCATGTTGCTGCTGACGGGCACGTTGCGTCGCACGAGCGGCGCGTCGTGGACGTCTATGCCCAGGTAGTGGGACACAGGCGGGACACTAATGGTACAGTACATAAGACACAACTCACCTGGTTCTACAGTGACGATCATGTTGCTGCTGACGGGCACGTTGCGTCGCACGAGCGGCGCGTCGTGGACGTCTATGCCCAGGTAGTGGGACACAGGCGGGACACTAATGGTACAGTACATAAGACACAACTCACCTGGTTCTACAGTGACGATCATGTTGCTGCTGACGGGCACGTTGCGTCGCACGAGCGGCGCGTCGTGGACGTCTATGCCCAGGTAGTGGGACACAGGCGGGACACTAATGGTACAGTACATAAGACACAACTCACCTGGTTCTACAGTGACGATCATGTTGCTGCTGACGGGCACGTTGCGTCGCACGAGCGGCGCGTCGTGGACGTCTATGCCCAGGTAGTGGGACACAGGCGGGACACTAATGGTACAGTACATAAGACACAACTCACCTGGTTCTACAGTGACGATCATGTTGCTGCTGACGGGCACGTTGCGTCGCACGAGCGGCGCGTCGTGGACGTCTATGCCCAGGTAGTGGGACACAGGCGGGACACTAATGGTACAGTACATAAGACACAACTCACCTGGTTCTACAGTGACGATCATGTTGCTGCTGACGGGCACGTTGCGTCGCACGAGCGGCGCGTCGTGGACGTCTATGCCCAGGTAGTGGGACACAGGCGGGACACTAATGGTACAGTACATAAGACACAACTCACCTGGTTCTACAGTGACGATCATGTTGCTGCTGACGGGCACGTTGCGTCGCACGAGCGGCGCGTCGTGGACGTCTATGCCCAGGTAGTGGGACACAGGCGGGACACTAATGGTACAGTACATAAGACACAACTCACCTGGTTCTACAGTGACGATCATGTTGCTGCTGACGGGCACGTTGCGTCGCACGAGCGGCGCGTCGTGGACGTCTATGCCCAGGTAGTGGGACACAGGCGGGACACTAATGGTACAGTACATAAGACACAACTCACCTGGTTCTACAGTGACGATCATGTTGCTGCTGACGGGCACGTTGCGTCGCACGAGCGGCGCGTCGTGGACGTCTATGCCCAGGTAGTGGGACACAGGCGGGACACTAATGGTACAGTACATAAGACACAACTCACCTGGTTCTACAGTGACGATCATGTTGCTGCTGACGGGCACGTTGCGTCGCACGAGCGGCGCGTCGTGGACGTCTATGCCCAGGTAGTGGGACACAGGCGGGACACTAATGGTACAGTACATAAGACACAACTCACCTGGTTCTACAGTGACGATCATGTTGCTGCTGACGGGCACGTTGCGTCGCACGAGCGGCGCGTCGTGGACGTCTATGCCCAGGTAGTGGGACACAGGCGGGACACTAATGGTACAGTACATAAGACACAACTCACCTGGTTCTACAGTGACGATCATGTTGCTGCTGACGGGCACGTTGCGTCGCACGAGCGGCGCGTCGTGGACGTCTATGCCCAGGTAGTGGGACACAGGCGGGACACTAATGGTACAGTACATAAGACACAACTCACCTGGTTCTACAGTGACGATCATGTTGCTGCTGACGGGCACGTTGCGTCGCACGAGCGGCGCGTCGTGGACGTCTATGCCCAGGTAGTGGGACACAGGCGGGACACTAATGGTACAGTACATAAGACACAACTCACCTGGTTCTACAGTGACGATCATGTTGCTGCTGACGGGCACGTTGCGTCGCACGAGCGGCGCGTCGTGGACGTCTATGCCCAGGTAGTGGGACACAGGCGGGACACTAATGGTACAGTACATAAGACACAACTCACCTGGTTCTACAGTGACGATCATGTTGCTGCTGACGGGCACGTTGCGTCGCACGAGCGGCGCGTCGTGGACGTCTATGCCCAGGTAGTGGGACACAGGCGGGACACTAATGGTACAGTACATAAGACACAACTCACCTGGTTCTACAGTGACGATCATGTTGCTGCTGACGGGCACGTTGCGTCGCACGAGCGGCGCGTCGTGGACGTCTATGCCCAGGTAGTGGGACACAGGCGGGACACTAATGGTACAGTACATAAGACACAACTCACCTGGTTCTACAGTGACGATCATGTTGCTGCTGACGGGCACGTTGCGTCGCACGAGCGGCGCGTCGTGGACGTCTATGCCCAGGTAGTGGGACACAGGCGGGACACTAATGGTACAGTACATAAGACACAACTCACCTGGTTCTACAGTGACGATCATGTTGCTGCTGACGGGCACGTTGCGTCGCACGAGCGGCGCGTCGTGGACGTCTATGCCCAGGTAGTGGGACACAGGCGGGACACTAATGGTACAGTACATAAGACACAACTCACCTGGTTCTACAGTGACGATCATGTTGCTGCTGACGGGCACGTTGCGTCGCACGAGCGGCGCGTCGTGGACGTCTATGCCCAGGTAGTGGGACACAGGCGGGACACTAATGGTACAGTACATAAGACACAACTCACCTGGTTCTACAGTGACGATCATGTTGCTGCTGACGGGCACGTTGCGTCGCACGAGCGGCGCGTCGTGGACGTCTATGCCCAGGTAGTGGGACACAGGCGGGACACTAATGGTACAGTACATAAGACACAACTCACCTGGTTCTACAGTGACGATCATGTTGCTGCTGACGGGCACGTTGCGTCGCACGAGCGGCGCGTCGTGGACGTCTATGCCCAGGTAGTGGGACACAGGCGGGACACTAATGGTACAGTACATAAGACACAACTCACCTGGTTCTACAGTGACGATCATGTTGCTGCTGACGGGCACGTTGCGTCGCACGAGCGGCGCGTCGTGGACGTCTATGCCCAGGTAGTGGGACACAGGCGGGACACTAATGGTACAGTACATAAGACACAACTCACCTGGTTCTACAGTGACGATCATGTTGCTGCTGACGGGCACGTTGCGTCGCACGAGCGGCGCGTCGTGGACGTCTATGCCCAGGTAGTGGGACACAGGCGGGACACTAATGGTACAGTACATAAGACACAACTCACCTGGTTCTACAGTGACGATCATGTTGCTGCTGACGGGCACGTTGCGTCGCACGAGCGGCGCGTCGTGGACGTCTATGCCCAGGTAGTGGGACACAGGCGGGACACTAATGGTACAGTACATAAGACACAACTCACCTGGTTCTACAGTGACGATCATGTTGCTGCTGACGGGCACGTTGCGTCGCACGAGCGGCGCGTCGTGGACGTCTATGCCCAGGTAGTGGGACACAGGCGGGACACTAATGGTACAGTACATAAGACACAACTCACCTGGTTCTACAGTGACGATCATGTTGCTGCTGACGGGCACGTTGCGTCGCACGAGCGGCGCGTCGTGGACGTCTATGCCCAGGTAGTGGGACACAGGCGGGACACTAATGGTACAGTACATAAGACACAACTCACCTGGTTCTACAGTGACGATCATGTTGCTGCTGACGGGCACGTTGCGTCGCACGAGCGGCGCGTCGTGGACGTCTATGCCCAGGTAGTGGGACACAGGCGGGACACTAATGGTACAGTACATAAGACACAACTCACCTGGTTCTACAGTGACGATCATGTTGCTGCTGACGGGCACGTTGCGTCGCACGAGCGGCGCGTCGTGGACGTCTATGCCCAGGTAGTGGGACACAGGCGGGACACTAATGGTACAGTACATAAGACACAACTCACCTGGTTCTACAGTGACGATCATGTTGCTGCTGACGGGCACGTTGCGTCGCACGAGCGGCGCGTCGTGGACGTCTATGCCCAGGTAGTGGGACACAGGCGGGACACTAATGGTACAGTACATAAGACACAACTCACCTGGTTCTACAGTGACGATCATGTTGCTGCTGACGGGCACGTTGCGTCGCACGAGCGGCGCGTCGTGGACGTCTATGCCCAGGTAGTGGGACACAGGCGGGACACTAATGGTACAGTACATAAGACACAACTCACCTGGTTCTACAGTGACGATCATGTTGCTGCTGACGGGCACGTTGCGTCGCACGAGCGGCGCGTCGTGGACGTCTATGCCCAGGTAGTGGGACACAGGCGGGACACTAATGGTACAGTACATAAGACACAACTCACCTGGTTCTACAGTGACGATCATGTTGCTGCTGACGGGCACGTTGCGTCGCACGAGCGGCGCGTCGTGGACGTCTATGCCCAGGTAGTGGGACACAGGCGGGACACTAATGGTACAGTACATAAGACACAACTCACCTGGTTCTACAGTGACGATCATGTTGCTGCTGACGGGCACGTTGCGTCGCACGAGCGGCGCGTCGTGGACGTCTATGCCCAGGTAGTGGGACACAGGCGGGACACTAATGGTACAGTACATAAGACACAACTCACCTGGTTCTACAGTGACGATCATGTTGCTGCTGACGGGCACGTTGCGTCGCACGAGCGGCGCGTCGTGGACGTCTATGCCCAGGTAGTGGGACACAGGCGGGACACTAATGGTACAGTACATAAGACACAACTCACCTGGTTCTACAGTGACGATCATGTTGCTGCTGACGGGCACGTTGCGTCGCACGAGCGGCGCGTCGTGGACGTCTATGCCCAGGTAGTGGGACACAGGCGGGACACTAATGGTACAGTACATAAGACACAACTCACCTGGTTCTACAGTGACGATCATGTTGCTGCTGACGGGCACGTTGCGTCGCACGAGCGGCGCGTCGTGGACGTCTATGCCCAGGTAGTGGGACACAGGCGGGACACTAATGGTACAGTACATAAGACACAACTCACCTGGTTCTACAGTGACGATCATGTTGCTGCTGACGGGCACGTTGCGTCGCACGAGCGGCGCGTCGTGGACGTCTATGCCCAGGTAGTGGGACACAGGCGGGACACTAATGGTACAGTACATAAGACACAACTCACCTGGTTCTACAGTGACGATCATGTTGCTGCTGACGGGCACGTTGCGTCGCACGAGCGGCGCGTCGTGGACGTCTATGCCCAGGTAGTGGGACACAGGCGGGACACTAATGGTACAGTACATAAGACACAACTCACCTGGTTCTACAGTGACGATCATGTTGCTGCTGACGGGCACGTTGCGTCGCACGAGCGGCGCGTCGTGGACGTCTATGCCCAGGTAGTGGGACACAGGCGGGACACTAATGGTACAGTACATAAGACACAACTCACCTGGTTCTACAGTGACGATCATGTTGCTGCTGACGGGCACGTTGCGTCGCACGAGCGGCGCGTCGTGGACGTCTATGCCCAGGTAGTGGGACACAGGCGGGACACTAATGGTACAGTACATAAGACACAACTCACCTGGTTCTACAGTGACGATCATGTTGCTGCTGACGGGCACGTTGCGTCGCACGAGCGGCGCGTCGTGGACGTCTATGCCCAGGTAGTGGGACACAGGCGGGACACTAATGGTACAGTACATAAGACACAACTCACCTGGTTCTACAGTGACGATCATGTTGCTGCTGACGGGCACGTTGCGTCGCACGAGCGGCGCGTCGTGGACGTCTATGCCCAGGTAGTGGGACACAGGCGGGACACTAATGGTACAGTACATAAGACACAACTCACCTGGTTCTACAGTGACGATCATGTTGCTGCTGACGGGCACGTTGCGTCGCACGAGCGGCGCGTCGTGGACGTCTATGCCCAGGTAGTGGGACACAGGCGGGACACTAATGGTACAGTACATAAGACACAACTCACCTGGTTCTACAGTGACGATCATGTTGCTGCTGACGGGCACGTTGCGTCGCACGAGCGGCGCGTCGTGGACGTCTATGCCCAGGTAGTGGGACACAGGCGGGACACTAATGGTACAGTACATAAGACACAACTCACCTGGTTCTACAGTGACGATCATGTTGCTGCTGACGGGCACGTTGCGTCGCACGAGCGGCGCGTCGTGGACGTCTATGCCCAGGTAGTGGGACACAGGCGGGACACTAATGGTACAGTACATAAGACACAACTCACCTGGTTCTACAGTGACGATCATGTTGCTGCTGACGGGCACGTTGCGTCGCACGAGCGGCGCGTCGTGGACGTCTATGCCCAGGTAGTGGGACACGTGATGGGGACATAGGCGGTACGCTTTCTGTTGATGTCAATATTACAGGTCCTTAGTAAAATAGAAGGTGGGGAAGGCAAAAATAGTGATTGAATAGATTAAAGAGGCTCATACAAGCAAGGGGTAAACCTCATATGAGGTTTTACCGACTTCTAAAAAAGGAGAAGGTACTTTCGTTCTTAAATTTGATGTATTTTTTTAAATGTTTGTTACCTCATAACTCCGTCATTTATGAACCGATTTGAAAAATTCCATAATCATGTGAAAGAAGATACGTTCCGATTTGTCCCACAGAAATTTAATCAGAATGGGTTTATTAGTTTGGTTTTTTAATCAAAATAGCTGGAGGAAATAGAAAATATATCATCCAAGTAAAAGAAATAGCGTATTTTGCTTTTCTGTGACTTTCCAGTGGTGTTGTTAGGTGGGGTGCCACTAAAAAGTGAAAAATAATAACCGACTTCCAAATAAAAAAAAAACACTAGAAAGTATAAAATAATTTTCATTTCGGAAGTCGGTGTTAAAATACGAAGAAACAACCAAAAACACCGAGTTATTAGAAAAAAAAACACTATCATGTTGTACATCTGACACAAGTTTATTTTAAATGACGAAATTGTTCGATTTTTAAGGGTTCTGATGTTTTTTTTTCTGATGATTGGGTGTGGTTTTGGATGTTTGTTAAATCAATCACGCCAAAACGGCTTGAATGAGAACATGAGGCTATGGCCTGGATTAGGACATACAATACTATTTATGCCGAAAGTACGTTCCCGTCGGATAATATCCGGCTCTGAAGAGAGTATTGAGGTATGCAAAACAGGGTGGTAAACATGCGTTGATAAGAAAGGATCCTCCGGTACAGATGAAGTCGCTGGCATAAGCAAGTGTTAACTAAACTCACCCCAAGCAGTTCTTGTCCATCGATGTTCTTGGACAGGATGCCCTCCTGCTGCAGATGCTTCCCCAGCAGGCGGCACATGGTGTCGAACAGCTGGTCCAGGGGTGGACGCTGCTCGCCTAAGATCTCGATCAAACGGAGCTGTGAATAAAAAACAGAAAGTAGATTTAACATGTCCACCTATTAGGAATAGTCTTACGATAGTGGCGACCTCTACACCGCCAGATACGAAGTAATCAAACTTGACGTGACAATGTAGACATAGACCGGGAGCGCAGGTTGCTGGCTGTCCGTTGCAACATGCTGGCCCGCAGGTTTGCACGCTGTACTGAATCGGTTAAGATAATGCTTTTTAAGGCCTTCTGCCAGTCGTTATACACGTGCAGCCTGTGGACCAAGTATACCCAGCGGATATACAGCGACCTGCGCGTAAAGTACAATAACGCATTTAGGGTGCTTTTGGAATTGCCGTGACGATGTAGCGCGTCAGGGATGTTCGCGGAAGCGTGCGTAGAGGGTTTGCAGCGATCATGCGAAAGTGATGCGCTTCCATGATGGCGCGCTTGCGCTCCTCCTCCAATGGCATCCTTAATGTGTTTGCGGACCGGTGGGACTCTCCCCTCTTACAAAGGTGGATAAATGTTCAGACACACTTAACCAAATAAACTTGTGTACTGGTGTACACTGTTGTTTATTATTGTAAATTTGATCTAATACTAACATTAGGCTAAGTTGTACAACTAACAAAATATTTGAATTGAATTGAAAAAACCTTGCGCTGTTATCCTCGCGACTAGTACATCGTCAGTGAAGTTCTGACAGGGCTTAATATTTTTTTTCGAACACAGGACGAACAACTGTCCGGGGTGTTCTTAGAAATTTTCTAATTATCACACCTCTAGTTGTTTGTGTGAAACAGATAATTCTATAGTAAGATATTTGAAAGTAATAAATTACCTGCACAGTGAGGACCAGCTCGTAGAGTATCTTCTGGTACTTGTTGAACTTGCCGGACACCGGCCACGTCCGGGATATGTCCGAGTTGTACATCCATCGTTGGCTACCTGTTTTTTATGTTTCAAATATATTAATATGCGATCATCATAATAATATGCGACTGAGTGGTTAGTGACCCTGACTGCTAAACCGGAGGTCGTGGGTTCGATTCCCACCCAGGACAAATCTTTGTGTGATGAGCATGATCATTTGTACTGTGTCTGGGTGTAATTTGTCTATAATATGTATGTATTCAGAAATATATAAGTATGTTTATCAATTATCTGGTTGCCATGGCACAGGCTCTGCCTAGTTTGGGATCGGATGACAGTGTGTGAGTTGTCCCAAGATATTAATATTATTATTATCATCTAATAAATTATAACAATGTAGACTTGTTATTGCAAAACCTGCAGTTTATGGACAGAGTGCGCGGCGACCAATATTAATTAAACAGCTTTAGATAGCAGATAGCCAAATATATGTGAAATAGACGTAGAAATCATTTATTTGCCAATAATGTAGGTATACAGATATGGTGGTTATTTTGATGATAGTCCCGATACATTTTGCCTCACGGCACGGAAAATTATCTAATATTAAAACAGACAAACATAAAAAATAAAAATAAAGCAACATAATATCATTATTTAAACTACTCATATTATTCAAGAATTAGGCACAATGCCAATAATTTAAATTAAAAAGGAAAAAAAAGTAACAAATGTCAATAAATTAAACTACAACTGTCAACAAAACGATAATAATAGTAAAATATGTCCGAAAATTCAATTACATAATAAAATTACAACAAATTCAATTACAAATGTCTCAATTCAATCACAAAGGAGCAGCTCACATTAACAGAAAGTTTTGTCACTAACAGAATCTTTAATTGCGTAGTAACACTTGTCCAGTAGCAGTTTTGTTAACTTATTCTTAAAAACTATGATGGGTAATTTTTTATCCTCCCGTCAGGGTTTTCCCTGTGGCAATTTTTCTGATAAGTAAAGTTCAGACAGCAGATTACCGTCGTAAAAATATTAAAATAAATTGACCCCATACCTGAATCCACAAGCAGCATTTCATCCGCCCCCAGCAGCTGGTTGTTAGCGACGTAGTGTATGTGCGTGGCTCGGGCTCCGCCCGCCACGACCGGGGGGAACGCGAGGTGCTCCGCCCCGCCTTGCTTGCTCGTGTACTCTAGGACTGCGTTCACCATGTGTTCGGACACACCTGGAGGACAAGATGGGCAGCGATTAGGTTTGATAGACTGTTGGCCGTTGTTTTTTCTTTTGTAATAGAAAATCAAGTAATTTCTTTGGCTTTTCATTTTGTTTGCAGATTTATATTTTTGGAATTTTTGAGGTTTAGTGCACTTGAGGTTCTCAGCGGCAATTTGAAGTAATTTAAAAGAGACATCTAAGTGTACTTAAGCGTTAGAATCTGTTGAAATATATAACAGACTAGCGGTCCCGATAGACGTTGTCCTGTCCGAACGTTTGCTTAGTGTATGACGAAAATTTATAGAAATCGATTGCAGCGCCACCTACCGGATCCAATTGTGAATCTAAACCATTCTCGAATCCCCTTGAACACACACAAACGTTTAGGAGTTCAGTGACATACACACGTACACAAGAAATATATATATTAAGATATTATTCAAGTAATATCAAATTTAATTTGGAGTTCCTCTCTTTCCCTCACTGCCGAAACGCGATTTAATTATTTTATCCCTCGAGCGTCATCATATCACACAAAATGTTCATAAAACCACTTACCAGGTTTAGTACAAGCCATAGCCATATTGATGGCCTGTGACCCAATATAACAAGTTTCCTTCATCAGCTCTATTTCCGCCGGTGACTTGACTACCCGCATGAAGTGTAGGGCGCGCTGAGGGTCCGCTAGGGTCAGGTTATGGTTGTCCCCTCTCTGTGTGCCCTGCACTGCCTTGTGTATGTCCGGGTCGGCGACGGACTCGGTGTTGTACCAGAGGACCGCTGGCTTCGTCGTGAGGGTCATCCTGTAGCAAGTACTAGGTATTTAAATCTTTATGTCAGGTTTTTTTGGTGGTTAGAAGTGTATCTATATAGCTTTGTTTAGTTTTATTTTGGCTTGTGGTCATGAGGCACGCAACTTTATTGTTATCTTTTTTTGTTTGTGCTGTTTTTGAAACTTTTTTGTTATTTTTATTCTTTTTTTTTTTACGTGTTACCGTGCTTTTGTGTTTGTGCCTTATGCTGTACCAAATAAATTATTTTTCTTTCTTTCTTTCTTTGAATGGTAGTTTAAGCTGAGGTCGGCAATGAATTTGCAGAAGCTACTGAAATTGCGTGTACCAGGGGGCAGCACTGTGACATTGTCTCCGGAATGAACCTATTTTGACGAGACTTTTACTGATAGTTAGTTAATGTTGTAAGGCAAGGGTTCCCAAAGTGTGGTGTGCGCCGTTAAAAGTAAATAAGGGCGCCGCAAGACGCTCCTCTTTTCCATTTTTAGGAATTGGACTTACGTATTCGCGGGTACAAAATTTAATGAACAGTTAAAATCCATTTTGTTTTCTTTTTGTGTATGAATATGTAAAAAAAACTCAACATCATCATATTGTGTTTGTTTTATTTTTTGTGTCTAGCTAGGAAGCAGGGACATAATACTAAACGGTGTCAGTGCGGCATGGATTGAAATAGTTTGGAAAGCCCTGTTAGAAGGAGTAACTTTTATTTTAGAAAAAGAATAAGGATATCGGGACAACACGGTTGGCACAGTGGTTGAGCGATTCGCTACGTGTCGTGGGTTCGATTCCCGCACGGAACAAATATTTGTATGGCCTACGGATAGTTGTTCCGGGTCTGGCTGTTTGTGTATGTGAGTTTGTATGTTTCTGAACGCACCCACGATACAGGAGAAATTCCTAGTGTTGGCCTATTTTATTTTAAAAAGAAAAAAAAACACGTAGTAGAATTAAAGCAGAAGGAATATTGAAAAAAAATCTGATTATTGAGTATCCGAATTTATGAGGACAACACTTAGGTTTAACACTTCACGCGAGCAAATTCACGGGCAGAAGCTAGTTTGAAAAACATGCTCTAAATAAAAAATAAAGCAATTTCGTAGTAACAAAACATCGCTCAAAAAAATGTGTTGCCTTTTACAAAAAACACCCCGTATATGTATTATTTGTAGGGGGGCGTTCAAGTATTACGTAACGCAATTTGGGCGGGAGAGGTGTTCGAACAACGCGTTACGTAACATTGTTTTTTTATTTAACGCTAGCTCACTAAACATATTTTCAAGTTACACAGTCACTAAAGTCAGTTTGCCAGACAAAAATAAACGTCAATATTTTTCTTGAAATGACATTTTATAATTAAAAAATTTGGTAACATGAGAGTAGTAGACATAATTGTGAATTTTAGGTAAAAATTGTCACTTGGATGATACGTAACGTTTCGGGAGGGGGAGGGAGGTACAAATAAACGTTACGGCGCGTTATATGGGGGGGAGGAGGGTCAAGAATCTTCAAAAATTGCGTTACGTAATACTTGAACGCTCCCTTGACTCAAAGCAAAGCTACAAATGTAAGTAAATAAAGAAACAGTATAGCAGTGTGTAAATTAAGTTGATAATATGCTCACTTGTTGAGGAAAGTTGCAAACTGCTCGACTGGCCTGGCCTCGTCCACGGCGAACAGTTTGGGGGCCACGCCGCAGCCCGTGCGCGGCCCCTCCCATAGCTCGGCGTGTGCGTCCTTGTCGTGCACGAATAGAATGCTCTGCGAGCAAAGAGATAAATGATAATTACTTCTTGTTGACGAAAACTTTGCAACTTCTCGTCAACACCATGTTGGAATTTAATTTTGAGCCCATTATTTTTTTTTATTTAATATGGGTTTGCTCTTGACTCTAGTCTAGGTCATAGATGTCAGAGACAAAGTCGACGATGGAGCGAGCTTGCCCATTTGCGTTTTGAATAAAATAAATATAAATAAAGCTTTATTTCTCTACACATTTGCAGAGTTAACAAAAAATAAATACATAGAACTATTGAAAAGTATTTGCTTGTTTATGTAGTCCCTCTTGGGTAAAAAGCCTCCTCCAACTTGAACCATTCTTCGCGGTTTTAGGCTATTTGCATCCATTCTTCTCCTGCTGTATTAATAATGTCATCCAACCATCTTTTCCTTTGCCGACCTACAACACTCCTCTTGCTAAACGGACCCTTCCATTTTGTTGTTTGGTAAGTCCATCTTTTGTCCTGATATCTAGCTATGTGTCCTGCCCATTTCCATTTTTGTTTTTGGCTATGCTGAAGTGCATCTGTAAATTTAGTTTTCTTGCGGATATCTATATTTCTTGTTTATCATTTGTGTTTTAACCAACCCTAAATACCGTGAAAATGACAAAAAAATTGTCAGCTTCTTGGGTTTGTATTTTGAGCCCATTTTCGTTTGTTAGTTTAATTGTTCCATCCTACTAATATTATAAACGCGAAAGTTTGTAAGTATGTATGGATGGATGGATGGATGTTTGTTACTCTTTCACGCAAAAACTACTGAATGGATTTTGATGAAATTTGGCACAGTGGTAGATTATAGTTTGGAATAACACATAGGACTTTTTATCCCGGGAATATGTTCCCTTGGGATAATTTTCGGCAATCACGCGGGCGGCAACTAGTATAAAATATAGGTGAAAGAGCCTAGGCAGTTTTTTTGCCTTTCCTACCTTAAATTCATCTGTTTGTGGAGGCTTCAGCAGGACCAGTGCTGCAGAAGGTTCAAGGCAACCTGTGAGATAGAAGAAGTCTGAACTCTGTCTGAACACATATGGTATTTTGTCTGACATGTACTGTTTGCGAGCTGCTGGGATTACTATCTGAAATTAAGAGAGAAAAATAAACTTAAGTAAAATAAAAATGTAATAATGCACTGACTGCAGTGGAATAATGTAATCAAGAAAATAAAATAAATGTTCAAAACAAGAAGATAAAGGAAAAGATGAAAAATAACCACAAAGAGCATCAGAGAAAGTATTTTGAAAATGTATCTCTTAAAGGGGTTAAACAGGGAAAGTTTGTAAGGAACTTTAACATTTTTTGTAGATGGGAAATCATATGAGCATAATAATATTGCTTGTATTATACTTCTACCTATAAGAATCATGATTTTATGTTGTTGGATAGAGGACAAATGACTTGAACATTGTAATACAAAAATTAAGGCTTGATGATTCCAGATTTGTGTTTCCATACTATTCATATATTTCTAAATGTCTGTGAGCACTTAGAATTTTGAAAAAGTTAAACAGATCCTGAAACAGAATATTCTTCGAGATATTTAAAAATATTTTATAGAATCAAAATAAAATAGCAACCACTTACAATATGTGTAGCATAAATATTGACTTCCTCCGTTAACTTGCTCACAAATCGTTCCCGCCTCTCTTTATATTCAGCCTGCGTTATGCCACATGTCAAGTGCTCCTCCGTTGTTATCAAATGAGGATGTGTGTGGCATGTAGGCTGGCCCAGGTTACCTTTAGGTATAGATCTGATTGATACACTAGTAGGGATGCGACTTTCTCTTTCTTTGGGAGGTGTTTCTATTGTACTTGAACATCTTAATGAGTCTTTGAATAGAGGCAGTTTAAAAAATTTCTTGTGCTCCTTGCTCGCTGAAAAAGAAAAATAAACTTGTTCTTAATTTAATTTACAATTGTGAGAAATACCTACTTCCTATTTTATTTATATATCTGGCTTTCATAGCTGATTTACAATACCTTTAGCTGTTTAGTTCGTCGGTTTCAAAATCCTTGCCTGTACTAATAAGTCATTAACCCCATGTTTACTTCATGACAGGTAAAGATTTGTTCTGTAGTTACTATGGTTATTTGCTTTGCTCTCACAACTCGAATACTATTATTTGACTTTACAGATGTCGCTTCAACTTAAAATGTTAACTTTTTCATAAAGTAATAACAGTCTATAGCATAAACAGGGCAGAAAGTATTTTTGTTATGAAATAGAAAAACTTATTCAAAACATAACCTATGATTTAGAGATGGCTTACCAGTATTTGTAACGAGTTGTCTCAAGTGATGCATTTTGATTCACCTATTTAATAAATGGAGGGACTTTGTTTTTTATCCAAATAATGAGTTTGTATAGTGATTTAGGTCATAGCAAAATCAAGCAAAGCCACAGCAAAACAGACGAATTTTGTCATCGAATGACAGTGACACTGACTTTGACAGAAGCGGATAATGTTGCAGCACGTAAATTGTATTTTTCTACCAATATACAGATTATGAGACATTTTATTTTACATTAGCAATAAGCAAATTTGTCCACCACCACAGTCATCGTCACGTATGTGGATCGAACAATCTCCAATAGGGAATGAGCATAAACTATAGGTGACAGCACATAAGTGTCATCGTCAAGTATATTTTACTTATAAGTATCGAATTTGCAACGCTAGATGGCACAGTCAACGCCGTGCACGTTCCTTATATCAGTGACGGCCTGATGTTGTCAAACGCCTAAAGTATTGTAATGTAATAGAATGTTGTTAAATAATATGTTGCTGAAATAATATGCGCTGTCGACAACGTAACGTCGTTTCTTTCTTGTGGGCGCACGGTAACCTGACTATATTTTGAATCCAGATGAATGTTCTTTTTTCTGCTACAATGGATAAAAATCGTCATGGCAACATCCACCATTCCGTTGTACGCATACGTAACATCACACGGTATGCGCAATAATTACGAATGATAAAGTACTCAACTGAAATCACCTATTAACACTTTCTTCACCGTTGTTACCGCAATGATGCGAATCGTTATGCAGTTACGCTATGATCATAATAATAGTAGATGCGTAAGGACGGTTGACGAATACTTACTTTTGCTAATGCTACTCATACAAGAAAATATGTTAAAAATTAATATTTATGAGATTGCAAGATAATGTGGTAAATTGCAGTACACAAACAATGACTTCAATAAATATAATAAAAAAACCTTTAATAAAATGTTATCATTTTCTTGCGATGCGATGTGATTTTTAGCTACGGATTTTCTTTTCCAGATACTTGTCATAATTTTCGGTTATGAAAATTATGACAAGTACCGACTAATTTTGTTTTTCAACTATTGCTTTCATTCTCTCCTTTAAAAAAAACAATTTCGTTACGTGGGAGGAAAACTGGAAATCGTTTACCTGCATATAATAAATTGGTGTCCTTTATATATCAATCTGTAAGAGGTCAAAATTCAGCAAGTTAAGTGGATTCGTTTTGTAGTTTTCGGGTGTCCAGAAATCATGGGTTTGTGAAAGGACTGTTCCTTTTTCAACAAATTTTCCTAGAAGGTCATTAATTTTGGGGACACGTCTTAAAAGGAAAGAGGTCTATTGCTAGGCTCTGTGGGCAGGAAGGTCATGCTACGTTCACTGGGCACGTCTCACGAGGTAGGCAGTCAGCGCGGAACGAGCGGCGCGTACGCACGTCACGGTATCACACAGTCGGAATACGATCGCGGGACCCATATTGTGTCGTAAACTGTCAATCGTGCCCGTTACAACAGTGTTTCATAACCGTTCAGTGATTGTTTTTTTTTTAAAGGAACGTTAGCTTCAACGACTCTGCAAAGAGGTTTGTTTACTTTTTAATTTAATAAATCGAATGCCCTCTCTGTCTAGTATTGTGGTCTAGTCGATAAATGGTTGGTACTCGGTATCGGTACCCATTCGCGGGTTCATTTGCATCGTTTTGTAAGGCAATGAATGAGGTGTTACGGTTCGTTGCAAGGATTACTTAACCTGACCTCGGAGAGCTTCAAAATTATAACATTTGACATAGGATTGCTTATGCGTGTCTCTGATTGCGCACAAGTGGACTATTTGTGCCCGCGGCGGAGTTTGAGATTGGATGTATTGTTTAATGTTGATGCTGCTAGGTAAACGTTGTTGATTTTTATTGCGAGCGATTGTGTTTATAAAGGGACATTTTAGGTTTAGATACTAAGTAATATTGATATCAGCTAGTCTCACTTGGCTGAACAAAGTGGATTTCTTATCAGAAAAGTGGTGATAAATCTTTCCGAGTTGGAGTGCAAAAATTTCCTTATTATAAAAAAATAAAACCTTTGCGTGGTTGGGTTATCACATCCAGCTCGATTCGCTCGCTCCTTCGAATTAAGTATGATTTTTTTAGCAAAAATCAAACCTTATGTACGAACATTCCTAAAAAAAGAACAGCAGAAATGGAGTACTCACCTGAAAATGGATTGCAGCTATCGGGTTATTCCCGCTCGGTAACACCCTTTCGTCAACACTGTTGACGATCGGGAAAAAAAAGTTTCGTTCGTTCACAGTGTTGACGAACGCTACTTATTATTTCGGGTAATTCCCGTTCAGTAACACCTTTCGTTCCTGTAGTCAACACGATCGGGAAAAAAAAGTTTCGTTCGTTCGCAGTGTCCATGAATGCTGGTTTTTATTTTTAAAATATGGAAATAAAAATAAAACATGTCATGGATTTTATGGTTATAGTTTCGTTATTTAATTAGTGTAAATTAGATGACGAAACTTTTTTTTCCCGATCGTCAACAGTGTTGACGAAAGGGTGTTACCGAGCGGGAATAACCCATCATGTGCATAATAACCATTTTACACTTTGATAAGTAATAAAATTGTGACACTGATTTAACATTTTCTCAACTATATTTAATCAAATATAGTTGAGAAAGTGACTAATGAAAACTAAGTACACTATTATGTATCACAGATAATCATCTAGTTTACACTTATTTAATAACGAAACTATAACCATAAAATCCATGACATGTTTTATTTTTATTTCCATATTTTAAAAATAAAAACCAGCATTCATGGACACTGCGAACGAACGAAACTTTTTTTTCCCGATCGTCAACAGTGTTGACTACAGGAACGAAAGGTGTTACCGAACGGGAATTACCCGAAATAATAAGTAGCGTTCGTCAACACTGTGAACGAACGAAACTTTTTTTTCCCGATCGTCAACAGTGTTGACGAAAGGGTGTTACCGAGCGGGAATAACCCCAGCTATCGTCACCAGTACGAAAATCGCAACCCATAATCATTTCTGGGTCGGATCCATTTGTGGGATGACACCACATTATCCACCCCAGGTGTCACCCATGCTAGCTACGCTACTGCACTTTAGGCCCATTCCTTAAATATGATTCTATTCGCTCATGTTGTCATCTCTTTCTGGGCTTTCCGCGTTGCCAACTTTTACCTAACCCTTTTTAACTCTACAATCAAATTGTCCTGAAAAATATACAATTTATGGAATCCCTATTACGCAGATTTTTGCATACATTGAGCATTCTAATTGGATTGTTTAAAACGATTTATTAACTTAACATACAAACATAACCTACATTGATAGATGTAACGCGATGTAAATATCTCTGATGTCATTTTAAGTAGTAGGTAGTGCCTGTTTTATAACGAAGTCGAAGATATTATTAAAAATAACTTAATTGTTTTGACTTACAAATTAGTTCTGAAGGTGAACTTAGGTAGAGTTTTTTTAAAAGTTAAAAGGTTACATCACTTGGAAGCATAGCTTGGAAGTAAACAATTTGTGACATTTCATTAGTACCTAAATTGAGTAAATAAGTAGGTACCTACAAAATATTTTTTGTTATTAATTTGGAAGTAAAATGTTTCAATTCGATTGAGAACATAAAGTTTTATTTTTTGGGATTTGTGAAGAACAAACGAAGACCTTTGATCTCAAAAACTGGGCATCCGTCCATTGCGCCTTCGAAATGTAGGTGCAGTCAGTATTATAGAAATTGTTTTATTTCTTATTTCATAGTAGGTAGGTATTGTACAAGGTACTGCCTCATCTCTCGATCAGGGAACTAAATTATAAAATTATACCTTTAAAAAAAACTGATTTGGCCTGTGACAGTGTAGACTACCAAAACACGAACTTAATAATTTGAAAAGGATAAAACGATTAGGTATGTTACGAAAAATAAAAATGACAATACAAATAAAATATATTTTTCACTATTATAATCTGTGACCGCTTCCATAGACTAAGTTTCCCGCCATAAAGTGGGATCAAATTGGCGGCTAAGCCGATTGGCTCATAAAGCCTTCTTTCGTAAGGTGTTATTTTATTTGTACCTACATCAGTTCTTATTATCAAAGATTCCGAATTGTCTTTTTATTTTGTAATTGTATTTCAGAATAGAACAATTTAATCTAGCTAGTTCTAGGACTTCTAGGCATAAAAATAACGCCTAGTTACTGCTGTTCCTGCTGCGACACGTAATTATCTGTTATTTTTGCATTTAATCTTTGTTACCTTGATGAAAATTGCCTGTTCATGATGTGAATGGATCGCCAATCACATCGTCATTTAAACAGGCAATTTTACCTAGGCAGTAACTATACACCACTGAATTTACAGAAAGCTGGTCTCTGGATACTAACTAAGTACTTTTAAAGACTCTACATTTAAATACCTAACATATACCTAACGTAGGTACTTATCATTTTCTTTTTTAGATAATATATTCTTAAATAATTTAGGCACTAGCTTTTTCTTGAGGCTTCGCTCTCGTGGTCTGTAACAGCCGGTCGATTCTGTAAACATGTCGAAGTGATGGTCACTTTGTGACCAGTTTTCTACCAGTGAAAAAGATTTAATAATCGGATTAGTAGCAATGCTTATGCTTAGGTGGTTAGGCTATATTATGGTGGCAACGTAATCAAAGCTTCGACACAAAAAATACGATTATCAATCTATTATTGACAACCAATACCTATGACTTGTAATTTGGACAAAACCCTTTACAATTAATAACAAAACCAATTTGCTCTTTAAATCGATAAACAATGGCCAGGTATTAAGTTCGAGGCTTCGAGCATTAAGCGGGGGAGGCCGTTAATGGCTTCCTAAGCCATTCAAAGATCGTAAGTACGCCGGTATTCACAGGCTGGTCGGCGGAATGCGCCTATTACTTGAGTTCCGCCTCTCGGATGCGCTTGCGTCGACGACTTTAGAATGGCGGGAATCTGAGCAACAGACCAAGTTATGGGAAAATGGCGACTGACGCATCGATTGTGATTTAAATGTCGTTAGTGAAAAACGTTCTCGTGACAAGTGAACAAAACTAAATTAAATTGCGACTAAAAACCTAGGTACCTAATAAATTAAAACCTGAATAGGAGGAAACCTTTTTGTCTCAGGTTTTAAAATTCCGCGAGTGTGTGAACAGAATTTAAACAATAGGCAAAAAATAGGAATTTATTCACCTTTTGTCCTTAGCAAAGGACAAACTTAATTTTGTTAACACTTTGTCTGCGGTCAAAGGAGATTGGGCAGAAATGTATAGACATATCGCTTATGGTTATCGGTCAATGGTCATGTAGGCTAAACCTCCATCCATCTTCCTTTAATTGTCATGACCGAGTGGTCTTTTTTCTTTTTTTGACCTCTTGATTTCACGTGATTGGTTTTTCTCGCCAGAAGTTTCACACTCGTGTCACACACAAAAAACCATTAAACTTTTACTATTCCGTCATTATTAACGAAACTAACACTGAGAGTAAGCCGTTAAAAGAGGATGGTAATGAGATTTTCGTTCGTCTTTTTAAAAATAAATGAAGTGTACATCAGTAGCTTGAAGCTTTTTATAATGCTCTCATGAGATGAAGTTTTTTTAATTCGTGCACAGATAACTTTATAAATTCGTTGTGACTAGTGTAGCGTGGTACAAAGAAATCTTGATCTTTATTTTTTGTTGATAGATTCATTCATCAGACATCTGATTTTTTAAAGATAATTTTCTAAGCTTCTACTGATCTTTGTTTAAAAAAACAACCACGGCAGTATGGCAAATAGGTAGGTATATTAAATTAAGCTGATCTTATGTGAAAAAAGATCAGTAAAAACCAATCCGACTTGAAATTTTCACAAAGAATGTTAATTAATAATCACAAGAATGTTACATCAAAACCTTGACGTTGTTTAGACAGCGCCAGTAAAAAGCACGCCGTAGTTTTTGTTTCTTAATTACCTACCTATTATTAGGTTAACTCTATTATTAAAGCTGTAATACCGACTGCGCCAGCAAAAACATAAACGTCAAAATAAATCCTTTTTGATGCGCGCTTTCAAGAAATGATTCTCACTCGCATGCTCTCGAGGTGTAATAAAAAATGGAACAACGCGAGATAATAAGGGCTCACAAAAACATCTTTATTATCCATGCGAATATGATAGTTGATGCATCATTAGGCCGAGAGTTATCGAGGCGCCCTGCTGGGACCGATCAATACTTTTTTGGTTACCTTTTTATTTGCCGCTGCCAATTTACGTGGCAACACTTTTTTCTCGAAAATGCTGACATCAGTTAACGCGGGAAGTTGTGACGGTCGCTTTTTTCAAATTAACAAATTCGGCTACATGGTCCGATGCACACCCTGTTTTTATTATTTTAATAATAATCTCCCAATAACGTTACAGCACATGCGGCCTTGTATAGAAACAATCGCGGAGCCCACGGCCCCATTACATGGCAATTTGCCTGTGGAAGATTAGACCACGTTTTGTCTAGCCCCGAGGTGTCATGACCGAAGCGGAGTCCAGACAAAGGTGGCCGTAACCTACGGCTATTCTTTCTAACTTATTATCCTGCATCGAACCACTTAGGCAAATAACACGATGCAAGGTAATGGATGCCGATGCGTTCAGTGATTTGTGTAGATCGAGCTACGTTTTGTTCTAGACTTTTTGTGAATGTAGACCACTCCTTTGTGCGAACCAGATTAGGCAATATCACAATTACATAGCGCACACTTGTGTACACAGTGAGACACGACTGACATGGAACTTGTCTTTCCCGTAAGCGTCTGGGTTGCTATAATAAAATATTATATTTTTCGAAAGAGCTAGAGAGAGCGATGACCGGCGATTAGCTGTGGCGCATTTTTTATGGACAACGACGCATCGCGCAGGATGTTTGTACGTGACTTATTTATTAGGTTGTACCCTCGCGATTTGATATGAGACGACAAAAAGTAACGTGACTACATTGCGGTTATTGAAAGAAAAACCTATTGAGAATGAGCGACATTTTTTACTCAATGTTTTGTGCCCGATAATGGTTTCTGATTAAGTGGAGTAGAGTTTATTATAAGTTTGTAATTTTTTATAGGATATGCTGGTCGTTTATATGCTGAAATTTATGTCTACAAGGAGTAACTATTTCTAACAATTCCAACATGATGCTCAAAAGAGCAATAAATCAAGAATTTAATTGCCACCTTTCTCCCTTTATTCCTCATAGGTCATGAGGAAATTGAAGATTCCCATATACGGATAGCGTCGACGATAAATTATTAGAATTTGTATCTTTTCTATGGTTGTCATCAGTATAATACAGCCGCAGTCACCCACCAGCGTCGCTAACTGTTCTCAAACGAGTTATGCAGCCCAACTAACGCCTAGCCCTTCACTAAACTATTTGCATCGGCTACACGACCTCATTTATTAGTAATTCAAAATCTAGAACAGGATTATTCGAGTTGCAATAAGTCAGGCTTTACGCAACTAGATGTATGGACAAGGTTCGGGAGTGGGCGCACCCACTCGCAGTTGCCAGCTGCAAAATATATTATTCTGAATTTGAGTAATGGCGGGAATTTATGTAATGGAATTCACAATCGGTGATGCCTTATAATGTGGGTAATAGAGGCAACCGATATTTCAGTTACCTATGTAGTTCTATTTAAATCTAGACCTGTAGGTACCTACCTACATACAATTTTAAGAGTTGAGATGCACTCAAAATATATGGGAAAAATAAAAGTACGGTAGATAGGTACCGGTTGTTCAGTAACCGCGTCAAATGTATGAAACACCGAATAAACTAGTTGCTATGGTGTTTGTTACGACAGTTAATGTGATGATGACTTGTCACTGTTTATGCACCGTTGCAATATTTACTATTAAGATTAATTCAGTGGGTAGCACAGCTTCGGTGGGTACCCACTGGGTACGAAGCTGTAACGGAACAAAAAGCATTCATTTTATAGTTCGTGTGAGGAAAAATAGTTTAAAAAAAAAACAATGTGAAAAGCTTACGAAATTTTAACGTCGACAATTTAATAGTTGTTTCTAGGCTTGTTTTCTTTACATAATGTAATATTCGAACTGTTTTAGACGGATAAAATAATAACTTTCCAATATGAAACTATAATAAACAGAGAAAGTAATGGCAAGACGAGCACAATATCTTGTTTACAAAGCTAGGCAACAAGAACAAGCCTTGCCCACATGGCGAGTGAAAATTGGCGGGAATTGATATTATTTCTGTGGCGGGAATGACTGTCCCGTTTCGTTTTACGGTTCGTGTTAGCCGTAACATTGAAGTTTTATTGTGTTTCCCGTCGACAAAATGGAGATGTCATCGGTGGTCATAAAATTCAAGTGCCAGTTTATATTTTACAAAATAAAACATCATGTTTGAATTTAGTTAGCTACTTTTTTTAAGAGATCACCATACTTTGCTCTGTGATCAATGAGTGAGTTTTACAATACAGATAGGTAATCATAAGAGCCTTGAACACAACGGACTTTTTGTTGTGTAATATGGGTTAAGTGTAAAATACATAACAACTTCACGACTACCGACTACTTAAGTTACAGCATAGGTACTGTTTAAATTGTTATTGCTTCCTTTTCATTGAAAATGGGTCCGAATTCCACGGACAAGACTGTTGGTGAAAGTTAAAGTAGGGAAAGGAATACATATGTAGGCATTCTAAAAAAAAATATCCTTCAAAAAGCACATTCCAGTAGCTAATGTTGACAAAATATAGAATTGAGAAAATATTTTTATTAATTAATATTTTTTCAACTAATTTAAGAAATACATTTTGCAGATAACGTTTACTTTTAGTAGACACAACAGCTTTGCTATTTATCGCGTACCGCACGCCAGTAGGTATGGTAAAGTTGTCGCGAGGCCTTGCCAAGCCGGTTGCCATTTGCAACGATGACGTCAGTCTTCGGTGACTCAAGAAATTGCCTGCTCCGTTGCCTACAAAGTATTTTAATGTTAAGCCTTCGATAGCCATAAATTGTATTTGTTTTACACAAAACTATAGCCCTTGTTAGCGCTGCGCTAGCTCACTTGTTATTTACGGTTCAAAAAGAAAGGCATAAGGTGTATTTCAGTTTGATTTTATTTTTATTGCAACTGTACTTTGTGGTGAAGTCTTTTATAGACTTGGCTACCAATTGGATCATTCAGGGGATTGTGTTATCTTATTTACCTTCTAATTTATAGATTTTTATAAAGATAAAGACTGAAGCTGATAAATAACCTGGGGCAATTTAGCCCATTTTACTTTTGGATCGGATTTACTATTTTCACATTCCCGCGCAAAAACATCTGTCAGAATTGTCAATGTCAACTTATGTCTGTGGCACTACCCTGGGCAGAGAAAAAAACTATTAGCCAGAAGCCGTTCAAAAAATGGGTTGGAGTTTGTTAATCTCATAAATCAAGTGATGGGCATCATGGATTGTTCGCACCTTTCTCCTTAGTTACCAGTATGAGGTCTCGCGAAGTTAATTAAATGCAAGCCGGCGTTAAAGTATAAAAGCCTTTTCCACGTTTTGCGTAATAGCCATAAAACTGTTTATTTTAATTACGCCGCTTACATGATTATGTTAGTGTTTAGTACTTGCGAGTAATGAGTTTGGATGTTGAGCTTTTTTATTGATTTGCTAAGGTGTTCTAGATTTACAAGTTTATTACGGCTGTAAAACTAGAGTGAAATTTATTGTTATTATATAAATGAAAAGGACGATTAGGTATAGAAGATGATGGAGATTACGTAGGTACTTAAGAGCGATATATAATGCCAAGAATCGACGTTAATCACACTCTAAGTACCCGACACCTACTTCAAAAAAAGCTGGCTCTCCTTCAGTCAAAATTTTGGTAACAAAGACAAATAAAATACCTACTTACTATTTGTTTACTGATTAACTATCTTCTAATTTCAAATTACTCCTATACAAAGTCGTTTTTGCCGTAGGCCATCTTTGATTGTGCTACCAGAGATTATCGAATCGTGTTATGAGATCGAACGAATAGCTTTGAGGCTTTGTAAGAACATGCCTAGTCATAGTTAACTATTGGAGAATCTATTATCAGATTCAAGCGGCAATTAAAAATCGATCGCTGATAAAATAATTGTTTTAGAATAAACGATGATTTATAGCATAGCCTTTTTGTTCTTTTTTAAAAGTTATTTTTACTGGGCGAACTTTTTGACTAAGCTGATACTTATTCAAAAAAATAGGTGTTAAAATTTAAAATTGTTGTTGATATTGAAATTTTTAACTACATAATTATGTTATTTAAAACGTCAGTTTCCATCAGCATTTAGTAAAATGCGTCTCCATTCATGGAATCAGCAGAGGTTGTGTGTTACTTTTTAATTCGTCTTAAAAATAGCGCACTGGTATGTTCTCGTTTACAGCCAGTATCGGATGTCTATAATTTATGAGACAATTGTTAAGTGCATTTTGCACGCATATCTTGTCTGAAAAAATATATTTAATTTATGTCTCTATTTTTACGTCTTTATACACACATGCTGGTCTTTAATGGCCAGTCGTGGGCGACGTTTTATGCCGTGTATGGTATTTTTTAAATGCCCCGTTGAAAACCTATTTGACGGTCATTAATTTAGACTTAAATTAATTGTTATACTTCTCATGTCGACAATTTTGGTATTAAAGTAAATTATTTGTTATTATTACGGTAATAAACTATAGCATGGTATGGTACGGGCTTTCTTTATGAGAAATAAATAATTGGTACCTACCTAGGTTTTAGTTTGGTCATGGTCAAACTCTAACATACCTAGGTACATTATAGTTAGCATGTATCTTTCTGTCATTGTAAACATTCTGATCTAGAGCAGATTTTTCTAACGCCTGTAAATTCTATCCAAGGATTAATTTTGATTTTTTGACAGTTCTCCAATTAAAAAAACCGGCCAAGAGCGAGTCGGACTCGCGCGCAAAGGGTTCCGTACCATTATTTATAAAAACGGCAAAAAAATCACTTTTATTGTTTGGAAGCCCCCTTAAATATTTATTTTATCCTGTTTTTTAGTATTTGTGGTTATAGCGGCAACAGAAATTCATCATCTGTGAAAATTTCAACTCTAGAACTATCACGGTTCATGAGATAGGTACAGCCTGGTGGCAGACGGACAGACAGACTGACGGACAGAGAAGTCTTAGTAATAGGGTCCCGTTTTACCCTTTGGGTACGGAACCCTAAAAACTACCAGATGTTTTTTCGATTTTCATTATTCTAGAGATTAAATAGTTACTTCACGAAACATATTTAATTTTCCTAAACCAGATTGACAGAAATCACTTTAAATAGGTACCCAGGCTAAGGAATGTATGGATTGCGTGAGATAAATAACATACCGGCCAAGCCACTCTAGTCACTAGATACCCATCTTAAAAATAAACTTTTCGCTTTTAAAACAGCTGTGTGACAATGCAAAAACGAACAAATAGTTTCCTTTGCCGGCCGCGCAGGTACTATTGTATTAATACGATAAACCATTACTGAAAAAGAAAATAAACTTGATGCGAGTATCGGAACGAGCGCATAGGTAGGTATTCGAATAACGAACTCGGGGCTTTTGAATACTTTTTCTGCGTAATGTTTAATTTTAGAACACAATTTTCTTTTTTTACGGAGCGTTCGCATTCGCATCGCGGTCGCAAACCGTCAAAAACATCTCTAATTTCCCTACATTTTGTCAAGTTTTTGACATTGATTGTCGCTGAAATGATATCGCAACTTGAAATGGAACGCTTTTTAAGAGAATTGGCCTTAAGAATGCTAGTTAGGTATTCAGATAGCTATTCAGAATTCAGTGGCGTTTTTCAGTAAACAAGTAGATATGTAGCTAACCTTTAAGTAGTTGTAGGTAGGAGGTACCTACCCGTTGTATACTCAACAAGATAAATTGCAGCTTTTCCAATTCCTTCTGACGAGAATTGGGTAGGTCAAATTTCTTTAATAGATTTTCAACTTTATAACTAAAGCTTTAGGTTCAAAGTTGATTGGGAAAATTTGACAGTTTCGGGTAGCTTGACGTGCTGGCGTCTGTACGGCCTGTAACATAGTATTTGATCAATGAGTAGGCCTACGTATTTACTTAATAAGTATTTATTGAGTTTTATTGTTCATAAAATGTTCGCATTCCTAACTGTAGTGCTTACACGCTCCATTAAAATCGCTGCATAAAAAAAGAGATCATGCGTATCGATGCACTTAGGGAACTTGCAGTTAATCAGTAGAATTTGAAGATCGATACTTTTCATTCGTTATTTTTTAATAAACTCATAGACAAGGAAACTTTCTTCAGTCTACCTAGTTATTTAGGTTCATGAATATTAGTTAAATCTATTTACTTGATTTTTGTACTCGTACTCTCTTCTTTGCTCTAATAGACAGGCTCGACAAGGGCATAAATAATTAGCTAGCTTTAAAAATCATCAACACTTCACCACTTCCTGCCTGCCTGCCATAGTAAGCGCCAGATAATCGTGGAATAACGGTCATTGACCCACCTACAATTATTGACATTTTTAATTTGAAAAACGGAATTAATGACACAAAGCTGTCCCGAATCATCATCTCTCGTGATCCTTAACATTGTCTAATAATGAAAAACGATTCATATTTAATTGTTCAGGTACCTATGAACAGTTATTAGGGAAAGGTCAATATACTTTATTCCACATTTATCTGGCGCCTACTATAGTTCTAAGCTACAAGGTAAGAAGTGGGTTATCGAAGTCTCCAGCAATCGTCTAAAACTTATCTACAGTAAACTGTGAGTTTTACAGCACTTTATAATTTTGTTCGTGTGCCCACAACTCGCTGCCGGGTCATCGTATATGTAGATAGCGACGACTCGTGGGCACACGAACAAATTTTTGTTCGACCCATATGCTGAGTTCTAGGCACCGAAAGTGCTAATAAGGCTCGCTTGCACCAGTCAGTTTTCATTAACTCCAAGTTAGTTGCTAATACGGAGTCATTATGAATGAAATATTTGTTATTTAACCTCGCGTAAGCCAGTTTGAGTTAACTTTTTGGCGCAATTGGGCTTAATACATATTTATTTTAAATTAAATATGTTAAAAACCAACCATCACGTGAGTTGTTTATGTGTGTCATCTCTGCATAGTAGGTAGTTATATGATACTTAATTTGTTGCATGCCAGGGTCAAAATCATTACCACCTGAATTATCTAGCATTACATTGACTTGAGTAGTTTGAAGAGTCACACAAATGTTAGCAAGTTTAAAAAAAAAAAAAAAACGTGCCCCACGCCCCACACTAGGATTTTCTCCTGTATCTTGGATGCGTTTACAAACATACAAATTCACATACACAAACAGCCAGACCCGAAACAACTATCTGTAGGTCATACAAATATTATTTGTTCCGTGCGGGAATCGAACCCGCAACCCACAGCGCAGCGCAGCAGTCAATCGCTCAACCAATGCGCCAACCGTGTTGTAAAAAGTTTATTGGTATCTACCTAGTTGCTAGATTTCTGGTCAATTTACTTGGTCGAAGAACCTAAGAAATTACTTAGGTACCTAAGTACAGACCTACTGTGATGTCAGGAAATACCAATAGTGAGAGGCTCGTAAAGTTATAATTAAATATCACTACGTTCAATACCTGTGATTATCTTAAAAAGTACTCGTAAGACCTACCTACAATATTAAATAAATAAATGAACAAGTATATTTTATATTTCATAGAAAATAATTTAATTGGTTTATTCTAAATTGTCCGTTGTCCTTAGAATTTCAAGTTCACAATATAAAGCAAGGCAAAGGAGTTTGCATTCTGCCTCTAACGTTGCCTTTTCCGCAGAAACGTCTAACGTGTTCCTTCAATCCGTTAAGCGGCAAAAGCGCTAAAACTACAACAAGAACACCTTATTGTTCAACGCAATTATGCTGGCGACAAGCCAAGACTTTTTCCGAATGGATGGCGCTAGTGTCTTCGGCTGCCAAGGCTTCTGCCATACATTTTTTAGTTCCTACTTTTTGCCACCCGCATGTGTGAGTTTGTAGTTCACAGTCGTGCAAGAGAAATAGTCTTTGTTACAGTGAAAGCAGGAAGTTATTATGCAAGTATCATTGCCGGTGTAATTACGTATACCTACGTGTTGTTAAACATTAGACTTTGTCTTTTGTATGTGGACGATTTTTGTTGAAATGAAGTTCTTAATGTTTGCGGATTATTTTCAGTTTCTTAATTACCTACTTTTTCTTTATTGGACATCTATTCCATTTCTATTCTATATAGCACTACTAATTGTACAGTTTTTACAAAAACTAGTGTTCTTGCAGCTTAAAATTCAAAATTCAAAATTCAAAAGTCATTTATTCAAATTAGGCTGAGTGCCAGCACTTTTTGAACGTCAAAGTTCTACATAAAGACAGTCCCCCAAAACGCCCGCCCGTCACCACTTCCTAGTGTTTTAGCTGGGAAGAAGAAGTGGCGCAACAAACTCCCCAGCAACACATCTGTCTGTTGAGTTATAAGAACTATCACTTATACAAAGGTATGTAAGTAGTCAGTATTCTTACAAAGAAAACAATACAACAAAGGTAACACGTAAAAACATAAAACTTAATAATTCGCTACTTGTAAGCTAGCACACTCCATTATGCCAGCATAAACAGACAAACTCAAGCATAAAAACAATATCAAATCAAACTAAATAAGCCTCCAGACATGAAGGGTGTGCCCGCTTACACGTGCAGAGGGTAGAATTTAATAAAAAGATCTGTGACTCGACGCCACAAGTGATAAACCAGGGCCATCAAAATTAAACATTAAGCATATAATCGTTATAACAATAGTAAAATCCATGGCTAACAAGACGACCTTTCACCACAAGCAGCACCCGTTCACGAGCATAACGCAAAGATCAGCCATTACCCCCCTCGCCATATTTGAGGGAAAGAGGTAACCCGACCCCCGACGCTACCGCAAGCAGTAAAATCTAAGGGAGCATGACGAACTTGCTGCCGGTTGCTCAGGATAGAATAAAATCATACAACTGTCGAAGTCACTAGTTAATCACATGTTGCAATACACTCATTATAAAACATTGTTATGAGAGTATTAAGTCAATACAAAAAAAAAAAAAATGATAATAACAAATAATTGACCTCTACGGACATATAAATTAACAAATATATGAACTCATATGTCATAAGCTAACTATGAAAGAACATTAAAAACGAAGTATGTCTTGCGTTCAACACTGCGACCAACTATTATCATCGTCTAAATAATCATTGATTGAATAGTATGCCTTCGAACAAAGGTTAGATTTAACTTTAGCTTTAAACGAGTTAAAAGGCAGCTCAAGATAAGAAAGAGGTAGCTTATTGTAAAAACGGATACCGAGCCCCACAAATGAGCCTTGGACCCTTCGAAGACGATGGGATGGTGCATGTAATTTGTGCTTGTTTCTAGTGTTAAAGTTATGGATATCACTGGTTTTAGTGTATAAATGTATATTTTGCCTAATATATAATATGTTTGCAAAAATAAATTGAGATGCTACCGTGAGAATTCCAATATCTTTGAAAAGTTCTCTTAAGGAAACTCTTGACTTTCAAATTTTTCTCTTTTTTCTTGACTTTTAAATTTATCTTACCTAACTAGGTACATAATAAGATACTTTAGTCCAGTATAATGTTTATAATAAAAATATGATTTATTCAACCTTTAAATAATCAGCTTCATTATCATTGCCCAAGGGACATTTACAAATAAAATAAGCTTTCATATCATAAAGAAGCCTCTTTTACTGCGATGTTTAAAAAGAACATGATAGTTTATAAATGCTTTTCATAGCTAAGGAACACGTAATTAGGTCCTTGTTTAAGACTACACTTACGATGATCGAATGCGAATGCGATGGAAAATAAATGATGGTCCCTTTCAAGTAGGTACTATTATTCATTATTCGCATAATGCCACGATATTGAAGATACCATTCGTATCGCGCCTGCTATCGATCATTTTACATCTTGATCACGCCTCCCCACATGTTTTATCGTATTTTCTTTTATATTATGAACATCGCAGCTTTTTAAACGTTGCGGTCAAGATGTCTGAAGATTGAGTTGTAAGAACTTCCCATGCTATTCATGTAAGCGAAAAAGTAAAAAAATTGATGGCTTTGTGTACCGTAGCCATTTATGATGAATTGTAAGTTATGTTTGATCTTTTATTTATTAACATTTATGCGAAGCATATTGCGTTATGTATAACGTAACATACGTAAGGTTTATTTACACAACTTACGAAAAGAATAAACATCACAAGTTTGCGAAATATCAGTAAGGTCAACGGATTTCCTCCCACGGCCGATAAACACCAATGTGTTGGTGTTATGTGTAGGTGAACCCTATTAATAAAATTATGGAAAGGATTGCATTTACGTGTGCTTTATAAATATTATAATTATTTCTAAAATCTTATTTAATTTATTTTTCTGCGCTTGATCCTTGGGTGAAACGAAACGTAACAAGATGGCGTTACGTCAAATCCAGCTGAATGGGTCGTTAAACGTCAAAAAAATCTCGAGGTAGTCGGTCGGCGAGTCTGATTAGAACACGTCAGTATTTTACGTTTATAATAAACGTGTAAGAAATAATCTTTATTCGAATTCGAATTTAATATTGATGAGTTGTGACTGAGTGCCGACTGTAGTGGGATTCTACTTCACCATACTTAGTGTGGATTTGAGAAACCTCCCGGATCGATAAAGGTACTGGACAATGCAACAACAATAACTTTAGGGTGCCCAATTACCCTTTTATTAGAAAATTGCTGAATTAAATGTGTTAGTTTAACGATTCTATCGTCTGGTCAACACTTTTCCAGGGCTTTGGCAACATGGGAAGCAGTCGGAAAAATATATTGAGTAATTTAATCGCGTTCGTTATACTGCCGCTCGCAATTGCTAATCGACAGCCTCCAGTAGTCGACCCTGGCATTCTTACTCAGTCTAAAAGCCTCGGCGAATGTCAGGCTTGTAAGTTATTCGTGGAATCATTCAAGAAAGGGTTAGAGCGAACCTCTAGAGGTAAATATGAGGGCGGCGATGCGGCGTGGGAGGAGGAAAAGCTAAAACTATCTTACAAACGAAGCGAGATGCGATTAATTGACATACAGGAGGGAATATGCAACGAGGGTAAGCACTCCCTCCAATGCCACCATATGGCAGAAAAAGCTGAGGAGTTCATTGAAACTTGGTGGGCTCAAGATCCAGATGAAAATACTGAGTTACTCCAGTATATCTGTATTGATCATTTAAAAGTGTGCTGCCCGCAACACCACTATGGCAAAGACTGCACACCATGCCCTGGTGATCATGAAAAGCTATGTAGCGGCAATGGTAAATGTCGAGGAGACGGGACTAGGAAGGGGAATGGAACGTGTTTATGTGACCCAGGCTACATGGGAGGGAACTGTGATCAATGCATGACTGGATATTACTTGTCATACAAAGATGACACGAAGATGTTATGTTCAGCATGCCACAGATCCTGCATGGGGGGATGTAGAGCGGGTTCGCAAAAAGACTGTGTGGCTTGCAAGGCGGGCTTTGCCTTTGATTCAGACGAAGGATGTCTTGATATCAATGAATGTGACGATGTAAATAAATGTACTAAGAATCAGTTTTGTATGAATTCCATTGGGTCATTTAAGTGTATGACCTGCGATAAGTCATGTGACACATGTCATGGAGATGGGCCAGACATGTGCCGGAAGTGTGCCAAAGGATATATTAAGAAAGGAGAGTTCTGTATCGCTGAGAGAGAGGATGAAGACCAGTCTGAAAAGCTGACCACAACAAGGTATTTCTAATATTTGCTTTGTTTATTTTTGGTTATTATTTGCTGGACCCATAAGGACCTAAATGCATACGAACATATAACTGTTATGTGTGCAACATGATAATATCTATCAATCATGTGTATTGACACGGGAAAAGTGTTTCCCATTTTTTTTTATTCACATCTTCCATAATGATGATGTGGTTGATGATAGAGCATGCTTGCCAAGAAGTAACCTATTCATACTGAACTTGAAGACTTATTTGAACCTTTTGAACGCTAGAACATAAACACATCAGTGTGCCCCTGACACCAAGTCACAAATTCGCCATACTTTTTATCACATATTTGTGTTTGGCTTACAGGGCATGTGCTTACTTGTCATGTATACGTGACAATGGCGTTCAATAGGGTAATAACATTGTGGAAAGATGCCGAAAAGACTTATTCCAAGTTAACCATGATCTCAGTTATACATGGCAAACTCATAGACATAATAATTGATTCTCTTTATGCAGCTTTATTGCTAAACACTAACGGCCGGATTCAATAACATATCTACCTTTAACCAACTGTCAATCTATCTATCTACTGGGGTATGGTTTCCGCACTTAGTTCTGATGTTGGACCATTGTGCGTGAGCTATGGCGGCGTCATTCCAACCAGTAACCAACTGTCAAATTAGCTACCAACAGTAACTGAAACTTCATGTTACAAAGGCAAACAGTTTGAGTGCTCATAACTTGTTAAAAGATCTTTCAAGATGATTAGTTGACACTTTGCGCGACCCAAGGGCTGGCTTTTGCCTTGGACAAAGGATAAGCATTGCCATACAACGTGGCAATGCTGCCAGCCTTTTGGGTAATTTACCAGTGGCCAGCGATGCGGAGGAATTTTTCTATGCCATATTTTAGACTATTTTTAGTTAGTGCTTTTTTTTATTTAAGTGTAAATATAGTAAATAGTTGTACATTAAGTATATAATAAATTCAAAAACTTATTTTTTACTTTTCAGTACATTTTTATTATTTGACAGTTGTTTAAAGGTAGATACGTTATTGAAACCGGCCGTAAGTAGTGAATTCTTTTATGTTTTTTGTTATAATTTAATAAACTTTCTTACAGAAACGAGGAGTTATAGGGCTTCCTGTAAAGTGGTCATTATTTTGTGTAGGTAAATGAACATTTGATTTATTGGTGCTGGGCTCAATACTCACATATCTGGCATTATTTTATTTATTCACATCATCTAGTGAATTTATTTTTAGTTACATTTTGAGATATTAATGTGCTAAATATAAAATTTAGTATTATTGTTTGAAATTCTATCTTATGATGAAAGAAGATTGTATTGTATCAAACGTATTTATTGGGAAACATAATTTATGGTAATTTTTCGTATTTATTTAAAAAGTTATTTTGTATTTATTTGTACTGGTGACTAATAATAATTCTATTATTTTTATATGATTTATTTAATCTCAGAATTTTTTTCCATTCTTATTTTATATTACATTTTGTATTTTTTAAATTTATTTTATTTCCTAACACAATCATTTTGGGGGCATTTTTAAACAACAATAATAGTTTGACTAACGAAATGAACTTCTCCTTCTAAGGTACTTGACATACTTGGGTCTGCTGGTTGCCACCGGGATACTTCTGCCCAGGTCAGCATCCCTGGGAGGCATTGTAGGAGTCATGGTGCTAACCTACATATTGGGGGCTGAATACTACTGTATGATAAATGGACATTTGGGTTTTGTAGACCTGAAGAATTACGACTTGTCCCAGTTTTTCCGTAGTTGGGCATAAATTAGCTCAATTTTGAAATGGTGCTGGCAGAAAATATTTGGTACTTTCCTTCAATTCTAGTGGTATACATATGTACAGATGCTAGCAGATCAAGTTACCCGAAACTGTCAAATTTTCCCAATCAACTTTGATCCTAATGCTTTAGTGATAAAGTTGAAAATGTATTAAAGAAGTTGTAGTGTTGTAAGATTGTTGTAGCTTGATGTGTTACCGTCTGTACATAATTCTAGAAGGATCATTCATTTGTGGTTCTTTGATATTTCTGGCAGGATTCTAGTGTAATAAGTAATTATGAAATTAATATTTATAAATCATTAATAAATAAGCAGGAGAAAGAATGAGAAAGGTTGTAGATTTCAAGTTTAGTCATTTAATATTTTGTGTGATTTTTTTAATTGTTTTAATTCGACTAAGTCACAGACTTGTTGTTGTAAATTGTTACTTTTAAGTGATTATTTCAGAATGGTGCAGTTTGACAGTGATATTAATGATAATATGTTTTCTAATTGTGTGTCAATGTTTTCATTAAGTAAGTTAATTTGATGTATCTTTAACCAACTCCCTTTGTTGTGATAATTTCTCCCATCAACCAAATCATGTTTTTTTACCTTATGTTTAATTTAAATCTTAATATTTACATTATTACGGTTTATAGTATATTGAAATGATTGCTCATTATAACTATTAAATAAACCATCACTTTTATTTGTAAGCGTCTATCGTCTTTATATTAGAATGATCTCCTGAACGAAAAGTGCAGTAACTGAAAAAACATGAATAAGTTGAAACTCTGAAAAAAGCTCTTACCTAAAATATTCGTGTTTTTGCTTTTACTACACCTGAGGTTCAGGAAGACAGTATACCTATTGTAATTTACTGCATATAAAGCGAGGAAAGATATCGTTTTTGTAAAAGCTCTTAAAACAATCTGTTGGACTTATTTGCTCCAGCATTGCTCAAGTTATTAGCCCCATAATTATGCAGAAAATTGTACATGCATTTAAAGTACTTGAGTATTAATTCGAGTGTTATTATGGTTCTCAATGATTTTATTTTCAATGTGTATTGGCTACTTAATCTATGTCTACTACATCCAATGAGGCATCACATTTTCCAAGTCATTCTTAACTCGTCTGTGCTCTTCTTCTGTAGTGGTCTATTGTGAACACGGGCCTTTAGCCAGCGTAAATAGATTTACAGTACTGAATGCACGTAAACACAGCCATAATATCTCCGTTAAATAAATGGTCTTACACTGTCTATGTTGGTATTTTATTTGCAATCAATTTCCTTTTAAAACCAATTTACTTATACGTCAACTTTTCACCATACTTTTATTTATTTTTAGTAGGTATTATTGCACAAGCGATCTCGTATAAGTTATTAAAGACCGTTAAAATTTCTTAATACGCTAATTACTGCCCAAATAGCCGATGAGGTACGCAGCGGGGGCGAGGTCAATGCTCCTCTATTTACTATGTGAGCCCGAATCTCTTTCATGGTTTAAATCTTAGTCCTATGTTCCCAGTGTATGTAATAACCAGTTTGTACCTACCTACTATAGTAGGCGCCAGATAATCGTGGAATAACGGTCATTGACCCACCTACAATTATTGACATTTTTAATTTGAAAAACGGAATTAATGACACAAAGCTGTCCCGAATCATCATCTCTCGTGATCCTTAACATTGTCTAATAATGAAAAACGATTCATATTTAATTGTTCAGGTACCTATGAACAGTTATTAGGGAAAGGTCAATGTACTTTATTCCACATTTATCTGGCGCCTACTATAGAAGAAAAAAACCGAAAAACGTGACATCCACCAATTCACTCTGGTCCACCACGCGGGCCCAGTGTGGATATGGTGATGGGATGGCGTGGGCCATAATGGATAATGGCCCAAACCAACCCACAGATATGTGACCCAAGTCCTAGCACTGGAAACGTAAAGGTGGGTACTGACCGGTGTTACGGGGCGTAATGTAACACGTTACAAAGCGAGAATTCGTGCAGTCAGCACGTGGAAACGAGCACGAACATGATGCGTATGTGTTTTGTTTTACACGGATTTTAGGACACTGCGTAACATAATATGCTCGCTACGAACGTTACATTACGGCCCGTAACACCGGTCAGTACCTAGCTGTATAGGCTGAATGATTATACCTATTTTGTTTTTCATTTCTCCTCCATGCAGTTATCGTTCAAAAACCTCATTTTAAAGTTAATAAACTCATTTTTGGGGCGTCATCCACAACAATACGTAATGTTTGTCGGATTCGGCGCAAGTGTCACGCTGAAGACATTTACATACCTATAGTCACGGCTGTCAATACACGATTATGAAGTGACCGTGACACGATTTTTATGTTCGAACAACAGACGCGACAAGTTTTGTAGACGTTGAGTCATAAGATTTCAGCGGGTTCAGGGACTTATTTCTTTTTTTTGAGAATGAGTTACGTGAGGCGTTTATGTTGTAAGAGAAGTACCTAGATACACCGCAAGCTTTTGATTGTAGTGGAAACCTGAGATCGATCGTCAGAGGCTGATAACGGGTTTTCTCCGAAGAACATTTTCATTAACTACCTATGGAAAATATTCTTCCTTTCCGAATAGTCTGTATTTGTGCCAGGTGGCAATTAACTTGTTCCTTTTAAATTGACTTTATGACTAAGGTAAATAGGCGAAACGTGGGTGAACTACAGGGTCCCATTTTAGTTGGGAATAGGCTAGGCAGATGATGATGAGTACCTATCAATTCACTATAAACGTATCTAAAGATATGCCAAGTTACCAAGTATTTTATAGTTTTATCTATGAGTATAACGATCAGTGTCAGAAAAAGACGCTTCACGGCGCTCTATTCTTGCACAGATAAGCCTACCTTACACGCTAAGCGCTTATAACTTAATAACCACAAGCCGTCAATCACTACCCACATCGGTTATGTAAAACTAAGTACCTGCTATTAGTCGTCTGTTACGTCGAAAGTGGAACCGATACGACAATGTATTACAGCCATAGTGCCAACTAATAGCGCTACAAAGGTTTGGAGCTCTTACTTTTTTAATGACATGACATTTTATTGATTTTGACGGGTCAAGTTTTTGTGGGTAGATTTGACATTTAGATGGCGATTTAGACAGTTGTATATAGAAACCAGGGCTTTTCCGTTACGTAGAATCTAGGTATCTACGTTTAGTAAAGGAAAGGGGGCTTTGTACCTAATGATGGATAACAACTGTAATCAGAGGCTGCCAAAAATTTCGAGAAGAGTTTAGAAATAGACGTAGATATTCACATTTATTATATTACGGTCGCCGTAGGCAGGGAACTTCTAAAATCGAAGGCTAAGTGTTACGTAGATAATACTTTCTTATTTAATATCTAACAAAGAAATCTTATATATCCACCTAACACAATCATGCAACCCGAGGAATGATTTAAATATTTCTCTATTGAAACCACCATCTAGCGGCTATCCACCTGATCTAATAAATTTATGATCATGAACTAACGTTTAAAACACTTGTAGTGTACCTATTTGTGCTGGTAACACCACCCACCGAAGCGTAATAAAAAAAGCAAGTGTGGCAATACAGGGGAATCAAAGACTAGAGAGCATCAATTACAAGTATTTCTCGAGTATTCAGTGTTTTATTTATCGGAGTAACCTGCTCCATATTAATATCTCTTGGGACAACTTACTCACGGTCATCTGATCCCAAACTAGGCAGAGCCTGTGCTATGGCAACCAGACAACTGATAAACATACTTATATACTTCTAAATACATACATATAATCGACAAATTACACCCAGACACAGAACAAATGATCATGCTCATCACACAAAGATTTGTCCTGGTGGGAATCGAACCCACGACCTCCGGTTTAGCAATCAGGGTCTCTAACCACTCGACCAACAGGCCAGTCAAAATATTTTACAAGGCGTAGGTACGTGATCAACACCCAATTCAAAACGTTCTAAAATTGTCTACCACCAACCACCTAATCTGGACAAACTTTGCAACTGCAATCACTTCTCGAACCCAAGTCCTAACACTTATATATTTTTTTAATGATGGGAAATCATCAAATGACTTCTTTCGCTCTGGGTGGAGCGGAAGGGCGTGTCAGACTCTTACTGACTAAAACCCGTCCGTGTTCCATCTAAAGCCCTTTGCGTTCCAGGGCCGAGGTGACTCTTTCGAACATATTCCGCAACCCTGGCAGGCTCCTAACACTTAGCATACACTCGCGGTTGTTTCAAAGTGTTCTATTTCCATGATACGCGTAAACTAGCAACGCTTAGTACATTCTTAAACATGTTTGTGCAGCAACTAGAACTAGTTAAACTAGTTCTACTTCCGTGAACATCGCCGACTAAGTGGACACTTAGCAGGGTTCGCTTTGTTTATTTCTAGGAGAGGAAACTAATGGATGTTAGTTCGGGGTAAGATTTCGTTGATCTGTTTGGTGTATTGTCTTTTGATGTTTTAGGCTTCTGTTGAAGTGAAATTACTTCTTTGTTTTCATGTTTGGAGAAATTATATCAGTCCTTAGAAAGAGTGTTGTAGTTGTCCTTAGAAAATGATCTTTAAACTTGTTTTATCTGCTGATAATGCAGTGGATTGCAACATTACTACTGTAAGTTTGTTAAAATTATGTGTTAGGTGTATATGTTGTAGTTGTTTATTATCCCTTAATAAATAAAATAAAATAAAAGCCCAATTGCACGAAACTTGCCGAAAAAAAGTGAGGAACTTCCTAATTGTGTATAAAGAGAGAAATATGAAGTTCTATAGATAGGTCATTAGCTGCAATATTTAGTGAAAGTGACTGTAGAAGTTGATAGTTCCCGATTGCATGCCGCTCCCTCACACATAGGACTAGGATATATATTGCCAGAATGCCAGTGAAAATCAACGATTTTTAGGTACCAACCTACTAGTATTGGAGACTTTACCTTTTTGACCTGACGTTTGAAGTGAAAGTTTATTTGGAAGTACAGAGAGTATTCAAATAAAATTCAAATTAGGTTTGAGATCAAACAAAAAAAAAAAACAAAATTTAAGGGCTGCCTGCATGACCCATTTGCTTTTTTATTACCCAGGTCCCTTTTTTAATTGACTTCAAATAAGTCGAGGTTCTAAATTCGTCTGTTTTCTTTTTAAAGTATACATCCATATGTAGGTATAGTGAAGGGTTGTCTGGGATTGTCTTGCACACAGTTGAATCATCCTACAATTACCTCGTTTGTAAACCGTGGTGATTATGCCATCATCACCATTCCTACCGTAACCACCAGTCTGCGTTGTGATTCGGAGCAAAACGGCGCAAGTGATGTAAGCACCTATCTACTGTATAGGTGGCTGTGCATACCTACGTACCAACTGCTGTAAGTAGATATGTAGGTAATTCTATCGATCTCTGAGGAAATCGTGTGTAGACTGCGCTTTCTTAATTAGCGACGTGAAACGATTGGTTTCTGCAACATTACATTACATTTTCTTTGAAGCTTGTTCAGTTTAGTGAGTACGATGTGTTGTTGGGGCGTTTGTTGCACCACTTCTTCCCAGTTAAGATACTAGAAAGTGGTGACCGGAGGACGTTTTAATTAGTCTTTGTTTATAAACGTTGAAGTTCAAAAAGTTCTTGCACTCAGCCTTATTTGAATACTTACATGACTTTTGATTTGATCTTATTTCCTACTTAATTGTAGGAATGGCTTTCTTTTGTATAAGTTTCTTTTTCGATTGTTATAGCTAGTTCAATCCTGTTTATTTTAATTAATGAGTTGGTGCTTGCTAACTTATTTCGTTGACTTTGCGGACATATTGAAACAGGATCTTACTTTTTAAATGTTATTAATTAGGTAGAACATTGGCAACCGACACAGACTACCGGTAACTAAATACTGAGGATTTGTTTCGCAATGGAGAAATTATTAGAAAAAGCAATTTATCAATAATAATTCTGTCTAGCCTTTTCCGATTATTTTGGGGGTCGGCTTCCATTCTAACCTGCTGCTGAATAGGTACCTAACTACTAGTATTGATGGTATAACATCTTTCCTCTCGCTTTCCTGCAATCTGTGGGAGTGATTTCGTGAAATGGGACGGAAGTGTGTAACAGGAAGCCGAGGAAGCGCGCGCTATGTGATTTGACCAATGAGCGCGCCCTATTCGATTTGACCAATGAGCGCGCGCTGTGGTCGAGTTGGCTGTCAGTTGGTACTTTTAATGTTAAATGTTGCTTTTTACCAAGGTGAGACGTCAGATGCTAGGTACACATCCTATGCGACTACAGTAAGACACGCTCGATTTTTTTTATTTGGCCGACTGCCTGTCTGACTGTTACTACCCATTAATACGATACCCCTTTTCCATGTCACCGGAAATTGCAAACGCCGTAAGATTATAAAATATCGCGTGAAATTATATTTTTATCTTAATAAAGCATCGTAAATGTAGTGGAAACTATTAAATCCAAAAAATAGTTTCCAATTTTTTCATAATAAATCGAGAAATTTTAATCTAATAAAGATTTATTACAATCTTACGGAGTCTGCAATTTTCCGGTGACATCCGTAAACTCAATTAAAAAGGAAAACATCGCCGTCAAAATATACTTCAGTTCGTACAGGAAGTCACAGGCGGTATAATAGGCGACGACATTTGCTCAAGATCGCGAAACGAAGACGTCTTGTAAAAAAATATAATAACGTTGTCTATGAAAACTGGAGAAAGGCGGCACTTCCAGACGTAATAAAAAGCTTATAAAGACAATGCTGATAGAAAGTAATGAATGTAATGTCTATTGTGAGTTATGTCGCCTGGGAAACGTTTCGTAACGCGGCAAAAACAACAGTTTTGTTATGTTTCATTACTTTTATTTGTTGTCTGGTGCAGGAAAATTATTTCTTCACTACGGTGAAGTCAGAGATTAAAATATTTAATAGTTAGACCAGTTTTTGATTTTAGAATATGATATTTCCCGCGATTTCGCTCTCGTGACACCTTTGAACTTATTCTACTGGAACCGTACATTATACGGGATGAAAATTTGCTAATCATGGCATTGAGTACCTACCTAATCATTACACTAAAGCCAATACCAATACTCTTCATATTAAAATCGAAGTCCACGTCAAGATTCCGTCACGTACAGTATTCCCAAGGGCTTCGCGCGAAGCCCTAACTGAGGCACCATTCAATTATATATTATTACGGCGTTTGTGATAGCAGGGCAAGCACGAATGTGCTGTACCGTTGACGCGGGTACAGTTATATCATAGTTTTGAGTTCACGACACGAGTACGACTTGGAGGTCGGTAGGGCTAAATGGGATTTTGACTAGTCTTATAAACTTTTATTAAAATTACTAAAAGTATATTTACATGGGCTGGTATGTGCTTTTAACTGTCGTAGGCACTGTAAGATAGCTTTAAGGTGTCCCATAAATAAATAAAGTAGGTAATTATAAAGATCTAGGTGTCAAAGGTTTATGTTTTGTCCCGAAAAAGTGGATTTTCGTGCAAAATTGGCTACGGAATCGAAATGGTCTTTTTGCCCACTTTGTTGCTTGAAATGCGTCAGACAATTAATTTAAAGCAGCTCTAAAGTGTCTTACCAGTTCGTCTCCATAGGAAAGGGCCACTTGGAATCGTGCACCTAACTTCTGAGGATTCGTACCTAATCAAAAATTGATTTTGAATTTCAATGAGGCTTGAGGAATGAGGCTTGATGCAATGCGTGTAGTCAAGCATGGCATTTTTTAGTCCAGTTTTGGTTCTAGGAATATAAATCTAATAAACAGAAGAGTCTCTTTAATATTCATTCATGTCAGGTTCGTTTAAGCGATGACAGGATTGCAATGAACACTTAAAGTTTATTTTGACGTGTGCACTGAAGAATGACGGAGTGGAAAAATTAACACCAATTAAATAGTTTTTTATTCCTGTAGTCTTTATGTCAGGATTAGACATGTGCTAAGCCGACAACTGCTGACTATATCAAGACAGTTTAATAGTGTTAAATTAAAAATAAAAAAGTCATTGATTGAAATAAGGCTAAATGCTAGCAACGTCAACGTTATCATAAAGACCAAATGGCCCGCCCGTCACCACTTCTTAGAGGCTTATCTGGGAACATGAAGTGGCGCAACAAACTCTCCAGCTATTGAACGCCATTGTCACATATACTTATGTGACAAACGAAAGGCAATCGTCACAAATACGTGACAAAAAATACGGCGAATTTGTGGCTTGATGTCGGGGTACGCCGATGCGTTTATGCTCTGGCGTGCAAAAGGGAAAAAAAACTTCTCTAAGCAAGATTTGGTTCTGTTGTTTTTCATTTCACCTAGAATCTACCAATATTATGGGCAGGCTTAAATGTTTGGGGAGACCTTACTGCATCCTTGCAGCTGCAAAATCTTGTGGCACTTAGGACCTAACTCAAACTTACAGTGTAAACCTTACCCGCCTACCCAAGTAGTCAAGTTTCCTCGAATCGCTTTGGCAAGTTTCGCCCACTCTGTGGTATTTGAAGTCATTTGCATAAGTATGGGGCCTTAAGCCTTAAGTAACTTTGGCCATACAAAATGTAATTGAGATATTTTCGTATCTAATGACTTGTTAAAGATATGAAGAACATGTTTTATGACTTCTTATTTACTTTAAAGTTCTTGCCGCTTACTTACTTCCCAATAAGTGCTTATTTTTTATTTTGCAAGACTAACAATGTTTGTACAGCTTTTGATAAGTTAAAAAACTGCAGTGTTACAAACTTATCTCAAATAAATTTGATTAAATAAAGTAATGGCAATGCTAGGTACATAATATAAACAACGTTTATTATGGAAACAACACTGAAATCGCGAACACAGCTGTTGTTCTAAAATTGATTAAAAGTTATGTAAAAATAAATATATAATTGAGTATCTTGCTACTATAGCAAAATTTGTTCAAAATTTTATTGTAATAGCCATGACCCCCAGAAAAATTATCCACCAATCAAAAGTAAGGTACTCTGTACTTTATTGTACACAAGCTGTGCCCGTAGCTCCCGTCAACTGTTACCTACCCTACAATACCTACCCTACCCTACCCTACGTACCTACCCACCTCCTACCTACCTATCTCGTTGTTTTGTTTTTAAACCTTCCCTGTAATCTGGCAACAAAAAAAAAAGAATTAGAATTAGCCAAATCTGTCTAGCCGTTCTCAAGTTATAGCGTGACCAGGAGAAATAGGGGTTCATTTTTATGAGGACGTATTTTTTTTTTTTCAAAATTTTCTTTCATAAGAACCTTCTCCTGACAGTAACAAACACAACAAAAAATAATTAGCGAAATTGGACCAGCCGTTTAAGCGTGATGCCGTGACCAAGGAAAATAGGGATTAATTTTATATATAGTGCTGAGTTTCAAAAGGTCTGATCATGGAAACCAGTCCCCTATTACGCTAGTGTACCCAAACAAAAAGTCCAATCATGTACAGAGCTTAATCATCATTAGATCGAGACACATTAGAAACAATATACATCCATATTTATCAGGCTCAACAGCCAGTTTCTCATCGTGAAGCAATCCTGGCATTTCTACAAATATGACTAAAACCGCTTTGACATAATAACGTGTAACCTAATAAGGTAGTTGTCCTTCCAAGTTGAGAGCAATCTCTATTAGTCAGGGATGCGTAGGCGACGTTAAGAACGCGGAATCGTGTGGCTGTTTAAAGTTTTTTAGTTTTTACTGCCCGTAGAAGTCAACCCAATTTTCGGTGGAAAAAGCTAAATTGCTTCGACTTTGTATGGGATCTAGGACCGTCTTTGGTTAGCTGTGGGTGTGGTGTAATTATTGATAATTGTGATCTTTATACTGAGGGTTTTTGTAGTGCTTATGTGAACTGTTGTGCCAACACACGTCGCAATTTTTCGATTTTTTGAGAAATCGGTCATTCGCCATTTGCCCTGGTCTTTGCTTGCGTTTGCCTAGCAAATACCAAATCTCTAGCAAATACCAAATCTCAGTTATTTTAGATTAATTGTTTTTTTACAATAGGTTATCCAATCTTGTATGTTTAAAACTCATGAAGTGTAAGTCCGCGTGGATGCTGGTCTCTGAACCAGAACGAAGATCATTGACACATGATGTCATTTCTAAATCCCCTTTGCAGTCGAACTGATTAAAATACACTCAGGAAATATAGCAATGATGTCATCCTAAAAGTGGTCACGAGGTTGGTCCTTTTGGACGAAATACGATCCAATAAATGGTCCTTATTTTTGGATTTTGAAATGCAAATGTAACTTACACCGGATGATGGTATAACGGGTAAAGCATTTTATAGTGTATCAATGTTTTTCAAACCGAGAGCTTGGTCTTTTTACACTGACTGGTCAAAAAAAGGAGTATTATTTTTTTAGACTTCGACAAGCACCAACTCGTGTTGTTGATTTTTTTTCTACTTATTAATCCAATAAAAACAGTTCATGAATTAATGAGCAGTGTTTTCAGTTTTTCTGTACATAAAATAGTTTGATTCTCAACATTTTAAGTTACCATTTTTTTTAAATAAGTACTCAAGATTTCATAAAAAAAAACATGTTTGTCAACTCTAAATTGCCAGCATTAAATTATACTTTCAAAACAAGCTCTCAATTTAACAACGTTGCTCCAAAACATTGTTAACGAAAAACAAAGCCTCTCCTTCAAGGCCACTCGGTCACTTTCAATTTCAAAGTAGCTTTACATTAGCATAACCTTTTCTTATGATGGACCGAGGACACGGAACGTCAAAAAACTAAAACCTCTTTTTTGCATTCCATCGCTGCTTTACCTTGGTCTTTCTGCTCTCTCTTGCAGCAAAAAGCGCAATGGATGTTGTCGAGTTGTCTTTTTTCGGTTTGGCAGGTAAGGGCCAATTCTTGTTGTTTGCTCTTGAAACCGGCTGGTAATGTCAAAGGAGTCACATTGGCAGGTCCTTGGTGCCTCTGGGAAATGCGTGTCCTAAAAAAAAGTTTAGTTTTTTGAGTAAACAATGGGTAGGGTTCCCATGGTTTTTGGGGATGTTTGAAGTTAGGTTTTAAGGTGCTTATTTGAATTAATCTTTTTTTTAATAAGCGTTGGTTTTTACTGGTCCTTGGAGCCGTATCTATAGTTAGGTTAAGGGAACTCGCGCTTTTTTCAGGCAAATTAATAAGTAAGTATCTAGTAAATACTCATTACACGGATGTCTCAAAGAAAGTTGATTTGAAAAGAGATACAAATTTCAGTTGCCTGTTAAATATTAAATAGTTATTTTCTATTTACTGTAGGTACTCCCAACTCTCTATTACCAAATAATTGCTCTAAAAATCTCGAAAATGTTAACTAGGTTGCGTCTGACATTTAAATAACATGTAAGGCGTTGCCTAAGTCCAGCAAACATGAAACATATGGTGACCCTATTCTTAAAAGGCATGTTTTAAACCGAGTGCAGACTAGTGCGGCCGTATTATTTTGTTTTAAAATTTATTTAAGAAATATTGGTGGGAAGGCATTTCCATGATCGCGCGTTTTATTAAAAAAAAAGTATTAAAAAAAATGTATTGCAGATTGTTCATTAGATTAAGGAGAGGAATACAGGGTCTCTTTTAACTCAATGGAAGTTTTATAACTTGAAAAATAAATATTCAACCTTAAAAATTCTGAATGCGCTTTCAATAACGGTTGATCACTAAAGGTCAATTCAATAAATTGAAATCAATGAATGGATAAAGGAAATTCCAATTTTATTGCCACCTGATATCAGACATTTTACATAAAGGTTTTTAAAAGGATTTTTTATAAGATTCCATTATCCGCAGTAAACAGCAAAAAAAAATTCTATGATATTCACATTCCAAAGCAATTAGAAGGGAACGGCTTCTTATGTTTGAAAAATTCGTGAGTGCGATAACGTAAATTAGGCAAGGAATTTAACTACTGCCGGTCGATTCTGCAAACATGTCGAAGTGAAGGCTTGGGTGAAGTGATCACGAGGTGAGCTGTCAATCCATACAATCAAGATGTCACGTGATCACGGAGTGAGCTGTCATTCCATCTTGATTATATTGTTTGACAGCTCACCTCGTGATCACTTCACCTAAGCCTTCACTTCGATATGTTTACAGAATCAACCGGTTGTCAAAATGAAAGGCACTGTCATGGATTGTGTAATAGGTACGCAATTACCTATCCCATAGGTTTCAACACGTTATATAAATAAAGAAGCAAAGTAGATAGTTACTCCGCTCATAAAATATATCACCATCAGTCATCGCTCGGAGCTAAAATTATTCTATATTTAAACAAAAATAATGCGTAAGAAATTAAAGGTCTATTTTTATTTTTTCAGATAATCGAACGCACGTCTAAATGCCGCCTTCAACCGGGGACCGTTGCAGAGACGTCGAATAAACGAGGTAAATATAAATAATGTCCACGTCTAGCGTAATACAATGTGGAACATAAAAATAAACTTATTTTTGGTATGGTAACTAACATGGTAACAGGTTTGTAACCTGAACAAATATCTTGAGAAGAATTTTTGAAATAAGAAATATTTTCGAATCTCGTGAGATTGAGTCTTTGGTAATTTAGTTTTTTTTTATCGGTATTGCCACAATAAGTATTACGGAAAGTGTTACTCATCATTTTCATTCGGGAAAATTAAGCAGAGCCTCTGTTGTGCTTTATTCAATGACAAGAGTTACTACAATTTTATATGGGATAAACTTTTATTCTTATTTTTAGTTAGTGTGCATATTTTCGCACCTATCTTGCTTTTATTGCAATCCGCACTTTTTCTGAAACAAAAATATTACATTTCAAAATGTAACTCAAACTTTTACAGAGATAGCAAATATTGCATAAAATCATAAAATAAAATTCTCAAAGTAATATAAATAAATATTTTACTGATAAACATATTTTTGCTTCTCTATTGCGACCAATAAAACCGCGGGGTATCTCAGCAAAGATTGTCATCGCTATGCACTTTACAAACAAATTTATTATAGCCTGAAAATGCGTTCAAATATAACCTTTATTTTAATCATTTTAAAGTCTAAATCACCCCCGAAGATAACCTTGTTAATAAGCGAATAAAACGAATTCATGTGGACCAGAGACAATATAGAATAAGCGGCCATGTTGCTTGTCTATGGATAGAGATTTATGGCGCGACTGCAGCTGTAATTTCGCAATCTTTATATTTTTCCGACTGTCGCTTTTGCTATTTTTACAACTGGGATGCCAGATATTATGTATCAATGGTACTTTTATACGTCAGAATTGTTTTATATCGCGACAAAAATATAATGTATCGGCTGAAGAAAGAGATTCAATGGTAGTGTCGTTCTTGGCTAAGAGTAACCCTTCCTTCTGACGCGTTTGTATCTAATTTATCTTTTTAAGCCATCCCGAACAATTCCTCCTATACTTGGTCTTTGGAATCCCACAAAAGAAATATTTAATCCTAAAAACAGCTAAATCTATTCAGTACCTATCTATACTCGTTTTTTAAAGCGTGAAGAGAGGCAATGGCGTCGCGTGCACTTATAGGCATTCCTATAATATTTCCATAGCCAAGTGTCCTTTTAAAACATTTTTTTCTGCAAATGTCGGAGCGTGCCGGATCGCGGGTAAAAACAATATAATAACATGCAATTCTCAAGCTCGCGCTAAAAGTCAGTTTTTGTGGTGCCTAGATTTAATAGTGCAAAAATTGAAAGTATTTCATAATAATGTAAAAATATGTAAGTCATGTGGCAAAAAATGCTCATTTTATTTTAAACGTGTGCTGGCGTAATGTCGGCTTTGCGGTTTGTTTGAGCGAGGGAGTCAGAAGAAAGTGTTTGATTTTGAAACTCGAGATTGTAGATTCTTGAGTAAATAATAGAATTGTAATTTTTTGGTAGTTTTAAATAGTTTTGCGTACCTAGTCGTTGAATCTAACATCAAAAACTAGAATTCCTTATCATAGTCACTCTTTTCACATTATAATAATGGCAGTCAGAAAAATGGGAGATCTTTTAATTTTCATTCATTGGTTTTACTGCGGAAACTCCATTTGTTTCAATTTATTTAAAAAAAAATGAAAAATAGGTACAAAGATGGTGCTGATTTTAATATAAAATATTTTGCAGCATATTTAGTCTTTCTTTAACAATTGTTTACAAGTAAGTCCAGTTATTAACACCTCTTAAGATTTGAACATCTAATTCCAATTTATATGCAAATGCTAGCTCCCGCGGCCTGCCTACGGGTTCTAGTTTTGGATAAAGCGTTATTTCACAATTCTTAATTTGAACATGGTTCGGTGACATATCGCCTTTTGGGTCGTTGACATTATAAAATGTATAATTTGAATGTGATGTGCAGGCGCATAGACAAGGAATTAAAAAAAAAATAAACATTTTGCACAGGATGTTTCAAAAAAGCGTGGCCATATTATTTAAGGGTGCTATTTTGTTCCTGATAAACAGTAAAGCAACAATGGAAAAAAAGTAAAAATACTTGTGTAAAAATACTGTCCGCAAAAAACGACTAAAAAGTTAAAAACAAATCATGTGTCAAACAGTCTGATGACTAAAATGAAAGGCATTAGACTGCTTGAAAAGTGATTTCTTTAGAACTTTTTAGTCATTTTTCAGTTTCACTGTACATATATTTTTATAAGTTGCATTGTTGAAAGATCTCATCCCTTACTTGTCCAGTTCAATCAGTAAGATTTCGTACATCCACCGTTCTTCAATAACAAAAACTTAATCTCACTTGAATGTTCTAAATGTATTAATGACCAACAGAAAAAAAACTACCGAGTAGAAGCGTTAGCCTATCTATAAAACCTACATAATTACGTGCAATTTAAATACCAAAGTCACAGTCAATTATCTTCTACACTAGCAGCAGACTCAAAGATTGTTCTTAATCCTATCCTTCTATTTATACCACTTAAACCACATTATTAAAACAAGTCTGCATAAAGATCGTAGTGCATCTTGACAGCTCTAGTCGCCCATCGCTAAAAGACAAAAAAAAACGCACACGAACCGTACGCAAAACGCACACAAAACGCATGTACAACAGTAATTACAGTTACTTCACACTTGCACGTCGCTGTTGATTATAAAATTACATTTTATTGTTATGCCAATGTGTAGTTTTGTGCAGAAGGACCAGTTTTTGCAAAATGGTGGTTTTTGACCAACTTCGCTTGATTAATAATAAAATATTGCAAGCTTGTAAAGGTAAACCGAGTAGACACAAAGTTATGCCAATAACTTTAATACAAAAGTATTAAAGTTAATTATTAAACTTTGTGTCTAAAGTTCTCTGTTTCTGCAGCGTAGAATCCATACTAATCCATACTTATAAATAAATTATAAATATATTATACTTAGATATAATATGAGAGTGAAAATTATAAAATTTATCCAAATCTGTTAAGCCGTCTAGGCTTTAGATTGCGACGAATTTTTTTAGAATGCGTTATCACATGGGTTGGCTATATCGTGGAATAGGATAGCTAGTAGCAGAGCAGAAGCTATTACTTAATAAATACGTAATGCAAAAAAACACGAAAGAAAATGCTAAAAATTGTCAACATTTTAGGTTATTGAATGTATTATGCTCTTTGCAGAACCTGAAGTAACTTGGAAACTTACCTATGTAGATAGCTCATCTCAATCAACGAAAAGAGCGCGTTGGTGACCCTGACCTATAACGGTGCTGTTTGACATTAAACCTTAATTTTGATGGTCATATTAGCTAGTCTAGACAGTTTTTTTTTGGGGGTCACATTAAATAGACAACGCATAAATGTAAATTGCTGTGCAAATCTTCCTGACGACGACATATATAGCCCATAGAACAAGACCATAATTTTTAAATTCCTTGAGAGATTCCAAAAGTATGCTGTCATGGTATGTCCCTGTGTATGTGTATATTATGGGTTGCAAAAAAAATTTTGATAATCGCAACAGGCGCAATACGATGAAACCTCAAGGCTCTTTCATATACATTAACCTAATCCGGAGAGCAAATTATACGATTTTTGGTTACGGACTTCGTCGTCGTGCCTTCTTGCGGATCTTTAGCCTTCTGCCCATTCTCTTGCCTGTGTTATGTCTCCATACAATCCGTGACTGCCTCGAGCCATAATTATCGCTGCACATCATATTTTTTTAGTATTCACCGTCAAATACTAACTGTGAGCGGTGTTCTTTTACAGGTATTACATGTGTTATTATTGCATGGTGTATTATTAGTTGTGACATGTGTCGTTAGGGCCAATTATTGTGATTTAAGAGCCGACACACAAAGGTGATTTGTATTGGTGTAGTGATTGGGTCTTCTTTTCTCTTAATGAGATGAGGAAAATGTTAAGTGGATTTATTAGTATGGTAATATGGGCCACTTTGACTTGATGGCTGTGAGAGTCGGATGGATGCGAGAACCGCAGCCGGTTGGTAAAACTAAGGTGAAGTGTGCATGTACTGAGCTGTCATAACTACAGTGCGATTATTAACGCCTCCCGTGTAAGCTTGGGTGAAGTGAAGTTGAAGTGAGCTGTCATACGCTACAAACAAGATGGAATGACAGTTCATTTCACCTAAGTTTATACGGTGAGATGTTGACAGAATAGACCGTCTTTACCGGTAGATGTGGTGACATTTGGGGAGGTTGGATGTCCAGCAGTGATCGGATAATCAGGCGCTTATATACTTAAACTTCTTCCCGTGAAAGAATAATATGGACATTCCTTTCTGAATAGATAAGTAATCCAGGGTTCCCGGGATTGAACAATAAATGGAGCTATACATAAAATTACAATTGTTTCAATTCCCGAAGTAGTCAAGGCTGATGGCCTGTTACTAAACTAGTTCTCATTAAAACTTTCATTGTAAGTTAAAAGTTACGTTAGGAACGGATTTTTAAAATAAAAAAAAATACAATGAGAGTTCACAACGAGTTTTAACTATATTTTTTATACGGGCATTTTTAGCAATCTCAGGAATTTCGAACGATTCCGGGATACGGGATTCTGAAAAGCATGTCTGTATTATACTTTCGTGAGAGTAAAAGTGAAGTTTAGGTATATTCGCGCACGAATATCCGATCACTGGTGATGACGCATAAGGGTCACTTAATTTTTCTGTAGGTCACCGAATTGGTTCTAAGTAAATTGCAAAATCTTGAGGAAGAAAATGTTTAAATCGTTTTGCTATTTCGTTCTTGGTACTTTGTAGCTCCGTGGCGCCGTCTCATCATGACCATTGGCCATCGATCATCCGCTTTCATTGACGTGTGGCCATTTAGGGGATAATAACTTTGTTAAATAAAGTAGGTATAATATATTAATTCTCTTCTTCTAGTAGCTTCGTATGGGTGCAAATCTATATACCATATATTAATATAATAAGGCTGAAGAGTTTGCTTGTTTGTTTGAACGCGCTATTCTCGGGAACTACCAGTCGGATTTGGAAAATTCTTCATGTATATGATAGCCACATTCATGAGGAATGCTATACGGGAACGGGAAATTCTTACGGGGACTAGAAAAAACGGGATATACACAAACCTCGTCTACCGCTCCTTCTATAAGTGGAATTGTATCAAAATGTGTTTTGTGCTTTTGGAGAAGTAAGCGAATAACAGACAGGCATCGAATTTGTTATTACACTATTTAGGACCGATTTTACAGTAGTCCGATAACTTTTATCAGAGGAATACACATCGGTTCACGCTCGTGACTAAAGAATAACAGCCGCACGGGTCGATTTTCAAGGTTAAGCAACGCTTGCCGAGGTCGGTCTGTGGATGGGTGACCCTCGTGACATACCGAGAATCCTCCGTGCCTCGGAATGCTTTCCGTAAAGCCGTTGGTCGCGGCTGTCATTTGTAGATCTTTGGCAGTCGTTACGGATTGTCAGAAGCCAGAAAATCTAACACCAGTCTTGCCAAGAAGTACCGTGTTACCCAGTTAATGGGTTGTGGAGGTCTAGTAGGCAGCCACTCCACTTGACTGGAAGCCAACCCCAATATAGTTGGGAAAACGCTAGGCAGATGATGACATATCGGTTCACACTTCGGCTTCAGATCTTAGTGATTTAAATGGGTTTTACAAAAGCACTAAAACTCATCACTAGACAGTATTTCACACTGTGCTACGAGTTGTTCAATAAGTTGGTCAGAATGTAGGCGCTTTTGTTAGCTTTCCCAACCATGTGTGATTTCAAACATTGTGCAATAAGCTAAGTCATATTTGTTTGTCTATGACTTTGATCCGAACCTAGCTTTGTTTCTAAGAAAGAAGTCTCCGATCAGATAAGGGGACACTTTAAAAAAGGCTCCGATATCGGAAACATTAACTTTTATCGGCTTAGGCAAACCAGCCTTAGCTAGAAAATTGTGTCCCCAGACGGTGTAGATAGTACATAACATTATGTCTAGACTTCATGAACATTGGACTGTCCTGTTGGTCGAGTGGTTAGCGACCCTGACTGCTAAACCGGAGGTCGTGGGTTCGATTCATTCCCAGGACAAATCTTTGTGTGATGAGCATGATCATTTGTTCTGTGTCTGGGTGTAATTTGTCTATAAAATGTAGGTATTTAGAAATATATAAGTATGTTTATCAGTTGTCTGGTTGCCATAGCACAGGCTCTGCCTAGTTTGGGATCGGATGACCGTGTGTGAGTTGTCCCAAGATATTATTATTATTATTATAAAGGTAGGGTCAAAGTGATCAATACAAGTATTAAAGTAACATAAGTACGCAAGCAAATTATAATTCTCATTGCAGATAGCAATTATCTTGGTTAACTTGGTGCCCCATTACATTTTAATGTCTAACAGTGCATCTACGAGCTGGCTTCGGCCCCTCGTTTGAGGCTCCAAGGGGCCGGGTCCCGGGATAAATATATGTCTAAGACATCAAAAATAAACTTGTTAAAGTTTATTTCCGAAAAATACGCAGCTGTTGTCAATCCGTCTACCATAACTTCTATTCTTTTTTTTTGGTTACGGCGTGGAAATCGTCATGGAGGCCTACTCAGACTAAAAGTACCTCGTGTTCCTTCGCGCACTTCATCGGGGGCTATGGGAGCACTAAAGGACTCTTCAACGCAGCCCCCGTCTGGTACCATAACTTCACATCATCGTCATCCACAGCCCTTTTTATGTGCCAATCGCCACGTTCCTGTGCCAGCCTCATCCAGGTTCTACTCGCAATGGCGATAATGCATTACTTCTTCACTACCTTAACCCCTCAAAACCACACGGATTCATGACACAGATACAGATCAACCAAACGCTGCCATGACATAACGCCACACAAGTCACAAGCCGCCATTGCCTCACCAGCCAGTTCCGCTAACATATTTACATAACACAGCTCGCTCTCAAGATGGCCACGAATTACAAATTAGCATGCATACTGGTTTTTATTCACATTTCCATACTAGACGAGTGTGTCGGGGAGACACGTTTAGTGTTAGACTTGTTATTAGTGGAACTGGATTCAGTGTGACTGTTTTAATGAGAGGAAAAAGTGGTTTTGTCTTTGTGGTAAAGGATTGGTTAGGTTCTGAGAGAGGGAAATTAATATTTAGAAGGCGTCAGTGTTAGGTGAACTAAGCAAGAATCCTGAATTCAAATCTTGCAGTGATAATAATCAATACATATAATAAGTATGCTAAAATGAAGCCGCGCCTTAAAGTCAATAGAAAATAAACTAATTCTAAACCCCTTTAATTTTTTTAGATGGGTCATCGTCAAATGATTCCGCCCGGTGTGGGTGGAAGGGAGTATCAGACTGTTTCTGACTAAAACCCACTCGTGTTCCTTCAAATGCCCTATGCATTCCAGGGCCGCGGTAGCTCTTTCGAACATTTCCGCAACCATGTTCTTTATTCAATATAATTACATGAACCACGAAGCTGTCTTCACCACAAATATTTTTATACTTGAAGTATTAACAGACACAAAGAAAATGGAAATCTAATTTTGTTCCTTTTTCTCAACCCGACAAAATGATTGTCAAATATACAACGTGTAACATGTGTGAATAATCGCAATACAGAGGTGCGATCATTCTGTTACACGTTGCAAGGGGTCATTGTACTCATCATTATGAACAACTTTTACTATGGGACCAACACCGAAATCGCGAAAAACAAATCGACTCCCCCATACATTTCTGTGCGCACAACTCGACAAAATGTACTGAACAGTTTTTTTTCGCGATTTCGGTGTTGGTCCGCCCACTGACCCCTTAAGAGGAATACCTCTTAAGGAGGGGGGAAAATAAACGCAATAGCGTTTATTCTGTCACACGTTGTATACCAAATTCTCATAAAGGACCTCGTACATAATCAATTTTAGTTGTAAAAGAAATCAATAAAATCTTGCATAACCATACGGAGATTTCAAGCCAAATCAACCTGCTTTTTTCTAGCAAGAAAAACTAAATGCCGTGAGTTCTCCGCGGCCAGTAATATTTTTTTCTGTTACCGCGTCGTAAAGCCGTATCTAGCGGATAGCGGAGTCCAAACAATTAGCGAGCGGCCAAAGTTTGTTGCACCTATTATCTTTTAGTGGCTAGTTTTAGGGTTCCGTGGAAAAATTAGCCGTAAAATCTGTAAACATGGAGTAGAGATAATTTCTCACTTCTGATGTACTTACCCTTATTCAATTGGAGGTTTTTTTAATAAAAATAAAAATATAACGATATATATGTCGCAACTAAATAGCTAAATCAGTCGTTTAATTGGTTGCCTAGCCTTTTCATTTGACTGCGCCGATTTTCAGCGACCTAAGTGACATCTCTGGTTCAATATCTTTTTATGACTTGCCCTGCTTGCCCATGTCACTTATGTCGATGATTAAACGGCGCAGTTCAATGAAAAGGGTAGGTTTTTAATGAAACGGCTGATTAAGCTAGTAGACTGTGAAATATATACCTGGGAAGCCTATGCACAAAATCAAACTTTATAGTACGTTATAATCATTTTCAATACGTGTGTTCAAGTATCTTCTAGTGTTCTGTCAAAAATTTTCTTTTAAAGATTAAAGATTTTTTTTTCTATTGCCTTGACGGTAAAGAGCTAGAGTTTAGTGCTCTCGTATAGCATTTCCCATTACACATGTTTTGACTGACCCTAAAAGCCACCTGACTTTAACCTTGTTCGCATTTTAAACATTGACTTGTAAGAAGTCGTGATTCACGTGCCGTAGTACATACAAGTGAACAATGAATCACTGTTTTATACTACTTGCTAACTCGTAACTATATCAATGGCTCATGACGATGACATGACTCAAAAATATAACTGTTTCATCATCATCATTTCAGCCAAAAGGCCTTCCCGAAGTGTCATCGGTCTACCTTATAGGTGGGCCTCCAACTCTGCTTCTTCTCTAAAATCTAAATGTAGTTAACAAAAAAAAAATCCTAAAAAATTTTGTAAGGAACCCTAGGACTTGAAAAAATATCACGCTTGACGTATGTTTTTCCGAGCCCGGTCAGAATCAATATTTGCCTTCGATCCGTTGACTCTACAATTTCATATGAACGGAAGTATAAAAAAAACCGGTAAAAAACTGTAATTTTCTATGTTCACACGAATCACACGCGAGTTTAGACGAATGTCGAATGGTGTGCGCTTGCGCAAGGCGCTCGTTGATGTCTTTTGTATTAAAGATTTGTTTGACCAACATGATTTTGGTAAATATTGGTACTTGAGATTCTTTTGTATAATAACTTCATGGAATAGAATATTTTAGTCGTGTTTTTGAGTTCAAGAACGAAACCTCAGTTCCCATTTTCAAAGTTTCGTTGGGTTTGGTAAACATTATTATTTGATATTCTGTTATGGGACAACTTAACATAATCAAATATTTGGTTAAAAAACTAAGATTGTGGTGTTTATTTCGTCTAAATTGAGAGTCGATCGCGATAATGACTCCGTTTTAATCACTTATTTTCTCTTTTATCGCTATATTATTCTCCATCTTAAGTGTTTATTTATGTCAGTCATATAATATGTTATTTATTACAAGTATTTTCATTACGTAGCTATTAAATAACGCTGTTATTAGCCAGGTGGCTTGAACGTTAGAACGTCAGGTTACCTTCGGCTACAAGTATGTCTAGATGTTATTATGATAACCTCAGTGTAATTGAAAGTGGAGATATGTTCAGAAGATATTGTGTAATTGTTTAATGAGGATTCTACTATGGTTATGTACTGAAACTGCTCAGGACCGGTCGTTGTTTCCTTTTTTGGGGAGACCTATGTACAGTCAACAAAGCTATTTGGTATACAGGCGAAAATATTTTTTCTTCCACTGCACTGCCAATGTACCTTGGCTCATTCCAGCTATGATTGTCTTTCGCCTGAGATGATATTTTTTTTTCGTTAAGTTTAAGAAAAAACGATGAACGTAGGGAAACTTCCTTAGAAAATGGAAACCTTTCATCGTGCCAGCTCTATAACTCTCAAGTTTGAAAATTCATTACTGTTACTTTAAACAATATAGGGCATATCATACTTGGGGGACTGTCTTCATGTAAAATTAACAGTCAAAAAGGGATGGCTCTCAGCCTAATTTGAATAAATGGCTTTTGATTTTTAGTGGTTTTCGTAATTTTGTGACCTACCCAAAACGAAATTCTGTCATCTTTTTTAAGCATGCTCTGTCCTACTTCTTAGCATCCTCCCTTCACTTCTTCTATCTTAAGCCAACGCGTCCTCCTTCCAGTTTGCACAAAACCTTTGCAGTTCCTAAATTAAACTTTTAAAAAGTATCTAAATACACTGTGTTTAGCAATAAATTTATGAACCGAATACCACTCAGTTTATCTAATAATGACCAATAATGCATTGCCTCTCAAACAAAAGACTCCCCCATGTCGAAATCAAAGCCCAATCAATACGCTATGAACGCTATGATTCTCTTGAAGCCACCCACGCTGCGTCTGCGCACTTGACTCGAAGGCTGTTGTAGCAAGGCCGTGGATCGCACCCATGGAATGCATGGAAACACACATTGGATATCACAGGTGGTACATATGTGGGATCTTTTGTTATTGTACTTATTGTTGTATATATGCGGGTCAAATAATGAAATTAGGTTTTCAACTGTATTTTTTCATTTTGGTGACTAAAAGTTAAAAAAAATTGCCCGCGGAAGGCCACCCTTAATTTCTGGTGTTTTAGCTAGGATAAAGATGTGGCTCAAAAAACTCCCCAGCAGATAGGAAAATACGTGACAATATTTTAAGTAAGGTAGGTAGGTAATGCAACTAACATGGCACAGCGGTGAAATCAACATCCCAAGTTTTGTAATTTTTTTTATGAGTTAACAGTGAACGCCCGTTTTTTTTTATCCTTGTTCCTTTTTTCTTAATTGGACATCTTGTCTTCTCAATTGTAAAATTCTAGGATATCAAGAGAGGCGACCGTTCTACCGTTCTTGTTACCACCCACTGACATTAGAAGGTTACATCAAGGTGACGCACATGTCTTGCGCATGAGTTGATTACAATCACATTGTAATCAAATGCGTTATTGAAATGTAATTAATTTGTGGCGTTGTCATTATTTTATTATTAGTAAGGTTCTTTTGTGTTGGTTATAAGGTTGTTTTCTTTGATAAAAAAATGTTGCTTGGAGATTTCGGTTATTTTATAGTAATTAATTTTTGATTTGTTGTTGTCGATTTTTTTTTGTTTTTTGCGATTTTTGGCTCATTTTAGTTTACAAGTTTAAAGGCTGGTGTACACAGTATGCAGCCAGGTTTGAAAAGCAATGTAAGTCTTGTAAAGTGTTAACTTTATGTAATGCGAAATACCAAACCCCTAAATTGCTATTGCACTACCAAATGTGCGGTCCCATTGAAGTACTGCGTCTATTTTTCTATATGGCCTAGGCCTAAACTTTACTGGCCAATCCATATAATCAAGATGTCACGTGATCACGAGGTGAGCTGTCATTCCATCTTGATTATATGAATTGACAACTCACCTCGTGATCACTTCACCCAAGCCTTCACTTCGACATGTTTACAGAATCGACCGGCTGTTATGAATTCAAGTGACAATATCCAAGTCCAAAATAACCTTAGTATAAAACCGTCGTTTTATCCTCGTGTTTAGGTACAAGAGAACTAGCTTGCAGCTATGTCATCCATGACATAACATCACCAATGATGTCATACATAAGCCATCTCATCTTAAAATAACACTTCCAACATAATAATACAGCACATTCTACGAACATCATTAATTCTGCGAAAATCATTATGGGTACACGGTAACTCCATCCATTTCGAAACATAATTAAATCATCCGAATTCGTATTATAACTTTTTTAATTTTAGACTATAATTTTATTAAAGTGCTCAGCTGAATTTTGAGGTAGGAGTAAAATGAGCAAAAACATAAAGAATACATTCCCCGAAGTAGGGGAAGCGGAGCGCCCCATTCACAGGAGGCGAGCCTGTTGAAACCAACTGATCATATATCCTTACTTTGGGCTGCTACAGAAAAAAAACCATAGAACTATAAAATCCCAACAAAATTTTACCGTATCCCAGCTAGTTCGATCCAGCCCGTCCCTAGCTCCCCCCAGCGACGCCCTAAGCCGAGGCCTGTACCCTACAGGGGGTGCCCTTAGCGTGTAGTCGCTTAGTTTGTATGTTTTTTATAAGCCCTGGCTGGAGGCTTTAATATTATATTAAGGCCACCACAGGCAAGCCCGGTTAAGCAGTCGACAACCTTATAGGTTGAACTGCGAAACGCCACCCACAAGACAGAAAAAAAAATACCGTGTCCCAGAATCGAACCCTGGATCTCAGTAGCACTTGTTATCGCTAAAGAATGCAGTAGGAATATACAGTCAACAAAGCTATGCAAAAAATTTTAAATTTTCCACCGCACTGCCAATATTTATTTCTAATGTGTACATTATAACTTTTTAAGCTTATGATATACTTACGAGTGTGGTGTATAATAATTGTCTACTCAACACACTCACAACATTGTTTAAAAGTAGTTTGCAAGTTAGCTGTCTGCATACCAAATAGCTTTGTTGACTGTACCTAGGTAATGTTTTTCGTACTTGATAAATCTACCATTTGTTCGGATATGTAGAACTATTCAAGGCACATAATATAGCCTTACTGAAGAGCTAATTGCATAAACTTTTCTTGTAAATGTGCTCCGTGTATATAAGACAGAGCAATAAATATGAACCTATATAGTCGCCATCTCCTTCATTCAGTAATATCACATTATTACTAGTGTCCATACATAGACTATTATTAACTCCCCAACCATACATTATATCTTTTTTAGGGTTCCGTAACCAAAGGGTAAAACGGGACCCTATTACTAAGACTCCGCTTTCCGTCTGTCTATCAGTCTGCCACCAGGCTGTATCTCATGAACCGTGATAGTTAGACAGTTGAAATTTTCACAGATGATGTATTTCTATTGCTGATATAACAACAAATACTAAAAAACAGAATAAAATGAATATTTAAGGGTAGATATATACAACAAACGTGTTTTTTTTTGCCATTTTTATAGATAATGATCCGGAACTCTTCGTGCGCGAGTCCGACTCGCACTTGGCCGGTTTTTACACTCCAAATTCCCACTACCAATTTTCTTAAAATAGTATTTAAGTTTCTGACGTCACCAATGACTCAGTTTCCGGAGGATGTGTGTTTGCTTGCACGGTCCGTGGGTTCGAGTCTGACCTTGGTATTGTGGATTTTAATATTCATCTTTATTTAAGTTTACCTTGTAGAGGTTTGAGTTAACTGTAGGAAAATATTTTCTGAGGAGTTTTAAACATTGGCTGTGTAATGTGTACGTGGTTCACAGAATATTGTAAAATGTAAGTAGGTAGCCATATTTGGTCGTATGATCATTTTCAGTAGCCTTATTTGAGTTTATGTCTTCTTGATTTAAAGTTTGTCTTAGTTAGGTATGACTTTTAAATCATGGCATTTTTTTCAACCTCTATATTGTATGCAAAACTGTCAGTTCTTTCTGGTAATATTTTTCGCAAGAAGCCCCGAAGTTCTTGAATAACAAAGTTGACTGCATCAACAGCCGCAGTCGTTGGCTGGACATAAACCTTAAAAAGGAGTCGCAGGAGTGTTTCGTTTTTCATATTGTCAATTTGCAAATGCACCCCACGCTTTTTTACAATAATGTACATTTTCAATCTGGATTTTTCTATAAAAGCGTGTTTTTTTAGTTTTTTTAAACTATTCTTTTTTTAAATTTTTTGTTAAAGGTTAGTTAAATAGAATATGTGTGTTTTTGTGAACAATAAAAAAGTGTGTATTTATGGATAATTTTTTGCTTTGTTAGAATATTTTTTAATTTTAATTAATTAATCCTGGCGAATCTAACTAGGATAATCGGATATATTAATTGAATTCTTGCATTGTCATCGATCCTTGACAGGTGTGCAAAGTTTGAACTAAATCTGATCGTTCAAAGCAGGGCAAAATCGAGCTCAAAAGGGTCGGTTACGGACAGACATACAAACATACAGGTGAAGCTAATAAAAGCGTGTTAAAAAGGGAGTCGCAGGAGTGTTTTGTGTTTCATATTGTCAATTTGCCATTGAAATACCTGACGTTCTAGACTCTAGACAAACTGATATTCTATTAGCAAATGCTATTGTTGAAATGATTAAATATAAGGGACTAGCGGACGTCACGCGGACTCACCCGCCTAGTTCCCGTTCCCGTGGGATTACGGGGATAAAATATAGCCTATGTTACTCGCTGATAATGTCCATAATCCATTGCTAAAAGAATTTTTCAAATCGATCCAGTAGTTTTTAAGTTTATTCGTTACATACAAAAATACAAATCTTTCCTCTTCTTAATATTACCTAGTATAGATTGACCTTGATGAATTCTTGATGTTTTGACAGTAGCCTCTGCCACGCTACTGCTGGCAGAATGTCACATTTCTACAGCCTCTGATATTAATTATATCAAGAGTTAGAGATGTATTTCACGTAGTTTATTGATGTGTAACATCTTTCCTCTCGCTTTCCTGCAATCTGTGGGAGTGATTTCGTGAAATGGGACGGAAGTGTGTGTCAGGAAGCCGAGGAAGCGCGCTATTCGATTTGACCAATGAGTGCACCCTATTTGATTTGACCAATGAGCGGGCGCAGTGGTCGAGTTGGCTGTCAGTTGGTACTTTTAATGTTAATGTTACTTTTTGCCAAGGTGACACGTCAGATGTTATCCTATGCGACGACTGTAAGACTCGCCTGTTTTCTTTTCCTGTTTTCAAGGCTCTACTACTTAAGTAACTTCTTTTGAGACCATTCAACTTTGCTTCCAAACGCCAGCGTTAGCAGCTCCTTTGAATGGCCGCAAACGCTAAAAAAACCTTGTTCTGTATGCACTATACACAAAACTGAACAGCTTGTTTACTCGGGCGACCGAGGTGATCCGTGGCGCGCATGTCAAGTAGTACGATATAAACTGCGCTGACGCAGCTTTACGTGTCAGAGGATGTTAGAAAGATTGAGTTAGAAACATTACCCACTTTTGGGGTAATTCGTTGAAAGTAAAAAGGATTACATTCCATACAATATTGTCGCTTAGCACACGAGCCTGTCCGATTTAATACACCTAGACTATAAAGGATTTTTAAAAGCCAGTTAAGAAATGACAATATTTTTAACAGAATGGGAACAATACATAAAAACTACACATGTTCCTAGGAACTAGAAACATGTGTAGTTTTTAGGTATCTTCTAGTGACGTGCAGGCATTTTATGGCACTGACTTTATGTAAAATTTGACTTTAAAAACGGCTCGTTCTCAACTAATTCGTATAAAATACTTTTGATAAGAATTATTTGAATACAGATATTGAATATTTAGCATAGAAAAACAAAGCCAGTATCACTTAAATAACTGCTGCCCCTTTTCAGTATCGGTTAGTTTCCCATTAGTAGTTTAGCATTCATTTTTTTTTTGCTTAATTTTGTTGATATTTTAAAGCTGGGTACTGACCGGTGCTACGGACCGTAATGTAACATTTGCAGCAAGAATTTTATGTTACGTTGTGTCCTAAAATCCGTGTAAAACAAAAGACATACGCACATCGTGCTCGTTTTCACGTACTCACTGCATGAATGCTCGCTTTGTAACATGTGACATTAAGCCCCGTAACACCGGTCAGTACCCACCTCAAAACGAGCTAAACTAGTCTAATAAAGATATATTTTCTCCAATAAAACTAAGATATCTGCTTGTTTTTGTCTCATTCACAGTTGGGATACTTAAGGTCAAACACGTTTTATATGAGGAAAATTAATAGGATTCGGTGTCACGTTGAATTAAAAACAGCTAACGAAATATTTGACATTTTGCATAAGAATGTTTTTCCCACCATACTTGACCGAAGTTTAAGATATTAGTCACCTTTTGAGATGATTAAAACTTTATATTTTGTTTTGCAAGACGGATATTACTAGACTTTCAAGATTTTCTCGAAGCATTGGAGGGTTTATTCTGGAAATTACCCTATTCTTGAGATCAGCCTATAAATAATATAGGTATATCTTACACGTCAATATTTTTTTAAACTATTACATGTGGCCAGTGTTGTAGCTGATTACCCTGAGAAGAAACACCGAAACAAACTCAGACGTGAAAAACTCTGTCTCTTATTAATCCATCATGCAGGGCTAGTGCCGTTTGCTTGAGTCTTGCTCTGCCCATGACATCATCCGGGTTTCATACAACTATTGCCGAGTATACTAGGCTTATCGCCTTCATCGCCTCAAAGAATAACCTCACGTAATTCCAATTCAAAAACTTCGACAAATGGTATTTGAATTTGAACAGTCAATGCACCTGCCTGCATTCTAAGCAGGAGCCACTCATACAGTCACACACATGTCATATACCACTCGTATTGTCACACACATGTCATTTACCAATAATTCCAAAAACTTCCAACTGTAATACAAAGCCTGCACATAACTGCGCGCCATCACGCGCGCGCATGTTGCTTGCGCCGGCGCTGTTTCTAGAAACTTAAGGCGCATTTACACTGGGTCTACGACCGACTTCGGCGGGCCGGAGCTAAGGCGGCCCGGTGGAAGCTTTGCGTAAAGTGTTACATACCAATCGATCTATGGTGGAATGGATGAGCCGACGTAAATTGACAGTTCCTACAGAACCAGCTCAAAGTCAAAACTACCACACCAATCGGCCGACGCTGATGCATATTTTCGGTGGACGATCGATGATGTGCTTTCAAGATTCGATCGTCCAAATCTTGCAAGCAGACTGAGTCGTTACTTCGTTAGACGACTGTGGTAGGCGCCAGATACATCTATATATATATAAAAATGAATACCTATTTCCCTTGGTCACGACATCACGCGTAAACGGCTGGACCAATTTCGCTAATTCTTTTTTTGTTGTGTTTGTTATTGTCAGGAGAAGGTTCTTATGAAAGAAAATTTTGAAGAACAAAACATCCGAGCGAAGCCGGGGCGGGCCACTAGATTGCAATATAGTACATAGCCCTGTCCCTAATATCTCTTCGTAGGAACCCGAACAATAAATTATGAATCGTGTCTCATTACTAGAATAAGTAAAGGATAACCATAGAGGTCGATTCAAGACAGTTTGACGTCTTTATTTCTGTTTTTAAAATAAATGTAGTGTGTGTGTATGCATGTGGTCAATGACCGCTATCGCAAATTCATCAGGTGTCAATCATAGGCGTTAAGTTAGGCTGGGTCGTTGGACGACTTCGTCTGCCAGCCTTAGTCGTTTACCGACCCAGTGTAAACGGGTTTCAATACGCGCACAGCGACAATCGACCAGTTCCTCAAATTGCGTTACGTCGCATCGCTAATAGATGATGTGTCGAGTGTGACGGCTGTGTGTCGACTGTCGATGTGGGAATCGGAGATTGTTGTGGCCGATGATTACCGTGGAGTGTGTACACAATGGTTTGTGGTTTCTGTTTGGTGAGATCATGGAGCACGATGGTTGAAGTTTGACGTTTGATGATGAGACTTCTTTTTCTTAGCGTGCCGGTGGCAAATATATTTATAAAATTTTATATTTGGCCCAGTACTTAGCAACGGCAACACCGTTCGCTGACGCAGCCATAAGGTCCTCACATGTACAGGTGACAGGGCATGCGGTGCAAGACAAGAGGTGGGCCATGGACTGAAACAGAAAAAACTGTGAAAGAAAAGAAAGAAAGAAAAAAAAAATGGGACTCGCACAAAACAAATATAAAAGTAAAATGAATAAAAAGTAACAGTCATAAACAATAACTAACAGAAGCAAGAAAGAATAGCATGAATTTGATACGTCATATGCGAGGCCGAAAAGGTCCCTATCTCAACATAAGCTGCGTTATTTAAAAAAATAAATAACTTAGCGCTGGTATTCTAATAGGGCTTGTGATGCCACGGAATCACTCACGGAACACATACTAAAGAGAGATATATAAAAATAAAATAATTAGTATAAATTACGTGATATATTCCGAAATTAAACGATAGTGTAGTGTGTTTTACAAAATGATCCTAGTCACTTAATAAGTTTGCAAGTTTTTCTAGACATGGTGTTTCATGTAAAATAAAAGGCTTTCCAGACAAAATTTATTTATTTATTTAAAATAATAATAATTTATCTTTATTTCAGACATACGTCCATATTTTTACAAAGAAAGTGTTAGTTGAGTTTTTAGTAGTACACACAAAAATAAAATAAATAACAAGGTGTTAAGGTGTATTTAAGGACAACCAACAAAGCATACACCAAAATACATGTTACAGTACTCATAATATTTTTTTTTACATTTTGTAGTGTAGATACATCAAAACAGGTTCTTCAAGGACCGTCACTGGCTCTTCACTGAGTTCCCAGAACTGGCTCCAGACAACACATCAGTCCCAGTTAGAGTTTACCCTGATGGGGGAATAACTCCACGCAAACTACAGAACAACCTAAGAGTGACACTAAACGGTTCATATTTGTTAATTAAAGGCTGCCTTGGCATGCAGTTATAAAACAGATTTTGCTAATTTAGTTAGATCGATTAATTGTTAATTAATTGTTTAGTATGGAGCAATAAACTAAGGAATTATATTTTTTTTTAAATATCGGGTCTTAAAGATCCAAGAAGAGTTGCGCTCCAAAACAATGACGATGTTTTAATAGCTAGTTTGTAACTTCCCATTAACTGCCTCAGTCTTAATTTTCTGGCCCTCCCTTAAAAGCCTCATTGTCGGCTCCTCCAGCAATAAACATAAAATCCTTTTAACAAAGGCTGTACAATTAAAAGCTTTTCGTAGTTTCACATTCGTGTTTAATGGCTGAAAAAAATACAAAATGGATGCTTAAGGCTGAGCCGACACCTAGACCAAAACGTTCTGAAATCAGAGGGGTGATTCCAGTATTTTTAAGGACCTTTCGAAATAGGAACTCAGTCGAAATCTAAGCACAGCAGAGGCCCTAGGCAAAATGAGCTTAATATGCTTGTTGAAAAATACAAATTGCATGGGAATGACAATAGTAAATTTAGGAAGCGAAAAGTTACGTGGTGGGTCGAAAGTAACCCACCTTTACCACGCATTTTTATTTTTTATGGATGGGAAATCATCAAATGACTCCTTCTGGAGTATCAGACTCTTACTAACTAAAACTCATCCGTGTTCCTTCTAGTGTCATTTGCGTTCCAGGGCCGCGGTGACTCTTTCGAACAAATTCCGCAACACCTTCGCCACGAAGTGTTATCGAAATCGAAGTAAAAAAAAAAACATACAGTCGAATTGAGAACCTCCTCTTTAATTCTTTATTGTACACCATAACAGCTTATATTAATTCACATTTAAAAATAGTTCATGTACAAAGGCTAGCTTAACTCAAAAATGAGTTTTCTACCAGCAAACCTTTGAGTGATAGAGAGAGATCACAATAGAGGGTAGGATCCAGTGCACAAATTTTACAATGCTACATTTATAAATATACCTACATACGTAAACATATAAATATATACATACTTATCTAAAAATATTATGTCATTGCGAAAGGAAATGCTCTTTAACTTTCCTCTTGAAGATGTCAAGAGAAGGGCTGTCGCGTAAGGAGTGTGGGAGAGAGTTCCAGAGACGCACTGCAGTTACAGAGAAAGATCCACCATAGCGGCTGGAAGTGTGACGCGGAGTACGAAGGAGAAGAGAAGTGGCAGTACGACATGGTTTACCTCTCGGGACGAGGTACTCAAAGCGTTCACGAAGGTATTGAGGAGAATTAGGAGTGTGCAGGATAGTAAAGAGAAGGGATAGGATGTGAGTATCTCGCCGACGCCGAATCGGCAGCCACTCCAATTTGGTCAATTTGGACTTTTGGAAGTCGGTTAAAAAACTAGCCAAATGTAGGGAAATTAGAGGTATTTTGGCAGATTGCGACTGCGAACGTTCCTTAAAAATACCAGAACTGCTCTTAGGACTTCCTGAGATTACATCCTACAAAAACAGTTTTACTTATGGTCGACGATATGCAATAAGGGTCATTGCCCTTTCCTTAATACCTCTTCGTAGGTACCTGCCGTCCCTGAACAACAAATTAAGAATCGTTTTCCAATACTAGAAAATGTAAAGGATCACGATAAATGTCGATTCAGGAGTTATTATAAAATAATTAAGTGTGTCAATAAATGTTGGTGGGTCAATGACCGTTATTGCAAATTTATCTGGCGTCGACTATAGTAATATTATCTATAGTTTAGTTAGATATTTGTGCAACAGAACAATCTCGGAAACAACAAAACGAATGTTTTGTCAAGCATAGATAAAACTGTTTTGTCCAAGTTACCATTACCGTAGAAAGCAGCACAGGTGGTCTTAAAATGTTAATGAGCCATAGTCCTTAAGACCTCTTCGACGTATTTATTGTTTACGATCATATTCCCCTTTGTCTTTATGGACAAACGTGTTCATGAATTTAGATGGACCCGAGCCGACAGAGGATTTTGAATTTGTTATTAGAAACTCCTCTTTTTGTCATCTGGGACAGTTGTTGTGGAGGATTTTTAAAGTATTTGAGAAGATTTTAGAGATAAACTTTTGAGTTGTTTTGGCTTGAGGTAAAGCTGGTCTGGAAGGCAGACTGTAAGTACTACCGCTAAAAAGTGTGAAAAGTCAATCAAGCCAATGGGGGCTTTTACATTTTTTTTTAAATTTGTGCTCACAATTTGGCGCCACTGGCGAGTAGGGTCCTTAACCTTACAAATAACGTAGTTATTACGCGCATATGAACAAAGTTAAAAGGAAAAATAATTTATGATGCCGTAAACGTGCGATTTAATACAACATAGATAGTGTCGCAGTGGTACGTGCACTCATCATAATGGAAAAAAGAAGGACATATTTCCGACAAAAAAAAAGTTAAATTCATTGGTCGGTGGAACCGTAACATAATATACCATATTCAGGCTGGTACAAAAGCCAATCAACAGTGAAATTTTACATTTCGAAGACCTCACGCAACACTAGCGGCCAATTCAAACGCAATAGTCCTCATTGACGACATTTCGTTTCCGTTTTAGCTCAATTTTCAATTTTGATCTTTTCTAGGAACCAACATGTTTGTTACTAGCTTTTTCGCTTTCAGCGGTTTCGCTCGCGTTAAGCACCACGATAATCTGTACCTAAATTCACCAAAAACGGTCAGTGATTTTAAACAAGCAAACTCAGTTTCGCATTTATATTTTTTGTTGGGCAAAGGCCTCCCCCAACTCCTTTCAGATAATTTTTCCCTGAGCCGACTCAAACAAACTTTGGCAGTGGGCGTTTAGGTCGTCCTGCCACCTCTTCCTAGGCCGACTTCGGCGACGCCGTCCATCCTCAGGCACCCACTTGTGGAGACTATTGCCCATTTGTATTATTAGATAAAAAAAATAAAAATAATAATCATTTAAATAAACTAAGTACTTACTATTCAAGCTTGTAGAAAATTTGTATAAATGTATAAGCGGAGTAAAAAGGGGAGGGAAAGAACGCATAGAGCATAGAAAAATTCGTCCACATCGCTGTCAATGGGAAAAGTGAACACTGGCCGCATTGCCACGTTGAATGGCAATGCTGATTCGTTGGCCAAAGAAAAGGCCAGCCCTCTGGTCACGTGAAGAGTCGACTAACTGCTTGCTGATTACACGAAAACTCGATGAGCATTCGGACCCCATGGCCCTAGTGTTTCAATCTCAAACGGCTCAAATACATAATTCGCAATAAAGTTGTTGTGTTTGCGCCGTTTGAGAATCAGATTTTCTGCACACAGCAGCCTCCCCAGCACAACCCGCCGTGCTAAGAAGATGGGATGGCGCAAGGGTGTCGACAAATGTTGCATCCCACACCAAAGTCCTACCCGACTTAACTATCATTGTAAGTCGATGACTCGTTAAACAGTCTTAGGAAACGACCGATTCGAGTCGTACTTCTGACGTTTCAAAAACCTTTCACAAAATGAATTCGCCAGCAACCGCAAAACATTTAAAGCTTCCTCAACCATGGGCGTGCAGTAGGCTACAATAAGGGTAGGCCAGCCCATACATAAAGCCCAAAAAAATAAAACTCACCACAATATTCAGGGTTGAAATCACGATACTGACGATGCGAATTTTCGTCCACTTTGAAAGGACGAAAATTTTTTTTTTGGCGGTTTTTTATGGGCTGGCCTACCCTTATTGTAGCCTACTGCGCGCACATGACCTCAACCATTCAAAATCTCGTCATAGTTAAAAAGCGTTTTGTTAAAACTTAGCAACAGTTTATTATGTTATTTCCCAAGAATTTAACTGTACAGTTGTAATGGTGGTTCACGTGATGGTAACACAAAACGGTGTGTCGTCGCCGCGTTGGACTCGAGTTGAATTTTATTGGACCAGTTATGATGACGGAGATTGTAGATAATGGAGGGAACTTTATTCTTGGAAGAGGTACTGTTCCTTGTTTTCTTTTGGTATATTTTTAATGTATCCTTTGGTTTATGTTGATGGGATAAATCTTTTCCCAGTAGTGGAACAAAGTACGTTGAGAAACGATCCGATGGATTGTGTTAAGGATGACATGTTTTTTTCGTTGTTCTAATTACCATTTTAGGGTACTGTACCCGAAGGGTAACCAACGGAACCCTATTACTAAGCCTCTGCTGTCCGTCCGGCGTTCCGTTCGTCCGTCCGTCTGTCAGCGGGCTGTATCTTAAGAACTGTAATAGGTTGAAATTTTCACATATTGTGTATTTCTATTGCCGCTATAACAACGAATAATAACAATTAAATTAAATTTAAAAAATAAGGTTATGCTACGGAACCCTTCGTGTGAGAGTCCGACTTGCACTTGGCCGGCTTTTTCCAAATGTTGATGTTTATTTTTGAACCATCAGGCGAGGTTGTGGTCAAACGCCAGCCTACCAATAATAAAGTAGAGAAAAGTAAGAAAAGTTCTTGGTAGATAATTTTAATAAGAAATGATAAATGGAAACGAAGTGCACAATGTACATAAGTTTTCAAACGAATGTTTGAAAAGTAAATGATGTACTCGTAGGTAATGTGGATGTACCTGCCTAAATACATTTGGTAATTACAGTCGTGTTTCTAATAGGCAAGTTTTAGAGAATTCAATTGTTTCTAAGTATTCTGTGGTTTTATGACTCAAATTGTCGAGTTACAATGATAACCACAACACAGACAAGCTAATAGAATTAAAGAATCTCAACAATTAGATTTTAAAAGAAGAGTGAAAGAACACTACCTTTCGGTACCATCATAGTTGCATATTTAAAGTATACCTATATTATTATTTTTCTTATAGTATTATTTAAGTAGTATGTATTAGTATGATATTAATTTTAGTCATATTTATTATAGTATGTTAAATTTAAAGTTTTTTTGTCTTTTTATGTTAACATAACTTTTACACACGATGTCTACATCTCTTTTATTCGACTCTCCTTTCGCAAGTATGCTGGAAGAGATTTCTTTAGAAATAAGCATCACCTTTGTACCTATTTTTCTGTTCCCTTCTTCTTTTTTATTTGTTAAATGTGTGTACATAAACTGTTAAATAAATAAATTCTTGCTATTTATTCATAAAATATAATCATATAATGACAAATGTAAATGATTAAACTGTAGTAGGCATATTGACACTACGACGATTGTCTTAGCAGATCGCATACAAGGAATAATAATGTCACCTGCGTGTGAGTCAGAGTGACGCAAAAGAATGTTTGCGTTTGCACAGATTTGATCGATACTCGGCAGGGAGTCATTGTCTTTTCATTCTATGGTCAATATTCTGAGTGTTGCCGAAGAATTTGTAACTTAAATATTGAGGAAGAGTTTCCGTTGTCTTTTGACCCTGTCGGCATTACAAGTTATTGTTACAACACACTTTTATAAGGCCTTCTGTTAATTTAAGAATGTTGTTTTATATCCTAGGTCATTACTCCCTAAAGTGATTGATCTTAGGATGTCCGCGACCTTTAAATCACAAAGGATATCAAATACTTGCAACAAGAAATAAAAACCAAACGTCACGACTATGACAGTTGCATTCTATTCCCGGTCGCCGCCATCTTTTTTTCTATCAACCTGCCAGTGATGCTCCATTTTTTATTCATCTGACAAACAGTAACTAATGCCGTTACATAAAAAAATAACAATCGTAATTCTCAATCGGTTAATCCACATTTCTAGCAAGCGGTTAGCAAAAAGTTCAACCGTTATCAAAACAATGGTCTGGCTGTCAGTGGGGTCTTATTGCCACCGTTACAACTAACCCTTTGTATGCAGATGCGATGACAGGGGTACAATGGTACCGATTAAATTATTCTTTTTTCAAACGCCTACTGGTGTTTTGGAGAAGGTTGAACAACTTTTTTTCGGTAAGAAAAAAGTTTGACATGTGTTTGTGAACTTATTTCTTTAGGTAGTGGGTGCATTTTATTGTGTTATTGCTACTGGTACATAAATATGAGTTACTTTTTGGGACTGGAAAGACAACAAACATGAATCACGTTCTAGCCTTTGTTTGAACCCAACTTGTTAGCGCTGTCTGTAACTTTTCTTGTTGTGGTTCTGAAATACTAAATTGATCGAATAATGACTTTGCTAAATAAGTACACTTTTGAAACATTTTCTTTATTAGGTAGGTATTTTTCTTGTATATTTTCTTTCCCCGGCAGTCAAAGCCATTATAATCATCTGGTTTTCAACTTCCGTATCCCACTGTTTAAATAAAAATAATCTATTTCTTTGTTGCAGTAACAAGCCGACATGTGACGGGTCGCAGCAGTTTCCCGCCGAAACGTGATCGTCCACCATCTTGATTTTATCAGAGACAAGTGTTGCCAGGTAGATATTTTTTTCTTTTATAATAGGGTCTTATCTTATAAAGAGGAATACAAAGAAACTAAAAAAAGCCTGAGACTTGTGAGCCAAATAGATTTTTCCCAAGTATTTTGCAATTATGCCTTCGCTTTCAATCAGACGAGACTGCCAATAAACGCAGACCTATACAAAAAAAAATATAAGACCAAACATTTTTCCTAAGTCCATAAAAGGCAGATAATCGTTGAGAATCTCGCAAATGTTGCCATTTCCTTTAATTACGGACATAATGCGGTCAGCACTTCGTACAGTCAGTACTAGGTACGTGAGGATTCGCAGTTTCTCCTACAAATTGCATGAATCGGGCATCTATTAGATTCATTGAACGGATACAGCTATGTTTTTATAGCTTAACAGCTTCGGAAATGACTGTATTCAATGCAATAAGAGGTGGAGAAAACCTCTTTTGCGTTTTTGTTCGACGTATATCTGCTTTTAATCTCTCAGATTGAAATAGATTTGCACTTGGATATAAGTATAATTTGTGTAGACAAATTAAGCATGTTTCTACGTTGAAATTTTAAACTTTTAATCTCATGATTCTGCTTTACATTTCCTTCTTGGATCTTAAGCAGAAAATGCTTTCTATTTCTTTTCTTTTTCCAACTTTCTAAAGCAAAACGCAAACGAAACACAAATACTTTTTCCATAACTTCCGTTCCATAACTTTAATACTACCAACCTAACAAAAATAAGTCGTGTGCAATTTAAAATATATGTCCCTCGTCTCAGGATTTATTGTGACAAGGCAACACGTAACAGTGTAGTGTCTTCCTTGACTCTAGCTTTTGTACTTGGTTCAGCTACTATTGTTGCTGAGGAAAATAATGAATGGACGACGCGAATAGGAATTGCGAATGCATTTAAATTTTCAGCAATAATAATACTGTTGGTTGTTTTCCGGTGTAGGTAACTAAGAGGGCCAGGACGAAGTGATGTTTAATCAGTAATAACAATTGAACTTCGACTCGAAAAAACCGAAAGTCCAAAATGTTGGGATTTATCACGTAACATTTCAGTACCGCATTTAGATCCTACTTATTTTTGTTTTTTTTTTTCGGGGATTGTTTTCGCTGTCATCTCGTCACGTCTACATCCCAGGAATACCCTTACAGCAGCATACTTTTATGTGGAATACATTTATCCGGGACTGTTGTTTATTGGGCTTGACCCCGCTGAGGGTAGGTTTTTAGCAAAGTAAACACGCATAATAAGCCTCCTTGGATTACTTTTCGTACCAAAGATATTTCGGTCTTTTCGGGTAGGGGGTGGGGGGGGTTGGCTTGAGCTCTCTCAGCACCCCCTCGAATTGCCAATGACATTTAGTACCCCCTTTTATAATAATTCAGTCTTGAGAGATATCCAAGTAATGATGTCTGTAGCTCTACAATACTAACATACCTTCTTTGTGATATTTTTCTAGAATATAGAAAATTTTCCTAAAAGCCTTAATCAAAGAAGGAAAGAAAACATGTTTATTTGGCAAACAAATACAATGTTGGAACAAATGTAAGGATTAATTAATTTGAAAATACAGTTGATATTCTTTAACTACACGTCAATATCGACCTTTACCCGACACAATAAGATTTATTTCACTGATGTATATCTAGCAGAATTTTAACAAGCTGTCGCACTAGGTGCCAGGACAAGATAAGTGGAGAAGATTAACACTTTTTAAGTTTAAATTAATTAAAAAACCGATGAACAATGAAAAGAAAAAGACTATTAAATGTTTATGCGTAAAAAAGTATTCCAAGCGTACGTTGACAATTTATGGAGAGCTTACAATCTCTCAAGTTATTTTATAATCTTAAGGAGTTTGCCATTTTCCGGTGACAGATACAATACATATTGATGAATGACACAAAATTTGTCTTCAATATTTCTGTGTCGCCAGCTTTGTCTTGGGCTTATTCCACAGTAATCGTACGTCCGGGATGACAAGAAGCCTCCGGTACTCAGCGATGAATGAGGTTCTGAATGAATGTTCTTAATCGAATCAGTGCTTTGCCAATTTCTAAAAAATAACCTTTTCTAAACCAATCACTTTAAACTTTTTTAGAATATCAGTTCCTATTGATAACCATCTAAATTTCGACCGTCTATCACTTATTCTCTCACGTGTTCTTTCTTAGTATCCCTTTCAACTATTGCCAACAATTTACAACGTTCCCTTTCACGCATTGTTTCGGTTTGGTCTTCTACCTTTCTTGCATTGTGCTAGATATCTGAGATCTGCTCGTTAGCTGCGACACCTCAATAGGCAAGCCTTGAAGATGTGCGTAAGATTGTCCCGGTCTATATATTCGGATCACTGTAAAAGGATCGCCCTTTCTGGGTAAACAAAGTGCCCGGTACTATCGGGGAATGAATTGTTCGTATTGCAGGAATACGCCGTATTGGTGGGTTTAGCTCATTAGTGTAAGGTTGGCTTGTTGGCAAAACTTTGTGGAACAATTGTTAATTAAAACCTAATAAAGGAACCGGGAAATTTCACTTTGGTTGGTAGAGCAAAAAGCAATTTTCATGATAAACGGTACAATGTACTCAATTTCATTCTTAAGGTTTTATTTATCACATACATAAGGTATTTACAAATAAATTATCCTGATACTTCTACGAGACAATCGCAGTGAATTGTTTTCTGATAAATAAGTCGTTTGAAAACTTAACCCTATAGAACTTCATCTGAACTCTGGGTGGTGGGAACCTGACAATGTTCTCGAAGCTCACTCTAGAACACAGAAAATCGTATTCATTGAACAAATGATGTATTCTAGCTGTGTACCTAATTGTACGTCTCGTAACTTTTTAAGACGACGCTTACTCCAAAAAAACTACGTCTCTGTGTGGCCCCAAAACCTTTGGACCTGTCGGCCCTAAATGATTTTCGTTAAAAAAGCAAAACCACAAACATGAGTGATCGTTCAGCACTTACTCTTGTACCCTAATTGATTTCGGAGCCGAAAACGATGCAATAAATTATGTTTTTGTAACGAAAGCTGTGTTTTGCGTACAGTCGGTTTCGGATGGTTAAGGTTAGTTTGCACGCTTATGGTAGATATGCATATGGTCAGTAAGTATTTAAGGTATGGTCTAAATGGTATCAGATTTTACTCAGGAATTCGCTTTTAGCGATGAGGCCATTGTGCCATCCTATATATATTCCTATATTGATATCTTCATCGATCTTTTCTGTAACGTACATAAATGTTATACTATACATAATACATAAAGAGTATTTACTGTATAGAGTATTAGACTGGCCTGTTGGTCGAGTGGTTAGTGACCCTGACTGCTAAACCGGAGGTCGTGGGTTCGATTCCCACTCAGGACAAATCTTTGTGTGATGAGCATGATCATTTGTTTTGTGTCTGGGTGTAATTTGTCTATAATATGTATGTATTTAGAAATATATAAGTATGTTTATCAGTTGTCTGGTTGCCATAGCACAGGCTCTGCCTAGTTTGGGATCAGATGACCGTGTGTGAGTTGTCCCAAGATATTATTATTATTCTATTGGAACATTTGCTTATAATATAGAATTTCTTTCTTGAAACTTTTGACGTGACAACGTCTAATGAATCGATGAACGCCGGCTGCACGCACAAAAAAGGATGACTCATTGTAACGTTACGCTCATTGTAACGTTACGATCATTTCATCAATGTCTTGTTACGACGTTGTCACGTTAAATTATCGTCCGTTAACCGACTTTACAGACAATCAATTTTTAATTAATGAAACCGCGTTTAATTTGTCCCTTGCAGATTACACGTACCTATATAAAATTATACATATTTCCTATGGAGGGACGATTTGGATTTTACGTCCAATACATCCAAATGTTAAAAACTGTACCCTTAATTTTAAACCTCAACGGTTTACTCAAAATCAATTTAAATTAGGAACTTAAAGTACTCATAAAAAGAAGATCCCTTCACAAGTTCAAGACTACGCATAAGTTCTTGTGTCAACAGCCCCTTACAAGTAGTAAGTGGAAACAAAGTGGAGGACACACGTGCGGCATACAAATTACATTCATATGAGATGCGAAATTGATATTCATCATTATAATAACAGCCATTTTAGTTACAAGAATCACTTAAATTTTTCGCAAATAAATCTTGAAGAGACGAAAATAACTGATTTATGGCTTGAACTGATTTAAGACCTTGTTGGGTTACATTTACTGCTGAACTTGGTCTTCCTGTGACTGATGATGATGAATGGTTTTAGGGTATTTAACCTTAATCACTTTACCTGTAAGATGGATTGGCGATTGCTGGATTTCTTGACTGTTTTAGCCAAGCTGCAACTGTACGGGTGCAATTGTGGCCTGTCAATTTAGATTTCTATGACATATTTATATTATTTAGAAGTAATGTTTTTAAACGCGTATGTTCGAGGATAAAAGCTTTGAAAAATCAAGAAAAATCTAAATAAAATAATAAAAATTGCAGTTAAGAAGATCGAAGCGAATTTTTAGTACCATATCGGTCGCAAGCGCGACTGCCAAGCGTGGAGTCCTGGGTTTGATTCACAGGTCGGGTAAAAAGTGTCAGGAATTTCTCAGTGACAGCCCGGAGTTTGGAAGTTGGTGGTTAGACACCCCCGTGACTCGGAAAGCACGTTCAGATCTCTCTCCGGTCGTGTCGGGTTGCCGTCCTATCGGAATATGAGAGTGATGGAAGAGGAAGTACACCTGTGCTTGCGCACACACTTGTGCACTATAATAAGTCCCGCGCCGATGTCTAGTCTCGGTTGAGATTGACCGCCATGGCTGAAATCGGTCATGAGGACTATATATATTTATATAATACAAATTATAATAAAAGATAATATAGTTAGGGAAAAAAAAATATTTTGGATCTTAGAACATCCGAATGCAATTTCCTATTTTCCAAAGCATTCACAGAGTAGCAAAAACATTCAGAAAAGGACTATTAGCTGTGGATTATTTAATTTGAGCAATATGACATCAACACCCAAACGAGCAAATTGCGTGCTCAACCATTTAAAAGACTGACAGTAAAAGTTAAATTCCTTGACGCAATTTCCATCAAAACATGTACTTACACTTAAGGATTCCTTCTTTTTGCCGCAGCGTGCAGCGTCCAAATTGGGTCCACTAATGAAGTGAAAGAACTCGACGAGACAAGGCAACTCCTGTTGGCCTTGTGTGCCAAATATAGACACGAGTTCATATGAGTCAAAATGTAAGAGAGAGGGCTTTTTATTTCACTTTGATTTTGTTAAAGTGTAAGTATTTTCATCGGGGTTTGTGTGTGTTATGTGGGGTAATAAAATTGTTTTTTTTGTGTGTAATTAAAACATGTTTAGATAGTATCTTTGTTCTGGAGACTGTGTTTCGCGAATTGTTTATCGTGTAAATTGTATGGTCATTCTTTTTTTATTAAGGTGTCTATCACTTTGTAGATGACTGGTTCTTTTTAATTAAACTGTCTAAAATATGGCTACCTGCGCCCATCTTCTTCTGACATTGGATATCTTCCTTGATTTTAATATACATTGCAGGTTTAATTCCGTGACAGTAGAGACTATAGTAGGCGCCAGATAAATGTGGAATAAAGTATATTGACCTTTCCCTAATAACTGCTCATAGGTACCTGAACAATTAAATATGAATCGTTTTTCATTATTAGACAATGTTAAGGATCACGAGAGATGATGATTCGGGACAGTTTTGTGTCATTAATTCCGTTTTTCAAATTAACAATGTCAATAAATGTAGGTGGGTCAATGACCGATATTCCACGATTATCTGGCGCCTACTATACTCTTGTACTTCTTGCTTCTTGATGCTCTCTGATAAGTAAGTACCTACTATATTTTACAAGTCCAATAGGGATCAATTTGGCCGCAAAAATGTTTAGATTATTGTGAAGTGAAGTAATAATTAAATGTAAAATCTGTACCGCTCAGAATAAGTATAACGAGGCCACTTTTTTGGCAGCACTCATACGTCATTGCGAAGGCTGTCAGCTGATAAAAAACACAAGTATTACATACTCGCAGACATAACTCGACTCTCACTTATCAAGTTTATCCGTATCAATGTCTATAATTATGCAATAACTTCAATACTGTTCGAGACCACTTGTGACTCGTTATCTTTCATCTATAAGGCCTCGACCAGGGTGAGGTACGTCGGTCATCATCATCATCATCATCATATCCGCCGAAAGACGTCCACTGCAGGACACTATGTCCAGCGTGTATGTGAGTCCCTTAGTCGCACGCACGGGAAGTGATGGGATGGTGTTATTCTTTTACGTCCGACACCATACAGTTCGTCGGTACTGGGAGCCTGTGCGGTCACGTCACGTTTTAACCGGTACCTATCAGTGTAACAGTATAGTTTATGCTAGCTAGCGATCGTCTATTGTTTTAGCCTGAGGAAACACGTCTATGCCTAGCTTATATTGCCCGCTACAACAACTCGCGATGGATGCGGCCACAGGCGAAGCGATTATCGAACTGTCAAAATATATGAGAATGATCACGTGACATTCCGACAGTGTTTGTCAATCCCAAACACTTTTGACGTTTTGAGAATCGCCTTCGCCACGCTTTTTTTTTTTTTTTAAAGATTGGAAATCATCAAATGACTTCTTCCGCTCTGGTTGGAGCGGAAGGGCGTGTCAGACTCTTACTGACTAAAAACCATCCGTGTTCCTTCTAAAGCCCTTTGCGTTCCAGGGCCGCGGTGACTTTTTCGAACAAATTCCGCAACCCTGGCAGGCTCTGGCCCTAGCGGGCCCCGTCTTCTGTGCTGACATCTCTTTAAGGCGCGCGTGAAACACACCGCGCCATCGACCCGGGCCTAGTGGTGATCGGACAGCGAGCCACCCAACGCTCGCCGTCCGCAGGCCCGCGCCTACGGTGCCTTCGCCACGCTACCGCTGAAAGAATGTCACTTGTCGCGCCCGCCACCGCTTCCGCACCTGCCTCACTCTGACCCAGGCCTAAGGCTTGCATTAACAAATCTATATCTATTAAATTACGACCGATGTCGAAATATAAAGCCTTGTGAATGCAGCTATTCATGTAGCCAATTAATTAAGTACAGATGGGAAGATAGAGGGTGTTTGCATTTACATTTCCGGACACGATTTTTTCACGGTTTTTGGAAGTTTATATTAAGGTTGATTGTTGTATTATTTGGGTGGTGAATTAGTTTCTTCATAGTTGTTGTTTTCCGGTACTTTGCCTTGCCTTTATTACTTAGAACAATTATTTATCATGAGATTAGTATGTTATGTCCTGTCTAAAAGCAAACTTATGCTCGGTTGGTATAAGAGCCTTTTATTGTTAAGGTGAAAGCGCCAGGGTAGCCCGCGAAATTCAAATGTTCATACTTTTTTTGTATTTTGCAGATCAGTCTCAGGTTGTATGTTGATAAAAATACGATTGGCGACCGTAACAAATATGGCTTTACTGAGTTATAATAATTAAAATCATCACAATATCGAAATAGTAAGAAGTAATAACAATTTATTTTTAAGTTCAATCTAATTTGATCTAATTGGCCAGTTGGAAATATGAAACCAAGCGTCAATACACGGCCTTATATTTTATTTTGCCAATTAATTGTAAAAATAATGATTGACAAGCAGCTAAACGGACATAGAAACACTAATTGGCGTCCAAATGTGGGGCGCTGCGCTAGCGCAAGGGCATTGCGAGTTTGCGCAGATGTTCGGCAATCATCGGCTACGCTCGTCTTCTCTAAGGCCTCTTTGTACACAAATTGTGTAAATGAAATGAAAATAGTTCGGTGGACTATGAAAATGTCAATATTGGTTCTGCATTAATTAGTTTTTACTGTTTTTAGTACACAGATGTTCTCATACGGAGGTATGCAATATGCAACAGTATCTGGGTTATTGTTTTGTACTACAATACCTTAATATTATTTCTTTAGAATTAAAAATGGTTTTGTGTTCAGTGCAGGATTCTCAGGTAACAATTCTTTATGAATAAATTGATTGTGAATCTCAAATAAAGGATGTGCAAGTACGTTCCAATACCTTATGGAATCCAATGGCAGCGAGCCAGTGGAATAACTAACTAATAATATCTTAATAATATCTTGGGACAACTCACACACGGTCATCCGATCCCAAACTAGGCAGAGCCTGTGCTATGGCAACCAGACAACTGATAAACATAGGTACTTATATATTTCTAAATACCTACATTTTATAGACAAATTACACCCAGACACAGAAAAAATGATCATGCTCATCACACAAGGATTTGTCCTGGGTGGGAATCGAACCCACGACCTCCGGTTTAGCAGTGAGGGTCACTAACCACTAGACCAACAGGCCAGTCTAACTAACTATTTATAGGCAACTCAGAATATCACCCCAGGCATGCAGAATTTGATCAATAAAGCCTTTTGCGTGTCTACCACAGATTTTTATCGTCCAATCCTGACCAAGCCCTTAAGTGTAACTGTCCGACTTAAGACATTTGGAGCATTTTTTCTTATGTCGAACTGTGTAACTTAAGACACGCAAAAGGTTAAATTACTAATGGCTTTATAATACTTATAGTAGAAACTGGATGTATTCATGGTCTAGACGTAAACTTGGTAGGTACAATTTGATTGGTCTACTTGTATCTAAATCACTGAGGTTATTACTGCAAGTAGAGTCAGCATGTTTAGTTCATGAATGAGCTTAATTTCAGACAGTGTAAATTATGAGAATTACTCGTCATAGACTCACCATCATATCAGCCGAAAGACGTCCACTGCTGGAGATAGGACTCCCCCAAAGGCCAAAGGGGGGGGGGGGGAATCAACAGTGAACTTATCAATTAAATAAACATTCAAAATCTCATTTGCCGTCATTATTATATCTATCATTTAAACAATAGGTCTCTTGAGCATCCCATTTCCTATCACCAGACATCATTCATCCAGGTTTGCGGAATTGGTTCGAAAGAGCCACGGGGCCTGGAACGCAAAGGGCATCAGGAGAAACACGGATGGGTTTTAGTCAGTAAGAGTCTGACACTCCCTTCTGCTCCGCTCAGAGTGGAAGGAGACATTTAATGATTTTCCATCCTTAAAAAAATATGATAGTCATTCGCCCATGTTTAATATTGAAGCCAACATAAGTGGTTGGCTAGGCAGATTGATAAGCCGGAGCCGAAGCCATGTGCTTTCATGGTTCTCGGAACAGGCCACCAATTGGAACCCAAATAACGGTAGGAGGGGTTCATATCGGCGTCGGTTTCCCATCCCTAAAAAAAAAGGCAGATTGATAAAACTTTACAAAAATGATTACTTTTTCTGCGGAACCTAGCACAAGTAACATAACATTTGCAATCGTTAGTTACCTTGACATGCTACTTAGATTTGTTTACGTTGCATACCGGTCATTTATCTTAGTACGAGTTTAGCGATCTGTCTCGCTCTGTCCCGCAGCCCATTTGCGTGCGATGCAATATGATCTAGGTCTCTACTCTGATCTGATAATGGAGGTTTTTTATTTCTTTTTTGATAAATGGCATGAATTGAATGGCATTCTTATTTCGATTAGATTCTAATAAGTAATTTATTTGGTATATTTTCTTTAAATTGGATTTGTTCTCCTTTGTTGTTTATTTAAATTAGATTTTTCTTCGTTTTTATGTCTTTTCATAATTTGCTTTTGTTTAATGATAAGTAAGACTTAAGTCCGTTTTTTTAAACATGGACAGACGGACGGACGGACAGGTTGGTTACCCTCGAGTACGGAACACAAAAAAAAAAAGAAAAATAAATTAAATCCGATCGTCCACCGCCAACTAAACTAAGTTAGTTTAGCTTAGCTCGCATAGTTCAGCCAGTGTTTCATACTTGTGCGTCTACCGCATACTATGCCAGCTGGACAAATAGTCACCACGCATTTTTCCCCACAGAATTGGTCATAAACACGCATCCGAACCTCAATCATTACATAAGAAGCACATAAACAAACACACAAAGAGCGATGCTTGCAAAAAGTGAAAGTTGTTGCAGCCAAAAAAGAATGGAGCAGGCCTTACATTACCACCATTTAAATACCCACCTTATTACCAAGTTCTAGAGATGATATTACATCGGTAACTGATGATATTTAAGCAGTAATGTTAAGTAAGGCACTTGTCTTCGACTTATTCGTCTGTCAACCAGTTTTAAAGACTGTGAAGGTCTTACATTGTCGGGTCATATTAAGGAGGAAATATTCAAAGATGGAGAGCCGTTTCCCTGTTCGGCTTCCAGGATTTTAAGTGGGTAATTTGGTTGCAGTATGTCTTCTCATACTTCGTCGATAAATCGGGTAAGTTATATGGAAAAGGCTGTCGTTTTTCTGGTTTTGGTGGGATTACTTTTCATCTGAGACGTTCTCCATACTTTTCATTTGAAACTGATTTTCTAATCGATAATTATGAAAGTATGAAAAATGTTGCATCGAAAAATTGTTTTTTTTTCTAAGGAAAATTAGTCCCTTATGGTATTATAGACTTGATTTTTTCGATTAGATTGTCTGCTATAAAACTGTTAGCCATAAGTCTCAATTGTAACGTATCACTCAGTTCTTCTGCCACCATAGTGTTAAGAGTCTGTCTGTCACCAGGCTGTATCTCATGAACCGTGAAAGCAAGCCAGTTGAATTTTTCACAGATGATGTATTTCTGTTGCCGCTATAACAACAAATAATAAATTCTAAAAAAAAAACAAAAAGAAAAGGGGCCCCCCATACTAGAAACATGTTTTTTCGGCTTATGGTACGGAACCCTTCGTGTGCAAGTCCGACTTGCACTTGGCCAGTTTTTAACTTTTTTACAGTGGTCAACCAAGACAGTAAAGTTAACACAGTGTCCACTTTATATTAATATTGTCAGTGACACAGACCACAGCAAACACCAATAAAAACATTTTACGACGAGTTTTTATATCCTAAAAAAAGTTAAGTCATCGGCGCCTTCCTTGTCTTCCAATTTAAACTTCTGTTACTACAAAATAGAGTGCAATATCGCTTGTTGGACGAACATTAATAACATACAATGACATAAGTAATAAACAAATTCAAATCCGGTTTTTTTAATATTAGATGCTTGAGATTTATTCTAAGTTTAGTCCCACGGATAGGACAGTTAATTTCTCGAAGCCTTTGGATTTAAATTGGAATTCTGCCGAGTTTTAATTGCTTTCCAACGCGGAGTTAGTTATGGGATTTCATTTTCGATAGAGCTATGGCGTTGGAAGACGTCGTACTTTGGTAAATTTAGTCTGCATTTGTGGTGTCTTCGTTCAACTTTTACGTATTACCGATGCTCAGCGGCGGCCTTTACCGTTGCGAGGCCCCGGGCATCAAAGCTTTGCGAGGCCCTTGTTATTTTTCCATTTACTAAATTCTTATTTCTGATTATGTTTGCGGCTCTTCCTAAGACTAAAATTTTAATAAAATCTCAAATCTTAGAGCTACTAAATTTTCAATTGAATAGATTGCTTAACTGAAGTCAGATCTTATGTTATCGAATTCCTCAAATATATGGCACTTAGTACTATTTTATCATCAGCATCATATCAGCCGAAACTCGTCCACTGCTGGACATAGGCCATAGTACTATTTACTATGAAATCATTTCATTTTATTTCTAGAAATATGAAACGTTTCAAAATTAAGGCTTGAACTCGGGCTGCGCGAGGCCCCTCCAAGAGCGAGGCCCCGGGCGGTTGCCCTACTCGCCACCCCCTAAGGCCGCCACTGCCGATGCTGTTTGCACAATTCTGACCATCTTTATTTTTTTTAATTTGTTTTTTTGTGAGTGGCGTCTCGCAGTTCAACCTATAAGGTTGTCGACTGCTTAACCAGGCTGCCTGTGGTGGCCTTAATATAATATTAAACCTCCAGCCAGGGCTTATAAAAAACTTACAAATTAAGCGACTACACGCTAAGGGCACCCCCTGTGGGGTACGGGCCTCGGCTTAGGGCGTCGCTGGGGGGAGGACAGCTAGGGGCGGGCTGGATCGAACTAGTGAACATCTTTAAAAGTTACCTAACAATTTGTAGGAAATTATTACACGCTATCTTGAAGATTGGAGACTTGTGAATAAAACAGAGATGGGTATAAATGCTAAAATTACTGGAGAGGGAGAGGAAGGCTAAAGAATGGATGACATGAAAGCAAATCTTTTTTACGAAGTGTAAAATATGTTTAATTTCGCAAGTCGGTGTTAAAATATGAAGAAACAACCAAAAACTTTCAACATTTTTATTTGGAAGTCGGTTGTATGGTTTGTAAAACGTTTTTTTTTATTTTTTACTTTTTAGTGGGACCCCACGAGTAAAGGAAAGCAAAACAGTTGCCAGCATACCTCGTTTGTTTTTGGATCAATTGTGATCCTATGTTCACTGTTACTATTATATTTTTGTATATTTTTAAATAAACTGTGTTAATAATAAATATTATTTTCATGCATATTCCCTATTGGTATTTCCCAAGTTTGATGGGATTTTAAATACTTAATCATCAAATGACTTCTTCCGCTCTGGGTGGAGCGGAAAGGCGTGTCAGACTCTTACTGACTAAAACCCATTCGTGTTCCTTCTAAAGCCCTTTGCGTTCCAGGGCCGCGGTGACTCTTTCGAACAAATTCCGCAACCCTGGCAGGCTCTGGCCCTAGCGGGCCCCGTCTTTTATGCTGACATCTCTTTGAGGCGCGCGTGAAACACAACGCGCCATCGACCCGGGGCTGGTGGTGATCGGACAGCGAGCCACCCAATGCTCGCCGTTCGCAGGCCCGCTCCTACGGTGGCCGGGGATCGCCCCTGCGACTCCCGACGCCCGGGGCGTCTTCTCCTGTTGCGGCGGTTGGGGCGAAGGCCTTGCCATTCCCTCGCGCGGCCCGCCTCCTCCTTCGCTAGCATTACTGCTTCGCCTCCTCGCTCCGGACCATGGATTCAGAATACAACCTAGCGCTGTATTTTGCAATAATACAAGTTTATTTACACAGTGGTTCTGTTTAGCTCTAAGTGATTAATTATTAAAGCGATTCGTTATCTCCTAGACAATGCTGGGACGCCTACAGTGGCATCTGCATGCAAATGGCAAAATGGTGATTAAGTGCCTTTAAAGACAGACAAAGGCATATCATAAATGTCCGCTTGATATTTAAATAAATCCTTGTAGAAAAAGAAATATGAACCGGGTTATTCAAGTGACATTTATCACCATATTTTTATACCCAAACTTGCTGTTGCCCGAGACTTATTGGAGTTCCATGGGAGTTTCTTTTTTTTACGCGGAAACCTAAATGTTTTTCTAAAAATAAAAGTAACTTCCAGATATCTGCTAGTCTCATCAAAATCGGTCCAGCTGGACAGCCAGACAGATATAAATTTAAAAATTGTATTTTTTTGTAGGTAATTAAGAGGTATGCGGAACAGGGTGTGATGTCCCGCAAACCTCCTTTGAAACGAGAGGATACTCCGACAAGACGGTTGTTGTGTCTGGTGGGCAACTGCCCGATAGTTGATATTCGGACTGTTGTATATGTTCGCACAGAGAACTTTGATATGCAGGATTTCGTTAGTAGTTCGTCGTTGGTGGGATAGATAGCGTTGCGGTTATTTTTACTGTCGTACAAATTTCGTTTCGTTAATGCTTGCAGCCAATTTTCCTTGTAGCGATTCTCCTAAATCAATCTAGTACCTACACAGCATTCGTGTCACAAAAAACCCGAACCGTGAATAATAAACACCAACTTGACATTCATCTTCGTCAGACTTGTTTCGGAGAACCTTATTAAACGAAATTCCTATAAGATCTGCCATGATTATGCCTATTAATCAGACCTGTCCAACTTTTTCTGCATATTCGACGTTTTAATATTATTTTGTCCAGACGACGCTTAGAGTCTTCACAAGTTTTTGCAGTCATTTTAATTTGATAACAGCCTTAGTCTAGATTATTATATTAATACTAGTAACTTCGCCCGGATGTATGTTAAAAAAATATCTTTCCTGCCAATAACAAACACAACAAAAAATTATCAGCGAGATTGGTCCAGCCGTTCACGCGTGATGCCATGACCAAGGGAAATAGGGATTAATTTCTATATATATAGATAGATGAATATAACTATCCAGCACTGCTGCACAAAGGCCTAGCCTGAACTGTCCACCACCTGGGCAGAGGCCTCCCTCCATACCTTCTATTGTTCCCGATCCTGTGTCACTTCACGCCAATTCTTAAGGAAGACATTCAAGTCTTCCCGCCATCTCCTTCATGGTCTACGAGATCCCGTCTCGCGATTTTAGGGCACCATTTTAAGCAAGGTATTTTTCATAAATCAGCTCAAGTTTACTCTTATTCAACGAAAAACGAAGTTTCGATCGAAATTTTGTATGGTTCCGTTCGTTCCGAAGTTTCGTTCGAACGAACTATTTGACATATAAATTAAGCCTACTCTATTTCGTGAACGTTACGAACGAAAATTTGAATTTGACAGATGATTGTTCGAAATTTAAACCTCAAATTGACGAAACCAAAAGTGTCACCTTATAATTTTCGTTAGTGTGGATTTTGTTATAAATTTGCTTGAAATGGCTACAAGACTGCTCTTAATCGATGCTGCTCTACGTGAAGAACGTTTAGAGCGTAGAAGGAACCGATTTCGCCTGCGTAATCAACTTAATATTAATGAAATTCCCGACTTAGATCAATCAGTGCAGGCGACCAAGTTTCTAAGATTTGTCAGTTACTGCATTTTGGGCTATGACTGATTCGCTTGGACGCTTATTCAACATGCATTTAAAAAGCCCTTGAGGTAATTCCTATATTCTAGCTCTCTGTGACCCATCCTGTCTTTTATGTGCCCAGCTTATCAACTATCATCAGCAGTTCTAAAAACTTATGAAGAATCCTTATACGGCACAAGATACGATCTTCCCTATCCGCCGGAAACATAGAAAAACGGGACTCGTCCATCGTAGACGTCAGACGTAGCCAATATTCATACATATTAAAGCCGTCGACTGTACCGTAAGGTGCGCCGGAGTGACTCCGTGGGAGACTACAAGGTCTATACTGCGTTTGCGATTCTGTTTCCAAGTTTGTGAACACACATGTGATTTTGGAAAAACAACTTTAAAACTGACAGATAAAGTTCAGTTTGTAATACAGTTTCAAACACTTTTATGGCTTTTACAATAAGACTAGTCATTCTGAAATCAAATTAATTTACACTCACATAAAGTTGATTTTAGATTACGTAAAAATAACATCAATCGGAAACAAGGATTTGAATAGACTTTGCAGGTCTACGGCAGGGCTATAGGATTGCTAATTGAATCATTCATTCACCGGTCTTACGTTCAATTGAATGGAAACGCCAATTATGAGCAGACGGGTACGGAATTAGCGAGGTTTGGCTAAATATGTGGCTACATAAAATGTTAATGTTCTTGTATTTCTTTATTGGTAGTGGATGTGAAGAAAAATATGGATGGAATTTGCTATCTGATGTGTGAGTTGATTCCCATGGGAAGAGGGTCTATATGGCTCGACGTATTAAGGCTCCTGGTCCTCTCCGAAAACTGTCTTGTTGGGGAGTTTGTTGCTCCACTTCTTCTTCCCAGCTAAACACTAGGAAGTGGTGACGAGCGGGCGTTTTGGGGAACTGTCTTTATGTAGAACTTTGACGTTCAAAAAGTGCTGGCACTCAGCCTAATTTGAATAAATGACTTTTGATTTTGTCCATTTGTCGTACATTCAAAAATCCTATTGACGTACGTTATATTTTCACTACAATTTAAACTTTGCTCTTGCTTGCTTGCTTACTGTCAGTTATTGAAGTCTAGGTATCATAATGTTCTTAACAGTAAAAGCACTATGAGGCCCAGGAAGAAAAATGTTTGAGAATCGCCGATTTAGATAGACGATACTTCCTTCATATTAAATTGTTTATTCACCTCTTTGTCACCACAATTAATTACCTTGTTTAAACATTATAATATTGAAACCAGTTTCCTTTGTCAATAACATGATGACAAAACAGCTATTTCTTGCTAATATTCTTATCTTGGAATAAAGATGTCTGATTATAACGGTTAAGCCAAAAATAAAACAGTATTTATAATGTTCTTTTTAATGCAAAATAAATTCCAATTTCTTTCTTTTCTTATCTTTCAAGCTTTAAAATACAACTAAAATTCTTATAACATATCACATGATTTGTGTTTCATAAAAACGTTAAAACACACAAGTATGAAAGTAAGTATAATTCTGCAGAAACCAGTCGGACTCGCTCTGTGTTTTATTTCCTTCATAAATTCGACACTTAATGTATTTGTGAAATGATTATTTGGAGAGGCAATTCGTGATGTGAACGATATCAGGATAAGGGTGGTAGCTGGGATGAGCGGAGCGATTTTCAGAAATCGCTCATTGTACAGACGCCAGCACATCAAGCTACCCGAAACTGTCAAATTTTCCCAATCATATTTAAACAATAGTTCATATTGAGACAAATTTTCAACTTTATCGCCTTAGCGATAAAGTTGAAAATCTATTAAATAAATTTGACAGATTGTTTTAACTCGATGTGCTGGCTGGCGTCTGTCCCGAGACTCCTCTTTGCCTGGGAAACCACATTATAAGCCTTTGATCCTGGCTGTCGATTGAACGCCTTTGCTAGAAGCCAGAAAATCTGATACCAGTCTTGCTAAGGAGTACCGTGTTACCTCGTTACTTGGAAGTCAGATACGCAGACGCTCCATATAAATTCTGATACTCAGTTGTATCCGGATACAACTGAGGTGGGAAAAGACTAGCCTATTAAAACGACTTCAAAAAAAGGAGGAGGTTCTCAATTCGATTGTGTGGTTGTTACCTCATAACTCCGTCATTTATGAACCAATTTGAAAAATCTTTCATAGAAATTTCATTAAAATCGGTTCAGTTGTTTGGTTTTTAAATCAAAATAGCGGGAAAAAATATGTCATCCAATTAAACGAAATTGCGTATCTTGCTTTCCTGCGACTTTCCAGTGGTGTTAGGCCACAAAAAATTGAAAAAAAAATACAACATTCAAATAAAAAAAAACAGTACACAGGATAAAATAACTTTAATTTCCGAAGTCGGTGTTAAGGTTATTTTATACTTTGCAGTGTGTTTTGGAAGTCGGTTGCATTTTTTTGTAAAAAAGTTTTAAGTAAAATTGAAAGGCGTCTGATGTTTCTTTTTGTATTTTCACTGTGGCCACTAACTAAAATATCTTATCTTATAAATTAATGTTAGAAATCTTTCTACCACACCCACAGGAAATTAAACGATGCAGGATAAAACTGTTATCTATACATTAACTTCTATAAATTAACTCGTTTAATCTATACTAATAAAAAAGCTGTAAAGTTTGTATGTTTGTTTGTTTGAACGCGCTAATCTCTGGAACTACCAGTCGGATTTGGAAAATTCTTTTTGGATGGGAGAGCTACATTCATGAGGAAGGCTATAGGCTACACGTACGAAAAAAAAAACGAGATATGCGCGTACGAAGTTGCGGACAAAAGATAGTAAAGCATAAATGGCTACCGTTAATCCAAAAAAGGTATTTTTTCTCAACAACTACATTTTGTAACAATACAGTTTTAATTAAGATACAAATCTTGTCGTCCTAAATTATGGCTTACAATCTACACATATAAAATAAAAAGTTAATCTCATATGTACCTACTTATTTTGTTCTTTCAAGTAATTTGTATGCAAGAGGAATTTTTACGAGAATGTTGCCGAATCCCATTAATTCTATAAAATGTACCTACTTACCTACTTGAATAGAACATAGGTTTTTTTAAAAGGGAATTGTGCCCTGCACAATGGCAATTTCAACAAATCAGAATGATGTTAGTACCTTTACTAAAATTCCTTTGTTTTTAAATCGCTTCACCAATCCGCTCATCACTATGGTCTCACCTTTACCACAAAAAAGGCACTCAATAATGACGGAGTTGGATTCCAAGCCCTATATTTGGATGTAGGGGGCGTCAATACGAGACGCTATTGCATTAAGTTTGCTCAGAAAATATTAGTCTCTTCGTAACACGCGAGTTTTTGAAAATTAATTGTATATGGATGATTTCATCTTGTAATGGAATTGGCTGTCGGCTTTTTTGGGTTCCTGTATTTGTTATCAAATCGAAAGCTGCTCCATCTGTATTTCGTTATATGGGATGTATTATGCTATGGTGGTTATTATGCGAAATTTTTCGAAGAAGCAGGTTTATATGCTTTGCAATTTTTGGAGGGTTTGAGGGCACATTAGAATCTGCTTTCAATAATGAATTCGTTCTGAGCTAAATATAAAAGTAGGTATCTCTCAATGCCACAGAATTTAGTGTTATACTTAAGGTATATTATAGCATGGTGGCATAATATATAATGCATAGTCTCAACTTAGTCCTAACTTGGTATGCAGTAGACAGGTGATTGGAAGTAAACGTCTACAAACAAAATACCCACTCAATTTACCTTGTAGAAATCGTTAGGATTTGATTAGAGTCCAGCAGAATTAAGATAATAAAACATTTTATCACCTAAACAATGACTGGTTTTGCGTGTTTTTATTATTACCTAAATTATCACTATCACTACATATTTTTTTTATGAAAAAAAAAAATATGTAGTCCCTCCGCTGCGTCCGTCTGTCTGTAGGTATGTACGCGATAAATTCAAAAACTACTGAACGGATTTTGATGAAATTTCTATGGGGCTAATCGGAAGCTATATCCTTTTACATAAAAAAAAACATTTTTTCAAATTTGTTTATATATGACGGAGTTATGATGTAACAATCATACAAAAAAAAAACATACGATTTTATTCATGGACGGAGTTGTTCATGAGGTTTAGGTATAATTCATTAAAGGTTTTGTTGTGTAAACTGGCTGAAACATATCGTGTTGGCATTAAGACGCCATTAAAATATTTTAGTATTTTTTTCGAGTGAACAGGCTTCTTCTGGGTAAGCTCGCTCCATCGTCGACATTGTCTCTGTCATCTATGACCTAGACTAGAGTCAAGAGCAAACCCATCTCAAATAAAAAAACAACGGGTTGCACTCCGGGAGTGCCGGCAGAAGTGAAAACTTGAACATTAACGTTGTGCAATTTTTGATATTTTGGAATGGTTAGGGAATAATTTCGCACGAATTGCATATGCATGCATTGAGGCATACATTTTCGCCGCGCGGTAGAAAGAGAGGGGGATATTACTTCCTCTCCTACGCCGCGCCGGCGGCGGCGGTCTACTCTCCCTCCGTCTTACGAATTTTCGATCAGGTCACGTGTCCTGACGCGAGTTTAACATTTTTTCCATCCCAAAAAGCGCACAACGCCGCTAAAGAAGTTTTCACTTCAAAAAAATATGTCGCAAACAATGTTGCAGCTAACAGGAAGCTTATTATAATTATGTTAACTACCCGTGCGAAGCCGGGCGGGTTATTTTGCTAGTATTCGTATAAATAAACACACAATACCAATACCAAGTCAACTGCGACAAAAGATACAAGTATTCCTACGACCTTGTCCGGTGAAAGGTTATGCGCCCGCGCACTCGGAATATATCCTTGTCCGGATTGACAGACACAAAATATGTTAATGGCGTCTTAATGCCAACACGATCGTTTTTTATTGTGGGCGACTTGTTGTGGAATTAAGAATGGTTGGTGAGATTTTTAGGATTATAATTATGAAGCGGTGCCTTTAATGGTTGGCTAGATTTATGAAACTTGGCTGAGGTATCATCATTTGGTTTGGTATTGGGCAATGGCTTCGAAAAAGTAGAAGGGAAGTTCTAGAAGTGATTTTTTTTTTTGGTGTCACTTTTTTTGTTTAGTTATTTTTTTATATTTAAACTTTCATACAGCTATTAAAACAAACATTAAACCACGTGCTTAATTTAAATACTAATTAACAGATTAATAAATTATTAAAAAAATCTACAGAAAATTTGAATGAATCCGTTAATCAGTTAGCATTAATTGTTTTATGAATAAACCTGTTTATGTACAGTAGTGGTGTCACCCTGTTAATGGGTTGTGGAGGTCTGGTAGGTAGCCGCTCTACGTAAAATACTGGTATTCAGCTGAATCCGGTTTGACTGGAAGCCGACCCCAATATAATTGGGAAAAGGCTAGGCAGATGATGATGTACAGTAGTGGTGTTAATGTAACGAGGCATTCTATTCCAGCAACCCAAAGTTTAGGGTTAAGAAGACTACTGGTGGGTGTACAACAAGAAATATATAACATCGAAATTAGTATCGTAAATACTCTTCAACAGTTTACAAACAGATCTTTAAAAAACCATAAACTTTACGACGGTTCTTCCTAAAATTGTTGGTTTTGCGGAGGTGTTGAACACAAGGTACACCCACAGTCATTCGGGTTCAATGGTAACTGGTTATAAATGACAATGGGTTTGAAATATGCACATTGCACACCTATTAGGTGCGGATCTATTGTCATTTTCCTACTAACAACATAGCAGAGGCAACTTAATTTTTGGTTGCACTTACAAAAAGCCGTCCAGATCGATTTAAGATCGCTTACTCCTCACGGTGTTTCATACAAACTTTCAAGTCCTTATTCTTGGAAATGAGTGAATTGATTTTAATGAAACTTAGTATGCATACGCTAGATATCCAGGTCTAAATCGCTAGTTGTGAAATTTTTGTCGAAAAACAGTTTACAGGAAGAGAGACAGCGATTCAAAGTTTTCTATAGAAAGTGAAAAATCACTCTATGCACAAGACTACTGTCCATTCTATTTTATAATAACATAGAAAATGCAACAAAAACCCATTCTAATTACATTATACACACTCGAGAAAAGAACAAAATTACCGATGAGTTTCTCAAAGTGAAAACTGTACGTGCGATGTGCAGTTGTTTTAGAAAACTTGATAGAAAAACTTCCCGAGTGAAATGCAGCGGGTAACGTGAGATTGTAAGCTACTTTCTTCGGTTAAACATAATAGTTATCGATTTATGGAAAATGTACGGACTTTCTAGCGTAACTTGACGCGTTCTTGGAATTTTAGGAATTCAGACTCTTAGGAAGTCTCACTAGGGTCCAATTTTTCGAACGAAGATTATCACCAGTGCTCGGATAATCAGGCGCTTATGTACCTAAACTTCTTCCCGTGAAAGAATAATATGGACATTCCTTTCTGAATAAATAAGTAATAAATTGATTTTTTTTGTAAAAATCAACTATAACAAACTTAATGAAATTATAGCAGTGTTAATTTTTATTTAGTATCTTAATTTTATTTAAAACAAATGTAATACCTATAAAAATTACAAAGAGAGTTCACAACGAGTTCTAACTATATTTTATATGTTGGCATTTTTAGCCAGGAAAGGCAGGAATTTCGAACGATTCCGATTCTGAAAAGCATGTCCGTATTATACTTTCGTGGGAATAAAAGTGAAGTTTAGGTATATTAGCGCCAGATTATGCGATCACTGATTATCACAAAATAATTTTCACGCTGCAATTCTTTACTATTCAAATGTAGTCATCAACACAGCCTTAAACAATTCAATAACCGACGCTGTTAGCCGTTGGAAACAAAGAACTTTCCACTTTTCTTAATTTTACATCTTATCGTGTTCTGGCCTATTATCAACGCCAAGTTCCGACATCTTCAATAGTATCGGTCTTGCTCTACTTAATCCACCACTGCATCCTACTAATATTATAAACGCGAAAGTTTGTAAGTATGGATGGATGGATGTTTGTTACTCTTTCACGTAAAAACTACTGAATTGATTATGATGAAATTTGGCACAGTGGTAGATTATAGTCAGGAATAAAACATAGGATACTTTTTATCCCGGGAATATATTCCCTTGGGATAATTTTCGACAATCACGCGGGCGGAGCCGCGGGCGGCAACTAGTAAATTATATAACTTTCAATACACATCTAATAATCATTTTGTTTCTTTTCCAGACAAGAGATGGCGCTGTTATGGTGTATGATGGCGTGCGCGCTGGCCGCGGCGCACGCGCAGTCGAACTACGGCTCTCAAGCGAACAATATCGAATACCAGGGAGAGGGACTCCCGGAACAAACTGTGCTGGATGGGAAGGTCAGTATTATGAACTGAGCAGGTTAATGCTAAATGGATTCTTGGTAAGAATCTAGGTGACTAGAGAAGGAGTATAGTTTACTCGTAGCATGCCGTGGCCCCTGCCAGGGTTGCGTAATTTGTTCGAAAGAGTAACCGAGGCTCTCGAACGCAAAGGGCTTTAGAAGGAACACGGATGGGTTTTAGTCGGTAAGAGTCTGACACGCCCTTCCACTCCATCCAGAGCGGAAGAAGTCATTTGGTGATTTCCCATTTAAGCATGCCGTGGCCCTTTGTTGGTCTTTGACTGATCCTAAAAAGTTGGTGTTAATACTGGGTAATTCTGCTATGTTAGATGGGATGGTGGTTGCTGACTCTGCTGAGAGTTTTCGTAGATGCTGAGATGATATTAATTAATCAGATGCTTGGTTTAAAGTAATTTTCTTTAAGGAAATCGCCGCACAGAGTGATTTTAACATCTTCCATTATATTACTATCAACCTTGGGGATTTGATCAAGTCTCCGTTTTCATCATTTTCCTGCGACAATTTTGTCATTCTTATTTTGTATAATCCATATAATCTTAATATAAATATTTATTGTGTACGTGTGTATGTCACTGAACTCCTCCTAAACGGCTGGACCGATGTTGATGAATTTTTTTGTGTGTGTTCAAGGGGATTCGAGAATGGTTTAAATTCACAATTAGCCATGGTAGGTGGCGCTGCAATCGATTTATATATATATTTTTTTGTTGTTTTTGTAACTGTCTGGGTGAGGTTTGTATGAAACAAAATTTTGAAAACAAAGACACCCAGACAAAGCCAGTGCGGGCCACTAGTATATAATATGTGAACACAAAAAGACAGTTATTGCAGAGACACACGCAAATAGGGAATGTATAGTTCACCCACCCGTTTAAAAGAAGTCATAACACCATTTCCAAGACACTTGAATCAAAACCTTAATACCACCAAATCATGTCGCTTTTCATAATAACATAGCGGTCCAACAATAGCAACAAATTTACTTACGTGATGGTTATTGTAACCCACAGAACAAAGTGGGCCTAACCGCAGTGTACCGGTGTAAGAGCGAAACTGTTATTACTCATCTCCTACGTTAAGAGCTGGGATGTTACTGAGGTGCTTTTATCGGAACCGAAGTCGTAGTTTATAAATTTGGTTTTTCGGATTCGGGACCGGAGTTCGAAGTGGTGGCAGAAGAGAGATGTGTTGAGGGCAGGCCGAATAAAAACATAACTGCCAGGGTTGCGGAATTGTTTGAAAGAGTTACTTCGGCCCTGGAACGCAAAGGGCTTTAGGATTTTTTTTTGGACGATGATCTTTCGCAGTTCAGCACACTTAGGCTGGTTACTGCTTAACCGGACTATCCTGTGGTGGCCTCTAGGCCTCAAATTAATTTAAGGCCCCCAGCCAGGGCTTACAAACTAGCTCAATTAAACAGGGCTTTAGGAGGAACACGGGTGGGTTTAAGTCAGTCTGACACGCCCTTCCGCTCTGCAGCGGGAGGAGTCATTTGAATACTTTTCACCCAAAAAAACCCTAATAAAATAGTTCAAACATTATTTAGTTAGCGTCTTAAATTTCAATTAAAATTTTATTAAATAGGCGTTGAAAACAACCATATTTTCAATAACAGTAAGCAAATTAAATCAAATAAATTGACTCCAAAAGTAGCGAATTATGCTTCGACCTCCGATTAAAAATTGTTGAAGTCAAAGTCGAAACTAGAGTCGGATTTTTTTCTGTGCAGACAAATCGTCGGGTATTAATTTTTTTTATTCATAGTTCAAAATCTATATCGTCTACTATTATATCAATCCGAAGTTCCGACTTATCGAAGTCGAAGCTTCGTAACATCACTTGCTAGGAGCATCGCACGCGCAGTAAATGTTACAGGAATAGTGTTGTGGTACAATGTTGTGTGTTGGTTTGTTTACAATGTGTCTTACGTAATATTGTCGGGATTGAGTGGGTGTTTGTGGTTTTGCAGCGGGATCTTTTGTCAATAGCTGAAGCAATTTCAGTGAACGTTTGTGTTCGTTGAAGTGTGTCTAAAGATCGTTTTGCTGAATTCGGTCTTTTTTGTAACAATTGCTCTGAGTGTGTAAACTATAAGTGAAGTCCAAGCTTTCCTTTTGGAAATATGAAGTAGGTAACAAAGAAACGAAACTTAGAAAAATGGTAAACACTGGCCTGTTGGTCGAGTGGTTAGTGCCCCTGACTGCTAAACCGGAGGTCGTGGGTTCGATTCCCACCCAGGACACATCTTTGTGTGATGAGCATGATCATTTGTTCTGTGTCTGGGTGTAATTTGTCTATAATATGTATGTATTTAGAAATATATAAGTACGTTTATCATTTGTCTGGTTACCATAGCACAGGCTCTGCCTAGTTTGGGATCGGGTGACCGTGTGTGAGTTGTCCCAACAGATATTATAGAGATATTATATAACGACGAGAACACCTAAAGGTGACTGACCGGTGTTACGGGGCGTAATGTGACATGTTACAAAGCGAGCATTCGTGCAGTCAGTACGTGGAAACGAGCACGAACATGATGCGTGTGTGTTTTGTTTTACACGGATTTTAGGACACTGCGTAACATGACATGCTCGCTGCGAGTGTTACATCGTAATGTAACTGGACGCTGGTCAGTGCCCAGCTTTAAAGCGCCTGTTATGGTACAGGCGCTTTAGTACCTGGATGACCGAGCTTTGCTCGGTTTTTTTTTTGGTTAATGTTTTCTAAAAATGAAACCTAGCTAGATCGATTTATCGCCCCCGAAACCTCTGCATACTTAATTTTATGAAAATTATTACCGGAAATATGTCACCGGAAAATTGCAGACTCCGTAAGATTGTAATAAATCTTGATTAGATTATTTTCTCGATACTAATATAACAATCAAACAATCGTTTTGTGTACTAAAAATTCCACATAAATTCAATAGTTTCCAATATATCCGTGTCTTATTTAGAAAAAATAGTTTACAATTTCACGCGATATTTTACAATCTTACGGCATTTGCCATTTTCCGGTGGCATATATACATATATACAAGAATTTTAAAAGTAATTTTAATTTAACTTCGATCCTCGATTAAAAGAAGAATAATTTTTAATGTCGACTGAAATAAAACACCAATAATAAATGAGACATAAACTCACCCGACTTCGGTATCTCAAAAGCTTTTAAAAGAACAAAATTCGGAACAAAGAGTGCACTCAGATTGGCTCAGGAATTTCGGAGAAAAATGACACCAAACTACGAAACCAGTACCCAAGTCATACGTTTACAAAACGAACATTATAGCCTCTGTGACATTGAAAAATACTACACCACGTTTCGAACAAAAAACATCAAATTATATTTACTGGCTATCATTTACAAGATGACTTTAAAGTTAATTTACATTTAATCGCGGCGTGATGTCGCAGATATTGTACTTATTCAATTTTTTCCTGACATTATAATCGCTGATACATCGATACAAAATAGATATTCTTGCTTTTGTTTTGTTGGAAAATTTGGTTTATCTTTCTTATTGCAAGTAAGTTAGAAGTCAAGCTGAAAATAAATCAAGTTAAAGAAAGACAGAAAGAAAAGTAGTTTGTTTAAAAAAAATAAAAAAATAAAAACAATAATACAAAACAAAATAAAACACACATCATAACAAACACAAAAACAAAAACAAAACAAACAACAAAACACACACAAACACAAACAATTATATTGCGTGGCCCGCGACTGCGCCAAATTCACTAAAAATCACTTGTTTTGATTGATGATTAAGGTTTATTCTTATGGTCTTATGGTAATATCCTTTGTGTATTGTGTAAACCACTTTGTTCGTTTATATTCCCCCCACCACTTACCCTTTTCCCTTCTTTTAGCATGATGGGGACAACATCAGCTTTAGGCCCAGTTTTTCGAATGAACTTTTTCACAAAATGTGCTGTGATTGTATTTAATTTTTATTTAATCTTTCTCTATAATTGTACTAACTACTCTTAATGGTATTAGGCATTGCAATTTTATTTAACGACTAGCGGACGTCACGCGGTTTCACCCGCGTAGTTCCCGTTCTCGTGCGAGTACGGGGATAAAATACAGCCTATGTTACTCGCTGATAATGTAGTTATCCATAGCTGAAAGAATTTTTCAAATCGGTCCAGTAGTTTTTAAGTTTATTCGTTACATACAAAAATAAAAGTTTGTAAGTATGGATGGATGGATGGATGTTTGTTACTCTTTCACGCAAAAACTACTGAATGGATTTTGATGAAATTTGGCACAGTGGTAGATTATAGTCTGGAATAACACATATAATACTTTTTATCCCGAGAATATGTTCCCTTGGGATAATTTTCGACCATCACGCGGGCGGAGCCGCGGGCGGCAACTAGTATTAGTATAGATTTCTCAACGCATAGCAGATGTTGTCCGAACTTTGCCAGTTCAAGGCGAACTTGGCTCAGTTACCATATTTTGTATGCGCTCAATGCTTGTACTTCTTTTGTCCCGGAGATGTTCAAGAAATCTGCGGTCAACGGATTTATAATTTCGAAAAGTAGTGCTTGTAACTGGAATGTTGACGGAATGCCTAATTCTACTAGTCTTATAGCTTGTGAAGATCTTTCTATAGAACCAAATAAAATTTTCCTTTATCCAAGCAGAAAAATTCATTTGCTGGTTAGGAGGCAAAAATTTGAGATTTTCTGTCTGGAATTAGGTATGTAAGAAGCTGGAGGAGCTCGTGGCTAAATAATAACAGCCGGACGCGTCGATCTTCAAGGTTAAGCATCGCTTGCCGAGGTTGGTCTGTGGATGGGTGACCGTCTTAACATACTGAGACTCCTCCGTGCCTCGGAAAGCACGTTGAGCCATTGGTCCCGACTGTCATTTTTAGATCTTTGGCAGTCGTTACGGATAGTCAGAAGCCAGAAAATCTGACACCAGTCTTACCAAAGAGTACCTTGTTACCCAGTTAATGGGTTGTGGAGGTCTGGTAGGCAGCCGCTCTACGTAAAATACTGGTATTCAACTGAATCCGGTTTGACTGGAAGTCGACCCCAATATAATTGGGAAAAGGCTAGGCAGATGATGATTAGGTATGTAAGAAATGAGAGTCATTGAATAACTGAGTCTCATTCTCAAAGCTTAAGGTCGTAATCAGAAATCTCTTATATTATGTTTGGCCAATCTTAAAGTGACGAAGACAAAAATACCTATAAGAAAAGAGAGAAGGCTTATAAGTATAAAAAGTAAAAAAGCATCCTACTTTCAATTTCAAACTGCGATCGTGTGTGAACTGACCTTTAAAATAAACTGTGCCAGTTATTATCTGCATTTGATAGAGTTTTTTTTATTTTACGATATCATTCGATCAAATCAAATCGTACATGGCGGAAATAGATTTTTTAATCAATATCAATTTTGTTTGGGCGACTTTTTCGTATTGTTATTGGTTTTTGCTGTAGTTTTTATTGGTTTGTAATTTTTCGGTTCTAATCGGGTGTAGAAACTTGTTTAGGCTTCTGTGTGATGTGGTCAGAAGCAAGCTGGCTAAAAAGAACTTCAATAATATTATTTTGAAAACTTATGCTTCAAAACTGAAAAACTCAAAGTAGGTATTTATTTCAATTAAACCATTTACAGGCACTTTTGAATTGTCAAGGTCGGTCAGTCAAAGAGGGAGAGCTATTTGCACGTAAATCTCTATGGAGAAGAACGTGCAAGAAACTCCACGGACACTCTTTCTATAAGTATTTACTTATTAAAGGAACCTTTAACAAGACAAATTTACAATTCTTTTAAACAAGCTGTTCGCGGAGGTTTCCCATCGACCAAAAATAAATTTTCATCCACCGTTTTTTTTATGAACAGACTAAAATCATCTCTGGTGCTCATGTTCATCCTCTATGGAACTCTTCTCGGTCTCTCAGTGAATGAACGAATTTATGTTTGTCCTTTAAATTCTCCGTGTCTCATTGAATGGCTGATGTTAAAAAAGTCTTTTCAGAAGTAGCTTCGATTACAGTTATCAAAATTACCTTTTAAAATAAGCACAAAGGTTCTAAGCGCGCAGTCAAACGTCGTACAAGACGAAATATTGTTATAGGCTGATTACAGACCGATAGTCGGCGGCCGGTCATTGTAGCCAATAGCTGCAGTATCAACATAGCTTAAAGCCGTCCGAGAGACTATAGTAGGCGCCAGATAATCGTGGAATAACGGTCATTGACCCACCTAAATTATTGACATTTTTAATTTGAAAAACGGAATTAATGACACAAAGCAGTCCCGAATCATCATCTCTCGTGATCCTTAACATTGTCTAATAATGAAAAACGATTCATATTTAATTGTTCAGGTACCTATGAACAGTTATTAGGGAAAGGTCAATGTACTTTATTCCACATTTATCTGGCGCCTACTATAGATATTGTTATTGGGGCGACGGAAACATATACCTTGCAGATAGGTACGCTTGTCTGTTGCGGTGATAGCCTGAATGCTGGGGGTGTATCCATTGTCATACGGGAAGGTTTTGAATACTTGAAAATTAGAAAGAGTATGTTATTTCGAAATTTTTGAAATTATAGCCTTATAGTAGCTACTTCAAGAATGTGAATAAAACAAGAAGCGCGTACGAATTAAGCTGTTTAGAACCCCACTCTCGAGTCAGAGCTCAGAAAGTACTCGTTTGGGCAAGCTCGCCACTATTCCATCACACTATTCAACCACTGCTACTTCTGAGAGCCAGAATTAATAATGGTAATCACAAAAAAAAACGGCGAGTCAACGTAGCTCGACGAGTCACGCAAAAACTATTTAACTATCCTGAATCCCTAAACGAAATTAATCATAAATGATCAGGTTTGGGCACTTCAGAGCTAGGCCAATAATTAGGCATAGCTCTGTTCTGTCTCCTGCTTGATAAGGATGGAAACGGAAATTTATGTTTTTAAATTACTCGTTTACTGTTGAATCAATGATATAGGAAACTGGGGAGCTTCTCTCTAAGCCCGAAGTCCGTAGTTTCGGGCTTAGTTGCGGGCGTATTCTAGTCCGCATGACCTAACCCCTAAGAATTAATGACAAAACGATTTGACAGTTACTGTCAAATCGTGTTGTCATTCATTCGTACACAGTTCGGGTTCGGAACTAATCGTAAGTCCGTAGGTGATACGGAGTAGAATACGCCCGCAACTAAGCCCGAAACTATGGATTTCAGGTTTAGAGAGTAGTCCCTGTTGTGGGTCTGATTTTAGGTTTACTCGTGAACGATGCGTACATTCTATATCTCACAGTTTTCTCGTATTCTACAATGGAAACACACACCGATAGTAACTGCCCGAAGGCAATAATTAGCAGTAAAGATTTATAGCAACGTTTGGCATGCAACTAACTAAATATAGAATTGTTGCTGCAATCATCTGGCTGGAGGCTGCTGCACTGAACCCTGGCTTTTTGTTAGAGATTCTTGATTAACTTTGATATACTGTCTTTGGGCAGTGGATAGATGAACTGGCTTTTATATTAATTTTATTGTAACATTAATGATAGATGATGTCAGCAGTGGGGAAGTCGCGTTACAGAACCAATTAGGTACATAATTTGTTATTCCGTTTATGCTATTGTATAAAAAAAAGTAGTGCACCGATATCGGGAACAGGTTCCAATTGACCGCTGGTTAGCAGGTAACTCTTCAGGTATTGGTAGAGTCTCTTGGCTATTTTGTCATCAGCCGTCACGATAAATAATCGGCACAATGATTCCTTAATAACATTCTGCCTGTCCCTCCAGTGCCAGATTTTATGATATAAGAGCAAGGATTGCAATTAGGAATTTCCTATGACAAAACAATTTCAATCACAATGCCTTCGAATTGTGAGAAACATGATAAAGGAGTTTCGTCATAGTTATACATGCGTCAAGCGCCCGCATATGCATTTTGCTACGCGTAGGTATGTGTCTACGGTATGTCCGCGAGGTGCGTCAATGGCGTAAAATATTTCATTGTCACATTCGAAAAAAACCCGCGGTGCTAACACTAAACGACATCGTTCTCTGTGCTTTGGTCTAGTCCAAGTTTCAAAATCAAAAGTAATTTATTCAAATTAGGCTGGGTGCCAGCACTTTTTGAACGTCAAAGTTCTACATAAAGATAGTCCCCCAAAACGCCCACCCGTCACCACTTTCTAGTGCAGCATAGTGTTCATACAAGAACAGGGCAATAACTTTATTTAATGTTATCGTTTTCGTCCATTTGTTTCAGAAAACACCATTGCATTATCACGTTTCTTGACTTGTATTTGAAGAGAAGGGCCTTCTATCGGGAACTAAGCTGTTTAGATTTTGTTACATGTTGCTTTTATGTAACTTGCAATGTTTGATAGTTTGTTTGAGTCAAATCTTGCAAGCTGAATTAGAACCTCTTCGGGATCATTCCCACTATGTCGTGACGATTTTATCATTGGACGACTGTCACATACATTTTGTATGTAAAAAGTCGTGGACGACTGTTAATCGTGTCGTCCTATATGTGAACAGCTCCATTTAAATACACAAGCCACGACGCTTTAAACGACACGATAATCTGTCGTCACAACATAGTGGGAACGCGGCCTTACTCCTCCTCCTCTTCCTCTCAGCCTACAGAGTTGAAATTTTATATGTTGGCTCAGTTCCGATAACAATGAATGTTTATGATAATCATGAGCTTATTTTCCATCTAGGATTGGCTCCAGACGAAGCAGCTCCTCAAAGATCTACTTCACAAACACACAATTAACTGATACTTATAAAATCTTGTTTTTAAAAAGTGTTTTTATTTGTACTATTTATTTATTTCGTCTTGTCTTGCTTGGAGTTCTTGTTAGCACTTCTATGTTCTTCATTTGTGTAAATTGCGAGCCTTTATCTGATGAAATGTTTGTTTTTTGCAGGTCACAAAACTGGATGATTTGAGTCCAGTCATATTCTTGAACAGAACAAAGGCCGCCCTCAACTGCGCCGCTGGTTCTATGCAGGTCTGTATTTTATTTACTAGCTTTATAATAACTTGCTTTCGTATGTGTGTCCGTTTGGATTTTGGTAATCCATTTTTCAAGCACTTCCTGACATCTGTAGAAGTTCGAGGTTTTTTCTGTTGTCATGGCGACTCAGTTGAGTGGACATCCATCAAACTTTGAATAAGGACTTTAAAGTAACCTAGAAGAAGGATAGAAAAATTGTGTTAGGTTAAGACTTAGGGTGGATTGGATTTTTTTATTACCTTCACCGACTATCTATATATTTATTTATAATATATTAAAGCTGAAGAGTTTGTTTGTTTGAACGCGCTAATCTTTAAAACAACCAGTCGGGTTTGGAAAACTCTTTGTTTGAACGCGCTAATCTTTGGAACAACCAGTCGGGTTTGGAAAACTCTTTGTTTGAACGCGCTAATCTTTGGAACAACCAGTCGGGTTTGGAAAACTCTTTGTTTGAACGCGCTAATCTTTGGAACAACCAGTCGGGTTTGGAAAACTCTTTGTTTGAACGCGCTAATCTTTGGAACAACCAGTCGGGTTTGGAAAACTCTTTGTTTGAACGCGCTAATCTTTGGAACAACCAGTCGGGTTTGGAAAACTCTTTGTTTGAACGCGCTAATCTTTGGAACAACCAGTCGGGTTTGGAAAACTCTTTTTGTATATATAATAGCCACAATTATGAGGAAGGCTATTAGCACGGGAACGGGAAAAAAGTCCTATTTTAACAGTTTCCAGTACGAAATCATATAAATAACCAAAGTACATACTCCCAGTGCAGTTAACTTGCATTGAGAGTGACACCAATAAGCCTCTAATACGTTTGTCAATAGAACAAGCACTAACGGTCCGTTAAACTATCGGTAACCGTTCGTCGGGTGCTGTCGCCCGGTATCTACGAGTCGTTATACCGATAACGAACGACTCGTTAGATTTGTGCCGGAGATATGTGAAATTCCTAAGGCTCCGCGCAAACGGGCAACCGACTACAGCCACCGGTGGCTGGCGACAAGCTGTTTACATGATTTTTAATACGTTTTGTATGGAATCGCCGTACACGTGTAGCGAGTGGCGTCCACTCGCGATTCAGTGTGACACGTCACTGGTGGCGGCCACCGACTACCTTCGCTTTCGCGGTACTAAAGGACGTGGCGCGCGACATCCACAGGTGGCTGTGGTCGGTGGCCCTTTTTTTTTTTTTTTGTGTGGCGTTGTCTTAATAAAAATATTAAAGCCTCCAGCCAGGGCTTATAAAACATTTACAAACTAAGCGACTACACGCTAAGGGCACTCCTTGTGGGGTACGGGCCTCGGCTTAGGGCGTCGCTGGGGGTAGGGCAGCTAGGGACAGGCTAGATCGAACTAGGATTATTATTTAGGGACGAATTCAGAAGTACAGGCTCAGCGGCGCGAGCTGGCTCGAGCATGGGTCGGGGTGGTGGTCGGTGGCCCGTTTGCACGGAGCCTTATATAGCGAGGCCTTGTTAGCGGGTGGTTATCTTGGCATCAGTTACTCGATTTTATTGGGTTGTATCTGGTTTATTAGGGTTTGAAGTAATGCATGGTGCAGTTTCAGAAACGTTAATTAATAATAATAATATAATAATAATATCTTGGGACAACTCACATACGGTCATCTGATCCCAAACTAGGCAGAGCCTGTGCTATGGCAACCAGACAACTGATAAACATACTTATATATTTCTAAATACATACATATTATAGACAAATTACACCCAGACACAGAACAAATGATCATGCTCATCACACAAGGATTTGTCCTGGGTGGGAATCGAACCCACGACCTCCGGTTTAGCAGTCAAGGTCGCTAACCACTCGACCAACAGGCCAGTCGATAATTACTTTGAAACTAATAAAATCGAGTAATTACTATGAAACTAATAATATTCTCCCGAGATGTTTTCATAGGTAAATAGGGTTGTAGGTCAATCCAGTCGCGGTTGCGCTTGAATTAAGTGTAGGTACCTATCACGGGCCCCCGACGCATGGTAACGGTTTTATTGGTAGGAGTCCGGAGACGGAGACTATCCTTAAAATATTTCTCCACAAAAAAGTCAATCAAAGTAATGAAAGGTGGCATTGGTAGACAAGCTTATTTTTTTTTTAATATCTTGAAACTAAGCAAAAGTTTAGTAAATAGGGATAAGTATATTGTTGTATGTGTTACCGGAAAATTGCATACTCAGTAAGATTGTAATAAATCTTTATTAGATTATAATTTCTCGGTTATGGCGTTTAATTTCCCGGTGACATATACAATATATACCATCCAAATTCAATAGTTTCCAATGTATCCGTGTCTTATTAAGAGATTATGATATTTATGATTCAGATATTTTACAATCTTACGGCGTTTACAATTATCCGGTCATACATATAAAGCATGCAATTAACTAAGGGGTTATCATAAAAAGCTCTCTATCATCAATCAATGTTCTATCATTCCCTTACGTTTTTCAGATCGAGTTGAAATTCAACGAGAAGTTCTATGGCATAGCCTACGCGGACTTCGACCGTCACTCTGCCTGCCAGGTGGTAGGCAAGGGAGCTCTGTCCTACAAGCTGGAACTGCCTCTCAAAGGATGCGGCACCAAGCAGGTAAGCTGTATACAAACGAGAAGTTCTACGGAATAGCGTACTACTTCGACCGTCACTCGGCCTGCCAGGTGGTTGGCAATGGAGCTCTGTCCTACAGGTTGGAACTGCCTCTCAAAGGATGCGGCACCAAGCAGGTAAGCTGTATACCAACGAGAAGTTCTACGGAATAGCGTACTACTTCGACCGTCACTCGGCCGGCCAGGTGGTTGGCAATGGAGCTCTGTCCTACAGGTTGGAACTGCCTCTCAAAGGATGCGGCACCAAGCAGGTAAGCTGTATACAAACGAGAAGTTCTACGGAATAGCGTACTACTTCGACCGTCACTCTGCCTGCCAGGTGGTAGGCAAGGGAGCTCTGTCCTACAAGCTGGAACTGCCTCTCAAAGGATGCGGCACCAAGCAGGTAAGCTGTATACCAACGAGAAGTTCTACGGAATAGCGTACTACTTCGACCGTCACTCGGCCGGCCAGGTGGTTGGCAATGGAGCTCTGTCCTACAGGCTGGAACTGCCTCTCAAAGGATGCGGCACCAAGCAGGTAAGCTGTATACCAACGAGAAGTTCTACGGAATAGCGTACTACTTCGACCGTCACTCGGCCTGCCAGGTGGTTGGCAATGGAGCTCTGTCCTACAGGCTGGAACTGCCGCTGAAAGGAGGCATTTGGAGCAATCATATTGATCGGAAAATATCAAATGTCATGTCGGTTTTTCAAGGATCAGGGTAGATGTTTTGTTTGGCTGATTGACAATATAACATGTCTGTATGTTTAGACATTTCACAGAGAAGCTTCCTAAAGGAAAGGACACTTTAAGACACTATACTAATAGGACACTTTACAGTGCCTATAAATGATACTTATGTTGTTAGTAGCTTAAACATAACACTTTTACACGTCAATCTTTTTTGCAAATTTTAAGCTAGTTGAGGCCAGTGTTTCCTAGCTGACTACCCTGAGAAGAAACGCCGAATCTTCTGGAGTCCATACAAACCGTACTGGTCAAGTCATATGAGAACCATGTAGGTTAATGTCTGAGGTGACCTTTTGAGGAAAGTGCCACACAAATTTGAGTGGACCTGTCCAGAAAGTGCAAGCATTTGCAGGTTATTGTGTAGCTAAAATTTTGAACTTTAATTAAGGAGCTCAACGATTTAACTAACAATGCCAAAGAAAGGACATATAATTAATCTAAGACTGAATTACTGTGGAGTTGCTTGCCGATTCTTCTTCACAGGTAACAACCAATTCGAACCGTTCCAGCTTCTGGCATTAAATAAGTAGTATGCAAGCAATAAGGAATATCAATAACACAAAATTAAACGTTTATTTTTCATCTCTTCCCCCAGGATCCTCTCCGAGTCTTCACGAACAATATAGTGGTCCGGTTCCACCCCGGTCTGGAGATGGATGGAGATGAAGTCATCACCATTGTGTGTCGGTACCCGCCGCCCATCGTGCCCAAACCTGTATTCAACCCTCTCATTTTTACGTAAGTATTATAGCCGTACATTTTATATAGCTAAATTATGCAAGAGATGAGACATTAAGAAACGCTTTTTGCAATAAAATATGCTTTTATTAAGGCTCGTATGAAAATTCAAGTCGCAAATATCATCTTGACGGCATTCAACGTCACAAAATTAGATAAAATTTGACATGTGTTTACCAAAATAGGACTTAAATGCGAATGCAAACATTTCTTAAAATTTAAATACGGGAATTGCCCTCCTTATGCAAAAGCATACATTCACTATTTACTTATAAAAAGCCATGATCAGAATTTACTTATCAAAACAAACAGAAACACCCTACTCATAGTTTCACAAAACTCACCAACAGATGTCACTGTGCCGTGACGTCACGTTTCTGAATCGCGGTGTTAAGATTCTCCGCGTTTGAACAACCCTCGCGCTCTACTGTAGTGAATTCATACTTACCTGGCATAGGGGACACCGTGATCATGAAGGCGGTTCCCCCAGGGCGAGGCCTTCCCATTGCACTGCGGTTGGGTTGACCCCTGCGATTATCCCTAATGTGGATAACTCGGATGCGTTATTTTTGGTAGTGGGGACTGCGTTCGCGCTGTCCCCCTCAGAATATCCTAATGAACCATTGTATATGTCACTATAAAATGGCTAACGCCATAAGATTGTCAAAATATCGAGTGAAATTGTAAACAAATTTTTATCAATAAGACACGGATATATTGCACATTATGAATTTGGATGGGATTGATTGTATACTGAACGATTTTATTCATTTTTGTCGCGAAATTATAATCCAATCAAGATTTATTACGATTCTGCAATTTTCTGGTGGCATATACGTAATATATAATGTTGATTGGTAGAGTCGATTGACCTATCTAGAAATCTGTTCGGTTTTGGTCAAAGGCAGTGAAACTTGTTTTGGAGTGCCGGATATTTGACCTGAAGGTCAATTAAAATTATCAACTTCAAGTTGTTCTCGGTGACAATACTGAAAATCAATGTCAAAAGCAAAAGTTATTTTTGCAATAAAGAAGGGAATTACCCCTCTGTTATTTAAGTGAAATAATATAGTTTATGGATTTCTTCCACGGAGCCGTTTATCGGCATCAAATTTGAAAAATATGTATTAAAAATACCTAAATTAACAGCAATTTTTTTTGGAAATCTAAATATTATTGTTATAGAACACGAAAAAGTAGCTTATAACTATTTCGAACGTATTTATTTAGGTTGTCATAAACTACATTAATACATCAAATAATAATGAGCTACTTTTACTTTAACTATTGTCTCCATGATACCTAAACACCACAATGAATTTCCACAATTGCTTATTAAACATTTCTTATTTTTACAGCCCACCCGAAGCCGGTCCCCTTCCCGCGAAAGCTCCCCTTGCAGGCACGCACATCCTGATGATAATCTGCGCGATCCTGTTCCTCACGATGCTACTCCTGGGTCTGGGAGTTTCCTACCTTTGCCTCAGGAGACGTGCCCTGCCCGCACCGAGGAGGTTCATCGATGACTCCTCTGCTTCTATTGTTAGCAAGGAGAGCATACAAGGTATTAAGGGGTTTTCGTGGAGATTTATGTATTACATTTTAGAACCGAGTGAAAACATAGGCCTATCGTAATAACGATCAATATAAAATTTGGTAAGCAGCGCCAGTCAGTATCTGAAGGGAATTGATACAAAAAATATTTTGAAACTCATTATTTTTTTATGATATGCGTCATCTCTGGCGCAAATAAACTCTTTTTCGTTCTTTCTTTTCTATTTTTATGTTGGTTTATCTCGTGGTAAAAGCTGTGTATGATAATATTTGGCGTGTCGTTTAAAAAACGACGTTTTTCAATCATAACTTTTTCTGCATTTTACGATGAACTCACTTTAATCAATCTCAATTTTCTGTATAGTCAAAATCCCTCGAGCTCATCCAGCCTACCCAGTTGCCGCCGAAGTGGCCAGTGTGGCGTCCGACACGATTCCTTCCGACTACCCTTCGGAGACTCCGAGCGAAGCCGAACAGGCACATAGCAATGCCGCCTTTTTGATGGACGAGTCTTATCATAGCGAAGGTAGGTTGAAATATGGTTTTAGCAACTGATGAATACTTCATTGACCGAAGTAACTTATTGGCATTGCTTGTTGGGTCCCATCTGGGCGCCATTAAGATGATTATTGGCACCCGGGTGGGACTCAAGTGCTCCCGTAAATAACTCAATCTTAACCTTTTGAACGCCAGAGCATAAACGCATCGGCGTGCCCCCGACGCCAAGCCACAAATTCGCCATACTTTTTGTCACATATTTGTGACGTTTGGCATACAGGGCACGCGCTTGCTTGTCATGTATACGTGACAATGGCGTTCAAAAGGTTAAATTCATGATTTAATTTGTGTAGAGAAGAAAGGGATTTACACCAATATGAAAGTCAATTTTCAGTATCTACCGACATCTGAGTTATTGTGTACTGACTGATCCATTTAAAATATAAGTTTGCCATATTGTTATAATCCGAAATTGTCTACTACCAGGCTACGGCTCCACTCGTGAAGCTATGACCAGCAACGCCCGCCTGGTATCAGGTGAGGCGCCGGCCTTTGATGTGCGCGTGCGAGTGCGCCCCGTCGTGCCGCCTTCACCACCCTCCACCATCACACTCACTGAGACCGACGGAGGAAGCATCAGGTAAGATACTTTTATGAAACCCGTAATAAATCTGGAGTTATTACTAGAGACCCAGCTGGGCGCCATTAGTATCAACTTGTAACTAGTCAGCTGGCGCTGCACACACTGTTGCAGTCACTGAGATTGACGAAAGAAGTATCAAGTGAGATTCTTTTACTTTCCCTTACAATGTTCATGGTATTGTTGTAATGGCGCCCAACTAGGTAAAAACTAGCCGCAACAAATTAATTGTCACCTTAGACATTTTATATCTTTCCTCTGGAATGTAATGTATGTGTTCAACTAAATTATACCTGTGATAATTTAGTTGAACATAGGTTTTCAGAAACTTAAAAACTAAATGAATACACTTAGCAGAAAAATAGTAATTTATGTCTCGCTGTCATCTGAATATTTAACTTCTTTTCAAGATATATCTTGATCAACATTTTGTACCACGCTCCACAGACAAACGATGATCTCCGAAGAGCACGAGCGTCAAGAATCAGTCCGCACAGTGTCTCCTGTGGCGCTGCCCCTCCCCGCGCGCGCCTCGCAGCTGCCGCCGCCGGAGAGACCTCCAAGACCGCCGGCAGTCTACTCGCAAGTCTCCAGGGATAAACAGGTACAGATGGCCAAGGGTTAATACAGTTTTTAATAAAGGTTCATTGGTTTTTCGAATATCGAATTGGTTAATAATAAATTTTACAAAATTGAATGAGAAATAAGTCAATCTTCAAAGATTAGTTTTAATTGGTGCCCCTGCACTTGCTAACATTTCAACAATAGATAAAATTGCTGGTAATAGACAATTTTCAAAGAGTATTTTCAAACTTGTAACATGCACAAATCTTATTGATTGCACGAATCAAAATCTCACTAAAAATATCACATACACACAAACTCATTATTTGACAATGCACGTTCTACACACTATACCGTGTCATTATCACATCAATAAAAAAAAACAACACATTTTTAATATTACACGCCATTTTCTATTTTTAAAACAAACACAAACAACCAACTATCACTTACATCCACAAGCAACATAATATTCACTGCAACAACAATAATTTCTAATTCATCATCATCACCCGTGTGACTAACCAGGAGTGGTCGAGACGGCCGCGCTCCATCGTCTCGCTCAACACGGAGATGACTGACACGCACTCCGTCACCGAAGTCACCGACAGGTCGCACGCGAGGATGTTCCATATCAAGGTAAACTGATTGATTACTGATTGAGTAGACTTAGAAGTAGGGGATCTCGGAAAACATGAGAAGAGTTGGTATAAACCCTGAAGAAACTTCGCACGCAATTGACACATGACTAGTTTCAGAGCTTTGAGTTTTCAGAGTACAGACATCACAAAAAGACCTTCGAGTTTATTTCCTCAACATAATAAATTTTCCGCAACTTACTTATTATTGCGTGGTTATTGTGATCGTCAAACATTTTATCAAGAAGTTAAAATATTTCCTTTTGTACAGAAACCGCCTCCACCACCTCCTGTGATGAGGGAACGCCTGGAGACGGAAGAACAGGAGATGCTGATGGAGAGTCTTGAACCCATACCAGAGACACCTATCATGCCCGCCAGGTAAGATACACACATAAAATAAAATAAAAAGTGGCTATCGTGGCTGCGCCAAAAAGCTTAACTTCACCTATGTACCTTGAATGATGAATCACGGAGCAAACACTGTCAAACATAATATAGAACTTTAAAAAATAAAAATGACTCATTGGCCAGCTTATTAAAAGTGATATGGTATGAGTCTACAAACAAAACATTTGGGCAGAAAATTATAAGAGTGCATTATATTTAAAAAATCTTACTACAATATAAATGCGACAATTTGGATGGATGGATAGATAGATAGACGTTTATCAATCAATCATGCCAGAACGGCTGAACGGATCTAGATGGAATTTAGATAAACCCTAATGGGCTGAGCTTAATTCCATCTGAACAAACAACGAACAATAAAATGATAATAATGAACATACTACGGGAACACATATACGCGGGCGAAGCCGCTGGCAGAAGCTACATTCTATTTTTTCTATAACCATTATAAAAATCTTCTCTCCAGAAAACCCGAGATCACATCCCACGTAGTAGACGACGTATTCCTCCGCACCATCACCGAAAAGAAGACTATCGAGGACATCGAGCGTCACAAGCGCCTCGTGACGGAGTACAAGCAGGTGCCCCCCCCTCCGCCGCACTTCGACGTCACCATCCGCAACCACACCGTGCCCGAGGCCCAGTGGGAGAACTTCTCCGACATCAGCTCCGCGTCAGGCATGACGCTAACGCCGAAGATGGAGAGGGTTCCGTTGTCGTTGCCGCCGCAAAAGTATATCGGTAAGATTTTATTGATTTATATTATGGACTAGCGGACTTCAAGCAGTTTCACCCGCGTAGTTCCCGTTTCCGTGGGAATACGGGGATAAAATATAGCCTATGTTACTCGCTGATAATGTAGCTTTCCAATGGTGAAAAACATTTTGAAATCGGCACAGTGGCTTTTGAGTTTATTCATTACAAACATACACACACAAAAATACAAATTTTTCCTCTTTATAATATTAGTGTAGATGTAGATAGTAGACCAATCCTCGTACTTAAAAAACCTTTCAAATTCAAATAGCAATATATCATCTCAGCGACAGTCAATGCCAAAACTAATAAAAAATAGAAGAAGGGAATAGAGGCATTTTAACTGTTTGCCACTGCGATGTGAATGCAAACGATCCTTAAAAATACGAGAATTGTCTGATCTTGTCTACTAACCTAATACCTAGTTCTTTAAAATGTAGTATTTGTCACCGGGAAATTGCAGACTCCGCAAGATTGTAATAAATCTTTATTAAATTGTAATTTCTCGATATATTATGAAAAAATCGTTTTGGATACAATAAATCCAATCCAAATTTAATAGTTACTAATGTACCGTGTCTTATTAAGAAAAAATAATTAACAATTTCACGCGATATTTTACAATCTTACGGCGTTTGCAATTTTCTGTTCACATATTTACTGAGAAAACACTGCGGAGGCTTCCTACAAAAAAAAAACTTCTTAAAATTTTCGCGCAATTCAAGTGTTTTTCAACGGAATACTTTTGATCTTCGCCACGATATTTGATTTGCCACTCCAAAAACGTTCATTGACATAAATGATGTTGGCACGGTTAAGACTTTTCTAAGTTCACAAATACCTTTCTTCTTAATCTTATTTATTTATTGAATTCCACATTTCCAGGTAAAGGCGGCCCTGACCTATTTTCCCCGGAGCTGATCAAGCAAACGGGCCAGACCTACCAGTCTCCATCATCAGACCTGCCTCTACTCCCGGAGCTGCCTCCCGCGCGCAACCCCCTGTTCAGGGACGAGGATGACGAGGACGTGCCGGAGCCGATACCAGCGCCTCCTGTGCCTGTCAACTGGAGCGTGCTCACCAGGGTGCTGAAGACCGAGGCACAGGATGAGGTAGGGTTTTATAACTTTTGGTTTTCATTGTCATTTTAGCAGAAATACTGCTTTCTGTGAATTGATTCAATAGAATTAGCTTGAAGCGTATATAACAGCTGGAGTCAGTGTCTTGAAAAATGATCAAAATATCCATTCAGGCCATCAAACGGTCTTTGTATTAAAAAAAACAACGGGTTGCACCCTGGGAGTGCCGACACAAGTTAAAACTTGAACATTAACGTTGTGCATTTTTGATTTTTGTAATGGTTAAGGAATAATTTCGCACGAATTGTTTTAATTATGAGTATAAAGGTACTATCATATAAGTGGTAAAATAGAATATTCATTTATTGCGCTATCGTACACAAACATGACAATTTATTAAAAATGTAACACTTCAGAACTTTCCCTCCGTCTTACGAATTTTCGATCAGGTCACGTGTCCTGATGCGAGTCTAACATTTTTTACCCATCACAAAAAGTGCACAGCGCCGCTAAAGAAGTTTTCACTTCAAAAAAATCATGATCCGGGTACAGGGTAGGCGAAATTATCAGAAAAAAAATAACAACAGTAATTACTGTCTATTTTGTATTCCTTGCGAGCATCCGCTTCCCGTCTTCTAAATTCTATCTTTTTTTCTAACAGATAGTTAACCATTTTCATTGTTTCCCAGGTCCTAGCGGAAACCGAGCGCTCGTACCGCCTGACCCGGTCGGAGCGGCTGCGCTGGCGCGAGCTGATCTCGCACGAGAGCAGCCTGCGCCGCGAGCTGGCGCGCTCCAGCACGCGCGAGGACTTCACCCGGGTGGCGCACGACCACCGCTTCGCGCCGCTCTACGCGCCGCCCAAGTGGGAGGTCATCATACGCATACTGGCGCCGCCACCCGATAAACCCAAGGTGACACTCATCTTATCATTCTTTGTGGACGAACTCATTTAAGGAAATAACACCACCGTACCTAATTCTACCATGGATGGTTCTGGATGTAGATGCCAGTATAAATCATTTTAGCTTTGTCTAAGAGAATATTCGCCAAACCTAAGCGGTAATGAGCATCGCTCATTTGTCGCAGAACAGTCGTCGATGGAGGTCGAAAGGTTTTGGAGTGGCGACCGAAAGACACAGCTTGGGAGGTCTTTCACAAGGTGAACCGATGACCTCTTGAAGGCCGCGGGAATCCGATGGATGGGAGACGCATAGGACCATGTGGCTACTCTTGAAGAGCGCCTATGTCCAAGCAGCAGACGTCTTTCGGCTGAAATGATGATAAAGATATTGGAGATGACGAAAGACGGTGGTCACCTCTTACTATCAAATAAGTAGTTTTATTTCGCCATCCAGCAAGCGCTACACACAAATTTAAATTAATTTAAATTAATTAATCTTTGAACAAAGGATCCAATTTTTTCTTCGACAGTTTCAAAAAACTTTCTTGTTGCATATGAAATGCGTAGATTTAATCTTTAACACTTTTTTTCCAGAACCGTTATCGCAAGAAGACCGAATGGGACTCCCGTTCCCGCCGTAGCTCCTTGCCGACCCTCTACGAGTACGACAGCGACGCCACCTCGCTCAGGGACCCGCAGCGTTCGCGCCGGTCATCATACCGCAGTGACCATGTTGATATGAGGTAAGGAGTTGAAGTACATCTAAGTGGCTTCGGGGTAGTACCAAAAAGAGTCGGTTTATGATAGGGGCAAATCGTATGTTCAAGAAGCGTTCGCTGTCGCAAACTGCTAAAAATGCCGCTTATTTCCTAACGTTTAAGACATGACATTTGTAGTTGCTGAGATGATATTGCGACTTGAATTTTTTTTTTATGTACAAGCCTTCTGAGTAAAAGATAAACCTCGAATAAAACAGGATAAGGAGAAAGAGGCTCATTCGCCTTATGTAGCTCGGGTTTAAATTGGAATAGTATTTCTCGTCCATAAAATGGGCTACTCTACCTACTTTTGTAGCAGTATTCGTTCCTTAGCCAGAGTTTAGTTAACACCATGTTTGACATCTCCTGAGGTGATAATGTATCGAAGGTAGCAGGAAGAGACTGGATGTATAAAAGTAAAATAGGAAATCATGGAACGAACTGGAGGAGGCTTTTACTGAAATTGAGATCTATACAAAAAAAAAAATGAAAACGAGAGGCTTTATTATTATTATTTTGAAGTCTCTTAAAGTGATGTTCACGTGTTCCAGATCAATGTCAGAGATGATGGTGGACTACGCGCGCGAGCAGGCGGACACGCACTCTGAGGTATCGGGCGGCACGCAGCTCGGACGGTACTACGACGACGACAGCGACTCCGAACATCCCTTCCATCAGAACCAGTAAGTATAGCTTTCATTTGAATAGGTCGCCAACGTTTGCATATTGGAATACGAGGGCGGATTTGGACACGCCGGTTTAGTTGTCTTGAGGTCCTTTAGTCACCGCTTCATGTCCTCCCTTGATCAAAATATCTTAGGTATGTGCTTTTGGACTTGGAGTAGTTCAGCTCCCATTCGTAATCAGGCTCGTGACGGCCGTAGGCAACACTGTTTAGCGAATAAATTGTGGAACTGGCGAGAAATGGCTGGAGACCTGCCAGGGATTGTGACTTGTGTGTGTCGAGTGCCGACAAACGAAAATAGGTAAATTAAAAGAACTGGTGATTTATTCTTACTCTGATAGAACGAATTATCTTGTCCTATAAGTTTATTTTTTATTTTTTATTCTATTTATTTTTTCAGGGGGGTTATTGTTTTTATATTTATTGATTATTGTTTGGATATGATAGTTGTTTTGCGACCTTTAATTGAGTTTTATGATTCTTTTAAACTTGTTTACATATTTATTAAAATCACTTCTATCTCTATTATTACCTGTTTGACGATAAATTTTAAGTAGCATTCTTTTACGGAGGGAACATATTTTTAATCCTTTACTGATCCATTTAGTATTTCGTATAATTGGAACCTGAATCTTTATGTTTGGAAAGCAGAAATCAAAAAAAGTTTAATAAAAATAGTTTATGGAATTCTTCAAAAGCAGCATTTGGGTTACTTTTCCATAGCAATCACTAAAAGTCAGGGCTTTTAAACATTTAATACATTTTTCGACATTTTCGTTGCTATAGTCTCATGTTCAAGTTTAACTACTATAATATGGTATCTTCAGGCCCTGGTCCCGCCACTCGCTGCACCGCTCGGTGAGCCAGCCATCACTGGCGCGCTCAGCAGGAGAAGTGGTGGAGCAGTGGACAGCTCCCGAAGGTGACGTCACACCCACGCCTGGACGCAGGATTAGAGGTAAGCAACTCAGAATCCGTAGGCTACGTGCGATCAGGACCGAAGGAGAGATTTTTTAAAATACCGATAACCCGAACGAAACTATTAAAGTTTGCACCGTTGAGTCGGGCAGTCAAGATGCTTAGTAACTTTCTTTGCGATTGTACATTTTCCAACAAAAAGACCCTTTGATTTGTCGCTGGTCTGATTAGTTACTAGCGCAATTGCTAAGAGGTCCTGGATTTGATTCTCAGGTTGCGTTTTTTTTTCATAGGATAATGGAATTCTTAATGGTAGATGGCATTCTATATGTATGCCTCCATTACAATTTAGATGAGACTTATACACTAAATTCAAATTCTATGTGAGTGAAACACCGCTTATTTGCGTCAAATGACAAAAATCCACCTCTTTCAGGTCCTCAAGGATTAACTACCTTCACATCATCTGAAGTGCGAACCTTCCAAGCGTCCCGAGAGTGGCGCGAATAGAAAACTTTGATAGCGCGATTCAAAACGTTGTAAGTCATGAAGAGAGTAGTAGATGGCACTGTACGCAATTATGTAAATTGAAAGAAATCTCAGGAATTGATTGTAATTAGCAATAACAAAATATTGTAGGTTTTGTGTTATGCTCAAAGTTACTCAAGTGATAATTTTCACTGCCTTTTTTATTGATTTTATCTTACATTCCTTGATATTTTAGTTTAATGCGATTCCGTCCATTCGTGACTAATAAATACCTGTTTGAGTGACATAATATTTGTAATTGAATTTATTTTGTATAAAATTTATTGCATGGCATTATTTTTATGAGATAAATAAAATTTGTTTAAGTATACAATTGTATATTTCCGGTATGAAGTATAGGTTAATACATTGCAAGTGTATATTTTCACGTGAAATTTTATTTTTATGTTTATCTTTTACATTTGGCATGATACTTTTGTATTTTGTTTCAAATTAGCTGTATTCGTACTTAATAGTCGTAGTATGAAATGTGTCCGTACGTAGGTACATTGTATACAAATTATACCATTATTTTAAATAACAAGTTTTTAAAAGGTCGACTAGTTTATCATAAGTTTCAATAAAATAAAATTTCTAAAATATAATTTAACTAACATTGTGCCAAAATGATTTAATAACGCTTCCTAACAATCAGTGGATTTATTAATATTCTTTTAAATGTCTATAGTTTTTATGTACATTTGAATACTTTTTAAATAGTAACATTTTTCTTGACTAACGGCCGGTCTCAATAACGTATCTACCTTTACCAACTGCCAAATTAGCTACCGACAGTAGCTGACAGTTGGTCAAAGGAAAATACGTTATTGAGACCGGCCGTTAAATAATCTCGGTAAAGGTTATTGAAGTTTTTTCGCTTTTCCCTATTTTTTCTGCCAACAACTAATCTTAGGTGTATATAGGTAAATGTAAGTCAATGAAGAGTTTATACCTAGCAATTGAGGCAAGACGGGCTATTTTCCTGGATTCGGAAACAAATCTTTGAATGCACTTCTTTTTAGCACTTTTTCTTCACTGTCAGAATAATGAGCATAATAGGATATCATCTATGTACTTTTTATGATGTGTTTTGTTCAGCCCATTATTTTTGTTTAAACAGTATTTCTTGCCTTGATTGCTATGTGAGTGTGGGATATAAAGGGCGATGGGATAGTGCAAATTGTGCTCAATTAGCGGTTGTAACATGTATTTTCAGGAAATATTTTTCTAAATATAAATTTGATAAAAGTTCGGAACCAAGTCTACCGGCAAAAATTGGGGTTTTATAATAAATGCGACTGAAATGCATTTCATTTTGTAATTTTCAATAGAAAATTAATACACTACAAAAGTGAGAGAAATGTAGGTTCCAACTTTATTTTGCCAGTTAAAAAACTGAAGAAAACCATGTGGTGCTAAGACATTAAAATATCTAATATTTTTGTATCAATTGATTTTGTTTACATGTAAATTTTGTATTTACATTGTGAATTGATGTATTTTAATATTAAATATACGTACCTTAACATTTTTATATTGCTGTTTTCATTTTTAATTCTTAGAATAATTTCTTTCAAGCCCTGAAGAAAAAAGAACGATCGTTCTTTCATCGTTCCTTATATTTGTTATCGGATAATTGCAAACTACGTAAGATTACAAAATTTCTGAGAGATTAAAATAAACTCTTGATAAATTGTCAAATGAACATAAATTGTATTACAATTATACGAATTTAAATCTTGTATTCTATAATATCTCCGTGGTGGTCCGAGAAACTGTGGACTGACATAAACTGACGACCAATCAGCACTCTGGTCTACAATTTATCTGTTTTGGTGTGATATTTAAATTGGAAACTTGGCCCCTCATTGGTCTTTGTTGGTATAAGCTCACATTTGAACAAACCAATGAGAGCCTTGTTTCAAGGTTTTACTATCACACGAAAACGGATAAATTGTAGACTTGTGCTCTGATTGGTCGCCATTTTATGTCAGTAAATTTATCGGAATGACTTTGAGAGATTAGAGACTTTCGATGCGTAAAAACGTATTCCAAATGTTCGTTCACATTTTATCGAGACGGAGTTTGCCAGTTTCCGATATATAGCGTAGCGCTTTCATGTTTTCATTATTGGAAGATATTTAAACGGTATTGTTGTGAAATTTATTTTTCTATTGTTAGGTAGTATCTTGGAAAATCCTGCACTCACAGAACTAACGCAGAGATCATTTGCTGGGGTCATGGATCATAACATCGCATCAATGACATTGACACGAATAAGCAATACTATTAGGATGAAACAAGTGAAAATTCGGAAAGAGAGAGCCTTTAATAGGCGAGCGGCGTAGGTGGCGCTCTCCTTATCAGAGCCACTCAAGCTCCTCTAAAAAATAATCTAAGTTCTCTTTTCTAGTATTATCCGGGACCGTGTGAATTTCTAGGCCCTAAGCATTCTCTGCCAATCAATATTTGGTTTTCTGCTGCCCACATTCGAATTAAGAATCTGCTAATCATGAGTTAAAGTAGGCAAATAGTTAAAAAGTTTAAAAAAAAAGTTTATAGTCACTTTGATTTGAAGTTTTTTACCTAGAAAGTACATCTTCTGCGATATTTGTGTTATTGGTGATTGGTGCCTGTGATCGGGATGGAAAATACAAATCCGAACAACACCGAAGATGAATTTGCGGTCATGATCATAATTTACGGAGAATGTCATCAAAATGCCAATTACACAAAAGTAGTGATTAGTGATGATAGTGGTAATGACTGTTATGAGAGCGTGATTTCTAACCAGCTTTTGTTATTTTTTTATTAAATTTTAATTTTTTCAATTTACAAATTTTCATACTTGATGATAATGGGCCACTAGCCTCACCAGTGTGTTAAAATTAATATCATCATTGTAGCACCACGTTGTTAATGAATATTATTTATTTTAACGGTGGTTTATATTGTTTTAATCAGTGTCATTTTTATACTTACGGGTACAATAAACGTTTTATAAACCGGAAACGCAATCTTTGTTTTTTGTTGAATTTGCCCGCTGTTTGGTATTTTTTGGAGTAATTAATAAAATTGAGCTCAGATATAAAAATAATGAACAAAGAAGCCTTTATTCGGCGACAACTAGAGATGCTAGCATAAGTGTACAAAATCAACCAATCACGTGCCTCACAGGTGTGCTACATCGGTTTCAATATTTTCACAAACATCACAACAAAATAACATTGTCAAAAATTGAATTAATAATTTTATTTTGATCCATCGATAAAAAGAAAATAATACAAATGAAAAACTTCAAAACACTAAACATTTCGTTACAAGGAATTTAAAATATATAAATTCGACGATCATGACATTGTTATCTACAAATCAATATTTAAATACATAATTATATTAATTTTAAAATTCCCCTACGTAATTCGTCATTTAGGAACTTAATCAAGCAATGTTTTTGCACTTGTCCCTAATAATTTATATTTCTTATTAATAATATAATATTTCATATCTACAAAATGTGGCACATAAGTGCGAAAGATATTTAGAACTTTATTAAATTAAACGTTTTTGAGGAACGTTTATCATAAAAGATATTGCCCATAGGTAGGTTGAACAAAATATATTGATTCACCAAGTATTCCACTATTTAGATAGTCTGATGGAAATCTGACAATATAGCTACTTATCAAACAAAACAAGATCTTTTGTACTCGGTGAACTAAATTCTCATTGAAAAGAATACTTGTTTGGAACAGAGATTTTAAAAATGGTACAAGTGTGTTTGCCAAAAAGACTGAACCATATTCATTCGCATCTAATGTTTACAAGTCCGTAGATCACACATAAGAGTCATCTAAAATAGTGCGACATATCAAAGACACCTCAAAGGACAAATCGACGTGGAATACAAAGACAAGAAAACATATATATATTACAATAGTTAAGAAAAAAAAAAAACAATTTACACGATTGTATCAGATGTAACAATTTACAAGACAGTTAAAACAGTTCGTAACCTATCACATATTTTACATCCACTATCAAGCTCAGTTACAAATAATTCTATTTGTACAACTATGACAAATAAACAGCTCTTTTATTTACAGTCAACAATTAGGCCTATTTCAGTGTTAAAACACAATAAACACAATGATTCTAAGATATGAAGTATTGACAGGTCCCTTTCGTCAGTATTTGGCATATATCTGTTATCGTTTGGCAATCCATTGACTTCATCGTTCTCTAATCTTAACACTTTCATAAGCACTTCGTAGTTTCAATCTTATTTCTGGTCCAAATTACGACCGTCTAGTATTACAGTCTCTAATGCTGAATCATCTACTTCTATATTGTGAAGTTCTACACGTGAACACTTTATGTCATCGTTTTTATTTTGTTTACCAAGTCTATATTTGACTGATAGATCCGAGTGATTGACGTCTTCTAGTCACTTGTTTCCAGAACCTTTTCTCGAAATGTTTCTCCTGTAAGAATATTGTATTATTTACGGACTGCTACTTTTGTATTCGCTACGCGCTTTACGGTTTAACATTTACTTAGAATAAAAATACAGGGTTATTATTTTTCATCTTATGACTTAGTCAACCTTTTAGGTTAACTAGCGTGATACACACAGATCTTAAATAACCCTGTATAATCTACTTTAGCTTGCTACTTTAGATTGCAAAGTGGAAACTAGAGGATATAATCCGCGTGAAATGTCTCTTTACAAATCCAAACATTAAAGACATTGTAAGACTAATAAATATGCAAAATATATTAGCAAAAACGAAGAAGTGGACGGCTTTATTAGCGCTAAACAAAATGAAGGATTGTGTAAAATAAAGGAAGGATCAGCTAAGCTGCAGGATGAAGAATGAAAAGCTTAATGATATTTTATTAAAAATATATTTTCGAGAACACTCGTTCCAATCAAAATGGACAGATCAGTTCAACAGACAACAAAAACAAATTTAGCATATCTGAAAGCTGGATTTAAACTTTAATTCTAAGTGTTAAGCAAAGAACAAATTGACATGAGCTTAGTGCCAAGACAATCACAATCATAACAATATACCAAACGGTAATTAATCTTAAGACATAGGTAAAGGTTAAAAACATGGAATATTTTCACTAAAAAAGGTTTTAGTACTAATTTAACAATATCATTTTCGAATTTTAAAGATTTTTGAAAAGAAAGGCAATTTTATTGGCCAATTTTTACTGAAAATTTTATTAACATTATCACTCACTACTGTTTCGTATATTAATCGTTCTTTTAACTTTTCACTTACATACACGAATCCTATGATTTCCAAATAATAAAATGTTGTTTAAAATTTTATAAAACACGATTATATTATGTATATTGAATCGTTTTGAACAGTTCGAATTATGTTTCCCATTACAAACTAACTTACATGATTTTATTTACTTGTTCTAATTTATTTACTAGGACGTAATTTTAAACATTAATTTTGGATCTAAAATTAAGGCAGGTTTTTTAATTGTCCCATTGACACTTCTGAACATTTTTACTTATTCTTACTAAACCCCGCAGCAGTGTTCAATTACTTCAAGTTTTCACATATTACTTAACAAACGTGTACATACTACATAGGAAGTTTCTTCATTACACTAATATTAATCGACACCCTCACGCGAAATTCCTGTTTTTATAAAAAGAGTTTCAACCACTTTTAGAATAGCCCTTAACATCAACCATCCAGTACAAGCTAGAAAGACAGAGGCACAGGCGACCACGAATGCTGAAAGTAAGGATAGAGGAACCAATGAAAAAACTTCCCGCGATTGTTTAAATCCAGCTGATTGGCACAGATAAGCTGGTGCGTGCGCTGTGCTCACACATAGCCATTGACAAAGCATATCTTGTAATAGCCGTTGTTGCTCACGGATGTGCGGCGCGGAGAGAACGGCCGCGCCGTCGCGCTCGCCACGATGAACGGCTCGCGGCGGGGGCTATCGGACGATGCGCGACGACGCAGGAAACCCATTCTGGAAGTATGCCAATTAAAATGATTAGAAACATTAATCACAAGTTAAAAACAAAAAAAAAAAACTAAATAATATATTTAAAAAACACTAAGGATATTGCAAGTAAAGGGCATTTGAAGGAACACGGGTTAGTTAGGATACACAAACATATAAATACACACGTCAAACTTAGGGATATCAACCCTCTTTCTGGTTGAAAGATAAAATAAGATTTACAATCAATCAAACAATATTGATAAGCTGCACTGCTTTATAAATATTTATCAGTGCGAACTAATTGCTATCATTGAAAATATAGAAACTACAAGAGTATCTACTAACATCTTCCCGTTCTGGCATAGAGAGCGCGTCCGCGAACGCATCGTCTGAACTTCCGCTCGTGCCAGTTGCTCCATCTCCATAGGTTTCTCGCTTTCTGGAACTGAAAACATTCCTACATTAATTTTGTTCACAGCTTAGATTTTTTTAACTTTGGGCCAATTAAACGATTTGACCGAATTTAACAACACGTTTATGAGATGCGCAACCATCGTTCTTTCTCTAAATGATAGAGGCGGGGGCCTGTGGACTGCGAGCGTTGGGTGGCTCGCTGTCCGATCACCACCAGGCCCGGGTCGAAGGCGCGTTGTGTTCCACGCGCGCCTCAAAGAGATGTCAGCATAGGAGACGGGGCCCGCTAGGGCCAGAGCCTGCCAGGGTTGCGGGTTTTGTTCGAAAGAGTCACCGCGGCCCTGGAACGCAAAGGGCTTTAGAAGGAACACGAATGGGTTTTAGTCAGTAAGTTCTGCTCCACCCATAGCGGAAGAAGTCAGTACTTAGTCCTTATGTTGGACTATCGTGTGTGTACCATCACGACCATCGTTTCATCAAGACTACCTCGCTCCAGAAGCATATTAGGCCTCCTAGTTCATTTAAGCGATTTCGGTTATTCCATGGGTTATTTCCGTATCTCGGTGATGCTTGTACACTCAAGGAGCACGTGCGGAACTGTTTCCTTCGCCTCCTCTCCATGCATGCTCTGTACAGAGAGCTGTCCGTTATACCTATGGTGTGGAAGTATTTCTTTAGTGAGCAATGCCCGTTGATGTTTCCCGTCAGGCGCAGGCCTTATAACGTTTTGTACGTACCCTTCCAAGCATATACAGAATTGCGCGAAGTAGTATGCGGGGCGGTTCGGCGCGGGTGCGCGCGGCACAGCGTCACTGCGTCGGCGCTCGCCACGCGCCGCAGTAGTGAGCGTTGGCACGCCGCGCGAAACGACCAGGGGTCGGACCCGCCAGCCTGCATAATATGTATCAAATGATTAATGACATTTATTTTGTAAATAGTTTACAAGTTACAAGGGAGCAAGCAAGGAGGCAAGTGGTTCCAAGGGATTTTATCACATTAATCGAGATGAATTCGGTGTTTCCTAGCTAAATAAAGTCATACAATTAATGTAATGGTCAAAATATATGAGAACCATGTAGTTCAATATCTGAGGTGGTATTCGGTGGTGGTATCGGAATCACATGAATTTATTTTACTATGATAATGGGTGATAATGTGTCGATTTTTTATTATATTTTAAGGTTTCCAGTGCTGCTATAAGATTATACATATAAACACACACTTTCATCTTAAGGAATGCAACAAACAACTTAGGTCCTTATGATTCAAGATTTCTGTGATTCTGATGTAAAAATAATTATATTTATAAGTACAGTATTAAGCGTCATTTTAAATGTAGTGCCGGTTAAAACTATACGTCCATAGATTTTTATTATTAGTCAAAACTCGATCTCTCAAGACGCTTAGTTGACACTTCATGTGACCCAAGGGCTGGCTTTTACCTTGGAAAAAGAATAAGCATTGCCATACAACGTGGCAATGCCGCCAGTCTTTTGGGTACACTTCCAGTCGACAGCGATGCGGATGAATTTTTTGACGCCATATTTTAGGGTTAATTTAGTAAGGAGTTTTTATTTTTGTCGAAACTTAGGGTTTCCTTTCTATCAAAGTTAAAAACTGATTGAAAGGGTTCTTAATAACTTCATGATAGTTTAATGATGGTCTAGTTAGACATCATTCTGATTTAGACAAATTAAGCCTATCGAAGGAAATAGGTATGTTAATTACTTTAGCCAGAATTTTTCCGAGTCGTAAGTCATTCGTTGTTTTGTCAAATCCAGTTGTTAAAACCAACACATTTTCAATGTATTGAACTGGTACTTGGTGTGGTTTGTAAGAAATAAGGGTTCCAAATACATACCCAGGGCACCTCCTGATCGGCCAGCATATCCTTCCCCTGGTCCAGTGCCAATCTCATCTCCGCTCGAGGAGTGAGTCGCTCCGGCGTCGGTGGTCTCTGTTCCTCCGGTTGTAAGGTAGCCTCCGGTGCTGGTGCTTGCTCCGAGGCTGAAACGGCTGATTAAACTTTTGGGTTATTTTTTATTTCTACATGTGCTTGTCCTTGTGCATTGTACAGCAGAGGGTATGTGACGCTATTATCTTCTTTTGCAGATATAAATACATTGTAGGTACAGAATGTATTCTCTTTTTCCTATGCTGGATAGCTATGCCAAATCCCAGGCTACACACATGTCTTCATGTGATGGTTTTTTTTAAGTCTTGGCACAGATTAATTAATACATAAGAACATATAATTATTTAATGACATAATAAAATCTGTAAGCTCTTTAATAAGATGATAGAGCGTATCTATCGTCATTCGTGGAGGCTAGTTTAATCCATTACTAGCTTACTATTTTTTTTTAAAATTTAATTTGGGTTAGCTCTTGACTCTAGTCTAGGTCATAGATTGAGGTCCTCAACCTACTCTAGGTCAGAGACAAAGTTGCTTGAGAATTCTTAATTATTAAGTACCAGCTTTGCTCGCGTTAATCCATACTAATATTATAATGTGAAAGTAACTCCGTCTGTCTGTTACGTTTTCACGTCTTAACGCCTGAAGGGATTTGGATGAAACGTGGCACACAAGTAGACCATGTCCCGGAATAGGACATAGGATACTTTTTACCCCGGTAGTAAACTCTCTTGGTATAATTTTCACCTTTCACGCTTGCGTAGCTGCTGGCAGGAGCTGGTGGAAAAATAGCAGAAATCGTCTCCAAGGTTCCATTTATTTATTTATTTATTTATTAAAACTTTATGCACAAGTAAAATCACTGTACAAAGGCGGACTTAATGCCTTAGGCATTTTCTACCAGTCGACCTTAGGGTGGTGCAGAGACAACATGGCAGGTGCAATTTAAAAAAAAAAAAAAAACTAAAAATAGAGAGAATTAAAATAAAATAAAATTATAAATACATAGATACATACATACACTTAAACAAAGTTATTAAGAAAAAACGAATCCAACGAATTAGCGCTGTGATGATTCTACCAACTTCTTGCGAATGTGCTCACGTGCCTTCACCTTAAAGGACAACCGACTGTGGATTTATCTGTACCAAAACTCATTAAAATCGTAACAAAAAAACAAACTCACTGTCGCATTTATAATACTAGTATCGATATTGATAGCTTACCTTGTGCGGGTGGGCTGAGTGTCGCAGGGTTGTGTATAGTGGTGCGCTCGAGTGTGGAGGGCGTGCTGGCCGAGCTGGCTGAGCCCCGACGACCAGCTCCAGCAGCGGCACGCACCTCCGCAAACTCTTTTGAAACTGTAGCAATAGAAAATCATGATTACTTATATTTAAATTATTCTATAGCTGTTCTAATAGAAGATGTGTTTGTAAGAGATTGCCCTGTGCGATGTCACTGCCCATCTACAGACGTTTTAAAATGTTTTTCCCGTGCTTTATTGTGTAGTTGTTTTAAAGAACATATAAACCATTCTTCTGGGTAAGCTCGCTCCATCGTCGACTTTGTCTCTGTCATCTATGACCTAGACTAGAGTCAAGAGCAAACCCATATTACATAAAAGAAAAAACCAAATGAAGTCATTTTAATAAAAAATGTAAGTATCTTAATTTTACTTACAGAAACATTTTTTTACAGCGACTAGTCTGACCTTTACAGATTGCCAATTCTATTAATCTTTTAGCAACGTAAAACGAAACAAACCTCATTTTTCATACATTTTTAACAGGTTGGGACTGAGATGCGAATGTGAACGTTGCTTTAAAACTAGTAGAATTGGCACTCAGACAGCATGCACAGAATTTGTTAGACCAACCAGATAGTAAGGGCGTCGAGGGCGCCTCGTTGGTGGGTGTCCTGTCGGGGCTCAGATCGTACCCGGCGCCACCATCTCCCCCCCCTCCAGCATCCTGGTCGACGTGCACACACCCGTCCTCTGCTTCTGCAAAACCATCACCTTTCAACTCTCAAGAAACCAGCACACCATCGTGAGCAGTCGATAAGAGTTCAGTGTGTTATGTATGTGGCTCGTATAAAATAGATGTATCGAATAAGTTGATATCGTATTTAAATATTATAAATATGAATATATTATTAGTGGAGTGCTAAAGCTACATATTGATACCGTGCTGGTATAGGGGTACATACACAACGTTACCTGTTTACCAGAAATTCAACTTTAAGCTCGAGTGTGGAATTACAAAGAAGCTAAGCTTAATATTAAAATAGTAATTATTTCATGTAAAGTGTGTACAAATAATGATTTCCATAATAATACTCATGCACCGTGCTGACTTTATTAATAAAATGTCGGCATTGTTATTATTTAAGTATTGATTTGCGACGAGACTGTTGTCATCTCTCACCTTTCATCATATGTCAAGCTGTCCATTTCTCTGTCAAAATGTATTTTCTCTGTTAGTAATGTTTATGGGTGCTTGACATTGTGTTGTGTGCGAATGTTGAAGTTGATGTTGAACTGCGCATTTACATTTTTTCATTCTAAACTCATGCATTCATCACCTCTAAGCAGTCACAGTTTATGTACAATAAATATACTAGATGGACAAGAAAGCTTTAGGAAGTTTTATGAAAAAATAATCAATGTTCGGAAAGAGATATACAAAGATTGCTTCGATCAGCAATTAGATATATGTAAGTATGCAAGCTAAACAGAAATGAATCCTCCTAGCACCACACAGCGAGCTTCTACCATCACCCACAAAACATTCACGCGCATAATCCTCTACACACTTACCGAAGAACGTAAAACGTCATCCATATATAGACTGGCGAACTCACCTTGATCTGAAGCAGAGGGCGGCGGGTGCGGCACGTCGCAACAGTCGTCAGCATCGAGGCCACGCTCGCTGTCCTGCGCCAAGCGCCGCACCAGCGGACCAGTCACAATGTGAGATATAACCTAGCTACGGGACTTTACTTCCATTTGCCAATAACCTGGATCCAAGTCCAGGACGATAAATTTCGAAATATCTTTCAAACTTTTAAAAATTTTGAATTTGGTTCTGATCTTATCGCGACTCTAAAGGTTATTTAAAGTGAATCTATGATATGTCAACATTAAACATTTACGATACTTAGGTCTTACTCAAATATTTCATGCAACAAGCATGCTGTATCCAATAACATTATTTTGTATGGTTATTGGCATGCTATGGGTTACAACGATACTCCTACACAACTATAATAATATTCGCTATCTGCCAAATTTGACTTAGTTCAGGATAAGGGACTATGTAGCTATATCAAAGGATACTAAAAACATACGTTGAAGCAGTTTAGGTAACATCAATTTTGACAGACTAATTAGGTATGGTATTATACATAATACATTCGAAGTAAAAAGATATTATGTTGGGTCATAAATTACATATAACATAAAGTACGTATTAATTATTACATAATAATAGTAACATATGTCGGTTACAAGGAAAGATGTTTGCACCAAACTTCGACTCTGGAAAATTGTACGATATTATTACGGGGTATTATAGTGCGCTTAATATTAATTTTGTGATCTTTAAAGTTTATCGTGAAGGATTACAATTATGACTTTGGAACTTTGGTGCAACTATTGGTCAATTTTCTATTTTAATCGGCGTTAATATTCACCTGGTCGTCAGAGTTGGTGGGAGTGGGCTTGTTGTCTTCGCTGCCGCTGTCAGAGCATTCTTCTTCCATGAGAGGTTCTAGTCTTCTTCTAAAAACATCCCTACATTCAAGATTGTCATTAGTTACTTTGTTAATTTTTTTTATGAAAATCCGATCGGTTTGCGATTCAATGTTAAAATGGGTATACCTAAATACGCCTTCATTAATACAAAAGTGTTAAAAACGCTCGATAGAGTGTCAATAGGTGTAAAATCTAATTAAGCGTCTGAGAGTAAGACAAAAAACGAGTCCTGCACAAGTTGCTGCTCTAAACATGTGCTTAAGCATACATTTTTACTTTGTAAGTGGAGCAATACTTAAAGATCTACTAAAACTGTGGTATTAGGTAATAATGAATTTGTATATCAGCATGCTATTTACAGTACAGGGTAAAACATTACCTTGGAAGAAGCGGCCTAAGTGTTGTTGGTCCGGTAATGGTAGGAGCCATGAGGAGCTCGTCCATCATCAGTTCTGTGTCGTCATCACCAGCGTACGATGATGATGACTTCGTAGGGGACTGAAATAGTGAAGGATTTTCCATTCAAAAGGCATAACAAACCTAGAGAAAATTCTGTATTAGAAAGAGGTCTATTAAAAGCGATATTAAAAGAGATGATGATGTCCATAATTTTAGTACCATGAGTAATGGAATATATGAAACTATTGAACCATCAGAACCAATTTAATCTAAAGATGTATGTTTTAAATTTAAGGAGTTTCTTTAAAATCTTTACCGATAGAGTTCCGTGTTCAGAATCAGGTAGGTTATCTGACAGGTCTCCAGACGAAGGAGTGCCCCAAGCTTCTTCGCCGCTTGCCCCACTTCCTTCTCCAGTCTCTCCAGTACCTTCTTCGGTACCAATTGTTGACTTCCAGTCACTGACTCCAAGGCATCTGGTACAATCCGAACTTTAAAGACGTTGGAAATAAAAGGAGGTCAATTAAGAATGAAAACCTACATTATTTATAAATAAGTTTCTAAGAGAAAGGTATTTACAAATGTGTACTTTTTGGGAAAAACTAGAGAACTCCATATTAAGATACGTTTAATCATTACTCTGCAGTAGACGATATTGATACGCATATAAAAGTATGAAATCCACACAAAACTACGGTTATATTAAACAATTCTACAAATGAAATACTATGTATTTTAAAATTATTACTTGTACCTTTATAACCTATTGTCTAATGAATTAAAATCTATATTGTATTTTCCTAATAATATATTGTTTTGCCAGATTTAGCAGATTAGTTCGAAACTTTATTATTGTACACAATGCTAGTTCCAAAATGCTATGTGTAATACATAATTTTTCTAGCGTAATATCTAATATTTCTAAATAATTAATTCTTACAAAGTTAGCAAAAAAGTACAATTACTATTAAACTATTTCTATTTTCAAAGTTGTTTTGTTAAAATTTAGCTCTAGGAGTCCTTTATTACAATTTTAAAGAAAAATGACAATACACTACAGTGTTCACCCACACATACTCATCGCTCCTTCATGATTCTCCTTCGAGTCGTTTTCCACCTATTTTGGGAAAAATATTGTTAAACATAGAATTCTTAAAACAACGTAAAATGTCACCTTCACCTGCCTTTTTGGAATTAAATTTTGCGTATCAACTTGGGCATGTCTGGGTCTATTGATAAATAGTGTAGTTTTTGATATTTTTTTGGTTACACGTAACTTTTTTTTTTCTTCATTCGTAGTCGACTCCATTAACATTGACTCTCTTAAAGAAGTAGAATATAAATATTTGAAGCGTAATCTGATTTTGAGAGACTCCGTTGATATCGAGTTCTTTTTACTGCAGGTAAGGATACGATCGTTTTATAAGCATACCTTTCTAAGAACGATGGTTGTTTGTGCGCTATGGCTGTGCTGGGTACACTCTCAGTATAACTGAAGATATTCATTTTTTCCACGACGAAGGATCCAGCTCTTGCTGCGTAGCCCATGATACCTCCAGCAGCGCCGCTCACTGAAAGAAACATTCGTTATTCTTAGATCTAATACTATTCATCTAAAATGTTTTAATGATAACCATAATATGGCTCCATATACCTGGATTGTTATAAGCTTTTGAGGTCTCTGGCTCTTGTGCTGTCAGTCTTACGTTGCCATCGTCAGTCTCATCGGACGGTAATCTCTCCAGGCTTGACATTGTGCCATATCTTAAACAACATTAGTAGTCTTTACAACAATACTAACTAATTAAACAACTACTTTGTAATTTTTATTAACACACCTTTTGAGCGTCACATAAGGCAGGTCATCTGGAACATCGGGGGAATCTGGGGACTCGTCTACAAGGTCATCCTGTAATATAAAAATCAGGACATAATCATCAGAATCTACAGGTAACTAACCAACTCCTCAAAAGTGAACTCACAGTCTTATTAGTGGAATTAAAGTCGGGCGTTGGTGGAACAACAGCTATGTTAGGAACAGGAGACTCTGACTTGACCGAGCCAAGACTACCTGGTCTAGAACAAGGGTTGTTCAAACTGGTCGCTGAACCTCTCTTGAAAGGTTCTACTCTCATCAAATGCGCTGCAGGGTTGATGGCCGACAGACCCATCAACATTAGGGGTCCTAATTCTAAATCTTCATCAGAACCAGCGTCAGGTGCATTGTTTGCATTGACATCATCCATTCTTTCAGTCTTCTTATTTATATCGCCATTCATTTTACTGACTGCCGAAATACCCATTCTTGGTGACCGTCTTAAACCTCTTTCAATTTTAAAGTCATGGTCATCATCATGTATTGAATCGTCTTCTAAGAATACTGATGATGTCTTCAAACAAGAACCAACGTTTTCCCTCTTAGTTACAATATTCATGCCTAAGACTTTGTTAAGCACATTTTCTGCCTTCTGTCTAGTTATTTGTTCTTTTCTTGCAGTCGCCGGCGATGGGTAATTGGACGTGAATGTTTTACTTTTTGTTAAAGTTATGCTCTCGGCACATTTAACTTCGTTCAAGTATTTTTCTTGAGCAATGACGCATTGGACCTGATTGGCGATGTTTGAATTGGACATCCTTAAATCGTTAGAACTAGAATTAAATACCATAGAACTACAAGTTGTGTGGCTAGTTGACAATGGACTGTTTCGACTACTGGATGACGGGCTTGGCGATCTTATCGAGTTATCTTTTCTTAATTCTAACTGGCTCTTCGTATGAACTGAGTGAACACTTCTGCTTAAAATTGGCGAATCTGTTTTTAGTTCATACGACGTTGATTTGAGCATTCTCTGGCTTTGTTCTATTGAATCTATAACTTTCTTCGCTGCTCTGGGTCCATCTTCTGGACGTAGCTTAATAGCATTTTTACGCTCTAAGTGTGAGAAGTTTCTTGGCTTACGATTACCACAGTGCGCACTACACGGGCTTGTGGAACTTTTATTAGAGTTGGAGTTTTGGGGCGATGCCTCGGGTTTCGGTTTGGCGGGTATCACTGGTGGTTCCTTTTGGGACACAAGGGGGCTATTTGGCTTGGACAAACACTTTTTGTGGCACTGTCTGCAGACGGGTATCGTGTCTACTACCACCGGGCTTGTCCTTACCGTTATCTGAAATGTAACATGTGGTTTTAATAAACTGACATCACGACATTTAAAGCTGATTTTGAAAATATATACCTGACTTCCCGAATTGCTGCTTTTTGACGGGCTTCGATCATTTTCCTTCTTTTCACCGGGTGATGTTCCTTTAGCTTCATGACTTGAAACAAGATCAGCTACCTCTAGGAGGTTAAGTTCTTTTGACCTTTTTCTTAGTTCTTCTACGCTCCACATCTAGAAGAATCCAAATTCCGTTGTTTTTTGTTATGTCATAGATTGAAAGGCAGGCAGGTGGCCCCTATGTCGGTAACTGGTCATTGCCACTTTTTCTTATCTGCATTACCAGAGGTACCACAGGTGCGTTGCCTACCTTTTTGCTTTGATAAAATGTAATTTATTAACACCTTCCTCCCTATTTATTGTTACTTATGTCTCTTTCATCACTCACCTCCATATCAGGTTCAGGTGGATCTAACTCCTCAGCCTCAGGCAGTTGCGTCATCCATCTTTGTAGATGAAGGGTGGATCCTCTGCTGCGAGTGCTTCTGGCTCCTTCTGTGGCACTTCCCCCTCCTCCTGTCTGCGTTTCCACTGAACTCCGTCGCGTCTAGAATGTTTCGAAAATATCCTAGAGTAGGTGTAAAATTTTCGCTGGCGGATACTTCTATATCTCTTTCTCTTATTATGATGTTTTTTATTATGTTAATGACATTGAAGTCTTGCAAGATAAGTAATTATTATTGAATTCAGGTTATGTGGATATTTGGTGATAGTCAAAATAATATTACTTACCAGAATTACTAATATCATTAAACAAAATGAGGGACATTTTCACTTTTCGAGGGTTTCCGTGATTTAAAGTCAGACTATATGTCCTTTACTAAAATCGTTTGTGTGTATATTTTTCGTCATGTTTATGGTATCCCAATGTTATGTTAAGTGTTTAGTTAACTTGGCTCCGTGAGTTTCTTAATCATTATTGACATCATAGAACCAAACAAATCAAATTCAATTGTTCTTGAAAGTTACATACTGATTCTCAGTTTTAATGAATATTATGCCAAATTGAAGAAATTATATCCAACTTAATAATATTGTGTTTGCTACTTGTACTGAATCATTAATTTATTCCTTACCATCAAAATTTAAATCCTTATTAAAATTATTGGAAAATACGTTAGTTCGTATGTTTGTGGGTTACTTAACATAACAAAATACAGAGAAAAATGGTAGATCAGTCAATTATAAATATTGAAGATACTCGTTAGCGTCGCAAAATTCTGGGCCCCTAACCAATTTCAAATAAAAAGATGTATATTTCGCCATTGACAAAATCACTTTATTTACGGATAATAAGAAATATTCTGCTCCGATCTAAACATAAACATCCAAATATTTATATTTATTAATCCATTAATATGTCATGAAGAAACCGGAATTATAAGTAAAATGCTTTCTCAAAATTATAATTTTTTCCTCATATTATCATTAGACTATATTAAAAATTTACACACAGCCAAAGACATCGAAAATTATCGGATTCTAACTACGTAGATTTGTAAAAAAAAATATTTATACACATACAAAAATTTTCCCGGGAAACGTTTAGGTTATGTGAACATTTTGCGATGCTAGCGACACATATACGATCTTCTAAATCGTCATTTACAATAACATCTGCTGTTACATGAATAAAATACTCTATGTGTTCATTTATTACACTAATAAATAAAAAAGCATTAAATAAATCAGTCACATTTAACATCGACTACCATTTTTCTTTGTAAATATATATTTATATATCTAATGGCGATGAACATTTCAACATAAGAAGCATTGTTCAAATCAAAATGCTCTAAGAGTGCAATGATGGCAGCTACATGATTGATTTCGCGAAGCAGATCGCCAAATATCCACATGACCTGTACAATTAACTCTATGTACAGATTTACAATGTCCAGTGTCTGTACAGTTACAACATCAACATTTATTAGCTAGTTGTTCCATTACAGTTGGAGGAATCAAGAAGTAGAGTGCGCCGTTCAAAGAAGTACCAAAATAATGAAGCCTTTTGAATTTCTTAAGAAAAGGACGGAAGACTTAAGCAAACTGGTATCCAAAAAAGTGTTATGTATTGTACACGAATCTCCACTATTGGTACCCTATAGTTACATTTGACACTGATTTTCTATTTGGTAAATATTGGCATACACATTTTCGATTACACTAAAGCGATTTGTAAAATACCCAATCGTGAATTCAGTTCTGTGATAAGTAAATTTTCATTAATACCCGGTCGCATATCATAAGTGGGGCATCAGACTTACAAATTATTTCTCTAATATAATCAAAATACCGAGATTTCTTTAATACTGCTAATGTTCGAAAATATGTCTCTCAAAATTTTGTTACCACAACCTTAATCTCGACTATAAGCGATTTTATAACAATCCAACAAACTCGCCAGTCTACGCGGCGAAAGCTTTCTTCTCCCTCTCCTAAACACCGGCTAAACATGACTACTAGAACACACCGTTGAAGGTTTCTCTTCAGGAACCTTATCTCCAGTTTATACGATTCCGGGGATAGCAGGAGTCTGCTAGCTCCGGATCGGACTCCGCGGATCAAAGTTCCAGATAGGCCGGCGGAGTCGGCCGCTCTGGCAGAGCCATCCGCTGCAGAAGGGGATCGTCAGGCAGGAAGATACGCTCCTCGACATCATGCTTAAACGAGGGGTCTAAATCCAAGTCTGCTAGAGCTAAATCAGCTTCGAAGGATTCCCATCTGCAGGGTGAACTTTCTGAATAATCTTCGCCACCGTCTGGCGTTAGTTGAGCACTGGGTGACGTGTGAGGCTCATCGTTCTTTTCAATGCTTGACGACGAGACAAAATGTGAGGAGAACGTTTGTGAGTCTGCCGGAGAGAGATTAGCTGACGGCGTTTCAGGGGTGGGGGCTGTTCTCCAAACAGTGCTCAACGGGCCTCTGACTGGTTGAGGAGTGGGGGTGTCTGAGCTGGTTCTGACGTCAAAACTGACTCTGACTTCCTTTTCTGGTCGTTCTTCGACGAGCATATTGAGATGCGACCGGTAGGAGCTGGCCGGTAAGAGGGCCAGGCTGGAGTGGCGTTGGATGCTGGACGCGGATACCTGTCGTTGCTGCGAGTCCAGCGTGGCGAGGGAGAACGTCAGCTGGGGGTCCGGGGAGTCCAGCGGCGAGCCGAGTGGCGTGCCGGACATCGTGTGAGCTCGGTAACTGAAAAAACGGAAGAGGCATTTTTGGAATATTGCTTTAAAAAATACACATCCTGTTATCTAAGCATGTAAATAATTCGAAACAAATGCCTTTTTATTGATGAGATAGTTATTAATTAATTCTATAACTTCCTCATTTTTATGAAGTCAGCAAGCTTCAAGTAAGCTAAGATATGCCTTATTTATGCAAATAAAATTCGTCTTTAGGCTTGTCTATGCACCTATGGACTCTACGATCACATGATAGTCAAATATACTCACATTTGCCTCTGCAGCAAGCTCTGCCAAACTGCCTTGAGGTCTATGGAGGGCGCTCGCAGCACGACGGTCCGCGTCCGCGCTGGCGTGCGCGGCGAGCACGACACGAGCGGGGACTCGCCTCCCGCGCGACCAAGGATCAGGCGGAATTCTGTCGCTGGAATACAGTAATGTTTTATTACACTACAATTACATTGATCAGAAGAAAAGGCATCCAGTAAAATTTAAATGACTATTTCCGATATAAGAATATGGAGTTAAAACATCTCTAACCCTTTTAGAATGCAAAAGTTTGACAGGCTAGCATGTTAAATATTTATAACTGGTGATTACTAATCAAAAATAGTAACTGATACACATAGCCTGTGTTAATGGATCGATATAGGGGAAAACCTAGCACCCTAGAAAACAAGAAGCCAACTTAGCTGCTTGATATTTAACAGGCTAGGCAGTAACTGCTACCATTTCATCGTATGCCTAACCTGGGCTTATTGCTTGGCTACAAAAACCAAAAGCTCGGCTAATAACTTCTTCAGCCCGCTTAGAGTTTCACTGGCTGCTTGAGGGAAATTAATAAAATATTTTAAATACCTTGGAAAATAATGTCATATACCAACCTTTCTTCCTGACATTGAACTGCGCTTCAGACACGGTGCCCAGCGCCACGGGCTCCTCAGTGACGAACAGCACCCGGTCCCTGGACACGGTGGCGAAGAGGAGCAGGTCACTGAACAGCAGGGCCCAGTACGGCCTGATCGCTCGGCCTTCCACCCTCGAGAGCTCGCCGCCGAAGATCCATTGACGGCCTGCCGTGCTTAGCACGAATGGCTGGAAAGATTCGATTGGTTCAGGACAGCGGCTAGATATTTTCAAAAGTGCGGTTCAAATCAATCAGTCATTTATTCAAACTAGACAGAAAATCAGCACTTTTTGAACGTCAAAATTAACATGAAGGCCGTTCCCCAAAATGCTCGCCCGTCACCACTTCCTAGTGTTTTAGCTGGGAAGCAGAAGTGGCGCAACAAACTGCCCAATAATACATTTGTCTATGAAGTTTTAAAGAACTTAATAGTATTTGGTTCTATCATTTTCTTTAGTAGTACGATTAGCATGTAGTCAGGTTGATGTATTTAAGTAATTGACTACATCGTTTTTTTTTTTTTCGTCCCTTTTTTTTAATACTATAAAAGGTAGATATTTTGCTTTGTTTCTTTACTAAACTAGAGCACAAAAAAATTAAGACTTTTATAATATTTTGCCACCGGTCTCCAAATACTTTTTGTAGACATATTTGACCGTTGATCGACTCATCATCAGAACATATGTTTGAGCGAAATTTTGCTGTGTGAGTACAAAAAATAGTAAGTTATATAAGAACCCATGAATGAGGTTATTTGTATCAATGGAATTAGCACATGACATAAGAAAATTACTTGCTCACAACCGGATACTCCACAAGTTTCCAACACCATTACTCAAGAGGCAAAAAATACATGTCTTACAAAGACATCAATATATGGCAAACCAGTTAGTTTTCCTTCGATATGTACCTTACACCTAGTGAACACGAGTCGACTTTCCAAGTCGGCGACGGACAGCAGTGGCTTGCCATCACCAGCGAGCCCCATCAGGCCCGAACCGGCTGTAACGTCTTGGTAACCACTCTGGAAATTAACATAACACCATGCTTTTATTGCTAGAAGGGATCTTGATACTAATTTTAGTCGAAAGACGTCCACTGGAGGGATAAGTGTCGCCACAACGACCGGTTCTGGTCGTCTTGTATTGGACCCCCGCGGCCTTATAGGGGAATTAAGAATATGACATAATTTATTAAAGCTGTGTTCGTCTGTCGTATCCACACGGACATTTATACGAGAATATTTAAGTTGATGTTAAAATATTGACCGAGCAACAAGTTGATAACGTTGCTGACAGTATTGTCAATTGTTCTATGGTTCCTGGGCCCTGGGGGAGATTGATCCCTTTATTTTGTTCCCTTTTCACTCTCAAGTTGCTAATATGTTCTGTTGAAATCTTCGGTTAACCGTTATCGAGTCCTTTAGCTATTTTCAATACTATGAGGTAGTAGTAGTAGATTAATAGGTCAAAATTGAGTAACTAATATTTTAATTTGGCTGCTTTCAAAAAAGCCCTTCCCTACGGTTCCTGTGAATTCTGTTATAAAAAACATATTTTCATCAACCTTACCTGTAACTGCTCCACAATAACTTGCAGCTGTTTCTTCTCCAGCTGGTCGTACGGCCCGGCTCCGTTGGCCGCCGCAGCCGCCCGCATCAGCCGCAGCAGCTCTCGGAACTGTTCCAGTGGCTTGTGGACCAGTGATGTGATGTCAGGTCTTCTCCGGGGTATCGGTGGGCTTGTGCAGAAGCGGGAGAATGCTCCGCTGGGGTCTTTTGATTTTTTTACCTGGTTTGGAAATGTTTAAATGCTTGAACGTTGACGGAAGAAAAAAGCTAGGTAACCACTTTCACAAATAATAGTTTCTTGATTTTACTTTAATACTTTTTTAGTTAATGGCTAGTTTATACAGTGTGAGCTAGCGTACGAGTCAGCCTGCCGAGTAGCTGCAAAGTCAAAGTCAAAGTCAAAGCATTTATTTAAAATAAACCATTATCAGGTACTTTTGAATTGTCAAAGTCAGTCCGTCAAAAACATGAAGCTATTTGCACGTTTCAAAGCGTCGTAGATCTCTATGGAGTAGAACGTGCAAGAAACTCCACGGACACTCTTTTAAATCATTTTATCTTTGCAAAAATCCTGGTTACATTAACCTTGTTGCTTCTATATATGATAACAATGTAAAGAACGAAAAAACAATTTATAGTATCAAATATTAAAATGAGCCAGTGGCAACTAAGGGATGACCAGTCTCCACTGACGGCGCCTGTTCACGAACATGACGCGTGCATCAGCACCATTCAGCTCAACCATTTTGAAGGGAACTGAATGATCCGATACAGTGCAGTAACTCGCATCGTTTGGTCGTATCTTACGAGTTACTGCCACGTGTGAATTGGATAGTTAGCTCGCATCCAAGTTACTTCAATATTTTTTGTTTTGACTCGCCGTTTCGTAACTCACACATGGGAGCAGCTCAGACATCACTCGTATGGTTCGGACGCGTTCGGCAGTAGCTCGCCAGTCTCAGCCAGGTAGTTGCGAGTGGAACCTGTATTTTTGTTTGTGTGCTGTGCCTTGCACAGCACAGCAGCTACAGGTATACGACTAGGAAATCTAAGTATCTGTCTACTGTCTAGTCATTAGCTCGCACTGTGTAAACTAGTCATTAAAACGCTACAATGTTCTATAGTTGTGTTCTTTTTCAATTAGAATTGGTTGTTTTGCTATTCGTTTTGGTTTGTTTCCGTTAACTATTTAATGAGAGCAAATAATTAGATGCTCGATATTGGGTATATATTCAAAGCTTGTTACGACGACGGTGTTATACAGTTATACTTATTCACAAATTAGGGTTCAAGTTTTCTCACGACTAAGATTGTAGACTTACCAAAACACAGTCAGCTCTTTTAAGTCCAAGGCAGTACTTCTTATAAAGGCTAAGGAACACAGGGGTCTTCTGCAGATAGATGGCCACTACCGTCGACGTCTGGATCTCGCCATCGTCCTGCACCACTTGATCCAAAATGTCTTCTGATAGTCGGAAGATCTGGAAGTAGATATTTTGTTAATGCAGCTATATCGTCCATTTTGTCATTACTATTACTTGGCTTTGGATATGTACCACAATGGCCTTGCAGATGTGCAATTCTTAGTTCTTAGTTATTGGTTTGGTCTTAATTACTTTTTAACATTATGCCTGCTTGCTGGCATGCTTTACTAGCTTTTTTCCGCAACTTTGTACGCATATCCCGTTTTGTCCCGTTCCCGTAGGAATTTCGGGAAATCTTCTCTTAGTGCTCCTCTACCCAAACCAAACCGACATGCCAAATTTCAGACCAGCAGGCATTCGGCTTTGCGTTGTCTGTCAGTCACTCACTCATCAATAACGCAAGAGTTTTATGTATATTGATGTCTAAACGTCTTATAAGTTTAATTTAGAAGTGGATTCAACAATTTTATACTTCTTGCTACTTCGTCATTTAATAATCTTATCAAACCTTTCCATACAAATAAAGAATTAGCTATACCTGTGGTAACTATAAAAAAATGATAGGTGTTTTCATATTAAACTCTGTTACACGAATTACCTAATTACCTATGTGTTGAATAATTCAGTGAGACAGAACAGAAAGTGCTGACTCATTCGAGTGAAGTCACAAAGGTTTCAGTCAAGGCCAGACCTATTACAGTTTTGGTAGTAACAGTTTATTATTTATTCATTCAACTATTTTGTCTGATCCTACAGCAAAACCCGCTTTCCTCGAAGGCTTAGGTTAAGGAGTACCTCAAGTAGCTAGCTTCGCCCACATTTAACCAGTGTATCTTTTAGTCTTGGCGATTCTTGCACAGTTTCTCCATAGTGATCTACCCCTTCGAATGTTTAACTAGTTTCATCTCTTTGACTGACTGACCTTGACAATTTAGAAGTGTTACTTTACGGTTTTATTGCAATAAATGCTTTGAGTTTTGAGTCTCATGGGACACAGCCTATCCAACCTCCACTATAAACCTGACTATTTTGTTCAGTTAGTTCACCTAGCTGCTACTTCTTTCAGTCACTCCAAAGGTTGTCTGGTTGGTGGTGGAGCGACAGGACCGCCATTGTATCCGTAGAATTAAGTTTGTGTAAAAGAGTCTTGTTGTGCAACTATTTTTGATGTACAATAATAGTTATTTATGATACTAGTGCGGTAAGTTGGTTTTCACAAACGAGTAGACGAATATAAGCCCGAGACAAAGTCGAGGGCTTACCACAGTCACGAGTAGGTATCGTTTTAAAATGATCTCTGTACCTAGTTTTTAGTAGTTGTAATCTTATTTTTTTAAATGCTGAAAATGAGTGAGCAAAATATGATTTTAACTTAAGAGCATTATGTACCTCATTTTACGCATAATAAATATTCTATTCTATTCGTCTCATTTTCTCTTTAGTATTAAAGTGAGACAAACGTATTGAGCAAAAGCGCTTAACGAGGTTCAATTATTCAGCTTATTTATTCTAGTAATTTGAAACTCCTTGGTGGAATTCTCATTTTAAAAAAATGGAAATTTAAAAAAAAAACCGTAAAGAATATGCACGGCGCTATACAACGAGGAGTGCGATAAAATAGGTACTAACATGAGAGTACCTATTTTACCGCACGTTCCATTGTGTGGTGCGTAATTTTTACTTTCGAACACTTTATACAGGCTTCGTAAATGCGTTTTTTGAGCAAATATGTTGAAAAGTATATTCTATCTATTTTATCAACTTACCTCTTCAATATTTTGAAACAACAGCTGGTGATCATTAGGAGCTATGAGGTCGGCCCTCTCGTTTAGGGGCGACACGAATCTGACGAGGCCGAACTGTAGGCATGTGCCGTAGTGCTGTTCTCTTGCGACCACTGCCAGGAGTGCGCGCTTCCTGCCATCAGTAGCCAGCCCTGGCGTCTGGTGGTGGTTCAAGGACTAGGTTAACAGAGAGTAGGTAGAAGTGCTTTGAGTATTGGTTAACACAGATCTTTTAGGTGATATAATGGTTTCTTGTCCGTTCTTCTCCATACGAGATCTACCTTTCCGAATGGAAAGTAGAGTCACTTTATTAATGTAATAATATTATTTTACTGAACTGTAAATGATGACGTTCAAAAGTGCCGTTTAATGGCCTAATTGAAATAAACGTTTTGAATTTGACTTTGACTTTGATAAGAATGAAATTGTTTGGCCTGGGCCATATTTTGCTTTGTGCTCTTTTGGCCCTTACTTGACTTAGTCTGTTTGTGTAACTAGAATGCTTCTAATTCACTCTAAATTACTTTACAGTGAGTTAGAAGCATTTTGGTAATTTGTTTAGTTATGCTTTTAGGTGTTCTTGATATGATTTTGAATGTTCTTCCAAAAATTGTTTAGCTTTGCTGGATTTGTCAATGTAACCACATGTGCCACTAATTGCATATTAACTAGTACCGCACAAGACTAAAGAGGGAGTCTTGTGCGGTACTATAGTAGGCGCCAGATAATCGTGGAATAACGGTCATTGACCCACCTACAATTATTGACATTTTTAATTTGAAAAACGGAATTAATGACACAAAGCTGTCCCGAATCATCATCTCTCGTGATCCTTAACATTGTCTAATAATGAAAAACGATTCATATTTAATTGTTCAGGTACCTATGAACAGTTATTAGGGAAAGGTCAATATACTTTATTCCACATTTATCTGGCGCCTACTATAGTTAATGTGAGCAGTCCCTTAATAATTGCCTTTATTCAGACTTTAATGGTTAGAATAGATATAACTGTTATTTGACTTTAAATATGACAAACGAAAGCTTAAATGATATACGATATTTATTTTGCAAGTAGCTTAAACATAAAAAAAAAACACTTTTACACGTCAATCTTTTTTAGTCATTTTAAGCTAGATGAGGCCGGTGTTTCCTGGCTGACTACCTTAAGAAGAAACACCAAAACAAATTTAGAGGTCAAAGTCTCTTTTAAAATCCATACAAGCCGTACTGGTCAAATCATATGAGAACCATGTAGGTTAATGTCTGAGGTGGCCTTTTGAGGAAAGTGCCACACAGATTTGAGTGGACCTGTCCAGACAGTGCAAGCATTTATCAGTTATCGTGTAGCTCAAACTTAGAACTTTAAGGAGCTCAACGATTTGACGAACAATACCAAAGTAAGGATAGTCATGAACAAAATAAAATATACAGTCTAAGGGTTAAGCCTTACACTGTATATTTTATTTTGTTCATGACTTATCTAGTGAATAACTCGAATTAATACTGCACTAACTTTGAAGGAGCATGGTAGCAGTGAATTTATCGATTGACTGACTGTTTTGTGTGTTTACATTTAAATTATAAGAACTTATTATGACCAAAAGCCTTTTATATTTTTTATAATTTAAAGAAACATCAAGTTCTGCATTATACGCAGTGTGTAACAGTATACTGTTATTCGAAATGATTGTGAATTTTAGTTATTATGTCACATAGGATTCTACTGAAGATAATATACTCGTATCTATGTGATGATTTATTTATTACCTATTTGATGTGATTGATGAAAATAATATAGATATAAGGAAAAACAACAGAAAATAATAACAAAAAAAAAAATGAATTAAAAGCAATAAATTTATTTGCACTTAAAATTATAGAACATAAATTAAAAACGAAATAAAAACAACAGGAACCAAATTTTTGCATCCAATACACGAATAAAATAAATTAAAAGTAGAATACAAAATCATAAAGTTACAAAAAAGAAAATTATACAAAAACACGCCTATGATACTATAAAGTCACAACACGCACGAACTAAGACAATGAAAATAAATAAGAGATGAAAAAAACATTAACAAAATAAATATTAACAAAAACAGGTAAGTAAGCTTAAACGTAACGATTCCCCATTCAATGATTTTCACTTACAAATTAAAATTGAAATAAATGACAATCTACGAGCTAAGACCGTGTAAACTGCAGATTTTTAAGGAATTTAATAAATTATAATAAAATTTTGACATAAAAATATTTACGTTAGCATCTAAATAAATAATTTCATCAGTAATTCCTAAAAAGTCATAAACATTATAGATCAAAAACCGGCAGTACACATAGTTTCTTAATTAAATTAGAAAATTCTAGCGATTACAAACTAAAATAATGGAATGTATGATGAAGTATTTACAGAAAAAAAAGAAAAATAAAATTAATAACAAAATGCCATACACACTACTGTACATCCTACAGATTTCGCTTTTACTCCACACTTCAAGAAAATACAAGGTCAAAACTAGCACCAAATTCGTAAAATTTTTGTCTCTCAATACCAAAATAATAAATTCGAATAATGTTTCTAATGGCCAGCCAATGAGACGTAAACTTGTTGCAGAAATGTGATGAAACGATACTCGAAATAACTTCGGAAACCAATTTTGGTAACTTGAAGTTATCATTAATGAAACATGAAACTCGAACGCGTTGAGATTGATGATAGATACAAATCCGTCAAATTGACTTTGGTTCACCTAACTCAACCATTCTGGGTCATTTATTTTGTAACAAGACGTGCTTCCGATGGGAATAGGAGGAAGAATACCCAATAATGAGTAACTTCCAAAAAAACTTGCTCCCACTGTTTATTATTGACACTCTAGGGCCTGTGTTGTCTGTCAGTAAATTAATGAATTTTAGTTTTTTGTTAATTATATTGTCCAAATATGTAGTCTCAAGTTTACATCAAACGAACTGGCCAAAAAGATGACTAGTTTCCAAAACGATACCGATGAGCTTTCAAACGATGATTCCGTTACCGACCTCTTTGGAGAACGTCACTTGGGGCAGGTGGAGCTTGCGTCTGTCCAAGGACTGGCTGGTCGAGGAACAGGCAGTAGGGGGCCGTGCTGCAGTTGCTGGAGACGCCAAGGCAGCAGCTCTTGGGGACCTTGGTGGTGGTGGCGTAGACTCCGCAGTAGGAATGGTCACTTGGGTCAGCCTCGGCCGGATGCCGACACCGTTTGGTGGCACTCTTCTGAATGTTTCTATGTTCAGCATTTGACCTGACGATCTGGAAGAACAAAAGTAATTTAGTAAAGTGCTAAAGTATTTGAATATTAAGATCTACTGATAGGTCCTAATCTAGTTTTGCTACAGTTTTAAGCATTGAACTCAAGACCACGGCTCTTCAAAGGGTAAAGGAAAACATCTTGAAGAGACACTCCTAATATTAAAACTTCGAAGACTGGTGACATCTACCAACTCGTGGTTATAGCGCTCGCCATGTGTGTTTTAAGCTGATAATGTTTTAGTAATTGAAGTTCAAGCTTCCTCCCAATCCTTCAAATAATTCCAGGTCTACTCACTTGACAAGACCCCGGACCTCCTCCTCATTGGACGTCACCACATTCTTGTTGCCCACGAACACGAGGTAGTCCCCTGCCCTGAGTCCTGCGCGTTCAGCTGATCCTCCAGCCGCCACTCTCTCGACCCTGGGTGGTCTGGTCCACACCACTGTGAAGCCGAAGCCACCGGCAGTGCCCCGGATGAGTCTGGAAAGAATGAGGTGGATTTAGTTTAATTTGTTTGATGGATAAACTAGAAATGGGAAATGCGAAGAATTTTCTACCTCACTAGAAAAAAGATTTAAGGATTTTGAAACGCAAATATCATGATGAATATAAAAATAAACTTAAAATTATGAACGTCATGTTCACCTTCTCGTGATAGGATTAATTCATGGCTGCTGACATCAAAGGACGAATGAAAACATGCGTTTGACACGCTTATGTTGATAAGGGTTTTGAGAACCTATCGTAAATTTATTTGAGTGAATTCTCATGATTAATTTTGAAAGACTTGTCAAAACTAAGTACAATTGAACTCATTTCAATCGCTTCTTATATAATGTAGATTTTCTTCTCATATTTCTATTCTATTTAAGTTTTAAAAAGATACTTAAACATCACTTATATTCCTAAACTTCAAATTCATACCGATTACTTAAACTGTTTTTAAAAATAAGTAAAAAGTCTATAGATCGTACTCACTTCCTTGTGGTCGTAAACGGAGTCCGTCCGTTCCTGGGCGCTCTTCTTGGTGCGTTGGGGTCTTCAGGGGGATCCAGCTCCAGGTATCGAAGGAACAGGTGCTCATCGGCCTCTCTCTGCAGGGCTGCGGCCACCGCCTGCGCCTGGCTCGCTGTGGTTGAAGCTGGGCCGTTAGTTGACACCCCTGTGGATTTGGATGATCTTGAATATTTGTTTGATACATCGAAATTAGGATTTGGGTACTTTGAATATAAATGGGAAGACAGATATAGCGTTCTATACTGAACATCGTGTGGAAAGAATTAAAAAGCCATTAGCTTTTTTAGTTAGATAACTTTAAGACCGGCAGAATTTATACGTAGCTACGGTAGATTTACTACATGATCTCAGTGTTTTTTGATACCTAAAAACTTGCTTTATAAAAGTCAAACGAGCTTACCTTTATCATTATGGTTTTCTTTAGTGCCATCATTAGTGCTAGTTTCTATGTTGTCAGTAGCCATTTTACGTGGATCCCCTTCAGTCACACGGTCCTCTCTAACGAATCTGTCATTTGCGTGCGCTTGTGCCGCGTTCTGGCCGCGTCCAGAGCCTTGTTGCAGGAAGTATGTTCCGGATATGTCGCTGTTAATAGCATCTTTTAGTGGGAACGAGACACATCCTAAAAACTCGCTCCGCCTGTAACAATGGAGAAAGAAATAACAAATTATTGTATAGTCCCATCTTGGAATAGAATTTGTCCAAATACAAGACTGTTTTCTTAATTTGAACTCTACAATCGAGTACGAAAGGTGAATGTTCCACGTCTACTCCATTTTGCTCGTTAAAGGTCAATAGATCGTCTGGGAGATGAGAATAATATGTAAATGTACGCAATGGGGTGATGTCGTTATGTATAATAATGGCGAGTCCGCGCCGGATCCACATGGACAAAAGGATCCACAGTCAAAATTAATTCTAAAAGAACATACAGGATCTGGTCATGATTAAAGTTTATATCAATTGGATAAAGACAGCGATATAAGTAAAGGCGTACTAATAATAATAAATCCTCACGAGGAAATCACAACATCTTTTAGGAAAAATACGGCGAGAGTATAATTATACAAGTTTACAAGCTGTATACAATATTACAAAATCAAAGAGGGAATGGATAAACAGTTCACAATTAAGGAAACATCGGATACGGCATATAAAGCAGGGTTTACAAATACGTAAAACATTTGCTGGTTCAACGAATACGGTGTTTATTAATACAATATTAAAAGCCGGGGAGTGAGGCCTGTAATATACATGAGTCATCAGTAAGCCGCCCTTAATGCAGCGTGCCAGGGAGGCTCGCGAGTCATGGCCTACATACATAATGCGCATTACGTAAGGAGTCATCGATATGGTTTGCCTGTTACGCATAGTTTCAGGAATGGGAAGGCTTTTATTTATTTTCCAGTCTTTCTGACGTATTTGCTGTCAAATTTCATTGTTTTATCTATTTTCATTTAAGTATCATCAACTTTTTCTTTTTTTAAAACTTTGGAATTCAGATCGCTTCTTTCAAGTTCAGTAGTATCTCAATTGTTCTTTACTTTTCTCTCATTGTTTTCTTCACTTTGTTCATTATTTCAATTAAATCCAAATTCATAACGATCCTGTGCAATTACAGCACATTCTTCACAACTATTTCCAGTGTAATTAACTCGGGCACGAATGTTGTTTTTTATGGGTATCGCAGTTTGATCTGTGCTTATAAACAGCTGTGCAGTGGCATGCACTCTAACAAAAATAGCTTCGCGTGCTCTATTAGCATGCACGTAAGGGGAAAGTTCGCTCGACCTTGCAGGTTCATCTGATAAATTGTTCCAACCTAGTCTGGCTTTAAGTGGCGTGAGGGTTTCTTTAGTTAAAACATAAGTGAGCTCAAAACTGTCTGTTGTAAGGTTTTGGTTGATAGCGCAGTTGGACGTTGGTTGTATTTTTGAATGATGATAATGGAAGGAATATGGAAAATGTTTTTTATACGGAGACAAGTTTTCGATGACCGAAAGCTCTATTAATATCAGAATCCACAAAGTTTAATAAGTTATAAATTATAAAATCGCTTTTCACTTAACGAGCCCGTAATCTACTAACCACACGTTATTAGCTATAAATTACGAAACTGCTCCATGAAGTTATTTAGTTTTGTTTCCGTCTAATCACTGACCGGGACTTACCTCCTTATAAGTATGTGATACTTCATCGTCAACGACTGGTCAGTTCACATCATTATGTCCAATAAGTTCTTAATGCTTTTATGTCTGTAATGAACCGGTAACATTTTGAAGCAATGGACTATGGTATCCCGCTTTGTAGCATTTTATCTTAGATTCCCGGTACGTGGTACTGATGTAATATTATTGATCGATGTTACAAATCTGGCCATCTCTATTGCTTTTGAAATAGAAAAATATGTTACGTCAAACGCACAAGAAACATTTGGGCGAAAAATATTGTTAACTGTTTGTAATTTTTCTGATCAATCTTCATCATCATTAATATGGAACAGAAAAAAAACGATCTTAGTAAAAGTTTGTTTGATTAATAAACTACAAACAAAACATTGGTATACTGTGTCGTATAACAACTGAGATATTTTTTATAGTAAGCTGGCAATATGATATTAACTTTTCACGAAGCAAAGTTAAGTAAAAAATGTTAAAATTTCCTGAATAAAACCGATCGGACCTTAATTACGCTGGTCATTAATTGGAGCAATTTCAACTCGAGATTTGAACACCGCCGTGTTACCTGGAAGCCTGGCTGGGTAACTGAAAATTCAAATTGATTACAAATATTAATTGGAGACCGAAAGGTTCTCGAATTTTTGCAGCGGATTTATGCTGTCGAACATTTTCATGTTATTGTGCAGGTATATCAGAAATTCAAAGTTTCATCTCGAATAATGATAGCCGCATGAATTGAGAACTGTATTTATAGTTTGTGGAAAATGAATGGTACATTTTGTTACTGTATTTTCTCCATTAACGAAATCAACATGAAATTGTATTTTATAGTTCTTGAACGTTATGTATTTCTTTTCTCTAGGGTTCAATAACATTTCCAATCAACATAGTACTATCGATTTTTATACGGATGCATATATTACGTCTAGACATAGTTTTGTTGAATTTTTTATACCGGAGGCAAATTACGTCCATTCGCATGTATTATACTGTTTGTCGTGTCATTGCCTTTCCATCATTACCATACATATTTTATAAGAAGCAATCTTCCAAAGCAATTGGACGGTTATTTGAATAAACCACAAGGAAATCCACGTTTGTTTGTACATTATCGTCAAATACTATCGCTGCACAATTCAAAGGTATTAAATTTACTGTCTTCTCTCTCTTGCTCATCTACCTTCTTTACATTCTTGATTCGTTATCATATCTTCGCTTACAACATTTACGCACAACATATATCTATGGGGTTCGTGCAGGGTCTTCCCCTAATCACATAAGCCTCTAAGCATGCAAGGGGCTGTTCCAAAGCCTTTCCTCCCATCCTGTGCATTACATTGGAGTGCATCCATGCGTACTATAGAGTGACGGGGACACCAAACTTACGGGGATAGTTGTCACTCTTCTGATATCGTGCTGATGGTGGATTCCGTCATTCTGTCCAAGATATCTGCTGGTAGGCTGTTCTTTCGGGTTCTTTGCTCTGGTGGGTCCCATTCTGGGAGGCTGTTCTTTCTGCTGAGCTGCATGTGGCGATGAGCGTGCTGGTGGGAGCAGTGCTGCCGAGGTGGCGGGTCCTCGCGGGTCCGGGTCTGACTCAGCCCGGCAACCGTTTGGGATACGAACGACATCTTTTTTTGAGATTTGACTGTAAAATATATGGTTTTATAGTGTGGACAGTGGGGATAGAAACTATTTTAACGTTTGCTTTTTCAGGTTTTTAAAAAGCGAGGTTAAAATATACAGTTTCTTGAAACGCGCGGCGGTTATTTTATTCTTTTTTTATCAGCAAATCGAAGACACGTCAGGCACTGTTGATTTGCATATTGCTACTGCCAATTAAATGGGCCATACAGCAACTAATGATTAGTAGAATATCCAATTAGTTTTAATTAACATAAGACTAGCTAATCTCATCTAGGCTAATTGATCCAATTAAACCTTACAATTGCACTTATGCACCTACATGTTATGTTGATATATCTATTAGTTTACTGCGGTTATGTAGGCTTGAGGATCAGAATTAACGGACTCAGAGTACGTTAGGTTAGAAATCGAAAGTTTAAAACAAAAAGAGATAGTCACGCGACTTTCAGTATGACCTACAGCTTTTAACAACGATTCATTTTGATTAATTGGAGGTTTTTTTAAACTTTATTTAAAAATGTATTTCATATAGATACTCGTTTAACACTTTCCGTATAGTTTTTTTTAGATATACCTTTGAAGGTGGGAAGTGTCCGTGATCTGTTACAAAGCCAAACCGGGTTATATGTGACTAAAACATTATTGCCAGGGAAAAAGTGTTAATAACGTCTAATATGTCCTAAATGGAACATAAAATGTTTACGAAAAAAGTAAGCCAATATTGAGGAAGAATTGAATGTACATACAACGTGTAACAGAATAAACGTAATCCCTGAAAAGGGGTCATTGTACTCATCATTATGAACAACTTTTACTATGTTTATAATGATGAGTACTGAGACACCTTTTCAGATATTGCGTTTATTCTGTTACACGTTTTATAAAAGAGTGTTGATTTCCAATTACAATAATTGGTAAGAGACACAGAAACCGGTCAATAAGAGTAGGTAAAAAATAACTTAGGTTTCGCTCACAAGTAAATAGTAGACCCAAATCTATCAAGCCTGACCTTTTTCCTACATGCGGTTTTAGTCGAAAACTTATAGTCTCTAGGTTCTCCCCAAAAGGTTATTCCATTGGGAGTCGACCACAAATAAATAACTACTTCAATTCCTCTTTATGTGGCCTAAAACTGCCCTTTGTCTCCACTGAAGGTTGGGAAAGAAAAAAGTACAAATTGTCGCTCATCACGCGAGCAACGAACACCCTACGTTAATGAATTGGCAATTTATACAAATTACTCTATTGTTTTTCTTCGTTCGTGAGCAGAATTTGAGAATATGGATCCTAAAAGCAATTTGGAACATGTTTTATGGGTTATTGGAACATGGTTTTTCTTTATTATTACTTAGTAGTAAGGTTCGGTTTCAATTTTAGTTTCCACAACACTGGCTAGTGTTTTGGAATGAGTATTTCCTGTATTAACCTTTTACAACGCCAGAGCATAAACGCATCGGCGTGTTCCAGACGCCAAGCCACAAATTCGCCGTACTTTTTGCCACATATTTGTGACGTTTGGCGTACAGGGCACGCGCTTGCTTGTCATGTGTACGTGACAATGGCGTTAAAGTTAAGAGACATTTTAATTTTGCTTTTAAAAGTCGTCATCAAACATGGTGTTAGAAACCTTTAGATAACTAAATCCGAACATGACCAATAGTAATAATATATTATTCTACGTGTATAGTTTCTGCCACTACATCGATACATCAGAAACTAAAGATACCATTGTTTTAGACTTATATTTAAACTATTGCTATGACTGAATTCCATACTACACGCTTGCATTTCACAAGTTATAAAGCCATTAATTCTACCAAAATATTAAGTAACATAGGTATCGCACTACCACAACTTCCAGCGAACATTTGGTCCATTTTTCTCTGAAATATATTCCGTAATGATGCCGTTACATACGCAAAATAAGGATTCAGTGTACCAACACGACAAAGGCTATATCCGGAGTTGTTTTGAAGTCATTATTTTTAAAACTTACAATTGAATAACGTTCAGTTTAATGAGGCTTCAGTTTACAATATTTGTTGTATTTTAAAACATTGTATTCATATTTTCAGCCGAGTTGTTTTGACTTGTTGTGTTGTTTCTATGACAGAAAATCTTGGGTTCGTTATTTTATTGGGAAAGTTATAAATAACGTTGATTCGGAAGCCAGAAACATATCTGCTGTTATTCTGGTTTCGGAAATGACTTTTTGAACTATTTTCTATCAGCTCGTTTCCGAGTGGGTTGTTCGTAGCATATAAAAGTCATAAATAAGGATGGAGCACCAGAACTCAATTATGTTACTGACGAGAAGACAACCATATAGTAAAGAAGATTCCATGAATACTTCTCTATATTATATCTATACTAATATAATAAAAGCTGAAGAATTTGTTTGTTTGAACGCGGTAATCTCTGGAACTACCAGTCGAATTTGGAATATTCGATATATGATAGTCACATTCATGAGGAAGGTAATACGGGAATGGGACAAAAACGGGTTATGCGCGTACGAAGGCGCGGGCGAAAGCTAGTACTAATATTATAAATGCGAAAATATCTCTGTCTATCTGTTTGTTACCTCTTCTCACCTTACCAACTGAATGGATTTAGATGAAATATTGCACACGGGTAGACCAGGTCCGAGAAAAGGACATATGATGCTTTTCATCCCGGGAGTTTGTTCCCTTGGGATATATTCGACATTTAAGCGGGCAAAGCCATGTCGTAGTACTTATACATATAAGATGTAATACAAAAAATAACCTACAAAATAAGAAACAAACACCTATATACAACGTGTAACACAATAAACGCAATACCTCCTAAGGGGTCATTGTACTCATCATTATGAACAACTTTTACTATGGGACCGACAATAAAAACGCGAAAAAAAAAATCGACTCCCCCATACATTTCTGTGCGCATAACTAGACAAAATGTACTGAAAGTTTTTTTTTTTTCGCGATTTCGTGGTTGGTCCCATAGTAAAAGTTGTTCCTATTGATGAGTACAATGACCCCTTAAGAGGTATTGCGTTTACTCTGTTACACGTTGTATAAGCAAATCCTACATAAACTCTCATATAGCTGGGAGCAATACACTCATACATCATCTTATTTACTTATATGCAAGAGGGGCGCCCGGCTAAAGGGCTGTCGGTTTGGCAGCATGCCAGGGCTCGTTGGGCTTCAGCTACCCTGGATTATGGGGATGTTTAGCTTAGTTTTAAGGGGGGCAGAGAGCACGGATTTGTTGAACTGGATGCTTAAGGTCGGGAGTGGTTTTGAATTAAGGACTGCTGCAGTGCGAGACGTTTTTTTTTAGTTTGATATATTTTTTGGGAAATATGCTAACATACCTACGTATATTTGTACAAGACACACAGTTTAATAACTCAGAATTATCTTGATCCTATCTTCGCATATTTAAATCATTATTCCATTTTGAGATTGTAGCCAATTGGCAATCAGACAATAGGGAATATGCACGAAAACAATAATTATAAAATATAATACTAACAGTGAAATTAGAATCAAAATTGATCGAAAAACAAACGAGATGTAACTTTTTAAAACAAATGTATCCGTCTCTCTCGCGGAGACGCCGTTTTCTATGGCAGCTGTATAGGCGACATAGTATTTGACGTCAGAGTTCGTATCGGACTTCTCTTTCTAATTGTCATCTTTGAAGCTTTATAACTTCATCGCTGATGAAGGTATTTAAAAAAAATATTTCATAATTGTTTACTAAAGCTTATAAGTATTTCATTTTGCAAATTAAAAATATGCATATTCCCTATTAGCTGCTAAGTGGTATGAGATGGTGGTTCCTTATTAAGAATATGAATATTAGGTGGATTCGAGATTCTACAAATTTATCAATTCATTTCTGAATTTGCTGGATACGAGAAGGGCCTATGTCCAGTAGTAGATGACTTACGATTAAAATGACGGTAATGATTCTATATTTAAAACTAGCTTTAGCCCGCGACTTCGTACGCGAATATCCCGTTTTTTTCCCGTTCCCGTATAGCTTTCTCATGAATGTGGCTATCATAAAAAAAAAGAATTTTCCAAATCCGACTGGTAGTTTCCGAGATTAGCGCGTTCAAACAAACAAACTCTTCAGTTTAATATTTAGTATAGATTACTTCTTTACACTACTGTTATTGACACGGTGTCAAACGTAAAAGAATAGCACCATCCCATCACTTCCCGTGGGTGTCGTAAGAGGCGACTAAGGGACTCACCAGAGAATGGGCAGCAGCATTCTCTGGGGTTCTGTGCATTGCTACAGCTACACTGCGATCGCCAACCCGCCTGCCAAGCGTGGCGATTATGGCAACCCCCGCCCACCTTGTGGGAGGCCTATATCCAGCAGTGGACGTCTTTCGGCTGATATCATGACAACGGTGATTCGTTCTCTAAAAATTTCAATTAAACTGCAGCCACAACACTACGCATTTCATTACAAATGAACACCAACTAATAATATTCGGTAACCTTTTTCACTAATAACGAGTGGTTAATAAGTATTTGACGAGGACCATTAACCTTTGGCTTGCGAACGGTAATCAGAACGAGTCGTAGGGGCGGCGCCCTGTGAATGTCGTTACGGATGGTAGCTTATACCTATAGTGGAAGACATAGAGCAAGGAGACGACTAGAGGCGGTATTGCCGACGCCTACTGTAGCTGAAGATCAGTACTGTGGCTCTGTCTCGCACATGAATACAGTATATGGCCGTTTTGCGTGGATGTGACACATCCTAAACTGCATAACTCACTAATTTTGTTTCCATTTTTAGATTTTGTTTCCAGGTTTGAAAACCGGGGATTGCTGAACTGGACATAGCGGCGGATTGGCGCAGCTGTAAGGCACACATTTTTTAAACGAATTTAATTACGGAACGTATTCTTTTTTTATTACAAATCCGTCCATGCATCCATCCGTCCGTCCGTGTGTCTGTCAGCGGGCTATATCTCAAGGACCGAAATAGGTAGACAGTTGTAATTTTCAGTGTGTATTTTTTATACTGTTGCCGCTTATCAACATATAATAAAAAAAAATAAAACGAGAAACGTGTTTTTTCGTTTTATGGTAAGGAACCCTTCGTGTGACAGTCCCACTAACATTTGACCGGTTTTTTTTTTCTCTCTCTTTCAATGGCGTATCTAGTCACAGCCGCCGCGTGGCGTTCGTTGTTCTGTGGTGGAAAAGTATGGCGGAGGGGAGGAGAGGCAAATATAGGCTCAGTAGTTAGGTACGGTAGGAAATTTGACATAATTGTTACGGGGAATAGGATGGGCTAAGTGGTAGACAGCCTAACAGGTTCTGTTTGGGGTGATGGCTGGGCTATTTTAGAAATAAATTGAAGCTGTGAGAGGTCGTCGTTACTGTTTCTTTTTTTTTATTTTTAGTTATTTTTTATATTAAATGGTCCACCTAAGACTACCTACAGCACTGTCTTTCCTTCTCTCTCTAAAATCCATCCAAAGGTTGTCTTGAAAAGATCGCTTTTAGCGATAATGCCGCCCATTATGTCACCCTATGTTATGTTTTTCTTCATCTATATTTTCTGTACCTTATATGGTGTACATAATAAAGAATATTCTATTCTTAATTTGGTTCATAGTTCATGGGTCATCATCACGAGGAGAGCAGATGGATAACACATACATAACTTAATTCTTGTATTCTATGAAGGGTATGGCCGAGGTGAACCTAATGTACACCCCAGAGACTATTTCAAGCTTTAGGGTCAGAGAGTTATTATTAGATACATGATAAGGATTTAAGGCTTAATTCAAAAGTAGCCTTGTAAAATGTAGAGTGGACTTGACAAATTCAGTGCGACCTCGCGTTGTAAATGCTCGAAATGGCAAAGCATTTCCACAGTTAAGTGGCTCGACATAAGGTCTAATTGCCACTTAGCTGTAGATAAAAGCCACACATTGCATACTAAAATGCACAGATGCTGCAACTTGAAATTAGCCATTAGAGACTTGAAAAAAAAAAACGAGAGAGTTCAAAATATCTTTTTTTTTAATTTTGGGTCTTGCAGTAGTTGCATAGGGGTAACATCTATTGTCTCACCTTGGTAAAAAGCAACATTAACATTAAAATGAAACAGCGCGCGCTTCCTCGGCTTCCTGTTACACACTTCCGTCCCATTTCACGAAATCACTCCCAAAGATTGCAGGAAAGCGAAAGGAAAGATGTTACACGTCAAAAGGTTTGATATACAAGCCGGTCTTCATTTGTTTGAAGCCATAAATCCTATCAAAATACTTACGATAAGCGTCCAAAAATTAAAAAAAAAAAAAACAACAAAATATGTACACTTTCATAGTGCGTACAGTTAGGGTGCGAGAATGCGTAGCGAGGGATGTGTATATTAAGAACCAATAAAATCGCTACGCTGAGCGAGACTAGGTAAATGAAGCGATTCTTTTGATACTAACAAACACATCCCCTACGCATCCTCGCACATCTCTGGTGGAAACGCAACCTTATTAAGGTGTGGGTGTCTTTCCTGATATCTACAACCTGGTAGTTTGTAAGTCAAGAGTGAAAACGTTACTTCTGGGCAAGCGTGCTCCATTGCCGACAACATCATCGCTAAAAACAAAGTTACGTTTTCTTCCTTTTCTATGTTTTTGGTTTTAAGCGAAAAGTCTTGAGTGTAAAGAGTTTCATTAACAAAACTACGGTCTCTATTTGTTTTAACCGTCATGATTCCTCATTCAAATCCCTTTGAACAAAATCCAATCAAACTGGAGCTGTATTAGCTTGGTAGCAAACAAACATAAAAAATAATTTGCTCGTGGCAAAGGCATGGGCGCAAACAGCCAGGGAATGTCAGCCCTGCCCCTGTTTGCCATGAACGAAATGAGGTTTAGGGGTGTCGATAAACAGATATTCTGAATTTCGGCGCCAATATTTTGTGACAGTACTTACGAGGTCTGGATTATCTGTGGTAAAACTTGACAGTGGATGTTGTTTATTGCGCATGGACTTAGTTTGTAGGTACTAAAGTGAAAAATGTTGAAAAATTGAGGTTTTTTTGACAGATAGCGAATGAGATGCGAATGTTGCTTAAAACATAAGATTTTTTCTCTCTGGTTTATAGTAGCGTGAAATTAGATCGTTAAAATAATATTCTAGTGGTGAAAAGAACGAATAGAACTGACCCTAATGATTCAATGAATTCGGGGATTTTCCTCTTCGTTTGCCTTTTGAATTAGTATCGATTTTCGCATGAATAAACTCTCTATTCGTTGCGTAATCGTTTATTCGAGTAAACAATATAAAATAACAACAAGAGAAATATTAATTGTGATCGTAAAATATACAAAAGTCTACAAATTATTTGACGTTTATTGCTTAAATTTTTGTTTTTGATTTTTTTCTTTCCTGGAAGGTCAATGTGAAGGACCGAACGAAAAAGTTTGTTTTATTAAGATGTGAAGTATTTTTTAATTAATTAATTCTGAGAATGAATATTTTATTAGGTATATTTTTATAGCTGACGTACTAATTTTGAGGTTAGCGTCGATAAGATTGTTGTAACAAAAGTTTAAAAAACTGGCCAAGTTCTTGTATGGGGGCCCCCTTTTATGTTTAATTTTTATTTTTTGTTATAGCGGCAACAGAAATAAATCATCTGTGAAAATTTCAACTGTCTAGCTATCACGGTTCATGAGATATAGCCTGGTGACAGACAGAAAGACGGACAAGACTAAGACTCTTCTTAGTTCTACTTCACGCCTCAGTAACAGGGTCCCGTTTTTACCCTTTGGGCACGGAACTCTAAAAAGATAGAGAAAAGTACTGAAGATGAAACATGATAGGCTCTCTAAAGAGGGTTTAATTTTAAAATGTACAAAGGAAAGAACCCTTACTTTTTGAACTACATCAGACGGCTGAATCACTTCGTTCTAAACATAAATAAAAAAAAATAAAAAAAAATTGTGCAGTTAAAGCCAGATACTTCTTATCGGCTAAATAATAAGTTAAGCTGGAAGAAATTACACACGAGGGCAATAAAATCACACCACGAGGTAGATTAATTTCAGAACGGTGTTAGTAAAACT